>OZ023163.1:10957767-12249017 GCA_963678695.2 Diplodus puntazzo | reverse complement strand
ACAGGGAGGGGGACGATCCAGCCCCCCAGGAGAGAAAGGTAGGAAGATGGGAGAGACATGGCCTATAAAAAGTAGGATGGGGTGCTGGATAGTGGAGGTGGGAAAGACAGGAACTTGGAATAGGCAGTCGTCTAAAACTATACAGGCATTGGGGAGGGGGGGCACTTGAATTTGCTAAAAGGGGTTGGAGAACAGAGGTAGCAGTAGCTGCCTGCACTGTGGCATCAGAAAGCAAGAGACTGACATCTCCATCTGTTCTTTCACATTAACTCAAAACACGTCTGATCATGGTAGACAAAAACAAAACAAAACACGAGCAATAAGAGATTTAGAAACCTCCATGTTAAGGTGAGGAAACCGCAAGTTCTTTGCTGCTGGTTGCTATCAGACTGTTATGTCCCCACACAGCTGCTACATCACCGGTAGGATCACCAGGGTCGGCTAGTGTGACCGTGGAGAGTGCACCTTCAGAACCCAGTACAGAGGTGGCAGGGACCCCACCTGAGGAACAGACAGCCAGGTATGTTGACTGATATATGTGGAATTTGCTCAGAGTTTTTTAAAAAAAAACAAAAAACAGATCATTGTGAATCAGTGGTCTTTACTAAACTTATAAACACAATATTCTGTGTTCACCCTGTTTCTATTCATCTAATCAGACAAATTAAACAGGAGCCTCTTGTCTGGTACAGGGTGTTTGTCATCATGTGGGACATTTGATTGTGTTGTTGAAATTTCTCTTTTAATTGGCTAAATAATGAGTAGATCAGTCCATCGCTAACTCCAGCACATTGTGTTTTAATGTGCTCTCATTAGTCCCTTTAATTAAGTACAACAGCTTGCCTCAGCAGAAATCAGACGGCTGGCTTCTAAATGTATATCTGTTAAACACACAACCTGCTGGGATCATATTCCAATCCTTTGGCCACACCGTTTTCTTTTCACCTGATGGCTCCAGTTTTCTGGTTAGAACTCTTTTCTAGTCAATACAACATTTTTGTAAGTTTTAAGAAGTTCATCGGCAACAGTGTTAAATATATCTCCAACCCTATTTCACGGAGAGGCAGTGGGAGTGCTGTAATTTAATTTCTTGGTGCCTGACTATCTCTGCTTCGCATTTTGCTTTAGTCTGTGCACACATTTACCATTAAACCAATAGAGATAATGTGTGTTAGACATTGTGTTTCTTTGCTCTTCAAACAAAACTGTGTGCTCTTTTATAATTGCTCTCATCCTCCATGTCAGTAAGCAGGTCTTGCTACACTTTACCTACAGGACGTGCCTGTTATTATTGAAATAGTTTTAAGCATAAGGGATGTTTTAATAAGGGTTATCAAAGGCAAGATTACCCATCATGGAACCTCTCGTTTAAAGTTGATTCTGGATGAGAAAGAAGAAGAGCTGAAGAGTAATGTTCTGTGCTTTTAGAAACTTGCTTTAGGGCTTATTCTCAAAACTAGCGCACAATGTTGAATAACTTTTGCAGGCCTACACATTTCTGGGATGAAGGATTTTGTAACAGCTTTTGTATGGTTGGCTTTAGTAATGCTAATAAATCATTATTTTTGAATTTTTTAAAAGTATTAAAGGTTTAGTGTCATGGGGTTCAGTGAAGCGCTTGTGAAGTTTTTTGTGTGATACACTGACGTCACACTAAAAAAAGTCAATTCTATGCTGACAGCTGGCTGTTCACTGTCATTGTAGAGATGACTTTTTTCGGTTGTGCTTGTATTAGATATGGTGTTGCGTTGCTTGTGTCTCTGATCAACCAAATCTACCCATCAGCGACATGTTACTTCCTTTCAGGCTAATTGCTACTGCTAATTTTGGGTAAAATTAAGCTGTCGTTAAGTTTAGTTTGTGGCTCAACAGGTAAATTAGGTCTCCAACTTAATGTTAGTAAAAGGGTTGTTGCATTTTAAATTAATTTAGATGTATACATGCTGAAATAACATCATGAAAAAAGAGAACTGAATTGTGTGTACCTGGAAGTTATTAGGTTATAGCTTAAAAAATGTTCTGATTGATTTGATAATATGTGCCGTTTGTACTTTAAAGATGTAGGGAATCAAGCATAAAAAGATCTTTAAACTTGTCAGAAGACTATTGGATTTAATGTTTGAGCAATAATTGAATTGTAGTGTACTATACCTACTTACATATCTGAGTTTTTTATTCTCAAAAAAAAACCTGACAGATAAATCACATTATAATGAGACCAGTTATCATAGAAGTCGTTCCAGTAATGGGTTTATTCTGGCCAGAATGTCTGCAGAGAAGTCCAGACAGTCATTTGTTCCCAGTGTGTTGATATTTTGGAATTATAAGAAGGGATTTGCACCCAATCTGCCTGCCTAGTGTAATCATGGTTAATTGTGTGTGTGCTGTAGGCCCTGCCTGTTTGAGGTGCTTGTGTATTGTCAAGTTGATTGTGATAGCTCATCAAAAGCATTTCTCAGAGTAGTTTAGAGGGAGCGCGCTGAAACAGAGCCAAGAAATTAGTAGGCAGTCACCAAACAAAACAATGCGATAATGTATGCAGGCAATCAAAACAAGACAAGAAGGATTTAAATTTTCTTGTGTTATTCGTTGTGCTACTTGATGGTTTTAATTGTGTTCACTCTATTTTCACATAGATACCTTGTAAGTAGTACTGGATGGCAGCAGGGGCTTCTAGGTTTGCTAACATTTGCAGTCTAACAAAATATACACAAATCTCTCTGCCAGACATTTACTACAAAATGTATTGTAGTCCTCAAAAGTAATTTGATTTCTGAATGAGAATGAGAATTATACTAGTATAGTCTAAACTGTTTTGTGTTGTTGTTGTTGTTGTGATGTCAGTCCCAGCTCTCCCAGTCCAGTAACCCAACAGATGACAGCTATGAGCATCTCCCAGGATTCAGGAGCTGTAGACTCTGATCGAGCGGAGGCTGATGAGGGAGAAGAGGAGGGTACTTCCAACAGCTCAGGTAAATAACAGTGGTCCTTTCCCAAATAAGTCCCTACCCAACATCCACATAGAGAGTCACTCTCACAGCTCTGGAGGAAACTGCTTATTAAGGAGCACTGGGTGAATAAACAGGTAAACCGTGGGATGCACTTGCCACCCACTATCATCAGCATCCCCAAAAACACAAGTGATGAATATGATAAAGTATGTCTTTTTTGTTTTTGTTTTTTGCTCCTCTATATTCTATGACCTGCTTTTTTTGGCATGTCTGAAACAATATTTGATGATGAATTTAATCATCTTTTTTGATTTTTCTGGCATGAGTGTTCCTGTTTTGCGGTAATGCAGTGTTAAAGTAGGCACCAGTGCAAGCGTGCTCTTGGAGGGTTTTATTATCCATTTCCACATCACACTGATCAGTTTGCATTGGCCATTAACATCGCAAATCCACCATCTTAATGTGTAAATGTGGAGAACGCAGCGATCATTTAGTGGCTTGAATGGGCTCTGATGGAGAGATAATGAATATTATGAAGCTATTTTATTCCATCTGTCATACTTGTTTTGTTTTACATCTTGTGAATGTCTTCCTTTGGGTGCTTCTTCGTTGTTGCATTGTATACAAGCTTGTATTTGAACAAGTAAATGGTGACTTTATTTGTTACCATTGTGCTTGTTTGTCTTTTTTTCCCCAGCAGAACCAGTGGGTGAAGGAGCACAGGCTTTGTCTGATAATGACCAAACTCCAGATAAAAACAAGAAAAAGAATCGCTGCTTTTCTTGCCGGAAGAAAGTGGGCCTTACTGGTAAGGAAGATAAGAGTTTCACACACATACTGAGTAGAGAGTTAGTCTTGACATGGTTCAAAGGTTTATGAGTCATGAACCTGCTTTACTGGGGTTCTCAATGATAATCACAACCTGGAATCTAGAAATTCAGAACAACTGTTCACTAACTCATTGCACCATTTTCTTGTCATACCTTGTTGTCACCTTTACAACCTTTGTTTTTCCCGTTTTATGGCATAAAGTGTCCAAATGTTGTTGGGGTATTTCACAGTGTGTTTCAAAATAGCACAATGAATTAAAATTCAAAGCACTGCCAGGAACGCCTTTTGTAAAAGTGAAGCAGACGATGCCCCTAAAATGGAAAATCTTATCAAATAGAAGTCGTACAATGAGATGGCTATGTTTGCGAACTCAGTCCTTTGAACTGTTACAAGACAATGTTCTTTTTGGTTTTATCATGAATCTGGAAAGGGATTGTATTCTTGGGCGACTGAGGTAGAAGAGTCATCGTACTTCTGATTGCTTTGTGTTCAGTCACGTAGAACATTGGGCCAGGTTCACCTCTAATGCTCTCATTTTATCTTTTTTTTTTTTTTTTTTTAAATACACGTCCTAGTTGTGGTGTTCACTAAGGATTTAGCATAGGCACCTTGTTGTTTTCTACTGACTTTCGATAACACTTTACATTAAGATCCTTGTAATAATCTTAATAGGTAATAGGGCCCTTATAGGTCCTCATAACATGTTTATTATTACTAATAAGACTGTAACTGTAAACATCAAACATTTATTGTTAGATTTTAAGACATTTGTGTCTTTGAAATTTGCTTCTCGAACAGTTATCCTCCAACAGCTAATTTATCTGTGAATAAGTTCAAAGTTAACTGGTCGTAAATGCATAATAATGTAGGTATTGATCCTAATAATAATAACGTTTTCATAAGTGCTTTTCAGTGTGTCATAATCTAACAATAACATGTTTATGATGCTATTGTTAACACTTCTACAGTTTTCTTAGAATTACTTATATGGGTCTTTATAAATTATTACCTAACACTTATTTCAAAGACCTTTTTAATATAAATTCATTACCCAAATGGTTTACAGTTTGACATTAAGTTATGTTTGTTTGACTTCTAAGGCAACTCTGAAAGTGACTATGAAAAGCCTTTATTTCAACACAAGGTATAAACTTGTGTCAGTAGCCCAACTGCTCTCAAACTAATAGCCCCTCAGCTGTCTGCTACTGAACCCGCTGCTAGATGTTTATCAAAACAAAGAGACAGTGACATATTACTCCCGCTAGCATATTTGCATTGGTTCATTCCTACATTTTAGACATAACTTTAGGGTGTTTAGGAAATACCAAATATCTATAACCCACATATCTATAATCCAACTCCCAGTCCATGGTTTTTGTACTGTCTTTCTCTCCACAATCAAACACTATGGTACAGAGAGTGACATACTGCAGGTTAGTGGTGCATTTCACAGTCTCAGGTATTTCACAGTGTCTTGCTGGCCTCCACGCTTTTGCCAAACTGGATTCCCTCAAAGGCAACTTCAGTCCCCTCTTAATGTTAGAAATATTTGCATGTTAAGCCCTGTCCATGTCCTCAGTGTACATTGAGGTACTAATAATGGTTGTACCCTCGAGGCCTAGTTGAACTCGGGCTGAGTTACATTCTTTTTTTATCAAGGTCCTGTTTTCCGTTCTGCTCAAAATTTCGTTATTAAATATTTGAAGTAAAATAAAAATATGCCCAGTCTAAAAAAGATGAGCAATACTTGTCCTTTACACAACAATCATTGTGCCTGTTATTTGAATATGTAATGATCTGTACAATGTTTACTGACTGTTTGCTTCTCTATACTGAAGGTTTTGACTGTCGCTGTGGCAACCTGTTCTGTGCCATCCACCGTTACTCTGACAAACACGACTGTCCCTATGATTACCGGAGTGCAGCTGCTGCCCGCATACGCAAGGAGAACCCCATCGTGGTGGCTGAGAAAATTCAGAAGTTATGAGGACTGAGTGCAAAAAAACAAAAGTCTCTGACTTTGTGAATTTGAACAATGGCAACTTGGATGAAAACACCTGATATCATGGCTTCATTTGTTCATGGTAGTCTAAGACGGGTGGGGTGGGGGTGATGTGGTCGCAGCCACTGTCCAGACGCTTCCCTTACTAGCATCTCCCTCTCTCTCCACTAGTGACTGCAGCTGAACCTGAGTGTTTCTGTGTGTGCGCGTGTGTGTTTGTATGAAAGTGTGTGTGTGTACATTTGCTTGAGAGTCGGGGAGAGAGCTGTAGGGGCTTTGTGGACATTAGTGTTGCCGTGGGGAGGGAAGGCTTTTGATTTTTACCCCTTTTTGTTTCTCAACTTGGGGGATCGTGTGAGTTTATTTTTATACAATCCCTGTAAGGTAGTTGAAATGAGACGGGGGTAAGCTGTCGAGGAATGTGACACAATAATGACAAAGAGCTCAATTAATTACCTAACTGGGAGATTTCATTTATCAGCAAGACCTTTAAAGGGCTTTGGAATTTAATTTTTGCTCCCAGGCTGAAAATGATGTCAACTTCTTGTCAAATTGGCTTTTTTTTATCCCACCTCTTTATTCTATGGGTCACCACATGTTGAACTCTCAAGTCTCAGCATTTTCCAGAAATGTTTCTCTTTGATATATTGACTTATCATACTGATATTGGGTGCATGAACAGTTAATGGAGAGGGAAGGTAGGGGAGGGCAAGGGGAGGGGAAACTGAGAACCTTGACTTAACTGAGTGATTGAATTCTGTGTTTTTCTTTTATTTCATTTTTTTTCTGTTTTAATGAGCGTATGACATCAGAAGATCTATATTAATATATTGTAGTTAGCTTGAATTGTGTGATTGCATTCTATTTATTTTTTATCGTTTGGTTGGTCTGTGCTGGAGGATTGGCGGCATGTGTCAGCAAATCACTAAGATTTGCACTTAACCTTTTCGATTATAGTTAAGTAATTCCATCTTGATTATATAACCATTTAATAAAAAATACACAAGCTCTGACATGATGGAGTAGAGTCCAGTTAAGCCGTTACAACTACAAATGTGCAGTAAAACGTCCATTGATTTGGAAACAAAGCACAACCGTGTGTGTCAACTGCAGTGCACAAACTAATGTGCTACACCTACTCGGTTTTGTTCAGCATCTGGGTCATTTGCAGTTTATCTGATGAGTACAGGAGGCTTGCTGAAGAAATCGCCTTCTTGCTCAATTGATGAGACGTTCTGTTTTAGTATGGCGGTGTGTTCTCTTTGAATGCCCTTTTCTGTTCTATGGAGAGTGAAGCTCCATGTTTCTCTAACCACCAGCAGACCACTGACACATGCTGAATGAAAACTGACCCAGGTCGCAGTTCCTCTACACATTGACACACCTTTTGCTCAGCTAAAGATTGATGCAATGCTACGGAGCTGCGTGCTGCGCTTTGACGACGTGCTCAGATTCAGATGAGTCCTTACTACGAAGAGCGCTTCTAGCTAGCTTCTTCTAGGAAGATCAAACCTACATGCATGTGTGCAGTCTTAACGTATGAGTTACTGTCTTGTAACTGACTGCACAGTTTGATATGTGTGGAATGTTTAAAAAGCCACACAGCAGTAGCACAATGCATGGCTGGAACTTCGAGGCTCAAGTTAACAGGACTCAGTTTTTTCCAAATGTAAATACCATATGGCTCCTATTCATATAGTATAATCTTAATGTAGATTTTTTGCCAGGTTATAAAGGTGGGGGACTATGGTGAAGAATAGTACTATGTGTATAAAAGTGCTTTTCATAATTATCCCCAAAAAAGTGTGCCACAAATGGCACTGATTTTTTTTTTTTTTCTCCATCTTGTTCCCCATTTATTTCCATCATCTGCCCATGTATCGTCCAAAGTATGTTCGATAACTTGGCTCTACCATGAGTGTCTCCTACAGGCCACGTTGCCTCTTTTCTACAATACTAGTCATGTCGTTAACAAGCCCCTATAAGCTTTATTAACCTTGCTGAATTACACAGTATCCCAGCCAATGCTTTTATCCTGTTACTGAAGCATAATGATATTACTGAGAGTTAAACAAAGGCCCCTTATGAGATGTAGAGGGACATTTGAGGTATCACGTTTTCATTATCAAAAGCTTTCATGTAAATGTTGCTTGACCTTGATAATTAAGTATTTATGAAAGGAGCCGCAGTAGACGTTGCAAGGAATTTGCCGAGTATATGCATTCTCAAAACAAGCCAATGCAGAATGTGTTGAAGTTGGAGGAACCTTTTTCTTGTAGACACAGTTTGTCATCTACAGCTCCTGACTGTGACTTAATCACTAGTGGAAAATTGAAATTCAGAAGGAGTTTGTGGGGGTTGATTGAGTGACGATTGCGTACAAGGAGAATAACTGTCATATTAAGGAAACTTGTGTGTGGAGCAGCTCTGCTCTTCCCTAAAGTGTATCTTAATATATTCAGAAAATTCAAGCTTGCCTGCTGTTTTAAAGACCATTTGAAAAATATTAGTTTTTAGCTTAGTTTTCCATTACAGATTGAAAGTCCTTTAACAAAAAATAAGTCCTTAACATCAGATGATTAAGTGCTGTAAATCGTGAGGATGTCATGGTTTACGCTTGCTGTTTTTTTTTTTATTGACTGCTTATATGGAACCCTCTCTCCCCTCTTTTTTAAACATGAGCAGTTTGAATGTAAACCACCATAATTCACATCAGACATTGACTATGTCTTTGGGCAGAGGATGGAGGCCCAGCTTTCTTACATGTGATTTGGGACTGTTGGATCACTAAACTGTCTTGACTTTTTGTGATGAAGGACTTGGCACCAGCAACCAACCATACCTGAATATTCTAGATATTCTCAGTACATATGTGTTTTTTTTTCCTTCTTATTCTTCCTTCGGATGCTTTGATAAAGTTTTGATGTCTTCAATCCTCTCTTTAGCACAACCTTTCATAATCAGTGTCTTCTTCATGCTAGGGTTTTGACTGATAATAATGACGAACCCGACAGTTGTGATGAATCTGGTTGAAATTCAGTTTTGCTGCAGAAGTAAAGGCAAATGACGGTGAGTTGATTCATTCTGTCTTTCAAGATGAGCTTGAGGGACATCAAATGAAATCTACAATGTTCACAGAGATGTAGTTCTTGTCCCTTGGCACTCCAGTCCCCCAGAAACACCACCAGATATCTTTTTATTTTGTTTTTCTTTCAAGATTTAGGATTGTATGATGTGTAAGAGTAAGTATAAAACAATAAATTCACAAAGTTTATTTTAAATTACACTTGTCTTTTGTCTTTATGCATATTTATTTTAATGTTGGTGCTGTCTTAAGACTTTTCAACAGTGATTTATTCTCTTAAAAAGTTCTAACATGCATACATACGCTCTATTGCTGAAATGTTTGGGTTCACTTAGAAATGCCCTTATTTTTGAAACAGTTTAAAGCAATTCAAATAACATCAAATGTTTCAAATGACTATTTTAGCTGGAAATTGATGATTTTTAATGGAGTATCTACATAGGTGTACAGAGGACCATTTTCAGCAACACTCACTTCTGTGGTCCGGTGTCACATTATGTTAACTAATTCAAATTTGTCCTGTTGTTAAAAAGCCCTTGTGAAGTTATGTGATTACAGCTGAAAACCATTGTGCTGATTAAAGAAGCAATTAAATTGGCCTTCCCTGGGCACGTTGAGTGTCTTAAGCATCGAGAGTTTGCTGGTTTGATTATAGTCTCAATGACCAGAACAAAAGAACAGATTAATGCATGTGAGAAATTGCTAAGAAACTGGAGATCTCATACAACACTGTGTACTGCTCCCCTCTAAGAACCGCAGAAACTAGCTCTAACCAGAATAGTGAGAGAAGTGGGAGGCCCTCAGAGGTCCTCAACTGGCAGCTATAGAAAATGTACCTGCAAAACACCAGTATCAATGTCAAAAGTGAGGAGGCAACTTCAGGATGCTGGCCTTCAAGGAAGAGAGTAGCAAAGAAAAAGAAATATCTGGCCAATAAAATGAGAAGACTAAAATGTACTGAAGAACAAAATTACAGAGGAAGACTGATGAATTTAAATGAGTTTTCATGGAAATCGCGACATTTTTGGGGCAATTTCAAACCTTTTAACGGTAGTCTATTTCGAGCTGTATAGTTACAATCATGCATGACTATTTTTCGCTGCTCCAGTCCACGTCCATGCTGTGGCCCCACTGCTTTGTACTTGTATATTGTTTTCCAATACAAAGCCGAATACTACAGGCACAAATGTCCTTACACAATGGCCTCTTGTGTGCAGCTCGGCTGCATGCTGTACGAGGAACTGCCATATGATTCACTTCACCGTGCTGGAATAAACACAACTTATTTAGGATTGCACAGTTAATTGCTCAATTATCAAAATCGCAACAATTAAGTCCAATATCCAAATCACAAGAACTGCAATTATTTCATAAAGGTGAAATGTGTCGCAAAACAGTGTTTTAGGGAAATGTTGTAGTGCTGCAGAGATGTTTTGGCCTACAAAACTTGTTCTCCAGATGTAATAAAACATGTTTGTTTGGCAGAGGCCAGGAGAAATGCCACATCATTTTATGAGTTCTTTAATGACGATGAAATTTGTGATGAAATGAATGAAAACTGAACATTGAAACAAGATTATGAAAATAAATTTGACCACATCTTTTACCCCAAAACACTCCAATAATTTGACCTCGCATACGAGAAGTTGAAAGCAACCGAATGTGGTGTTCAAGTGTGGAACATTTTTGAAAAAAACAATACATCCATGGATGGTAAAGGTGCAGTATCCTAATTTTCACCTTAACTTTCATTAATGCTGTTGGGTAGTATCTCCAGCAATGTTCTAGAAGACCATCATATGCTTGTGACACGACTGTTCTGTGTAAATATCACATCCCTAAAAAGTTAACTTTTCACAAGCTTAGGAAAACACCTGTTTACAGCTTTGAAGATGCAATTTTCCGCTAATGAGAGTTTTGATCTAGTTTATTTATCTTGAGTAGTAGGATAATTCTGTCAACACAGAAAGGAACACATCATCCTTCAGTTTATCACAATTTAAAATGATTTTCTGGGCAGTAGGGGTATGAAAAATGAAAAGTAACTAAACTAAAGCTGTCAGAAACATTGCTCTTGCTGTGAGCACCAAAAATGAACTTAACCTCCAATGTAATGTGGTGGAAGAAGAAATCTATATGATAGATGTCTGCAAACTTGGGCATACAAAGCTAAAACTATCTGGAAAAATTCGATATGAAACTCCCAGATATAGTCAGAGACTTTTTTTGGAAGACACAGTAACTGATGTTTCAACACGTAAGTAGGATGTCTTCATCAGCGTAACATTCAGACTCTTAGTTAGCAACTCTTAGTTAAAAAGGTCTTCAGACTTGATTTAACAGGGATGAAAAATGGAGCAGACCTGCAGTTTTCTGGGAGTGGGTACCGGATACGTGGGGCTTAATAACTGAACGCTGCTTCTCCACGTTTAGATTTGACTCTAGGAACCAGACAAGTTCCTGTGATGGCTAGTAAAGGTGGTTCTCGTGCCAGCAGAAGCTTGTTCCCGGGGAATTCGCAGGAAAACTCCCCTGTGAATCAGAATCAGAATTCCTTTATTAATCCCGCAAGCAGGCCAATTTGTGCGTCACTTGGCTGAAGGACAGTGCATGTTGGATGCAATTTATCACAATTGCCTCCACACACAAACATGATGACAGATTTTGTTCTTTGTTACCAAGAAATAAATAAGAATTAAGTTGTAATGGGCTCAGCAAAATCAGCATTATCAAACATTTAGTCACTCATATTCACTAACTGTGATGATTCAGGAGCTGATACTGTAACCATTTACCTCATTTTTACTTCATAGGTAAAGAAGTAACAATGAAGTTCAAGCATATCATCTTTAACAACACTGATAACAAGTTTCCCTTAATTGTCCAATGGAAACTGGTGACGTCACATCCGGTCAGCTGTCGCTTCCGGATGCGGTGAAGCAGCGGAGAAGTAGGAAAACACCGCACAGAGACATGGATTTAAATGACCAGACGACATCCACAAAGTCCTAAGACACGGCTGCACGGTCCACAGGGCTTCACGGAGACAAAGACACGCGTCGAAAACTGTGTATCGACGGAGTTTGACGTCGGGTGTCCTCGAAGGAGCGTTGTTTTTTTACTGAGTATCCGTGTTTATGCCTTCTTGCTAGCTTAAGCCAGCGTAGCGTTAGCTGGTACGCGCAGACAAATATCTTCTCTCTCCGGGCTAATATGACTTGTCGTTACCGGTATTCTTGATTTAACACAGACTCGTACAGGAGGGAACCGCACTGTGAGTGTTAAGTTGTGTTTGAAGGGTGTTTTAGAGTTTGTTTCGTGCTCTTTGAGGTCAAGGCTGCAGTGGAAAAACCTTCAGGCAACACAAGTAGAAAACGACACCGAGGAAAGTTGCAGTTTTCTGAAAATATTCAGGGAAAATTTAAGGGAACAACAGTTTGTACCTGAAGTCAAGTTTGAACTATCAACAAGTGGACAAAATGGATGTTATTTGGACTTCAGTTAGCACACGGAAAACCCAGCAGATACACCGTAAATAACACTTCCCTGTCAGCCGACAGGCTCCACTACTTTTTCCTTCTTCTGCTGACAAGGCACTTCACAAACAGTATCCTGTGTTTGATCTGGGCTCAAGTGGAGGAAGTCTTCTGTTTTATTTTAGTCTCAGCAAAGCCTCTTTTTCACTTTAACGTGGAGACAAAGCTCTTCAGATCAACAGGTAGGTCTACTGTTCTTGTCTTGCACTGCATGTTTGTGGTTTGTGCGAGGCCCAATGCAATAATTATTTTTAAATAACTGGCTTGTCTGTTAATAATTAGCTCTAAAGATGTTGTAGTAATGAATTATTATCATTATGGTTTACCAGGACCTAAAGTGAAGCTTATGTAGTTCAACCGACATCTAAAGAGTGTTCATTTTCGAGCTGAAGCCTTTTGATTGATCAGTTGATAGACATGTATATTAATCAGCAACTGTTTTGATAATTTATTGCTAATTTGAGTCATTTTTCAAGCCTAAAATACTCAATATTAATTGGTTCCAGCCCCTCAATTGTAGATGTTTGCTGCTCCTCTTTGTTTTATGTTCTGGTAACAACATCCTCATCATCAAGTTGTGACACATTTTTCACTTGTATCTCAGATATGTATTTATAACAAAACGATTAATGTGCCAAGGGTATACTGTGCAGATGTGCCTGATTTAAAGGTGCAGCTAGTGGTTCTAAAAAAATGTGGTCACATCATCAAATAAAAGACATCAAGCCAGAATCATGGATATTTGACAACCTGGGAATGAGTCTCAATGATCAAATATCTTTCTTTAGAATCACTAATGCACAAAAAACTTCCCGAACACAGCGAAATAATAAGGAAATGGGAAATACAGTTAAAAAGCAGGTTCTCTGCAGATACAGACACCTCCACACACTTATGGTGGGACATAGGTGTGAGTCTATACATTGTTTTTAGGGAATATTCTGCATAGTAAGCCTTTTTAATAAAGAATATATGATACAAGTGTAATAAAAATTAAATGCTTTTCATGAAATTCTATAAATCTAACTGTATATAATTGTTACAAGCTGCAGACTAGCTGTTATACAAACATTTCCATCATCATTGCTGCCACACTTTGACTGCATGCCTTGTACATTACGTTGTGATAAGTATCTCATTGTATCAACAATGGGCTGATGTGTGATTCAATGGCACAGTGATCCTCTTGTCGTCCTCCTGCACAGTGAAGGATGAATGGCCTTTCTCTCAGCGAGCTCTGCTGCCTGTTCTGCTGCCCACCCTGCCCCAGCCGCATCGCAGCCAAGCTCGCCTTCCTGCCCCCTGAGCCCACGTACGCCTTTCTTCCAGACCCAGATACAGGCCCTGCTGCACAGGCTGTGACGGGGACATCCAGCCTGCGGGCCCGGAGCGGTGCGTCAGTCGCCGGGGCTGTGGAGGGGAGATGGAAGCTCCACCTGACGGAGCGAGCAGAGTTTCAGTACACGCAGAGAGAGCTGGACACAACAGAGGTGTTCCTGACTCGATCCAGTAGAGGGAACAGAGTCGGCTGCATGTACATTCGCTGTGTTCCTAACGCAAGGTGGGTGGTTTGAAAGATTTACCTACCTTCTGAGTCAGTGTGGAGCCAACCAGTAATTGACTTATTACATTTATTTTATAGACTACAGCTTGTTTGACCTTTCTTATTTGTTTTATGAGTGTGTCACACTTCCTCAGACACGTTTCCACTCTTTCCTTTCTTGTCAGTCTTCTACTTGCATCCAGGTCTACTTCCTTCACTTGTCTCCCTGTTGACTCAGCCAACTCAGGATTTTCTCTTCCTGCTTTTCCATGGATCCCTCCCATTTACTTTAACAGTTTCTTTTTCCTTTCATTCACATTTTTCCATTCTGTTTTGTCCCTCCAGTTAGTAGGAACTTGAATGTTTGGCGTCACCTGTTCTCATTAATTCTGGTTCTTGATAGTGATCATCATGTAAAACAAGTCTTCCACTTAATGATAAGATATCAGTTCACAGAGAGCTAGAGACAAAATATTAAGGTGTCTGGCTGTCTCTCCTGTAGATCTCTGTCACTGACTTTATTGGCAGTGATTAGTGGATAGTTTAACAATTGCATCATTTCACATCAGCGGAAGTTTTATTTTATGTGCTGAGATGTAAAAGTTCAGTTTTATGTTTGGTTTTATGCTCATCTTGCTGCACTATGCTCCTGCTGATTAATTCACTGAATCAATTAAAAAGACATGGTCAGGCTTGTGTTACAGTCCGTGTGTTTTGCATTAATGTCTAGTATTACACCATAATGAAACTAAACTAGACATGATATGGCACTGTCATTGTTACGCTGCATTCGGAGCAGAGAGGCTGAGAGCAAGGCCACGGGCCGTACGGGTTCATAAACAAAACTGCTGAGGGAGGATCTCAAAACAGTCAGTGTGTAGAGCAAGTATCCAATTTCTCCAGAGAACACAACATGCATTCATGAATAAAAGGCAAGGGCTAGAATACCACGCTTTTATAGTGGATACCCTGCTTCTCAGGTTGTGCAAAATGTCTAGAAGTAAGAGTCATCTGGCGGGAGTCAATCATGGTAAACCAATCCTCCCAACACGCAGCACTTTTACACAAGGAGGTATTGGCATGGAGTCCAATGTTTGTCTTAACAGCAGGTTGCTTATGGTTTTATTCAGTGTAGAGTTACATGGTTGGACTCGTGGACAGAGAATGTGTGTTAAACTGTACTGTTTGTTTTTATTTCAATGTTAAACCCTCATGTGACTGTTTCTGCTTCAAATGAACCAAGTAGAGTTTATAGTGTCTTGACACACGGTAAGGCTGTACCAGAATTTTAAACTGCAGGTTAATTTTCTCTTTTTTACTTATTACTAGCAAACTGCACACAGTGCTGGAAAAGAAACAGTCGATGAACACATACCTACACACTTGTAATCATGTCCATACTGTATGTGTGTAGAAAAGGGTTTCAAAATCTGATTGTAGAGCTGTTTTTTACAGCATTGGTACTCTAGATTTGAAAGGTCACTAAAGCTCTAAATTTTCCTGTGGTCCATTTACTAGTGCTGTTTTCTAGTCATCCTAGATCCTGTAAAAATGGACCACTAATATGTACATCTTGTATATTGAGCTACGAGTTGAAATGATGACATTTATGATAGATAAGGACAGTTCATATGTAACAACTTACTTTATTCATATATCACTTTTCAAAAACAAGATACAAAGTGCTTTACAGACATTTAAAAGCCAAATAAATCATCAGATAAATAATATTAAGTAGAATTAATGCAGCAATGATGACACGCAAGGTATGAATTACTACTTTTCAGGTATAGAAACCTTTGTGCTTTGATTTGTGCCTCGTAAACTCTTGCACCATCTACTAACTTGTCTTTTGACGTGCATCCTTTCAGATTTACAGTGCTTTTCTCTCACGGTAACGCTGTCGATCTTGGCCAGATGAGCAGTTTCTATATCGGACTTGGCACTCGCATCAACTGCAACATCTTCTCCTACGACTACTCAGGCTACGGCGTCAGCACTGGCAAGCCCACTGAGAAGAACCTCTACGCAGACATAGATGCTGCCTGGCACGCCCTGCGCACACGGTGCGTTTTGACATAATTGGCCCATATGTGTCCTTCAAGGGATGATTTATTTCACATTGTCTTTGCCTGCTGAGACCAAGTTAGTTTAGATTAGGAGCAAGAATATGGATTAATTCACATACCTACTACTGCCAAGCATAGAACCAGAAAAAGCTGTAACAGGGTGATGAATTAAGATGGGTAGAGGAGGGTCAAGTAAAGAAAAAGCTCTGAGGAAAAGTGCCAGAGGTTGTGATGAGGACAGAGATGGAATGAAGATAGCAGAGTGTAGACAGGTGCCATGGGAATAAAAAAAGAGTGAGATGAATGGATGAAGAGAGGGAAGGTTGGGGGGGGGGGATGTCTCTCAAGGACGTTGTTGTGTGATGAAGTGTCTCATTAGTGAAAGCGGAGCTGCCTTAATGCGGCTGTAGCCCTGGGATGACATGACACCACTGAGCATTGTCTAAGGGTTGGTTGAGGGGAAATTACGTTTGGATATAGCTGTCACTCTTAACTTTGTAATTTAAGGATATTTGTTAAAAATATTTTTAATATTTTTGTTTTTGTTCTTAATGCCCTACCTTTTAACCTGCATATGTTTGTTTATCCTTTTTTTTCTTCTATTACAGATTAAACTTTCTATGATTTAAAAACAAGAAACTATTTTATTTTTTAACTTCCATTAGCCTGTGCTAAAGTGTCTCTTGTACCTTTAATCTTTACTAGATATGGCATTAGCCCGGAGAATATAATCCTGTACGGACAGAGCATTGGCACAGTACCCACCGTAGACCTGGCGTCACGGTATGAGTGTGCCGCCGTGGTTCTTCACTCACCTCTAACATCTGGCATGAGAGTGGCCTTTCCAGACACAAAGAAAACATACTGCTTCGACGCTTTCCCCAAGTAAGTCTCTCATTCTCCGTCTGCTTGTACTTTTTTCAACCAGTCTCAGATATTACATCTTCCATCATTTGATTGTTTAAATACAAATTAAAGTTGTATTAAATTAATATGTGTATTTTAGTGCATGGTATATTTAAATTGGCACATATTTATGTATGGCTGTCTTTTGTCAAATAAATCTTTTTACATCATTGAAGTCCTTAATAGGGTGTTCATGTAAACATGATAAACACATTCAGAATTTTTTGCTGCCAGTTGGCATTTCCACGTAATGACAGATCTGCCAACAGAAGGGAGTAATTGCCACTTGTGCTTGTGAGAGCGTTTCTTGTCCAAGACAAACATCTGCGCTGAAAGAACGGCCTCTGTCCTCCCGGGTCACATTTTAGTGCGGTGATTTTTCTAAGTGCCTTTTCTTGATTAGTGTATGGATATTATTCATGCTTTATTTTCATAAATGTAAGTAGGGCATCCAAATAGTGTAGTCTTTCAAAGATGAATTGTGACACAGAGGTCTACCTTGGGGGAGACATCTCATACTACATCTTTTCATGTGTGATAATCTACTACCATCATCCAAGCAAAATCTCTGTGGAATTGTTGCCTTTGTCAAAATATACCTACTGTTTAATTTGTCCTTGTGATATATATATATATATATATATATATATATATATATATATATATATATATATATATATATATATATATATATATATATATATATATATATATATATATATATATATATATATATATATATCAAATGTCTAAAAGTGAAGTTGCAGAAGTTAATGTTAAACTGTCATCAACTTGCCGCCTCCTGTTTACAGGTAAGGAAGTCTTATCCCACATGTTTTCTCCCCAATTGCCCATGAATTTAGATCTGCAGCACACACTCTGAGTGCTTATTCATGCCACGCTTTTTAAATAGCAGGGAAAGAATCATGTTAAGCAGTTATAATTAAACTGATTTGATCCTTTTAACATGAAGTAGTAATACTGCAGACAGCAGGTGGCTGGTTGTGATAAAGTACATGTCAGATATTCCACCTCCTACTACGAAGAGATTTGGTGCCCCACGTTTGTGTGCGATTGTAACGTGGGTGGAGGCTGTGGTGTGTTGGTACTGTGTTTATTTTATTTTTAAACCTTGGCCACTAAACAATTCCCTCCTCCTGGACAGACACAACGCAGAGTAATGCTATCATTAGCGAGACTCTATCCCTTCTGTTCTTGTTGCCAGTTTAGTTTTGGTGACTGTGTCTGACGAAGGTCAATCGCAGCCAACGCAAGCCTTAACACAGAGTCTAGTCCCAGATGGTACAAGTGGGTGAGGCGCAGAGGTTGTAGAAAACCAGGGAATGCCTCGCTGTGTGTGTAGTGAGCTGAGAAAGCCTCCAGTGTTCGCCTGTTGTTCACATTCAGAGTAGGCAGCTGGCAGCCCTCCTTATTCTGTGTGTATCTGTCTGTCTGTAGCTGTCTCTCCTGTTTCCTCTGTGATATATTCCACAAGAAGACTTGATTATACTTAAAATATAAACAACTGTACATTTGTCAAGTAGGTATATATTTTGTATTGTGCTTGGTGATAAATATATTCATTTATGTTGATAAAATGTATAAACTAATTACATATTCCATCAATTCAGAATACTTTATTCATCCCTCAAGGGGCTATTTAAGGCAAGTAAGCTTTAAAACGTACGCAATGAGTCAATTAAACACATACGTAACAACATTTGTTAGAAGACATGAACAAGGATTAGGACGAGGTTGAAAGTGTAGGCTTATTTATTAGTGGTCAAAGTAAATTGGCCAATCCTTTTACAAGGTACAAGGTATTTTACACAACACAGGGTTGCATAATGAAATTGAGGTTTGTAAATGGCTTATTCTGCACAAATGACAGAACATCTAAACAGCCATTAATATACAAATAAACATAATCCCGTAATGCAGTATTTTGAACCAGCATCAGGGTGAATCTAAGCAGCTGCAACAAGATGGTGTTAATAATGATGAAGATCATTTGTACTGTGACTGTTCACACGTCCAACGGCCTCTGAAATAAAACCTCCTTTTGTTTTTACAAACAGATGATCCAAAATGCCTCCCTCGTGAAAGTATCTTAAAATAGTCATAGAGGCCATGTGTGGGGTGGTTGATTATCTGATATGTAGGAAGCTGTGCTGGGGATTGTGTGTTTTGCATATCATTTTGGAGCTATGTTGTATCTTGTCCTTTTGGCTAACGGATGTAAACCAGCAATTAAAAGAAAGAAGTTAGAGCACTTCCACTGCAAGGAGAGTCAAACTTTGTCAATATTCCTTGAGCTTCTCCTGAGATTATTACCAATGTTGTATTCTCCTTTCATTGAAAGTATATTTGTATTCTGTGCTGTCCACGAGCATCAAATCTGCACTGCAGAGATAAAACCAATCTCCCTGTCAGCGAATCTGAACATGGTCTGGCTTTTAATTAACAAGAATTATGACAGCATAATATTATTCTAGTTTCAAAGCAGTAAATATGTTATATAGCCCGTCAGGGTCCCGACACACCAGGCTGACAGAATATCAGGGCCATTAGTAAGTGCCTGTTGCCCTAGTTTTTGCGTTGTTCCCTCAGTATTGGCACTGGTCAGCACTTGTTGGCTTTTTGTTCTAAAGAGCATGTTGAATATGCGGCTGAGCTTGTCATGAGAAATATCACCTTGATTGGCTGTTCAGCTAAGCTAATCAGTGTGCAGGGAGGAAAAAGGAAAAAGAAAGGCCCCTCATCCTGTCGCTGGAGTTTCCATAATTTCACCCATTTAGTAAGGTTTCTATTTATTTAATGCCTGTCGGACACATTCTTGATTTAGAATTGGCTGCGGGTTTCCCTCGTGAATTACGATTACAGACTACTGCCATCTGCTGGTACAGAGAGGTACTTCCTCTCACACAGGTGCAGAAAGTGTGAACTAGCTGGACATCAGCTGTAGGATTTGTGGTCTGTTTAAGTGCAGCTTTTTGACTGAAACACAGGTCACACAACAGTTAGCCTTCATCGCCATTCACTGTTCTTTCACATCAGTTTGGTGCGCTTAGAATTTACTGTCGTAGCCCACACAAAAATAAAGTTTCACTGAAATATTTAAATATTTTTAAGATCACTGACTGATGTTCCATTGTTAGGCCTTATCCACAGAGCCCACTGTACATCACTATGAACCTGAATGCTACAGTCTGCTTTTAGGGGAAGTAAATGATGAATATTTTTAAAATCGGATTTGTGTTCTTTTCTCCTTTTTTAAGCATTGAGAAAGTATCCAAAATCCCGTCCCCGGTGCTCATCATCCACGGGACGGAGGACGAAGTGATCGACTTCTCCCACGGCCTGGCTCTTTTCGAGCGCTGCCCCAAGGCTGTGGAGCCTCTGTGGGTGGAGGGAGCGGGACACAACGACATTGAACTGTACAGCCAATATCTGGAGCGCCTGCGCCGCTTCATAGGACAGGAGTTGGCTGCACAGCACGCCTAACCTATCACCACCAAGACCATCATGATTGGACATCATCATTACCATTTTTCCTGGTCCAAGAGTCACCTAACCGTCCATCAGCTCACCGCGGCTTGCAGACGGTGTTGCGCTTCACACACTATGGTGCTTCGTCTTCGAGGACACAGTATGCCTTCACTGGACCGTGGATTGATGCAACATGTAAAAAAAAGGAGTCTGTTCATAAACATCAGAAGTGCGTGAGTGAGAAAGACTTTTTCACAAACTGCATTTAGACCATTGTTTTTTTTAGCAGTTACTTTAATAGGACAGCTGCCATTTGTTAGCTACAAATACATTTCTTTACTGTGCAATGATATGGACAGGAAAGGAGACTCATGAACGGAAGAATTATGAGGAGGTTTAACAGAACAGCAAGTAATCGTGTCGGTCAGTTAAGTTGTGGTTCACGTGGAGCATTTTGTTGAATTTTCCAGCTTACTCAGAGTTTGTGTGTAGCTTTAATTTCTTCAATTACCCCAAATTAGACAGTGCAGCAAAGGGAAACACTTAAAAGACTCTCTCTGGAGTGCTTCTGACATGTGTCAGGGAATATTTTAGTTTGCTAATCACCTGTTGAAAATAATAGCAACAGGTTTGTATCTTGAATGCAATCAAATGCAATCCAGCCCTACAGTTAATCCTCTTTAGTGGGAATAACTTCTTATTTTGGTTTGATTGGTTGTGTTGCATTGGACTGCAATATACTGAAAGGTGTTTCTAATACCCAGCCCCACTCATGTATGTACATGACACACATACATGCAGATGATATTTGAGTTTTTGTGTGTTTCATTTTGTTTTTCCGCTGTACTGAATATTTTGCTCAGGTAACCCACTTTTAGTGATTACGGTCGGGGTGTTTCACCTTTTGTTTCTGTCTGTTTTGTTTCGTCAGCTAAATCTCCTCAGATCCTTTTAAGCAAAGACTTCAGAAGCAGCCAGTGTGAGGGCTTTTGTTTCAAGCAAGTAACAAACCAGATTATAATCTTGAAACTGCGGTACAGACCAAATCATGAGCCGTTACAGGCTTATTTTCTTTCCATCATTACTTCAACTTTCTCTGCACCGCGTCTGTAAAACCAGTCATGTAGTGTGAGTAGCTGTGATTAAGATACAATATGTAAGAATTTTAGTTTAAAACATCCAAATAAAAGTAAAATTATCAACAATATGTGAATAAATAACAGTTTAGATGCCATGTCAAGGACGTCTGTGTATTTTGTTGCAGAGATATCTGTCAAAGTGAGCATTCTAATCAGTTAGCCCGAGTCCAACCTGTTCAAAAAATATCCAGAAAGGTTAAATAATCACATACCTATTTTTTTCTTACTCAACTGACAAATACAACCGTCAACCTTCTGACTTAGTTTCTCTCTTTTACAGAACCGAGACGAGCTTAGCTGCCTTGTTAATAATAATCTTTATTTATATAGCGCTTTTTCTTTACAATGTGTGTGTAAGTGCTTCACAAAAAGAATACAACAATAATGATAAATATAAATAAAATGAAATACAATCCAGACAGAGAGCTTTATTTAAAAAAAAGGATGTTTTAAGATTAAAGAATGGCGTTCAAGAGCCTCAAATGGAAAATACCTCCAGCTCCAGAGAGTCTGTTGGGTCCGTCTGTTTTGTTTTAGTCTCGTTCGTCTTTTTCATGTCTCACACCAGGAGGTCACAGCTGTCAGCAGTCTTCCCTGTTTTTTTTAGCATTCATTTCTGACGACCATTTTGCTTATTTGCACTTCAATCTTGAGGGGCAGAACTGTCAAATAAAAAGTGGAATTCAAACTTCACTTTGGAATTAAAGTATTTTATAATAATTTCAGCGATCGATGAGTTCCACTTCATGAGTCCTGATGAATAAAAATCATTCCCACCTCTATACAGATAAGCACAGGAACAGCTGTTTTACAACAATATAATGCAGCATTATGGTTCTTTGTCCTAAGCTTTAACAGTAAGGAGCTCCTCTGGGTGACACATGAGAATTAGAAGGTGGACAACGTCTCAGCACATTTATTCTCCAGCATGATGATGACAATTTTACTATAATTCTGTGCTGCAGGTAAAGACAGACAGAAAACATCCCGAGTGTGTGAGTGGAGAATATCCATTATCCAGTCTCCTTCCTCTCTGGTTTACAGTCCGTATAAGAACTGCCGATAACATTTGTGCATCTAGGCATACACCTCCTGCGTAATACTTTAGTATTGTTACGTATTTTAAGCATAACGTCTTGACAACACTATTGTTCTACTTCACAGCATTGAGTATGATAATGGTACATACATTTTCTAGCTGCTGATGTGACTTTTGTACCACTTTAGGAGGCTCAAACATTTTTCATCCCTCTCTTGAATTTACCGTTTTGCTTTTCTGTGCTGATAATGTAGGGAAATATCACTAACCAATATATACTAAATTGTCCCATCGTGCTGCAAATGCTATGTTCTTCTTGTCATAATATTGTTATAAGTATACAAAAAAAAGAGCTGATACAAGATTACATCGGCTGGCAGGAAGATAAATTGTAATCCTTCCTTTTTACTGCCTATTTCAGATTCACCGCACTCAGTGGTGATAAAAATCCCTTCTCTCCCTCACTCAATGGGCTGTTTTACAACCAGACACACGGTGCAGTCTGAAGCGTCTTAAAGGTGCAAAACTCAGCGAGCCCCAGAAGTGTTTTATCTAACCGAGTTGATTTATATGAACCTGAGACATCGAGTGCTGCACCTTTTTTTTTTTTTTTTTTTTTTTTTAAATCTCCTAGTTGAACGGTGAGATTCAACTGTTTTGTTTTTGAAGAGGAGTCGGATTTTCAGGTTTTCTTGTGTATGTATGAACCAAAGTGTAACTCTTTTTAATGTTTTTTTTTCAGCGCTTTACCCCAATTGTATCTGCTTTTTTATGTTGGCACTTCTTAACCAAAAGTTTTTTTGTTAACTTTTATTTATCTACAAGATTGGTCTGAACTCTTTCCCCACTTTCATACATTAGGATACAAATTAAATGTAAATTTGTCCAATAATTATGTTCCATCATATCATATTTGGTTTCAAATATGCAGTAACAAGAGTTTGAAAAGCATAAATTACCAAGATGTGGGTGTTTTTTTTTCCTGTCTTCTATTCAAGCTGTTAAAATGTACTGTTTGTGGAGGAGTATAACTAAGCAATACAGCAAAGCCGTGAGTTTGTGTCTAGAGCAGGAGGAGAAGAAGTGTGTGGGATGATTAAAGAACAATGACAGACGAGCTCCAAGTAGACAACTGAAAAAGCTTTTGTTTTGTCTGTTATTCAAACGTTTGTTTCTCCGGTGTAACACATCTGTGGCGATCATTTCTGTCATCACACGTTGTTATCCACTGTTTATTATACTGACTGGTTTTTGTTTTTGTAGTTTTTAAAGGGTTTTGTCTTTTTTTTTCTCTCCAAGAATTAAAGAGAATAAGAAGTTAATAAAACATAATCAGAAATTGATATTGAACACGACTCTGCTCCCTTTTTAAAATTGATAGTTGTGTTTTCACCTGTGACCGTCTATTTGTCTGTTGGTTGGTTTGTCGGCGGGATTACGCAAAAGCTACTGAACAGATTCCCACAAAACTTGGATGGAGGATATTTCTTGGCACAGAGTAGCTCCCATTAGCTTTTGGTGTGGATCCAGATAAAGGGATGAATCCAGGGCTCCTTTCTCTCACTGCCCTTAGCATTGCACATTTTCCATCATTTTTGTTAATTTCTCCAGGAATAATTACTAGAAGACTTATAGCATGTGAAAGAAAAGAGGTGTATTCAAATCACCAATGGCCAACACAACACATTTTGCATACAAGTAGTGCAAAGTGCATAGGCAAACAAATACTGGACAAATATTCATGCATGGGTTGGATCAATTATGTATATGATATGCTATAAATACAAGATGTGCTCTAATCTGCAGCAGAGGAGCCTTTTTCGGCAGGAATCGATGTTACGCGTGTCTCATTCAGCGGCTGATTTTCCACTCGCGGCAGTCCTGGCACTCGGTGAATAATGACCTGCCTGTAGTGAAAGGCCTCACAGGGCTGCGCGAGACGGATCCAAGAAAGGCCCGGGTGAATAATTGGCTGATGAGTAAATGAGTCTTTAATTGCCTGGTGTGTGTGTTGTTGTTGTTTTTCCTCCTCTGTGGAGTTGTGTGTGTTGGGATGGGCTTGTTATCATCCGTGGCAAATAAAAAGGTTCAAATGATGTGTTTTAATTAAACCAGAACAAGGGCTCAGGTCTGTCCCAGCCTCCCCTCACTGTGTCTGCCTCCATGTTGACATGTGGGGGAAACAGGGACAGATGGACCGTAAGCTGCGCCTCCCTCATCCCCGAGAACACACACACACACACACACTTGTGCCAGCTCTTTTTCAATGGACTACATAAACAATCTGGTGTTGTCCCACTCAAATGCTCTTACGGATTAAAAGCAGCTGCAGCGGCACATCCCCCCCTGCGTCAGGCAAAGTTAGTGCAGCCTGACCTACTGCATCAAACACTACCAGCAGCCTTCCACACACTCCTCAAATGCACTGACTTTTACACAGCCCCGAGCACCGAAGCCCTTTTATGTTGACATGTATCAGAGGAATTGGATGTGCCGGCTCTCGACAACAGAAGACTTAAAACAAGGCTCGTGAATCAAAGAGCTGCCTCTGAATTTTCTTAACCAGAGAGCTGTAGCACGTTGAACATTTGGATGATCCTGTATATCAGTTTGAGAGATAGAGAAACACGTACAGGCCTGAATACTTCAATCAGATGCTGATATGTTATTGTTTAACTATATATGTGTGGGAAGGGGTTTGGATGGGGAACGGGAAAAAAAATGCTGCCAGGAGCTGACTGTGACCCGAGGCTGCAGATACAGACTGTGATGCTCGCTTTGATAAAAGGACACAGTTTGAACACAGTGTCATTATTTTTACAAAAACCGAAAAAGAGAGGTTAGAACTGTGCTTTGCTTTGTGATCAATAAGTCATAACCCAAAAAATACCAAAGCACACAACTGTGGACTTAGAGCCTCAGCGTTTTCACTCACAGCCTTCACCAGGTTATAGAAGCCAGCAGCAGCTCACAGATGCATCAATATGTCAACTCTTGTATGTGTTTATTCAGTGTAATTATTTCCCTATATGATTGTGAATATTACATGCTATCGATTGTGATGAATTTGCTCATTCTAAATGTGCCTCGCTTGATCGAGCATACAGCGCACCCACTTTTTTTGACAGCACCTGTGAAGATTTGGTTTTGCCAGGCGGCCGACACCAGCTGACACCGGCCATGATCTATCTGTGAGCTGCCGCTTGCTTTTATATGCCCTGATGAAGACTGTGTGAGTCAAAGCGTGCAGACTGGTTTATTAAAGCTTTTGAACATTTTAGGAAAGCAATGTGCATTGTTATTTTGGTGTCATTTGGAGTCAGTTTAACCTCTCTCTTTTTTAGTCTCATGAAACGTCCTTGGATCCAAAGAGCGCCTGTTTTTTTTTTTAGCACCTGCACTGATAAAGAAGAGCTTCTTAAAAGAGCAAAAGACAACAATTTTAGCTGAATTCCATCTTCGAAAAAATGAACTGAAATTATCAACAGAATGTGAAGAAGTAACAGTTTTGACATTATGATGTCTGTGTGTGTTGAGCTGCAGAGGTTCTGAATCTACAGAAGTGAGCCTGTCCAGCTCCACACCAGCACTCCACAAGGAGCGAAACAGACGGAGCTGCATGTGAAAAAAACACGTAGTTTGCTGCTTTTTAAAAAAAAAAATTTAGCTCATAAAATTTAGTGTCAATCGTATCCTGGTGTATGCTGAAATATTTTTTTTGATGTACCAACACTCCCCTATTGCTCCGAGCTCCCTGTCCACTAGATGCACGGTTAACGAAGCTAACTCGCTAATGGCTACAGTTAGCAGCAGTTAGTTGTTACTCTAGAGATATGCTGCCCCAAGTAATTGTTTTTGCAGGTTTAAGGTTTATATATATATATATATATATATATATATATATATATATATATGTATATATATATATATGTATATATATATATATGTATATATCTATATATATACACTCTATATTTATACTGCGTATATATTGTATATGTATTAATGAATGTACGTTAATATGTAGGATAGACTCTGGCCTCTGATGATGCATTCAAATAGAGCTGCAGCTTCCTGTCACTGGTTTGGAGCATTACATGGTCGGGAATATTTTCTTCTTTTGTGTCATGACGCATATTTATTTAAGGGAGGCTACCCAGCATGCCTGCTGAGGTTGTTTCCTGCTTTCCCTCTCATTACCATTCTCTCTGAGCATCTTCTGTCGTGTGCATTATGTATATCTCACTGATGTTTTTTCTGCGCCCTCTTTTGTAGTCCATGGTGGGCTCTAATGTTCTCCCGTCCTCTGCGTCGTTTTTTTTTTTATTATTTTCGTCTTGGATTCACTCTCACACAGGGCCGTCTCTTTGCAATTGCAAATTCCCTCTAGCAATACAGAGAGTATGTAACTGATTTTGTTTTCTATGTGTGTGTTTTTATTTCTTGTCCTGAGGTGGGGGGACATTTATTTGTACCTCAGCTCACGCTCATGAACATGCATTTGCAGTGAAGCGCACTGTTTCTCAGGCCAAACAGGAAACTTTAAGATGACTTTTTATACTTTTATCCAAATTCTATGTTATTCAAACCTCTCATTAAATCTCTTATCTGGTTATAAACATGTTGTTTGTACTAAATATAATGATCCGACAGCTATTCCTGAATCACTTTTTCGAGATGACACACGATGTCAACTGTGGTGGACATTTACATATCTTCTTCAAAATAATAAAAAAAAGTTGTTGGCATGAATGTTGACTTGAAAAAAAAAGGCACATTTAAAAAAAAACCTTTGTGATCTAATAATTCCACACTGCAGCAGTAACCTAAAGTTTTCTGTCCAGAAGTTCACATTTTTGGGAATTGTTGCACTGACCAACTGGATGTACACAGTCTACTATTTAAATTGCAGGAAATTGAAGGGGACCTGAGCTGTGAAGGACTTTAGAGGCCCACAGATGTTAAGTTGACAGTGTTTACAAGGAAATTGCCAAAAAGAAATGTAAGAAAAGTCATGTTTCAGTTCGATAGAAATATATTTTCCTCCTTATTCTTACCATTGTCAAGGTATGAAGCCGCTGAACAAGGACATTGGATTGACTTGCATGAATTCACTTGAGACTTAACTTGAAGCCACAACCAGTGCATGCCGAACACCAACACTCTTCCCAGAGGGCATGTCCACCTTATCACTCTCTCTCTCTCTCCCTCTCTCTCTCTCTCTCTCTCACACACACACACACACTTTTGTTTGAGTTTTCTTTGTTTCATGCTGTTTCCTCTCCCACACTAATTACTGTGGACAATGTTTTTCATCTTTGATTTTGATTCAATCAGTGTCTGAGTATTAAAGGAGACAACAAAGCTCTTTGGCCGTTGCACTTGTATTTAGTTGCTGTTGTGCCTGTTGGTTGCACGTCTTAACACGATGACCTCAAACTCATCTAAGGCACGTATGAATATATACGATACGTACGGTAACAGAGTGCGGCTGAAAAAATGGGCTCCATTTTCTTTCGATTGCTTCTAAAGGAGTACACTTTGAACACATCCTGATTTCATGGATGAGATCAAGTTTGCATGCTAAATGAGAGTGAAAGTCATCGGCTTGTAAAAGAAAAGCTGTGTTCCCGTAATTCTCGTCTGTTTCCATGTTTTTAATGAATTCCTGTGAATGTCAAAATTGTGTTTTTTGTCTTTGAATTTCCTGGAAAAAGTGTTTGACCAGCGAAGCAGCAAACTCGGTTTCAGGAAAGGAAGGTCGTGACTGCTGCGATCACGTCAGCAGAAATGTCTTCCACTCAGCAAAATAACTTGGGCTCTGTCCAGAACCGCCTCTGGTCCTTTTATTGATAATGTCAATCTGAACAGGGCAGAGCATGTTGTCAGTCACAGCACAAGGGTAAAGAGACGGATGCAGAGCTGCCTGCATCCATCCAGAGCATCAACGGGGAGAATACGTAAAGCTATTTGTGTAGTCAGATTGACATCACAAAACAGAGTCTTGTTTAAATGAAATAATGATACTATCGTTAAGAAAAGTGTTTTAAACATCTTTATTCACCATTGTTTCAACAACTTAATTGACCTCCTTTAGGAAATTAAAGAGAGGACCAGCCAATAAGATTGTTCTTAGTGAGGCCTCCAAATATCTGTGCAACTAATCTAATCACTTCAGAGATAAACATTACATCACATTACATAACTGAGTCGGGTAACACATATTTCAGTAGGTGCAGGTGGTAAATACCAAGAAATATTTTGAAATTGCCCCCGAATTACTCCAATACTGATCTCAGAACTGATTATCCAGACAGTATTTAATAAAATAATTCTGCCATTTTTCCGAGAAGCGTTTGATAAATAGCTTGTAATGTCTGTAGTATATTTCCAGGGAACTTCCAGCATGGTTTCTGATGATCTTCTGCTGATCATGCCATTTTAAGTTCCAACTAGTTTCTATCTAACTTCCCCACAGGAGGCCACTAAACTGAAGTGAGTTGTTATTGTTTTTAAAAGGAGTTACATTTCTGACTGGACTGTAATGATTGGAATTGGTGAGAATGTAAAAACGTTTTTTTTTATAAAAACATACTTTGGGGAAGTTGGACAAAAACTAGTTGGAAATTAAAGCCACATTATGTAACATTTAACCTTAAAATAACAGCTTCAGAATCATGTTGACAGTACAGTGTCTCATAATAGTGTGAACAGTGTCTCTGTCTCAGCCACTCCATCACTTGTTTCTGCACTATGTAACTTCAGTGAGAAGGAAGGATCACAATATTAAACACGTTTACTTCAGCATACAAGTTTCCAACACATAACATTGTTATGATGTAATGAGTTGTGTTTGTAGTTAGCATCTACATTACATCTGACAAACTCATACAAACCCGAGATTTGTATTTATGACAGTGGGGTTGCACTCAGATACTGCGGGGGGGGGCAAATCACACAAAGAGGCAATTTCTACATAATGTTGCTTTAAAAAGGCATGATCAGCAGAGAGTTCCATGTATGTTGGTGGTAAGATAAGGCAGACTTTCTGTTTCCTCTTTTTAATCTCTCTTTAAAACACATCATTTTTAGACGGCTTTCTCCTGAAATGCTCACTTCCTTTTTTTAGTTTGAGTAAATTCTTACTTTGCTTGTTTTATTATTATACACATTGCACTGTTGTCAATCATTTATCTGGAATTATTCCCGTTTGAATCTTTTTGTAAAGCACTTTGTAAGCTTTTTTTAAAAGAGCTATACAACTCTAGTTTAAAGATGATAATACAAATAATAATTACCAAGGAACATATTTGAAGTTTTAAAATGATTCAAAATATGACCAGCTGTAGCTAAACATTATGAGATGGTTGTTGTAGTAATTTAGAGGTAATTTCAAAGAAATGTAAAATGTGTTTCTTGGTATTACCACATACTTACCATGAAATATGCGGACTTGGTTAATGAAGTGCCTGGGCTGCAAGTTGCAGCTCAATATATTTCATTATTTCTAGATTTGGCGGTTTGTTGAGCAATACCCTTTTTTCCACATGGCTGCAACTGAATGGAATAAACTTCCAGGATCATTGAAACTCACTTAAGCAAAGGGAAGTTTAAGTAAACCATGGAGAAATGGCTAGCTATCAGTATCTAAGGATAGGGTTCGGTTCACAAATTCACTCAGAGTTGTCCGTGTATGTTATTCCGATATGTGATAGAACGGATATTGTATTTGCGCCTGATGGTCTTTCAGGGTTTGGCATCACGCCCCGTCAGAGGTTCACAATGGAAATAAGCCAGCGGCCCTCATGGTGCAATTTAATCAGCAGGTACGTGATGACTCTCTTCAGGTAAATCACTCGAGTACTTTATGATTGTCACATAAATGTAATCTGGAGAAATTATACCTTGAAAAAAAATCACAGGACAAACATCATAATAATGATAATAATTTATTTATTCAGGTAGAGGAAGAATCTTTGGCAGTGAAGAACACAGGAACAGAGGGTGATTTAGAAGTGGAGTGAAGTGCTGCATGGAGACAAATGATTGGACCGTTAACATAAGGCCAACAGGGAACCAGTTCTCCCACACTTACCGAAGGGCTTTAACTGGTTGATGACGGCACAATAACATAACACTTTAAGATCTGCAGGAGTGGATGATGAGTGAAAGGGACAAAAAAAAAAGACATTGTGAGTGTTTTTTCCACAGAAAGTGTGGCTGTTATGTGACAGGTGATAAGTGTTAGTTAGTGACGGTGCTGGTAAACGAGGAGTGTGCTCGTGAGACGGACAGATGGCTGTTTGCTGTGTGGAGGGGTGTTTGGCTTTTTGTGTGAGTCATGAAGTGAAGTGTTCCCTCAGTGAAGCTTTTCAAAATGTATCACAGTAAAAATCTGGCATTGGCTTCTTTTTTTTTTTTTAAATGACACTGAATTCGTTAACATTTACTCTTTTTTTTAAAAGTCCTCCATCAACACTCTCCGAGCTGGCACATTCCTGGCCTGAATCATGTTACAAAAACATATAAAAAGCAACAATTACAAACAAAAATAGTAATTCATTTGGTGAAGATTGAGAAAAGCCACTTACAGAGCGGCTTGCTCGTTCTTCTCTATTCACATCCATTGGCATCTCCTACCAACTGACAAGTGCAACTCTATAGTTCATATAATGAAGGGCAAAGAGGTACAAGTATACATCAGTCTGAGACACTTTGTGGTGCTTTCCATCCCGAGGAAGTCAGTTCCCTCCACACCGTCTATTATCTTCCCCACACTGAAAATGTGAGGATGAGAGAGAAAAGACTTCCTGGATCAGAAAATCAGCACAGATTTAATCTCTACACCCTAAAGAAAGGGCAGGTAAGGCCATTTTAATATTTGCAAGGGACTTGTTAAAACCAAGTAATGGAACCAATCAGAACGCACATAACACTGCATTCGTCACACAGCTCATAACACGAGAAGGGCTGAACACGCTGTGCACACTGTGCACGGGCGAGGGAAAATAATGACATCATAGATCCCGTCAATCAGTGAATCGATATCATTCGGAAGACTGTCAGAGGTCCATTCATTCATCGATAAAAGGCAACGGGACTGGACGCTCCTGGTCCACTTCTCCTTCCACCATCAGTCTTTCTCTTTCTGCATTCACCACACTTCCAGAAAGGTAAATATTTTACTACACAGACGTCACAGAACAAAAAGAAGTTTTTTTCAATATCAGAATACTGTTGGAGGTCAGGAGTTTGGCTGCTCCCATAACATGTGCAAAAACCTGTCGTTCTAAAGAGCGAGGGCCACATGGGGTCGCTGTTTCACTCTTGTCACAGGCGTCACTCGTCAAAAAGTCCCACTGGCACCGCAGTCACGCTACACATCCATGGTCCATATTAAGGCTGAAGAAGGGATGGTTCAGTTCAGGTTCAGACTGCTGAGAGTCTCATCCATTCTCATCATCCAAAGCCCATCAGTTCACATCGAGTCCATACCCAGTATTGTCCTGGATTAGCGGTGTAAGGGCCCACAGCTGGATCCCCAGGGTCACAGTGTCACCTTGCTGAGTCTTAGCGACAGGCTCGAGCGGTGCTGAGTGCGAGGGAGCGTGGAGCTACACCTGCTCCTCAGCTGGACCGGCCGACCCGCCGAGCCTCGCACCCGCAGCAGGAAGTCAAAGTTGGCTGAGGTGTTCATGGCGTAGAAGACGTTGGCGTTGTCTGGGATCACCAGTTCTGAAACAGAAAAAACACAGAGATGAGAGAAAGTCCTGTCAGCGCCGGTATGAGTTTAGTCAGCACTCCGTGGGTCATTGTGATTCATTAACTCTGGAAAACAGCTGATCAGTGGAAAACACTGCAATAATTAAAATGCGGGATTGCAAGTATAAAAGGTGTTTCATAATAGTTTTATGTAGTAATGTAAGATATTATCAGAGGAAAATTAGCACAAGCTAATTAATCACAGTTTTTGGAGCGGACCCCAGCGGAACCATGAAACATTTCAAATTGTTGTTGTTTTGTTTTTTTACCTCTGTCCTCAGCGATGACTTGTACCAGCTCGTATCCCTCCTCTGGCTCCACCTCCAGGTTGTGCTTCGCCATGGCTCTAGAAATCACAGCCGGAGTCTTGTCTTGATTGGTCAACTGTGAGGGATAGGCAAAAAAAAAAGATTACTCATACAGGTTTTAAAACATATTTAGTCAAAATGTAACCATGGAGCTTCACACAGGAACACAAACACACATGTTTATTTACCAAAATGCTCTTGTAGAGATTCCCGTTGCCGTGCTCCAGACTGACTCTTATGATGCACGCATCTTGCGCCTGTGTGTTATAAAGCGGGGTTTGACTCGGTGAGCTGGGGCTCAAGGGCGTGAGGGAGGCGGAGCGTCTGTGGGTGCAGAGGGGCCCGGGGAGTGAGGGAGACGCAGGAGTCATGGAGACACTGGCGGTCGATGAGCTGGTGTCCATGGAGTGGAGTGAAGTACAAGAGGAGGATTCTGATAGCTGAGGAGACATACCAACAACCTCTGGTTAAATACAGATGCATTTAATCAATACTGGATCATTCTGATTATTCTGATGTTTAACTCGCAGCTATTTATGGTGGAGGAGGGGAATGTGACTTTGAATTACTGGAACAAAGTGACACATGAAGGGCTCAAAGGAGATAAATTGAACCATTTCTCATTAAGGGACTGTATTATAAATTGTTACAGGGGAGGGAGACAGGGAAACTGTATTTCAAGGAAAGGTTGTCAAGATTTTTGAAAGAGTAGTGGAGGATCTTCCTTCATCTCAGAGTAAGATTTTATTTTCGAGCCATAAAAAATGTCTGTTGTTTTTGTTTTTTAAAATCAAATAAATCTTTTGTGTGCTGCATGTGTACTAAATGTGTCTTTTTGTCATTTTGTGACACATGAGGGCTCCTTTTTAAAACAGTAATGATTAGCTAGTCGGAACAATATGTCAGTCCTGAAAAACAGAAGGACATGCATCATAGATCTATTAATGTGTGAGCATTTCTCTGCAGAATTTCCTGATGACAGCTCCCACATTCACTTCACTCTGCACAGAAAGCAGAACTGCAGTAAAGGTCAATACATCAAAAAAATGTTAATGTGACACTGACAACTCATTGCTCACAAAAATAAAGAACTGCTGGAAATTATTCAGTAAACATTATTTTGTCTTGCATCATTTTTGACAGCAGCTAGCAACAAGCAACTTGTGTTTGTTTGATCTAATTTTTAGAGGCCATGTAAAAAAAAAGATTAAACCATTAATATATTAAAGTTTTGCTTTATTGTTTGTTGCCTTATACAGGTTCTTTGTGATTTATTTATTTATTTTTGTGGTTTTAGTTATTAACAGCAAATGGACATGAACCACTTTAAAAGTGTGTTGGTATTTCTCTTAGTCTGAAGCTGGCATCAAAGAGATTAATCATACTGGAAACTAAAGTCAAACATATATTTCAGCCACTCTACATATACTTTCCACACGGCCCCTAAGTATGACCAAAACCAATACATTTTCTCCACGGTATTGACCCACCTTGTTCTGCTGGGAGTCGGAGGTGTGTGTGGGGGTGAGGCCCTCGCTGTCTGACGGGCTGCTGGAGTCACTGGAGGAAACACTGACCGAGTCCATGCTCTCCCCGGAGCTGCCAGTAGGAGGCGAGCGCGGCGTCTCTCTGACCGGGGAGCTGGCTGCATTGCTGTCTGTTCCAAGGAACAGCCTGGAGAGGAGAGGAAGTCAGCTATTAGATAATTAAATAAATAGGTCACAGGCATCCAGTGCTTGAATATGACAGGAGAGTATTCTTAATTTGATTTAAAACTAGACCCTCCTTCCATTAGGTTATATTATTTTGTAGCTGTACTCACAGGCTGAGTCTCTTCACCATGCTTTTTCGAGGTTTGGGTGAGGTTGGACTGCTGTCGCCGAGACCTTCAATCTCACAGGACAAGGCATAGCTGCAAGAGAGGACATCGATGAGTAAAAAAACATCATAATATAATCATTAAAAAGATCATCATAAAAAAAACATAAAATCATGCGCCCACGTGAAAGTGAGAGATGATAGGAGAACATAATAGATCAGTAGGGAGTGAAGACGTGACAGAAGAACAGCAGGGAGAAGCGACGAGAAAGAAGCCGTCATTGTGTTTTTGTGTTAAACAATAGGTCCAACAGACCATGACCTCATTCTCTAATGTGCTTGTTATCTAATGGATAATGGTGAAAAACAAGGGGAAAAAAAGGGGCATTTTGAGCAAAATCAGCAGTTACCTCTCCTCCTCGCTGAGCTGCGTCTGGCTCTTGAACCAGCGGAGGAAAGACTTCTCTGGAGTCAGACAGTAGCTGTTACAGGCCGACTGGAGCAGCTTGATCTGCGCTATCACCTCAAACTCCTGCGGGGTCAGAGAGAAAATACCACCGGCGTTAGATCTTTAAAACAGTCGGCCGAGCTCAACGTGTGATGATGGTCTAATTTTGTCAGAGGAGGCACTCACCCTGCGTCTCTTCTCGAAGTTGATCAGAACACCCTGCGGAGGACACAAAGAGCACGCTGTCAGACCCCCGGACATCACATACCAGCGGCCGCTTAGACAAACAGTATTAGGTGGACCACTCCAGAAATGGGCCCGACAAAATTCCTCACGCACTCATGGAAACTTACGCCCCAGTTTCTGACAGCGGTTACACAGACCGGCTCTCAGATCCGCCGAGGTGTGCAAACTCACAGACACATGCTCTCACACAAATTCAGCAGGTGTCAAGAAACCCCTCTTACCTCCGACAGGTCGGGCAGGGCCGTATCCAGCATGGTGAGGTCGGTTAGAAAAGTCCCCAAGTACGGTATCGTCCCTTGCATTGCTCCCTGTGGAGAAATACCGAGTTGTGATATCTTTGAAACCACATTTAGATTAAATAAATACTTTTAGGAGGCCACAACAAAGCCAGAGACTAATTTACATTGTGGTGGTTTATAGACGCCAGTGTGGGTTTAGTAAAATACAACACGGGCTTATTACAGCACATAGCGCACTGAGTAAACAAAGCTGTGCATGTGGCTTCATCACACTGGAGAGGCTAGAGCTCACTCTACAGTACATTGCCTGAGAGGAATTTGTTGTTTCAAATTATAAAGCTCTGTTTTTCAAAACTCTTTGAAAACTTGGCATTGTTCAGCAGGAGCTCTTCGTTGGTCTCTTTGTCTCACCATTTCCTTCTGCAGTTGGAGTCTCTTGTGGGTGCGTTTCTGGTGCTCCTTGGCACAACTCTCCAGACTGGCAAACTTTGAAGTACCTTCCTGTCGAAGGAAACAAAAAAAACAACAAAGCGTCAGTACTTCAGAGAGCCAAACCAGTGAATGAGGTCATTTTTTCAGTATTTCAGTCAATGAGTGGAGGCACTACGGGTGAACGTTTTTCAACTAACACATCACCATGAAACTTGATTACGACAATCATTTTCTAACTTTCTGTCTAGTTTTATGTTTAAGTATGCAAACAATGCATTATCTTGTTAAAAAAAACACTCATTTGCATAAACTTGCAGAACAGAAATCTGAGCATTTGATAAAGCCGGGTTCAAGCTTTTCTGTTTGATGTTTTTGAAATATTCATGTTAATTGAATGCTAATCTCTTTTTATTAATCCAAACATAATAATAACAACATAATTCACTAAAACAGAAATCTGAGCACTTAAATGTGTACTTTGGACATCTTCTCGGACCAGTGCATGAAAATGGTGTGTTTTTACCCGTAGTGTCTACCCTTAAAAATGTTCACAAAGGGCACTAAATACACAATAATTTACCTTTAGATGTGAAATAAATGCTGAAATTTGAACTCACCCTCATGAGCAGCTCTCTGCTGGTCAGGTAGTTGTTGTGATCGGAGAAAATGTCCGACAGTTCCTCAAATGTCTGCATGCTGTCTCTGCGGAGGGAACAGATTCATGTGAGCTAACGGTAATATCAGCTAAATTAAACACATGCAAAAAACAAACACCTCACTGATGCTGTTCAATTCTGCCAAAGGGCTGATTCTTCTATCGAGACTTGCTGAGATTATCTGCATAGCTGAGAGATTGGAGGCTTACTTGTGCACACAGGCCCATGCCCTTTTCAGCCTGTACAGCGGGTTGGACTGCAGTGCAGAGACGATGGCTCGCAGAGACGAGAAGTTTTTGCGTATTCGACACTCCTGTTAGAACACAACACAACGACTGTCATGACTTGGCCCCATCTTTTTGCGGTAGGTTGTTGGATGAATTTGTGTGTTTCTTCTAACCTGAGCGATGTCTATCCAGCGCTGGATGACCCGCGCTCTGACATGTGGCCTGATCTGTCTGTGCCTCAGTATTGTGCTGACCACACAGGCCGCCACGGCGTTAAACTGCGTGATGGTGGCACGGATGGTGGGCGCGCTGTGCTTGTTGTGCTTCTTATCCCTCTGGGACCAGATGGAGCCCAGGCAGTGGTGGGGTACGACCTTTTTAAACAGCAGCTAGAGCAGAAAAACAGGCTGATGTTAGGATGATGACACTAGAGAAACTTCACAAGGTCTAACCTGCTCATCCCACACTGCCAGTCCGTCTCATTTCCCCTTCACTTACTGCATCCATGTAGGTCAGCTGCTCAGCCACCAGGTCGGCGTCAAACGACAGGAAGTCCTCCTGGACCTCGATCTCAACTTCCTCGTCCTCCCCCAGGCAGAAAGAACTGTTGCCGTGGAAACCAGCTAAAAACAGACAAACATGAACGATTTAAATCAGAGGAACTTTGACACTTAGGATGATTAAATCAATAGTTCTTTACCAAACTTTATGTTAAAGTTAAAAAAAAGGATTAAGTACCATCAGCGTCATCCATGCCAGCCTGACTCTGCAGCTGCTCCAGCAGACCCTCCGCTCGCCTGAGAGCCTCGGAGCCTGGCAGTGCCCTGCGCAGGTAGTCCATCAGCCTGTGGAGGCACGGGTAGTCAGGAGGCTCCTGGAAGTCTTCGGGGCACTGGTCCAGCCAGGCACGCAGGATGGAGGCCAAGGCACTGTGGAGGCAGCAGGGAGAGATGTTAGAGTTGAGAAAGCTGGCAGCGATAGAGGAACAGGTGTGATAGGTTACGGGATGTTATCTATAAAAGCTGCTCATATGGAATTGATAGTGGTAAACGCATAAAATGTATCTCACTTCCTGATGGCTCCATTGGCTTCAGAGCTTCGGCATGTGCCTGAGTCTTGCTCATTTTCTTCCACGTTTCCGTACCTGCAACAGAAAATAAGGCGACATTAACAAAACCCACTAAAACATATAGTGAATGCATTGTTTTGACTTTATGCAACACCTGACTCCAGCCCCTACCTGTCCAGCAGCAGCTGCAGTACAGTCTGTGTGCTGGCGAAGGCTCTGTAGGTGGATAGGAAGATGGAGGTGTAGGTGAGGTCGTTGTCTCCGAACGCCGTCAGCAACGTCTCCACCAGACGCTCCAGTGTTCCAGCACGGATACTTCGGATCTTGCAGGTCTCCAGTTGGCTCACCGTGTGGCCGGGAGGTAGACGGTCGCCCTCCGCCTGAACACAACCATGTTTTACAGTCTGTTAATCCACTGTGACGTGAACTGAGGAGTGATTTTTATTCACCGCAGGGACTTGGCCGGTGCTTTCAAAGCTTTTCTTTTTGCTTTGTTTGGCTTCGGATGCACGTCACCACAGATTAATACCTTTAATGTGGCAGGTTGTTTTGGTTGTCATCTCCCACAGTTAATAACGGAACAAAACGTAACTCATTTTGCCTTTGTGTTGTATTTTATTTATAGCTGGCACCACCCTTTTTTTTTGTCTGTTGCCTTTTTCTCCCCCTGTTCTACTGGTGAGGCTTATTTCTCTTGAAGGTCACATACGGTGTTCATTTTCACGTTCATGCTCTTATTTTGGGTGTCGACTCTTTACACAGTTTAATATTCAAAGAACATATTAATATTACAATTTATTAACCAATTAATCTTGAAGAGAATCAGCAGATTAGCTGATCAAGTAAAAACGATCGTCAGTTGCAGTCATCTTGGAAAAGGAAATAAAAAACTAGTGCAGGAAAACGGCGAAACATAAAATCCCTGACTTCAGGCAGAGGAGATGGATGGAGGGAGGAAACAGTACGGACAATCCTGACCTATATTTAATTTCTCCAGATGTGTCCGACTATTGTGTCCGCAGGGAAATAGAGCGAGCGGGCTGCAAAACAGGCGGGGAGAGAACTGGAGAAGAGGTGGCACAGACGTGCAGAGAAAAGAGACCTTGGTGAAGTTAGCACGCTACAACAGGAAACGCTCCAATCTGCTTTTAATCACAGCAGACCCCTCCTCCTCCTCCTCCTCCTCCTCCTGAGTCCCTCCAGACAAGAAAGTTCTCCCACCTCTCCCCTCTGATAACAACATAACACTGAGGAAATACCGCTATTTATCTCGAGTGACACACTGTACAGTCACAGACGCGCTTAGACTTTAGAATTCACAGTGAATTAGAAATACACTGAATCTCCAAACAATGTCTGCGCACTCTGTAAACAATGCGTCAGTGTCGGCGTACAAACCCGCCGATTGTAATTGCCGCAATTCACTGACAACTGACTGTTCCTAGTAAATACACTGACGTCTCAATAAGGATCGCTCTCCATTCTGTTCCCCCCTCAATAGACTGCACTGTATAAAGCAGCCACGTTGTTTTAATTAGCTTGAATACAGTTGGCAGCTCAAGCCATCGTCAATACATCAATACAGTTTTAAAGCCTCAGAGCTGTTATCTACATTGTCTTTCATGTGCCAATTCCCCCCCCCCCCCCATGTGAAGCACGGAGAGACAACAGTCCAACACACAAATTAACACAAGATCCTGTTTTTCCTCTCTTGCGGACAAAAGAAAATCCCCATACATCTGACTGAGAAAACACACATGAGGAACGAAGGATAATGCCCCTAATTGGCCCTTCTGCGCAACATAATAATACACTGTCTAACGTCTTATTATGCTGGTATAAACAGCAGCAGTGGAGGAAACAGCACTGAAGAAAAAAATGCTAAACTCAAGTAAAAGCCTTTAAACCGCCCCCCCCTTTTTTTTTTTTGTCATAGCAGCGTTTTGTAAAACTCCACTGTACGTAGGGGAGTGAAGCGGTTCTGTTGGCAGCCGGGAAAGTCAGGAAATCACATGCTGCAGCTGAACGGGCCCAGGTCTGGTGAAACTGTTGATTTTCAGCAGGCGACTAAAAAGGTGTTGTCTGAACTGGGAGATTTATAGCTCCAAATGTGAGAGAGCGAAAGAGAAAGAGAGAGACGCCCCACGACTGAGAGACGCGGTTTGTTTGAAACAACAGAGATTTCGCTTTTTCTGGAGTGCTTTTATAAACCATTTACACGTGATAAATTCCAGAGACTTTTCCACTTCAGATTCTGCAGCGCGACAGGTTGAGAGAGCGGAAAAAAAAGTCTGTGTGTGATCTGTTTTTTCGCCGAGGGGTTTGGAGCCTGACTCGTCTCCTCTTTCAAAAAGCCTTGTCAGCTGTGATTCCGTCACACTGAGGGAGACATCAGACGGGACCCACTCACTCACCCCGAGCCATCGTGCTCCCTTGTTGGCGGCCTGCTGAATCTGAACCCTCTTCAGCGTCACATTGTAGATGGCTCCTTCCTCGACTTCCTCCCCCCAGTCCTGCACCGAGCTCTGGAAGAAGAAACAGGGAGAATGTTAGAAAAAGCTTCAGAAGAGAGGAGAGATGAGATTTGGGATAAAAAAAAAAAAGAAAAAGATAACATAATTTCCTGTGAATAGCTGCAGGCTGCAGAGCTAAGATCCACAAGTGTCACTGCAATAGTGAGCTTTTTTTTGGAAAAGCAGAAGGAAGAATGAGAAAGAAAAAAAAACAGAACCACAGCGCACTCACAAACTAGTAAAAGAAGGACTAAAATGCAGTAAAACATCAAGAATGACCAGCTCCCCAACCCCCACCGCTGCAGCCTGCCAGGCCTCCCTCCCTGTCTTTACTCCCTCTTTTATTCCCTATCCATCTTTTCACCGTGTCCCGGTCTCTCTGGAGCTGAAGTCAGAGCTGGACTCCTTTCCCCTAAGCTGCTGATAGGAGCCAGAATGGCTGAAGTCCCTAAAACAAGCCCCCAGCACAATAAACCAGGACATTTGCATCACTTGTTCTCTCTGTTGACATGTTCCTGTCGTGTTTGTCTGCCTGATTATACGAGCAAAGAGATCTTGATTACAAATCTGTGCCTCGAGAGCACAGCCGCGCATAGAGCAGCTCGTAAGACTAAACGGATTCGTGCTCATCTTGCCCCATATGCACTGTGTCTGTCTCTGGTTGTAAACCACTGACGCGCGGCAGAGTGCACAAACACAAACAGAGGGGTAGCAGCAGAGAGAAATCAAAATACAAAACTTCTGCTAAGCGAGGACGTGCGCACAAACACAGACCTGCTGAGACATCAACATATGGAGACAAAAACAGAGGCAGAGACAGCGAAGGAGAGGCCAAATATAAACACCACGCATGCAGTATTATGGCCAAGTTCTCACACACACACACACACACACACACTCAGGCCGCAGCGGCCAAGATCACTCTCACTTGTCCCCACTTTCATTTACACAGCTCACTGGCAAAGTCCACGCTATTCCCCAAACAGAAGGGGTGCCAGAGAGGAGGTCAAGGGTCAAAGTTGCCGTTAACAGGCTCAATGGACGATCCTGGAGGCCTGGTGGCGCTCAGCCATGACTGGGCCGTGTTTGGGTTTGAACAGAAACATGTGATGCCGAGATGAAAAGAAAGCCCAAACCAAAAGAAGAAAAAACCACAAAGAAAGAGAAAGAAAGGGGAGAGGAGGAGTAAGAGGGATTTTAACGGGATCTGGCAGATGAAACCGACAAGCTTGTCTGCACGTCCTGAGATGGATTTGTCAGAAACATGTCTACATGCCTGTACCCCGCTCAGTATCTTGTCCTATGGTCAGTTAAGTGCACGTCTCTCTGCCTCTGTCTTTAGCCGCCGCTGGCTCCCGGCTGGATGGATGGCTGGCGCAGAGACAGATAAATACATCAGTGCATGAGTCATGCAGTCCACACACTCCCAAAACAATAGCGGGAGGTCTCTGTGCTGGTCGGCCCGGGCTGCTGAGTTCACAGTCTGCACACACACACACAGCCCTGCTTTTTGTCAGCCACAGAACTGGAGATGTTTTTCAGAGCAGGGTTTTACAGAGAGAGAAAAAAAAAAGCTCTGCTCGCTTCGTGCACCAAGTTCTGGGCTTATTATGGGACAAAGTTCCACGAGCTCGCAGGAAAAATGGAAGAACAGTCGCACCAGTCACCAGAGAGAGGAAAATTACACAGCAGATAGGGGTGAGTTTAGAGAGAGCTTCTCAAAGAGCCTGGGTTGCATGTAAACAGGAGATGAGTTGTTTACTCTCTGCACTCACTCTGGTCCTTCCAAAGAAGATGCTCAAAACGTGCACAGGGAGGACACTAAAGTAAGCAAGCAGCAGGCTATCTCTGCTCAAATAGTGCTCATTTGCCTATCATGCCATCAGCTGTGTGTGAAACAATACTCCCAAGATAACAACAACAACAACAGTTGTGTGAAACCTTTGGTGCTGATCTGTTGGCTTTTGTGCTTTCCTCGCCTGGACGCAGCTGGGACCCGTGGAGAGGCAGGGGCCTCGCCAATTGTTCCCTCTCCGTTACACCGTGGGCCCCCAGACAAAAGTTTTCATATCCACCACCATCAGGGAGGGGAAAGCTAGCGGATCGAGTTCATATTCTGGCGGAGTCGGCAGGGGATTTTTGATTTTTTTTAAATTATTATTATTCCATCCCCCCCTCCCCTTCATCCCCACGTCTCCAAACTTTACGCGACATCTTTACGCGCAGACTATGTAGGTTAAACTGGATTTAAAGCCGAGTAGAAACAATCAAAACTCAATGTTCGAACTGTTCCTCCCCACCGCCCCCCTCCTCCTCCTCTCCTCTCCTCTCCTCTCCCCCCTTGATCCGCTACTTTCCCAAGCCTACATACACCCCCCCTGCTCTTTTTTCTCTCCCCCCCTTTCCCTCTTTAACCCCCCCTTTCCCCTCTCAAACCCACAAACCCAACAACAGAGCACAGGATGAAAAACCAATGAGAGTGTTTTGTCTTTTTACCATTTTAGTTTTCCAGGCAAATTTCATGGTGAGCGTTTCTTTCATGATCCGGGGACAACATCAGAGCTCGGGAATAATCCGCCAAAGGAAAGAAGAAGACGTGGTCCTTATTATTTTTTTTTTTTTAAGAAGAAAAGACAGAAAATCCCAAGTCCTCGCTGAAAATGTTCTTCTCCTTCACCACACACACTTCCGTCCGCACCAAACTCCGAATCCTCCTCCTCTGTCTGTCAGTAGGCTCTCCCTTCTTCTACTGAATGGCCCAGCTCCTCCCACTTGCACTCACAACAGTCCCGTTTCAAACTCCTCCTCCCTTTTTGTCCGACTTTCATCACACTGACAACAATCTGCGCGCTCAGACGCAGGCTGGCTTCTTGATTTGTGCTTTGCGCAACACAGAAATACGCACGAACCATAAATCTGTTTCCCGGGAAGTTCATAACCACTCATACTGATTTTTGTCAGTTGTATTTTTAAAGGATTTTACTTCCTTCTTGTTAAAAAAAAACTAAAGCGAAAAACCCCAAAACAAACAGATGCTGATCTTACAATATAAAATGCACATTATTCTTTTTTCTCTCTTTCATTTAATTCTCTTCTTCTCGTCTTATTTATATTTAAAAGTGGCAAAACTAGACACAAACTCGTGTTTTGATGTCTTGGATGATTTTCCAATTTTGTCTTGTGCTAAATTCTATAACATTAGACTTCAGAGGTCATATTAGACTAATTGTGTCAATCTTTTTGGTGCCATACTGCTTTGGGTGTCTTGTCAGGTGGATACATTTTAACACATGAGGAATTTCACAATATAAATGGCAGAAATCTCAAAGATACCTACTTTTAAAAAAAAAAAAAAACTTTTTGCTGAAGCCTAATATTAACCTGATTTAGCATAGCACTCCTTTAAGCTAACATTATCTGTCAACTGACAATTACAGTCAAATGATCAAAACTGATTTGTAAAAGCAGAGAATATTGTATTTTTTTTTTAACCCGTATAATGTACATTGTCACAATCTGTTGCATACATAACCCACAATCCCACTGGACTACAATGGTTGGAGATGAGGACGATTCGCGTTTGTTAGGCATTGATCTCTTTGGTGTTATGCTAGTAGCAGCTAATGTAGCCTCGAGCTGCTAGCCTCACGCACGGACGAGGAGCAGGCTACAGTCAGAGGTGTGGTAGGCTAAGAGAAGTTATCATAGAGAAAACTTTTGTTTATATAACTAGACAAAATCTATCAAATTATTGATAATAGCAGTTAATACCTCCAAGCTTCGTAGCCCAGTGAACAGTTTGTGTAGCCTCCATGTTTGATTTCTTCTTCTATGGTCCCAACTATAAAAACACTTCACCTCTCTGTACAGTTTACCAGAGGTGGGGTGGGTTTCATTATTATGTCAATTTATTATCATAATCCACACCATTATTATTTCTGCATTTCTGCTTTATTACGTGACATTGTCAGCTATCCTTTACTGTACCTGTGTTTATATTATATGTTGAATACTGCTGTAGTGTGCCTTTGAATAATTCTGCTGTTTGAGAGGAACTAAGTCGGCTTTTTATCATCAGATAGGTTTCCATCCAAAAGTAGTGCAAATTCTAACCAAATTTTCAAGAAAATTTGCAAAAGAAAATGAATGCAAATGAATGCATGTCTCCTGTAATGAATAGGAGTTTGCTCAAAGACATAAATAGCATGTGGTGCTGAATCTTCAGTCAAGTGCCATCGGCCTGTATGTGCAATAACTGTCATTGTTGTGCTATGATTTTGCCCTCTGTACGATATACAATCAATAATGCCAAAAGTGCCATAATATACTTCATTCTGACATTTTGTGATGTTAACATTAGAAGTTGTTTCTTTCTACGCTTTCTCATTTTAACTCACTTCCTGATAGGCGTCGTGTGACCTCTTTGATTCACAAGCACGGCTGTTGTTTGCTTGTTGTTTTGTAAAATTGCACATTTACGCCTATTTGTTCTCATAGTTATGACTCACATACAGTAATTTTTCCTAAAATATGATCATTTTAGGACTCTGGTACAATAGTTTACAACTGGGTGCCAGGAAACCATTGTAGAAGAAGCGAAAACAGCGAAAAACAATCTAAAAAACACAATTAAAAGATGGTATGTAGTTAGTTTCACGTATTTATTTCAGGAGCGTTACCATCTCATTATCTGTATAGATACTGCTTTTTGTCGTCTCTTCGGTGTTTAATGTTTAATGTATCACTTAATGTAATCTGTTTCCATTGCACCACTTTTCTGCCTCAGTCGACTGAAAAAACTTTTTTGGTCTAGTTCAGGATATTTTGTAATTGCCTGCATTTCCACTCAGGTTCCAGATTCGACCCATTTTCAGTAATTTATATGCATTAAAAACAGAAGACGGAAGAAAACTCACTCGTCAGAATAAATATTAAAATGAAGATTTCATGTGAGCGGATTAAGTGATGCACTGTAGCAGCTGCAGCCTCGCGGCCCCTGCGTGAGACAATACAAGGAAGGCTGGAGATGCCGTCACCAGTACTGTGCATTGTCAGTGACACTGGAGGAAAATAGGCTCAGTGTGAGAATGGGCACCACTGTTCCACTGTGAATGTGCCTTCACACGTACTCAAACAGCCCACTTGTGTGAATAAACGGGAAGATGTGAATCAAGTGTGGACTTTGTGTGGGGGGTCTTTTTGTACAAAGTTGTATCGTAAACACAGATCAAATGTGAGCAAGCGGCGGTTCATACGTTTGTAGTCGGCTGATGAAATAAATGAACGACTTATTCAGAGTCCGGAGACAGTGCAAACGTTATGATCCTGACTGTCATCTGGCTCAGTGGGAGATACGGCTAGACCTGCTGAATGTGTGAATGTGTGAATGTGTGTGTACGTGATATATTCACCCACTCCTCTGGCTCCCATAACACCAACACATAACCCCAACGTCACACTGAGCGTCACACACCGCGCTGTCAACACACACAAATGCACCCACACACACAAGGTCCCCACTTTGGGTATCTTTGCTCCGAGAGGGCCAGGGAAACCCGATGTGCGTGTCCGTCCGTGTTTGTGTCCGTGTGTGGTGGTCATATGTCTTATCTGTGGCTCTTCTTGCTGACTGCATATCTGGCCGGGATCCAGTTCCCAGGCCGAGCTGCCCCGCTGTCCACTTGGGTCTCTGGAGCTCTGGGAAGCCCAGAGGGGCAGTGGGAAGGTTGCGACCCCACACGACCTCCGGCTCAGCCCCGAGGGGGATAGAGTGTTGGTCTCACAGTGGGAGTGATGTCACATCGCAGCACAAACAAGACGTCTGACAAATGTGACAGCCGCTGTTCCGTCTGATTGGTGATGGATGAGCAGATGAGTACGCACATCTTTCAACTTGAGATGAGAATGTACATTTCTTCTCTTTTTCTCTGGGGTCCAGGTCCATTGAACTATAATGGTATTCTAATGGGACACATCAGATGAGGCCTGGTCTATAGTTTAAGTAAGAGGAGGCTACATTTTAGTAAATGCCAGAGCAGTTTTTAGGTATTTTGTTCTCAACCCAAGTCCTTTAGGGGCTCAGTTTGCTCGCTTGCCAAAATTAAGATGAGATTGATTCATGTCTGTTCTCTAAACATGAAGCTACAGCAAGCGGGTGGTTAGCTTAACTTATCACAAAGACTGGAAACATATAGCCTTGGTCCGTCCAAAGGGACCAAAATCCAGCTACAAGCACCTCTAAAGCTCACTGATTGAAGATTTGATATGTGACATTTCTACATTAAAAATGTCTTTAAACAATTACACCTGTTTTTCTTTATATATGTACATTTTGTTGAGTTGCGTACTCACAATGAACCCATTCAAATCTGCAATTTTATTCAGTAATAATCAGTAATGATGTGTTTAATTTGGCCGCCTACCCCTATAACTTCCCGGTGAGTCAGAGATTGAGGAAGGAATTTGGTGAAGGCGTGTCATCCGTGAACATTTCTGCCAGATTCACGTCAGATAGATTTTTATCAGCGATGCAGTGCCGCAGGAATGAGTCCTAAAACCCGAAAAAGAAGTTAGCTCTTTTGAACTTCCGGTACCCTTATTTCAAGGGGGTTTCAATGAATGGGCTTCAAGTAAATGCCTGAAATAAGGTCTGTGGTTACCACAAGCTTTCACTTTCTGTTCTACAACATAAAATCCATCAGTGAATACCCCACAGTCGAATTATAATGTGTTAATGTGACAAGTGGCTAAATGAGACTCTAGGACGTATGCAAAAGGACGTCATCTCTGCAGCATTCTATGGTGGTTGTTGAACACTATAGACTACAAATCCCATGATCCCACGCCACTTACGTCTCTAGTTCTGAGTTTTAAGAGACCCCTGACAGCAGAGATTACAAACTGTGTGTTCAAGACATTATGTCTCATTTGTTTAACCTGTACAAAAAAACAAAGCGCAGGAATGACAGGGTTATGTCCATGACTGACTGGAAACAGTGACTTCCTGGAGCCTTATCACCGCTGTGAGGTTTGCTGATTGCAAGTGAAGCTGCTAGTCTCATCAAGTCGATGAATGCAGAACACTGAATATAACGATGCAGGATGTTAATTGTGTTTCTTACATGAATGAGTGCAAGTTCTCGTATCTGTACAGTAAGTTGTAACTATAGTAGAGTAGCTGTATTACAATTCATTTCCTCTAAAGTGTAGTAGAACATAATTTAGTTTACGAATCTCGACGTTTCCTATCCTTATATTTGTGACTTAAGTCTAGAGCTCTTGTAAATGTAAGTGAACCCGACATCTCTCTGTCGGAAACAGATTTCCTGTAGCCTTAATGTCAAAGTTAACGATAACGTAGCAGCCTTGATTGTTATCTTCATTCTGCAGTGTTTGAAAGGCTATGAAATATGGCATATGGCATTCCTACAGAAAGCGCAGCCCAGTCCCCAAGTTTTCCTTTTCTAATGACGTAATTACACTTAGGAAAGCCCTTGACGAGGGTTCCTGCCATTATTGAACTTCCGAAGCGCGATGGTCCTCTTCTCCCTGTTCCACCGATTTTAGAACAGGGAGCCACGGTACAGACAGAGAGGGGACAAAAACAGGAGGAGCGCTGCCTCACGCTGTTATTGCACCACTGTGGGGAAAAACGCACATTCCAGGAAATCTCCCACTTCCTGCCTCCAGCCTCATGACTCCAGCGAGCCTGCTGTCCTCATACCTGACTGGCTGGGGAGCCTCTCTGGCCTGGAGCATGGTCATAAAATGGAGGAGAGGAGAGGAGAGGAGAGGAGAGGAGAGGAGAGGAGAGATAGGAGAGGAGAGGAGAGGAGAGGAGAGGAGAGGAGAGCCATCACAGTACTGACAAAACAGAACAGCGATGGGAGTGGGGGTCTCAGTGTTTCCATCCAAGATAAGGAGGTGATGTATCAGAGAAAGTGCTGAGATTAACTTGAAAGGACATTATCTCCTCTGTGAGTGTGAGGGGAGAGACAGACACAGACGGGAGAGAGTTCACAGAACAGCCAGAAACTGTGAGGATCCTCACTGGCTGAAAGACAAGCATGATGCAACAGGACCATCGCGCACCGGCTTCCACAGAAAAGAGTGATTTCATATTCCAGACCGGAAATAGACACTCTGCTTTCATTCTTTCCTGCTGGATACGAGTAAACACAGAGAGAAGACTCATCATTTTTCATCCTGTGAGAGGAGTTAGCGCCTAGTGAACGGAGCCAAACTCTCGAGTGGAAAGTCGTCGCCGCTCCAGTATCCGAACCAAATGTGTCACTACTTTCTGTTCTTTGTTCGTACATTCTTCCTGCATTATGCGTAGGTATGCACACGGTGTGTTTCACTGTGTGTTTGTGTGTGGTTGGTGGGTTTGTGTTTCCAAAGCATACTGCCCAGTAGAGGGCAGAGCGCATAAACCGCTGTGTTTATCCAGAGTCAGCAGAGGTTGCTTTTTTTTTTTTCGCCAGAGCAACAAAAGTCATGAGGTTGAGTTTATGGTGCAGGGACAGGATGATCTGCTGTAACTCAATAAAACCTCAGAACGAGACGATCAAAGCAAGTTTAAAAAGGTAGTTAAAGAGCAGTGTGGTAGTGGTGGCCAGGCACTCAGCGCGTCCACATGCTTATCTGAGTGTTATTTAATGAGGTTAGCTCAGGTACAGCTCAGCAGATGAGTGTCTGTGGATCCAGTGGGAGAAACGAGAACAGATAGATAAGGCAGGCCAGGTCCTCTCTCATAACACACACAGCTGCATTTTTATGTCTTTGTTTCTGTCTTCTTCGGTCAACTGAACCCTTTGTTCAAACGGCCACATTAAAGCTCTGTCTGCCTCTCTCCCTCCTCTCTTATGTCATGTCTCTGCTCCCCTCAGATCTATTGTCCTGGCTGTTGTGGAGCTCTCTCCCTGTCTCTCTCTTTCTCTTTCTCTCTCTCTCTCTTTCTCTCTCTGGAAGGGTGACATCATTAGTTTCCAGTAAAGTCCAGAGCTGCAGACCGAGCCCCCTCCTCCTCCTCCTCCTCCTCCTTCTCCTCCTGCACACTCCACATTAAAACACAGCTGACCCTGCAAACCAAGACCTATTCAAAGGAAAGGGTGCTGCTCAAAGTTTAATAACACCAAATTATTTTTATATGCGGGGATGTTAAGGCTATAAAAAAATTTGGAAACAGATTTACTCTTTCTTAAACCAGCCTCCATATGGGGTCAGCTGGACCGTTGCATCAGAGCGAGGATAATCCTCCCTGCAGCTATGATGACTCAGAGGCTGGTAGTTTAGGTAGTTTCAGGTGTTTCTGCGTTCAGAAGAGTTGCAGAAAAATTAGAGTCCCACCACACACACACACACATATACAACCCTCCCCCGTCATGGGGCCCCAACTCTGACCCCATCCCAGATCTAAGCCCCGCTAAGCCTTGAATGAATCGGTCTGGACTGGCTCGGCTGTCTGTCTGACCCCCCTGCTAATGAGAGGTGGACCATCTGTTGCCCGACAGATACATGCTACCCCAAAGTTGTCACATATGCAACAAAAACAACACACAGCATCAATGAAGCCGGCAACACACTGGTGACAAGTGCTGCCAGAAAAAACTACCCATTGATCACATCGGAACGTGCAAAATCACACCTGCGTTAACCATCGAGTTATTTTAAAGCTACAAGGATAACGCGCTGCAGTGCTGTTACTGTTAGATCGAAGTGTCAAGCATGTGTAGGAAATGAAACTGTGTAAGTGATGCACAACAACATCCATCAGAGCTGCTGCTTTAAAGAGGCAGTAGCTGTATGTTGCATGGTGCAAAAAACAAACAAACAAGCAGTTGCCATAACAGCGACCAAAATATAACGCTTGCTCTGCCACAATAATATCGACACCTTAAACACTGTGCAAAGTTGTAATATATGTATATAAAAATACATCCTGCTGTTTAACTTAAACACACCGGACGTATTTCCTGCTCTAGAGTTGGTGTTTTTCTTCGTGTTTGACCTCAGCAGACTTATTGTAGTTTACTAATCTGCTGACATACAGAATGTGTGCGTGCTGACCGCTCACATTAATAATTTGTACGGACACCAGCTGCCTCCAGCTTCACACACTCGCACACAAACGCTAATACACACATCACAAAGTCAGCTTGATCCCTGTCATGCGTCCTGGCTAATACTGCGAGCCCTGCCTGAGCGGGAAACGGCGTGGAGAATTTAGTGTGTGTGTGTGAGAGTGCGGTGGGGGCACCTTGCCACACACACACAGTCACATAGATGCCAGGACCATAAAAAATAAATCAAAGAGGGTTCTGCTGCACATATTGCCTTCTGCCTCCTATCAGCCCCACACACACACACACCACCCCAAAACACACGCCCATCTCCATATGGTGCGATGAGTTTCTGCCCCAGTTGAGCGAGCTGCTCCTGCGGTGTTGTTGCACTGGGATGGATGCTCTGTTGACAGGGACAATGCCCGCAGTATTGACTTTTCACACCAGTCCCATTATGCGACCTAATTAGGCCCCAAGATCACAATCCTGAACCTCTGCAGAGCCGCAGGCGACCAGACAACTTGACACGCTGGGGATCACCAGAGTGTGTCAACAACTTCTTAAGTGGTGGACTGAAAGGAGAATGGTGACCGAGACCTGGATTCTGGAGAAAAGAGAAGTGCGGTTGTTTGTGAATTGTGCAATTTGAGACAGAACCGGATGGGACAGAAGTACATTACTGTCCCTCCACTTGAGTCTTGTATTGTCAGTGCTTTTTGGGTTAATCAATGCACTGATTCTGTTCTATAACCTCTGAATGGTACTCCTCCAGCTGTGTCATATATAAAGTGTGATACTGATAACATTCAGCCACTAAATGTGTCATTCCATCTCCCCCTTATGCCCCCACACATAATGTTTGTCTTTTGTATGTAATTGCCACCGTTAAAGGTGCAATATGTACGAATGTACTTAAGAAAAATAAATAAGGGGAAGTAAATTGGGGAAGAAGAGCTCCGAGCTGCTACTTACATTCTGTTGATAATTTGAGTGAATGTTTGAATGTTTTCAAGAACAACAAAAAATCTGTCCCCTCAAGTGGACACCATTTAGCTGCGCAACCTAACATTGCTAAGGTTACCTATAGCCAATTAAAACATTTTTCCACAAACTGGCAACTCCCAAGACCGTTGATCGCTATTATAGCTATTATTGCCGTTATACTATTGGCTAAATGATTCACAATCGTAATAATGGTTCTGAGGAAAAGAGATACCTCTACAAGCTGTGTTGATGCATTGTTATTAAGAAAGGATTTGCTTACATAACATTTTTATCGACATGACCTTTAACCAACTTTTAAGATGGATCTGTATTTAATTAACATTTTACAGTTGCACAACTGAAATCTATAAAGTTTTACACTCATTAACAGGGAAACGCTCAAGAACTAGTCTTGGCCGGATAAGTGAATCACAGCAGTCATCAAAACACATGACAAGCAAAGAATGAAAACACTGGAAATGGAAACACTGAGACGTCACTGAGCATCAGCACCAAACGTGCACTTCTCTGTTCAAAAGGACAAGAAAGGGGAAGGAAGAGTGCTAGCTCAGCTTTCTTATTTTTTTTTTCAATGGAAAACACCGCATCATCGAAAATGTCCCCCCTCTTTGCCTTTGCTCCTGTTTTCCCTGTAGAAAATCACTTCTGCATTTCCAGAGAATGACCCCCTGAGGTTATTGAACTACCCTGCTGGTCAGTGTAACCCAACGGGTGCGAGGTGTCAGCTGATATTCCCTCTGCTGGAGCTTTTATTGACCGGCATGTGGTTTAATTGTATTGCCTTATCACTGACAGAGCTAGAAGAGTATAAAAGATTTCTAAAGTGCAGTCAGGGCAGGAACATCTACTGTGATAACCCACTGAGATTGTGTGTATTTGTCAACGCTTTCACTTCTGGCCATCTGGGTTCGCACCGGTCAAGACCTTTGCTATTCCTTCCTGTGACGCATCTTGCAACATCCAAATAATTCATCTTATAAGATGCTTAGATTCATTCTTTGTGATTTGCATCATACAATATAGTTGTTCCATCTTGTTCTCGCTCTCAAACTTGTGTGAGCTATGATGTGTGTTAATGCCCACAGTGGACCGGACTGGATAATGTCTGACACCTCAGCACTCTTCAATTTTCTCTGAGCTGAACTGTGGACCTGACAGCCGTTTGTAACCGTACAGCAGGCTGATTACAGAGAGGTGATCAGTCCAATCACTGCCTTTATGGCATGGTTTCATAACCTCGTGTAGGTAGGGAAATAGTTATCTAACAGGAGAGTGAGGGACACCTGAGAGCAGTGAGGACTTTGTCCTCCAGGCCGGACTAAAATATCATGAGGAGAAATTGTATAATATTGTTTTATAAAGAAGGCATCATGCTGGGGTCAAAAAGCTTCCGCAAAAGACTAAACTGAAACAAACTTCTCCTAAATTTCCAAGGTTACTCCACTGGTGGTTTTGTTTTTCTCTCACATTACTTTATTGAACTCTATATTGCCACTCTCTTATTTCCCCCTAGCCCAGCTGTGAGGCCACTAACAACTCAATACTGTAAAAACAGTCACGAGGTTTAAGTTTCTGACACGTTGAATGATGCATGTAAGCTGAGCCTCACTTCGGCCGCAGCATTTCAGAGAGTGTCAGTGTCTGCAGGCTAACCTCCATCCTTGTAGCCTTAGAAAACAATTGGCGGAAACAGTGATGTGAGACGGGAGGACACATCAGCCAGGAAGTCAGATAGGCAGCGACGAAGAGGAGGAGGATGATCTCCCAATACAACCGTCACACTGTTGTAGACACCCAACAGAAATGTTTGAACTGTGACTGCAAATTAGGCTGTTTTCATAGTAATGATAATGGAGTTTTATTACTGTGGTGGAATACATTTACTCAAGTTAAAATCTAGAAGACTTGTGCAGTGCTTGAGTCTTTTCTTGAGTCATTTTCTGCTACATTTCAGAGGCAAGAATGGTACTTTTTACTTCACGGCATTCATGTGAAGGCTTCATTTACCAGTTTCTTTACAAATGAAGGTATTGCACACATAAAAATAATAAATATATGTATTTTTTTCCCAGCAGGGATGTTAAATCATACTGATATTAATCATGATTTATATTTAAAATAAAGTGTTGACATTGTGTTTATACCGTGTACAATAATACGTATAGGACGATATAGTGTAAATAATAGATCACCTCGTCGATCATTAATGTTTCTCTCCGTTCTTGTTTTATCATCATAATCAGACGAAAACAGCGTTACGCAGGTGTCGCTTTGGTCTCTGGGTAATTTTGATCTGTTTTTCTCACAGATCATTTTTTGCAAACCAATCAGTCGATTAATGGAGAAAACAATCAGAGGATAAAGTAAAAGAAAAACCATTAGATGCATTCCCACCCAAAATAGTTCAAAATGAGCTCCGCCTCAACCAGCTTCGACACTTATATCCTGCGTTCACATGAATAAATAATTAATAATGATAAAATGATATATAATTGTATAACAGTCTGCTATTTCACTGCAAAATCTTCTTTATGCTGTCACATGATATCAGTACTGAGGCAGGTGGTGTTCAGCGTCTTGCTCAAGGACACTTCAGCAGGCTGTTTTTTTCCTGACCTCAGGCTCCCTTCTCATTGAATCTCAATGTGCCGCCATGTCTAATCACTGAAAAACATTTTCGCTTCAGCCTCAATACCACAAGTGCGCACATGCAAACAATCAGCGACAACTAAGCCGGAATTAGCTGTCGCTGCAAGTTGTTTTCTGGTAATCACTCTGTTCTGAGGAATCCGTCACGTCACAGAAGGAATCAAGCGGAGGTAAACAAACAAAAATGCACGCGAGCTGACATTAAGTGTAAATGCAAGTTTTTGTCATGCTGTGCATATTACAGTCAGCGAGGCGTTTGGGTTCTGAAGCAAAGTGACTAAAGCCTCTTCTGCGAACTCTGACCAGTCACACACACTGTGAGTAATAAGAGGTAGTTACAGTGAATGTGAATAACTGCTTTACACAAGAGGTCAGCTGTCCTCCCGCCTGTGTCACCAAAGGTTACTGTCCACTTCGCATTATTGCGATATGAGCTGTCATCTTGTTGCATACGATTTCCCTGAGTCAAAGTCAAACTGAGGAACTGAAATTTAATAATTTGAGAAAAGACAAAGGAATCACTGCTCCAGGGTTCCAAAGATCTATTGATAATGGATTTTTCAATTGGTTTTATCTGTTGATTATTTCCATTATTAATCAACTCGTTGTTTGGTCTATAAATTGTCAGGAAAACAATGATGAAAAAATGCCCAAGATGACGTCTTAAATTGTTTTGCTGTTTCCACAAACCAAAGACACTGAGTTACTGTCACAGAGGAGTAAAGAAACCAATAAATATTCACATTTAAGAAACTGAGATCAACAAATTCTGATTTTTTTTCCTTAAAAGAATATTCAAACCAATTAACCATTTAACAAAATATTTGGTGATTATTATTTTTATAGTTGACAACTAATCACTTCAGTTGAGGATGTTTTGGACTTGGCTTCAAAATGACCCTCTCTTACTGTACATCACACTGGTGGTTTTATGTAGGAAGTGTGGACTGCTGAGTGCAGGAATGTGTCACTATCAGTTAACTGTTCGTGTGACCGGCAGTCGGGCCAGAACTGCTGAGTCCAGAACAGCCACGGATGTGCTGTAATTTACTCCTCAGCTGTGGTCAAATACCTTACCCCTCCGTGCACACACACATAAAAGTTTCTTGCTCATCATAAGTAAAAAAATAAAAATAAAAATCTACAAACGGAACAAGTGAAAATTGTCTTAAAACCACACTGTTGAAACCAACCAAAGTCCCATTTATCTCAACTAAATGCTAATTCCTATGTGCCATATATTCACTGTGATGAATTATTTTCGTCTAGAAATTCAACAAGTGTGTTTTGAGTGGGCATCAACACTCTCCACAGTTCTCCTCTCCTATCACTCTCACCATGTTTCTCACCATCGCCGCAGCCATCCAACAAACAGACCTTGGAGGCGACACAAACGCTTCTCCTCACTTCAAATCTTTAGCTGTTTTACAGTTCCAGCCCTTTTTTCTCAGCGAATTGTTTTTCTTTCCGTCTTAATCTTATTCCTTTTCCTGCTCCAGACACTTTCCGCATCACTTCCCACCCTTGAATCTATCAAAACCACCCAAACCTTTGACACCAAACAACGGAAGCCACAAGGAAGGTCATTCATTCAGAGGCCGACATCTGCCAGAGTGTTTAACAAGACTGGAAGTACCTGCGCTTTCCCAGAAAATCAAAACAGATTCAACAAATAGACACAATCATTCCTCCGTGTACTGACCCAGTGGCGGGGGCTGCTCTCTGGTGAGCGAGGCTGGTACCTCTGCAGGGAAACCCCTCCTTCCCCCTCCAGCAGTAAGGTGCAGTCCAGGTCCGGAGAGTTGTGGTGGGTATTCGCAGGCCAGGGCAGAAGGGTGGCCAGAGGGTAGTGGGAGATCATGCTGACCGCCTGGATCAGCGGCAGGGATGACAGGGATGGCAGGACATGCTCCAGAGCAGACAGCAGGGTGGATGAAGATGAAGATTTAGGATGTCCTTTAGGTCTCGACTTGCCAGATGTTTTGGTGACCTCCTCCTCCTTGTAGACTGGACTTGTCCTCAGCTCAGAGGTGTAACTAATGGTCCTCTCAAGTTGTCTGCCTTCCTGTTTCTCCCGTCAACCACAAAACAGTTTCTATCTTCCCCCCTCTTCTGTTTTTTTCCTCTCTCAAGCGCGTGGAACTTGGCTTGCCAACAGCTCTCAACCACATGAGTGATTAAAGTCTATTGTCTCTCCCTCTTTTTCTTTCTCCCTCCTTCTACACTCACCCAGGCCAGAGGGGGAGGAGTTATCACTCGGTGGCCTGGACCGCCCCCACCGTTAAAAAAACTACCCTTTGACTGAAGACAGTTTGACTGTGGAAGAATGTGGAGAAAAGGAAAGAAAAGCAGGAAAGCTGAGACAGAGAGGAGGATGTTGTGGAAGAGGTTCTAAGAATCACAAACAATAGCAGCTATTTTCCAGGATGGATGGACTTTTGTCCTCATTCATTCCCAAACTGCAGTCATTTAGTCTTCTCACAGATTTCAAATCTTATTCTCATTGTTTGAAGTCATCTCCATAGTTGGATTTTTGTCATAGTCTGCCCCCAAAGCTGTTTGAGACCCCTCTCTTTTTTTCAGACTTGATATCGTTGGCATGTAAAAACGTGATTCACGCTTTTCACATTAAACTTAACAAGCTCAGGTGTCCAGACGTCCAGATGGCTACATGAAGTTACTGATTCAGCTCTCTGTTAAGCAGCACAGCTTGGTGACAGAGTATGACAGCAGGGCTAAGGTCAAACCATAATAAATGTGTAACAATTTTGGAAAGTGTGTGTGTGTGTGTGTGTGTGTGTGTGTGTGTGTGTGTGTGTGTGTGTGTGTGTGTGTGTGTGTGTGTGTGTGTGTGTGTGTCTGTGTGTGTGTGTGCGTGTGAGTGTGAGTGTGATCGAATTCAGAGCAGGAATAAGAGCCAGTCATGTGTAAAACACTAACGTTGCAGAGAAGAGGATTATCTGGGACCAGGCAGTGCTCCGACACACACACACACACACACACACACACACACACACACACACACACACTCACACACACACTGTAGATGTGGATTCAGCAGTTAATGTTGTACAAAGTGTGAAGAAAGTTGCTTGCAGTAGCTGCAGTGTGAAGTCAGACTGTTTTCACAGGTAAATAAACAGCCTTTAGGAAAACAACGAGGTCAGAGAAGCATCCGGTGAAGTTGCTTCATAGTAGAGGGACGTGGAATAACACACTCATGTACAAATTTAAATACCAGAAGTAGAAAGTAATGTACTTTAGAACAATGTGGATGTATTTTACTTGAATATTTCCACTGTATACTACCTTCCCTTATACTATCAGGGGAATGTTACTCTTCCAGTACATAAATTCCCTTGTCAGATTTAGGTTTTTCACAAAAACTATATAAAATCAATAGTAATTCCCAACCAAATACAAAAAAACTAAAAACAACATCAGTACTTTCACCAAAGAGAAATTTCCCCTCAAAGCTTCTCAGATGGTTTTATCTAAATAAGTGTTTCAGGCCCAAATAGACAAATCCAATATTTCATGAGAAAGAAATGACAAAAATTTGTGAAGCAGAACTTTTTCCGAGCAGGTAGACTAATGATGGGAAGGTCGCTTGATAAAGGGGGGATATAGCAGTTACATCCCCGCGACCCTCGCAGATAAGCGGCAGATAATGAGATGAGATGAGAGCTTCTTCATCTGTCCTACTTTTTATCATATAATGGACCCTCAGACTTATCTTTGGGTCCAGTGGTTCCCCAGTTTGGGAGTCCAATCTGGAACTAGCTATAAAGTAGATTAAACTAGTTTGACTTACACAGAAAACACAGATGCGTCGGTTCAAACAAACGAATAATGTTACATATAATCAGACCATTTTCTGCTTAATTTACTTTAAGTAAATGCTTATTTTTACTTCAAGATCAATTCACCCGTAAGAGAAAATGTAGTAATTATCTGCTTATTATCTATCTTAGCAGCTACAGTGAAGAGTCTGGCTTTAAAATGGGTGTAAATAACGTCTCTTCAAATCAATTTCGAATCTAGGGGTTTCCAGAGACTTGGATTACACGGAACAAACACATGGATTCATTTAATGATGTTTTTTGTAGTCTCCATCTACTTCAATTGTTTAGGTGAATGCTGCAATGCTGTTTCATCATGGAGCTCCAAAAAAGTTTTATGGACTACAAAACTTGATGATGTTGATGTTCCATCAGCATGGAAGGTGTGTAGATACTGACTGGATTTTCCTTTCTGGGTGAACTTATCCTTTAACTAAAGGATCTTCCACCGGTGGCAAACACACCAGCGGGGTCGTCTTTCAATCGCTGGCAGCTCGGTGGGAAAGAGAAAAACCCTTTTGCTGCGGTTTCCTCTGTTGCGACCATGATTCAGACCTTCGCTCTGACTCAGCATGACAAAATTCCTTCGGAGCACTGACACAAAAAAATGCAATCAGTCTCCACCTAAAGCATGCTTATATTTAGCTCTGACTCATGGCTGCAGCCCGCGGATAAAAATAAACAAACAAACATCGCACATTAAAATGCCTCTCTAATCAGACCAGATAGATCAGGCTCAGCTGGAGAGTCTGAGGTCATCTGACCATGACTCTCAGGGACTCTACGTGCCCGGGCAGACTGATGGGAATTAACAGGAGAATGATTGGCAGGAAGAGTGAGTAAACACGTTGCCTTGTGTGTCTTCTCGCTTTTCTGGATGGACTTCCAGTGAACCGGCCTCCTCTCGCTGCCTTCCTCTCCCCCTCCTCCCTCCATTTCCTCTCTCTGTTGTTGAGTGCCATGCATCTTTTTCCAAAAGACCCCCAATCACTCCACTTCACTCCACTTCAGGCCACTTCAGCCCGGTTTGGTGGTCTTCACTGACATGTTGCCAAAGCAGAATTAACAGCGAAGAATTGATACAGAAACTGCCAGAAGGTTAAGTTACAGACATAATTGCTTTTCTTTCCCCTGGTTTATTTATTTTTATTCTATCAACTGTACCGACCCTCCTGTATTTCACCCTTCTCCTGCAGCACACTTTCTTTGTTCAGGTCAAATCCTCCGTGTTCTCTTCACTTTTTCTTCCTTTTCTTCTGCTCGCCTCCGTCTGAGTGTGCTGACAAAGTCGCAATGTAGCCAGCCCCGGTTTACACAGCTGGGAAGCCAAAGCTCTCTAAACTCTGACAACACACACACACGGACACACTCTCACACACTTTAATACACACTACAAACTCAAGATCCCTTCAGCCTGGGTCAATACAAACAAACCCCTCAGTCTCCTGTTCTCATTTTGTCCCGAACACTGGAACACAAATGGAGAAATCTCTGTTGGACACGAGAATAAATAATGTACAGCTGAGCGGTAGAATGGGCGACACGTATATGACTAATACTCAACCCCTGTATGCATTAGGGCAATAAGACTTAAAACAAGGTGGATGTAAGAGAACATGGCGACGGCCTGTTCATCAAGTTACGTGTTGAAATTTAAAGTTTATTAGTAATGTGAAAAGCCAGAAACAGATTATTTCCCACAAAATCTACAGAGGTTGTTTATATTTAGATCACATGACGAGGATCATAGAAGGAAATTTACTATCAAAAGTTTTGTCTGTATCTACATTAAAGCAGATAAAAATTTCAGTAGTTTCAGAGTGAAACTATGGAATTATCTTGACAGTGGCTTAAAATTCTGCTCAAATATTCGATTTAAAAGAATCAAATAATGGGACATTATGAACCTATTGAGTAACATTTACGTTAAGATGACTGTTGATTGTTTCTGAGTATGTATTCTTGAATTGAAAGGAGCTATATGTAAGAATTCTAGTTGGAACATTAAAAAAAAACTTAAATTATCAACAGAATGTGAATAAATAGCAGTTTTGATGTTATAATATTAATGTTTTGTGTTGCAGAGATATCTTTTTAAGTTATCATGCTAACCACCTGACCACAGCACATCCTGGTCCAAAGTACCTGTTCTGGTTACAATCTTACAATACCTACACTTACAATCACTCAGTCTGGCTTGTTAGCTACATGGCTAACTGAGCTAACTAGCTAGGGGTAGCTGCAGTTAGCAGGAGTTAGCGGTAACTCTGGTGATGTGCGTCCACCTATACATATTGCGCCTTTAAAATGACTTGTGAATAGAAAAACGGTAAACATAGAAGAGCTGGTCATCTGCATCTACAGTAACCTATGCTTGTATATAGAAAGGGGAAGGTAATATACGTTTTTCTTCCTCGTCCTGCGCCGTGTTGTGCATGGAAAGCATTTTGAGTAAAAGTATATCATGTGTTGTGGACGCTTGTTTTGGAACATATTCACTGAAATGAGCAAATAAACCAATTATGGAGTGAAAATGTAAAAAGTATTCCAATCATTTCAAGATAAAAGTTGCAATACACAATAAAACAATATCTGTATTTGACAAACTTTGATTCAAGTACGGTACTTAAGTACACGTTTGACACACATGTACACACTTGAGTGTGTTTATTTGATAGAGGAAAAATACATTTACTTTGACATAAAAAAAAACTTCTGCCATGCTTCTATATAATAAGATGCAGCATTACACTACTAATCTACCCAGTTGTATAAAAAAAATATCTATAACTGTCTCAACATTGATGAACTACATTGTTAAAATGCTTTGACATGTATTGATTAGTGACTAATATGACATTATAGACATATATTACACAGTGAAAGGAGCTTTACTGTAAGAATAGAATTTTTCCTTTTTGATGAAGTTATTTTGACTTCAAGACTTTCACTTCTAACATGGTCACTCTGTACCATTTCTTCTTTAATATAAGTAAATGATCTGTTTATGATGGAGGTGAAGCAATTTCCTACTACTTAATATTCCAAGTCCAAGTCCAAGGTGGTATAACTTGGAGATATTCAAGTGGCAGTATGTTAAAAGCCTACTTAAGCGCAGGTTATGCTCCACATTACATAACATAAGAAGCCAGAACATAATTAAGGACACTGAGTCTCAGATTATACAACTACAGATGCATTTTGTATTCTTGATGATGACACCACAGACCCAGTAGCTGAACTTCCACGTCTCCACACTGCCCCCTGCTGGTCAACACAGGAACACATCAGACACGGTGAACTCAAAAAAATGTCTTTATTTTCTGTCCTCGCTTTATTCTTGTCAGGGATTATTGTCAGAGGATTAGCACGAAGTAAATCCACATAAATCACATCAGATAAATAGATTGTTTGTATTAAGATTAGTTTCCCGTCTTGCCATTGGCTGTAAAGTGTTGCTGCTGCTGCTGCTACAGTGCAAGCAGGGGCCTTTTCCTGTACTGATGGTACACCACTCCCTGACTTCGTGGACACACTCTGAGTAGAAGGTCTGAGGGAGCTCTTGTTGACACTGAGCAGTTACTCATTATCTGTGTGAGGAAGATAAACAGAAGGAGACGACTGACACTTTCTCTGGGTCACTGAGAGAAAGGGGAAAACAAAAGAGGAGATGGAGGAGGAGGAGGAGGAGGAGGTGTGTGTTCCTAGGATGATTTTTTTTTTTCATTTTACATTTCCTTCCCTTTTTTTCCTCCTTCCACAATCATGTGTGATTGCATGTGTGAATTATGTACGTGCGTAAATGTGCATATGTGTGAAAGGACACGCCCCCTTCCACAGCAGCGTTAGTCACCGGCAGCCTCTTCCCTGCTCAGCACGGCATCACTGACTCATTTTGCCGGCTTATGCAATGATATCTCTTTTGTTGCATGAAAATCATCAAGTATTTCTGTCACTGCCAGTAACACTGACAAATCACTGACAGCACTCCCTTTGATGATTAAGAATCCTATTTTTGGGGGGGGGCATTAACATGTAAAGTCTGCCCACTGCACTAATGGGATTATCAGTCAAAATATGCAAAATTAACAGATTAAAGGTCACATTTCCGATTTATAAACAGCCTGTGAAGCATTTCAATGATGACGACTCTCTCATAACAACTGTCAGATACTAGTGAATATTAATAATAATAATAATAGGTAGATGGATGTTCTACCACAGCGGCTCCCTGCCTGGGCGCTGGGACTTCCAACGGCAAAATTGCAAGACAATTGAAATTATTGAATTAAATATCCGTCATTAATGTTCCTTTCATATTTTTATAATGTTTCAGGCCTCAGGCACATGCAACCAGCGGTGGTGTGTGTCTAGCAGACTTTATTTGAAGTGGTGATAACTGCTTGGCTGCCAAGAGACCAGAATGTGTGGATCAAACTCTACTGCTATCTGATTCTACACTGAATTCTGTTTCCTTAAATTATGACCCGTCTGATAGAGGGCATTATACTCTATGTTGTCAGTGATACCCTATATTGTCACCTTAAAGGATAAGTTCACCCAAAAAAGAAAAGTTAGTCATTATCTACTCATCCCCATCATGGAAAGTCAGGTGAAGTTTTATAGTCCATAAAATGTTTCTGGAGCTTCACAGCAAAACAGCAAAACAGCATTCTCTGAAACAACTGAAGTAGATAATGTTTTTTAACTGTTTAAATGTCTCCATATGGATGTTATTTACACCTTGTTAAGGCTGAGATCTTCACTGTAGCTGCTATTATAATTAGTATGCACTTCATTTAAAGTGGATGCACAACCTCAACCACACATCAAGGGTGTGAATAACATATTGTCAAAACATTCTTGGATCTTCGGAGACTTTATGTGAGCTGTAAGGAGCCATTTTATGTTTTTTTTCAGATGGTTTTTTTCCACATCTACTTCAGTTTGTTTAGGCGAACGCCACAACGTTGTTTTGCTGTGAAGCTCCAGAAATGTTTTGTGGACACTCTGTGTAGAGATTGTCTGCATGTGAAATTTAAGTGAGGGTCACTCATTCCTCTGGGTCATGCCCATGTCTTCTCTGGGTCCTGCAGGGTTCCAGGGTGAAGTGTGTCCCCTGCCGGGTCCATTGTGGTGGCTCAGGGAGCACTGTGGTCTTGGACAAGTGGAGGTCCAAAGACTTACGCTCCTTTATGTCTAGTCTTGACATTGACTTTTGAAATAGTTTAGTAATCAATTACAGCAAATTTTTCATTGTTTTTTTGTGTGCGCATATTTTACAATAAACTTCAGCTATTTGCTGTGAATGTTAGTACTGCAGGAGGCTTTACAAAACACTCAGCCATGTGAAGTTCCCCTTACTATTCGCTGTGATTATCCCCCGATATATTGTAAAATGTTTAAAGAAAATTTGACAAAGAGAGAGAATTCTGATGTATAGCAGTGAGTTGGGAGCCAGGAAAAAGAGGCATAGGAGTGATGAGAGAGCAAGGGGATGGTCTTGATCTGATGAATATTTCAGATGGTGTCCCAGTAAACCACTACTACCACTACTACTGAACACACTCACACACACACACACACACACATATAACATGCATGCAGGTCAAGTACTGACACAGACAGCCAGCATTCCTCTCTCACTCACGCTGCTTTCTTATTATTAATAAACTGTAGGATACTGTGGCTCAGTACACAAATTTCTCAGGCCAGTATGCAGTTAATGTGGTTTGCTTTGGCACATTGTTTAATGTAATAGATATGGCTATATTTCATTTAAAAAAAAGACAGCAGTGCTCTGCACAGTGGCAGGAAAAAGGAAGTAGAAGAAAACAAGGGGGAGGAAGAGGAGAAACAGTACACAGTGTCCACACATCCACAGGCAGCTTTTCCTTCTGTCTCAGTTTTGTCCATTCTGAATAAAAGCATCCTGTATTTATTTGTACAACTTATGTATTCATGGCTGACGAAGTAAAAAGGAAAATATATTCCTTTTGAGAGAGAAAGAGAGAGAGAGAGAGAGAGAGAGAGAGAGAGAGAGAGAGAGAGAGAAAGAGTGCGTGTAAAACATTCCCCCTGCCAGTTGCCTGACACTAATTTACATTTCATGCAAATACAATGTAAAATATGATATTATCTATTTTATTTCCCATTTTGATCAACAGTTAATCATTGTACTCACTAGCATCTATCATATTATATAAACTCTATTTAAATGAAGAAAAAAAGCTGTACAATCCAGTTGTGATTCCAGTAATTACCAGCAGATGGCAGCACAGCACCTATGTGGGACATTACCTGAGAAAACCAGCATGCAAACGAAGCATCCCTTACAAGAATGAACTTGTAGGCATGAGAACAATATTAAAAAAGGGTGGGGCTGATGTCACATGAAGCAGGATTAGCAATAATTTTTTGCCGTAAATTTTTTTATCTGATTAAATGAGAAGGATTCCTGAGAGCTCACATCTCAAGCCAACAGCAGGATATTAATATTTAAATAGATTTCCTTTATGCCCAATAATCCATTTCATCCTTCCTTCACTTCTCTGCCTTACCACGTCACCTATAACCTCTCTCTGCACTCCCTACGCTTGCCTATTTCTCTCCACTACATCCCATCCTCTCTGTCAGATCCCACAGCGGACAGGAACTATAAATCAGTGAGCAAAACACCACTCAGCCGGCAAACAGTGGGAGCCAACACACCCACAGAGTGTCCTCTACACGATAAAGGCTCAAACCTCAGATTTATTGGGAGGCTGCCGCTCCTTTCATGTTTTAAAACCGTTTAGTGAACGTCACAGGGCTTATTTTCAGAAGGTTTAAGGAGGGAAAAGTCTGTCTTCCATTCTAGGAGAAGGTCATGTGAACAGCTGTGGCTGGTTTACGCTGGCTAATCAGCCGATTAAACAATAATATACATTACTTAATGAAAGCTACATTCAAGCCACACACAGATAGAGTTCAGTGCGTTGTTTCGCAGGCCGGGGATCTCTTTCTTTCCATTTAATTCTGTCTCTGCAATGCCAACAATTTGATGATAATCTAAATTGCTGTCAGAAGGGCAGATCTGTGTCTGGTAATGTCGCAGAGTGACTGAAAACACAGAAACAGAGAAGTTGTTTTATTGGTTCAGCCCAGCGCCATAACTGAACGAAGAACAGCCTGTGTCGAGGACATGAGTAATTCAGTTTTTTCAAAAATATTTAACATATAAAAATCGGGAAGTCTAATGTGGACTTATCATATATCCTACAGGCTACGTGTAATGTATGACTGATGCTTCCAGATGCTAACTAGCAGGACCAGCCCACTGTGAATGTGTGAGAAGGAAACACTACAATATTCAATAACATCCAGTACTGTCCTGCTGCTTGGCAAAGACGAGCTGTACTCTCAGTGTTTGTGTGTTGTGTGTGTGTGTGTGTGTGTGTGTGTGTGTGTGTGTGTGAGTGTCTGTGTGTGTGTGTCTACCTGAGGACTGGACCAGGTTTCTATACCAACAAAGTGAGGACACTTTGGGAAAGTGAGGACATTCTGGCCAGTAAGGGTAGGGTTAAGTCAATTAAGTATAGAAGTACGTGTGTATGTGTGTGTGTGTGTGTGTGCGTACTTATACTTGCTACATAGTGACAACTGGAAGATTTTTTTTTACCAACAAAGTGAGGACACATCTGTAAAGTAAGGACATTTGGGCGTGTGTGTGTGTGTGTGTGTGTGTGTGTGTGTGTGTGTGTGTGTGTCTGTGACATAATCTGAAGCAGTGACACTCCTGGGTATGGTATGTCAGCCTCCCTCCTCCCACACATGTTCAGCTCTGTTAACACAACACATGTCCACACACACACACACACACATACACAAAAACGCACACAATTTCTCACGCACACTTAAGACATGCTTTCAAACAGCTTTAAGATTCCTTTATTCCTCAGCTGTCAATTAAAAAAACAAAACATCTGTTCTTTTTAAATAACAATAATCTTCTCAAACAAAATGAAAATTGATTTGTGAGAGCCTTTTTTTTAGTTGTTTGTTTGTTTCAAGTCCTGCGAATAATGTTAGCTATTGTCCATGTGTTGCTTAAGTTTCCTCCATAACTGTCTCCACATGCCCAGAGGAGGCACAAGGGGAATAAATAAAGCTTTTGTCGTAGGCCTGCTGGCCCTCGTCCCAGATTCTCTTCCTCTTCCTCCTCGGTGTCCGTTCATCTGGCCGCAGAGTATAGATTGACATCTTACCTCTGCTATCCTTTTGGACACCAAAATATGTGTGTGTGTGTGTGTGTGTGTGTGTGTGTGTGTGTGTGTGTGTGTGTGTGTGTGTGTGTGTGTGTGTGTTCAAGTGTCTTTTCAAGTGTGTGTACACATGACGTTCACTGTGTGTACACGGCACAGTCAAGTCTCTCTCTCTCTCTGAGTCTCAGGTATCAGAGTTCGTCCCTCGAGGCTCGAGCGGCGGGAGGCGGCGAGTCTCCGGTGACGCTGTTCTGCGCCACTTGGTGGATTCTGCCCTGCTGCGCCGTCTTGCGGGCGTGCTGCCGGTCCCAGTCCGTGGCCACAGCTTCGTCGTCCCAGATAGTTGAGGTCTCTGTGTCGCTGATGTAGCCCGGCTCTCCGGTGTAGTGGGTGGGGTAAATGAGCAGTGGCTCCACGGAGAAGGCCTTCAGGTCCCGCGGCTCAAAGTAAGACATGTAGTCAGTGCTGATGGAGGGCAGGTGAGGAGAGGGAAAGAGGTTATTAATCATTTCATCCATAAAATGAAAGAAAAATGGCTGTAACAAATTCCTAGGGCCCAAGGTGATGTCTGTCTTGTGCTGTCCAAAGTGGTATGAAACCCAGGATATGTAGTTTATGATCAAAAGATGAATACACAGTGGAAACGGTTTGGGGAAACAAAGGCTCCATTGTTTGAGTAGGTGAATATGATTGGCTGTTACTTCTCAGTTGTGATCGAGCCTATGATCATGACGCACAAATTAAAAGAGTTGACGTCAGGCACCTGAATCAAGTGGAACTTCAGTTCTCTGCCCTGTTATGCGTGGGAGCGATGCATGGTCATACTGGAATATTTGATTGCGTGTCTCATGAGAACGTATAATTTGAGCGCTCACATGGTTACCCAGTGTCCTTCACACTTGGCATACTTATATTAGCGGGCTCTGGGTGTCTGGAGGTTCAGATAACATGAGCCTTGAAGAGATTCCAGACTCCTTGAATGATAATGAGCTACGAGACGACATGTTGTCTGGTTCCCTTTTGTTGGATTACACGATCGTGCAAGAATCTGTATGATGTCTCACATACAGCAGTGCATAAAGCCGAATGAATGCAACGTTAAGGTTTAGTCGTGGTGGCGTCCATGTATTTCTGCTGTACCGAGATCTGCCCTGTTGACAGATCTGTGTTCGTATCAAACTCATATACTCAAAATACCAAAGGTCATCAAAGAGCAGCGGCAGGAAGGCCAAACAAGGAGCGCTGACTCACTGCTGTTTACATGATTATTTTGCGGTTTTCTAACTTCTGATGCATCAAATCCTCTAAACTGGAAGTTCCGGCGTTCGTACGTACCGGAACTGAATTTCAGCACAGACAGCAAATTTGCAGGACATCAAAAAGAGGAAGAGGATACTGTTCGCTTCTCTTCTGCAGCACAGTTTTGTCATAACCGGAATCTGATCTATAAATGTTTACGAAACCAAGTACTTTACAATAACAGTGGTGTAATAAAACAATCTTTAGATCTATTCAAGTTGAAATTGGTTTAGGGGGAGCTAATTGAACTCATTTATATAATCATACACAATGAGTTGTTTTGTAACAATGTTCCGTATTTTAAATGCTGATCATATAGGTCATAGGTCAAATATTTGAAGTTGTAAAGTAACTTGTGTCCATAGCTGTCAGGTATTAGAATAAACTGCATTTTATTTACTTCTGAAATGTCATACAGCTAGTCGTGTAATATGTTAACAGAAAGCAACTATTTGGAAACTTCTTTCAGCCTTTTTTCAAACAAAAAATGTATTTGTATTTGTCATATATGAGAGTATATTAGGTTTTAAACCACTGACATAACAAGCAAACTGAAGACATCACCTTCTGTTCTGGAGACAATAAAGGCCATTTTCCACTCTTTTCTAATGATTCAACACCCAAATGAGAAAATCATAATGAAAATGATAGTTATTTGAATAGAGGTATTAACTACCAAAAAAAATTACAAATGCAAACACCTCAAACTTAAGTATAGTAGTTTTGATTTTACTGTACATATATAGGTCACTTTGCATCACAATATACCACCAACAGCTGGTTACTTATTCAATCTGAGCAGCGTCTTTATGTCGTCTTGTAAACTACTGTGGTGTTGTGTCACAATTTAAAGCGAGAAACAGTTCTTTTGGTCGCAAAGACAACTGGATCGTTTCTGTTTTCCTCCGAGCAGGAAGCACAGTAGTCACAACTTCACCAACACATGACGCAACGTGAGTGAGCTCATTCATGTAGTCTGTGATGGAGACATAATAGATAGTCTGACTGGATCAGCCTTCATATTCCAAGGAGATTTTGCATAGTGAAAGCACATTTTAGAGGGAACAAATCTAAAGGCTTTACTTAAAACCTTGTCTGTTGCCAGTTTAAACAGCAGAAGACCCCCCTATCAGCCCATCACGATCAGCCTGCAGCCGGCCCACCGGAGGACTGAGGGCTGACATGTCACACTTGTGCAGACAGAGGTCACCACAGAGGTCGACTCCCTGCCGTCTCATCGGCTGTTTAAAGCCTGTCATCACTCCGCGAGGACAGTGAAACCCTACACCTTTATGGATCTCGGATGAGCCGACCTGCTGCTACAAACAAACACTCGCACGCACATTTTCGACAAGACGAGGCCTTTTTCACCAGGTTTACGTTCACATAATCCTCCTGCTTCTGTCAATGTCCGTTTTTGAGCAGAGATGTTGTTCAGGACGACAGCAGCGTCACACCGTACTGCCTCCATAAAAATCCAGAATTTAAGCACCCTCTCCCCTCCTGTTGATTTAGTTCACCTACACATTCTACATATTTTCCCTGCCACTTTTCCACATTTGCCTCCACATTTCCTATTTCTTTCACCTTTAAACACCTTCTCTCACTGTTGAATACGCACACAGTGTTTTCACTGGTAATCTATACACTGCACGCTGGACACACATCTCCACGTATTTATATAGTAACACACACTCATACTGTGTCCATCTCTACCCCACCCCCACGCTCAGGGCTCTATCAATGGGAATCCTGTCCCCTTCTCCGACCAGCAGGAAGAGCTGTGCTGGCCCACATTCCTCAAAGGGAGAGAGGGAAGGGGGAGGAGAAGCGGGGTGACACGGGGAGGGAGTAGGTGCGCAACAAAAGTCTGTTGAGGAGAGCGAGGGAATGTGAAAAGAGGTTAAAAAAGAGAGAGAAAAAAAGAAATGAAGAATGAGAGGAGAGCGAGGAGAGGTGATAAAAGGGTAGAAAATGGGATGGAAAGAGAAGGTGGAGGTGGAGGTAGAGGTGGAGGTGAAGGAGGTGAAGGAGTGCAGGGCACGACAGGAATACCCCCAAGGAGAAAGGAAACAGAAAAGCAGGCATTGTGCGTCCTCTGTGTGAGGCACCGTACCCAGTGAACCCCAAGAACAATCCATGCCCTGTGTGTAAGGAGGCACAGGAGAAGAAGGAGAAGAAAGAGAAGGAGAAGGAGAAGAAGGGGTGGTGCTGGGAGAAAGAGGGACATAATCGGGGGAAGGAGAGGGAGCAAAAGGGGAAGACGTGGAGACATACAGGGAACACTAAGCTCAATGGAGGTTATGGTTAACCACCAGAGAAAAAAAACCTGTACACTGTCCCTCCGTCTGAAATGTCTCCATCGGGTTCATGTTTGTTTCTATGTATAGATAATTACTGTACAGCAGCTCCTCTGCACAGCTTTACTGCTCTCGTGTCCGTTTTTGTATATGCACAGGACTCATGTGCATACATGTGTGTACTTTTCCTTTTGCATCTTCTTGTTTATTCTGAATTTGGATTTACCTGATACGTTCTTATGCAAGAGTGCACCTGCAATCGTCTATTTGTGGTGCTCGGTAAATATCTGTCTTGTCCGTTCATAAACCGGAGCGTCTACCAGGGTCGTCTGTCTAAGTTTGTGAGATTTAACATAGAAATACTCTTTCTTTTTGCAGCTTTGTGGTTTACATGCCCTAAAATAAGACTTCATGCCTTTGCATTGCATGTTCGTACTATCACGCATTGCATTTATGCAGCACTGTAATTTCAAAGCAAATAAAACTGAATTTAAATTAAAGACTGACTTGGGGTGTTTGTCGAACATGACGGGCAGGAACTCGTCGACGGGCAGCATCCTTGTGAAGGGATCAGCAGCCAGCAACTTCCTGGCTCCCTGCTGTGACAGTGCGTAGCCGAGAGTCCAATAGGAATAGTCGGCCACGACCAGGTTGTTCACACCGTCCACGGACTGCTCCGGCTGCTGCACCTGCATGCGCTTACGCCCCACGTAGCTGGGGCAGAAAAAGAAAGGTCGTGCTCGTGAGGCTTCACACAAATTAACGCCAAACTTTGGTGTGAGTTTGGATGGGTGGGTGTTCTTACATGAGGTCCCAGTCCAGCTGGGCTTTGTCTATGTCCTCCATGATGGCCTGCAGCCGTCGCTTAAACCTGGGCTCAAACCTCACGTCGTCTTCTAAAACAAGCACCCTGTCGAGGCCACGCTCCAGCACCTGATGGACAGACAACACAAACACTTGTGTTAAAATGAAAGAACAACAGCTGTGGTTTTGTCAGTTGTCAAGATCGGCTCTCTTTTACATTGTTCCTGGTGACGATTGCTCACTTAACTACAATATGCATCGCGATGACGATGGTCTACATGAACACATGATTTTCTGCCAGAGTTAGAACGGTTTTGGTTGTTTTACTTGATGGATTTCTGTATTTGTGGTTTCGTCTGTGCTCTTCTCACTGGTTTGAAGCAGTTTGGACTACTTCAGGAAAAGACAGTTGTTTGGTCACTGTTTTTTTTTTGTATCTGATTATTAATAAATAAGAGCAAAGGATGAATATCTTACATTTCCTAACTTCCTAAAGCTACTACAAGCAACTTTCATTTTTTGTTGATTCTGGCAGCCTCTCTGCACAAAAGCGGTCTTGGCTCCTGTCAGAAAGATCTTGTTTTAACTAGAGGGTTTCTTTTTTTAAAGCTACCAAAAGACAGAGGCAACCTATTTTTGATCTATTTTTCTTTTTCAAACACAGCAGTTTGCAGGATGCGTGGTGATGAGGTAATGTATCCATGTCTGGCTATGCATGATTAATATCTGCAATAGGACAAAAAAAAATTAATTTGTTTATATCAACATTTACTCATTTCTATTTAAGGTTATAGAAGGAATGCCTTAAAGAGGCTGATGCAATTTAATTAATTACTGCAATTTGCCTCCAGATTGTTAGAGGGGTCATGAGGCCTGCCATTTTTTCTCGCTGTATCTTTTTCAGTTTTGTCTTTTGACGTCTACTATTGACTTCTCAAAGTGAGGAACACACAGCCACATTTATAAGGAGTTTGTCCACAGTCGATATCATATTTAAAAGACAATATTTGGATCAAACTTTCAGTATTAATGAGCTTGCAGCATCAAGCTTGATGCTTCAATGAATGAGTGCGCTGATGCAGGTTACTAATATCATTTGGGGCCACAAACGATCATTTAACCAGATGGCTTTTTTGTTCTGGAAGCAGATTTATGAATATGAATGAAAATGCAACTGTTCACCCAACAATGTTAACAACACCTAGATTTGTATTAATAATCTAAATTTATGTTTTATACCTTTAAATGTATAGTTATATTCAGCAAATCTGATCTCAAGATCTTTAATATAAGTCCATTACCCTTCCCTGCTCTCACCTGCACCCATAAAGAGTGATGGCTGAGGAAGCAACCAATCTCTCCCCTGGTCAGAACTCGACCAGAGTATGGGTCCTTGTAGTGCGGCATCATCTCGATCCCCAGCGCCTGCAGCTGGGACGAATTGAGAGCCCTGAGAGAGAGAATGTAGGAGTCACGGTGGGAAAATTCGACTGTCATTATGCTGCTGAGTCTGTTGTCAGTGAAAACACAAGAAAGTCAAAGTCAGCAAGCTGCTACAAGTAACACATATTGTCAGACAAACAGTGGCTGGAAGAAGGATTAGGACATTCTCAAAAGATTAGAGTGCTGATTACAGTAAGCGTGGAGGAGGGAAAGCATATTGCCACTGCGACACTGAATCACTGTTTAGGCAAAATGCTCAGATATAGACGTCAGATAAAACTAGCGACAGATGGGAGACAGGCGACTCAGCGTCATCTTAGCTGACATTCAGGCAGCCGAGTTAAAGTGTATCAGAGGTTTCAGGTAGAGAAATTGGAAGTTTGTTGCTGTGCAGAACAAACAAAGGAATTTTTATTTCAGGATCAAATCAGCCTTCAGGTCAGTTCATTGAGGGCATGCAGGGCCGCGTGTTGGTGACCTACTTGCCGTCCACTGCGTCTGTCAGCGTGGGATGCAGACCCAGTGCAGTCATGGTTTTAAACATCCTGGTTCTTCTTTCCAGCCGTCGCTTCAGGTTGATGAGGAAAATCTAAACAGGAAAAAAATGTGCATTTAAGATAATAAAAAAAAACCTTGCCTTTGATCTGAAATCTCTCTTTTTTTAAAATATATTCATAATGTTTGTCAAGCACATTTTCTCTGTCACTTTATAGAAAAGAGATGCATAACAAAGAAACAGAGGACGGAGGAGTTTGAGATGAAGGAGAGGGCAACGGAAGAACGAAAACTACAGGAAAGGAGAAGAACTGGAACGAAAACAGGAAGAGGAAGAGGGCGATAAACAGTAAATATACAGAGAGACCGAAGATGAAGCGCTCGGTCATAACTCACCTCATCAAAACCTATCTTGTCCTGCAGTAATGGCGGAGCGTACAGGTGCTGAGAGGGCTCAATGTCATGGTCGACTGCGGTTGGGGAGAAAGAGGAAGGAGGAGAAAGGTTAAAACAGCAACAACAGGATCACCAAATAAATGGACTTCCTCTGGATTGTGGCGGTTTATTTTAATTTGGTTTATTTAGAGTCTGAGCAGGGGGAGAAGAGCGCTGATGGAGGCCAAAAAGGAGGAGAAAGTGAGAGTGAGGTGGGGGTTGAGAAAACAGAGACAGGGGAGGAGGCTTAAATCAAAGAGGGGTTGACAGGATGCAATCACGAAGGGTCGAGGAGGTCAAGAAGGAGAAGAAACAAACCTGAGGGGTGAAGTAATCAAGGTGTGACAGATAGTAAAGCCTCAACAGCTGGAGAGCGTTTGTGCGTGTGTGCGTGTGTGTGTGTGTGTGTGTGTGTGTGTGTGTGAGCGCGCACGCGTGTACTCACTCAAAGCCTCCGTGATGGTGTGTATGAAACTCTCGCTTTCGTCGTCCACATTCTGCTGAGCTTTGAGAGGGACGGGCAGGAAACCGTAGTGCTCTCTGTTACACACATACATCTGCACAGCTGGAAAACACAAGCACACACACACATACATTGACCCCAATATTTCAAGTAAACATGCAAAATCACCCCAGGCCCTCGTCGTCATGCCACAGACTCTATGTTACACACAAGCAAATAAAAACTCACTCGACAAACAAACTTCTCAATGTTCATTAGAGTGTTATGGTTATGCATGAATTGAACAATGGGCATGTTAAGGGATTGTTAAAGACGACTCAGATTTTTCTAGAAATGAATAGTAAACAGTGCGATGGATACTTTTATGAGAGGAAAAATACAGTTGGATGTGAGGGCTTTCTTTGTTTGTGAGGGGAAAAATACAGCACGTTGCCCTCTGAGGACACCAGGATACAGGCTTTACACAAGAGACATTTATGCGTTCAAGATAAGCAACTATATCAGGCTGTCTGTCCATAATAACATGTGTTAAATAACCGTCATTATGAAAGGGATCATTTAAAAAATACACTGTAGCCTATTCACAACCCCCCGATTCAAGACAAGTGATAATTTCCTGATCGTTTTTGACGTTTAATCAACTGAAAACAGTACAGAGACGATGTATTGAATGTTTTACCTCATCAACTTCACGGACTGACCTGTCTGGAACATTCCACAGGTAAACAGGTTCACTTGTAACCAGGGGCGCCGCCAGGGATTTTGGGCCCCATGAAAAAAAATCTAGTTGGGCCCTTGTATAGGTTGCCCATGTCTCAAAGGGCCCCCTGTCAGTGCCGGGCCCTTGGAATCATCCTAACCTTTCCACCCCTGGCGGCGCCCCTGCTTGTAACAGGTGATAGAATCATACCTGGGTATAAATGGGGCGTCCTCTAGAGGTTCACCACTTAGTGAAACACATGACTGTATAATCAATATTACTACATGGGCTCTTCCTAAACACAGTTTGTTTATAAAGGTTGCATTGTGCTTTTATTCACATTTTACACAGCATCCTTACTTTTTTGGAATCACGACTTTTTTAAATCGTAAGAAATATCGATTAATTTTTATCTTCAAATTAAATAAGGTTCTGTTTCATCACTTGACTGTTTGATGTTGACACATTGAAGTCCCAATATGTACGAATTGTTCATCTGTCAGATTTATACTCAGAATATCACCGGAGTAACCGCTAACTACCAATTGTAGCTGTCCTTAGCTAGTTAGCTTAGTTATCAATGCAGCTAGCGGTCTGGACTGGGAGCTCAGAGTACCGGGGGAGTGTTGGTGTTTACACCGCTTGCAAGGGAGCTTTGGACTGGTATGGGCTGGGGCTACGTGGTTAGCATGCTAACTTCAGTAGCAGTTAGTTTTTAGTGATATTTGTGGTTTATTTGTGGCTACTCAGGTCTCTGATCTGTTTTTCTTTTTTAATAATGGTGTCTTCTAAGCCATTTGGACTGGGCACATTATTTGAGTATGATACAGTAATAAAAATCAATTAATATAAAACAGATATTTCTGCAAAACAGTATACAGACATCATAACATCAAAACATAAAAGGCTATTTCTTCAAATTCTATTGACAATATTAGTAATTTTTTTACATAATTGCACCTTAAAATGTGTGCAATTAAATCCCGTAATCAAAAATTCCATTTTTGCTTTAAAGCATCTTAGTGGTTCAAATATAAACCAAATCGATGTAACTTTTATTGAAAACTGGCCACAAGTGACATTGAACTGTAGTGTAACAAGAGCGAGTAAGCAATGTCATTTTGACGTAGTGATATCAATTTCACAGCAAAATCATCATCAGACATTTGCTAGCATTAGTTAACATTAGCCACCACAAGCTACGGGTCACATTAGACCGAGCACGACTGTAGTGTTTGTGTTTTTTTGTTAAGAATTCAACATTTTAAACATGAGAAGAATGTGTTATCACTTCTTTCAACAGCTAAATACTCTTACTTTGAAGTTTTACATTTTCATTTCTTTCATGCATTGTTGTTTTGAAGCCAATTTGTGAGATAGAAGATACAGTGCCTCTGTGTTCGTTTGTGATTGTGTATATCTGTTAGTGTTTGTGTGAATGCTTTCATGTGTTTACTTTTTAGTCTGCAGGCGAATTCCGGACACTCTTGTTGTCTGTGAAATGGAAATCTTAATGGTTCTGTTTGTTTGTTTCCTATGGATCATTACTCACATCACACACACACACACATATCTCCAAACACTGATGTTGTTGCACACTTGCAAACAGTCGGGGCCGACACATGGATCCATTCTTCTCTCCACTCATCTGACTTAATCTGGAACACTTGCATGAGGCCAGTAAAAAGCCCTCAGTGTTATTCAGCAGTACGCACACATGCAGATTAAAACCACTTTTTAATCGACTGCCAATGAAGGAAGTCACTGACAGTCCTCCGTTCATCAAAGTGAAGCTGTCGTGTGGTATTCGCAGCCCTGCTAGAAATGTAGCAGTTTGTTGTGACTTGAGTTCTCAGACTGACCTGCTTGACGTGCCGAGAAAGCAAACACCATGATGTCATCAAACGCCCAGCTGTAGTCCGGGTGAGGAGGGTAGAAGGCCAGGTCCTTGCTGGATTCGCGACGCAGGTCTAATAAATACGTGCTGTGCACCATGGGAACGGGGTAACAGCCGAGCCGCTTCCACTCCCTGATCGGTTGGTAGTCCGGGGTTCTCTTGTAGTAGCCCTGATGGAGAGGAGGGAGATGAACGACATCAGGTTGAGATACCGAATCACACATAAGTTGGTGGACGGATGTAGGAGTCCAGGCCGTACCTGCGGGGTGATGCCGCACCAGAAGTTGGAGTAGAGCGAGCGCGACTCTAACATGGGAGCCACCAGGGTCAAGTTTTCTGCCATTAGCAGGTTGAGCACACGGGGGTTTGTCAGCAGGTTGTCACTGTCTACAAACTGAAGAGGGAAGAGGGTCACAGTTGAAATCACATAATATCAACTCTGAAACAAATTTGGAGAGACTTGTGATTTATTTAAAATATCATTAAATACAACCAAAACAAAGAAGACCAAATCTAATCAAGAACAACATTTATGACTATACATATATCTGCAGTGTACATCATACATGACAAGGTAACATTCAAGTCCAAATAAAAACATTATTATGGCATTTTATCGGTATCCCCTAGTCACAAATCTGAAAATCACTTCATGTTCCCAGTTCTAAGGCTTCAGATGACTCAGAATTCACCAATTTCTGACCTCATAGTAGAAAAAGTACAATGGAACTCAAAGTTGAGTTTCTACTTAAACTCCTAAGGTCTGACGTCCCACAATAATGGAAGCACCCTTGTGGATGGGGGCAGGGTGTAATACTTTAGTGAATGGAATATTTAGACAACGATGTCTTTTAAAAAGACAGATTTAATTTACTGAATGGTGATGTTTATTTAAATAATAGCCAAAATGTTCTATTCATGCATGTGTTTATTATTTTCATTCTTTGGGCATTGCCTTTTTCCGCTGAATCAAAGTTAATGGCTGTTTACTACTAATGGTTCGCTGCTTGATGAAAGTGTCTCTGACTTAATTACAGCATATTCATCATGAGATGAAAAAAAAGTCTTACTAGTATGTAGTCAGCCCAGCGTTCTCTGGCAGACTTCAGCGCCGCCTGCCTCAGCTTCATCACATGGTTAAACCTCGAAGGAGGCCAGTGCTTCGGACCCCACTCATCTGTGTAGGACCTGATACAGAGGTAACAGGTCTGAGTTGGTCTCAAACGTCATATTATGTGAGAAAACAAGTCTGAATTACTTTAAATAGATGCTAATAAGTGGATCCTTTGGAAACTGTGACTCACCTCGGCTCCTCCATGGGTCTCCACTCCACATAATGGTAGACATGCTGGGCTCTCTTCAGCCATTCTCTCAACATGGCAGTGGTGTTGTCCCCATTATGGTCTGTTGCTGCCCTGAAACATCAACACAGACGACACAGGATGTCATCCAAGTGGAACAGACCATCCATCACATGACATAACCGCCACAGAAAAGTTTCACGCTGCCTGTTGATGTGCATCAGTTGAACATTTGAGATGAAAACATCTGTTTCGTGTGCCTCTTGGCACATCAGGACTGTTCTCAGGGATGTGAGGATGTTGAAACATAATGCAGGGCTGCAGACTGTTGTTAGCTCGAGGTGATGAAGATGTTCTGGCTTCCAGATTTCTCTAATTCCTCTCTGACGTTACAACAGGCTGCCTCAGTGTTGTAAAGCTTCCTCACTGTCTAATCAACTGCACTGCTGGAGCAAGGACAAAGTCAGAGGAGTCACGGTAATACCAAGCACATGCAAATAGAACCTCTCTAACATTTCTGTGGGTGCTGGGCAGTCAGCAAAATGAACTCAAGGACTGAAGGTATCTTACTTAAACATACCACAAGGGACTTGTATTGGTTATGAAACAGCCTTATAATAAAGTCTTTAACATCAAAATGACATATTTAAGCAAACAAGACCATCAGAAAGGACATTAATTCTATATACAGTAGTTTTTATAGTTATTTTTAATGCCTGCCACTGGGTTGGATTCTGACTTGTCTGGTTATTAAGTCATGAAATTAAAACTGTTTGTTTATGGCAGTGTGCTGACTGCGGAGGAGCTGAGGAAAAAAGATGCTCTGTAGTCTGGTGGTACGTCACTGAGGGCCTTTGCACACCAAGTCGCTTTTTCCAATCCATCATCCAAAAAAAAAAACGGTAACAACAGAAAGCTTGCACATTGATTCCAGTGCACTGCGAAAATTCGCAGTAAGAGCGTTGATGATGAGTTTGTGGTCCTTTCACTTCTTTAAAAAAATAAAACGAAACTACTGAGTCAACCCACTCCTAAAAGCACAACAAAAACAAGAGCAAAGAAAGTTCCAGAATTGTGCCTTTGAAAAAGAGTGTGACATTGGTCAAGATAATGGTCAATGTCTCTTTTATCGCACTACTGTGGCTCTGAATAGTCAAACAACCCTCTAAACACCTTTGATGGATGCAAAACAAGCTGAAAATTCCACCTGTTCCCAAAAAAGTCAGTGTGTAGACATGATTGACACAACGCAAGGTTGTACTTATTTTTAAACCTGAGGCAATTTCGGACAAATTAACCGAACTTAGTGTGTTACGTTTAGTTCAGTTTGTTTTTGCTGCTGCGTTTAAAAAGGAAAATAGTATTAAAAATACATTCAGCTTTTATCCACAGGGGCCGCCAGAATCAACAAATCAAAGGTCCTTATTGCTGCTTTAATGTGAATGTGAGTATTGATGCACTCTGGTCTTTATTGCATACTCAGAACACACACAGACACACACACACACACACACACACACACACACACACACACACACACACACACACACACACACTCACACTCATCTCTGTAAGCAAATGATGTCAGTGCAAAAATTAGCTGCTTGTTTGTCACTCGTGTGGTTTTGCACTCTGCAACGCTGAGATTTCCACTCGGAGAAGACACTGCGGCTACTGTAGGTGTGGTTAAGAGTGTGTGTATTTATACATTTGTGCATGAGAAATTAAAACTGTATCACGGTACAGCTCACTATCACTTTTATTTGATTTCCGGAAATATAAATATCACCTGTCTTTGCATTTAAAATGCCCTTTAAAGCGGAAAGGTCAACAGATTGTAAGGCAGAGGCCTGAACTCGATGTGTGCATACAAAACACACACACACACACACACACTTAGTGAGATGGAGTTTTCCACTGCTCGCTGTAATATTCCTCGCTGTACACTCTCCAAAATCACACACACACACTTGTGCAGCGTCACCTTGTATTTTCACAAAGTACACTCTCAACACAGAAGATAACAGTGTTGATGCTCCTCATTCACCCACAAATAGTAATACAGAAACACCTGTTTTCACACAGACTCACACACACAGAGATGCTTTTATCAAGACACAGCCAACACATGCATGAATCACACATGAACGTGCACCGTCCTGCGTTACACACATGAATTAGTCAGAAAGAAGGTGGAGCGCTCCACTGTTTGGAATTTCAATAATCTCCCGTCAGACAGATTAATAGCTCATCAGACAGGACGAGCAGCTGGAGAAAGGCCTGGAGGAGACGCTGTGGTCAATAATCTTAATAGTGTGTGTGTGTTTGTGCGACTGTGCCTGCCCGCACTTGCAGATGTGTGCCAAAAGCATAAGGACGTTCATTTTTGCGCGCTGTGAATGTTGTTTTTACAGCGGTGTGACCGGTTATTTATCTGTTGCACAAGTGGTGGTTTACAATTGTCTGTTTGAGCGTGTGTAAAAGGTTAAAAATGTGTGTGTGCAAGCACATGCATGTGCGTGTCTGCCCATGAGAGCAATGAAAGCGGAAGTTAACCATTGATGACTGGCTGTTGTTTCTTTTATAGGATAGAAAACACACTGAAACATCTGACTTGTTGGTAATAAGTAGATGTGCATGCACATTTACACGTCTTTTTCAGCCACCAAACTGCACATCGCTCTGGAAAATAAATGTGTTCCTACATGCCGTCGTCCAATGACAGTCTCAGCTCCAGGCAGCGATTTAAAAGGAGGGGACTTCTGGGAAGTAATGTATAGAACATACAGAATGTGCATGTGAATGTTGATGGGCTTATAAGACATCAAGGAGGAGTGAAGGGAAAGAGAGAGGAGGAGAAGAAGAAGGGGTTGTGTGTTTGCATCACTTTTTTTTCAACTGCTAAACATAAACTGAAAATGTGCAGGATTGTTTTTTTAAAACGCTCTTATCGATAAACATTTTGGGGAATTCCACAGATCTCATTAAAACCCTTCCAAACTCAAAATGATCGGACTAACTTTTTTTTACAGACGCCACGTTAAAATGCTAATGATTGTTTTTATTGGGCTCATAAAATCAGAAGGAATATAAACCTTGCTAAGTCCCCTTTAGTATTTTTACAGGCTCTTATTGGCAGGACACGTGTTTCCTGCATCCAGGTAATCACTCGATGAAGGTTAAAGATTGTCTACAAAATAAAGGAAAACTCCATGTATTAGGGATAAAGAAATGTGGGAACAATTAGATTATAAATAAATAAGCCGATTTTGTTAATAAAAGAAAGAAATACCCTGAATCTATTCAGGATCATAGATTTATTCTTAGAGTTGTTGTTGGCGCCTGATTCTCACATCCTGAGCCATGATTTTAGATTCTGACTGATCCTGAGGGCGACAGCAATCTACTTTTCAGGTGAATTGTAGAGGTCGCAGTATTGAATGTCCTCTTCTTTCCGCTGCCAAACTTTGCATCACCTCACCGACCAGCAAATCTGCACTCTGTGAGCAAAGCAATAGAGCGATATCGCCAACTTTGGTGATGCCAATTGGACAAATTACTTCACATAGCTCTTGCTTGGGTGAGGTAGTGTAAATAATGCAAAGTGGGTCATAGCTAGCAGCATGGCGGATGACACCTTTTAGATGTACAACTTCTTTTTGTGCAGTCTGTGATTTCGGAGGGGCGTCCTCGCCTCCATTTCATCTCATTTTAGACACGTTCCCCCCCTTCATCAGGATGATCCTCAATTTCCTCTACCTTCAGGCAAGATAAGCCTCTGCAGCTGTATCGTACAGTGCTGTGACCTCAGAGGCAAAAGCCTTTACGGTTTCTGACAAATACTTTATCTGTTCCGAGGAGATGTCCCAGCGGAAAAGTTTACAAAAGCAGGCAAATACGTTGAACAGGTCCAACAGGTGCTGGAAAGAATCACAGGTGAAAAATAGAAAAGAAAGAGTCTGCACAATAGATAATGCTCCCATGAACATTTATTACTTCCACGTGTTGTTTCTGACAAAGAAGAGCCTGTGCCCGAAACATCACATGGACTGTGACGTCTCGGCTGATGAAACGCAGCATATTAATATTTTGTCCGTCTGACTATAGCAAGAGATCCACATCTTTACACAGCAACCCCTCTCTCTGTCAGTCTATCTGTCTCCTCATTCCTGTTTAGAAGTTTACAGTAAGCCTCATTATTCTGCTGCCTGCAGCTCTGGGGTTGGGCTTCCTCTCCCCTCTTCTGTCTTTATGATCTGCATCTGGACAACACATGCTTCCCCAAGCCTAACCTTCGCATCACACCACTCCCTCTCTCCCTCGCTTCATCCGTTTATTTCTTCCCCTCGTTGCCTTATCTCAGATCTCACTGGAACATGCATCCTTTCAGCTACATACATGCATCAATGCTTCTTGTCGTCTCTGGTCTCACCTGAAGGCGTATGCATACTCTACCTGTCATTATTATTAGAGCAGATTTTTGAAGGTAAAATATGAGTTTGAAAAGTGCTTCTTGCACTGCAGCGATCTTGCATTAAAATGTGGTACAATGTTGGTCACACCTGCGTCACCTATCTTGATCATTAACCCACCCCACAACTCTCTCTGGCTCCTTCCCTCCCACTTATTAGGGATACTGCAGGAGTGTGTCAGATAACAGGGAGTGTGTCGAAGGCTGACATCTGGCCCTAAACACAGAGGCACGTCCCCGAGACTGGCCCTTTGGGTAAACACCGGTCTGAAAGGCTCCGACTGGCCAGTGTCAGCTGACTGTTGATCAAATAAACTATCTAATATCACTGCCAATAATGACCGGCTGCCACATATAATTAAGAAGCAAGAGTGCCTCTTTCAGACCTGAGCGTAGATGCCTTTAAAACATAATAACCTAGTGTTGGTGTGTGTGTGTGTGTGTGTGTATGTGTGTGTGTGTGTGTGTGTGTGTGTGTGTGTGTGTGTGTGTGTGTGTGTGTGTGTGTGTGTTGACTTTTCAGTAGAGTCTCTCGTGTGCAGGCTGACGTGGCTGCAGGCCTCTGGATGGTGTAGCAGGGCAAAGAGGGGGAGGAGGAGTTAGATGGGTAGCAGGATGGAAGGGGGAAAGGGGTAAGAAGTGTGGGAGGCTAGGGGGGAGTACGGGTCGGTGAGGCAGGAACTGCTGACTGGAATTCCTCATGACTCTCAGGGTCAACAGAAGTAGCCCAGAGCGGCTGGCTCGCACTGAAGTGCAATATTCAGTACTCATATTCAAGATAAGGAGAAGGTATTGATCATTGTGTATATCAAAGAAAGCTATTACTGACTGTTGGTAGGAGACAGAATCAGACCAACCTGACTTCTACACTTTTTGCTGAACATTTGTATATGTATATGCAATACGAAGCAATTCAAAGGGAGCCCGGGTTGAAATTAGAGATGCTGCGGTTGTATCTAAACAGACGCAGAGTGGATGTATTATGAGGAAAACAGAACTCCAAGATGGCAACCATTTATTCCACAGGAATCTGTTCACACAGCAAATATGCCAGAAAAGTTTTCGCTGTCATTTCTGTCAACTGCCACTTCCCATAGACATTACACTGCAATGTCACAGCCCTTTGAACGTTTTACAAACAGTAAAAGCATTGAATTTGAATGGTTTAATCTGTGTTATGAAACGATGAATTGGTCACAGGTGTCCAGCTTTACTTGATTTTCTATTTAAATTAACATAAATTAGGGTGGCAGAAGATTTAAGTAGCAGTACTAAAGTTGGGCCACCACATTGGGCAACACACCTTCACTTCTTCTACGTCAGAGATGTCAGTTTCTGATTTCGGAGAAATGGAGTCCAGTCTTGTTCTTGTGGAGTCAGAAACAACCATAAGAGCGTGGAGTTACCCCGCTTTATATTTCATTTCACTCTAAGACATAATTCAAAAAATGAACATCATGCTGCATTAAGGACAACTTGAAACTCGACCAGAGAGTGAGACCATTGATTCTTTATGAAACTGTTTACTGTTGTAATAATTTAAGTAGGAACTAGGGTCATTATTCTCATAAGTTTACGTAGAATGAGACATCTTTTTGAAACCAATGGGGCCATCCCCTGCTGCCCATTAGAAGAAAGGCACATATAAGGCACTCATATATTATAATTTCTATTTTATACAGTCAATTCAGAGTGAGAGAAAAGTCCGTGTCGGGTGTGTTTTGGGTTTGTGACCAAGAGTCGAGAGAGATTTGTTCTTAAGTTATGTTACGAAAGTAAGTTAACATACGTAAATGTCACTTACGTGAAATACAATACTGTAAGTGATGAGACTGAACCAAGTTATTTTAACCCAAAGTTTTATCTTTTCAAACCGCAACCTTTTGACAACGTAAATAAAAAAAATCAAAAAGTCGTAATATGGTAGATCAAGCGTTAAACAGTATTTTGAAACTTAATGGCCACTGACCAAACTGCCGTATGCAACGAGTTGGAAGGGAGGATGTGTTGGTTACCATACGCTAATGATCTGCTTCTGTATGTCTCCAATCTAGCACCTTATCTCCCTCCAGCTCTGTTTGTTAAACTGTGAATTCAAGCTGAGTCCTCATGAGAACAAGCTTCTCCCACGTCAAATAAGAAGGAGAAAGCATGCAAAGACAGATGAAGGGAGTGGTGGAGGAGCAGAGGGTTGTCAGGGAAGAAGGAGGTTATGTACAGTAGGGAAGAGCGGGAACACAGTGGTTAAGCAGTGAATGCGATGACACACTCGGACAGATGGACAGACAGGAAGATGATGTAAAAATTTGATTTCCTCTATGACAACAAGAGCGCCAGTCTTTCTAATGAATACTCCGCTGTTCATAAAAACACAGATGAACAGACTGATGAACAGTGGACCTGTTTCTTCCTCTCTCTCTCTCTCTCTCATTCTTGCTACTTCTGCCTTTACTTCACCTCGCCTCGTGTAGGTCCAGGCCTCCCCCGTTCAGATGAGAGTGCTCATACCAGGGTACCACTGTGTTTCTGTGTTTGCCAACTTGATCACTGGTCTGCTGCCAAGCTCTGACAATACTGCTGGAAGTGTGCTGGGAACACATGGGGCATCTAAGCAAGAATTCACAATCCAGAGCCAAGACCAGCAACAACCATTTTCACTCCAGGGGAGAAAGAGAGAGAGAACTCGAAAAAGGCTCAGGGATTGGAAAATCAATTCTCTTAGTTTACTGCACTTGATTGAACTGATATGTCAAGTCAACAGAGGAAAGTTTCCCATAAATACCATCTTGCTAGCGGGCAGAGAGGATAGTTGGCAGGTGAAACATCGTCAGCTGCAAGAGTTTGCTGGTTGAAAGTCCGTAAAGAGCTGGCAAATATCAGGCTTTGAGGTCACTGCATCTGGAAAATGGACATTGGGCCATGTAGTAATTTCTGCTAAAAGCACCTCATCATTACGTGTGAAATGTCTTTATTTCCACAAATTCTCCACAGGTATTTGAGCTGTGTGATCAAAACGTGACTCAGTAGACTGAACACTCATTTCAAAATGATGTTTCACCATGTGCTTAGTGTCCTCTCGCACCAGAACAGTCAAAACCACATCAGTGAGGCACACCGTAAACCATATTCACACAGTGACCATTACAATCAAGACGTCATGCTCAAGGTTGTAAACCCAAATGCTGTTTTCCAAAGGATGAAGTCGTACTGCTGTGTTCAAAAGTTGCAGGTTCGTGTAGCGTAAATTTAGGGGATTTCCTTACTGATCAACAACTGAAAAGGACATGGATGGTGATAATCTGGTGACACATCAGGCTCCTGTTTATAACATTTGCTTAAAATGACAGTACACAACTTTTCACTTGAACCTTTTGTTTTTCTTTGGATTCACTTTTTCAGTAGAAACATTTGAAGGCGGAAGAAGGAGGATATCATCCCCCTTGTAAGCAAAATGACAAAAATGCATCCCCCTTCTTAACCTGCCATTGCCTTCTCAATGCTAAACTATAAATACTCAATTCTACACAATACTTGAGCCTATAGAGTAGTGCCATCTTCATGATCAAAGGTATGAACTGCTCCATGTAGTCGCCGGAGAGTGACAGGGTCATAGAGACACACTGCAACCTGTACTATTCCTATAATATTTCTACAATCCTTCAGTAGCATCTGTGCTGCTAAAAATATTGTAAAATGTAAAATAAAAAAATCGGAGTTATTGCTTCACAGTTCACATGTGCGTATGTCTTCAGTTATTCAAAGCTCCTGTCCAGAAAGGAGAACCTCTTTCTGCTCTCGTGAGTTTGTGTCATTATTACCAGCTGAATGTCTGGGAAATGTCACCCAGCATTTCTGGACTTTTTCAGTTTCCCACAGATTGGATGCGACTGAGGAGTACAACTTTTCAGGTGATACTGATTGTGAGGTTAGAGATGATTGTGGCCTGTAGCTCAACACATTGAGGCTCTGGCTTTCTGCGGGGCTGTGGGCCTTATGAGGTAATTAGAAAAAGTGAATGGAAAACGAGGGGCTGAGCCAGAGGAGCAGAGCAGAAACATACTCCTATTATGGACGTGTTTCAGTTTCTTGAAGGGTGTTTCGTCTCTCATTCAAGAGGCTTCTTTAGTTACCAACTGGCCTTCATGTGGGTTGCTAGGGCCAGGTGAGCCCAGGTGTGAATGGTTGTTAAGCTGTCTGCGGAGGGAACTCAGTATTGCATTGTAAGTGAGGGATGAGTAATGTCGTAGGCCACCTCCTCTATTCAAAGACACCTGGGCTCACCTAAGCCCCTAGCAACCCACATGAAGACCGGTTGGGTCAAACAACTCTGAAACTCAGAGCTCACACGTGTCCTTGACGACTCTGTAAGGACGCTCCCACACAGGGTTTAAAAGCCTGCAACTCCCCTCCAGCTAGTTAGAACTGAAGAAGCATCTTGGATGAGAGGCGAAACGTCTTCAAGAAACTGAAACCAGAAGTCCCGTTGCCTACGATACAGCACTTGGAATCGCCATGATCTGGATGACTGAGAACCCACATCAAAACACTCCCATTATGTGAGTTGTAGTAGCCTTCGAATACAAACGGTATATGAGAAGATACGTGAGAAGACACACACATGCACAAACATAGACACCAGAACACTGAAGATAATCAAACACACCCAGTTTAGTACACTGCCAGTGCTGTGATCTGAAAGACACTGACATACACTAGAAGCAGATGCTGCTAATCATTCACAAATGCCTATTTCGTCGGAATCACAGTCCCGATAATTTATTCCGTACATTTGGATACTGCTCTCCTAAAAAGGGCCAAACTCCCTGCATGATGAAACTGGGAACAGTTTGTGCTCCCACGGAGGAATGGGGCCTGAGGTAACACACCTGGCAGAGGGAAACCCCTGTGGCAACTTTTTGACACAACAACACTGATAAACTTTTTAGGCCCGTTTGAATCTTTCCATTTTGCTCTGTTTCAATATCTGTCAGTCAGAGTTTAAGCAAATAGGGAACAACAGAACAGCTCAGTAAACGACATTTAACAAAAGCCAAAAACTTGACATAATCTGATCTGACCATCAGTAGCATCCACAGACTCTCTGCAGGGCAGGGCCAGGAACATAAAAATGCACCTCAAGCATGAGTGAAAGAATGTATTTTCAGTGGTGGCAGAAGTACTGTGTTTAACAGCTCATGTGCACGTGAAAATAAATGCTTGGAATAAACTGACAGGACGTTGCATCATTGGTTAAATCTGAAGTTTATGGCAGGAGGGACGACATGACCCCTATGATCATAGGAGGGTTTTTAAACAGGCAACAAACTCAGCTGCTGCCACGTCAGTCGAAAGTGCAACACTTACTTTGTGATGTTTTATTCAACATTTTATTTATTTCTGATACTGCAATGAGCATTTGTGTTTGTCTTACCTCCAAAGGTTGATATTGGGTTCGTTGCTGCTTTGCTCAAGAGGAAAGAGAGATTGGTTTTCAATAATATACTTCTGTGGATGTAGATGTAACCTCACTCCAACTACTGGACGCTGTGTTGCTCTTGCAGCTAATAGCCTATTCTGGCTTGATTGTTTGTTTGGTAGGTTGGTTTTGGACTTTTTAAAGTCAAGAATGTGCTATTTAATGTTCTAATGTATTTTATACACGATTAATTTATCCTGGACAGTTGTTTAGCAACTCAACTGAACTCTTGGGACAGTTATGTCTAGATACCATTTCAGCAGAAAGCCATTATATTTACACTATTTGTTTCATTCAAACCACAACAAAATAACGTGTCCACAAGCAGTGGAACAGAAACTATGTTTCCATTGTATTTCACTCTGGCTAGCAGGGAGGTTTGTTGAGTTATACATAATTGAGTAATTGATTCAATTTTGCAGATAACTTCTCCAGCGCTGATCATTAACCGAGCAAGGTTTAAATATAATTGTTGTACAACTTGCATTTCTTTACAAAGCCATTGTCAGTCTGGACTTTTCTCCAAGATCTGAACAGATTTGGAGTTAACCAGGCCATGTGAACATGCATAAGACATTTTTGTGTCCCATCAGGGGACGGACGTATCCTCATTAAAAAGGGTTCTTCAAAAGTCCAATTTGACATTCGGTGCAACATGTCTCTGCAAAGCCCTGCTGTGATCACACATCACAGTCAAATACCTGAAATCGGCATTCAAGTCGAATTTTTCATGCTCCGTTAAATGCTGCGTAACTCTGTGCACTTGTCAAAATGACTTAAATAGAGTTTATGTCATGTTATGTCATATCACTTGGGGAAAAATGATTTCTATTAATGCTGGAGTGGAGCTGATTGATACGTCCATTTACCCAAGTCATGATATAATAGATACCGGATGTAATCACATAAAACGTCTCTCTGTGTCTGACGGCAGCTATATTCAACATGGCACATCTGTCACTGAGATGTGGAGATGTATTTGTTTAGACAGCTGTGGAAAATTCCTGATGCATAGAGTCATATCATACTGTACCTTGGGGTGCAGCAGGATTTATTGTGGTTGTATAATAGATATTGTTAAATGCTAACCAGTGGAAAATTCAAACCAGAAATCCCTGAATCATCTCTGAATACACAACACAATGACAGTAATAAATATGAAATAATTGGTTATATGATAAATTAGTAAATAAACAACATGGCAATACGAAAAGGGAGAGAGAAGGTCCTATGGGGTAGGCTGATGATGTCAGCGCTCTGAGATCCTCTTTATGGTTCAGTCTGTCTACAGGTCCACAAATCATCGTCTCAACCCTCGGCTCAGCACCTGGGAAATCGCTCCGCCGCATGAACACAGCCGGCGGGGAAGAGAGCAGCAGGCAGCCAGCAACAAGCAGGAGCAGAACAATAGCAAGGCGGACAAAAGTTTAGAGAGAATTGCCTCAGGTGCTGAGACAAACACAAACACACTTCTTATGAAATCTTCCATGACGATTTTCCCTTTGAAGCTGCTTACTGAAAACAGTAGCTCCTGTGGGGCCCAGGTGCAAAAATCATCTGTTAGCAGGCAAAAGACAGAAGCTGCTGAATTCTTAACTCAACCTCTCACTCACAGGGAGTCCGACGAGGCAATCTAAGGTTGCATGTCACCCACACTGTCCCCTTCTCTACATGTCTGGTCGCACTCCACTGTTACCTATTTCATGCGTTTGGAGCTCTTCATGTCAAAGTGACTGATGAGTCGTAGAAACACTGTGATTCCACTTAATCCCGTCTCCTGCTTTCTCACAGAGATTTGGACAAAAGGATCGATACAGTTTGCATATCTGTCCATGAAGTGTAAAACTACAGCCATGAGAACTTTAAAACCCTGTTAAATTTACACTTTGGTTTTGCTGGTAGGCAGATTTTTTTTCTACCTTTGGAGCAGGAATGCAAATTAAGATTAATTTCATTGTCAATTAATCTGCCAGTTCTTTTCACAATTTATCATTTGGTCTATAGAATATAGAAAAACAAATGTGAACATGCCCTTCATGATTTTCCAGAGGCCTACGTATTGTCTTTAGTGGGTTTCTTGAGCTTTCAATGGCCAGATTACTAGCACTTCTAGAGGACGGTATGATTTTAGTGCATTACTGTCGTGCTGTTTGGACAGAATAAGCAGCAACACAGCTGAGGGAAAGAGGGGGGGGGGTTACATGTGGTCAAGCTACTGTGGGAAAGTGGATTAACCAACCTGCTAAATGCCCTCTGGGCTGTTTCTCGGCTTTGTTGACCACCTTCCCTGTGCCCGACCATCCCCCCTCTTTCTCTAAATTCCTGCATTCTTTCATTCTTTAACAGCAATGTGAGAGTCTTTCTCGCTGCTCTGCCACTTCTCTGTGTGACTCTGTGCCAACTTGCAGAGGCAACGACTTCTGAAGGGCAAGATCTTACCGACCATCCCGACTGTCAGGGTGAGTCGGGGCTGGAGGAGACCTGACGTGGATGATGAGTGCAAATTATCCAGTGAAACTTTGATTTTTGTCACCATAAGACTGTCTGAGACTGTGGTGGTCAGGGTTTTCTCAACACCTGCTCCCATTGACATTCTGTACTTTCTCATTGTTAAAAAGAAAAAAAAAAAAAGGGTTCAGCTACACTGTCAAGATTACCTCAGATAGCCGTGAAAGACGTCTGCAAAATTCATCATTATTCTGGTACTGCAAGGCAAAAGTAAGCTTGACTTAAGTGCAACGTAAGAAATAGTAGAATACTTCCTAATTTAAGCACTTTTCATGGCTTTATTCGATAGTTCAGATAAAGAGTGATAGGAAAAAGGGTGAAAGAGAGGGGAACGACATGGCACAAAGGGACGCCAGGTGGTCTTAAACCCTTTGGACACAGTGGCGAGCACACAGACTCTAAATATTCTCTACCAACTGAGCCAATGCGGCGACCCTGCATGCATACCTTCAGTGAATTGTCCTGGATCACATAGAAAATCATGCAACACATGTTTTTTGTCCCACTATGTATTGCGCAGCGTATTTCCTCAAGACGAGAGAAGGACCTTTTTACTTTTATAATGACAGAACAAACATCTGGGTTAGCGATCTGGCCTAAAAATGACATCACAATCATGATCCACGATCTATACTGCCATCTTTTGAGATGCCCTGTCCACTGTAGCCAGAGTAGACATGGCCAAATGATTTCTCCATCTGCACCATTAAAACATAATATTGGGTTAAAGATAGCTCTTTTTTGGCGCAAGCTCCTCCACCGCCATATTCCCGGCTTTAACTCACGCTTCATTGTTCACAGTACGGTTCGCCCGAAAGAAGCACGTGAAGTAGTTCACAGAAACAGCATAGCCATATGGCTGGCTACATCACTCTATTGGTATGCTCACACATTGCACAGATCCATTAGTCAGTATGGTAATGTGTGTGATATACTGGGATCTCTACAGTTCACCTGAAAAGTAGATTGTGGACTTAAAGATCGATTACACAATTGTCAGATCGCCCTCTCCTGACATCCTCCAACTGTTCATCCTCATCAAAACAATTCCCTGCTGGGCTCCGGAGATTGAACTCCTTTTAGGAACATTGTGTCTCCTGACCACCACTGGTCACTGACTCACTGACTGACACCATTATCTGTTTCTTCTTCATCGTTTTTCAACTTTTATACCTCAGCCTGTCTATGGTCTATCCAGACTGGCTGTGGTCGGTCGTAAAGTGATTGCAACCTGGCTGCCTTTCAGGTGAAAATGTGTATCACATAACCACAAACTCCGCGGCTCGAGTCCAGCTGGGGTCCCTCGTCTCACGTCATCCCCCTCTCTCTGTTTGAACAAGCTTCTCACTGCCACAGACAAATGTCATAAAATATTTTTTTCCAGCAGAAGGAATGTTAAATGATCTAGAAGTCACAGTCCTTCACTTCTTCTCTTTAGATGCAATGTTTGAAACCAGAGGTTGCATTAATTCAGTGCTCTGTAACACCCGCCGTAAAGTGCTATAATGTGGATTAATGCTTTTGACTAACAATTTGCCATTTATTGGCTTTTTGGCTCAAATGTCGGGCAGTGATGATGACGACAAAGAGAAACAAAGAGCTGCGTGAGTTATGTCGAGCAAAACGTGCAATTTTCTTTACCAGGCTAGCCACAAAAAGCCAATAACATTTTTAATGTGTCGAAGACTCATCACGTTAACAGTGTTTAAGATGTTTTATGTGTTTCCACAAAAAAAAAACATTCTTCTTCAAAGCCTTTTTCTTCCAGCCTATCATCACTGCTGAAACCAATTAGCAGCACACACACTTATTTCAATCATTCGTCACACTGCACACACAGTTTGTTTTGTGTGTTGAATGGGCTCGTTGTGTTGAATACCTTTACAGGATTTAAAGCGTGGTGCATCATTAAAGTCTTGCATAAGTACTGGGATACTTTGTAGAAGTTCGTGAGTGGTCGTGGAGAGAGACTCTGAGCTGTGGCAACTGAGATAAAAATGAATTTTCAGAATAAAACAGTTGTGTGTTAGAGGCTGATGGCTCGTGTGCCCTTAAATTTCAGTCCATGACACTTTGCCGTTACAACAACCTCATACTTGTGTGACACACAGGACTACTCTGCCTGCAGACTGTTTTTTCTTCCCCTGGCTGCACTCACTGAGCGCAGGGCGGTGAGATGCCACTCATAACTGATGGGGGCCCTTCCTCTGTTAGTTAAACCTCTCATAAAGCCCTGTTAGCTCAGTCACTTTGGCACTCTCGCTCCAGAGCGGAGGGGCCCCCGCTCTCTATCTCTGTATTGAGTTTCTCCAGCGTGCCTGTGTTTTGGTGAGGGTCTCTGAATCAGAAAACAGGCAGTGGCTCTGCAAACAAAAGCAAGACATCCAAAGAAAGGAAGGGTGGGAAACAAAAACAGAATAATGTGTCTTTGGGAGACAGGGGGCGTTGCAAACAAGCACCACCAGAGCTGGGCGTCACTTTCATGTCCTGTATCTGCCATCTTCACATCTACACTTTGATCATCACCCTGCTTCTAGTCAGAAATCCCTCTGGATAAACCTCATGCGGGCGCACACACACACACACACACACACATTTTACGCATGACTTCCCAGAACTCTGTCTCACACACACACACACACCCTCCTGCTGTCAGACCAACTCAATGTCTCCTTTCATCCCCTCACCTGCAGGGTCCCTCTGATAACTTCACATTATCTCAGGCTGCCAAAACCCTCTGGAGGACCCTACCTGGGATGAGGCCCCCCCTTTCATACCTGCCTGTCCCGCTGTTTAAAAGTCCCGTTTCCGCAGGTTTGTGCTGAATCAGACGGAGGGGGGCCGTGATTGTGGGTTAAAGTCTAACCCAGCATGCACAGCAGCTCTTTCATCTTCTCCCCACAGCGTGTTATTTGGACGCCGGCAGACACGCGAGGTAAGCGCGTCGTAAAACTCAGCAACAGGTCTGTGCGCCCGAGTCTGACGATCTGTTGTGATAATTAACGCGGACGCACGCTGCTATTGATTGCAACACGCTCCGCTGGAGATCACTGTCCACGTCATGCACATTTGAAACATTGTGGGGGCAATAAACAAGAAAACAAAAAACAGGACAATAACTCTAGAAAACTGGTTATGATGGATAGAAAAAGTTCTCGGACAGGATCCCTCACCAGATCGCGATGCGCTCCTTGGGGTACTCCAGCCTCTCGATGCAGCCCAGGTAGTGTGGCAGACTGTGCGCCGCGTTGCGAGCCACGATGGCGATCATAACCTTCGGCTTCAGCAGGCTGGACTCGGGGTTCACCCTCTCCTGCACCAGCGTGGCCAGCTCCGACACGCCGCCGGGCACCACAGCGACCAGCAGCGCCCACAGCACACCGACTCCCGCGGCCCCGACCGCACGCATCTTCGCGTCCAGATTCCGGCGTGAGACTGAAGCGCCGGAGCAGCGCGAGTGAGGGGGGGTGAGGGGGGGAGTGATAGAGTGAGCAACAGTGGGAGAAGGGGGAGAGGTGGGAAGGTAAAGGAGGGGGATAGAGTGGGTGGGTGGGTGCAGAGATTTTTTACCCCTCCTACACCCATGCTGCCGGCTTGGAGTCTCTCCCCTCCACCCCCCCTAATAATAGACTGTACAAACTGGATGGTAAAAGGATTTTGTGTGTGAGTGGAGGACATCATGTTCTAAATCACTGCCCTTGATGTCCACCTGCAGCCTGGTGTTGTATTCATGTCTGCTTCTCCCTCCTTAGTACTGTTTTCTGAGTGTTTCTTTCCTTCTCCACGCCTTCGCTCTTGACAGCCTCTTGGATGCTCCATGAAGTCACCGGCTCTGACACCAGCACCAACCCTCAGCCAGACTGCTGTTTCACTCCTTATTTTTTTTCTCTTACGGTGGTTACGGTTAGGGTTCGGACCAAAAAGATAGCCAAAAGACAACAATGAGGAAAAATGTGCTCTCATTTGTAAGCAGAATATAAAGATACTTCTGTATCTGCTGCCATCTCGCAAAAGATACAGAAGTACCCGCTGCCATGCCACCTGAGTATGGAACAGCTTCTTTCCCCAAGGACACCAGACTCCTCAATTCATCATCAGGACTCTTTTGTCTAAAATAGATGTAGCAGGATTCAAAGGGACTCGTTTTGTTAAACCCTTGCTTTAAAAAACTCACATTAAATTTACCTTGTACCTTGAATATTCACATTCAATGAAGATTTTATAATACATTACAAACTAGTTATAAGCAGTTGTAAGAACATTTTTATTGTTGTAAATGTTTATTAATGTGGTGTGTTGCATTACAGCACTGGTGGACCCCCATGTTTGAAAAAACGCCCTCCTGGACGCCCTCCTGGATGCCCCTATGGTAGATACAACATGATAAAGTGCCCTCCTGGACGCCCTTCCATGGACAAAACATGAAGTGCCCTCTCTTCACTGTAAATATATCACGACTTTCTGCGTGTGGTTTGATGTTGTGCCCTGTTCCTCAAACATCCTGGCTTTGCCACTGCATAACAGTATATTGGTGTTAATTATCTGTTAATTTACCGGCATCCTGTTAAAGCAGTTGACAATTACACCATGATTATATCCCCAAAGTCGTTGAATTGACATCTTTTCGACATGTGTGTTTGCATCGGAAGTACAAGTTAAAGGAACAAGTGACCACCATTTTCTTGAATGAAATGACACATTTCTCTGTGCTTGAACATTGTAAGTAGGCCTACACAACTCAATTAAACAAAACAGTATGACAGTAGTCATTTTGTAGACTTTTCAATGCAGGAATGTTACATATTATATCTTTAAAAGAAAATGCTTTTGAGTTCTCTTGTGATTTTTTTGTGGTCATCCACGAGCTCAGGCAGCGCTCGTTCTCAAACATTTTTAAATTATATTTGACTTTTCTGTTTGAGTTGACAGCAAAATATGAATAAAAGAAAAGACAAGAACATGTCATCTAAATTTGGGAGAATTGGCAATGCATCATAACAAACCAAGAGAAAGATGTGAGAGACCACATGTAAAATATTGGTAAAAAAAAACGAAAAAAAACATTCTCTTTCCTTCTTGCATAATCAGAATAAACGGAAAAACGTCTTGAAATGCGCTTGAATTAATCAATGACATCAACAGTATCTATGAAAATAGTTTCAGTCAGTGACATAACACACTGAACAACCGTGGAACTGAAACAAAACATCCAGCTGGTGCGTGCCAGAAGTATCCTTTCCAAACCAATATGACACCACGAAACAAACATTTAACCGGATTGGCACCAAAACACAAACACTTTGCATCCACGCTCCAAACTTTCCACACAGCAAATATGTTGAACGACTGTGTGAGGCTATAGACGAGAACCCACAAATATGTAATCCCTAGGTCCAGAAGTTGGCGTCAGTGCTCTATATACCATTATAATATTATACTGTGTGTTCTTATATGATTACAGTAACCCTCCAGTAATCCCTTTTTTAATCATAGTGCAGTCGCAGCTCAGCCAGACGGGCACAGCCAGCCTGCTTCTGTCCCCGTCTCGTCGCCGCTCTGTTTATTTAAGCTAGGACCTCTGCCACCTGGTAATGTTTTCCCTCCTCAGTGAGGTAATGAGGATGCTCTGCCATGTTCTCTGCTATTGGATGCTCTTAGTCACGGCCGGATGAGAGACACACAGACAGAAAAAGAGAGGGAGAGAGAGTGAGTAATAATCCCTTAGCTCCCTCTAGTGCCTCCATAAAGACAGTAAACACGTGTGAATAACAAAGAACACATGCACAAACGTGCCCCCCCCCAAAAAAAAAGTGCTCGAGAAAGGTTTTCTGACCCTTTAAACTCGCAGTCTAGCAATTGCTCCTGCACACAGCTGTTGACAACGAAAGGGTCAGAGATCAGAGTGAGTCTGCTTGTGTTGTGATTTGCTCGGAGGCACGCAGACAGTCATCTCTCGCATCAAAGTCGGGGCAAACTAAACTGAAACGAGAGCACATAAATAAATGACTAAACAAGAGAGACATGACTTTACCTTGTGTGTTAGTCACTCTACTCTGAACTTTCTACTCAGTTTCCCAAAAAAAACAGCCTCACCCTGCTGGCGCAGTGTCAGGCTTCAACGCTGGGTCCTCCAGTCTATTCTACGATACGTTCTCATTATTCAAATGGCTCGTGTATCCCCTCCTATGCTGCAGCAAAAACATCTGCTTTGTAATTTTGGTCGGGTGCTTGACATGAAGCCATTCGTCTCCCTCTGACTGAGCCGTGGATGACAGATAGAGCAGAACTGGATCATTTATTTAGTTATGTTTGGGATGAATGTGTGTTTTAAGGACTGCCAAGCTTTTTGGGTTTTTTTAAACTGTGGTTGCAGAGAAAGCGTAGCTCGAATAGCAATGCTTTAAATAGCAGGGTAAATCCTTCATAATTAGGTTCGATGAATAGAAAGAAACGCAATGCGAGAACTCTCGCAGCACAAATATGCAAAATACACGTTGGATTTTTATGTAAACGCGGGCATGAAAAAATGTAGATAGCTGAAGGATTGTTGCACTTCTTCACCAGGTTCATTTAAAGAAACATGGATCCAAATATTCCACTAATAATCAGAATAAATGCCCAATCAGAATATAAACGCCTCATGTAAACAGCTCAATCAGACGAGACTGATCTGATCTGGATGGTTTTGAATCAGAATCAGCGAGGGAGTAAGCCTTTAATATTCAGATCAATAGGAAACTATTAATCATGTAAACGCTTACTGCGATCGTTTCTCTCTGGTTGGATTAAATACACTCTTCCTGTGCAGGCACACGTGGGGGTAACATCACAGGTGATGCTGCTCCCAAGAGGCACAAAAACATGGCACCAAAACAAAACAGGTCTGGGGCTGATACAAGTTCAAAATTAATAAATATAAAAATTAATAAAAAAAAAAAGATGAACAAAGCTGGAATCAACCGAACCACTGACCAAATCAAGCTCAGTAACGTTACAAGGCTAAAGTATAAAATGGCAAAAGTGGTTCAGACTCAGGCAAATGTTTAGCAGCATTACTGGTAAGTTCAGTCTACCCTCAATACAGTTGGGAAAAAAATCTTCTTCTGGTATATTTCCAGCACAAAGGTTTGATTCTGATTAAATGCTCAGGGCATTTCAGTCAGATTGGCAAAATATCGCCTACGTAAACACAGCTGTTGTGTCACTATCGGGCGGGTATGATCTTGAAGTTCAACACACTACCACACAGTGTCACACCATCAGATTTTATGTAGAAAATGTTTGCTGCCTTTTCCCCTGATATCCTCCAGTTGCTCTGCCTTAAATCTTAGGGACTTACAGAGTTACCCGGGTGCTAAAGTAACCGCTAAGTGCTGCGAACTGTAGCTCCTGTTAGCTAGTTAGCTCACCTGACATTATGTCCGACAATATTGTTAGAGAAACCCCTGATCTGTAAATATGACAGTGGTGTCACACTCAGAAATCTGAGGGGCAAAAAAATGCTTATTCTTACATAATGTTGCTTTAAAAAATGGACAGAGGATTTAATTATCTAACTTAATAATAACAAGAACACACTGCTATGAGCATCAATAGTGAGTTATTATTATAGGCACAGCAGTTGTTTTCACACAGGAGTGTGCTGAGGCTCAGTGGAAACAAGCGATTTCAGGAGAGGAACAGCCTGCACTCCTAAAACTTTCAGTTCCAAACAGCTGATTTATGTGTGTGCGTGTGTGTGTATGTGTGTGTGTGTGAGTACGTGTGGGTGGGTGGTTTAAGACTCCGTGCCTCCCTAATGGCTGTCAGGGTGATGTACAGCTGGAACAGATAGTGTTTGATCATGTGGAGGAAGCCTGTGCACGTGTGTGTTTGTTTCAGCATCACGGCAGAGCTCGAACCAGCAGATGGTGCTCTTGATTTATCCTTGAAGATCTCCATCTTACTCACACTCTTACTCAAACACACACACACACACACACACACACACACACACATTGTCTTGTCCTATGGGTCCAGACAGTGTGAGGGAGAGCCACTCATCCCGGTCAGATGATTGAGATTGTCGAAATTGTCTCCTTGAAACTGGCAGCCGCGGCCTCCTCAGCACCGCCGGGCTGAAGTCACGAGCTATGCTCCGGGCTCCGACTGCTTGCTCAGCTAATGTGAATTTGGCAGACTGCAGTAAAATACAATACAAGGGCAGAACCATAAAGCAATCAGTGTTCTCCGGCTATCCATTTCAAGCCTCCGCACTCTGCTGGTCACTTCGGTGATGTGTGCAATCCACAAACACTTTCCAGTAAAGCTGAGCCGTCAAAATTGTGATCTTGAAATGAAAGTAGAGTCATCCAGAGGTTTGCATAACTTGCACTGAACAATTAACGTCCTGGGATTTAAGTAGGTCACTTCTTTTGGATGTGCAGCGTGAATGCAAATGCATCCAATTCCACCTTCCTAAAGCCTCGGCCTTCCCCTCAAGTGAGTTGCTTCTTTGCCAAGGTAATCCACAGTATGGATCTGCACGGAGAGGCTTTACATACAAATTGATGGGGAGGAGAGAGGGAGAAGAGCCACGGGGCCGACTTAAGATACACAAGAGTATAGTCGGTACATCGTAGATGGGTGGAAAAAAATTGCACTTCGCAACACTGAGCGAGGGCAAGATGGCTGCCGGTGCTGGCACACATGTGAACAAGTGTGTTTAGAGCTACTAGAGGTAGATTAGTCCAGAGTGGGTATTAGGCAGCGAGCAACTGCTGGAGAGAGTTAAGACACAAAGGCCTGCTGGGCATCCAGGCAGAGATCCATCCCTTTGCCTCTCAGAGTTGACTCATACGCTCTATGTGGGCAACGTTACGTGCATGTAGTACACACACACACACAGAAACACACAGATACACACGGTTGGTTTAAAGCAGATGACAGTCAGAGGAAGCTGCCAGTATAAAAGAAGTAGTAGAAAAATCTCTCGATTCATGAAATTGAAAAATCTCTCCAAGACTCATTAAATGACGACAGCTTCATTGATTAAGCCGTTCCACCGACAGGCCAGTAACATTTCACTGACGTTTCTGCGGCGTCTTTCTTGCTGCACTTCGGGGTCGGATGATTCACGGTAATGATCGTATTTGTACAATCATTTTGCCCCCTGTATAACGTACAATCAATTATTAAAAAAAAATCCATGATGTGCAATTATTTCACAATTTTGTGACGCTTACATTAGCAGTTGGTTTTAATCTGCATTTGCCTGTTCTATGTTAGCAAATCATGCTTTGTGTAGACTATGATGATGAACGTGATTCATCAGCAGGGCAACTCGAAGGTGGAGTTTGAAATATCCCACTAAGGCGTTCTGTGTAAAAGTGGCAGGCCAGACATTTACGCCCTTTTATTCCTGTGGTTATGACTAGCATTTGATACTTTTCCCCAAAATACGATCATTTCAAGCTTCTGGTAAGATATTTTAACATCTGCTGCACATTCACACGCTTATTCTTTTAGCTAATTTCTGCACAAAACTTAACATCTGTTTTACCTTGTAACAGACATTATGCCACTGGAAATGTTAAATCGTCGTAGAAAAAACTAAAGGTTGGCAAAAACCCAATCACAGTCCCGTGCTACGGCTCATTAATACTTATTAGACTGCAGCTAGTCACATCACATTCACCCTAATATGTTTATTACCTGACTTTCACATTGGAAGTTATAGGGGATTGTGGTGGAGTCACATGTGACAAGGCTGCAAAACAAGTTAGAGGCTGTGTTTCAACATTTGTAAGCGTGGCAAGACTGGCTATTTTTAAGGCGACCTTGAGACAGCCGCGTATGAGGCAACCATTACAGGTATTTAAAGCCAAACCATGATGATTTCCTGACACTAAGTGGTTTTTGTGCCTAAACCTAACCAGAGCAAATGCACACAAAATAAGGATGAAAATTGAACCTAATCAATGGTAACGCTGCTACATAAAGAAACAAAACATATCAGCTCTATCTCTGGTCCTGTAGAAACATTCTTTGCTGCCATTTATTCTGCCGATCTGGTTGCTTCACTTCGAGCTTCTGAGGTGTGGCGCGTTACGCAAGCTGCGAGGTTCACTGCTGAATCACTGCCATCACTCCCAGAATTGTGGCATCTCTTTTAATGCATGGATTACCGCTAGACAACAGCTTAATCCAAGTCATGAATGTGTCTCTGCATCAGTAATGTTTGAAAGCAGTGCAGTAATATTCTCATCAGTGACAAACAAACAACTGACTTGTCATCATTAAGACAAATGTTCAGCTATGAATGTGAATTTGGCTCAGATTTATTTGAGGATTTGGATATTTGACGCCAAGAACATGTTGTACCCTAATAAGGACTCTCACACTTTGGGCACACACACACACACACACACACACACACACACACACACACACACACACACAGCACGGAGGAGTGGGCTCTTTATTGGTACTTACGTCAGGGTGGAAAGAACATTTTCTTGCCCATATTCCTGTCTGAGGTTAACGGGCAACATCCGTCTCTTCCTCGCTCGCTCTCTCCCTCCCACATTCTCACACTCCCAACTCCCTCATCTTAATTTCTCGCTCTTACCCTGCCCACCTCTCGCTCTCTCTCTGTCTGCCTTCACCACATATTTATTTCCCTGTGTAGGACAGCCTTGCTGCGAGCACTGGCCTACAGGGACCCTTTTCGCGTTGCTGAAGTGCACAGCGGCTGCGGATTGTAACCTTATGTGCCACGGCAAGTGAGTCATGTGAGGTAAAGAAGGAGCTGCGTGTTATTTGTTAGAGGGAGACAGTTGGGTATTGAAGAAGGAGCCGGGCCACAGAGTGTGTTCCCCTTCATAATGTGCTAATCAACTTAACCACTGACACTCACTCACAGCACTATGGCGTCCAGTCCCACAGGGAGAACATTAGGGCCCAGCACAGGAACAGATATCGATTCAGCACTGTGGTTTTTTTATATATATATCTTTACGAACACGTCATACAGTGGTTTGAGAAGAAAGGTTGCTCCGCTGTTATCAGTGTTATCGCTATCAATCAATCGATAGTTGTAAAGACGAATCATAAGTGTCATAATTTATGAAGATGGATGATGTCTGTTATGTATTGCTCTTCCTTGATTGTTGGAATTCTGTCAGTTAGATACAAAACTCAATAAACATGAGAGCTATTTTGGTTTCTGTTGATATCTTATCATTGATTTCCCTGCAGAACTCTCTCATAACAGGCCATAAAAGTAATTATGAACAATAACCCAGACAGTTTCTTAGCTGCCACATGTTCTGATCTGTGTTTCTTGTCTACTACTTTATATCTGCAATAACATATTTTGGCCACTCAGAGGCAGCAGAAACATATTATCACCTTATAATGTTGATATGGTGATGTTTACAGGAGATACAAAGCAAATATTAGCATTTATATGGAGCCATGTTTCATTTGATAAATGTAAGTTCAATATTCACTCTCTTTTACCTCCATTTTTGGTCGCCTCCACTCCCAAGGGGAACATCTAGCTATTTAGCTGCTAGATGCTCCAATATGTTCAGTTAGCCTGTCGCTAATTTAATCTTTTTTGCTGAAGTGGTGAGAGACTGCATTGATGAGAGCTGTGAGATTGAACCAAGACAGACACTGATGAAGTCTGAAGAGCGGATGGGAACTGCAACTTCGAGTGACAATTCCCGGCAATTCATTACAAGCTATTACAACACTATTAGAAACTTGGGCCATTGTTTTGTATAAAAATACTGATAACTGTAGCTTTAAAGGGGCACTATATAGTTTTGGTGAAGAAATTCAAACTCAGATATTTTAATATTTACAATAATTGAGGTAATTATACAAACTCAGAAATATTCTTTTACAATGTCCCAGAACACTATTTGAAGCTAGAAGGGTGGCAGGGTCTGCCACGTAACAACAAAGTAAAGCAGTGTGAAATCAGGTGGCTACATGTGATAATGGTGGGATAATGGTTAATATTAAAATAAAGTCGAAGTACAAAACAAACATGAAGTCATCCAACTGTCAGTGTGAAGTACATGGCAACACTGATCTAAAGTTTGCTAGCATTAGCTAAAGATTGGCTTCAGTTATCTACTAAATAAATGCTGTTGTGGCGCTGAATGTTTTCATTATGTTAAGCTCTTTGAATTGACCGTTAAAAAGATGCTAAACTGGCCTCCACAGTCACTGGGCAGAAGTCATTTGTCTCCCGAAATTCTTTCATAAATCCTGTTTTTTGTTAACTTTTCCACATTGTTTTCACTTTAACCCAGGGGAAAAAATTAAGACATTCAAAAATCCCTCCTCCTCCCTCCATGACCTTAAATTGTGTAATTTTGCCTGCTAGGCTGCAGTACTGATACTCTGCCAGCAGGTGGCACAGCACAGTCTTGGTGTTCTGAGTGAATCTGCTCTGACTGCTTGGCTTGAGGCAGCATGACCATAGGAAAATAGACCTGACTTCACACTCCTCAGTACACTGCAAGCATGACAGCGCATCATTACTCAGCTTATAGCACACACGTGCACGCACACACACACACACACACACACACACACACAGATGCCAAAGACGTTAAGAGCTTCTTTGTTTTTTATTTTTAATAGAAAAAAAGTATTCAAAATAATACAACAGGAAGTATCCAGTAAAGATGACAACAAAAGATGTGATCAGGTCTGTGTCTACTTGGCAACCACGCATCCTCCACTTGAGCTCAGCCCAGTTTACTGCTTCAGTGCCTGTGTGTTTACGTGTGTGCGTGCGTGCGCGCGCGCGTGTGTGTGTGTGTGCATGTGTGTCTGTGTGAACACTGGACCAAAGCAGAAATACAGCTTCACAGAAACCTCTGATTGATGCACATGATGGTCTGCTGGTGAAATGAAAGGGATAAAATAGTGTGTTTGTGTGGTTTATATGTACACGCTGAGTGTTTGGGGATGAGTGTGTTACTGTATGTACAATAAAAGACTCCATGTATGTACAGTATGTGTGTGTGTGTGTCAGCTAGGATCTGCAGTGGTGGTATATGAAGGAGGATGTATGGGGTTGAGACACAGACGCTCTGAACTAACGCAGCTTCTGCCTGCTGCGGTGACGAGGATGATAACGACATTGATGACTGATGACGATACACTATGAACGAAGCCAAGAGTAAAATCGAAGAAATGAACATCAGAAAAGGGGGAGAAAATAACTGGACAAGTGGCTGAGGAACAGAATTTAAAAAATAAAAATAAAATAAAGGTCCTTGACTTCAGAAGGCAGGAGGAGTTTAGAGTTTCTAAATCACCAGCTGGCTCCCTACTCTCTCTTATTAAAATATCACAAATCTCTCACTCTTTCTTCTCCATATTCCCTCACCCGCCCTCACCCATTCCCTTAGTCCCTGCATGGCTGTAGGTAGGCAGGCCAAAGAAGTCCAGATCCTGGTGGCGTTACGTAACTCCTCTGCCTTCACCGTCGTTTCCTCCCCGGGCTTTCCTTCTTCTTCACTTGCGTCTTTCAGTTTCTCCGCACGCGTCCACCAAGATGTTGAGTTCCTTTTTGTCCAATCACAGGGGTTAGATATTCAGGAGGTACGGACTGACAGATACGGACAGACAGATGGGAGAGACGGGGAGCTGCTTGAGGAAATTACTCTGCTTGACCCGAATGTGACGAGTCCTTTTTTTCTCCTTCCGTGGCGACATGTGCCCATCCGTCATGACGTCCTCCTCCATCTCTCCCTCCTTTAATCTGTCTGTCCCAACATCGCTCCACCACCTCCATCTGTCCAGTCAGGGGCCGGAAGGGGTGAGGCGCTAAGAGGGCTGTAGTCTCTGAAGAAAGTGTTCTTTATCCCATTCTCTCTCTCTCTCTCTCTCTCTCTCTCTCCTTCTCTTTCTCCCCACTCTTACACTTTTTGATTAAAATACTATCTTTGCCATACGTTCAAAATCACACACATGCTCATACCAACGCGCACAGTGTCCCGTCACATGGTAAAACACTGATTCAACTGTCTTTTCTCTCAGGCACACATGAGCACACACGTACGCATTTACACCCAAACACACACACGTTGTGAGGCTCCCTGCGGGGGTGAATCTCGGGGGGGCCTCTGTGCTATGTCCCGTCTTCCTCCTCCCCCTCTGAACAGTAGTCTCGCCCCTGCAAAGAAAGGGATTAGAGAGAAAATGAGATCTGCTGATTTGTGATTTAATGTTCCTTTTTCTACTTTAATTTGTTCCAGTTAAGCATACCCGGTAATAACCCATTTTAACCGACAGTGAACTGTCTGCCTGCAAAATAAACTGCCACGCACCTGTTACTCCAGCCATGTTTAAACTTGTTTTTTCCCCCGAGGTACTGACAAAGAAAGCGGAAGAAGCTGTAACGTGCTGACAGGTGGGCAGTTATGTTGCTTTGTTTCTAGCATCATGATGAGGAGCTAACTCACTTGCCTTCCCATTTCCTCTCCAGAGCGTGCCCAACAGCTCGTCTAATGCTTCACTCTGTGCGTCTTTAAATAAAGTTTAAAACCCAGGCTGCCTCAGCAGTGCACCGCAAATAAATCAGTGGTGGGAGGTAACAAAGTGCATTTATGAAAGTAGAGCTGCAAAGTACGACTTTGATGTACTTAACTGCTGTATTTCTATTTCATGCTAATTTAGGTATTTAGCAAGTGTATCAGCAAGTGTTTGGATGATTGATCGTTTAACTAAAACTCTTTCACTTTCTGTGTGTTATGTGATAAAGTGAGTAAACTGCTTGTTGTGATAGAAACAAGCTCACCTCGTTTGTGAAAAATTGTTTTTCAGTATTTTCGGATATTTTGTCCACCAATCGAACGATTAATTAAAACGGTGCAATATGTAAGAATTTTGGTTGAAAACATTTACAACTTTATTGAAATCATCAACTGAATGGATAGCAGATTTTTAATATTATGATATCTATGTATTGAACTGAAAAGCATATTAAGCTTGGCTGGCCAGCGAGCCCCGGCCGATCCCAGTCCAGAGCTCCTGTGCTGGTATTGACCAACACTTCATCGGTGCATTGTGCATCAGTTCCTAGTTTGGACTGCTAGCTGCACAGCAAAGCGAGCTAATGTGCTAACAGCAGCTACGCTAAACAACAGTTGGTGCAATTTGTTCTGAGTGTGAATTCAACATGTGGGCCAATGCTTAACATATTAACACCTTTAAGAAACAATTGAAAACAAATGCAAATATAAATGTCCATTAGTCAAAAATAAATGTCAGTAGCAGCACCATTCAAGATTAAATTAATCAGTGCATCAAAGTGTATATTTGTTTTAAGTCTTAGAAACCCAAACGTTTGTTAAACAGTCAAGATTAGTTCCATCTTAATCAGCTACAAACATTTAGCTGCTTAACATTCATGTGTCTGTAACAATGATCCAATACACAGCAATGTGAAACAGGACGTTACTTTTGATGCTATATGCATTACTATTTATTTATATCATATCACATAATCACATCAATGTTGTCAACATAGCGTGTTACTGAATTTACACATTCAGCAGACAGTGAGACAGAAGCATTCATTTTGTATTTTGAGCTAGTAGCTCTTTTTTTGATCTCCACCAACTCATGCAGGAAATGTCTGGCTTCATCAGCAGCTAATCCCCCAATCAAGTTCACCACATAGCTGCTAACTTTGTCAGTCTACCTTTTATAAGTGAACAGGTCATGTGCAGTGAGGTTTTAAGAGCATTTTAATACTGCAACGGGTCATCTAACACTACACAATTTGACACTGGTGAGAGTGAAACATAACAGTAAAGTTGTGTGATGTAATAAAAAAATAACAATAAGCTGAAAGGTGCTTTTTACATATTGCACCTTTAAGCTAAATGTTGCATTTCTATCCTGACATTCACTGACGTGACAGAGCCCTTATATTCTCCCACCTCTGCTGAAAACATACCGACATGGCAGAAAAATGAAATGTATCAAATACCAAAGCTGAATCCAGCCATTACTCACTGTCGCTCCATTTTGCAACCTCATCTATAGTCAGAAACAAGCAGTGTAATTCAAGTGGCAGAATGGAGAGGAGTAAGTGCTCATCATCACTGCGGCGGTGACCTGTTTCCTCCCCCTCACACATGTGGAGCGCAGCGTTGAGCTGCTAAGCGGAATGACAATGGCGACTAATGGATGTTGTTGTACAGTCTGTCTTTTTAAATGTTAAGACCCAGCTGTTTCTTTAAAGGCGCGAGACACACTCTGTGCCCCTCAAACACACACACACACACACACCCCCTTCCTCACCTTCTCAATCTTCTCATCCAGCATCCTGAAGAATTCCTGCTGGCTCTCTGACGTGTGAATACTGAGAGGGGGAGACAGGGGAGGGGGAGAGGAAGTTGGAGAGAGGAGAGGGGAGGCAACAAATACATCATGAGAATTTTCCATTACAACCCCCACACAGCACAAACACACCAGTACGCACGCACGCACGCACGCACGCACGCACGCACGCACGCACGCACGCACGCACGCACGCACGCACGCACGCACGCACGCACGCACGCACGCACGCACGCACGCACGCACGCACGCACGCACGCACGCACACACACACACACACACACACACACACACACACACACACACACACACACACACACACACACACACACACACACACACACACACACACACCGCAGTGTGAGAAATCCATGGTCGCAAGGCTGTGAAGAAATTTAAATAATTATTTTATAAAGTATTAACCTCGTCCCTCATCTGAGAGAGAAATACTCTGCAGCCGCTAACAACCAACACGTATACATACACAAAGTCTGCAGAGGTTGGCCAGGAGGCAGCGTTACAAAAACCAGACACAACATATCACTTACTTCACACATCATAATGTCAACACACTGATTTAAAGTCACATATAACGGACGCCGGACATAGCGGTGTATTAAAGGGTCAGTTCACTTCGCAATCACAACAACTGTATCCGTTTTCATTAAATCTACTTTCTATGGTGATACTCCCACAGTGAGCTGGCAAAACAATCTCACCACAAAGTCCATTAGTCGCTGCGCTGGAGGCTTCGGTTGTATTGTTCGCAGACGAGCTCTGACTGGTTCTAATTGAATTTTAATTGTTCAGATTTAGTAACGACAGTCCGGCTTGATGGTTGAGATGAATGCTCAACCTTGGAAACTGCAGTTGTTCACAGTGAGGTTTGTGGATTATAACTGACTTTTATCTCTAGAGAGACATGTTGCTGTTTAAAATGTTTCAATGCTGTGAGCACCACAAATTAAAAGCAGCCAACCTTTATTTTCTGGGATTATGGCAGTCAGATATTATCATATGTGTATTAATAAACACAATATTAATATTGTGGTTTTTAACATCACGCGAATATTGTGATACCAACAGTCCTATCTGGGAAAAAGGCAGAAAAAGGCATAGGTCAAATGCAGCTGCAACGATTAGTAGATTGAAAGAAAATGATTCGCCACCTATTTTTCTGATCAACAAATCGTTTAAATAATTTCCAAGCAAAAATGTCAAAGATTTACTAGTACCAGCCTCTTAAATGTAAGGATTTGCTGCTTTATTTAATCATAAGTTATTAGTTTTATATTTTGTGGTCATCTTGCTTTTATCACAGAAAGGGGTCTCATGATATTCACGATAACAGTGATACTAAAAAGTGAAATATTGATATTGTGTTAATAATACACATAATTAAATCATGTGAATTATCCAGCGAAGATGTTTCGGCCTTGTGCATCTTTTGTTTAACAGTTCATCCGGTTAACTTTTCACTAGTGACTGAGTAGTTCATAGTACTTCTGGTCACAGAATCATCTGCACTCATGTCTTGAGTGTTTTTTTGCCAAAACAGAGAATAAACACACAGTAAACATGTCAAAGTTGGATTTGATTTCTGCCATTTTCTTTTTCCAATTTCTATACATCTATACATATTATATATATGATTATTATATATTATTATATATATATTTGATTAAATATATATATACATATCTATACATGTGATAATATTGTTATCATGACTTAGTTTGGCCACGATAATCATGTAGGGAAAGTCTGTGATTATCACATGCAGCAAAGGGCCCGCGGTCAAGAATCTAACCTGGGCGGCTGCCAAGGAATCAGCCACTATGGAAGCCATTTTATAGACTTAACAAATAATCGATACATTAAGGCTGCGAGTAACAATTATTTACATCACTGATTTATCTGCTGTTTATTTCCGTGATGTCAAAACCTGGTCAGATAAATTCCAAACTAATGTTCGGCTCCTGCTGGAGGTGAAAAGTGTTTTTATTTTATAATTTGGATAAACTGCCCCTTTATCAATATTTGTGAGCTCAAGTTTTAAGACTTCTCCACAACACATAAATCACATATTCTTATACAATATACACCAGACGTTTACAGTATGCAGACTTACTTCGACTTGATGTTTGCTGCAGCGACCTCTTTCTGCGGTTTGCCCCTGTGCTGCACATTACTCTTCTCCTGAGAAGACAAACACACACACACACACATACACACCATTAGTCTTCATTATCAGCTGATAAAACAGGCAAAAAACAAACAGCTCGTATCAGCAAACAACCGCGCCACTGAGAACACACATCAACCCTGCAATATTGAATTAAGTCCTCGCCCAGCTGCCACTGCTCGACATCCACAGGACATCAGGCGCAGTCGTAATGTACGTAAATAAAACTGTTGCATCAACTCTGATGAAGGTTGGTCACCTCGCATGAGCTGCAGCTTCCATGTTTTTGGCTACAGTTCCTGCTATAGCAAAAAAAAAAAAACGTTGCAGCAACCGAAATACTGTAAAGCTCCGTCTTTCACCGCTCACTTTGCATGTGTGTGTGTGTGTGAATTCCTCGTTGACTGTAAACACCTACAGTAACGACAAGTGGGTGGTAGGAAACAAACGCTGGTCTGACCACATGCAGTGACAGTGACATACGTTAAAATGCGGTTTGGGTCTTTCAATAACATGCCATACATCCCATTTTAAAACAACACAACAGCCATATAAACAATTCAACAATTCTTCGCAGTGAGTCAAGCTGTGTTTGCTGCATCAGAGAGATAACAGGGAACCACAAAGCTGCTGACACTGTTCGAAAGAGCCTCATTCAAGCGGCCTTTATCTGATTCCTTCATTTAAAATCTCTGCTTCTCTTGAGCTTTTTGCTGTGGCTTCGAGTTTTCAGAGTGTAAGAGGTGATTCCCCCCCTTTGAGCTGCGCCGATATAAAATTAGTGGCAGCGTGAGACTACTTCTGTTTTTTAATCAGGATTTATAGCTACATGGGTTATTGTTTCAGGATGCCAGGCAGGCTGACCTGATTTATTGAGTAAGAGCAAATGGGCTTTCACTTCACACTAACACACTTTATAAAATTACTTACTAGATGACAATATAGCATTTCTTTTCCTGTTTAAGACAACAGGTTTTAAGGGAGGACGTCAAACCACCCATGCGATCAGCCTCCACATTCCACACACGCCCGCATGTTGTTTCTACCTGTGCGTGTGTTCGTGTGTGTGTGTTTTTGCACATGAGCCAGAGACAATAACTGTGTATGTGTGAGGCTGACGGAGCTGCCTTCGGACACAATCGCAAGTCTGTTCGCTTGAGCTGATAAACTGTCAGGGAAAAGGTCTGAGTCTGATGACGGGCTGTCAGCGGATGAGGCAGGGTGTGTGTATGTGTGTGTGTGTCTCTCACCAGGTTCTCCTGGTTGCGTGCGTTCACCCGGTTTTCATCCCCTCTCATGTACTTCACCTCCTCCACGCCCTTCATCTTGTATTCATCTGGAGGGGAGAGAGATAGAGAGAGAAGGGCATGATTAAAGAGGGAGAAAGAGGCGACATGAAGGAACACTGACCCGGTTACTTTCATTCATCCTGCTCGATATGAGCCGAAAAGCTGAAATAATTGACCTATCGGCGTCACTGGACTCTCACTGCATTATGTCACCATTACCAATGACTGGACCATCGATTTTAGTTATAATTCGCCCGAGGTAATCTGATAATGACAACCTGATACAGTGCGTTAGAGGCTGAACATGACAGCCGAGGATCATGCAGGAGGACATGAGGCGTCTCCTTTCCATTTTAGCTACAGCGGCTCGTCTGAGGAGAGAGAGGAATGAGGGAAAAAAGAAAGGGGGAGCAGAAAAGCAGAAGGAAGCTGGTGGGGATTAAAGATCAGTTGAACAGCTTCCAGACGACATGAACAGCTTAGACAGTTAAGACAGTTAAGACGAGCTCAGCGGCGAGAACGGCAACACTTCCGCAAAAAACTGTGCGGCGCCGCCACCACGCCCCGCACTGCACATCACTGCTACAGAATAGAGACTGAGGCAGTAAACTGAACTGTCAATCACTCATTTCAATACAGTGATTAGAATAAATGCATAACCAGTGACATGTAACCTGAAATTCAACAAATCAATGAGGCCACAGTCCAGTCCAGTATTTGTCACACTTTTTAAAACACACAGTTACAAAGTGCTTCATATATAAAGTAGGCTGGGACATGGGAAGTCAGTCACAGTTGGGGGTGTTGAAGGGTCAGTCTATATAACGACGTCACTGTAAATGGTGCCCGACATCCATGTTTTTGGTATTACTTTGAATGACCAGGATAAAATGTATCTAATCATTATAATTCAAAGCAGCCGCATCAACTACAGTAAACAACAGCAAGGAGATAAGGGAGGGAGAGAACTTCCCCGGACTGCATTATAAAATCGCTCAATTTTGTGAGTTGTTGAGTTTGGAAAAACTTTATTAAGTTTGTGAAGCACTATTTCTGACAAATTCTTAATTGGTTCGGCCTTCTTGTGAATTCGGCAAATGTTACACCCTCATTTTACGGCTCAGCACCCCTGGTTCTCGCATCGATGCATACAGGATGAAGTACACAAGTCGACAGGCACACACACATATGCACGTCATCTATTCTGACATACATATTCATACACAGACACAAGCATGATGCACAGCCAGACAGTCGCAAAAGACACTGTGACTCTGTGATTGTTAATCCTAATTTTTTTGGGTGTACACCAAATGATTTCTCGATTAACTTTAAAAATTCTCCACATCATCTTACATAGCTCACTCAGGAGTAGGGGTGTCACGATTCTCCAAATCCTCGATTTGATTGAATTAATTTTTTTCGATTCTAAGGTCACGGTTCAATTCGATTCTCTATTTTTAATTCCAAATGAAGACATAACAGTAGTTTGTGTTACAGGTGTTGGTTCAACAGTTAAATCTATGTTTTTGTTGTGCCTGTGGAGATGCCCTGCCATGCCAGTCGTGCTGCCAGTGGAAGAATACGGTACACGAACATAGCAGAGCTTGCAAATTGTGGCTTTTTTGTCAACAATGCGAACGTTGTCAACATAACTCACTGGAAATCCAAAATACTTCCACACCTGGGACTTCAGTGAAAGAGGAGGGGCTTCAAGTTCTGTTGATGGGTCCCTTGCATCTGCAGTTGCCATTGTTGGAAGAGTGGCGTAGCCCCTTTCAGGAATGGGGCGGTGCGTGAGGTGTGTGTGCGTAAGGTGCATAAGGTGTGAGTGGGCGAGCGAGAGTGAGGGAGCGTGCGTAGGTGCGGAGAGTGAATGAATGGGAGAGGAAGGAGAAGCGAAAGGAGTAGCAGTAGTAGCGACAGCAACAAAGTCTACAATATAGTCTGCAGTTTGGCTGTGAATAAAGGCGAGGGCTCCTCAAGATACAGCAAAGCTCCCTGGTATTATTTCCCGACCAGCTTAACACATGAAAGGGAGTTCACCCCGAAGGTAAACATAAACTTCGGCCCTGGAGGAAATCATCTCCCCTGTGCTTCCCGACCACGGTCCGGGAGCTGAACAGGAATTGTGTAACACCATGCTGTCGTTTGACTGGCTGTAGCTAATAGCTACTGGCTTAGCTAGCAGCTAAGTTAGAGGAGGTTGACTCGCAGCAGTATCAACACGTGTGTTTTTTTCCGCTTGGCAAGCCGACCGGACGTGACATGGGGGAGTGGCAGCATCGACGATTCCATGTTGTAATTCGTTGTTCGAAATTGTGACTTCTTGTCGGTCGATTTCGATTTAAAATCAAATTTAAAATCGAAACCGTGACACCCTTACTCATCAAAATGAGACATTAATTGTAAGACTCTTTCCCAAATGCAGTGTGTATGTTGTAAGTTTTTTGGTTGCATGGGACCATGGGATTTTTTCACGGCGCTTTACAGTTTGAGAATTTGTACATTTGAAATAAAATGTCGGAAAGGTGAAACAGAGCAGTAGTGTTGTACAAAGGGAACAGACTTATTGTTTCAGCACTAAAACAGACCTGAACAATCCACAACAGAAGGCAGAACAACCCTCAGCGGTGCTTATCAAACACAATAGACCATACCACAATAAACCTTACGGCGATGTCGGACGATATGAAGTGTAAGAACTCCAGATACGGCACCTTTGCGCAAGACCAAACCACACCTAACCTTGAGCGGAATAATACAAGCACAACGGCATTTCTGCTGACTGTCTGCTTGTTGGAGGTTCAACTGATAAAGCACACACACACACACACACACACACACACACACACACACACACACACACACACACACACACACACACACACACACACACACACACACACACACACACACCTGTTGCACTCCTTGTATTTTGCCCTCACTCTATCAGCTGTCTGTTTATCCATGTTTCTGTCCATCTGTACCACTTTGGACCCAGCTGAAGGGTTCACTCCGCCGCTCACAATCCACCTTGCACCTGGATCACCTGCGTGTGCATGTGTGTGTGTACGTGTTTGAGTGTGTGTGAGATCACCTGTGTTTCTACCTCTCACACGTGCTTCCGTCACTGAAATCACTTCAAAGGAAGCGGGAGAAGAGGGAAGAGAGAAGGGAGAAGGAGGGAGGCTGACAGACTTACAAGAAAGAGAAGAAACAAATGCCGACTACTTTCTGCTGTTCTGTTTGTCTCAGGAATGTAAACGAGTCGGAGCGAAGCAGCTCCTGTCTGAACACGCCGACACACACACACACACACACTGACACACACACACACAGTTTTCTAACACTACACAGGCTCACCGAGCTCAGATCCGCTCTGTAAACATGCAGCGAGAAAGAGAATTAAGAGCCGTTTCCGTGCCTCTCCTGCATGTTACAGAGGGCCATCCACTAAAAATGACAAGCCGTATAAGCCGTAGCTTTAAGGTGAATAGGAGGGGGTGGAATTAGCTGCTGCTGTGGGCGACGCAAATAAATCCAAACGGACATTTTTTGAACAGCAGTTGTGAAAAAAAAATGTCATTTTATAATTTGGTTGAGCTGCTGGGTTAAACAGGCTGAACGCTCTGCTCCTGTTACGGGATCGTCACTGAGCTTAATGTGACGGGTATAGATAGATCAAAGTGACCCAGCTTACACCAATCAACACTCATCACATCACAGACTTTGCTTCAATTTAGATGTAAAAAAAAAAAAAAAAAAACTGGTCATGCTGTGTGAGTCACGTGTGTGTGTGTGTGTGTGTGTGTGTGTGTGTGTGTGTGTGTGTGTGTGTGTGTGTGTGTGTGTGTGTGTGTGTGTGTGTGTGTGTGTGTCTGTCATTGTCACTAGAAACGACAGGGGTGTTTGGTCACGCCGATCCCGGGCCTCGCTTTAGGAGAGAGGGAGGGGAAGATGAAAGGGAAGGACTATTTTGAGAAGCCGTGATTTTGTGATGCGGACATCTTTCTCATCTCTGATTAGAGGCCGGAACTCTGCGTTCGCTGACCCAAAGGTACCGATGGTTGTGACAGCGTGTGTGTGTGTGTGTGTGTGTGTTTCTATTTCAGAGAACGCTGTGTGTCTGTATCAGCACGTTTGTCATTTTATGCAAGTATGCTGTATGGTATGAGTTTGAGTCATTGAAATAGCCTTTGACTGTGTGTGTGTGTGTGTGTGTGTGTGTGTGTGTGTGTGTGTGTGTGTGTGTGTGTGTGTGTGTGTGTGTGTGTGCGCGTGTGCTGTAACAATTCTAGCCGGCCTGCCTGTCCTGTGGCTATGTCACTCTGTCCTTCCTGCTGTGTGTCCTCCCTCTCGGCCACTCTGGCTCCAGGCCATCCCCGGCATGGCCATGACATTTACACCTGAACACTGAGTCTCATCCCTACCACACACAGACACACACACACACACACACACACACACACACACACACAGAAAGATATAGATACACTCAGCTTGATATTCTGAACAGAAATGACTTCAGCTAATGGGGATAAAATGATGAAAATTGGGATAGAGACTGATCAGAAAAGACATTTTGAAATATTCCATCTGTTATTGAAGTGTCAACTGTAACCGCGGCCACAGGGGAGCTCCTCAATGACCTACTGAAGATGTCAGACAACAAGCAACTGTTGTAAAAGTGCTTGAATTAACTGGATTTACTTTTGTATCAGATCTCCATCAGGCCTATAATATTGAAAATGACACATTAATTACACATGCTGTATAAACAGACTTTAGCCTGCAAGCAGCTGCAGTTACTCATCGGCCTAATGTTGCTGAAATCAGTGATTACTGTATTTTGTAGACTCTGGCTGGAGTTTCCTGATAGATTAGGCCAATACTGGCCTCTAATGAAATTCATCATCGAAATAACTTGGTGTCACTGAGAGCAATCTGAGGGAACCATGTCTGGAATTCAGCACATTTTTTTGTCTGAATAAAATTTTAAAAAGAATGAAAGGCTGGAACTATTTCACAAAAATATCCAAAAGACAGAAAGGCATCCTGCAGAGATAATGAGGACTGGGGTCCGCGCTGTGGTAATGACAGGGACGTGGATCGAGGATGTGTAGCGTGGATTGGCTGTAGCAGCTTTTTGATCGCACATGTGGATACATTCAACGAGCCGCAGATGTCATGTAGGCACACAAATCACAAGCCAAACTCACAGAAAATATCCTGAGGACGGGCAGACAAACATTTTTCAGATGATTTGGCAGAAGGGGAAACACTTTTTATGAGACAAGTACGCACACAGAGATGCATTTGATTTGATCTTAAGTTCTAGGAAAGTGAGGGTTGTCACACCTTCTCCATTGGCAAATGTAAGTACTTAAATCAATTTCAATTGCATTTTCAACTTCCCCTTCTATCCTGTATGATAAAAAACATGTCATTGCATTTGCAGGGCTGCTGCCTGATGATTCTCAGTGGAGAAGAACCCGAGTCAATTAATGTTTGGGCACTCGAATCATTGCACTACTGGTTATTAGCTGCATCATTGTACGCGGAGCAATTCAGGAGCAACAGCATGGCAGGCTGTAAACTTAGTAAACCAGCTCTCAAAATAACCACAAAACTAACTGTGACTGAGGTGGAGAAAAACACAGGGCAACACGAGTGTTGGTTGATTTTACTTGCTTTTTTATTTCTTCATCTATCTTCAGCATCAGCTTATTTAATATATAAAATGTTCTGGTTTCTTTCCTCCTCTTTGACAGTAAACTGAATATCTTTGGGACAAAATAAGGCATTTGAGGACATTTGATAGAACAAAACAACTAATCAATTAATCAAGGAAAAGAACTGAAAGATTAATTCACAATGAAAATAATTGTTGGTTGCACTATTAGTATAAGTCTTTTTTTAACTTTTCCTTTGAATAAAACTGGTGCATGTTTGGTTCTTGGTTCTGTATCGAGTGCATACGTCCAACCTTTACTTAACCAGAGCTTAATTCACTGGGTATGAGTGTTGTTTTCCAGGAACGCCCTGCTCCCAAAGTCACACCTGGAAGCTGCCCAGTACAACCCCAGTTAACCTCAACTGGAGCAGCCTTGTTAAAGGGCACTACAGCAGCAGTGATGCTGAGGGATGTGCCGGTGCTGCTCTCTCATTGACCTCACGCTCCAGGAGCTGTATCACATCACACTGCATTCGGTGGGAGTAGTTTGGCTTGTCATTTATGTCTTGTGCTCTCCGAGGATGAGATAATTCTCCGAACAAAAAGTTCATTCAAGGATGCAGCGGCTCTCTTTCAACCGTGATAATATTTCCAAGAACTAAGCGCCCACTTAGCGGTCTGATAAAGAAAAGCTCACAGTATGATTGAAGTGCCATCAGTGCTTTGAAGCACTTATAAAAGAAACAGTTTGAGTGATCTGCGATCCAGTTTTTTATTTGCTGGGAGTAAAACACACCATTGATGGTTTTTGCAGGTTCATACTGTACAAACCAACTTTCTCTGCATCTGACACACAAATCCAGATCAGACAGACCCCTGGAACCACCTCTGAGCAAGTCAAATGCTTACACAAACAGTGAAATCTGCACCCAACCATGTTGTGCATACATGTAAGTGTGCCGCGTACACAATCATAACACACATACACTATCTCCACTCCCATCTCCTCTGACTGTGATTATTGCCGTCATCAATAGCACGATGATGTGGAGAGTGTTGCTATTTTCCCCCGTCGTCCTCCAGTGTTTGTGTAATGGAGCTCAGACTTTTCCGGTTATTGTGTGCGAGCGACCCAGAGAGAGTTGGGTGGGGGTGGTGGGCTGTTGGATGGTGGAGGGGTTAGTGGCCCGAGTCTGACAGAGCGGGCAGCCAGAATATCTAGGACACACACGCGCGCGCAAATACACACAATGACAGGCTGACTGGCAGTCAATCTGTCGGAGGCGGATCAGTGCGAGCAAGATGAGTACTCCCTGCTTCACTGAACGTACCGATATGAAAACATACACATATGCACGGACACACGTTGACACACTCACACACGTCTACTGGGGGTGATGTATGTGTGTGTGTGTGTGTGTGTGTGTGTGTAGGCGGGCCAACCGACCAGGGCCGTCCAATCTTTTTCCGCCTTGATCATGAGAAATACACCGGATGCAGCGAGGCAGCCTGACCGGCGTTGGAAAGGGCGACGAGTTAAGTGGGAAAGAATGACTCCACAGTGTGTGACAATGACTGAAACACTGTAGAGAAGTTAGAAGTCTAGACAGCAATAAGAGAGTAGGATGAAGATGAGATGAAGAAAAAGGGGAGGGTGAATAAAGGATGTTATTTAAGGTCGAGGGGCTTGGGATAAGTCTAACCCACGCTATCCAGGTCACTTCGGTCTTCTCAACGCACACAGACGAGCCATCACCACTCTGGATTCGCCTTTAACCAACTGACAGCGAGACTGAGGGGTGTGGGGGGGGGGGAAAGAGGAGGGGAGGTGAAAGGACAAAAGGTTCTGACCTAATGTTGTGCCAGAGAAGAGAGGAAAAGAGCTGGGGAGAAGAAACACTGGGAGATGAAGGCAGGAAGAGGAGGGAGGGAGGAGGAGGGGTGCAAGAGACCCAAAATAGAGAGAGAGAGAGGGAAAGAGGAAGGGAAGAACGGGGCCTTGAGCAGGGGAAGCGAAGAGGCAATCTAACAGAGACGGAGAAGTCTAGGAGAGAAAAAAAAGAGGAGAGCGGCAGCAACAGCGTCAACACACGTCATTCTCCCTTCCTCTCTCAAGGAAAACGCTTGGCTAGCCCCCATGGCTCCCTCTCGTCTCCTGCCTCGTTCTGTTGCTCCTTAAAAGACGAAGAGGGAAGCGAGACGAGAGATCACAGGAGGAGGGCGGGGGGGCTGGATGAGGGGGGTCAGAGAGAGGACCTCCTGTGGATCGTCATCTGCCACGTCCATCCATCCATCCATCCACCCACGTGCAGTTACAGCAGAGTGTTGCTCCTAATTCTTAATCGCTGTTAATCCCTCTGCCGCCCATCATCTCCCTCTTTCTCTGGCTTTCACTTTCATTCCTGTCCCTCATTGCACAACAGCCTGCCAGCTATTAATAAAGCTCAAGCTGCAGCTGACAATTATACACATTACAGATTAATCTGTTGATTATGTTTTCAATTAATCGATTCTAAAAAAATCTAAAAAAAAAAAATGCATCAAATTTGGCAGATGCTTTTGTCCAAAAACGAACAGAGAGCAACATAACATAACATAACAGAGAGCACGAGGGAGGATTCAGTGTCTCGCTCAAGGACAGTTTGGCAGGAGGAGCTGGGGAACGAGCCACCAAACCAACCCTGCAAATAATGGATGGCCGCCTTTGCCACCTGAGCCACATTCACAGAAAATGTCAGAAATTTGTGAAAAGTGATTAAGAAAATAAATAAATAAAAGATGGAAAAAACTGAGCAGCCGCAAATTCCTGCAGTTAGGGTGAAGAGATGATCAATCAATTATTACAATAGTTGTTGATTTATTGTCTCTCCATCTAATCCAGTAAACGATCCACTGAATAATCTAGTGGTTCACAACCTTTTTCGACTGAAACCCATTTAAGCAAAGCACTGTCTCGGTTTCACAAGTCTGGTTTGTGAGCGCTGCAACAGTGACGTTTCCTTTTTTCCGTTTCATTTGAATAATATTACAGTGAAACTATCAACTCCTACACAACACAAGACAATGATAAGAATGTCTGCCTGTCAAAAAATATGTTTTTTCCTTCTTTTCTTCACCCAGAAATGACAATTCAGACATTATTCCTCCTCCACAAAACATTTCAGGAGCTTCACACCAAAGCAGCGTGCTTCTAAACAACTGTAAAAACAACAAAGTTGGGAACTTGTATTAAAACAGCCAAGAAAAAACACTAAATGGTTCCATACAACAAGTCTCCAGAATCCCTGAGATCCTGCTTTCTATGCCCTCAGCAACTGAGCTCATGCACACACTTCAGACAGGGTACACGTTTTTGGTGAAATCATCCTTTAAAGTCAATCTGAAGGGTTACTATCCTCAAGGCACTGAGAAGTTCTCACTTCCATGACGTTGTTGGGGCACTCAAAAGCGTGAGTAAGACAGATGGTAGGAATTGCAGCCGCAGAAGCCAAGATATTTAGTCCTGAAAACACTGGATCCTACATTTCCCATGATGCAACTCAATAGTGTGTTCTCCATCATAACCAATCTGCCCATTTCCTTCGGACCCCACACAGATTGAAACACAGAATCAAAAAATATCTAGGTTAAAATCGATATCCATTAATTCAATATACAACCTGGTGACATCATCATCATCATCATTACTTTCAAACCAACTTCCTCCAGAGCCAGAGACCCAGATCTAGAGACCCTGGTGATTCTACGAGCAAAGTTTCATGTTGTGTCGACCTTTCTTAGTGTTCTAAAAATAACGATTTTGATGCTAGCGTAAAAGTGCCCCATGCACTCCCATTGAAAATGAGTTTGAGCTGAAAACGAAAATATGGTCAATCTTAAAAGTGCCTCTTTCGTCGTAATTATGATTTTACACAAAGGTTTGACTCATATACATTCGCAAAAGAAGCCTAGGTTGCATTTTGGCAGGGTTTCACTTTAATCATGTTGTTTATAAAATGTAAAAATCTAATCAAAAACAGTCCAAAACCCAAGGATTCATTTAAGAAGCTGCAACCAGCAATTTGACCTTTTAACTTTTGCCTCTGTTTCTTTTCTGTTTGCCATTTTAAATCTTACCCTTTGCTTTTCCCAAATATCATCATCATCATCATCATCATCGTCAAGGATAGTGTAACTGTACACAACGCCTGAGCGAGCACAGAGTCAAACACTGCAGTCTCATCAACTCGTTACTTCCTCACTCTTCCATGAACTGTCAACATGCATGACTCCAGTAAAACTGCGGTGTTGACAGTTATTGTCTGAAATGGAGAACTTAACACACTGCCAGAGGACTGTGAGCTGTAATGAAGAGAATATATTGTGAGGGCAGACGGGGCAATGGGTCTGCGCTGAGCAATTAACGGAGTGAAATGGAGCTGTGAAGCTTTTATTGACATCTCTGTGTGTGTGTGTGTGTGTGTGTGTGTGTGTGTGTGTGTGTGTGTGTGTGTGTGTGTGTGTGTACGTGTGTGTGTGTGTGTGTACTGACCGGTGAAGAGGTCTCCGTTGCTGTAGGCCTTGCCGCGTCCCTCCTCATCGTTGGGCACGGCCGACACCTGCTTGGCCGAGGTGCAGCCCATGGCCTCACACTCTGACACCTCTCCTCATCGCACTCTCACCTGGACGAGAACAGAGACAAACATCGTAAAAAAAAAGAACAACGCCACTGTTTTGTCGTTTTTACAATCAACTTTATAGACATTGGGTCTCAAATGTGGGCTACTGTACTGTTTGTTCAGCGGCTGTTCTGCTTCATTCCAAAACAAACTGGGTAAATCAATGTAAAGTGCCTCATACAGTGTTTGAGATTTGCTTCTCCTTCAAAGAGGACACGCAGATCTGCAATTTAGTCGATGCAATACAGCTGCAAACTGTACCAGCACTTCAGAGCAGGCTGTTTTTTCATCTGTTTATAAAAATATATTTGGAGATCTTATATACGACTTCAAGGCAGGAAACCTAACATTATTCGCCCTCACCTCACAGTGGTGTCTATCTTACACCTGGTGTTCAGCACCCTAATTGTAGTGGAGGTTGGGTCATTATAGAAAGTATTAATAATAGTGATACAAGTAATTATCTGCAATGTTTTTATATTAAGTGTTTCTTCTAGGTGTGGAGAGCAGGAGCAGCAGGGCGACCCAGCGGGGGAATAAACAAGATAGTCTGGTTGAAAGGGGCTTCAAATAAGGTTGTTTTTGAACATGATCTTGTGCTATATTTCATTCCTATAACATTGATATGATGATGGTTGCCTATTATACATCCAGCAGAGCAGGTTAGCATTTACTTGTTATCATGTTTTACCCATCCAACCAATGTCAGTCCATCATTCACTCTCCTTGCAGCTCTGTTTTGATCTCCGCCAACTCTTGAGGAAAATATCAGGCTCTTTAGCCGCTAAATGCTAAATTATGTTCACCAGCTTGTTTCTGACATCATCTGTCCGCTGTTTGGTGCTGGACAGGTGGTGTGTAGTGGGTTTATCAGAGCTCTTTTTTAAGCTTGAAACAGCTGTCTGCTGTGGCTGGAAATGGGGTTGTTGACAATGATTCAAATCAGTACTGCAGTAATCAGTACTATAGTAAGTTGGGGGCTGGAAAAACAAAACAATAAGCTAAAAGTAGGGATAGAAGGATTATTGGTGAGGCCGATATTCAGCATTATTCCAGTTATTTGTAGCTGTGTTTTTTTGGTGCTGGAAATGGAAATACTCTGTACTCAAGTGCAGTACTCGTAAATTGTTTTGTAGTTTACATTCTGTTGTTGTAAATCAGCTCCAATTATTAATTTGATTGTCAATAAACAGTATCAGCCCTCACTTTAGGTAAAAAGATGCTAAATTGCTCTGTATAGCTTTTGGGAACTGCAGAGTCGGTGGATAATTCTGTGCGGGTTCGTCCCTACAAGCAACAGCCTTCACATTACAGTTAGTAATATGATCCCTTGTTTAGTATGACATTTTCAAACAGTGCAACAAATACATCTTTATTCCGTCAGCTATAAAATAATTCCAGCATCGTTCTGAAACATTGTGTTTGGCCTGAATCAGCTTTGTGTCCTCAAACAGCTCCCACTTAAAATCACGAGGACGGGCCGAAAATAAACCTCGCACTTCAGTATTATTCGGAAAAAGGAGGAGTGAAAAACCCTCCCAACCAGAGGGCCAGCTGACACCAAGCTGTGAAAGTCCCTGTCAGTCAATCACACGCAGTGTCATACACATTACACTATAGATAGTCCTCATGTCACTCACATATGCCATATGCTGTCATTGACACAGCCCATCTGACTGCTGCCTCGTACGTAAAGGCACACATACACGGACACACAAGCCACTGATTGCCCATCACCAAAATGAAGTCTGTAACACTGGTGCATAATTGAGAGGAGGACAAGTCTTGGATGAAGAGAACTGAGAGTGGCTGGAGAGGCTTTCTGGAGAGGCAGCGAAAGACAAAGAACGAGAGGAAGTAGGTGGGGGACAGGGGTGAAGGAAAGGATGTAAAATAGGTGGGATAGAAAGAGGCTAGAGAGAGAAAGACGAGTGTAGAGCTTCAAAAGAGCGCCGCATGCCCCTCCTCCCTCCTTCAGTGATCCTCGCAGCTTTTGAAGTTGACAGGAGGCCAGTGTTTACGCCTGTGTTTAGGCTGCCTCCATCTCTCTGGACACCGCACAAAGTGCCAGGTGTACAGGACGCGGGGAGTGGCTACTGTGTGATGGATGCTGTAGGATGGTTGTGACCATACTCCATGTTGCTATGTTACTGTAATCTAGCTAAACTGTTGGCTTGTTTACAGTCTGTCTGGTCTTCCTGAGTGATCACATCTTTCCCTGTCAGACCTCACTGTAGCGCCGTCTCCACGTCGGCAGTGGTGCAGTTTATCCAAAACTCCAACAACCGCTCAAATGTTTGAAAAGAATTAAATATTCATTCTATAATCAAAGAGCAAACTTCCAAATGTACTCTGTCAGAGTGCAACAGGCTCTGCCTTGTACTGCAGGCATCAGCAAAATGCACCCTGATCTGTTGCATGTCATGCTCTCCTATCTGGAGCCTGAACAAAACTTGATTTTTTGAGGCTGCTACATTACCAATATTTGAGATTTGCTTTCGTCTGATGACGATATATCTGCCAACATTCACAAAAATAAACACATAGGTTGTTGCTTTAATGTAACATTGTTGAAATAAATGTTATGCATAATGTAATGTCTACAGAATAATGACACCCTCTGTTTTTAGATGGTTCCCGATAAAATTCACTTTCACTGTGATGTTTTGTCTGCAGCCTGGCACCTTTTATATCTGCTTCCACGTCTCTGTTATAGACTAAATACATGAATAAACTTTGTTCTGTATTGTGACTTCAAGGAAAGAGGAAGCAATCGAGATGTCTTTGCGACACCTAGGAAATACTAGGGGGAGGGGAAAGTTGTAGTTGCGAGCTGTATGTAGAGTGGGACACATTTACATATAAAACATACAATTGCTCATGAGCTTTATGAGCTATGTTATGTTTTGTTAAGCTACGTTATGGAGACACTGATGAAAATGACAACACCGGTATTACCCAGGACACTTTTTTTCTAGAAATGTCATCAACTGGTGAAACACAAGTTGACTTTTATTTTGAAGTAGGTCAGTCACAGGAATTGTAATGTGTTGAGCGAGTTTAGCACCGCCAATGTGTGTCATTTACTGCATTTGTTAACAGTCGATCAATTTGGCTGCACAACCCCAACTTTTCAGTGAAGCAACCAACTACTTTTACCTCGTTAACATTATCAGGCTCCTTGTTTGCATTGGGTTTAAAGATGAGATGTTGCCAAATCGGCGCTTTTCCAGGAAGAAAGCTTAGCCATCATATATACCAATATCGGTATATCTGCGGATATGTTAGCTTAGCCAATGTATTGGTCTAGCTTCAGTCACATCAGTAAACTGAGCAATTGCTGTTCTCTTTGTTATCTCAAAGAGGAAGGAAACTAACAAATCAGACAAATAATAATGACAACAAACCATCTGGGAGGAAAAGCTTGTCACTCAAGTGAGGTAATAAAGGTACGCAAATGACAGGAAACCACATACAATCCACAGTGATCTTTAGCATTTGATAATATGGGTTACAAACAAATTTTAATGTGTTCACATTGGATTTTGGTTGTTATGGTGGGTAAAATGTTATTCGTTTTTAATCAATTATCCTTTTATTCTGCATTAGATGTGTGAGCTGCGTGTATGTTCAGTTCAGGATGAGGGAATCGGTGTATAAATATTTGTTGTCAGCTCTCCAGTCTCCAGGTAAAGCGACATTAATCTACGGAGCCTGAGCAGAGTTTACACATGAATTCTCAAAGGGCCCGCAGGTGAGAGGCGCCTGTACCTGGAGAGCTTTGGATGTGTGTGGTTGTGTCACCTGTGGCCTCAGCTGTGTGTGTGTCCCAGTCTAGAAGAGCAGCTTATCAGCCTGTTCCAGGCAGCCTGGGACACCTCTTACCACAACCGCCGCTCTGGAACAACTCAATTACGGCTCACACACACACCCTCATACACCCACACAGACATGCACAGCTGGATGGCTCTCAATGCTGTCTCACGTCGCATGTCGTCGCAAAGAGACTCCAGCAGCAAAGTTTCAAAAATAATCTCATCCGGCATAATCTGTCTCTTGACAGAGTCGCTTGAAATAAGAATTCCGCACTGAGGAGGACGAGGTGTGTGCCCGGAAACACTGCCGCGGGGGCGCGTGTTACCTGTCAGAGAATCACAGCACAGTGTAGCAGAGAAGAAAGAGCCAGAACAGGCTACAGAGAAAGAAATGGCAAACAGAGAGAGAAGATGAGAGAGGCATCAGTCGTGTTTCTCTTAACTCTGGGCTATTACCGTAGAACTGATGTGAATATTAGATTAGCAAAGCACAGAGACTCCCTTCTGAAATCAGAAAGAAGTGCACTGAGAAATGTGAGCAGCTTTGATAGATCTTAGGGATCTAAGGGTCTCCAGTGTGTGGGCAGCATCTGTTTGAAGGGCTTTGATTTGTGTGTATTGAAACATCAAATTGTGAGTAGGAGCAGGCTAAAAATAGACCTCGCAGTCCCAGAGCCATTGTTGTGTGCAGGGATAATGCTAGGCTGTGTGAATCTGTAAGCCAAGCTGCTATTACTTTGGTTATACGTACAGGCTACAGCTAGTGGGCAGACTATTACAAAAGCCGAATACACCTATAAATAAATAACAGTGGGGCCTGTAATAAGGCCTCACAATGGCACAATAGTCAGTGTTGAAATTCAGTGAGTCAAGATGTCAGACACAGTGTGTTTTGCAAGACCCTGGTACGAGGCCAATGGGGTTTGTTTTGTGTTGCTTGGTTTGATGACAGCTGCACCTAACAATTATTTTAATTGTTGATTATTTTCTCAATTGATTGATTAGTTGTTTGGTCTGTGAAATATCAGAAAAATTGGGAAAATGCCTTTCAGTGTTGCCTAAATTTAAGGAGATGTCCTCCTTAAATGTCTTGTTTTGTCCACAACCCAAAGATATTAAGATTACTGTCAAGGAGGAGGTTAACAAAACCAAAACATTCACATTTAAGCAGCTGGAACTAATTTGGACTTTAAATAAATAAATACATGATTAATTGATTATCAAAATAGCTGACCGACTAGGTATTTGAAGCAGGGGGGCTTAAAGAGACAGAATGAGAAAACAGATGTGTTTTTGAGGATTCAAGTATGTAATCTAGTAGTGACCAAAAATAAAATTATGAATCTGAAGATGAGTATAATATGTCTCTTGTAAAGATGCATGATGCAATGACAGTTTCCCACTGTGAAAGGTGATGTGTTTCTTATTTAGTTTTCTTTCAGTGAGATGTCATAATTACCTGAAAAAAAAAGTATATATGGTCTTAAAATTTCCATCCAAACATTTTCAAAGAAAAATGTAATAATGTTGTTGAAGCAAATGCAATGATAAAGTAGTGGTTCCCATCCTTAAAGGTAGGAAATTAGAAAAAACATACTTTTGCCGCATTAAATTATGTTTATTTCTGCCTATTCTCAGTTGTTGGGTTGATTTTATGGTAAAACAGTGTCTGCTTCTCCTCTACAATGCCTCAAAAAATTCTTGAAATTAAAGAGTCAGACATAGGAAAATTGCTTTTTAATGGAACTGGTCACAATTTATAGTCATTCACCGAACAGAATCTGCTTTTGGATTAAAAAGGCTCACGAGGGAACCTGCTGCAATAAAAAGGACACTAAAGGCTCAGGAGTAGAACACTCCTTTGCATCCATTTCACTCTTTTGCATGCATTTCACTGTACAATGAGACCAGAGAATACGCTTTTTAGCGCGTTAGTACTGTGCACTCTTCTTACCCAATGAGCCACTCAGTGCCACATGTGAGACCACAGTGGGGCGTTGCACCATGTTGATTTAACCCACAGGACAGCTGGACTGCTAAGAGCTCGCCTACTCCTGCAGACTCTGAAGTGTGTCAATGGGACAAAGCTTAGTCTGGCGAGTCAGCTAAAGACCCTTACATCGACCAACTCTCTCCGGCTCCTGCTGTCACACGCACAAGATGAGCCAACATGATCTGATAAACATCACATCGCCTGAGGGGGATAAGAGTTGTTAATACCGAGTGGCACTCAACCACCTCAGGATCCACGCAACTTGCTCCAGATGCTTAACATTCATCACGGGCACGCTCGCCAAAGCAAAGTAGTAGCCTAATTTAGAGATATAAATAATGCCATGATGTCAGCCTGTAGGTCTTGCGTCATTCAAAGCTCAACTTACACCAGATCTGGCAGAGGTCCGTCTCTCAATGTTTTACCCCGTGAAACATTGAGCGCCCCTAAAACACGTCGAAACTTTAATCCAAGCCAAAGGGCTACGACTCTCTTAAACGCATGAGAAGGCCAAAAGGAATCCTCAACACATGGCAAAGGACCAGGCCCTGAAAACGAACAGGATTTGGCAAACATACAGGCTTGCCCATGCCTGCATACCTGGAGGTGGGACGTGACCTACTCTGAGTCGTGTGAACAAGCCTTCTTTACAAGTCAGTTTGTCAAAGGAGGAACTGCGCAGGGAGATGCGAAGCATACATGCTTGCATAAACACACACACAGAGCACACAGGCTGAGCTGTGTGCAGCGTGAAGGTTGTTTCTCAAACATAGGGTTGTGCCAGAGGCAAGCTGAGCGACCACGGAGCCCGAAAAACAGGCTGAGCAAGGGTGAAAGAGAGAGGAACACTAGGAAGACACTCTGGGAGGTGTGTGTGTGTGTGTGTGTGTGTGTGTGTGTGTGTGTGTGTGTGTGTGTGTGTGTGTGTGTGTGTGTGTGTGTGTGTGTGTGTGTGTGTGTGGGTTTTGTATTTTGTATGGATTTGATATTTCCCTCTTGGTTTGTCACTTCCCAGTCGTAAGGCTTCTCAAGCAGGAGTGCCTGATTGTGATTCAGCTTCCTGGTATGAAAAGAGATTTAAAGCCTCACAGGGGAAGTGATGACTTCAGCCACGGTCAGAGCCACAGGGAGAATCAAAGCTGCAGGGTAGGTCTCTCACAGCGTACCCACATGTGACAGAGCAGAGATTCATCGTCTGCTACATCATGCTGAGCCATGCTCTGCAGGTCTGAGCTGCTCTGTGTTCAACTGAAGTGGACCGAGCTGGTTAGTGCATTGCAATATGCTAGAGGGGCTCTCATGACAATGATCAGAGATAAGGTGATAAGAAAACCACCCATATTTTGACTCACCTCCTGATCATTTTAGTTGGTGAATGACTAAACAGAAGGTCACGCTCATTAAATCAGATAGCGTCTCTGGCTTTCTTCACTTGAGGTTAATGTTTAATTTCATAAAAATGTTTTTATAATGTTTACGGTGTAAAACCACTGAATAGGGCTGGGCAAAGTGAGCATCGCAACCGCCATAACATCAGCACAAAGGTAGACTTCCTTATAACATCTCTGGGTGTATTAAGCAATCGCTGGCAATATTCAGTGCGAAAATACGAATTTTCCAGCTACATGTCAATATTTCTATGTAAAAAAAAAACACACACATTCCACACAGCCTTCAAATTAAGTGTCTTCTTAGTACTTTAGAGAAAAGTGTCACATGAAAATCTATGTTTAGGATGACATTCCCAATGTTATACAATAACTTCTGGGCAGAAAAATCTTAGGTGCCACATTGCTAACATAGGATGTAATTCTCTGTTTTTCCCAAAAGTGTATGAAACTCGTTCATCTGAAATGTACTGTTGATGCTTTCATGTGCTAACATTTTAACAAACATCCAGTTGGAGACCTTATTTACATGTTGAGGTGTAGGCACAGCTTAAGACAATTGTAAGCCTGAACGTTTTTCACTTTAAAGCAAATACTGATTGCACAGTGTTATTAATGTAAAGAAATGACACCATCCACGTAGAGATCGGCTCTCCATAAACCTCACTTTCACTTTGCTATTGGGCGCCCCTGCAATAATGAGTGACAAATTACAATACAAAAGTGTGGATGCCTTTTCACAAAGCAAAACAGGAAGAGGCATTGTTTTTTCTGGTCACTTTCCCGAGGTAACAGTGGAACAACTGGAACAACTGTGGAAACTCTCCACTGCAAAAGAAAAAGAACCCCACTGATGGAGGAGGCCAAGATGGAGAAAGAGGGAGAGAGTGACAGAAACCGAGGTAAAACAACACGTGAACAGACAGGCATTCACTCAATGGAGAGTGCTGGTGTGGTGTCAAAGTCTGTTTCCCTCGGTTATATGTGCTGCCTCTTACCACCAGGACTAGAGATGTTCCATTCCAAACTGGCATTCTTTCTACTAGATCAGTCAGTAACAAAAACCTGCTACTTATTAATACAACCGAATGTTTCACTCTGCCTTTTTATAGAACAGAGGTTTCGGGTTCCAGGTCGAATTTAGATTCTTACAGTTATTTTTTGGGCTTTGGAAAGTAGCCATGCTGTTAGCAGTAGCCGTGTCGCTAATGCAAATAGTCCAAACAGCGGCAGTGTGTCTTTACAGTTTCAGGTGAAAATGACAACAGAAATAAACAAGTTTGCCGAGTTCACGCGTCTCTGCAAAGCAAATCAGCTTCTCATTATCTACCCAGAAGTGTCGTCAAGGTAATTCTGTCCAGTTGATTGGGTCTTATGCCGTCTGTCCTTCGACAAAGGTCAACACAGGAGTGGACGGCATGGATCAAATCCTTTATCACAGTTATTTTCTCTCGGATAATATCAGTATAACCTATGATGGTTAAAATAAAAAAGGTCCATCAGTGGCCGAGACATATTTGAGTGACAGCTATCGCAGTGTAAACAGTATAGCAACATCTCTGACGGCAGACAAATACATCAACTCACTGTCAACACACACAACCCTTGTGCAACAGCAAATGCTTCACCTCACATATTTTAACACCGTGCTCTCTCGGAGCAAAAGCAAAAATCCAAGTCCAAATCTAACCTGAAGCTACCTCACTAACACTTGCCTGCTGTGTGCTGCAGTGTGTCCACTGTGTCTTTGCCTGTCTTTGTGACAAAGCAGAGTCTCAGTTCCACTCCTGGGCCAACGCGCCATAATATTTACTCAAGCCAGGCAGTGAATGCTGCACCTCTCCTCTTGTCCCAGTTCAGGCACTCCATCAGTCTGACAAGGCTGGGAAGCCATGCCAACACGCTGGTGGACAGTAAAGGTTTCTCCTGAGTGGTCTGCTGCTGCCTTAAGTGTGCGCCTCTATTCTCCCTCTCTCTGCCGCTGTCTGCTGTTGTAATGAGGGTGACAAGTGGTCAGAGACAGAGGTAGATAGATACAGGCTCTTCTGTTCTGTGACAATGAGGAGATACACTGAGCATAGCTGAGGCGTGTGCTGGTCAAGAAATAAGAGCAGCTTTGTTTCTGTTACATACATGTACTCTGGCAAGAGGCCTGTGTTTTCACTTCAGCCCCATAAAACCAGTTGAGCTGAAATTGAGACGTCTGCACGGCTCTTACCGTTTCCTTTTAGAGGAGTCAGACTGAGAAAAAAGGAGGAAACAAAGCAGCGGTGGATGAGAATATCAGTAAGGGCAGCCTGATTTCAGAGGCTAGCACAGAGGTCTAATTGAAATGTGAGCAGTGCCGGGACACGTCTCGGTGTAGGTAGAACCAAAATCATACAAAAATGGATTGTTCCAGCTCATACAGTCTAGGCTGGGGGATAAAATGTCTCCTCTGAGGCTTATTACTGCCTGGCGTTTGTACCACTGGCTTCTCAGGAGCAAGACAGATTCCCCTGAAAGAGCAAAAGTAGTCATGCCCGTTTCATTCCCTCCGCTACTGCTCTGTTGTTCTGCTGCTTCCAGTTGCGACTGAGGTAAAAGCAGGTCAGAGCCTGAGGTGATTGGCGGGTGAGGAGGAGGATCAAAAAGGGTGGAAATGTAACTGAAGAAATAGTTTGGCGATTCTGTGACTTCACCAACAACAGAGTCTGTAGAAAACGCAGACTGAAAGTACAAAGGGCTGCTGCGAACTGCTGACGTCAGATCTATAAAAAGGTGTTAAGCATTGCAGTTTATGCTTTTACTATCATTCCTTTTTATGTATACAAGCATGTGTGAGTAAGTGACTGATCATCACGTTTACCAACAGACAACTGCACGCGGCTGATAGAGCAGGCCCACTCCAACACAGCAGCCACACAAGGTCATGTTTATGCCTTCTCGTCCAGATCCGTCTTGAATCCGCTAACAAACCATCCCACAACCGGAAGAAACAAAAAGAATAGCAGTATTAATATTCATTCGAAATTACCACAGCCGAAGAAAATAAATATCAATCTCTGCGTAATTGGCGAGCGTGCTGCAGGATAATTGGCAAAGGCTTTTCGGATCTGCGCGTGAATCAGCCACACTGGAAATGTTTGGAGCCCTTCTCTCAGCAGCTAGCTGCAGATGAGTCTGTGTTTCACAGCTCGACATGGCTGGTGTGATATAACTTCCACAGTGCTGTTCTTTCACATGCAAACCGCCGCTTCTCCTCGTCCATTATCCTGCACACTGGCACACAACGCCGCGGCGAGGAAACCTTTCATTCAATAGACTCTTCAACAGGTTTTAATCAGCTGGCCAAGAGACTAATGACACTGAACATGAGGATATTATAATTCACAGCCTGCTGACAGCTGCTGTGCATGCTGAAATCACTCATCACGATTCAGGATTTACATTAAAAAATAGTTAAAAAAACCATGAGGATGTTTGCATGAGTGCGTCGAGGTGAGGATCACACCTTTATGTGTCACATGAGACCAAACTCTTTATATCTGACAAAGAATTATGAATCGTGTTGTTTTGTTATCACAGCTTGCCCAAAATGCATGTGTCACAAATTCAGAGCAGAAACAAATAGACGACAAATCAATTACTGAACAGACGGATTATCAATGAGCGACCACTTTTAGAAACAGATAATTGTTTCAGTCATCTTTTCAAGCAGTGAATGCCAAGCATACGCCGGTTCCAGACTCAAATTTGAGAAATGAACGCTTTTTGGATGGAAAGTCGGATGAAACAAGCAGACTGAGATGAGCTGTGACGAATAATGGAATCGTCTAATGACAGAAAATCATCATCAGCAACTGTTTTGATAACTAATCAGATTTGTCAAACCACAATGTCAAACATTCCCTGCCTGCAATGTGTTAAATGTAAATATTTACTCCTTTGCTCTGTTTTAAATCCCTGTCACTGAATATCTTCAGATATTTGAATATGTCACCTTAGGGTCTAAAACAAAATGATTAATCTTGAAATAAATCAGCAGATCAATCATTAATATACCAATTAAAGCTGCTGTAAGCATAATTTTTATTAGAATGACTGTTAAATTGCTCTTTGTTCCAACATTTAACAGTAAACAGAGAGTAAGCGTAGTGTAAGAGAATATAAATGTTCTGGCCTTCCTGCCCACTTCATCCAATCAGGACTCAGAACTCCATAAAGAGGCGGTCCTGTCTTGATCCTCCTGTTTTGGTGTTGCAGTGTTCCCAGTGACAGCTCATACTGCCAAACAGGCCAAGTGAGAAAAAAGGCTTGAAAGAAAAGAAAGAGGCTTAGACAGCGAGGTGACGTAGAGAGAAGAGGGAGGGGACAGCTAACTGCACAGGGAACAGGAAGTCAGCTAGAAACAACGGACAGCAGCAGAAAGGTCATTAGTTGATACAATGCAGCTGGAAGTTGATAAACAGAACTATTATTTATCTTATTATTTATTTAATCATTATCGGCCTGCCCTTGAATGCAGTAGTCAAATACAGCCAATATGTCAGTTCATATCAATGTTGAGGCATCAAGGAAAATCAAACTCTACACACTTAATGTCAGCACGTCATGATTTCTAGTATACCCCTTCTAGAAACGAGACTACGCAACTAGAATGAAAAAGGTGACACATTAAATATCACATCATTAACTATAATGGCACAGTGTATACCTCCGCCAAGGCCCAACAGTCCCCTTTAATTCATTCAACCCGAAGCCGATATCAAACTATAGCCTTATATCACTCTACATTTCAAAGTGCCATAATTTAAGATCACCAGATTTAGGATCTACATCAAATCGCACCGATTCATAGATACCGGCCACCTAAATTCGCTTGATTCAGGAAAATCCTGCAGTGTTAAAATCCCAAATCCATTTCTTCATCTGGATCCACACCAAAAAGTTAACGGGATCTATTCTGGGCCGAGATGCCTCATCCATCTAGGTTTTGTGTAAATCCATTCAGCAGTTTTTGCGTAATCCTGCTGACAAACCGATCCACCGAAAAACAAAACAGTCTCAGTTTGATCTACGCTACAACTGTCAGACAGTTGTGTACTTGTTATTTTCTTGTCATTTCTATCACCTGTCTTCATATTGACTGTACAGGTTATTATTGTAGGTTGAACAATCCATGTCTTTCCTCACGTCAGTCCATCAGAGGACTTGTCATTATCTCTGCAGGATCAGGCCTGCGAGAGATCCTATCGGAGAGCATTTTAGGTGGTGAAGGGAAACAGATGCATTCTGTGTGATGGGAAAACGTTGTGCAGAGATTCACACACGCGCACACACACACACACACACACTGCTTCAGAACGAGAAGAAGAGATAAGAAGAAAAAAAAAGCTGGCAGGCTGAATGAGTACTGTCCCGTCCTGACTGGACAAACTGCACTGTAAACACAGTCAGGGACACGAGCACGTAGAAGCACGCAGGCATGCAGGCTGCACAGCTAACCCCTGCTGACTCAAAAGACCACCAGCCCACATCCACTGATCTGCACGTCCACTGCAATGCAGACCCAGAAATAACAGAGAACATCGTTGAACCACACAGATGCAGTTTCAGGGGTTTTCCTGCTGCATGAAAATTTAGCTTGAGCTTTGATTATTCGATCAGGTAGAGCAAACTGGTCGGCCTGGCGAAGTCAAACTGACACACACACACACACACAGAACCCAGAGAGATCATGTTGTGCTGGCCTTGTGCTTCCTGCGCTGCTGTACAGACGGCCTCATTACACCTGACAGCACTGAGAGAGCACGACCACGCAGAGGACGCAAACTGCATGCAAGAGACAGTCATGGGAACTCCCACGCCCACACACACACACACACACACACACACAGACAAACAGGCAGGGAAGACATCCTGGTAACCATGGAAACCCATCCACCACCACCTCCTCGCACGGTGACATCACAGGTGTTGCATCATGACCCGAACGGGGCGCCAAATAATCACCTGACCCTGCTGTTTAACTAGCACGAGGTGAGGTGGCCACAGGTGGACGGGCCCGGGTGATGATGACGATGATGATCATCATCATCATGATCATGATGATGATGGAGGGGATGAGGAAGAGGACTAAGAATAGATCTCACTGCCTCGGAGAAACAGACAGAGAGAGGAACGAGGAAGACGAGGAGGCGGAGGAGGAGTGAGACTTGTGCATTTTTTTTCAGTATCTTTCTTCAGCCACCGGAACCGTGAGCCATATGTGAGCAACGACACACAACAACACACACCAACACACACCAACACACACTCTCTCTCTCTCTGAGTGATAAGCAAGTGAGGGAGGGTGGGAGAGAAAAGCAGATGGAGGCAGATAGATGAAGACAGACAGATAAATCAAGCAGGGAGGGAGGGGGGACACTCACTCAGTCACTCACAGGATTGCCGCCACTTGTAACCTATAACCCTCCCGCCCTCCCTCCAGATGCAAGCTGCTGGTGACAGGACGCCGTGGCTCCGTAACGCCGGGCCACCACAACCTACTTTCACACCGGGACGCCACACAGCCGCCAATTGAATGTAATGGATGTGGTTGTTGTTTGTCAACCACACTACAGTAGCTAACGGCCATATGGCACATCCAAAACACAACAGATATCGTCTCTCCTGGTGTCTGACGGGGAGACAGTGGGCACATTTTTTTGGAAAGCAGACTGGGGCGAAGTTTGGGCTAATGAGCCGCAAATGAGTCTGTATATCAAATCTAATTCTGGCTGCAGTGACTCTCCTAATATCATCCCAGCAGCTTCCCCTCAGAAGGTAGATGGTTTTCTCCCATCATGCTGTGGGAGCTGCGGGTCAGCAGCAGCAGCAGCAGGAGGAGGAGCAGTAGTTGTGGTAGCCCCTGGCCCCGGCCACAGAGCTCTGTCCCGGCTCAACAGCTGTGTCCAGCTGCGCTACACCGACACACTGGGCGCTTTGTTCCCAGCAGAGTTGTAGGAGAGCAAAACTGTCTCCGTGTGTGTGTGTGTGTGTGTGTCCACATTTAGTTTCATTTCCATAAAGGTGAACGGCCTGTAAGCCTCCTCCAGCGGCTCGGGTACGTTGCTCGGGGTGGCACACACAGCCAACCAGGATGTGTGGAAAAATTTTGAAATGCGCTGTCCAAAGCCCCGAGCACACACACACACACACACACACAAACACACACTCTCTCTCTCGCTCCAAACCGTCTCTTTTTTTGGAAGCACTCTTTTTTTCTGTCGCCAGTAAAAAGAGGTAAAGCTCGGTTCGCGTTTTTTCGGCGACCACCGGCAACAACAACAACAACACCACCAACAACCAAACATCGACAGATGCGAAGCCCCCACGGTGTGCAGGAAGGAAAGCGCCGGGTAATCACGGCACACACTCAGGAAACAACAACAAAAGAGAGACAGAAAGCACGAGCGGGAGCGTGGTTTTCACTCGCGGGAGAAATGACACCTCTGGGAGACTATTAAAACCACTTAAATTCACGCGTGTACTTACTCAGATGAACCGGTTCCGCTCGGTCCACTGGAGGATAGCCGGTCGGTCTTCCGGGCTGTGTGTCGGGCGGGAGCTGCGCTATGGAGACTGGAGAGAGAGAGAGAGAGCGAGAGAGAGAGCGAGAGCAGCTCAGAGCCTCGAGGACTGAACGTAAACTGTGGCTTGCGTCATTTCACCAGGATGCCACTATTGCGCGCAGCAATGCAGCCATCTTGCTGAGGAGTGCCCCACCAAGTCAGCAGCCACTGCTGGACCCGAGGAGCTGCTGCTGCCTTCTGTTGGCCCCAGTCATCAACTCTCTTATTGATTATTCATTATGTATAATTGTGCACATATGCATTAATAATGTAAGAGGCATATCTGAAGTAAATACATCAACAAAGCGACTGTATTTTCAGTTTTTACTTCCCAAAAATCCCATATTTGGTGTTATTTTAATGTTATAGTGGGGGGACAAAAAATAAACTACATTTTATTAAGTACAGTTTTGCGTTGAATATTTTAAATGTTGTGTTAATTCAAACTCCATTACTACTACTCCACTACATTTCAGGGGGAAGTATCAAAAACAATACATTTATCTGAAAGCTATATTTACAACTTAAAATGATCTGTACCTAAACCAGCTGTGTGAGTAAAGGTCATCAAATATCATAATTTTTGATAATGACATTCTCTTAAAGGGGCCATTCTGCCCAAGTGATGGAATGTAACTAAGTACATTTACTCAAGTAAAGAACTGAAGTACATTTTTGAGGTGCTTGTCCATTTTCTGTTACTTAATACTTCCACTTTATTTTCGAGGCAAATATTGTACTTTTTACTCCACTACACTCAGTTTTAGTTACTTTTTATTTTGCAGATAACAATCTGCATCGTAGCTAAATGACACATTTAAAAAAAATAATTAATTTTATTGACAACAATATAAAAAAAAGACTAAAAATCAGAAAACTGCTGAACATTGAGTTAAATTTTAACACATACTTTTAATACGAAATATTTAAGACTTTTACTCTTCATGGGTGTCTTTAAACCTTTAAACAACAATACCAATACCCTGTGGAGGTTGTGACCACTAGTAATGTTTTCATGTGCTGATTGAAACACAGCAAGAAAAGTTGCAATATGCGAGAAAAAAGCAGCAACACTGAATGTCACCATTATAAACAATATACGCTTGGTTTGTTTAAAGGAGCCCTGTGGAGAAATCATCTAAAATACAGTTTGCTGAGAATACTTTTGTGTCTTAATTCTAGTGATATTGAAAGGCGGGAATTTACTTGTAACTTTCTCAGGAAGTTATGAGTATTTCTTCCACTGATGCTGTAATTTTCCAATCAGAAAACTGTGTCATGTTGACTTTATGTGGGTGTCCGCCCACTGATGGTTGGAAAAGATGTGATTTAACAATAAAGTACTCACCTTAACTCAAATATTCCACTTTCTTCAGAAAGTTGACATGCTTTTTTTAGTTTCCTCTAAAATCCACAGATGAAATGCGCCAAATATTCTATTAAAGCAGCTTCTAAAGTACAAAGTGGTTTAAAATCTCCGCTTAATAGTCAAATGACAGAAACTTTATGTCCAGTGAAGCAAAATCAGCCAAATTCCTGAACTCTTCCCATTTTAAATAGATTCTTTAAGGAGTGCGACATCTAAAACCCAACATTCAGAACAAAAACTCAAAGAATCAAGCAAGTCTTTCCCCGTGTCCCTCTCAATTTTTATTTAATTTCATCTTGTTAACTTATTTCTGCTCCTTCCAATCAGTCAGCAGCTACAACATGACAGACAGATCCTATAGCACCCTCCTGTGGCAGCTGACGGGTGTGTAATCCATGTCACCGCGTTGCTGAGGGTGTGTCTACTCTGCTCCACCCGATGTGGTCCAGAGGTTGTTGTTTGTAGGGTGTGAACCAGAACCTGAGCTAAGCAGCGCTATATCGTTTAAGTCAATATATCTTGACAAATACATATTTACATTGACAGATGACTTCATAAGAGATCAAGTTTGGTGTTGAGTTTGTCTACCATAAAGCCATAAAAAAAAACATCCTGCAGCTTATTCAATGTTCACCGATATCCCCCACATGAATTCAACTCACATCAATGTGTACATCTGATTAGGCCCCAGACCGTGACTATAGTAAATGCATCATCACAAATAATCATCACATTTAAATAAAATTAATTGGTCGATGGATTAATTAGTCAGAACAGCTGGACCAGCTTTCATCTGAGCAAAGAGGAGTCAGAAATGCATAGAGAGAACAACAGTGCGAGAAGTAAAATGGAGCGGAAAGTGAGACGCTGTTACATACAGTCTGGTCCGCGTCATTCATCAAGGTTTGTTATGACAGATTAACAGAAACTGTATGAGAAAGTGAGGTAAGAACCCTGGTCTCTATCCAACATCAACCAGGCTAAAAAGGACTCCCATATGGTCCAGAGATACAGTATGTGGGCTCGCCTTGGCACACAGAGAGCAAGAGAACAAACAGTCATGAAAGACATCACCCCACCCAGCTTCCTTTGACTTCATCGGACTGAAGCCGGTGCCGTGTGCAGATGTGTTCTCTCCAAGGTTTCACCCCCACAGTGGGATCAATCCGCAGTCACAGGGCACGACACGGCAGACGACTGTCAGAGCTCATCCTTCTCCATCTGCTTGAATGCCTCCAAGTCTTCCCGCCAATCAGCCAGCAGCTCATCCACTGACTGACTGCTTGAGTCCGTGTCGCCCTCAGGCTCCTCTCTCTTCTCAGAGTCTCTCTCTTCTTTGGGCTGGGCCTGATCTGCAGAACTAGCATCCTCTTCCGGGGGACTGACTTCCTCTGCAGGACTAGTGTCTTCTTCTATAGGGCTGTTTTCGTCCTGTGATGGGGTAACCTCTTCAGGGGCCAGTTCGTCCAGCTCCACTGTGCTCATTTGCGATTGGCTAACAGGTTCAAATGAGGTGGGAGTCGTTGCCTCGGTTGTGCAGTCTTCCTCTGCTTCTTGCACGTCCACACCTGAAAAGAAAGCAGGGGCGTGTGACTGACCAGCTTTATACAAAAATATATTCAGGATACACACACCTACACACACACAAACCTCTTTTCCACCTCCTCTCTCGGTAATCTATACAACATGCCCCATGGTAGCCATTCTTGGTCAAAAATAGACCAGTTTTCATGGAGAGGCTGTCAACTACAACAGCATGATGCTGATGGTGAGTCATGTTTCCCACAGGATAAAGCCGTTCTCACATAGCTGTGCAAGCAAACGGAGAGTAAACTGAGAAAATAATTCTGGCAAAAGGTTATACTGTGAATTTTGCACTGATCTGGCTCAGAAAATTAAGTGTATTAGAGCTGTGAGAGTTTCTAAAAATTTAGTTGCTCCGTTTAAATGTGAATAATTGTGTTAAGGAACCAGTCTGTGCCCTTTTTATACAGTCAAGGACTTCTGCAAGAACAACAGGAAGTGGCTGCGACTTCAAGGCGTTATAGTTAAAGATAGCACAGATAGGCACAAGTTATCTGGACATTTTTGTGCTCTGACGGCTCTGTGGTTGCAGAGACTGACCATAAATCAAAGTATCTGCAGCAAAGTGTTTGCTCTGCTGAAGCATTGCAGCGATCTAAAGACGCTCAGATTCTTCACAACCTGAGCCAAGTAAACTGTAGCGGTAATAGTCTCGGTTTATGTTTCTTAGTGAGAGTTATGTTTCAGTGAAAAGAAAACTGTTAAAATCACTATTATGTGACACTTGTGACAGTCTGTACAAAACAAGCATATTTTCTTACATCTGGAAAACAAGATTTGTAGGTCAAAGCATCTCTACAGCTCTACAGTACTTCATTATAAAGCGTCACACATTTGACCTTTATCAAACAATTGCAGCTTTTTAAATTTCACTTATTCATTTGGCCATTTTACGATTTCTATAATATGTCAATTAAAGGGTAGAAAAAAAAAGGTCCACCAGATTTCCCCATTATAGCATGTTCATTGGAAGTAATACTGCATATGTGAGAAAAGCAGTACACAGTCTTGTGGCTTAAGGGGAAGCTGCATAAAGCTGAAATAATCCCTCCTGTGATGCCACTCGGTGGCTAGGATGCATTGTGGGTAATGTAGATGACAGGTTTTGGTCTGTAATTGCACTCCTACAACACTGTTGGATTCATTATGGACAGATCTAAATCGATACAGCAGAACCAGACATATCACTTTTTTTGACAAAAATGAAAGTAAATGTTGGGTTACAACCTGCCGCACAGTCCAGTCTCACCATGTGTAACCACTGATTTGCTCAAGTGACACGAAAGAAATACAGAGCTGTCATGTCCTAAGCTCTGATGGGGAAAATAACAAATTACATTATTGTGACGGCACAAAGCTTTTCTATCACACAAACCCAAGCCTGTGGTTAGAGGGCAGAGCAAGAGGAAAGGATGAAAGGATGAAAGCATGACTGTAAGGGGGGGGGAACAGAGGTATAGGCCTTAAAGGATAGGGATGAAAAACGTGGTTAACAGACAAAGAAAGAAGGAAAAGAATACTTACTACCCTCAATCAGGCTGCCAGGAAGAGGTTTACCTTTGAATATGGCTGCTGCTCATCCAAAGGGGACAGGGTTGTGAAAAAAAGAAGAGAAATCAAGAGAGAGGAGAGGAAAGGCACTGTTACAGTCCACCACAGGGAATAGAGGGATTTGGCAAATGAGGAAAAAAAGGAAAAGAATGAGGATGCAATATTGATAAGGGTGTAGACCTCAACCATCCACCATTATAACCACCGATGGTGGGTAGCGTCTGAGTGAGTCATGATCTCTGAGACTTCAATAATGCCCGAATTTCTTCACCTCATCTTTATTTCATGAAGCCAGGCACATTATGAGGCTCAGTCAGCAGATAGAGATTAGTACACCGACGTGATCAATCTCATCGTGAGACGTGAGAGGAACAAAAAGAAGAGTTTTAACAATTAGGGAGGCGTGTGAGTGTGTAATGTCACACCTCTGTCTCTGGCTTTGTCGCTCAGCAGCACCTCCACCTCCCTGTACTCCTTCAGTGCCTCCAACAGGATGTTGCCCTCCTTGTGAAAGAGGAAAAGTAGAGGCAAGGTGACATCATCTGTGCTGCGGCCATCCCCCGCCATCTGAAACAGGGGAGCCGTGTCGCTGCTGCTGCCCTCGTTGTCATCTGGAAGGTGATAATTGACAGTGATGGAGCAACAATTAGGTGATAAATCAATCAAATAAATCCAGAGAAAAATTAACTGACTACAACTTTGACTAGAGAAGATTTATATTGCGTTCATAAGTCGGAACAGTTTTTGTAAGCTTGGAAATTTTACGTCACATTTATGGAAACCTGTTGGACACAGGTAAATGTTTGGTTGACTGTTTAATATATTTTTGGGTCAAATTTAAATTTAAAATATGGTAAAAGGTTGCACCTGTTCATTAAAATGAACAAAAATTGCCAAGATTAGTTAGAAAAGTATTTTATCAGCATTAATCCTAATAGCGAGTCAGGTAAAGAAAAAGCATCCATGTTGCTGGACCTAAAACCTCATGAATCCAACCTCCATGATCACTGTTATCACTGAAGTCGTTTCAACAAGAAACGTGCAAAAGTTGGTGGTTCCAGCTTCTCGGATGAAAAACTTTCCGACATTCAATAACCTTGGGTTTTGGACTGTTGTTCAGACAAAACAATCAATTTGAAGACATCACTTCTCGGCTCTGGGAAATTAAATTAGGATGACATTTTGCAGACTTAAGGTTTAGTCTGTTAATTTAAAAACAGTCTTGATAAGAGATTTTAATTCACTATATTTGTATTGTAAAGGAATTAATTCAGATGCAGATTATCATCATAAAGCTTACTTGAATTCGGCGTTATTATTAAGTCATCATTGTAATATGCAAGACCCTATTCGACTGGCTGTCTTCAACATAATTCATTTATCTAGTCATTGAGTAGTCATCTTCCGTCTTGTGTCGTTAGCTGCTCGCACTCACCGATGACTATGCCTCCGATGGCGCCAGCCTTCTGGATGTGTCTGGCCTTCTCTGCAAACATACACTGTCCCCTCTGAAGCAGAGCGATGCGGCCCCGTACGTACTCGGCATTGGTGATCTCACTGCAGCCGCTGTAGGGTTCAGCCACAGTCACAAAGCCTCGAACCTGCGGGACAGGTGAATTATCACTGAGAATGAGCATGTTTTAATATTATGGGATGTACAGTGCCGCAGTCTATATGCACTCTCCTGTTTAAAGTAGGAAAATATTCCAGGAGAGGAAGTGCTCTCTTGAAAATACCATTGGAATAGTGCGTGGCTCTCTTAGGAAAAACAAACATGTGGACAGTTAAGTGCCCATGTGAAGTCTGGCAGCCTGGCGATGCTACAAAACCCCACTCACCCCTGTGGAACTTTTGGAGAGGTCTGTGCCAAACTGTGCTGGGCCAGCGGTCAGCACCACCCTGCCAAAGAACGGATGTGAGACAATCTGAATGGCTCTGGGAGGCAGCTGCTCTTTCTGCTGCTGGCTGGACAGCTCCATCATCTCTTGCATGAAGCGCACGCCGTCCTCAGCTGCCACCGCACTCACAGCCTCGGTAAAAGAAAGAGCGGGTTTTAAAAAGTCAATACTTGAATTGCAAGGTTGAGACAAAGAGCAGCACCATTGCTCTTGCAGCTTAACAATTAAATAATGGTGCAGATGGACAAGCTGTTGCATGTTTTACACAGCATGCACTTGATGCACACGTCAAACTGCAGTAAATAGAGATGAATGGTTGCTGCTTTTGACAAATAAGTGCATGTCCACAATTTAAAAAAGGTTGTTTTTCTTCATTATTTCTAAAGATAACCTCATATGCAGTATTTTGCATATTGCAGGATAGAATGAGTAGTGTCATTAGTTAACCCGTCATTCCCAACCCTAGTGGTATAACAACAACCAAAAAAACAGCTGAGTAGTACGTTACTATTATAAAACTGAATTATTCCGGCCCTCAATTGTGTTTTTAATGTTTCTCCTTGATGCTAAACTGTTTACCTGTGTAGCATGCTGGACCAGCTGCACCCTGCCATCTTTCAGGTGGATGAGACTGACTCCCATTCTCCTCAGCAGCTCTAGATGTTCAGGGTTGTTTGCCATGAAGTCCTGAGCCCTGAGAGGAGGACGGCCCATACCAGGCTCCCTGAGAGAAGGAAGAAATTGGTAACATGGAAGAGATACAGATGTTAGGTAAGATGGATGTCACACCTGTATGTATACATACCTGTATGGTGCAGGACGAGGGCAGCTCTTGTCCACAGCGCTACGGATTGGTTCTCTCAGGTTACGAGGGAAGGCGGGGTCAGGAAACAGGAGGCGAGTGTTAGGGCACGTCCAATCAAAGTTCGAGTCATCCAGCTCCTCCTCTGACTAAAGTATCAAACAGTATATTACAGATTCTGTTGGGAATGTTTCAATGCTTGCATCAATCTGTCAGATTTGAATTATTATGGTAACACATTGATTACCGTTTTGTTTGAGGAAATAGATGAGGCATGAGGAGCTGTGGAGAGGGACAGGGGCAACAGGTGTGCCTCGGTTGTGAAGACATAGTCCTCCACGTCAAAGGGCAAGTCATCAACATCAGCAAACAGCAGGAAGAGGTATTTGAACATCTCAGCGAGGAAGAAGGAGTCCATTCTGACAGGAGAGAAGATGTGTGAGAAATGGAGCTGGGGAATGGGATTCTTTTCTTGCATGGTGACAGTTATGCGGTCTATGTGATGATTTCACCACCAAAGCTATTACTTATTCTTGATAAGAAGTTGATTTGGTTGGTTTAGTGATCAAAATGTCCTGCTTTTTAATGTCATCTTTACAAATAAAATGTACTGTTAAAATTCCCCAGTACACACATATGTGTCACAACTACATAAATAAAATATCAAAATTAGAGGGATACTTGCCTTATTTTATGTGTTTATTCGAAGAGCAAATACCATCTAATATGCTTTATTTTACTGTATCAATTAAGTCTCATGAATTCAGTAATGGACAATAAGTAATCTGAGTATTAAACATTTCCTTCCACTTGCTGCAGGTCATACCATCTTATCTAAATCTGGCGGTACAGTATGTACCTTCATGTTTACAGATGCAGTTTCGTAACCTATCGTATTACAAATCATCAGTCTTCATATTCTCACCTGTCCTCGTGGCTTCCAGTGCGTACGTCCTTCATTGCAGCGAAGCCGCAGGGGACGCGAGCAAAGCGGTTGAGGTTGTCCAGGATGGTGCGACCTGCCTCCAGGTAATAAGGGTCTCCTGTGGCCTGGAGGTGTGAGAGGACAGTAGTGTGATCATAACAGTAGACAGTAAGTTGACTATAAAGAGAATTCCTGTCGGACACAAAGATATAACTTCTATGACAAATATTCTGAATATTTTAGCATATCATGCACCTTCATTCATTTTTATAAGACACCAGCAAGCCAGAGGCAAAATATGATAATTATGAACACTAATTAGTCTGTATGTTGGAGACTGCCTAATAACTGCACATATGGAAACAGTGTTTTTGAAATACTGTAAATGAGTCTTGGTGTACCTTGAGATTATGGTCAAATGTCAGAAACTTGACACAAAAGTACCAACATTTAACAAAACCTGGTGCATAATTATAGACATCTACCTCTTTGCCGTGGCAGCGAAAAGAGAACGTCTGTGTTATGCCGAGCTTGCTTGATAAATTACCTTGTAAAGGAAATAGGTGCTCTCTGCAAACTCAGGCCTCAGGGGATGTTGGGCCCAGTGAACCCTGAAATCAGTAGTGAAGGCCTGGGGAAAGACGGAGAAGGACGAAGGGGTCAGCACACCGTCCCAGGCAGTGTAATTAGAACAGATAGACGAAGCTAAAATGCAGCCGCGTCGCATGAAAGGCAAGCTTGTTCCCTTCCAATCAGCTGTGGTTGGAGACACAGGCCATATGGGGTTACTTGGCCCTGCACTTAAATGTCACTTGTCACATGGCTGTGCAGTTAAACATTTAGATTTGGTATTAAAAGTCTGACAGACAGACAAACAGACAGACATATTACCTCTGGGAGAAAGTTATGTTTCTTTGTAACTTGATACAACATCTCATGAGTCTCAATGGCAGGACGGATATCTCCCTTCAACACCTGAGATATGAACAGTAAATACAATGTTAGTGACATGGCGCAAGCAGTAATAGGAAGAGTAAAATCTTCAATTCACATGATCCAATCTGACCTGCAGTCCAGGGAAGAAGGCCAGCAGAGAGTCCATCCAGGTGCGAGCGGGAAGCAGAGGTTTGTGGATGTGGACATCGAGCAGCAGCGGAGGCTGGCTAATGTACTTCATTATGGATGCATAGTGCTAAATGGGCCATACAAAGTGGAAGGACTGAGGATTAGAGCAATAGTCTGGTGCTTGGTGATATACACAAATAGACCAACATGCGCCTGAGGACTTAAAACTAAATTTATCGTGGTAGAACAGTTTTTTCAATGCGCAGAGAAATGAAACAGAATCTTCCTGAAATGCACAAACATTTAAGTATAACACTGCTTTATGCTGAAGAAGACAAGGTGATAAAAAAAAATGTTTAAGTAGACAGAGAGGCATTGAATTACTCTGTACAATAAGTGTGTGTTTGTGTGTGTCCTCACAATATTGAACCGCTGAAGAAACAGGTCATCTCCCAAGAGGATGTAGGCCTTGAGCAGGTACTCATAGTAAGAGTCGATTCCTGCTCCGACTCCGCTGTCTGGAGACAGACAAACATACATCAATTAATGAGACAGAGACATCAGACAATAAACTAATGATTACCTTCCCTCCTTAGCTCATGTCATCCTGCTCCCCCCTCTCTCCCCAGCCCCCCACATGTCCTCTTCTCCTCCCTCCCCTCTCTCACCTCTGCGGACCCACTCTCCAGAGTGGATGTTGATGGTGGTCCCAACCAGATTGCTGTTTCTCTGCCTCTTCTCCCACAGAAAATCCATGGCTCTCCGGGCATGGGCCTGTCAGTGTGAGGAAGGTTGCATTATTGATTAAAAAAAGTAGAGGAATCAATCTGCAGCAGCTGTCCAGTGTTAGAAAGATCAGTAATTGACTCTGTGCTTGATCAGCAGTCTACTGCTGCCAGGAAGTGAACCAGTCCCAGGCTCTAATATCATGGCACAGAGAAAAATATATAACTTTTTATATCCAAAAAATATTGAATACACCACTGCAGCTACACGGTCCATATCCATCATTATATCTGTTCAAATACATTTCATAAAGCAGGTGAACAGTAACGCAAGGGCAAATGAACACTGAGGACAGTGAGGTCTCACTGAATACATGACCAAACCTTTTTAACCTCAGAAAAAGTCAGTTATTCCTCATATCCATTTCTTTAAGAACAGCAGAAATCTGTTAACACTATTGATAAGTGTTGTCAAGAATATTGGAGATATTTTTATTGAACACAGTTTTTCAAACCAAAAATATGGTAAAAAAAACAAACAATACAATATAAGTAACAATAAAATATAAGTTACAATGTTTGACAGGAACATATTATTGTTGAAAATGTGATACCTCAAACACAGGATCCCCAGTGAAGCGACTTAAGGCAGCAAACTCTAGGATGATGGTTCCTGCACACGCAGTACAGGTGTCGGTCTCTGTGCCCGTCCTCGTCTCAGGACCCCACACACCATGTTTCAAGTTCACCTGCCAGAAAAAAAAAAACATTACACAACCTTTTTAGAGTCACATTTGGTTTGCAAGAGACTGTGAATGAAAACTAGTCAGACATGAAAATGCCTTCGTTCAAAAGCTGTGACAGCTGAGAGCAGAACAGTGAAGCAGAAAATGAAAAGATGCAGTCATGATCTGAGAGGATGCAAATCTGCCGAATTGTAACCCTGGAAATGTGCGAGAAAAACGCAGATATTTCTTTTGGGTTTTGATTTTTCTTTTTAATCATACAGTACAGATTTTCATCCTTCCTTTCTTTTAATGCAGTTTAATTGATGGCTACAACTAATTAGGCTAACATCATATCAGGTAGGGGCAAATACTGTCTTCAGTCCCCCTGAAAAAAATACTTTAAACTACATTACATTTATTCCCAATATAGAATGAAGATTCTTCTTATTCCATACAAACAAAACCTTTGAAAATGAATAATATGGGCCTAAAACAATAGCAAGACTAAACAAGTATTTATAAAAACTTGTTTAAAATCCCCACCTAAAACAGACTACAATGCATGCAGGTTTGTTTCTGGCATTAAGGTGCTGAACAGAAATACTTCTGTGTGCCTTACCCTGGGATAAGGTAGGCCACTACTGGTGTTGAAGGCTGGCAACAGTCGGAGGCCCAGGTCTTTGGCCATATGCAGAAGTTCATCCTGGTACCACTGCATGTGTTGACCTCCCTCCTTCAGCATCACAGCCATGGAGTGCCCTCCCAACAGACCTCTGAACACACACAACAACCACAAATTACGATTTCCGTACAGCAGAATTATTACTACCATCTCTAAGCTCTTCTTAGACAGCTGTCAGAAATTAAACTTAATGTGTTGTTAGTCTAGTCCAATCTCACCCAAGGACTCGAATGTTTGTTTCAAAGACAGACACCACGATGTCGTTGTCCAGCCTCACATCCTTCAGAACTCTCCTCACTGCAGCCTCAAACTCTGTCGTCTTGTTCAAAAGCTAAAACGAAAAATCATTTGAGGTAATTATAGACCATATCATAGTTTCACAGTGGACTGAAACACTCTGTTGCAGACGTTTGGCTCAAGAAATAAATAATTAAAGGCTTTGTTCATTTTTTATGAGTAACATTGACATATTCCCTGAATTCTGGACTCAGAGAGCAAAAGAAAAAAAAAGTCAGATGATCATTTTCTTGTACGATCACATTACTCCAATTTCATCAATACCTCCACTGTTTCCTGTACTATTAATCAGAATGCAGCCTCAAAGCAAGAGCCCAAAAAGGGACCGTAAGATTGCCAAACATGAAAAATACACAATACTCACCACCAGAGTATCCAGAGTGTCTATGAGAGTCAGTGAGAACCTATCGGAGACAGACGAGAACTGTTTACCAAGGGTGTTGTTGCCTTAGTGATCATTGTGTCATTTTTTTTTTAACTCGCTCATGTGTATTCAGCGTGTGCGAGTACAATTTGCCTTCACTTGGTGCTTAACCGGGTGTGGTAGCGTGTGCAAACCCACGTCAATGCTCAGTTAAGACATTTGATCTCAAGGAGAAAAGGCAGCGTGGTACTCACTTTCCCAAAGCGTCGTCAATGTCACCTCGACTGGGTTCAAGCCCACGTACTCTTCCTCTGCATGTTAGTGGCATCAGCTCATCTGCTGGGTATGCATGGTCCTGAGAATACACACATAAACACACTTTTAACACAATTCTTTGACCTTCAATCCTGTATCTTTTTCTTTAGGGGCCAGCTCAGTCTAATTAGGCCCAAGTCATCTTAAAATGTACACAGAGTTTAATGCTGTCCAATCAATATAACACATGTAAATGATTGTCAAAAAAGTGTATTTATGATTCTTTAATGAACTACTATAAAGATTATTGCACCCTATTTCACAACAGATATTCTCAACTCTACAAAAAGGACTACACATTTTTTTTTGTAGTCACCACATAAGCTGCCAAATGGTTCTGAATCAAAGCATGCTATCAGGGATCCATACTCCTTAAACTAGAAAATAATATTTCTAGGAGGAATCCAGTGAAAATAGATAACTTACCATATAATTCTGATATGCATGGTCAAACATCTCAACCACTTGGTTCCTTTGGTAAAGAGAAAACACGGACACAGGTTAACGTGCGTAACACACCTTTTCTGGGGAGAAAATGTTTTTCTCGCTGTGCGTTTTTCTCATCTCACCTCAACCTCTGCTTCTCCTCCCTCGTCATGGCCTGTCCATGGCTGCATAATGCTCCAAGCAGCGTTAATAAGAACAGCACAGCTGGCATTGTGGTGGATTGGCAAGATCGCAGCAAGACCTACAACTACAGCTCGACTCTCAGACTGTCACTGAGTAAAAGTCTGGACATTACCACTGCCCTAACCAAAATGCTCAAACGACCAATAATGAATGAATCATGAATCATAAACCTATACAGTCCCATTAATTATATACTTCTGAGATCATGTTAAAGCACTAAGATGTATCACCTGTAGAGAGCATCCTTAAATCATCCTAATTTGTTGCTCAGTTTTGGCCATTTAAACTCCCATCTGTGTTTGATCAGCAAAACTATGCACTTTAATATGTGCGCCTACAGCCAGAAGTGCAATCAGCTTGCAGGAATGTTGTGCTTTCAAGTAACTAGATATCTAGAGGTAACTGATAAGATGTACCAGGCATTAGTTGTAGTGCAAAGTTGCAGCGGGCAGGCTGGTGTGTCACACCTGTTTACTTTTCCGAGCTGTCACCCGAACTTACTGTACACAGCTGTGACGTGACACTACACCCGATTAGTCGAACTAATCTTGAATATGAAAATAACGATAAATTATTTCCTGAATGTAATCTTCACTCACGAGCAATCGAGGTAACTTCAAGTCTGTTCAGACATCGTCACATTTAAGATTCACTGTAAACCAAGACAAACAGAGCCGGGTTAACAGCTCCTGTCTTATTTAAGATCCTAACGTTGCTCCTTAAAATCGTCTACTTACTCCACTCAACATACAGCCAATTAAAGAAGTCGAGCCAACAGCCATATCCATACCCGCTCTTGTTATCACTCCGATGTGCCAGCCTTAAACTGCTAAGATATAAGTTAATTATTTCCTCCTCTTGACAGTTCTGTTTCGACTGCTAGTCAGACAAGCTGCCGAGCACTTGTCAGGGTTTAATTAGCCAGTTAGCCAGCTGTGCTAACTAGCTAGCCGACCTGGTGACAGCGGACCGTCCGCGAATACAAAATAAATCGACGAAAAACTCGTCCATTGTTGAGCAGCGGACCGGACCGGGTTGTTTTTTCTGTCCTTCGGCCGGCTATTTTAATAATTTCACCGTACGCTGCTGTTTTATCAAGCTAGCCTGTCTTCTAAACCGGATGCCGTTACGATGAAAACGTCAACAACATCCGCTTCCTGGAAATAATGGAGGATTTTTGCCCTGAGTTCGGTTTCTCAGTTAGCATTTTGTCGCAGGCTGATAAACAAATCGCATATCCCTCTCTGGGATTTGCAAACGTAAGTAGAGACATGACCGTAACACTACTACGAGGCATATATAGCCAAAACGTAAGCACAACCAGTTCTTTAACGGCCCTTTACCGTATCAAACAAGTAGGAAGCTACCTGCAAGTCTAAATTAGGGAAATAAAAAGTCCATTACAGTTGGCCCCACTCGTGTTACATTTACTTGCTGATCATAAAAGTTCGGAAAAATCAACTTTCAGCGTTTTTTCGCGCAACCAAGTGCTTGGCCTATACTATCATGTAATGATGCAAATCAATCTTTAATAACTACAACTCTAAGTTTATATTGTTCTGAAAGATAATACAAAAGAGTAGCACAATAGCTAAGGTAATGATCAATGTGGACTATTGTAATTCTTAAATGGTATGGTTTTATCACTATTAGTTTGTTTGCCATATAAAATATCTGACCACAGAAAGGTAAATTGATGGATGCTTGGATTTCTTTAATAGAGTTACATCATGTAACTTCCATCCTCTTGGTGTGCCACTTTGTTTGTATAAAGCATGTAGGCCTTCCAACATAAATTTAAAAAATCCTGGCAACGTTCTAAGACAGCGCGTATGTTTTGCAAATGAATAAAAAATTGCATCAACTACCCTGAATACGTCTCAAACAAAACAACAGAAAAGTCTACGTGTATTCTCGTGGGTTTTTATACATTAACTACATTCCCCATGAAGCTTTGCGGCGTCAGCTGACTGTTGTGTATGCTTCACATGACTTCCATGTAGACAAATCCTCTACCGTAGTTCAGTAGAACAAGTTATAACCAGGAGCCCGTTCCTCAACTTATATCATTAGTGTCCAGGAGGAAAGCCGCTCTCACAGGTAGGCTGGAGCTAAAAATAATTAACGGTCGAAGTATATTTTAATGTATACTTCATACGTAGAGCGCTGTATCCTCAACCATGTCTTACATTTCTGTATAGCCTACTGTGTATCCTGTAAAGTGTATTATGCAGTACATTTTGACTTTTGACAACAGGATAGTATGCTTAAAAAAAGTGTGTCTCTTTCTTTCTTTCTTTCTTTCTTTCTTAGATATCCGAGTCGTCTTGTTGCCAGGTAGTAATGTCAGTCATGGCTCCTGTTGCTGCTAAAAAGCTGACAGGGCTGGTTGCAGCCACATTCACTCCATTCACCGCTGAAGGGTAAGCAGTCTGTGTTTTTCCATGAGTGTAAGTGTGTGTATGTGATATGGAGTGTGCTCATTCAGCCCCTTTGTGAAAAGTAAATCAAAACAAGGCATGAGTGTGAACATATCTGATAACTGTGGCCGTTATGCACTCCTGTAGCTCTAGAATATGACAGCATGTTCTTTTGCCAAATGTGTTGGCCTATATTCTTCACATTTTTCCAAAACAGTGAACTCAACCTATCAGAGATTGGACCTTATATTGACTTCTTGACAGAGAAGCAAGGTGTAAATAGCGTATTTGGTAAGTTTACAAGCAGATTCCTTCTTTGATATCTGTCACCATCTGTGGTCCCATCTGAATCAGAGCTGATATTGCATGTTGGTTAGTAGACATAGTTAATGTGATGTGCGTCTTTAACATTAAACCCCTGTACTGGTTAAAAAGTTGCTGGGTCAGATCGCCATAAAATTTAGTTTTAGAAGTACACAGGAATATCAAACCAATGCCAGTTAGTTGTTAGCTCTGTTGAAATCCAAAACACACCCCTCAAGAGTGGAGAATTGCTTCATAGTGTATGGAATCACGTAATGATTGTGTAATCCGCATTTTGCTGACATTCAGTTACAACACTTGTGATTTTAAAGGTGCAGTAGCAAGATTTGGCCACCTCTTGAATTCACACTCAAAACCAATAGGGGGCAGCATATCACCAAAGCAACAGCTGACTGTACGTCTAACTGTGCTAGCTAGCTGCAAGCAGCTACAGTTAGTGGCAGTTAGCAGTGAGGAAACAGGGCAGACCGGGGCTAGCTGGCTAGCATGCTATCTTGAGTAGAGATACAATTGACACAATTCATAGATGTCTTTGATACAACGTCAAAACTTTTTATTTCTTCATATTCTGCTGGTAATTTGAGTTATTTCTTGATCTTTTTAAACCAATACCCTTAAATGTTGCCCTTTTTAGCAGAAAATCTACCATTTTACAAAGAATAGCCCCATAATCTTATGTAAACGTGCCATTTGTTTAGTAATGATTACATGTTACCAAAACTCAGTGTGTCCTAGAGGCATGTCAAACGTGGTTAAAACGTCCTTTTACGTACAAGTCTGTAGTGTATTCACGATGAAAAAAGAGACAAAATAAAGTTTACTTAAAATGAGACCTGCATAACAATTACTTTAATTCTAATAATACTGAATGATAATGATTAATGAATGATGATTTAAATTGATCCTTTTGCCTATATATGTATGAAAATGGTGACAAATATCGACCATTTTATATTAATGTGATGTCTTCAAATGTCTTGTGCAACAAGTAGTCCAAAACCCCGAAGATATTAGGTTTACTATTATGTATATTGTGTATATATAAAAAGGTTAAGTAAGACATTTCCACATTTTAAAACTCAGACGATCATCTATTATCAGCATTCAATTTTCCTGGAAAAGGGAATACTTTTAAGGCTTTGTCCATTACACTTTTGAGTTGTACTCGCAGGTTGATCTGACTTTTTAAACAAAATAGGAATATATTGTTTTGTTTCAAGGTTTTGGTTTGACTCAATCTGTTCCACATTAAAAAAAACTGTCCTTGGAGCGGAAACACAGAGAAAGATTAGATAAAGAAGGCAAAGATATGCAGTCTGTCCTTTTCTCTACATTGATCGAGACTCGCCGTCTTTTCCTGTCAGTCAAAAGTGATTACTGCTTCATTTTACACATTTCTCAAACTAAGTCAATCATCATAGTATGTGCAAAGCTTCTTACTGTGTTTGTGTGGCCCATTTTCATGCAAGTATCTGCTATCTACCCAGCAGAGTATGTTTGTGCCTCATCATGTTTTTATGTCCTATCTCATCTCACTGTCCTTGTCTGTGTCACTGCTCATTTAGCATGAAATTGTCCATGTCTATGAACAGTTGCTTGAATTTTTTTGTTTTTTTCCAAAAACGTAACTACTTGTTTTGGTTGAGGGTCTGGTGGTGTCAGGCTGGCTAAGCCTGGCTGTGTAGGTTAGACAATTCTTTTATGTTTCATTAGGTGGTATTTTTGTGCATTTTGTATGACATACTCACTGTAATGCTTCACTTTGTTTTGTGATTAATAATACATGCTTTTGTGATGTGGAAAATGCTATGTAAATAAAGACAATACTTGCTCACAGTGAACGGCACCACCGGAGAGGGTATGTCTCTCAGCGTTGCAGAGAGGAAAGTCCTAGCACAGGTGTGGTGTGAGAGAGCCCGGGGCAAGTAAGTAATCACACAGCCTCTTTTGTCTGGAGATGTGCCCTATTCTGAGTGTAATGCAGGAGAAAAAAAGTTGACAGGTTTTGCAACTTCTTTTTGTTTGCGTGTGTGTGCGTGCGACTCTCTATAGAATGGATCAGGTGATTGTGCATGTTGGCTGCACGAGTCTTAAAGATTCCCAAGATCTGGTGAGTTGCTGCCTTGGTGTCATCTGTAATTATGGGAACATTAATTAAAACATATGAGTCATCAGAGGACCAGAAGGTGTATTTCACAGTGAAACATTACCAGATATGAATTAGGCCTACTGCAATGAATCAGGGTTTATTTTCAGGAAATGTTTAATGAAGCAGGTTTTAAATAAGTCTCCCCGAAGCTACTGTGGAAACGTATTCATCCGGACGAGTCTGGTCCCAGTTTTCAGTCTTACCCTCACCTTTGACCATCAGTTGGTGTAAACGCTGCATGTGTTATCACAACATACTGTATGTTCTTACAACTGCTTCATAGCTTTTATACTCAGAAAATTCACACATTTCCACAGCTTTTCCAGCTCTCATCTACTCTCCATACTTTGTGAGCATGTGCTTCTCCAAACAAATTAAAGGCAAACAACGCAGTTTAGCATCAGTTTTTCAAAAAAAGTAAAAAATATTCCCCATCTTATGGGCATTGTTGTTATCACTTAACATTTAAAGCCAACAATACAGTTTAACTCCCAGCCATTAATGAAGCAATTCAGGTTAGCCCCCAGTTTTCAACAAAGCAATTCAGTTTAGCTCCCAGCTTACACTATATTTTGAATTCTAAAAGCCTTTCCCATTTCTACAACTATTCATGCTCTTTTCAAATTGTATCTACTCACTCATACTTCAAGCCAGAAACTCTTACATACATTATAAAATCTATTCACCTTTTCAGTCCCATTCATAGTACTTAGGCTCTTTCCAACTTTCCAATCTCCCGATGCTCCTTCAGACTCTACTACAATACAGTTTAGTCTCAGATTTTTTAACAAACCATAAAATATTCCACATTTTCTAAAAATTATTGATATTATTCAAATTTTAATGTCAGAATTGCAGTTTATTGTCAGCCTTCCAACATCCGGCAATTGCACCGCAGTTTCTTCAGCTATTGCCTTCTCTAGTTACAATTGATCCTCAAGTTAAAGTTCTATTGCAATTTTATTAGAAGAACATGTTAACCTAAAAGATACATGTTTGCACATTGACAATTTTGCATTTAGGTTATTTCTTTAAGTTCTTCCTGACAGTGTTGGTCTCGCCTCCAGGCTCGCCATGCAGCAGAGATCAGGGCTGATGCAATAGCAGTCATTGCCCCCTCCTTCTTTAAGCCCAAAAATGCAGGTGTGCAATGGTTTTAGTAGGGAAACCATTTACTCGAATGTTTTCTAAAGTATCTCACACATTTCATTCACAAATCAGGTTTGCACTTGTCAAGCTTAGTTGTTAGTAGAACGTCTGTAATGTTGATTTTCCACTTCCTTTTCGCCTCTCACTCTGACCCAGATGTGTTGAAGATGTTCCTCCAAGAAGTGGCTTCAGTTGCCCCAACTCTGCCCTTCTATTATTATCATATTCCTGCGGTCACCGGTGTCAACGGTCAGTGCCACTGATGGTGGATATTTGTGTTTTGCAGTCAAATACAATTGAGACGTCATGTTGGACCTCAGATCATCATTACTGAATGTGAGATGTTTTTTTTTTCTTCAGTGCTGGTGAGAGATATGCTTGAAGATATTGAGACGCTCATTCCCTCCTTCCGAGGCGTGAAGTTCAGCGGGAGTGACCTGATGGACCTTGGCCAGTGTGTCAGCTACAGTCCGCCTCATTGGTCACTCCTCTACGGCGTGGACGAGGTCAGCACTTTCTCCCTCTTAGTCTGCTTTAGTCCATCTGTTTTGCACTGTGGTTGCTTATATTGCAAGATGAAGTGACCTTTAGACAAAGAGTCTAAAGCAAACTTTCTTTCCTCTTTCTGTAGCAACTGCTCGCAGCTCTGGCTATGGGCTGCCACGGAGCCGTTGGCAGGTCAGTGTGTAAATCTGCATAATGCATTGTCTCCTTTCACTGTCCGTTAAACATGCATTTACATAAGTTATTTTCACGTAAATTATTTACGTAAATTATTTTTCATTACTCCACCTGCAGCACATATAACTATATTGGATTTCATGCCAACAAGCTCATTTCAGCATTTGAGAAAGGCGACCTTGTCCAGGCCAGGAAAATACAGGTACTGTCCATCTGCACATTCTTGGGTTTTCTTCGATATTTTGCATCAGTTTCGGTTCCTGACACCTTTTTCTAATCTCCGCACACAGTTCAAGGTGCAGGAACTTCTCCGTTATGCCATGAAACTCGGTGAGTGATGCTTGTGTTGTAAAGCTTTTCTACCAAATCGTATACGAGATAAATATATGCTGCTGTGCCATAGCTTTATAACTTTCTCTGCCTTTGAAAGTGCTTTATTTTTCATCGACAGGCTTCGATCTGGGAGTGAACAAGCAGCTGATGAGTGAGGTGTCGGGCCTGAGTCTGGGGCCTCCTCGACTCCCCATGATGCAATGTCCTCTTGCTCATGCCCAGTCCATGGCAGAGAAATATCACAGCATTTTCCCAGAATGCTGATATGTTCGCACTAGATTGAACAATTAAAATCCTCTGCCCTGCTGTCAATGATTCAGATGCACAGATGGATCCAGTTACTGTGTGTGAATCACGTTATTCTACTAAACCAGCTATTTTCAATCAGGAGTTTACACTTTGCTTCTAAGTGGCCTTGCACAAAGAGTTCCTGGTGCATAAATTGGGTTTGAGTATACCTGCAAATGCAATCCTAAGTGATCTTTGAATCATCCAGCAGTATTTGTATATGTATATGTTCTATTGATTATACTAGAATATTTTATGGGCATTCACATCCTCAGTCAGTTCTTCCCTTTGCTGGGGAAATATTAACTATTATGTTAACTGTTATTTTAATCTCAGTGTTTATTTTCTTTATAAAATGTGAAAATAACTCACTTCTGTTGCCAGGGGGAGAGGAATGTGACACTTTTGTTTTTGTTACATTTATGGAAAAGGGGACTGTCCCAAATCAGCAGTATTATCTTACTACCCTGTACTGTAAATCATGGCTGCATCTCATGTTTTTCGAATGTTTTGCCTCCGTTCATACCTGCCCACCGTATTTTTTCTACCTTGAAAATGACAGTTCTATAAAAAAAAAAACCCTAACCTTAAGTTGACTCCATCAGAAGGGAGGATGACGGAGACAGAGGGGGCATCAATGTGAAATCTGTTACAAGTGCTTGACACTCAAAAAAGAAAAAACATTGTTAGAAGTGAGCTAGAAAGGAAAAGAGATTCAGCCCTAATTTTGAGTTGGAATGCACAAGCTGTTCATTGAATGTATACTGAATGGCATATAAAAGGGAAATATACTGTGTAATTAAGAATCTGTCAGTTGTATTGTTCTAACAAATAATTTCTACTTTCTTACTAATAAATGCAGTGACCCACTTGTTGATTCAAACAGTCATGTCTTGTTCTTCTGATTGGTGGAGTTACAGGTGAGGAGTCAGTGACACTTGATTGTTGCTGCTGCTGTTCCAAATACACCTCTGATTAACATGTTTGTTGGTGAAGCTTTGCATCACAGTGACATCATTAAACACACCCGTGTCTCTGTTCACCTACAGAAACGCTGTGTTAACAAATTGGAGAAAGAACAGCTCCACACAAACACACACACACACACACACACACACACACACCTTCTTGAAAAGCTGGGCCACCCACTGTGACAGATACAACCACAAACTGTCTCACTCCCAAAATATTTTACACTTGTTACTCATCCTCAACATGTCCAAGCCATGTTTGTCATGAGTTGGTGCATATTTGTCTAATAGAACGTTTGGACAAAAAACAAGTTCGGTGAGTAGTTGTTGGAGGGTTTGCAGTCACCTGAGGCTGAATTTGATTTGACCTGTGGTAGCCCTGTGCGTGTGTGTCCGTGTGTGCGTGTGTGTGTGTGTTAAAGGTGATAACATTGCTCACCCTCATCTTACTATACAAATGTTAGGAAGCATCAGCATCTATAGTACATGCCAAGTAATCATCATTAGATTACTATTATAATAGTATATTGTAATATACGGTTGCAAATTGTAATATTGTCACTACTACAATATGCCAAGAGACCAACTCTTAGATAGGCAGGTAAAGCACAATATCTATACTATAAAATCAGTTTATACCTCAATATATTAAGCGAACCTCAAACTTGACTCTCTCCGGCCCTCCCGGTATCACATGAACAGAACAGTTCAGAGCGCAAGAGATGCTGAACTGATGTGTAGCTGATAATGCTTGTGTTACACTGAAAGACACACACGGTCAAAACTATTAAACTTTATGGATTACAATTGCTAGACGATGCACAAAGTATTGGCATGAGTAGCAAATGGCTACTTTGCTGGTGAAAATGCCAAGGAACCTCACAAGGGACAGTGTTTTTATGAGACAAATCAAGCCCCACAGCAGAGGTTAGAGCAGTTTCTTCTCTCTCTCCTCAAACTTGAAACACTTTTAACGTATTATTTCTATCCATGTTAGCCGTGGAGTCTTCTTGTTCAACTCTGTACCCCTGTTTAACATTGTTCTGGTGTTCTTTTCCATCTCTCCTCTTCTCATTCTCGCTTTCCCTTGCATTTCAACTCAAACACCGAAATAAATTAGAAATATCTAGTATGTGGATGAGAAAAACTGATCTAATACAGTACAACCTAATTTTTTTTTTCTGTTAAATACCCAAAGATGAAGGGACACACTCGTCTGGTCTTTTATCGTCATCCTCTCAGCTCATGCCAAGTCATAAAATGTCAGGCGGGCGGCAGACATGCCGTGTGGCAGCAGGCGCCCGGGTGTCGCTTGGTGTCTGTCTGACATGTCGGGGCTGCAGACTGTGACAGTGACTCCCTGTGGATGTGCCACCTGACTCACTCACAAGCCAAAAGACTGAGAGGTCGTCAAAGGTCTGGAGAGCTGTTTCTTTGTCTCTGCATCTCTCACAACCACAGTTCGGAGGAGGAGGAGACTGTCACAATGGTGGCAAAGTATCAGCCTATAGTTGCTGCTGTCTCACAGTTTGGTTATGAGTGCAGATTTAGTTTTAGTTTAGATTAGTTTTATTGTTTATTATATGTGTGCATATGTTTGGAGAAGAGTTGCAAGGGATTACAGGACAAATAACTGAACAGAAACTGACTAAAACATTTGCTGGAACATAATTTGTTTGAATAATATAGGTGCAAGACCATAAGAAGAGGTGACAGTCTTTCTTGATGTTGTGTAGTTTGCTTGTCTTGCCAAGGCTCTTGCCAAATGAGCAATGCTGCCCCCTGTTGTATACGTGTCACACATACAGCTGCTAGATTAAGCGACTCCTTTACATGGAGAACATTTATTGAGATTCTTACCAATTTTAAAAATGATTTCAAGATGACAGCACTTTTTATTTATTGATAATGATTATCAATCAGTAGATTTATTAAAATAAAATAAAAAAAAGTTTCCCCTGGTGCTTTCAGCTGCATCTCTTTGATTAATCATTAGGTGACAAAATGCTGAAAACTAATCATGTTAATTTTTCCCACAGCAAAAATTACTTTTTATTTTCTCTAACCAACAGTCCATGATCCAAAGGCTCTTCATTCAGCATCAGAAACGAAAAAAAGCGGCAAATTCTTACAATTAGGAAGCTGGAACCAACAAATATTTTACCTGAAAAATACCATTAATACCATTAATCGACTATCATAACAGTTGACGATTACTTTTCTTTCTATAGCTACCAGCTATTTCATCGAAGGCTACATAATAACTCCACATAGTATCTATAGTAATAATGCACTGGGAAATTACATAAAGTACGAAAAGTAAACGCAAACATTTCCAATTTGCAAGTAATGCGGAACTTCTGTCTGTGGTACCATAGTTCCGCGCAGCGAAAGGACGGAAATATTTAACCGTTACACACAAAGCTCTAGCGTTTCCGGCCAGCTCAGCGCATCAGCCCTGTGGTGTTGTCAGTTTACAGCCTGTCAAACACGGCTCCCAGGTACCTGTGACACTTCGTGGGCAAGCGGACGAAACCCCGGACATCGCGGAGAGATGGTGCTGCTGACGATGATCGCTCGGCTGGCTGACGGGCTGCCGTTAGCCGCCTCGATGCAGGAGGACGAGCAGGTTAAAACATTTAGCCATTTGTGCCTCTGTGGTCGCTAGCTTCTTCTGTGTGCTGTTATCAGTTCAGGCTGTAAAAATGCTTCCAAGTTGGTCCAAACGCTGCAGTGACACGTTAGCTTAACGTGAAGTCCTGCCGTGGGCCTGTCCACCTTGTACACAGAGCCAGTCTTTATTTACACAAGATAACTGAGTCATTCCTATTCAGCTTTTTTTTTTTTTCAAGAACAGGCTTCCTGTGTTTTAAACCCTGACCTTGTTTAGATCCTGTTCCTACGTATTCGACCATTGTACGACTTCACCATTAAGTTTAGCGACACTTTCGTCTTCTTTTTTTATTTTTATTTTTTTTAGTTAAAGACAGTCTAATTATGTCGTCTGTAACCTGATAAACCTGATCCAGAAATAAGTCGCCTAATTAAAGACATAATTTCATTTTTAAATTACAGCCTGACCGGTATATATTTTAGATTTTAGCTTCTCATATATCAGTTATCTGTATATATGTGTATTATAAAGGCTGATGACTAATAAGAAATGGTACAGAAATGTCAGATATATGATTGTTACATAATTTGTCCACCAGAGGTCAATGACATGTTTACTTTTCAAGTTGAAAATGTTCTGCTCTGTAAATGTTGTTCTTGGCAAAATTGTCTTTTTGTGTTTTTTATAAATGAATACAGAAAGATGTATTGTAGATATCGATAGCGGCCTTAAATTTTCAGTATCTTGTTTTTTTTTAAACCCAATAACCAGAATGAATGTCGGCAGTGTATGTTTCTGCAAACCAAAGAAGATTTTTATGTCTTCATTTTGCACCTTTACATTTCGTTCTGTTCAGTTTCTCTTTTTTATATTGAGACAGCGTTGTCCGGTTAGGTTAAGGCACAAAATACACTTGGTTAAGGTAAAGATCATGTCTTTGACTTAAAATATTTGTTTGTTTTTCCCATGTCCCCACTTCTCTTTAAAAATTTTAACTGGACTGTAGATGTCCCAATTCCTGGAGAAGTCCCAGGGTCTCGTCACAAACACGACTGGAAATGTCTTGACTTCTCGTCAATAACACACCGTTTTGTCGCCACAAAAACGGCCGCAGGTGTCCAGCAAAATGCCCGTATTTTGTCGCCACAAACGTAGCTGGACTTGTCCCGTCTTCTCAGCAAAAATCACAGGCTCTCTGTCGCCGCAGACGTGGTTGAAAATCTTCCCAAGGGTTAGGGTCACAGCTGTCACTGACTCCTCACCTGTAACTCCACCACTGTCCACTCGACTTCCGATATGAATGTCAGGACACGTATTGTAGAAATGTCAATATGATATGTAGACTATGACACGTATGTACAGATGGTATCGAACATATCGATGGTTTGCAGAAACGTTAACTACAAACATTTCATCCTGCCGACTAGATGCTGACTGGATGTCACATGATTTATTGCCAAATGTTTTATTATTGATTTTGGTGAGACAACTCGGCTTAACTGACATCCCAGTGACATCACAAAATGTTAGTGTTTCCCCACTCATTACTGGCTTCAACTGTTCTGTGTTGAGTAGAATCGATGTTGCCTGGGACACAAACATACACTGAATATATCAGCGACTGTTAAAAATGGATGCCATTGTTTGTTATGTTTGAGCATGACTGACCAGGAGTCTAACATCTTTCCCTCACTCTCTTGTTTGCTTTCAAAAAGGGAAGTGAAAAGGTTTGTTGTGCCTCTGCTCTGTGCTTCAACATCATACATGTCTCTGTGATGCTACAGTGTTGCTGTAAAGAGTCATTTTTGCTCGAGTCAACAACACCCAAAGAGATGAACACCTTCCATCAGCCAAATGCTGACCATAAACAATTCACCACAAACAGCTGGAGCTGCCATTTGTTCTTTTTGTTCAAAGCATTTGCCTTCAGATGTAGCATCACACCACCCAGTCTGTCTGTAGTCTTTTATGCCAGCTATTTATTTTCAGCACACTTTTAAGGGCAAGAAATTAACACGTCAAGGAAAAAAGTGTGAGATCTGGACTGTAGGTGGTTGCTATTTGTGTCTGTGTTGTCAAACACTCAAGCAAGAAAAACCACATTCAAATTAGAAAATTCACTTAAGTCCTTGAAATCTGCTCGCAAACTCCTGCAAATGCAGCGCACAAAAGTCAGTTTCTTGCCCAATCAAACTCCATATTTATGTGTGAGATGTCATTGAGTCGTGTTGTGACACAGTGCTGTGGTTCTGTCTGTCTAGTTGGGTAGGGACCTTCAGCAGTATCAAAGTCAAGCCAAGCAGCTCTTCAGGAAACTCAATGAGCAGAGTCCCACACGCTGCACTTTAGAGGCTGGTTCCATGGCATTTCAGTGAGTATGACCAAGAACATGAGCTCAGCGGTGTCGTTCACTTGCATAAATGTATTACTAGTCATTTCCATAATGTTTTCTTGACAGTTAGGAAGCAATTATGCAAGAGTGAAGCCCTGACTTTATGTTCCAATTCTCATGACATTTTTACGTTCTTCTCCCTTGCAGCTATTGTATAGAGAAAGGAGTGTGCTACCTTGTGCTGTGCGAAGCCAGCTTTCCCAAGAAGCTGGCCTTCGCTTACCTAGAAGACCTTCAGGCAGAGTTTCATGAGCAGCATGGAAAGAAGGTCCCCACAGTGTCCCGGCCCTACTCCTTCATTGAATTTGGTAAGAAGGAGCAACTTTTTTTTCCCCCCCAAATGTGAAGATAAAAAAACAACCACACTCAAACTTGTGCAAAAATATATATAATATAATAATAATTTTAATTTGCAAGCTTTTGGTCAGATGCTTTCTTCAAGCCATTAACAGATTGCAATTAAATGCATCAGTACAAAAGATCACTATTAGCTCTTATGTAAAACATTTACTGTATGTCTATCAGTTCAACTTGTGTGACTTGCTACCTGTTCTTGACTCTAGGAAAGTTTCCGACCGACATTCTACATTTTGTAGAACTCATCGAGTTAGGTAACTTAAAAATGGCATTTAAAACCAGGATGGAAGGAAAGTGACAGCACAAACATAGATAACGTCACGTAACATAGATCGATTGTAACCGGCCAAGACCTGAATTGTTTAATGAGGTTAGTATCAACCATGATACCAATGTGGTGGATCGATTCATCAGTAAAAATAAAACCGTTTCAAAGACAAGTATTGTTTGGTCTGTTTTCGGGCTCAATATTCTTCCAAAAAACTAAACACGCAGCACTGCCTCTGCCTCGGATGTCTTGTCGCTGTGGGCAGCATCTCACTGGCCCACCGCCGCATCCCTTTATTTCATTGGCAGTTTTTTGGCAAATCACAACTGAGCTTCCAGGCCAATTTTGCACCCAGTTTACATTTTAAAAGTTTAGACTCACTTTTCTTCCATCGCCTGCTACAGTGAAAATCCGTAAGAGCATACTCGTCCGCTGCTCTGCATCAAGTGAATCTTCACCTCTGGTTTATTACAGTGTCTCCTCAGTATTCATTTAGCAGCGGTGCTGAATGTTTTTTTTTTTTTTTAACATTACGAACCGTAACTTTAAACATAACTCAGTCCAAAACGGAAAATTACTGACTAATGTACCACAGCTATATGAAAGTTTCAGAGGAAGCAACGTATTACACCACATATTTCAATGTATCAGTGAAAGGAACTGTTCAAACAGTCTACCAGGACTGTAAAACAAAGAGCTGACAGTCATCTGCATTATTTGCCATTAACTGCTTTATTTCCTCTGCTGCTCCTTCCCCAGACACCTACATCCAAAAAACCAAGAAGTCGTACATTGACAGCCGAGCGAGAAGGAACCTGGGCAGCATCAACACGGAGCTCCAGGACGTACAAAGGATCATGGTGGCGAACATAGAGGAGGTGCTGCAGAGAGGAGAAGCTCTCTCTGGTAAGTCCTCTCCAGTCTCTCCGGGTCAAACCAACGCAGTTTGTCTTTTTCCAATAATATGATGCTCCTCGGCTCCAATGATTTTGTCCTTTTTCTGTCTCTTCTTCCTCCCTTTTTCTATTCTTGCTGTTGTTCCCCTTCCCTCCGGTTGCTTCACCCTGCAGCGCTGGACTCCAAGGCCAGCAACCTGTCCAGCCTGTCAAAGAAGTACAGGAGCGATGCCAAGTATCTGAACACCCGCTCCACCTATGCCAAGCTGGCAGCCGGCGGTGTCTTTTTCATCATGCTCATTGTCTATGTACGCTTCTGGTGGCTCTGAGAGGAAAAAGAAAGAAAGTGAGAGAAGATGACGACGAAGAAGAAGAGGAAGGAGGTATTGGAGTGGAAAACGAGCTGCACGGAGTCTGCAGACACGACGAAAAGCTGAAAACCTTTGACTGAAAAACAGGATCCCTGCTCTTAATGAGACTCTGCAGACGTACCACCGCCCATTTTGTTTTCGCCTGTCCATGGATGTGTGATCTGAGTATAAATGATGTCATAATACATAGTTTTATTATTAACAATTAAACAGTAATGCGCTAGTAGTTGCCCTGGAGAAAAGGAAATGAATGAATGTGTGCATGCGTGCGGATTGTGTTTGTTTTCAAAGGCGATTGTTGGTGATTGGTTGTGAAGTCTGGAGGAAAAATGAAGAGAAATTTCCTGTTATATCTTCTTTTCCAAAGCTGTACTGTACTGTAACAGGACTGATTAAATCTTGTATTCTGTCTGATGATACAGAAAAGAGCAAAAAAAAAAAAAAACTACCTAAAAAAAGCAACAAAAAAACACATAACTTTATTTATCCTGAGCACAGCGTATGGGTATCTGCATTCATTAACATTATAATCACAGTAGTAATGGCTTGACGGGCCTGCACAGTGTACAGTACGTACCACAGTTAAGGAATATTTGGGAAACATGGGATTCATTCTTAGGCCGGTGATTAGGCTTAGCAACAACATAGGAAAAGTAATTGAAGAAAATGTTTTTTTTTTATTATGATTATTATTATTCTTACAATTAATATTGTATGGAAGCCTTTGGAATCCCAAAATGCCATTTCACATGTGTCTAATTTAGCAGTTTTCTCATTATGGGATGTTAGTGACTCAATAAGGGACTGTACAAAAATATTTGGGATGTAGGAGATGTCAGGAAAAAAATCAGGAAGGTGATGTTTTTTTTTGTATGTTTATTTGCTCAAGTAAAGGGTAGACTTTTTATTTACACTATATTATATATTTACACTATATTCTTCCCCAAATATGGTTCTTTAAGGTTTATATTAGATTACATCTGTAATCTCAGACCGGATCCCAAATTATGAATGCAGTTTCTTTCCAAAGGGAAGGGCCCAAAAGGAAATATTTATAACACTGTGGAGGGTTTTTTAAAAACTGAAACATGGGATTCAAACCCACCTCCGACCCATCGTTTTCGTACAGTCCCTAACTTAACCTCACCTGAGTGTGTCCACGTTACCTTTATGCTCTCTTCCACTCTTGACTGTGTGGACCAGCACCTTTCTGTTAGCAGGCATTAAAAAAAAAAAAAAACCTGTCTGGTCCTTTTTATTTTGTACAAAGTTTACACATGTAGACTCAATTGGAAAGTGAAGCTGAGAGTCACAGGTGTGTTGTTCAGCCAACGTCTGTTCGCGGCTGGAGAGGACGCCTTCTCTTTTTCTGTTCTGTCTGCTATCTATGAATAAAATCATTTGCACAAAACATGCCTCCTTTCTGTCAGAGGAACTGATGATTATCAAGGGCTCAGGCAATGCTTGCATTATAAAGAATGGCATGAATTCTCACTCTAGATTCAGCCGTCTATGCAGAATACACACACAGGACAGAAGACGGACCTCAAGATCATAATGATCCTGTTCTTAGACAATTGAGATGTAAAATAATTATCATTTGACTGCCGTTATCTCACTTGCTTCTAACGTGCTTTTGCAACGTAGAAGTTTATACACTGTCATGCATTGTCAGTCGGGACACGCACACAGCTTGAAGTTGCTAAAGACAGTTAGATGAACAACTAACAGGGAGATAGAAATAAATCGAGGCCTCTGTATGGCACCATTTCGCATTGTAACAAAACAATTATAGCTGTTTGTTTTTGGCCCAGGGTTCACTGTCAAGTTTCCATTTTGGCCCTGCAAGGGAAAAAAGTTTGGGCACCCAAGATTTATACTGGTTACACTGTACAAGTCAAACTGTTTCCGTATATTGTTAATAAGAGTACAATGAAGAGAGCTGTAATAAATATTGAATGGTTGATGTTGGCTGAGAGATTACAGGATATACATTAAGTTGGTGGTTATGTACAGTGTACGCACATAAACGTGACTATATACAGTATACAGAGTGTGCTCAGATTGTACTTAAAAATGATGATTATAGGTACAGTACAACAAAGGATCCATTTCAAGACAGTTCTAATGGTGAAAGCCCTCAACTGTCAGGCCCCATCGTACATCTCAGACCTTTTATACCCCCACTCAGCCCATAGGTCCCTAAGATCCTCTAATATGGGTCTTCTCCATATCCCCCGCTCCAGACTCAAGCAAAAAGGTGATCGGGCCTTTGCAGTAGTTGCTCCGCGCTTGTGGAACCAACTGCCACCACACATACGCGAGGCCCCCCTCCCATCTGTACACCCTGGCTTTTTCTCTCCATTAATCTCTCTACCTCTCCACTACTATCTTTGTTAATATGTGGTTGTCTGTGTTTTATGGTTCTTCATTTTTTTTTTAACATTGTTATTTTTACTTATTTTTACCTATTGAATGCACTATGTACAGCACTTTTGGTCAGTGTGAACTGAAATGTGCTTTCATAAATAAATTTTACTTACTTTCTTACTTTTTACATGTGCAAGTGAAAAAACAACAACACAAGAACAACATAAACTATCAAATGTGTAACATATAAAACGCAGGCACAGTGGATGTTTGTGTGAGCGTGAGAGTTCAACTAAAAAACTGTGTTTTACCGTCTGAGCAAAACACAATATGCAAAAGGATTCCAGGAAAATTAGTCTTCACAGTTAAAACGGGGAGAAACATACATCAAGAAACTCACAGTCAACCCCAGCTTCTGAGTGGGAAACTGAGAAGTGACTCAGTGGGCACTCTCGGGTACGGTATTATTATATTATTACAACTGATATGATAGTTTTGATGAAGATATTTTCTTTCACATCTACAAAAGGTTTCAGTGGAAAAAAAGACTTTCTGGCACCTCCACAGCTACCCTGTCTTTGAGTAGTTTCCAAGAACGCTTACACTTTACCCCCCTGCTATTTGAAGCCTGGTGATCCCACTCTTGACCAGCAGGTAGAGTGCTTTCCTCACTGCTGAAACGATGCAGTTGAGAAAATGAGGCTCAAAAATCTCCCTGACTTGCAACCTCAGCTGCTGACAGCCGACTCTTGCTAGCAGGAGCTCCAAATCGTAGGTTCGGTTTTTTCAAAGATCGAAAAATATAGGCTTCAGCGTCCGGGGGTAGGAGAAAGGAGAGAGAGTTTTTAGAAGTACCAGTATCATACAGAGCAGCAGTCTGATTCTTCAGCTTGATACAGAACAGGAAATGTCAGAGAAAAAATGAGAAGCAGCAGAGGGTAGCATGCCAAAAACAAAAACCACAGGGCACAGGTTAACCTTTTCACCTCTTAAAAGATGCAGTCACTCGTGAGCTTGGCTTCAGTTCTGATAAAAAAAAGTGATCTTTCTTTGTAATCTTGTTCCGCTTAATAACTTTCAACCTGAGGAGATGCTTCGTGCAAACGTTCATATATATATACTTTCTTTTTTATAGTTGTTTGTGATCTGTCAGCCTGTGATACACTGCACTCTCTACATTTATATTTTTAAAGTTGACTTTCCAGACACAGAAGAGTGAGAATTTCCTGCGTGTATCTACTTTCAATACTGTCAGATTTTCTCGTTCTTCAAAAATCTTTGTGTAGTCAGAAACGAGGAAGAGAAACTTGAGTGTAAAATCCATGAGTGTGTGTGTAAATGTCACAGTGATTAAAACGAGGACGACGCGCCTGGTCTCTCTCACTTCGCCACTTTCTCCCCTTCCTCTGCAGGTTACCATGGCAGCAGCGAGTGTGTGACAGTCATGTGAAAACGAAGCTGATTGGATTAAAATACTTTGTGTGATCAGGGGTCAGGAATACGGCGCATGTACTAAACACACACAGCCTGATTCAAGCACACACAGACTCGCTCACAAACCGAGACGGTTAGAAAAGGTTTAAGTGCCGTCGGCACGTCTATCAGTTTTTCAACAACAAAAAAACCTGTGGCTGTTGCCAACTCATATTACCCTATCTTGATTAAATTTCCTGTCACAGACACAAAAAACAACCGCGAGATTGTACACCCACTCTCGACTTCTCCGGAGTCTTGTGTAATCTTAAAGAAACAGGACATTAAAACAACGTGACCTTGACCTTCACCTTCACCCATCAGCCACTCCGTCTCACAGTCAGCAGAACAGTCGAGCATGCAAATTCAGACACGGCAAGAGAGTTTCAGTCACTTCGACACTTGAGCAGATGACTTGCTCGGATGCAAATTCATTAATGGCTCCACAGCGTGCCCACTGAACTTCAGTACAGATATGATGTCATTATTGGGAGGTGACACTGTAGACATGTTTGTGAGAAGTCTGACTCACTGCGCTTTGACAACCCTATCTACTCCCCCGAGTAGATCAATCTGTGACAGGATGTCACAGAAAAGAAAAAAGAAAAAAAAAAAAAACACTCACAGACACTTTAACCAACACGCTAAGATCCATGTGTTAAAAGCTAATATTAACACTCTTTGGATCAATGTAGCACAGATGAAATACTAGGTTAATCTCACCCAGTACAATGGGTTGTTCAAGCAGAAGTTTCGCCTTAAAACTGTAAATGCACAGAACACTGTGCATATAACATTCAAAACTACATATGCTTATTATCAACTATCAGTGTTTAACTTTAGAGAGAGATTCTAACAGTTGACAACCTCAGTTCATTTAGTAAAACCACGCTAGCGGATCTGTGAGGCTGTTCCAGAGATTTGAAAATAGAATGAGACACCAAAGGTAAAGACGGTGCCTGTTCAGTCCAATACAAATCAGTGGCCAGGTTGATATACCCCAAAAACCTCTGTCTATGTTTAACTCCTGGTTATGCGGCCCACTGAAAATGCAGTTTCAGCCTGTAGACTTCACAGTCACAGCTTTTTAAATCACTTTTCTGGGTTTGTGAGGAAAGTTTTACAAATATAACACCTCTTCAAATCAAACTGTATAATTGGAGGAGATAGACGAACATTGCCATCTTTTACTGAGTTAATGCCACAATGACACAAACATGGTCAGTCTTTGTCCCAGCGATTTAAGTGTGGAGGCTTTTGATTACAATTCAAAATAAATTCAAAAGATAATTTGGACCATTTCTCTTGCTTCAGATTTGAAAGAACAGGGCTTTGAAAAGAAAACGAACCTCTGAAGCCCTGTTCTCATATCTTTTTGTCATTATGTAGAAATAACACATAAAGTGAAAACCAACCAGTAATTCAACGTGATTATCAAACCACTGATTCCCCACTCTGCGTGCTTTAGTTTGGTGGGAAGGCAGAGTGAGTTGTGGCCTCAGGGAAGTTGTTGTTGGGAATCTTGTCATCTCTACTGTCTCAACGCTAAAAACCTGTTCCATCTCGTATCAAACCTGCTTCCCACCTCATCCCAGCTGGTTCCCCTGTCTCTTCTCCTTCATCCTCTTCCCTCTAATCCAATCAGAGCAAAGGGAAGCTGCGGACACAGCAGCTGTATGGCAGAGGAGAGGGGTCATAAAACGCAGAAGGCCGAAAGAGGAAGTCAAGGGACCTGGTGAGTTATTGCCCCCCAAACGTACACACCGGGTCCTGGGAACTGGGAACTTCTCACAGGGGGGGTCTGTGTGGAGTGTTTTCTGCGGGCCTGGACCCGCTCTGCACTTCGCATGCTCTTTATCACCGCATCGTAGACCAATGATGACCCCTCACACCTCGCCGTCATAATACAGCATGAGTCTATTTAAAGAAGAGCAGACCTTTAACTGTCATAAAACTGATGTTATAAATTTCATTTTTTTTCCCAGGACTGCTGAAATATACCCACATATCATACTGGGTGCTAGAGTTGCCTTTTAGGTGTGTAAGACAACAATGCCACACACAAAAACAGGATATAGAGTGGGAAGAGAGAAATGTGAGAGAAAATAAGAACAAGAGGAACAAGAGTCATTCGCACACATTAAAGTATGTCACACTGGCTTTGAACACAGACATGAGTCAATGTCTGGGTCACATCACACCTGTGAAGTATTTAACTGTAGTTATTTAAGGTCTCTGAATGTCCCAGATTAGTATTTAAATGTAATGAACAGTCAGAGCTAAATTCTTTTCTCTCACTTGCCAGCGTTACCTATTTGTCTCTCCATTTCTTCAAGCAGATAACATTGTCGGTTTATTAATAGTGTCATATCTGACACAAACGCACACACACACACACACACACACAAACGCACACATACACACACACACACACAAACACACACACACACACACACACACACACACACACACACACACACACACACAATGCTGAGTTGTGTCTGTGAGAAAGCGAGGGCTCAAGTGTGAATTCCAGCCATGCCTGTCTTTTAGCAGCTTGTGAATTTATGATACAATTAACCCTGGAAGATATGCCGAGCACACTCACTTTACACCCTCTGCGACTTCCAGCGTGTGAGTGAAACACACAAATATGCGGAGAAAAACACTCTCTGCACACATGTTATGAATTGAGCGAGGAGAAAATGCTAAGCGATTGCTGGAGGCTCGACCAGGGAGAGATGTCGTACAGATCGATCACCGGATGATGTTGGACTAAAAACAGGTGGAGAATTTGTTCCTTACATGTCCATATTTCATTGAATTTGGGTAAGTGTGTTACAAACAGGGCTGTAATCATAATATATGTCAGGGGGGCGCATCGCCCCCTGTGTTCAAATATGCTTAAAATGCCCCACTCCATATAGTGATATAAAAACACAGACAAGAAATGCTATGCTACAAAAGACAATCACACACCACTGTCTGCAATAAGCATTAGCAAATGTAACTATAATCATAACTAAACACATTGCCATCATTACTACCAGTTATTGTATTGCAGTGCACTGCAGTCCTGCGTGTGTTTTGTCCATGAGGTGTTGTCGTTCCCCAGCAGAAGCTGTCTCAGGTACAGTCACTATCAAACACTGTTCCGTCTCTCTGTTTCCTTGCTCTAAATGTGCATTATTTGTATAATTTATGCCTAGCAGGTAGTTTGGCAAGTAAGAATTAATTTGGCACAGCTGGTCTGTTGTTGTGAGCAGGGCTGGCTCAGGCATTTCAGACACGGAACACTTTCTTGAGCCTTAAAGCATGTACATTTATTCTAGTAAGAGTGACCCAAAATTGACTTAAGGAACTGAAAATGGGCATAACAAGTTTCACAATTTACATTTTGATGGGGGGGGGGGGGGTCTGTTGACTCCATGGCTACAGCTTCAGTTACATACAGTATATCTTCTTTAATGACAAAATAAAACTAAACCAACCATCCTGTGATTTAAGATCCTTGCCTATCATCTATCATGTCCCTGGCATTCCCATCCCGTATGTGGGGTAAACATTATGGACTGTGGCAGATTACTTTGACCTATAGCACCCTGGGGCCTCAGGGACCAGACCATGATGACAGAGGGTCTAAATGTGCATGTCAGTATTTGTGGGTGTTTATGTGTTGCAGTCCATGCACGCACAAGTTCATTCGTGCACATATATCTGTACTCAAATGTTGGTCCCTTCACGTATGTGCAGCGAACGATTGAGGCGACCTTGGGTGGGAGTTGGCCGGAGGTCATGGTGTTAACCTCAGGTCCCCCCAACTCCCACCATTCAAACATACCTCCACCCTTAAAGCGGTTAACAACAACCACAACTGTCCAATCTAGATTTAGTTGGGTTTTTTTCACCATAAAAACATCCTTGTGATTGCAAAATATGTTTAGTCTTATGGTCATTTTGGATAAATCTCACCCAATGCAAAGGTGCAGTGGCCAAAAAAGTCCCCTCCCCCCCTTCAAATTACATTCATCATACTATTTATGATTTCCTTATTTCCTTACTGAACTATGGGTTAGAGGAGTCAGACTGAACTAAGACCAAACTATAGAGATAACTCAAAATTTGATTTCAACTGGTCTTTTTTGTTAACATTTTTTTGGGGATGCGTCAAGTGTTTAATCTTTCTGACTCTCAGCATGTTTACATTCCTCTATATCTATTCATTTACAACTTTATCTTATTTTTAGCTCCACATTTTCTCCCTACAACGGAATCTAGAACCATATTCAGCCTAAAGGTGCACTTTTCAGACGACTGAAGAATGTTTGTTCTCTGCAAATCAGAATTTTGCATGCATGAATGAATGTCCGTATATATTCATTTAAAATCCTGTCCTCATCAGCCCCGGTATTACTTGAAGGCATGATAAACTGTGGCCTTGCCTTGTTTTTCTGGCTTAGCAACTTGCTCCTCTGCATAAATAAATAAATTCAATAAATCGAAGTCAAATCAAAACCATTGATTGAGGTGTGTGAACACAGCTGAATCCTGTTGCAGGGGGGCCTGAGGGTAATCGAGAGCACAAGCAGTGATAATGCCCGCGCTTATGGTTTATATGCCATATGATTTAATTTGTCCTCAAGTTGTTTGCGACTGAGGGAGCTGGGAAGTGTGGTGGTGTTATGTATTTGTGTGTGTGTGTGTGTGTGTGTGTGTGTGTGTGTGTGTGTGTGTGTGTGTGTGGGTGGAGAGTATAAACCTTACAGAACCCAGATGACACTGCCATGGCTGTTATTTTCCCACAGTGCAATATAAATAGCCTGCTAGTGTGGGGTGACGGTGGGCAGGCAGGGGCGCTCAAGGGAGGATCCCATCCACACACAACAGCACATTCCTGTCCACCTGGCCCTGCCAGAGCACCAGGTCACCTTACAGGATTTGTTCACATGCACACAACCCTCCTCCTCCTCCTCCTCACACCTTTCCTTCATCACCTGTTTCGTCACCTCTCTGCCAACTCCCCTTTTCCCCTAGTCAGTGGCCCCCCTGAGGTGAGGTCTCTGCCCACATCACGCTTTGTCACATCGGGCCCTCGCGCTTACTGACTCTCCACCTTTAACCACTGTGGAACGTCATGACGCACACGTTCGATCACACATGCTATCTTGGTTTTTCACACGAACGCACACACAAAAGCCCTGCTTTCATCGTGGAAGCTGCAAAATGTGTCCCTTTTTTACATCTGGTCTGCAACGTGACGCCGTTGGCCAAGCAACGGGCGTTTACAGAGTGATCCATCAGCCTGACGATCCATCAAATAATGCAGCCGCGAATGACAACCTCAGCGTAATGTTAATGGACTGAAAGGACACAGTAAATCAGTTCAGATTACATGCAATAATTTCACTATGAAATGACACTTCTGAGCTATGACCATTCTGCAGCTGTATATTTTACAATAAAACACAGGCTGGTTAAAACATTTCTTGCGCAGGTATGTTTACTCTCTTTGTCCAACCAAGTAAATGATTACATTGATTTAGTGCTGATTTGTGTGCTTCTCAAATTTATGTGCGCATTATCTGCCCCGCTGTTGACATTTGACTCATATAACCTCGAGTTCACACAGGAAAATGATTTACTGTGATTAAATACTTGGATACGCACGTATCTGCTCTGTAAAGTAGACAGCATGTGGCTTCTCATCTTGATGACCCCGCTCTAGAGGCTAAACTTCCCCCCGCTTGTGTCAAGGAGATCTGAAACTTGACTGATCTGATATGCTCTTAAGTCTTACATACTCACGTCCACAGAGCAGGAGCAACACCATCTCCCCTGATTTAATTCAAACCGGCCCTTAATATATCCACAGGTCTTTTAGTCTGTTTACAGAGCTTGGGCTGCAGTCAAAACAGGACAGTGAGAAAGGAGGTGATAATCAACCCTAAATATACCCCCTTTAGCTTCCTCTCCCCCAGATCCTCTTACACAGTAAAGACGACATTAGACAGACGATGCTTCCGGCACAACATGTGCAGAAGTCCTGACGAGGGCACGGAGGGCACCAAAACTTCACACCCGATGCTTGAGGTTAGTGAATGCGTCAACACTGTAAACCAAAACCTGATCCCAGTGAAGTGCACACTCGTGTTGCACCGGTGCAAAAAGTGTAATTATAAGAATAAAGTGTCATAGAAGCATCCAGACCCGGTGAACAAGATCTGCTTCAGTTATGCACAACAGTTTATGCGAGCAAATCAGTCGCCTCAGTCCTCGCGACTACTAATTATAGAACGGCATCATATATACACTTCATACTGCCATCCTAGAACGTAAAGGCCGGGTGACTTCTTAAATGACAGGCGCTGATTTGGTTTCCCATGGCTATCACGTTGGGAGAAAGAAGGCGTGTTTATGGTTAAGGGGTGGGGGGGTGCACAAGAACTCACACACTGTCTCGAGTGTAATCACTCATTACTATCTGCCCTGTGAACACCGTGTTCTGCAGTATAAATCTACTGGCAGACAGCTGGAGTCACCCTGACTGATGAACTCCAAATCGGTGTGAAGAGCCTCAACGGTGATGAAAGTGGCGCCCCCACCAGCATGGCAAAGGTCGATGGCTCTGATCCAGGCTGCGTTTTATTACCTGAAGTACAAAATACTCCTGATTCACCTATTAATTTCTTTTCAACAGTTTGTTGACTGCCAATAAAAGTGATTTTTAATGTGTACTGAAACTGTTATGCAATCTACTTTTGTTATCTGGGAAACTTGGGATGTTTTGTCGCCTGAAACAAGAGATCTCAAGTTGGAGAGCATTTCATACAAACATGGTTCAAAGGGATTTAAAGCCTCAGTGAGCCTGAGCTTTCCCAACACTTTGCTTCCAGATGCTTTATTTTTTCTTCTTTGAAACTGTGCTAGACTTCTGTGGTAGAAATCTTTCATCTGCGCAAAAGCAAAGAGGAACTAATCAGCGTTTTCTGCTCACGAGGCGGATCCACACCCTTTCTCACCCCATGCTTCCCAAAACAATAGAAGTCCACATCTGGAGTGACATCATTAGGAAAACAGTGCTGACGACAAAGTGATACTCTGATGTGATTTATATCACATTACTACTGGCTCACATGACCGCTGCCCTTAACTGTGAAATAAGAGATTATCATGGTGAAGTAGGAGAAATCCAGAATTGAATAATAACTTTACAGTCATGTGACAAAAAGGCAGGGACAGCTCAGAAAGCGGCACATCTGTGTCACGGGATTTATATGTTTTGGTGATAGATAAGAAGAATAAGCAAACACAAGACGTGTTTTATCAACAAAAACAGCATCTGACCAAATGCCTGGCCGGCGTTTGTTGTGGTGCCAGCACCTGACACCCAACCACGCATGGAGAGCAAGAGCATGACATTGGCCACAGCAACAAAAGCACTGTCAGTACGGCGCCCCGAGGAGATCAATTTGCTCCCCCCATTTCCAGGCTTTTCAGCCGGGTTGAATTGAGGACAGAGGGCCGGTCACAGCAGCAGGAGGCTCGGCATTGTTTCTCTAACGGGGTGTAAAGACAAACAAATCACTGGGATGAGATGTGGTCTTGTTGTTGTGATGAGCCAGTGATTTACACCTGGATCACTCGGGCTGATAAGGGATAATTAGTTCGGGATTACTGTGGTCACTAACAGTTTATAAAGAGTGAGTGTCTATCTGTGCATGAGTGGGGGAGTTTAAAGGGCAGCATTGTGGTTTAGATGCATGTGCTTAAGCTGACTTTGCTCCCCAGAAAAACTTAACCAATGATGTGATTAAAAAAGGATGAATGACTGTGTACTTGTACTTTTCTTCTGGTAAACTATAAGGACAATCAGACATTTTGTATTTCACTGATAACCTCAGCACTGATCCTAAACTGTGTGAACACTGGGGCTGCAACCTTATTGATTAATCGGATGATTATTACCTCTGCCAAGGAGGTTATGTTTTCACTCATGTCCGCTTGTCGGTTGGTTTGTCAGCAGGATTACACAAAAACTATTGGATGGATTTACATGAAACTTGGATGGAGGATGGGTCTCAGCCCAGAACAGACCGTGTTCGTTTTTGGTGCGGATCAAGAATTTTTTCTTACTTTATTTAACATTCTGATATAGGGCATTTTCTGACATTTTCTCAGGGAATAATGCACGATGTTCATGAGAAAAATAAGGCGTACACAGGCTGCTGGTAAAGGAGTGCGCAACAGGACTGTGATCTACCGAGTGCCAATCTAGTTTTCTCTAAATCAAGAAATTTGAGAAAAATGCCTGCTATAATTTCCCGGAGCACAAGTTAATTGCCTTGTAAAAAAAACAACAACAACAAAAAAGACAGCGTTTATAATAATAAAAAAAGAGAAAATAATAATGTTTGACAGTTTTGCTTAAAGAAAAATAAATAAAAAAAATACTTAAATTGCTAATAAATCACCCAAACTGTTATTTTTGGATGAATTAATTAATTGACTGATATATTCAGCTCTAATGATAAGAAAAAAGAATAAAAAAACAAAAACAAAAAGTACAGTGATCGCTTTGCCAGATGTGGGAATGTTTTTGTTGTGGAAAAAAAATGACATCACTGTAATCTGTCTCATTATGGGCGGCAGTAGCTCAGTCGGTAGAGACTTGGCTTGGGGACCGGAGGGTTCAAGTCCAGCTACGGACCACAATATGGAAGTGGACTGGTAGCTGATGAGGTGCCAGTTAATGAAGTGGACTGGTAGCTGATGAGGTGCCAGAAGTTCACTTCCTTGACTACTGCCGAGGTGCCCTTGAGCAAAGCACCAAACCCCCATATGCTCCCCGGGCGCTGTCACAGCAGCCCACTGCTCCTAGCTTGCTGTGTGTGTGTGTGTGTGTATGTATTTGTGTATACTTACAATATGCAGCTAGTGATGGGTCAAATGCAGAGAATTTCGGGTGTGTTTGCATGTAGCAAGTAATATATCTGATAAAATAATAAAGTATAAGAAAAAAAAACAACAGCAACAATCTAATATATTAATGACATTAAATATCTAGACACCAAAATATTCTTATAGCTACATATTCTACCTTGTGAACTGCATGACTATTGCACCTGAGAAAGTGACTGGACTGTAACCTGCAGGTAAACACACTGCATCAACACTGATTGACAAACTGAAGCAGGGAAAACATGCCTTGATTTACTCACCTCCATATTTTCCTTTTCATTTCATGGTACACATTAGCATGGTAGTGTTCTTCATTGAAGAGAAACATGAAAAGTTATAATAATTTGGACAAACGACATGTATGTATGGGGTGGATGTTGTTTACCCTCCTTTTTGTCTCCCTCTACAAAGTCTACATTCTCGTGCTCATAGGTTACCTGTAAACTTGACGCCGTGTACCTGAGCCCCGGCACACAGTCTACCTTTGGGACACGAGAAGGGAAAAAAAAAATAAAGAGTGTGTGTTAAATATCGTAAATAAAAATGGCAGGAGAAAGAAGAAGAAGAAGAAAAAGAAACATCATTGAAGGGTTAATTTTGAGTCATACCAGGCTCCGAGAAGTAGAAAAATGAGAAAAAAAATTCCTCCGCCGCGGCGACACAGAGAAAGAAAACTTTAACTCCCAGAGTGTTTAAATGTTGTGTCGAGGGTCAAATTAACGACTGTGTTGAGGGGTGTTCATTTTTCTACGCGGTCACAAACAAATGCAAAGTAGATATACGCCTTTTTAAAAAAGTTTTAACCATCTTTTCAGTCGGACCATAGATCCCCGCTGACTTCGGCGGAAGGATATGTTTTTTCTGCGTCTCCGCTCGCAGTGACTTCAGTGAGTGGTGAGCGTTCAGGGCTGAGGACTTTTTTCCGCCGCCGTGTGTCTCTACTACGACTTTAATTATGTTGTTTTAATCGGTTGTGAACAGAGCAGCTTGTAGGACACATGTAGAAAAATATTTAAAATCAACGTGTTAATGTGTTTCGGCTCTACACGTAGCTCGGTTGTGCGTGTTTGTGAGTCATTTTCGGCGAGACTTTTTTGAGAAGTAACCGTCCCGGGAGACAAACTTCACTTCGGTTTGGCGACCTTATGTGGATTTTACAGAAAATATGGAGCAGATCCCCGGTTTCTCCTCGGGCAAACCACTAGTCTTCGTCTTCTGCTTCATTCACCTCTCCCTGGGTAAGTTTGTTATCATTACAAAGAATCTACATCTTTTTTTCCCCCCTTGATAATTCAGAACTTGTCACGTTTTGGTGCCTCCGCATCTTCTCTCTCTTTTACACACACACTCACACACACTCACACACACACACCATCTGTACACTTGTGTCCGACTAGCTAGGTGTGTGGCTTTTGTAAAGGTTACCTGAAAAAGCAAACCCCTCGTCTAACAAATGACTTTAGCCGGATAGAAAGAATGTTTAACCTACATTTATGGTTATTGTTTCGTTTCTTGCTGTGTTTAAGACAGAAACTGGTGCGGCATTTTTTACCCAAACATCGCCAGCTTAGTTTGATATCACTGTGACGTCCACATAGAGGCTGAGGGTGTCACTGATATACTCAGTTTTACTTATTATTATGCTGTATTTTTTATGTCTTGTGTTATCAGCGTTATTGACTTTATACCAGTTAAAACTTCTGGATCATCTCCACATAGTTTAAAATGCAGTAATAGATTTGCACACCTGCCTAATTACACTAAAACAGAACACAACCTTCTCCCCATGTATGTGATTCAGATTAGTTCAGTAACATTATCATGGCCCACCACTATCAGATCTTGGTCGCACCGCTGCCCAGATGTTGAACAGCAAGAGCAAAAGAAAGAATTCAAAATGGACACTTAACTATGTTAAGGCTGCCCTGTTGAATTAAGAGAGCTGTCAATGATGAAGGGAGGGATGACTTGTGCACTTCCCGGCCAGACATCCACCAGAATAGTTATGGTTAAAGAGTTGTAATTGGAAGAAAACTTGTTTTTCCCTTTAACAAGATCCTACCCTTGTGTAAAACTGCAGGTCGCAGGTTTTTTTGACCACCCAGCAGTTCAGAGGTTTGGGTCACACTCTTTACATGCTCTAAAATGTGAAATAATTAAGGGGGAGTGGGTGTAAAGAGTCAGAAATTGTTTGTGATTAGGGCTGCACAATTTTTTGTAATATTACTGGAGTCGCAATAGCCAAATCACAAGAAGCTGCAGTTTATTTTTTTAGTTGAAGGTAAAATGGGTGACAAAACTGCATTTTAATGTAGTACTGTAGTGCTACACAGATGCCCTGACCTTGTTTTTCAGTGAAATCTAAAAATTGTGATGCAAAAATCATCCTTTCCATCAATTGTGAATGATTTTACAAACACTGTTAACACCTGTTATATTGATAGCTATATGATTTTATATTTAGCCTTCAGCCCCATTTATGATAAATTGCCTAGATTAGATTGGAAATGTTAGTTACTCAAATTGTCTACAGTCATAAAAATGTTAGCTGTGTACACGTTTCTAACACAGCATACAAAGGGATGACTGGTTTACCTTCCAGTGCATCTGTCTTTAATTAAGCACTAGTTAGAGTCTAATAACAGGTCCTAGAATAGGACTTTAGGTCAGGGGTCAGCTCACAGTGAAGAATGAAACGTTATTTCTTAGACACTGCAGAAATGGTAAATAAAGGCACTTTGGGGCACTGTGGTTTAGACTACCACATGGCACCTAAAAGAGAAGAAGAGCATTGACTGCTAAAGGTCAAGTAGACCACCAGATTGCCTGCTAGAGGCCTAAAAAGATCACGGTAATTTCCAAAAATCACCGACATTATTGATTTCACAGTCTCATTTGTTGTATGTGTTTCTGTTAGTGTTGTGTACAAAGAGCTTATGCTTGAGATAAAACTAAAAATATGCTAGAATATAGAAAAGCACATGTGAAAAGATGTTTCACTGCCATTGTGCATTGGTTTGTTTCTCTGTAACATAGTGATATCATTTGCACTATAGTCTAAAGTTATGGTAAAGCCTTTTTTGCGAATTCAAAAGTGCGTTAACACTCTTAGATATCTCTGTTGAGGAAAGAATATAGATGTTCAATCAACACATCTTTAATGGAGGTTCGGTGGTGAAAACTGAGTTTGCAGTGTGCCGTACGCATTCATCGATATGATTTGATTGATCTGGCCGCATTCGTTGATTTTCTGTTTCTCAGCATAAAACATTTCCCAATGTTTTTTTCCAGCTATATTGGTTTGCTGCGCTGATAAGTAAGACATATCCTCTCGCCTGCAGTCTGTTTAACCTTTTTCATGAGGGTGGCCATGCAGCTAAATTGATTTAATCTCACATGTTTTTTCTTGCCTTTTTAGCTCAGAGTTGATACATGGCGCCCTGCTATTCTTTCATAAGTTTTGTCATGGACTATAGGTGACTTGTGAACAGAGAAGTTGCACAAAAGGAGAAAAGACAATGTAAAAGTGCTGCAGGCAGTGCAAGGAGAGGCAGTGGAATGTTGTTGGTGTTTGACATTCCTCCCTCTCTGTTCAGCCTCTCTCTCTCTCTCTCTCTCACACACTCACACACTCTCTCACACTCACACACACAATTTGTGCACCTTGAATTTCTTTTCACTCCTCTCTCCATCCTCACCCTTAGTTTTTACAGCCAACAGGTCAACTAACAAGTAGTCAAGTACAAAATCAAACTACTAGTAGTGAGTGTGAAAACTTGAACGCGACACTTTATAAATTAGCATTATTTTTGTTGGCTGGTGAGTGAAGCAAATCTACCAGCCACTTGCATATTTTACTAGAATTTAGCGGGTGCCCCAGATTGGGGTCGGGTGTCACTATGTGTTTCTGAATTTGAGGTAGTGTGTCCCCTCAGAGTTTCTGTAAGACATTAGTTTACCACTCACAGCTAGCTGTACTGATGAAGCTGACGCAAATAACAATGGTGTGAATGAAAGACATACATTAACAGCAACGTGCGAGACAGAAAAACCGCAGTCACCAATGTAATTGAGTGTTTAATAAGAACATAATAAAATGAACACGGATACAAATGGCATCAACTCCTGTCTTACGGCAACACTGAGGGGCTACGCTGCTTTTTTGCGCTAGCTGGTGGCGTACCTTTTGAATCATTTTATTATGATGGTACTGGGATCAGAAGTTGATGTCAGCCATTGCTCAGCCCTACTGCGTTGTAAGGGTTAGGGTAGTCCTCCATGAGCAGCTGTGATCACAGTTTGTGACGTGTGCAAGGAACAAGTGGTTTTCTATAAGACAGGATGGCATTAAAGAAGGTGTTGTTTACCTTAATGATGTGAGGAAATGTTGAGGTTTACCCATTCTGCAAAAGGCGCCTTTAGTCTGCAAGGTTTTTTTTAACCAGTTCACTGTGGGTTTCTTTTTTTTTTTTTTTTTTACTATTTCTTGTTTGCAACATCTGAAAATCATTTGCCAACAAAACTTGTGGAAGTGTCTGCATGTTGCGGTCTGGACCAGTTTTTTTTGTAAATTTTGAACTGAATCAGAGGTACAGCTAGACATACAGCTAGTGACTACATGAGACTGGATCACAAAAGAGCTGCAATCTGCTTAGCATTAAAAATGATGCTTTGCACCCTGTCACTTGTATGATCATAGATGCAAAGCCAATCAATTAAGTGCGTTACAGCTCAGTTGGGGAGGAACAGTTTTACCTTACTCCTAACAGGAGCATAATATTGTGGGCAGCACCAATGACCTCCCCACTGTTAAGGTGCAGTTGAACCATTTATTATAATCACAACGTTGCACGCAGCAGCCAAACATGCTATTCCTGAGACAGTGTTTCCGTGCACACTTCAGTCGAGCTGTTGTCCCAATATACAGACAGCATGGGAGACTTAATTTAGTCAGACTTTGAGAGATTTGATTTAGTACGATTTCATCTTACTAAATGTTTACATGGACTTTAAAAGTCTGATTTCAGTTGGACTAACACAATAACAAAACAAAAAAATTTTCTAACATCAAGCAAACGTAGTGTTTGTTACCAAGTTCTGCCTGCAAATGTTGATGTGTGACATATTCCACAACTACCAATAACAACACACCATTGGCATTCTTCAATAAGTTCCTGTGGTGTGTCCATGTTTGATGCCTGCAAAGGTCAATGACGCCTCTCTGTGTTGATGCAGGAACACAGTTGATACTGTGCTACAGTCCAGCTGAATGTCAGTCTGATTCTTCAGGAAGCGTAGGTGCCATCTTTGTGGCACACGACATAGTGCTACCCCAAAGGTGTGGGCATGTGGATGCCTTTGTGACAGCTGACATGCGTGTGTGTATCTATTTGCGTGTGTGTGTATGTATTGCGTTGTGGATGCAAACCAACAAAGGCTGGCAATTGTGCCGCCCATGGTTTACTTGCATCTGACCCAAGCTGGAGCCTGCCTGGTGTGAAATGTGATTTATCTACGCCATGCTTCGCCCCATGCACAGAAGACAAAGATATTTATTGAGCTGCCCACAACACTGCATTATTAACTGGCCGCCAGCTCTGCCCACTGCCTTGTGGCTGTGGTATTAATGTGGCATAAAACATCTTCTCTGTGACACCCTTCTCTTTGATTTCTTTATCTCATCTTTTCTCCCCCACATTGCTTCAGTGTGTTCATGTTTCAGGTTAGATTCAGTTCAGCCTTCTCCACCCTTTTGATTAGTAGTGTAGTAAAAAAGCCAGGCCTCCACATCTGTTTTGGTCCTATACTTGTTGGTTGTAGTGGGAGAGAGTAGTAAATAATGTGTAGAACTGTACAAGTCAGTGGGCCTGTACTCCAGATGCATGTGTCTGTATTTCCCTGCACACGCACAGTGCATGTGTGTGTGCCTCTGCAGCCACGGTGGCTTAGAATAGACGTAAACTTATAGACCTACGGTGATTAAGGTCTTGAAGTTGAAATGCATAGCAGACAAGGTGAAAGTCAAAGGCATGGATCTGTTACCATTTAGCTTCACCATGCTAATACAGCGCCAATGCCCGATTGACCACTTGCTCTGTGTGACTTTGATCCTCAGGCATTAAATAAAAACCAGTCAAAATGTGAATGAAGCTAGGTGCATGCCCTGCGTGAACCACATGCACTGTTACTATAGGAGGTGGTGTTTGTGGCTGTGAAGGTCGAGGGGATTACAGAGCGTTGTGTCTGCACTGTTGAACAGGTTAGCAAATTAACAGGGAATTACTGCTGCCTGCATTCCTTGGCCAACACAGCCCCGTAATCCTGGAGACATTCAGGCAGGGTGCATGGAGTAATGAACCAAGAGGCAGGGCACATCGAAGAGGAGAAGGAGGAGGAGGAGGAGGAGGAGGAGGAGGGAAACCGCTTTGTAATGGGTCACTGTAATTATGTAGTCCTATGTTTAACAGCCGGTAGTAATGTGTGATATATAATCAGTCTTATTACAGGACATGGATGTTGATTTGAATTAATTTGACAATTTTTAAATTTAAAAACAAATATTTGCAAATTTAAACTTCTTCTTGTAGTGATGTTAATAACAGTAAAATAATAACCAAGCAGTATTGGGCAGTGTTCCCCAGAGAGTGGCTGTGCACCTGTGGTGGCGGGCAATCAAATCAACGTGCACTGAACCACATCGCAACAATCAGACATCGCATCATAATCAGTGCGACAACAGGAGGGATGTAATACCAGAGAGCGTCTTTCTCTCCCTGCAAAGCATGTATGATTGACAGTAGATGGGAGGGGAAGAGCAAGGGCAGATTGTCCACTAGTTAATCGATGGCAGTTGTATTAAAAAAAAAAGTACAAAGTGCTAAAATGGTTCTCAAAATATACTTGGGCAGCTGTTAATATACCTGGCCAGCCTGCCAAAGTAAAGACAGTGTGGCGAACACTGTTGGGTTACCTTTGCATACTGAATTTAGGTGTGACACGGGTAGGGTTGCAATGGTATGAGATTTTCATGGTAAGATAACATCACGATTTAATGGTATGACGGTATAATATTACATTATGATTATTATTATCACAGTTATACCCTTGAAGGAAAGAAAACAGAAGAGTTTTTTTGGTTTGACAGAACACTTTATTATAATTTCACAGAATGTTAGGTCCTGACTGACAAATAAAATCCTGAAATATATGTATTTTAAATAACACAGACACAATAGAATTCAATACCTTGGATAAGCAAAAGTACATAGAATGATAACCGTCAGTTTTGTACCATGATGTATCGCTGCAGCCCTAAACACGGGAAAATATGGTTAAAACACAGAATTTAACAATAAAGATTGTGAATGGAAAGACATCGGCTCTAGTTAGGCTATTGTTGATTCCCACTTTTTGTCACTCACTAACTTTTTGTATTCAAGCTTCTGCTCTGATTAAAAAGGAAAAGCTTGTATGATAAAAAGACAAGGGGAAAGAAGTCTTTCTGTTCAACCAAACCATACCAGCGGAATAATTTGTAATGGTTAACCGCCCATGTTTCTCAGTATGAGAAAAATAAATCTCATATTGAGACATGATATTTCATTGCTTGAATCATTGTTGTCATTGGTCATTGTTGTTTCATCAGAGTTCACAAGTCAGATTTTGTCAAAATCTTACAACAGCATGAGAACTTAAATATTTTCAGACTTCTTGGTGCTTCTGAATTCATAATATATTAAAAAAGCATAAAGATAATGCTGGGATAATTATTAGAATTGTCCATGGTTATCCCTCTCAATGAGTCGAATATTATAGAATATGACATATCACCAGATATATCTGTAATTTACTTATTTTATAAGAATATACATGTAGACACAGTCTTTCACAGGCTCCAGTAATTAAAGTTGTGCTGAAATACTTTAAGACCACAGTTTAAATCATCTAAAAACTATGTAAATGTCACTGAACAGTCCACTCCAGTTGTTTTTTTAATCATGATAAAAAAAGTTTTGAATCAGAAAGAAGTTAGGATAAGCATGAGCAAGGGAAAGTCCCCACATTTGCCCTGTCTGGCCTGCTCTCCATGTTTCTGTCTGTCTGTCTCTTTCTTCCTCCAACACATACACAGAATACACATACTGAGCCAACAGGCCAGCGCTCAGTTTGAGATGAAACTCAACTCGCAGCATTTCCAAGTAATTACAATAGCGAGGCGACTGTCTCAGGTGGGAGGTTGGCCGGTGATTAGAGCTCAAGACTTTGTTCTTCATTTTAATATAATTTTAAGCAACTAAAACTACTGGCAGTTCTATATCCTTTATGCTTATTCGTGGTCCTAACCCTATCCAGGAGATGAGCTCGGGACATCCCAAGTAATCACGTGCTTCTGCTGCATCTGTTGTCAGTGATCTGTGTCTTACAGTATGTCACCACCCTTTAAACTGAAACTGACCTACGAGACTACAGCCCTTAAAGCCCCTGCTTGGTTCGTCTGCTTGGTTTCTCTGCTGTTTGTGTGGGCCAGTAAAGCTTCCCTCAGGGTAATGGTGTTTAGTTTGAGCCTCGTCTCCCTCCTTCCATGCTGAGCTAAGGGTATTTTATTGCAAGTTACCATGACGACTGCTTGGCCTGCTGGATCGAGAGGCTTGTGCAGCAATTCCAGGAAATGGGGTTACTTCCTCACTCAGCGCGAACAACTTCCTGCCCTCTGCTGTATGGATGTGTGCCAGGGCTCAGGGACACCCATTCGTGTGCAGTCTTTGTCTGTAGTTTCGTAATTACTTCCTCATCTCAATCCTCAGCTATTAGCTCAAAGCCCGTCTATCTCTCTCCCTCCCACTTTCTCCGTCTTTGACAATCTTTCTTTCTTCTCATGACATGGCTGGATCCCTCTAGGGACCTGCTGTGGTGTCTGTGACAAAGCAGTGGCGAGCGCTGAGGGAGGAACCAGCGTTATGCCAGCTGAGCATCTCAGCTCCCCCTTTAATTTTTTTTCCTGTCTACACCATTTAAAGGCAGTGATTTCTGCTTTCTGTTCACTTAGACTCCAGTCGCATATCTTAGCGTTTTCAGTTTTTGCAGATTCTCACAGACAGAAGTACCTCTAAAAGAAAGAGGACTTCGGTATAAACTTATTTTAACCTGGAATTTGTGTTACCATGTCTCTAAAAGTAGCTGTGGCTTCTGCAGTTTACCGCAGTTCACAAAAGCCAAGATTCACTTGCACTGGGGCTCAGTAAATGCTTCTAGTAATTGAAAGTGAAAAGTTAAATGGAGAGAAAAAAAAACGACCTAGCTGCTGATTATGCACAGGCGTTGCTTTTGTTGTTTCTGTGAGGCTGTATTTAGCTTTGAGTCAGCCTGCTAAAGTGATGTAAATAATAATGTGACCATGTTAATGTTTGGCAGGTATAATGTTTGCCATCCTAGTTTAGGGTGTTAGCTTGCTAACATTTGATTATCAGCACTGCACTTAATGTGTGGCTGAGGCTGATGGATTAGTTTTGCAGGTATTCTGTCTTTTGGTAAAACAGAAAGTTGGATCTTACGATGGTCCTTCTTTAAAAGCACAACGGATCAAAGTTTCCTCTTCTGACCAAAAACTGTCTGTACCAAATTTCCCAAGACAAAAAAATGAAATACCATATAGGAATATCAGGATATCACCAAATTCAGTGGGATATTCCTATCTGGGACTCATGAATGTGAAATTTGGCACCAGTTCTTTAAGTAGAGGTTGAGATGTTTAACCAAATAGGGGAGATTGACCTGCTGGTTGCAATTGCAATGCCAGTCCATTTAATAATCGTCAAGAAAATATCAGTCTGGACTGGAGTGCTTGACCAATCAACTGACTGATAGTCTGGCGCCGCCATCGCCAAAGAAATGTCACTAGTATGGTTAAAACAGCTGCACAGAGCTTGAACTGTGAACTGTAATTTGAAAATGTAATTCAGATCTGTCTTTTTTCACAAGTGGGTCTGTAATGATATTCAAGAGAAAAACATACATCTTGTGATGATTTCCAGGTTTTCACATTGCAAGACACTCTGTGGGAACACTCAGTGCATTTCGATAGGGTAGTCTGCTTTTAAACTTTGACAGACTAACTGGTGTCATCCTCTGTCACACTGATGATAATGCAAGCCAGCTGTGTCACAAACGATGACAGGCCTGCCTTTTCTCAATATGCAAAAAAACACTGGAAACTAGACAGTGTCTCGCAATGTTATCATGTAATCATGGCATTCACTTCTGCTTCCCACATTAGCGTGCACAGGCATTTTCCCTAACTTTTTAATTAACTTAACTCTGATCCATGTGTTGCCTGTGGTGATGTGGTCAGGGGGTGTGATGATAGTGTGGGGCTGACATGCAACAAGGGTTCCTGCCTGGAATCAGGAACACGGACTTTGCTGTTACATTCACCCCACCATTCTTCCGTGGGCGTACTCCTTCAGCTAATAGGCCTACTTAGCCCCACAGCTAACTGAGCTACTTGCTAGGTGCTCCAGCCAAAAATAGCTACAGCAAAGAATATCGAATCCAGTATAGCAAACAGCAGTAAGCATTTATGCTTCCCCCCTATAGGTTTGGAGTTACGTTTGAATTTCTTGTAATTTACACCTTTTTAAAGTCTAAACTGTAAAAAAATGTATGTCTGCTACCCTGCTCTGTAAATCTTAAATGATTTGTGGTTTCTTTATGTCGCCCCCTAGATTTAGTTGGGTATCCACACAATCAAATTTTGTGTAAATTAGTAACGGCAGCGTTCTCTTTCTTGTCTAAGATGAATAAACATGTTGTCCTGCACCTTGTTGAAAGAGCGATTAAACAACGCTCACGGAGGAAAAGTTCATGTTAGTTTGCAGGCTAGATAGTCAATCAGCTTCTCAGCTGCAGCAAACTTAAGGGCATGTAAACATACCTGCAAATGTCACTTCAGACCGGTTAAACTCTAGTCTGGTCATTAAGCTTAAATACCACTAACGGCACACATTTCATAAAGATTTTGAGATTATTTTTGACTACATTGAGTGACTAATTGTAATTAATTAACTAATGTAATTTCATTTGGACTTTAAAGCTTCTATGGTAGCAAAAGTTGAAGGAGGCACCATGACATTGAGATCGTCTTTTCTTTATTCTTTTCCCCTCAATATTTTGCTTTGGTTCAGTTTTTAAAAACATTTACTGTAGAAATCAAGTGGCTAGAAACATACTTTCTGCTCATTCTGTGTTGACCTGTCTTGCTCTTTTTCCATGCAGCAACAAAGTAAAAGATTTCCTTCTGCCTCGTCTACAAGCTGACACTGGAACACTTGAGTTTTCATTGTATTCAAAAAAGAAACGTGCTTTGACATCTGTGTATATGTAGATTCTCAGTTTTCACTTTCTGCATTATGGAATCGTTATAGATCAGCCTCTATCAGCAGGGGTCACACACAGCTCTCCTCCCAGTCCCACCAGACTGCAGACACCATAAATCTCCCGCTTTTGTTCTCTACTTTAACATCCCCCCCATAACCTGTGCTCTCTCTCTCTCTCTCACACACACACACACACACACACACACACACACACACATACACATACGCATGCGCATAAATATACATACACACAACACACACACAAGTACCAATGAGTGAGAAAAGGAATGTCTTAATCGGGAATAATAATCATAATTCAGTCACTTCTTTGCTTCTTCTCAGCTCTGCCTGTGGTTTCACTGTTGACTTTGTTGATTGGGTCTTATCAAGGCCGTCATTCCTGGGAAATTTTCCTGTCCATGCTTCATTGATAGTGAAGTGTGAGAACAGCCAGGTAGAAAGGATACAATGCTGGTGATATGAATCTGGATCACAATGCATCAGGTTATGGGAATGTGTGTGAACATTTAGTTTATTTTACTTTAGAGAGACGGATTGCTGAAAGCTTTTCCAAACTTTCAGTCAGGGAATTGCTGACCTGTAAATCACTGGGTGATCGGTGTGTGTATTTGTGTGTTAAAATGGCGTAATAGGAGGCAGGCTGTTCCAAATCTGGTAAGATCATTGCGTCTGGCATTGCGACAGCGTGCATGGGAAGCTCGTCAAACCAGTCGAGGGATGAGAGCAGCTTTTCCCCCTCTTTGCTCTCTTGCCTTCATTCTTTCACTTCTTGTGTCCTATGCCCTGATTTTCCCAGCTCTCCCTTACCCCTCACCCTCTCTTTGCTTATTTTGCAATTGTTTGTTCGCCGATGTATCTGTGCCACACAGGCCGTACCCTGCAGTGTGTGCTCAGATTTGATCACATTTGTGCTCCTTTTCTTATAGATTCAAAAGCAGATCATACAAGATTTTGCATTAATTTTCATTTAAAACTTCCCACAGTGTTGCACATCTAACCACATATGTGTGGATTTCCAGCTCTCTGCGATGTTTTAGTGTATGTGTAGGATTTTCATGTGTTGACTCGCAGCCAGTGTGCATGTATGTCTGCTCAGTAGAGAAATAGTCCCAAAATAGATCAGTATTTTTTCTGTGGTCTCTTGTACTGCAGCTGTAGTCTACTATCAACTCATACTTTATTTCAGAAGATGTCTGTGCAGTTGTGCACTTGGAGGCATGCTCCATGTGCGTGCTTGTTGGGATTATGAATTTCACAGTGGTTTATGTATGGTATCCCCATGTCTAATGGACTATGTCTGTCAACCCGACTCTAAAGCATTAGTTTGCCCATGCTCTATGACCAGGGCAGCTCAGAGACTGGACCCTGAACAATGTGTCCCAACTTTTTACACTACAAAATAATATCAAGTAGGGTTATTAAGTGTGTCTTTGCAGGAACTCAACTTGAGTGACACTGTGATTAATCTAGGGGCAGGAAGTAACACCATTTCTGAGCGCACTTCCTGTAATGCAATGACTGTTTTGTGAAGACATTGTTGGCGTTTCTTTGAAATCATTTCACCTACCCTCAGTTTTGTATAGAGAACTCTATTCTGTAGTGTCAGGATACCTCACATAACGACTTGTGAACATGTGAGACTATAAATGTAACAAAATGTTGACGTTGCAGCATTTGTGCAACTGCTGCCAACGTTTTTTTTACAGTCTTACTTGATTAATCACACACCCTTAACAGTGTAGTATTTCATTTACCTACCATATCATATTGATAAATTATGACTGACAACACTACACTGTTGTTCGGCATGTTGCGCCAGCATGGTGTGCGTGAAGACCACTTGAGCCGCGTGTCTCTGGTGGCTTGAAGGCCCCACAATAGCTTATGTGTGTGGTTATGAGAGTTTCATTGGCGGGGAGATAGTTGGGCTTTGTTGTCTTCATATAGGCTCATTTCTGTCTGCCTGCTCATCTGGCTGCCCTGTGACCACTGGCTGATTTCAGGCTGGCTCTTCATTGGCTGGATAGGCAGCAAGCCTTCTGCATTATCTCTCAAAGGAGGAGAAACTTGTAGACTATGTGGAGGGGTTGCCTCAGAGGGGTGGGGAGTGTATGTGTAATTTAAACTGGTTGTGTCTTTCATATACATACACATAGTATTTTAAGTTTGTGGCACATGATGCAGGAGGACATCATCATCATGGTGTCTGTGTCTAGACACAGCAAGTCAAAAGCAAGACATGATGGTAACTGTGTACTAAAAAGGTTTTTTTTACGGGCAGGAGAAGAATATAGTATTCATATTATGTTTTTCATTAGTGTACAGCATTTACTCTCTAATTGTTTTGTGGCAGTGGTGGCAGCAGGTTAATTCTGGTATTTGTTCTACATGTATCCCCGCTGGTCTAAGTTTTGGTTTTTACATTGCAGGTGGTTTGCAGTGCTTAATATTGATCATTTTGTTTAACTGATTGTGATTTAGGGGCTACTTCTTCACATTAGGTGTAATGCCTCTTTGTGTTTTGTTTTGTTATCTAGATTATAACTCATGGAGGAGAAACATTTTTGAATCCGTGTGGAATGGATTCATTAGCTTTGATAACAATACCACTTACATATGTAATGTGCTCGTCACACTTACAAAGTATTGCCAATATTCGTACTCAACATGTTGCAGATAAAGTGCCTTTCGGATTGTCCCCTCTCTAACTTGTCTCTTGTTTCTTGCAGCCCTGCAGTGTATGGATGATAAGGCGCCTTGTGTTAACAACGCGACTTGTCTGACCTTCAGCAATGGCACCGAATACTGCAGGTAAGATTGACTTGCTGGGTCTGTTACCAAGCACACAGGCTTCTTAGTATATCTCACACTGTCACCACAGCACTGCTAACAAAAATGAGAACACGGCAATAGAAATGGCTCTTAAGAGGATTGTTGGATGTGAAAGCTAGTACAGAAATAGGGTTTTTAGATCAACCCCAGCCTGTCCACGGGACCATGAGGTTTTACTGAGGCACGGAAGAGGGAATAAAAGAATGCTCTGTCTGACAAAGTACACCAGTACGGGGAACAATACCAACACACACACTTCCACCTCCAAGATGTTATTTAGGACATTTTGTGGGTTTTGTTACTTACTCTCTTGTTGCTATAGAATTGATAGCTTTTAGTGTTGCCAACATATTTTACTTCTGATTTGATGTTGCTTGGGGATGTCAAGACGGTGACCAGACATTTTTATTACTTGAGAAAGTTACCTATTAAGTGTATTTGATGAGAAAAAACAATCTGAAACTTGGTTGATTGAATCAAAATGACAAGTAGGGATATCACTATTGCCACACATTTTGTGTTTCTGGGCCCGCGCCATGTTGTTGTGGAAACTTGAAATAACCTGCAAGGGAGTCTCTTCTACTACCGGTGGTGCAAACAGACCGTTGAGGAAAAGTGCTGTAGTGTAAAGGAGAGCAGTGGCCTGTTTGATCTATGCCTTCCACTTTTTGACAGCTTAGCCTAGTTTGTAATTAAGACTGAGCTATCTTTGTAATTGCGTCGCCACTCCCGAGCCAAATTCCCAACGAAAACACACCATAGCTGGTTCATGAACCTGATCATATTTCACCAAATGTGATGTGAATCAGAGCGTGTGTCTGTTCCCAGAGCTTTAGGAATTTCAACACTCTTCTACTTCCCTAAAATAGGGACGGAGAAAGCAACATTCTCTAATCGGTGTTTGACTTTCTCTCGTCTAATTGAAGGTCAGAGAGTTATTGGACTGAATCAACTGTTGTATTAATACAAACAGAGGAGTCAAATCTTAACCATACAGACTACCAAATACCACCAGATTGGATATGATGTCATCTTTGTGTATTTTGTGTAGTTAAGGCTGTCCACACCAAGAACAATAACAATAACTATAAATATATCGTTTTAAAACATTCAAACTCTGCTCATGGCTGAGTCAACATCACAACCCTAACAAAAATGACAGTGGTGAAGATATCTTTGGGCACTATTGTGGCCTCTGAAGTTTTTTTTGTCTTTACCGATGTCCTCTTAGACCGGTGCCAGGATAATTGATTTTGACTCATACAAAAGTAGTCTATGAATACTCCCCGTCTGGGACGAATTTTGGAAAACAATACCCAACAGTCATAGGTCATCAGTATCCTCTTTCTCAAGCTGCCTTCCCATCCGGAATGGGCAGGGCTTGGCACCGACGTTTACAGAACACTATCATTCGTTAGTAAGGATGTTGTTATCGTTATAGTTATCCTTCTTGGTGTGGACTGCCCTTCAGTTAAGTGTGGCAGCTGCATCATGAACTAGTGTGATGTGGGTGATGACTGGATTGGATTGTCTTGATTAGATGATTTTCAAACAACAGGCCCAGATCAAAAGATCACAGCCAACATCAGAGCGTGTGTTCTTAATGTGGGCAGACGGGCTTGCAGTACTAGCAGAACAGCGATTTATGCTGATACTTAATGTCATTTGTCTGAATTAACATTCAGATCATTTGCAGCAGTGAAATGCATGACACATGCCGTTTTGTGTTTCGTTTTTTGTCCAAGTAAACTATACATGTACATACTGGAATTATAAGATTTCTCTTGTATGTAGTCTCGCTCTTGCTCAGCCAAGCTGTCTCCATTCGTGACCATTGAGTTCTGAGTTTTCTCAGAAGTAGATGATGATATTGATGATAAAAAAGCCTCTTCGCCTGAGGACACACAGAGAGGAGTCTCTTAGTTTAGAATAGTCAGCTGACAGAGCGCAGGCCTACTGTTAGACTGATTAACCAGTCAGTCAGTTTTTCCTGCTGTCCACAAGCAAACATGAACACATACACACTCTGATACACACACATGCGCACACAAATAGCAGCACTTGCCTCTGTCTGGCCTGTCTGCTTGCGTCTGCACTCTGCTGCTGGTCAAAAGGCTCATTGTGTAAAAATCAAATTATGTGTTTATTAGTCTCTGCAGTGTGTTAAAGGCTGCCGGCTGTGAGTAAACAGTCACTTTGGATGTTTTGCTCGGACCAGCCAAATTATGTCACATAGATCACGTCTGTGGTCGGAGTTACTGTAATTAAACAGACGATTAATATGACAGGCTTATATCACTTAGGGGCAACCACTTTGGACAGCTGTGCCAAGACATTTGAATGTATCACTGGTTTACCATTACAATCATTTTTAAGTTCTGAGAACGGAAAGCAAATGTCATCACCTTATTAACTTCTCTTAGTTTGTGTAATAACAGAAAAATTATGTTCATACATTCCTACAACTGAGTGTCTGTAGTGTTTCTGTTTTATATCTGTAATGAAACAGATCCACAGCGGAGACGAGGCTGTGTTATGATTGGCAACAAACTGAGCTTTATGCAAGTTGTCATTCATCAACTTGCCTCGGTGTCTCCTCTGCAGAGTTCCCATACATCCTGGAAAATCTGGAAAACTAAGTCTCTGTTTTAAATGTTTTAATTCCCTTTAAGAGACTTTTTCACTTTGCCTTGCTACATTTTTCATTGAAGAGGGACAGAAAGGGACAAGGAAAATTATAAAACAAAGAAAAAAGGAATACTTTTGATAGATGCGTGCTTAGATACCTGTAAGTAGCTTAGACTTAAACAATGGCATTTGTAGAAAAAACATATCTGAAAAAGCTTTGAAAATGTGTGCTCTGTGTCTCATTTAGGACACTAAGAATGTTACTGAAGAGAATTAAAGTGCATGGGAGAGGTTGACTAGCAGGGCAGGGTACAGAGAAGCCGTCTAACCGGTGACACTGCAAGTCATCAGGGTGTGAGAATGGTGTGTATTGCGAGTGTGACTCCGTGTGGATTTGTGCAAGTCACAAGTTTGCTTGCTAGGTGTTTGTGACTTACATCATTGCTGAAGAGATTCATAGATATTTTCTGCTATCAGATAAGACTGCAGAAACAATGGTCTTGTTTGTGGGCCACAGAGGACTCCTGACACTAACATGGCGTCTGACTCACCGAGTTATTACCTGAGCAGTCCAATCTGGAGTGAGGCTACACACGTTAGGTTGTCTGAGCTCTATTTTCTCCACAGAACAAGATCTCTTTGTCTGCTGTTGGGCCATGGTGCAAACTGATTAACTCTCCCTCACCGACAATGCCTCTTTTTTTTCTCACTCTTTTTTTCTTCTTGCAGTCACTGTCATGGCTTTTATATTTCTAAAAAAAAAAAAAAGTTTTCTTAAGCATGAGGGGACAGGGTTACTACGTTGTGCAGACCTGCTGCTTGTTTGATCTGACAGGTAGAATTTGCCTGCAGGGCAGACAGAAGAAGAGAAAGGGCCAAAAGTAAAGAGGATGTCTTTTTTTCAGGTAATTGGAGGAGGAATAGCTCAGAGCACAACTCCTTACTAATGATGAGAGAGCAGCGAAAGGGGGGAGGGAGATGAGGGAGAAGCAGAGCAGAGAGAGGAGTGTAATTTCCCTCTTGCTATGCCTCCTTCATCAAACTGTCACTCATCCATCCATGCCTCTGTCCCTCCCTCGGCTTCAGGGTTTTAGATGCCTCTGGACACAACTCACCAGGCCTCTTAATCCTTTTTCCACAACCCTGTTATTGTTGAGGTCTTCATCCTTTTTGCCTTTATTATAGCCATACCTGCTCCATCTCCCATCTCTGTCTTTGTGTTTGCAGAGCATTGTTGAAGATCTTTTGCTCTGGTTGCTGTTGTCTATCAGTCTTAACCACTTTCTGTCGAATTGTTAGCTCACAAAAAGCTCTCTCTCCATGCAGTCTCATGCCTCTAGGTAAAAGATGTGTTAGGAGAGTAGACTAACCTGATATGCCAGGTGGTTTATTACACACAGAAACATCTGGTAAGCCTTCCATAGAAACTGGGCTGGCACTATCAAAGTTGAATTGGCAGGTGTTTCGACAAACCATCCATCTATTACTGTCTATCCCAGGCTAACTTCAAACCAATCAAATTCACAGGAGGAGAGCACTATCAATAGCTGAGCCAAATGGTAAATCGAACTCTTACTGAAGCCAGTCAAGAAAAAACATTTTTCCATTAAGGAAACGCTTCAGTGCCATTTTGTGCTCTTCTTTCCATGAAATGTAAGCTCCAGTTCTGATTTAACTTATGCTATAGCAGCTACACTAACCTCTTGAAAAGCCGCCATTGTTGTTTTCAAACATACAGTCACTTCTCTCAGTGGTCGTCACATCTAAATCACACATGTAGCTGCTAGTTGTTCCTCATAGGACAACGTGGTTTAACCACTAGAGTGTGGCTTAAAGCCTGGCAGGATGGATTTTTCCAGATCAAATGGTCACGAGATCTCGTGAATCCAGCTGCCTTGCAATGTTAAGGCATGGCAGAGGGAGGAAGACACAAAGATAAAGGCAAAAAAATATCAGTCACACTTCTACTCCTCCACAGCAGACAGACACCCTTGCTCTCTGGTGCACAAACACACACACTCACAACTGGGTGAGGCATATGATCCAAACTAAAGTCAACAAACACTAGAGTAGGAGAACCCTTGGCAGTGATTTCCCGCTCATACTCTCCAAAGACGTATCTTCTTCCCGCAGCCAAGCTAACAGCACTGTAGATGTGGTTGAGACCGGAACCATAATGATAAGAGTTTCTTTGTCTCTATGTCTGTGTATGTACTCTGTCTGCATGTGTGTCTCCGGAGAATCCGGGGCACCTGTAGCCTGGGGCGAGTTCACATGGTGGTACAGTGGGGTCCGAAGTTCACTGAACCTGTGAGGTTCAGTATCTGGAAGGTGGAGATATATTTTAATGTGCGTTTTGAATGGCCCAAATGATGAGTCAAGCAGGCTGTTCATCAGTGGCAATCATGGCTTCAACTAAGGATGGTTGGATTTATCAAGCAAGTGTTTCAATTAGCAACTTATTTAATTTAATCACGATGTACCATAGCCCAAAGTATTGTCTTCAGCTTGCTGGTTGGGTGAAAGATAATCAGTGCTGTAGCAAGCATATGAAATATCTTGCCTTTGCTTGATAAGTAAAAGAAAAGATCAAACTGAAACAGTCAATTTTCTCTCAATTGTCTAATTTCAGCAGTAGTGATAACTAGATTGGATGTGGTCAACATGGCCTGCTGTCACAGATCACTGGGATCACCATGATAAAAGATTGAGTCACAAAAAAAGACAAACAAGCAAACAAACAAACCGGGTAATACAAATGAAGATACAGATGCACATCAGGCTGCCTAGAGACTCAAACAGGCCCTCGGAAAGAGGAAGCCTTACAAAACAGTGGGGAATGTAGCAACCAGACCATAAACCCACATACAGTAAGGTGACAAGTGGCTCTCTGTCACACATTGAAGGTGGTGTCGGGCCAAAGTACCTCAGTTTTGTCATAGGGTCACACATAGTCTGTCCTAGCACTGATGTACATGCACTGATGATCTGACCAGTGCAAGCTTCATCTTCATTTGGCTCAACTAAACTTCTTTGTTGTTAATCACTTATCTATAGTCTTGTTTCCGTCAAATTTTGAGCACATTTTAAGTGAAGTTTTTAAAATTCGTCATAAGGATGATGCAGTGTTGGTTATGTGAGTACGCCACACGCGGATGAGAAAGTAAACAGAGGCTACTGGTAAACAAACCAGGAGACTGATTCGCAAAAGACAGTAAAACACCTCAAGCGAGTTAACAAACTTTTTTTTCGAACGATAGCAAGCTTTTTCAAATTTTGTCGTTTTTCATAAAATTTCTATTGCCTTATTCTTCAAAATGCACATTAAAATACTTTATGGAAACAGGGTTATTGACATACATCAAAACAATGCAAAAGTTCCTTGTTCTGTAATTTGCCTCTTGTATGCGTGCCATTTCACAGAATAAATGCCAAAGAGGAAAAAAGAAAAAAATTAGCAGGGATTAAATCTCTTTAGGTGGGCTGCAGCAATACATTAGTCATTCAGTGATTAAGTGACATTTTAAGTACAGAAGAGATGATATTTGTTTTTGTTACAAATTACTAAATCAGTCAGTGGTGGACTATGCTTAGCATAGATCTAGATATGGAACTTTTATAGGTAGTCAGACCTATTGTTGGAGACTCCACTTTAAACAACCGCAGAAGCAGGATAATGACAGAACAACATAGAAAAACAAGCAGATGAAGCACTCAGAGAGAAAATGAGTCCTGTGCTGTTCACCACAGCCACTCAGATGAGTCTTTTTGAACATGTTTTTAAATACAGTCTGAGATTTTACCACATGTCCCTCGTTTGGACTCCACCCTGCTCTGGATTCCTTTATTCAGACTACGCTGATGCTTTTCAGTCTGACTGCCTGGTTTCCTCTGTATGTCTCGCTCTCTCATTACATTTCTTGCTTTTACTTCCATCTCACAGCGCTCTCTTCAGCTTCCTCTTTTTTTGCTCCTCTACGTCTTTCTTTCCAACATTGACATCACTCCACACCTACCTCAGCCCGCCTACGTTGTGATGTCATTTTTGCTGCTAGCTCATCTTTGTGAAAAAAAAAAAGAAGCAGACTGGGGAGTGGGCAAAAAACCCCTCCAACCCATTATAACTACTTTGCTACTACGGATTATTAAGCTATAGATGCATAGTTTCCTTCCCTCAAAAAGAACCCATGACTGAACCCCTTACATCTAAGTTTAGGCGCATTTTATTTTTCCAATGTAGAATAGGCCTCTCCTCCTTGGCCTAAATGGGTCTTCCATTGCCAGACCTCTCCACACACTACATTTACACTGTCACAGTATACAGAAAAATGACTATCATTCTGTGATCAGACTGATAGTCTCAAACTGCCATAAGCTCACTGCAGCTGCTGCTTCATTTAGTTCTGGGGTTGAGGCAGTGGTGTTACATCTGTCTGTATTTAGTACATGTACGATTGATCACTTATGACAGATATTGGAAATGGCAATGGAGATTGCAATTAAATGGAAATGTTGTCTAGTCTTGCAAACCACTCAAAACGCTTAACAACGCAAGTCAGCATTCATCCCTTCACAGACATGTGCATTTACTCGTGGCAGAGGCTACCATGCAGAGTGCTACCTGCTAGTGGCTAGTCACTAGTGAGCGTCCCACAAGTGTAGGACCGCCTGCACAAAATGGTTTCAAAACATTCAGTGCGGCATTTCCTGAGTCGAAGTAGAACAGATAAGGTCACACACTGTAGTACTTCCCGTTCACAAAATATGTTTAAGTACACTCAAACCTGTCTCGGGAGCTCTTCGAACTGCCTCCAGCATTCACCTTTGGCGATGACTGAGTGCTTCCCTGTTTGTGTCACGTCTGCCTCTGTTGTGATTGTAACACCTCAGTAGTACAATGTCTGTATATATATAAGTATTTTTATGGGATTTTGCATACACCTGCCATACATGAGAGATATCGTTGTGACAATTCCTCCAATCATATCACATTTTTAAAACTTGAGTCCTCTTTAGAGCTGCAACGATTACTCAAGTAACTCGAATAATTCGATTACAAGAAATAGTTTGAAGCAAAATCGCTGCCTTGAGGCTTCGTTTAATTCCTATCACCCGCGTTATGTGGCCTGCTTAGCTCAGGGATCATGTTTCCACACGGACTGTTATTGCGGACACACCCCACTATGTTCAGAATTGAGTTGGCGCGATGGCGGAGAGCCAAGAAGCCGTCCGTAAAAGACAGAGAATGTTCAAAGTTTGGGACCATTTCACACTTAAAAAAAGAAGATAACAAAGTGCAACGTATCTTCTGCAAAGCAGAACTGGCATACCACAACAGCACGTCGACAATGATTCAACATCTGAACCGAAAGCATCCAGTTGTTAACACCAGCTCACCAAGAGTCGCCGACACAAGCTAACGTAAACATTGATGTTAGCTAATTTTATGTAGCCTTCCATCGCTAGTTAGAACGTATGGTATTTGTAGAGGCTGTAGCCTGATGTCGGTATGACTAGATATCATGTTAAGATGTGGAAACTATTTTGTGTTAAATTAGAGGAGAGTAAATGGCCTACACCAAATAACTCCTTTCCACACACACACACACACCCTTACTCCCGGTGTTAGGAATAGTTGGAACAAATACCTGTATGTTTTTTTTCAGGAATAAAAGCCAATTGATTGGTCTATTTACAGGCCTGTCATTTTCGTTGCATTCGATGCATTATTTGGTATTGTTGTTTAACAATGCAAAATTATTTTTTATTAGATCACGCAATTAATCAATGGTAGAATACTCGATTCTAAAAATATTCGATAGCTGCAGCCCTAGTTCTCTTCTCTAGATTACTTTTTCTGGGTCGGATAGGAACTGCAGGAAGTGCCTGAGTGGCAGCAGGTCCTTAAATATTAGGTATATCATCTTATAGAACTGCAATAATTAGATGATTATTGATTAGATGTTAGATTAGATTTTTTGCCCTATCATCTAACATATACATTTTGTGCAACTCACTTTTCCTAAAAAGATCCTTGAGGCATCTTGCAGCTACAATTTCTGTGTAAGCCGTGCATTCCTTAGTTCCAGATTTATCTCTGCAACCAAATTAAAAGCAAAGCTGGTACCATGTTCTGCACTGACTTGTGATGTCTGTGTACGCACACACAAGACTACAGTACATTGAATAGGCCACCTATGCTCTAGCCAAGCCAGGGAATGATCCGGGGATTGAAATGTGAGCTGGTTTATGCTCCCCTTCTTTCTCTCTCACACCGTTTCTCTGTGATGGCCGCAGGGAGAGAGCATGATGGAGTTATTAAGCGTCGCTGAGACTAGAATAGTGACTGCAGGAGGAGGAGGTGGTGGTGGGGTTGTGGTTTAGGAGAGGAAGGTGGAAAGGTAGGAGGAGAGAATTGGCACAAAAGAAAGGGGGAATTAGCGTTCGGGGATGGGAGGAGAATAGGAGAGAAGGGGAGTTTGGGACATAGGAATTAGGAATGAAGGAGGTTGGAGACATTACATGACTGAGTGAGAATCAACCCACCCCTCTCTGCTCTCTGAAGCCCCCACGGCCAGCCAGGACAGGCAGAGGTCAGCATGAGGTAGAGGAGGAGGCGGAGGGAGTGAACGAAGGAGAGAAGGGGTGCAGAGAGAGAGAGAGAGAAAAGGAGAAGGAGGGGTGTGCGTGAGATGGGGGCGCTAATGTGAACCAGCTGTAGAAACCTGACACCTAGAGAGTGGGTTAGAAATGAGAGGTGGAGGAGTGAGAAAGAGAGGGAAAGAAGGGCAGCAGGAAATTGCACGGAGTAAGAGAGGGATGGAGAAAAGAGGAGGAAAAAAAGTCCTTGTGGAGCAAAACAAAGAATCCCATAGATGAATTTGGCTGCAGGAAGCTCTCCCTTCTGCGTTGTTCATGAAAGTAGATCTGACTTTGTCTATGTAAAGGTGTTCATGTGCAAAAGTTCTATAGTGTCAAAAGATTTGCATTGCTTATGTGTTACTGTGTTGTATTCAGCAACAGACTTGTGTGGTAGGTTATTTCTTCCTCAGCGAGACACCACTCCCTTACATTAATGCGAATCATGCACAGCCTTGTCTGTTTGCCTCGGGCTCGAGTGTACAGCCAGAGGCTAATAATGAGCTCTCTATCTGCCAGTGAAACCTGAAGGACGGGGTGGTATCGTTTCCTGACGCCATGGCATGTGGTTCTGTCAACACGGGTTAGGTAGCAGCAGTTGAATTTAAAAGCGATTACTATGCATCTTTCCTGTCAGCACTTTTTTAACAAAAAATCTCAAAAATAGGAAATAACTCTTCAAGGGTGGAGAAGGATTTGATAACAACTCTATATTACGATATCCTTTACATCTTTCTCTTGCACATTGAGGCTAAACCAGAAGTTGTTTTAGAGGAGCTCAAAAGCACTTGTAATCAGGCTAAACATCACAACAAAGCACAAGTTTCAAATTTCCTCTCTCTCACTGAAGTGGCTATACTTGACTTTAAAAAACGCGTCTCGTATTCCACATAGTTTTAACAGTGAAAATGTGTGAAATGTTCCCAGTGAAACGTAAACCTGGCGTTAACCTGGACACGGTGTTCTTTGTGAGACAGCCTGCTAATGTGATGTATGTCACAGGGCAGAGGGCCATGTCATTACTCCATGAGAGGGGGCGTAGAGGTCATCCAGGAGAAAAAAGAGCAGTCCTAACTCCCAGGACAGCCGGCCGTCTTGTTGTGATATCATGGCCAAGCTGTGTTTGTGTTTAGAGTGGGGAGGGACGTCTTTGTGTTTGTGTATTTATGTGTGTGTTTGTTTAAAGGCATGTGTTTTGGGGGTGTGCACTGCAGACATGCTGATATAGGGACGGAGACGGAGAGAAGGAAGGTTGGCCATGTCTAATCTGAAATGAAGTCTGCCTCTTCTTTGAAGATTGTACATCAGTAATCTGCCATCTGGTTTATCTCTTTACCAACACCACGAGTACCAGTAGTTTTAGAGAATATTTCAGTGAGACAAAATATATATTGAAAAGATGAGGCTCACGATATTCTGTGTTTTTGTTTCCATGTGGTTTTGGTCTTATGGAATAAGATATCAGGGGTTTGGCTTCACATACTATTATTAGTGGGATTGTTGTCAATAAGATGATATATTTTCAGACCTATCCTTTAAGCTTGACTATAGTAAAAAGCTTTCTGTCACACCACATCTCAACAAATGGACATCTATAAAAGTCATATTTCCTTATTTTTATGGTGTTGATTAATAGTTTTTTGTTGATTTGTACACATGCCAATGCATTTGATGATTTGAGAAACAAATATGTTAGTCAGATTGGGAGTCTGTCCCAGATGTTGTTTATCATATTTGAAAAGACATTCGATGAGTCACACGTCTCACACATGTGATTGATCTGTGAGACTTCTGCCTGGCATGATTCATGACTCTCCTGCTTTCCCATGCGCTCACAACCTAATATCTTCAAGCTGCTCTGGGGTGTGGTAGCCAATAATAAATACATTTTAGGAAGCGTAAGGCTGGATTTCAGATAATTCTCCTGTCTCTGTTTCATCTCAGTTTTATATGGCTCATGACTCCGATCTCTGATTCTTCCCTTGTATATTTTTACATCCTTGAGGCCTGCTTATTAGTGAAATGAGAATCTTTTCTTTCTTTTTTTTTCATTTGTATGGTTATGAAAGAGGGTATTAATCAATCTGTGCTTGTGTGTGTTAGTTACTGCGTGTTGTATATCTACTCTCCTATTATGTTACCTGAGCCCCTCCAGGGAGGCCGGTTTAGAGGCCTGTGTAAGAGGCAGCAGGTCGCTCTGTCGCCCACAGTCCCCAGACAGTGTGTCTGCCATGTGCCGCACACAATCACACACACACACACACACACACACAATGCAACAGACAGCTGATCAAAATAGCAGACATGAAATTACCTGTCAAGTACCATTTTTGCTCAGTAACAGACTAACACCTCTGACCAAACACTGTCACACAGAGAAGTGGTGAGTGAAAGTGGGAGGGACCACGAAATACAGAGGAATAGAAAGCGACGAAGGGATCGACATTTCTGATAGGATCCCTGGTGAACATATTGTGTAATATTGTAATTTCCTTCCCACTGCTCGGCATACAGCTGAATCACTTTACTGACATCAGACATGAGAGATCGAAAGGAAGGGGTGATGAATAAGCAGAGGGAAAAAGGCACACTTATGCAGAAACAATTTGTAGCCTAAATGTGGTCAAAACACGATAGATAAGTCTTTTAGTCATACACTTAACAGGATTTTGAGAACAGTTCTCAAAAAAGGTTGCTTTCTTAAACTGTAGACACATTTATAAACGCTGAATCCTTATTTATCTGTTGGTAGGAGTATTTTTCATCTGTTACTTGGGACAAATAATTGCTGGTGCTCTCTACTTGTTTTTAGTTTCTGCCAGTATTCAGTCAACAACTTCCAGATGACTCCATCTCACATCCTTCCACTTTTTAGCTTCTTCTTTGCCATCGCTGACCCCAGTTTAACCCTCCCACAAAGCCTAACTTCCCCCTTTTCTCCTACAGTGTTTAACAGCGTTAGGGTTAACAGTTTGTAACTGTTATCTTAAGAGTCATTGTTCGGTTCTGGTCTGGTTTTAACAGTGTGTGTGTTGTTCGTGTGCACTGTCATGGGCGTGAGGCTGTACATGGAACCCTATCAATCTTTGGATAAAGTGCTAAATTAATACTTTGCTAAATAATTTGCTGTATGGTTTAATGGTTTGAGTGATTGCAACTAATTTCTCTATCTCTATAACCACATGTTTTGCTCATACTCCTGTGTAGGGATGTGGTCCCCCGCATATGATTGTTTGCTGAGCATTGTACAGCAATGGAAAGACAGTGTATTACAGTCGTGTTTACCTGTGCTGTTATTTCTTTGATGTGTGTGTGTGTACGATGATACACACATCAAACACCTCCATCCATAAGTGTGCAGATGTTGTTCTGTCTGCTATCAATGCTGTTGTCTGATGTGGTGCGTTATGTGCACCTGACAGAAACTCATTCTATTGTTTTGTTTGTTTGCATTCCTGTCAAGCACATACACACACATACATATTTGTCTTTTTGCTTAACTCATCATTCAGTTTATTGTCTGCATTGAGCGGTGATTAAATTTAAATCCTTGTGTGTGTGCTTTGAATGCTCCATCACTGATTTCTGTGTTCTGTTGTGTGTTCAGGTGTGCACCAGGCTTCCTGGGAGAGTACTGCCACCATAAGGACCCATGTCATCCCGGCTTTTGCCAGAATGGAGGGAACTGCTCTGTGTCCATGTTAGCTGGAGTACCTGTACCTGGCAGCGCCAGCTGCACCTGCCCTCTCGGCTACACCGGCCAGCACTGCCAAACTCCCCAGAACTCCACATGTTACCCCAACAACCCCTGTGCCAACAATGGTGTCTGCACCCTGCTGTCGCTTGACAAGTACAAGTGCGAGTGTACCAGAGGATGGACAGGTGAGACACTGTTTAATCATCCTGTAGGAGTTCGCCACAAGGGAAATGATAGCAATCTTTGTTTATCACCAGAGCACTAAATTATTTTTAAACATCCTGAATGCAAATTTAAAGTTTGTTGTAGCGTAACTGTTTTTCCGGGTTGTTACAAAATAGTTTTTATAACACTGTAGATGGCAGATAATGTTAAGCCATTTGAGAAGCCTGTTATTATCTCCACCATGGTTAATTTTTGGTCCTGCTTTTAGACTGATAGGAGCATATGTAGGACTGCGTATTGAAAATAAAATATTGATGACAGTGCTGATACCGATACCTTGACTTCAATATTGGTTCCTGAACCAACAGTTTTTCCTGCATGCCTCTAGAAAGCCAGTCACCAACACTGTTAGATCTTAGCACAGCAAGCATGCTGCATGCTTATTTGGCTCACTGATGCTGATGAGTTTAAGTCCTCAGGTTAGTTTCATTTAGAAAAAAAAAACATTTATTAAGATATCAGACTTAGACGTCTGCACAGCTTTGGAACACTCCAATTTGTCCCAAAAATATCACAGGCTAAAACACAACATGTTATGAGAAGTGTTTTTAAATAGCTGCAAATGTATTTTCCTCAAGTGCCTAAGCCATGATTCTACATAGATGCTCAGATGGATATGTGATAGTCACAGCACTGTAACACTCAGCTCTTCTTCTTTCTCTTCACTCCCAGGGCTGCGGTGTGAGCAGGAGGACAGCTGTCTATCCAGTCCCTGTGCCAACGGCGGAACGTGTAGCTCTCTGTCTGGCGGCAGCTACACATGTTCCTGTCCACCTGGCTACACAGGTCCTCGGTGCCTTAATGACACAAATGAATGTGCTGCCACACCCTCTATATGCCAGAATGAGGGAGTATGCGTCAACACCCCTGGCTCCTACAAGTGAGAATCAAGATTTTGACAAGCAAATGTGAAATATGTAATTATTGGAAGATCTCTTGGAATAGTTGTTTAATGTAATGACTGAATGACATGAAATGGACTCAATGTCATTGTTACAGGTGTAACTGTGCCCCTGGGTTTACTGGCAGACACTGTGAAAGCTCTTACATCCCTTGCTCACCTTCACCGTGCCTGAATGGGGGCACCTGCCACCAGACCTCTGAAAGCAGCTACTCGTGCCACTGCCTTCCAGGTAGGAGGGTTTCAAATTCTAAAAAGCCTAAACTTGTGTTACTCTTTCTTAAAAGCTGAATATAAACCAGAGAAAAGCTAAACTAAAACTACACCAACACAGACACGGACTGTGTTGGTTCTAGGAAAGAGACTGAAATGGAAATTTAAGAGAAGGGAATTGAATGTAGGAAGACAAAAATGGTTACAGTCTGACTAGTATTCATCTATAAATCAATGTAGCTTTGAGCTTCTGTATTGTTACATTACGTTGTTTGAGGTGCAAACAGTCTGATCCTGTTGGCTGTTTTGTATAACTCAAAGTGCGCTGTCAGTCTGCTACACTTAAAAAGTAGACACAACAAACACGCACTCACATACAGCTGCTGTTTATACACTACCACGACATGTCAAATTACTCATGTACACCAGTGAATATAATACCACAGCTGTTGTATTTGGGTGCATGTCCTCTCCACTGGGCACATAATGATAAAGTGAATGTCTCTCTCTTTCATTTGTGCCAGGTTTCAACGGGACCAACTGTGAGAACAACATAGATGACTGCCCCGGTCATCAGTGTGCCAATGGAGGAACCTGTATGGATGGAGTAAACACCTACAACTGCCAGTGCCCTCCAGAGTGGACTGGTAAGGGATTTGTGTTTAAGATTGTGTTTAAGTGCTCCTGTGACTACTGTTGCACTCGCACCGTGTTTGTCATTTACAGTGTGTGCCTCAGGGCCTTAAAGCCACGTTGAAACAAAGCATTAGAAAAGCAGTATTGTGAGTTGTAGACATGTTCTCATAGTGGGCGATGACAACGATCGCAAGGTAAAAAGAAACAAGCTGTTCACATTTCAAAGTAATCTACCAGGAAATACATTTTTGATTATTTTATTGGGCACCGGAGTGTTTTGTTGGATGGCCGCAAGCTGTTAGAAGTTAGAATTTGAGCCATGTTAAAGTTTTTGCTGGATGACCACCCATCATGTCTGTGGACTGGCCTCATTGTAATAAATGAGAGTCAGAAGTCAGTCAGAACTTGGCCATTGCAATATTTTGTATGTATTTTTCTGGAAGCAGTTTTTAAAAGTAGTTTGTATGCCTGCTGTGTCTAAAACAAAGCTCTGTTTTAAGTATTTTTTGTTGAATATTCTATTTTCATGTCATGTTTGTGTCTTTACCTTTTCACTTTCTTGACAATCTAGCCACATCACTGGAAAATACCTTTTTTCTAAGTCTTGACTTTTTCAGTTGAACAGTTGAATGTGCCGTTTGAGCAGTGATGTGTAAATGCGTGTGCTGTGATCACTGATAAAAACTTGCATGCTTTCATGTTGTCTGCTTTGATATCACACTTCCTATTATTCCTCGGTACTGTTTCCTCTTATGAAGGCCTATACTTCACACAAGGTGTGTCTGTGCTAACACACTTGGCATCCCCAAGCTTTCTGTTGACAAAGCAAACAGTCATACATCAGTTTCCTAGGGCCTGTCTGAGTTTATATAGCACTAATCCAACCAGGCCAACCAAAGGCAACGTGAAGCTGAAACAGTTTTAAAAAGCACATTAAAATGATCTCAAATATGGGTCTTTATTTGTATTTTTCGACCTAAAACCCACAAGGTTACACCTTGACTTAGTTGGTAACATGCTGCATTGACTATTAACATTATTTGCTTAATTGTTTCCCTTCTCTTCCTGTCCACCTCCCTGCCTCTGCACAGGCCAGCACTGTACAGAAGATGTCAATGAGTGTCGCCTACAGCCAAACACTTGCCAGAATGGAGGCACCTGCAGTAACCTGATCGGCAGCTATCAGTGTGTGTGTGTCAATGGGTGGAGCGGGGCCGACTGCTCTGAGAACATTGACGACTGCGCCACCGCAGCATGCAGCCCCGGCTCCACCTGTATCGACCGCGTCGCATCATTCGTCTGCCTTTGCCCCCACGGAAAGACAGGTAAGCCAGTAGTGACAAATCACATGCAGATCGTTTTTGGACCAAACACTTGAATTGCATAAAGTTGATAACTGCATTACAAGATATAATGTTAGATATTGTGAAATTGTCAATATCTGAAAGCAAAACTGGAAAACAGTTGAGAAAAAGCAACTTAATGTGATCCATGTCAAACAGTCAGAAACACTAATTATACCTCAGAGTAGATTTGAATTTCCTGCTGATTACTGACACATTCTTGGATTTGGATTAAGCCTCACCTTAATTATCCTCTCCCCAGCAGCAAATATGCATTTCAGTTTGCTTTTCTCTGACCTCAGCAGAACCCTGTGGGGGACGTTTTCGTTTTCAGATCTTTTATTCAAAACATTTTACTCATTCCTTGTCAATGTGGTTTTCTTTTCAGGTCTGCTCTGCCATAGAGATGATGCCTGTATCAGTAACCCCTGTCGAGAGGGCTCTCAGTGTGACACCAACCCCATCAGCGGCATGTTCAACTGCAACTGTCCACCTGGATACGTAGGCAACACCTGCAACATTGACAGAGACGAATGCAGCATTGGTGAGAAAGCAGAGCACACACATTACATGTATCTGTGCCAGGCATCTGATCTGTTCTGCTTTTACCCACACCTCTTTCCTCTTCGTCATCAGGTACTAACCCCTGCGAGCACGGTGGTCAGTGTGTTAACACTGATGGCTCCTTCACCTGTAACTGTGTTAGAGGTTACTCTGGGCCACGCTGTGAGCAAGATGTCAACGAGTGTGCCTCCAGCCCCTGCCAGAACGATGGCACATGTCTAGACCGCATTGGGGACTACACCTGCATCTGCATGCCTGGTATACATTTCTCGAGGACTTAGAAATAATCTTGCATAAAAAAATTAATTAAAAAATTCAGACAAGTCTCTCATTAAGTTAATCTTCAAAGCATTTGAGATGTTGTTTTCTGCAGTCAGGGAAAGGTTGAGTTGATAAGTTTTGATAGTCACCAAGGCGACACACTCATCTCAATAGTTTTATTAGAAATAGAAAAAAATGTTTGCACTCACACATACCAAAGATCCAAAATGGTAATTCATTGGACCATTGCCTTATTATTACCATTAAAATCTGTCACTGTTTATTTATCTGTATATATTCTGCATACAGGACTAAAAACACAACTTCCTTTGGTGGAGGCAACTGATATTACTAATGTTTAAGACGAAACTTATTAGAAGTGCCAATGAAATGGGATTGAACTCTTTGTAATTTTTGAGAAAAGAAGAAATTATTAAAAAAAAAACTTGTTTCTTGTCATGCTTGAAGGATTTGCTGGGACTCATTGTGAGATAGAGATGAACGAGTGTAGCAGCTCGCCCTGTTTGAACCAGGGTAAATGTCTGGACCAGGTCAGCCGCTTTGTCTGCGAATGTCCAGCAGGTAGGTATCCTTAAAGCTATGTAATTTAAATATTTTTCTGTTTGATTCTCTCTCCAAGAAAAATGGTCTTTTAATGAATGTGTTTGTTCATTGTGTTGTTCTGCTTTTTGTTTTCAGGCTTTAGTGGTGAAATGTGTCAGATAGACATAGATGAGTGTTCCAGCACACCCTGTTTAAATGGGGCCAAGTGTATCGACCGACCCAATGGATATGATTGTGAATGTGCTGAAGGTAAAAGGAAATTACTACATGCTAACTTGAAGTAAAAGCCACATTTTCCATAATCTAATTTGTCATGCCTGGACTGCGAATTCCAAATTAAGACAAGAAAAATGTTGACTGCTTCACATTAATCCCCATTTGACCCAGAAAATAATCGCTTGCATAAGACTTTGTTATTTTTCTAAAAAGAAATGTCATTCCCCAGGCTTTGCTGGTCCGCTCTGTGAAGAAAACATCAATGACTGCGTACCAGAGCCGTGCCACCATGGTTTGTGTAAAGATGGCATCGCCACCTTCTCCTGTGAGTGCCATGCTGGATACACAGGCTCCATCTGTAATATTCAGGTCCAGGAGTGCCACAGCAACCCCTGTCAGAACCGAGGGCGCTGCATTGACCTAGTCAATGCCTACCAGTGCAACTGCCCACCGGGAACCACAGGTTAGTACAACATTAATTTCCTGTATAGTAAGATGTCTCTCACCTGTCTGACAAGCCGGTACTCTCCCACCCATGTTTCTTCAGAGCCTCTTAGAAGGGGGTTTCAGCCACTTCCTCTTCCAAAATGATGTTGCTGCCATTTGTTTTACAGTGTTTTAAACAAAGCTCTGCTCTGCTCGACGTCTGGTTGCTACAGTAACCATACAGATTGAGCTATAAACGGAAAACATTCACGAGTTCTCATTCCTCCAACAGCTTTTCACTGAAGCATAATTTTATTTTGAAAGAATTTAAATCTGAGCCATTCTAGATAGTCACCTCGATCACATTAACGCATTTCTGATTTTGATACATTTTTTCATGATTGATTCTGGTGGCAGCTTCAAAAGTTTAAGAGCGGAGGTAACTGCTTGAAATCAATGTTAAGTCCTCCATCCCCCACATGTAGAGCTTCCTGTATAGCTATAAGTCACTCTGCGTGTGTGCGCATGTTTGTGTGAGTAGAAGTCACAAGTCTGGGTCGAGCGGTGCTAACCCACGTTGCTCTGTGGATTAGCATGCTCAGTTCAGTACGTTGTACCACCCTGAGGCCTGGTACTGAAGTCTGTACTGTCCTCACTCAACCAAAAGTGGCGTCAGGTCACCCTGTCAGTTCTCACTTTCTGGTTTTATGGCCTGACTTTCCCTCCTCCGATGTACCTCGTTCTCTCTGTCTAGTTTTCAGTTTCCTCTCTCTCTCTCTCTTCTCCGACTTTAACATTTGTGCCACTAATGTTGTTCTTGTTAGTTCTCTGACTTTATGTCCTACTTGAGTCTTAGTTTTTATGGAGTCTTACTCCCTCTGGTGGAGGATTAGTTAACTGCCACGTTTTGTAAGTTATTTGATGCAACTTGTCACTCACTTCTACCTAAAGGGGGTGTGGCCAGCTGTGTTACTTTTAAATCCAAGGAAAATTACACAACCAGATAAAATGAGAAACAACATGACTTGACTATTGCTCTTCTATACAAGTTTGTCATTGTGTTTTTTCCACTTCCACACAGGGGTTAACTGTGAGATCAATGAAGATGACTGCGCCAGCAACCCCTGTGAGTACGGAGAGTGCCAGGATGGCATTAACGAGTACAAATGTGTGTGCGCCCCAGGATATACAGGTATGAACCATTAAAGTCAACATTGTAACGTTGTAAAATGTTCCAGAAATGAGGCAGGATGAAATGAATAAATATTTATAGCAATACAGCCCAAGATTTTGATTCTGTCACTGAACTCAAGTTTTACAATTAATCCAATCTGAATTACTCTCCGAAAGGTGTTAAATGTGATGTGCAGATCAACGAGTGTAACTCAAACCCGTGTATGAGCGGGGGAACCTGTGTGGACAAAGTCAATGGGTTCCACTGTTTGTGCCCGCCCACCACCCATGGCCCTCTGTGCCTCTCCGGGACCGACCACTGTGCTCCTCAGCCTTGTGTGCATGGAGAATGTATTGAACAGCAACACGGGTATGTTACCTTTTATTGTCACTCATGTTCCATGGTCCATCTGTCCTAATCTGATCCATTGCTTAAATATGGGTTAACATATACCGGCTATATAGTGTTAGTGGGAATTTAAAAGATCCATAAGGTGAAGTAACATTTGGGAAGACAGCCAAATACTTTTTCCCATGTTTCTCTCTTTTCATGTGAAGGCCTCCTGCAGTAGGGAAAATTCTTCCAGATGCAAAACATTGAAATCTGCAGCATCAGCAGAACTGCATGTTCACAATATAATAATCCAAGCTACAACCTTTGGAATGGATGCTGGGAACGACCTGCTGTTATTATTACCATGCAGCTAATTCCACGTTTAAACCTGTGCTTGCCTTTCTTTTGTGTAAAGGTATCATTGTGAGTGTGAGGCCGGCTGGGTGGGACAACACTGTGAGCAGGAAAAGAATGAGTGCTTGTCCAATCCATGCCAAAATGGTGGCAGCTGTTTGGACCGATATAATGGCTACACCTGTGTGTGTCTACCTGGATTCAGAGGTAATTATTATTATTTGCTCAGCATAGCATTACATGGCAATCACTAGATGAACTAGCATTGAATTTTAAAATAAATATTTGAATATCCCTTCCTCTCTGATCAGGAGTAAACTGTGAGAAGAACATAGACGAGTGCGCGTCCGGACCCTGTCTGAACCAGGGTATCTGTATAGACTTGGTCAACAGTTACAGCTGCCAGTGTAGTCCACCATTCACAGGTTGGTGAGATCACTTTCCATTACACTAACATCCACTTGTTAGTATGCAGAAATAGTCATTGTAGCGGCCAGCTGGATATCATTTTGGCAAAGAATTTGATTTACTTGCTGTTTTTTTATCATTATTCACTGTCTGTGTCATGTCAAAACAGGTAAACACTGTGAGGTGGAACAGGTTCCCTGTGCCTCTCATCCATGTGAGAGGGGAGGAGTGTGTCGTCCGTCTGCAGACTACACCTCTTATACCTGTCGGTGTCCCGCTGGCTGGCAAGGTATGTGTGTGTGTCTGAGTTTCTGAGAATGTGATTAAGGGCTGCAACAACAACCCAAATATGTTCAGTTTACTGTCATAGTGAAATAAAGTAACCAGAAAACACTCATATGTAAGAAGCTGAAATTGGAGATTTTCGACTTTGTTTTCTTAAAAAGTAACTCAAACTAATTTACTCAACTATCAAAATAGTTTCTGATTCATTTAACAGTTGTTAATTAAATTGCTACAGTTTTAATGTGAGATATGAGAAAGAGTGCCTGAGAACAAATTGATTATTATGTTATTATGTATCACTGCTAGTTTGATGCTTTACTAATATCTGTTTGTTCACAATTATGCAGGTCCACGCTGCAGTGAGGATGTGAATGAATGCAAAAAGAACCCTTGCAAAAATAGCGGCCGCTGCATTAACAGTCAGGGCAGCTACACGTGTAAATGTCAGCAGGGATACAGCGGACACAACTGTCAGACAGACATCGACGACTGCTCACCCAGTGAGTTTCACTTCAACTTATTCAGTTAATTTATTAAAGGCTATATTCACCCAGTAATTCCTGCCTCTCTGAATGTATATCGGCTGTGTATAACGACTCCTATGTCATATTTTTATCTGGCGATATGCTATTAGAAAGCCGCATTGAAACTTCCTGAGATATTGAGTTACACGTGGGTTTAAGCCTGTACATGATAAGAAAAACTTGGAAGGTGCTTCAACAATACCTGTATCTGTTTCAGCCAGACTGCTAGTGAATTACTCACTGATAACGCTGACTGCTATTTACATACTATGTTTGTTCACGGACAGCCTCTCATGCCTCCCTCTTCCCCCTTCTGTAGACCCATGTCTGAATGGAGGCTCATGTGTGGACGATGTTGGGAGCTTCTCCTGCGACTGCCGTCCAGGTTTCGAAGGGGAGCGCTGTGAGACTGAGGTAGACGAGTGTGCCAGCCAGCCCTGCAGGAATGGTGCCATCTGCCGGGACTATGTCAACAGCTTTGTGTGTGATTGCCGACCGGGCTTTGATGGAATCCTGTGTGAACACAACATCCTCGAATGTACTGAGAGGTGAGCCTGAAAACCAGCATTTTACTATCATGCTTAAATGTTGTGCTCTTCTGCAATTCATTCTTACTGGATTATTTGTCCTGTATCTCCTGGAATGACCTAATGAATGATAATTATTGCGACTATTTTGGAAATGAATGTCTGATTTTAAATAAAACTTGATGTTGAACTTCAAGACTGTTTTGTTCTGGGCTTTAGAAATATGTCTCAGTGCTCTAGACAGAGATACAGATTATTCACTTCTCTCTTCATCTACTTCCCTACAGCTCTTGTCTTAATAATGGGACTTGCATTGACGACATCAATACTTTCTCTTGCCGTTGCCGTCCTGGTTTTTACGGGACGTTCTGTGAGTACGAGCAGAATGAGTGCGATTCTCAGCCCTGTAAGAACGGAGGCACCTGCACTGATGGCCTCGGAACCTACCGCTGCACCTGCCCTGTAGGATACAATGGACTGAACTGCCAGGTGAACTGAACTTTTAAAACAATTAAAGTATCTGGAGTATAGAGGTTGTTGCATGCTGTACAGATTTTCAGATATATGGAATTACATTTTTTAAATAATTACAAATTGATTTAAGTAGAAGAAATGGTTTGTACATGCAAAGCTGAATACTCACACACTGAAGAAAGCTTGACCAGCTTGACGATCTCGATAAGAAAGTCGGTGTGTCGAACTCATTAACATGGCTAGATTTGGTATTGTTCTGGTGTCTGTGTAACATTTGCAGCCAATACTGACTCTCTCTCCTTTCCATCTTTTGTATTCAGAACTATGTGAACCTGTGTAGCCAGGTGCGCTGTCACAATGGCGGCTCCTGCTCTCAGACAGCAGCGACCTCCTGGACCTGCCACTGTACAGTGGGATGGACAGGACTTTACTGTGATGTACCCAACATGTCCTGCCAGGACTTTGCTGCTAGAGCAGGTGAGCTATCTCAACAGCACATTAACTGTAAGTAGAAGAAGGGCAGATAAGTCAACACAAGAGAAAAAGATCAGACAGAATCTTTAAATGCACAGTAACTGTATGTTTACTCTCTTATACCTGACTCCTTTACCAAATTACTGTAGGTCTGGAAGTGGAAAGTGTGTGTAAGAACGCTGGGCGGTGTGTGAATGTGGGTAATTCCCACAAGTGCGAGTGCCAGCCAGGATACACGGGGAGCTACTGTGATGAGATGGTCGACGAGTGCAAGTCAAACCCTTGCCGCAATGGAGCTACATGCAAGGGCTATCAGGGCACATACGAGTGTAAAGTAAGTAAATCCTCAGCTGTTTGTGTGTGTGTGTATGTGTTTGTTGTTGCTGTATGAGTGCATAGTTTGTAGGTTGTAAATCTGTCATGTTTTACACAATGAGCTAACCTGTATTTCTCTTTTCATTGCTCCAGTGCAAACCAGGCTATCAGGGGGTGAACTGTGAGTACGATGTTGATGAATGCCACTCTAAGCCCTGCCTCCACGGAGGTACCTGTATCAACCTTATCAACCGCTTCACCTGTGCCTGCCCACCTGGGACACACGGTAAGTCTGCCAAACACGGGAGGAAGAAGGTTAAAACATTACCTGTAAACATTAGTAAGGCAGCTTTAAACCTCTTCCTAAGTTGCTGCAAACGGCCCCCAGTGGTTCTCATAGTGGGGAAATGTTGGATATAATTCTTATATACTCGTATGAATACCTCCACGGTGCCTCTAAAAATATTTTTTAGAGCTGATAAGATGCTATCCTGAAAACAGTGTACGACTTTACTGGACACATTCAGTGATATCCATCTGTTCTCTGCTCCGTAGGAATCCAGTGTGAAGTGAATGATGACGACTGCGCACCCAAGCAAGGCTCCTGGGAACCTCGCTGTCTGAACGGAGGACAGTGCATGGACGGTGTGGGCCGCTACACGTGCTCCTGCCCCCCAGGATTCGTTGGAGAACACTGTGAGGGGGATCTCAATGAGTGCCTGTCGGCACCCTGTTATGCTCCCGGCAGCCTCGACTGTGTGCAGCTGGTCAACGATTACCAGTGTCGTTGTCGCCTTGGATACACAGGTACGTTTATAGTTGCTCAAATGGATGCTCTATTTGTGTGTTAGAAAAGCAGTAAGGCTAATTATTCTTTCCTCTTTTGTATAACTTTCTTGTTTGTCCAGGTCGTCATTGCGAGTCCATGGTTGATCTGTGTCTGTCGAAGCCGTGCCACAACGGTGGGATCTGCTCTATGAACATGAGCTCAGTTCATGGCTACACCTGCTCCTGTGTATCTGTAAGTTTCTTTGCTAAGATAACATGGTTTCAACGTTTTCTCATTAATTTATGCCTGCTTTGAAAAAAATGTTTTCTTTTAATTTCTCAATGCAAACATGCTTTTTTCTTATTTTCAATATGCTCTCATAATTTGTTCATAAGCTGTGTAATGTTATACTTGAATTGATTTACATCAAGGCCTATATTAACAGTCCTGTGCTCTTCAGTCTTTCACATTGGCATGCCATGTGCTGCATGTTTTTTGTTTAGAATTTTGCCACAAATTTCAAGTTAACAGTATGAACCAGATGCAAAGTTTGTCTGGGGAAAAAGCTGGAGGTGAAAAAGTTACATATTGTTGCTTATCATTCTGTTTCATCATTCTGCATCAAGCTGCCCTTTTCCAGTTGTATTCTATTTAATCAATTGACTAACACACATTCCTTCAGATTCGACTTTTAAACAGTGAATTTTAACTTAAGAAATTCAGGAACACAGATTACTACAAATTATGTTGAATGTTTAATACATTTTTTTAATGAATTACCTAAAAACATATTGTGATCCATAAAGTACAAATAATAATATATTGTATATAAATAAAATGAGTGACTTTAGAAGATGTTGAGAGATGACAGGTGGCAGAGTTTTCCTTTCCTTTGCTCTCATACTACAGCATCAGTCTTTTCTCACTAAATACTTGTTTGTCTCTCCACTAACCTCTTGCTCCCTCTTTTACTCTCATGCTTGCTTCAGAAGGCCACATCATGGCTCAGGTATAGTAGACAAGCAGCAGATCTGTAGGAGATCCTAAACGTACATTAGTTAAAGTAGTTTGGTTTTTACTTCAGATGCAGTTTTATTGGCTACACATGTGTACTACAGCAAATGGATATATTGTTATCACACTTCAGCAACATTTCGTGTTTTTATAGGGCTTTACTGGGTTAAACTGTGGCGACATAGAAGGCTACAGTTGTGAGAAGCTACGATGCCAAAACAGTGGCCGCTGCGTGGTGTCCACAACTGGCCACCTGCACTGCCAGTGCCAGCCAGGCTTCAGTGGGGCACACTGTGAGAACTGTCAGTGGCCCTGCCAAAATGGAGGAACCTGCGACCCATCCAAGCTGTACCAGTTCAGCTGCCGCTGTCCCCCGCACTTCACTGGACGTTACTGTGAGAACAAACTACCTTCATCAGGCCCTCAAAGCTGCCCGTATCCGCAGTGTGAGCACCAATCAGGGGATAGAGTGTGTGACGATCAGTGTAACAACCATGAATGTCAGTGGGATGGAGGAGACTGCTCGCTCAACTGGCAGAAGCCATGGGAAAACTGCACCGCCAGTATCCCCTGCTGGGATCGCTTTAAGAACGGAAACTGTGATAAGGAATGCGACAACCCTGGGTGCCTCTTTGACGGCTTTGAATGTCAAGGCTTAAATCCCTGCAAGTACGTGACCCTTGTTTACATTTTGTCACTGCACTTGCAGTTACGTACAAAGTCCAAACATGTTTTGAAGCCAAATCACTCAAAAGTCTTTCTGTGTATTTTCAGGTATGACAGGTACTGCGCAGACCACTACGGTGATGGCATCTGTGACCGGAGCTGCTATACGGAGGAATGTGGCTGGGACGGCTTGGACTGTTCTGGTGAAACTCCAGCCGATAAGATCAATGGCACACTGGTGATAGTGGTCCGGCTGCAGCCTAACGAGCTACTCGAAGACATAAGGGGATTCTTGCGCTCACTGGGAGCCCTGTTGCACACTAACCTGCAGGTTAAGCGGGATGAAAACAAACAGCTAATGGTGTACCCTTACTTTGGGACGGAGGATTTTGGACGCCATGGACTGAGGAGCAGAAGCAAGAGGGAGCTGGAGAGGGAGATTATTGGGTAAGGATAGTTCATGATGGCATACTCACAAGCTCTCAGAGAATAATTGGTAGCTTCAAATGAATCACCAATCAACTGCCTAACATTAACTGTTTTCTATTTTTATATGTTGGTCTGCACAGATCTGTGGTGCACCTGGAAATCGATAACCGCGAATGTTCCCATAGTATTGTCGACTGTTTCTCCAACACTCACGAGGCTGCGTCCTTCATTGCTGCAGCACACATCAAGGCTGATCTGCCGTACCCTCTAGTATCTGTCAACAGTAGTAAGTGGTTCAGCGGTTAGTGCAATTTAACTGGTTTGTTTTGAGGTAAAAACCAAAATCAAACAAAGAAAAAAAACACTGGTACTTAGACTTGTCTTTGTGTCCTCCAGGTTACACACCCGTTGATCCACCTAAACTGGTTTTACCGTACCTGGTCGGATTGGCAGTGGTTATTATTCTCCTTATCCTGGTTCTGGGGATGCTTGCAGCCAAGAGGAAGCATAAGCATGGTGTCCTGTGGCTTCCTGATGGCTTCCTGGCCAACAAAAATGACAAGAGGAGAGAGCCTGTTGGACAGGATGACTTTGACATGAAGTGAGTGGATGGAAAACATCAAATCAAAATCAGACTGAAATGTAAGGTTTTACAGATGATATGGGTAGAGTAAGCGCTGCCACTGTAAGGAAACCTTTTTCAAAAACCTGGAACAGCTCAATTGCATCAGTAGATGCAATTGAGCTGTGGTTGTACTGGCTAGCTCCCAGCGATCAATACTGGTGTTTCATTGAATTTTAAACAGAGCTGGAACATAGCAAGCATCCTGTGTCTTGGATAAATATAAGCAGAACAAAATGTCATTCTTGTCTAAACATGTTTTTCTTCTATTAGGAATTTCAAGACCCAGGATGGAGCCATGATTGATGGAGGACAGAGTCAAAGATGGCTGGAAGACGAGGTCCCATCCAAGAAACCCAGAGTAAGGGAACTAAGAATAAAAAAAGAAAAGAATGGTCCCAACGAAGCTAAAGGATGGGAGTCGTTTAAATTATATTGGGCAGGGAATGTGTGGAGGAAAGGTCTTTGGTTGTTGCAAATGTTCTCTTAAGTTCTGCTACTTTTTTATAGACCGAAGACAAACCCTTGCTGCCCATCGCTATGGACGGAGGTGTTGACCGAAGAGAGTGGACGCTGCAGCATCGAAAGGCCGCTGACATCACCCTCACTCCCCCACAGGCTGACCTGGACTCTGACTGCTTGGATGTTAACGTCAAGGGACCTGGTGAGAAAAATGCACTTCTTAATGTATAGAGCTGACTGATTATCATTTATTTGTCTAATAATGAGTTTCTCCCTCAGATGGTTTCACCCCACTGATGTTGGCGTCGCTGCGTAATGGTGGAGGCCCCGACTGTAGCCTGCATGGAGAAGAGGAGGAGGAGAGTGGAGGAGATGAACCAGGACCGAGTGTCATTTCAGACCTAATCTCTCAAGGTGCTTCCCTGTTGGCTCAGACCGACCGTACGGGAGAAACAGCGCTTCACTTGGCTGCCCGCTACGCCAGGGCTGATGCTGCCAAGAGACTGTTGGATGCCGGAGCTGATCCCAACGCCCACGACAACATGGGGAGAACTCCGCTGCATGCTGCCGTGGCGGCTGATGCCCAGGGAGTCTTCCAGGTGAGACAACAGATCAGCCAAAACAGTTTTTTATTAGCCACTGATTTAACTGTAGTTGTGAACTAAGTCTGTCACATCTAATCCATCTCTGGGTTTTTGTCTCAGATTTTAATCCGGAATCGTGCGACAGAACTGGACTCCCGCATGAATGATGGCACCACTCCACTGATCCTGGCAGCCAGGCTCGCCGTGGAGGGGATGGTGGAGGAGCTGATCCACTGCCACGCTGACATCAACGCTGTAGACGACCATGGTCAGCAAACCTGCTAATTGTCTTATTCCTTTAATGGATGTCTGATGTATGCATTTGAGTAGGTTTTGTGCACAGTTATTCTAATTACAGTATATTGAAACTGCAGTGTTCGTATGAGGAATCCTGCTAATGATTAAGCAGGACAACCTTCCATGTGGATCTGAGGTGTTCATGTTGGTCTGCTGGATAATAAAATGTCAAACTTGAAGAGATTTGATTAGTACAAGAAAATATTTGAGATAATTGTAATAATTTAATTCTGGTTCTCATGGTTTTTTTCTTTGTCTCTTCTCACTGTTTCACCATTTTAGGCAAATCTGCTCTGCACTGGGCAGCTGCAGTTAATAATGTCGAGGCAACTCTTGTCCTTTTGAAGAATGGAGCTAACCGTGACATGCAAGACAATAAGGTTTGTTCTTGTGTTTTCACTTATGCTACTTCAAAGTGTTCCTTTGTTCCTTAGTTGTTGTTTTTTTGGCTCATCATAAATGTGCAGTGGTCTCCCAGTAATACAACTTAAAGTACCTTGGTGGAAAATGTCTCAAATAAAACCTATATTCAGTCATTACAAATTGATGAAAGTCAGAATACTGAAACAAATATCTGTAAAACGTTGCATTTAATCTATATAAAATAAACCCATCAGTTTTATTTGCAGTTTCTTAAATACACAAGTTATTAGTTAGGTCTCCTGTCAAAATGCCAACAGACTCTTCTCAAACCCCCCTCTATTGTTTATCCATAGGATTAGTTTAGACACTTATAAGCACACTGCTTCCAGCGCAGTCTTTATATACTTCTCTGTCAAGCCTAAGTTGGTCTGCACATCAGTCGCAAGTACGGTTAATTCGACTCGGAAGTTACTGTTCTGAACTAAACTGTAAAAGATTAAAAAGTTTTCCAATATGTGAATATTGAATTTGTACTTTATGACATTGTGCGCAACACATATTAATCATTTTGTGTGTGTCCTGCAGGAGGAGACGCCACTGTTCCTCGCAGCCAGAGAAGGCAGCTTCGAGGCAGCTCAAGTTCTCCTCGACCACTACTCCAACCGTGACATCACCGATCACCTGGATCGACTGCCCCGTGACACGGCGCAAGAGCGTATGCATCATGACATAGTGCGCCTGCTGGACCAGTACAACTTGGTTCACAGTCCACACAACGGGCCCAACCACATGGGTGGAGGAAACTCTGTTATGTGTGGGGCCAACGGAGCAGGCTTCATCGGCATGCGCCCCGGGCCGCAAGGGAAGAAGAGCAGGCGTGGCGGAGGTGGAGCAAAGGTGGGAGGTGTTGGTGGGGGAGCTAAAGAGCTTAAAGACATGAAAGCGAAGAGAAGAAAGAAGCCCACTGGAGGAGAGGCGCAGAGCGTGGTTGCTGGAGTGGGAGGAGGAAATGGAGGAGGTGCAGGAGGAGGGAGCGCGAATGGCGTGAAGGCAGCAGGAGGACTTCCGGAGAGCTCTGTCACCATGTCACCTGTTGACTCCCTGGAGTCGCCGCACTCGTATACAGGCGACGTGTCCGGCGCTGTCTCCACAACAGCGAACTCCCCTCCCCTCCTGAGCAGCCCCACCTCCAGACCTATGCTGCCCCCCGTCAGCCACATGCTGGGACAGCAGCAGAGCTGGGTGGGCTTGACCAAGCATGGCTACGGCAGCCACATGTTTAACCTCGTACCACACCAGATGGGGGGCTCTCACCCTGGCATGGGCCAACACCACGGCCAGGGCCCGATGCTGACCCCCATGAACGTCACCATGAGCAGAGAGCAGCTCCCGCCCATCGTCACATTCCAGATGATGGCGCCTGGAGGAGGCCAGGCCATGCTGAAGCAGCCTCAACCGGGGCAGGTTCAGGTCACACAGTCCCAGGGGCAGAATCAGGCTCACTCCCAGCAGGGCCCAGGCCACCTGCACTGCTCCCAGAGTATGATGTACCAGATGCCTGAGCAGATGAGCATGGCACACGGGCTCCCCCACACCCTGCAGCACGCCCACACCATCAGCCACGGAGGCCACAGCGGGATCGAGGGCCAGTCTCGGCAGTTGCCCTCCTATCCACCTATGCAGAGCCCCGTGGATAAATACCCCACGCCGCCTTCCCAGCACAGTTACACCACCGCCGGCTCAGAGGGCACCACCCCCGGCAACTCTGCCCACCCACCCAGCGAGCACCCATATCTCACTCCTTCGCCCGAGTCCCCAGACCCTTGGTCGTCATCTTCGCCACACTCCAATTCGGACTGGTCTGATGTCACCACCAGCCCTACCCCTCTGGGCAACCCCCACCATGCACTGCCATCCTCACACCACACACACATTCCAGAGCAGGTGCAGCTGCAGCAGCAGTCGCAGCAGATGCAGCAGGCCTCTCAACAGCCTCAGCTCGGAAACATGCAGGTGTTTGCGTAGGCCGGCCCGAGGAAAGCATGAACAATCTGACTTTGGGGTTCTGTGTAGTTAAGTAACACAAAGTAACTCTCGCGATGCTTTTCTCACTTCTCTTGTTAACTCTCTTTGTTTGTTCTTCATTATATTAATCGGTCACCTCCCCTTTTCATGTTCTCTCCTCCTCTTTGCACTTAAGAAAACTGTGTATAGTTTCTAAAACGTTGTTGAGTATTATCAACTAGAAAGCAAAAAGTTCTCAATACCAAAAAAGCGTGAAATTAGTCATCTGTCACAAGCCACAATCAGTTTTCCATGTTGTGCCTTCAATCCCAGCTGAGCCTCCTCTGCTCTCTGCCGGCCAAGTCCAGACTTTTTCTTTTCGTCCTCTGGCGCCCGAACACAAACTGTTTATTGAGGGATCATCAAGGAAGTGCCAAGCAGATGGCAGCCAGCTGGTATTGCATCAGAAGACAGACTGCTGAGATGGACACTGAGAGGACGCTCCGCATTGATATTGTCTGATTTTGGAGGACGTTGTTTAGCTCTGCTTTATGCTACCCTTATTTTTATTGTTTAATGTGATAAGCCTGTCAATACTAACTCCTCGTCGAAACCATTCACTCTACTTTTTTTAATATGATGGGTCATATTCAGTCGATGCTTTAATTCAAAACTACCTAGTTGCCTTTTTTGTTTTTTTACTCATGCATTTTTAATGTGCTAAAGGGGGAATTTTATTAAAAAATACTGTTGCATGACTAGAAAGACAAACGCCAAGAGAATTACAGATTATTTAGTAAGGCACACAGATGCATCTTGTTACTAAGGGTTAAATGTATTCGCTGCATTGATTAAACCTGAGTTATAAGTGTTTCCTATCAAACACACACGGAACGTTCAATAAATGCAGTTTTTAACTTGCACGTTGTCGGTGCAGTGAGAACAGAGCGTATTACTCCTGTCTTAGGTAGGTGCTGTTACAGAAACACAGAAGAGTCGATTTAATACCAAATCCCATGCAGTTACGTCTCACCACTATTATTCATGTGTTGTTGAGGGATTCATTCAGAAGCTTGACGAACTTTATGCAAATACATACATTAGTTTAATATGTTGTATGATGAAATGTACATAGACTTACAGCACATTCTGCTTGTTATTACTGAGCTCCGTTTGGCAAAGATGTGTTGACATTTTAATGTTTTTTTATATGAATTCTGTTCGCACTTCTTCAATGATTCTGAATGTTACAGAGGTGCATGTTTCTACCTTTTCTAAGCCGCCTCTTTATTTTCTTTTCCAAAATCATTTAACCAGTTTTGCCTTTTTGCTTGACTACAATCAGTGTATCTGTGCACCTTTTTTTTTATGATTCATAAACCAAGTCAGGAGGTGAACGACGTTTGATAAAGTATTTTTTGTAGGTCTTCCTTCTTAAAGAGGATGTTGATTATAGCTTTGTGTTACTGTTCTGTAAACACAGACAATCATTCGCTGGTTTATTTTTGACACTTCAAAACGGAGCATCACTGTCTCTAAGACCAAATTCATTTTTTCTCCTGCCAAAAATGTACATTATGACCACTTTTTGGTCAGTTGTTACCCTCTTTTCTGTTTGTGTTGTGGTGTATTAAAGACTTTTGACAGCACACACATCGGATACCAAGAAATGTTGTTTTGGTTTGAATTACTACTGCAGATATTTTCATATTTCAGCCATATTCCCTTTTACGTTTTCTCTGTTCTTCACAAAACACAAGTGCTGTACATCAAGGTTTCAGTCAACATTTTTTTATTAAGAATTTGAGCATGTTGGTTCCCGTTCATTTGCGAGGCAATTTCTCCATGTTGTGAATATAAAATGTTTTTTTTTTGTTGTACTTTTCTCTGTTAACCAAATAGCCTATGATAATATACATGCCATATGAAGTAGTGTTCACAATGTTTGTATAAGGTAGAACTAAAACTGATGATAAAATAAGTTGTCTGTTGCAGAAAAACCAAATTATCAGCCAAATGTGCTTTCTGAAATAAAGCCCAGATCTTCATAGATTTTGTACTCATGTCTTTTTTTTCATAAATATTGTCAACAGGTTCAGACACAATGCTGGTGTTTGAAATGGTGAATAGTAATTGTATCACAGTTTGAATGTGGCACAGATGAGTATAAATGGTAACATGCTGGAGTCGACCATTTCAAAGTATATATAAAAAGTTCAGGATAGCAACTTGATTCTTTTAATAGATTTGATTGTTATTTCTGGGGGAATTCAGTACTGAACATAACAAGTTTACTGGAAAATAACACCAATAATCAACTTCTTGTTAATAACAAATCACCAAAGTCAATAGTATCTGTCCTAAATTTTGTATCCATCAGAATTTAGAAATTAAAGGAATGTGTGTGGGTCAGTGATTCAAACATGCCCATTTAACACTGTTAACATCACAGACAAGGTTCTGTTGTTAATGTCCAATTCCAAAAAAGTTGGGACACTGGGTCAACAGTAAACAAAACAGAATGCAGTGATGTGCAAATCCTTTAAATCCAGTAAACATACAGTCCTGAATTTGATGCCTGGAAGACACAAAATGAGAAGAACCCAACTTTTTGGGTATCAGGGTTGCACAATGTGAAGATATTGATAATAACTAATAACACTTAAGAATATATACATTACTACAGTAATGTATAAAAACCATTAGATGCAAGGCTAACTAGCTAACGGCAGCTTTTGGTGATATGCTTACCCCCCTTTTTTAAAATGACGTCAACAGCTGACCAGTTATTACATATTGCAAGTTTCAAATGTTTTCAACTGAAATGCTTACGTCTTTGCAACCTCTAAATTGTGTTTTTATTGAATTAGTTGAAACAGATACTTTGTTTTACCTGTGCCTACTGAGTGTTCAATTATATGTTTTCATTGAAAATAATTATCAGGTAAATATTGGTGTAATTGTTTAATTAGATTCACCAGCCTGCAGTCAGTATGAAAGGTGCTGTTCGTTGCAGGTCCGGCAGGGGGCGCTGGCGCACGCAGGAAGCCGTGACGCAACACGAGGAAGAAGTCTGTACACGGAAGTCATCCCGGATTCTGCATGTATGAGATTTGTTTCCTGCATGTATGAGATTTGTTTCCTGCTGTAGACGTTTCTCGGTGTAAATGACCCTTTCCTCTGGCGGTGAGTTAACCCGTGATGGCTCTACATGACGGGACCGTCGCTGCGGAGACCCGGACCAGATAATGTGCAGCTCTGAGCGGACGGGTGATATCCGGTGCGGGTCAATGGACGCCAGGACTTGAAGTGCGGCTGTTTTGACAGCTGGGTTGAGCCTCTACTACCTGGTCTGTCTGCCTGACAGAGAGCAGCCGGGAGCAGACGAGCCCCGAGGTTTAAACACTAAAGAGGGGGTCGTTTTATGTACAGACGAACGTCTACGTGAGAGAAGTTGCTGTAGAAGCGCCGGTGAAGAATCGGCAGAAAGGTGAGAGCCTGTCAGCGACCTCTCCCCTCACCTGCGTGCGTGTGTGTGTGTGTGTTGTGTGAGTAAAAACCTGTTTGGCTTCTTTAAGTCCTCCCCAGCAGCTCTGTCTTTGTCTGTGTTTACCTCCTAACAACACTTCAAACTGCCTCCACTGTATATTTACATCGAACTCGCACCCCCTTCTCTGTCTCCAGCCTCCCACCGACCCCTGGCCATGGCCTCGTCCCGGCTGAAGTACCTCTCTCTGGGCGTGCTGGTGTTCCAGACCACCTCCCTGGTGCTCACCATGCGGTACTCCCGCACCCTGCAGGCCGAGGGCCCGCGGTACCTGGCCTCCTCAGCCGTGGTGGTGGCTGAGGTGATGAAGATCCTCACCTGTGTGATGCTCGTCTTCAAGGAGCACAGTGAGTGCACCTGAACACACTGTCAAGTGTCCAAAAAATAGGATACATGGCCATCACAAGTTCATGCTGTGTTGAGATTGCTGTTGTTGAGCCAACAGTCCAATGCTGTAAAACATTAACATCAATATTAAACAGAGAAAAAGCAGCAGAACGTCACATTTGAGAAGCTTGTGCCAGCTTGTGTTTTTCCTTTAAAGCAGCAGAAACGATCATTCAGCAATCGCAATTTGTTTTTGATTGTGTCTTTGTACTTAACTGATGACTTGACTTGAGTACGGCACTATCTAGTCAAGTCAATGTTATTCTTAAAGCCCAATATCACAAATCACAAATATGCCTGAAGGGGCTTTAAATCTTTACAGCATTTGACGCCCTCCGTCTTTAAACCATCAGTTTGGACGAGGAAAAACTCCACAAAAAAACCATGTTCAGAGTAAAATTACAGTACGGACTCACAGGATGGCAAAATATAAATGGATTGTAAAGTTATATAAAGATTTCTATGTCTCCTGTTTTTTCACACCTGATCGCTCATCAATTCCACTTCACTCCTGGCCACACCCTGTTTATTGTAAGTTCACCTGAGCACTCCCCGTTCAAAGACCGCACACCCACACATTCACTATTTTTACCTTGACACTGATGCAACTGTCAGTGCGTGTTTTCTGTGCTCCAGTGTATATTTAATTAATTATTTGATATTTTAGATAGAAATGTTTTGTTTGAAGACAATAGTGCTGAAGTTTTCTTCCTGCATTCTGATCAATGCCCAGATTGATTCTGATCAATGCCCAAGACGATGGTCAACTTATTCTGAACCTCCTACTTGACAAATGTAGATTTGGGAGGATGTTGAGCAACATCTGCTAATATTCATAAACCATTTAAAACAATAAAGACTGCAAGTTTATTGTTTAATCCTTTCAAACAAAAAGTAGAATGTGTACAGCACCAATATTGCATGAAATAAAATAAAACCCTGGTGGTGAAATACTAAAAGCAAAGGCTTTTTTTACAAAAAGTGTTGATAGAACAGCTGATTCTCGGTATTGATGCTACTGCAATTCAGTTCTTTAAGAAATAATTTTTTTTTAATTCAATGAAAATATCCAGAGTTCTCTCAAACATTCAGTGTTGTCAAAACATAAGCAGCAACTCAAGAACTTAAATAAAATACAGACCATAATCTTTACAATAATGATTTAAATTCAAAACAGCCCAAGCAAAGAATAAGTAAAAAGATTCACATTTGGTACTGAAAGTGCTACAGATACATTTATTTCACTGAGAAATCAGGTTTGTCGAGGTGATCTTGTCAAGCTGAAGCCAAAAAAGAAATGGAGAACATTGTTTCAGGGGGTTCTCTTTTTTAGGTCACAGCTGTCCTAGTGCCCAAAGCTAAAATCAGGTTTCATCTGTAAAACCTGGAACCTGTTATCTGATGAAGCGCTTGGCCTGCTGACTGTGGTCTGAATAGATCTTTTTCTTCTCCTCAGGTTACAGCATGCGAGCTCTGAACAGCGTCCTGCGTCAGGAAATTGCCAACAAACCCATAGAAACGCTGAAGCTGGCGATCCCCTCGGGGATCTACACGCTGCAGAACAACCTGCTGTACGTCGCCTTGTCCAACCTGGATGCAGCCACCTACCAGGTACAGCAGGGGGGGCGGGTGGGGTTGGGAGGCCATGTGAGGCAGTTGTGAATCTGCTTGACTCCCTGTGACTCACACTGGAGCTGATGCGTCTTTCTGAGACATTTCTTGATTAGCACATCCTCCTCGCTCGATTATTTACAGTTTTCCCACTTTGTCTCCATTAGGTTACATACCAGCTGAAGATCCTGACCACGGCTCTGTTCTCCGTGTCGATGCTGGGTCGCAGGCTGGGCGTCTACCAGTGGCTCTCGCTGCTGATCCTGATGGCTGGAGTGGCTCTCGTGCAGGTCCAGTACAGCTTCATGTTTACTGCTTGGGGAAAATGCGAACTCACACATTGTTCACCTCCTCTGGAAAACAGGCTGCGGAACATCTTCTCTGTGGTTCATACTAAAAAAGAAAGAAAGAGATTGTGCCCAATTCTGTAGGCGTCTAATTGTCTGCTTTGTATTGTAAATTCTTAGTTCTGATTATTGTGTGATCTTTAATTTCCTCTCGTGGCCGGATAAAGAAGAAACACCTCAGTGGGAGTTCTCAGAAGGTTGAATAAATATAACAACATAATGAGGCCTGAAGCGGAGCACTGGATAAATATCGGCTACCAGTAGTTACGAGGGTTGTGCTGATGAATGACGAAGTGTTGACTGTTTTGCTATCACCTCCTCCTCCTTCTTGGCAAAACAAAGAGAATGCCTGTCAGCTGGTATTACACCGGATGTGATCTTTCTATTGGCTGAGCACTCAGACAGAAGCACAATGGAAGAGGAGGAGGAGGATGAGAGGAAACACCTTCGTAAAAAGATCAGACGGATAGAAATATTGACTCCATACTGTGAAACCTGCTTGTGTGCAGGAATGTGACATCAGTTAATCTACGAAACCATGTGAGGACACACCTATAGCAGCTATTCTGTTTGCAAAACATATAAATGTGCTAAAAAGCCAGCGTGAATCTGTCGAAAAATAATTGGCCTGTTCTGCAGTGATGCAACTTCTCATTTTCACTGTTCGTCTTCAAGGTTCGCGCTGTTAGTTCTCGCTCAGCAGGGTTTTTTTTGGCGTAGGTATCGGAGGTGGAAGGCAAACAGCATCTTGTTCAAAGGGTTCGTTAACTTCTTCTCAAATCTTTACCAAAGCATAAAAAGCTGCAGTGGCTACAATATTTTTTTTCACTTTGCACAACCACAGATCATCATCATCTATTTTTCCTGCTTACTGCAGCACAAAACGCAGAGACTCAAACTCTGCAGCGTTCTTACAGCTTGGCAAAGTTGTGAAGATTCATTTGTTTGAATTTCAGCTCTGCACCATCGATTCAGAGAGACGTGAGAGCGATTGCTGACCATTACAGAGAGCTGAGGCCTTAATATGTACATATTTATTCTTTGATTAGATGTTGAATTTCATCCAGAAAGCATAAAACAAAAAGTTTTTTCACAGGAGCTGTTTCGTAGGACAGTTGGTGTCTGTACGTTCTGTTTTGTATCCCCTTATATTGACACACTGGTTGTGTATTCTGTATAATGCTGTTTCCTATTCCAAGTTCCACTCTCACATCTGTACTTTTAAAGGTTTCATTTTCTTACTTTTATTTTGTGTGTCTTCTGGAAAATGTTTACATGCCTCAAATAATTTGTCTCAATCTGCCCACTGCTGCAGCACCTCTATTAACCCTCTTTCTGAACATTTTAGTCGCTGTCTCTTTGACAATGTGTCCTAAATGCGCGTGCCGTGCAACATCTGATGTGACGAGACGTCGGACGCATACTGTCGACACTGAATCCGTTACCTGTGCATTCTGTTATATCTAGTAAACAAGCCAAGCACCTCTCAGCCGTGCTGAAGATCAGATTACAGTTGTTGCCTCTCAAGCAAAAAAGATAAGTGAGTTTGCTAAGATAGCCTGGCTTAGTACGTTTGTACTGAAAACTTGTGTTTTAAACTGTGATATTTGGATGTTTTGTCTACTGGAAGTTGCATGTGTTATAGCCAACAGCAAGTACAGATGTTTGTGATGTCACAACTGTTTAGTTGCGACATCACAAAAGGGCTCGCTTGAAGGCATAGATTCTGAGCGTGGGTTGTGTGGATTTCTCTGTGGACTTTTTTGATACTTTCACAGTATTTATATAGCACCTGGACCTGCTTTACAATCAAAGAGCGATGGAAACCTTACTTTTCTACAATATGAGACCTTTAAATATTAAGCTACATCTGGCAGAGGGTTAGGCTAGTATAAAGACCGGAAACCGAGGAGAACAACTAGACTGGTTCTGTCCACAGGTAGCAAGATTTTCCCTTCAGCACCTCTAAAGCTCCCTAATCAACATCTCTTTTGTTTAATTTGTATAAATGTGCAATAGCAATTTGTCGCTTTAGAGACAGTTTACTCTTAACTTTCAGGCTTAAAGTTCATCGTAGTTCAAGTGTTTCTCTTGTGTTTGCAGTGGCCCTCCGAGTCCCCAGCGGCCTCGGAGAAGGAGGCCCTCTCTGCGGGCTCCCAGTTTGTCGGCGTGACGGCGGTTCTGGTGGCGTGCTGCTCCAGTGGGTTCGCTGGTGTCTACTTTGAGAAGATCTTAAAGGAGAGCAAACAGAGCGTCTGGGTCCGCAACATCCAGCTAGGTCAGTTTTCAAGGATCAGTCGATTCATTCCAGCCAGTCTTGAACAATAACGGCTGTTCTTACATGCGAAATAGAATTCAATACACTGAAAAGAAATGTTGAAGTTTCATTTCGATCAATACTCCTCCATCCACAGAGGAATAATGTTGAGAGGAGTTGTTGAAAACAGATTGAAAAAGGCTTTGCATCGTTGTTTCTCAGGCGAGCTTGTGTGTGTGTGTGTGTGTGTGTGTGTGTGTGTGTGTGTCCGCGTGTGTGTGTCCGCGTGTGTGTGTGTGTGTCCGCGTGTGTGTGTGTGTGTGTGTCCGCGTGTGTTTCCTTTCTTCCCTGCGCAGAGAGCCAGCTGGGCTTTTTACCTCCGATATGTTTCTGTTAAGATGAATGTTCCTGTCTAGTTTATTTTTACCGCGGAGCGTGTGAGGCATGTGTTAAGTCTCTTGTGATTCCCGGTGTGAGCTTGGAGCCTTTTTCACCTGCATTAAATGTTGGAACCTCGATCTGCAGCAAGAGCAGGGAGGGAAATGCAGCGTGTTCATTTTTGTTGTTTTTGTTGTTTGTAGTTGTGAAAGTGAAAGAAAGAAAATGTGAAATGAAGCAAATAAACTGAGAATTTTGATGATCTAGTCTTTTCAGGCATTTGATGAGCAAAGAAATGTAAAGACGTCACCTTGAAAGATTAAATAGTCATTTTGCGCAACAATTACATACTGTAGGTTAGAAATGAAATTGTGAATGACAGCGTTTTTAGGAAAGAAGGGGAGCAAAACGCCATAGTTGACGTACATGCTGTGGCAAGATATTAAAGGAATAGTTCACTATTTTGGTAAAATTTGCTTTCTTGCCAAGAGTTAGATGAGAAGATTGAGTTTGTAAACTAAATAGAAATTTAAACTAAGAAGGTGGTTAATGCCTGTTCATCTTTGCTTAAGATTGGAACTGGGGAGAAAGATCTCACAGAAACTCACAGAATAACACATTAAAGCTTGTTTGCTTTATCTGTTCAAAATCTCAGTATGTGGTTTTGTGTTATTTAGCTATCTCTGAAATTTTCACTGCAGTCATAGAGGGACATATCCTAACCTTAGATTAAAGGGGCTCTGTGGAACCTGTATTTGTATTGTGCTGGTTTAGCCACTGTCACTCACTGTTAGCGGAGCAGAGAGAAGCCCTGAGACGAGGCACTCGAGAACATGAACAAAGTCACATCCTTTGGACTCGCTGAAAATCCTTCAGAAAGGAATCCACAGTCCAGCAGCATCAAACTTAAACTTAAACAATCCATCCTCAGTCTTATGTAGACAACCGAGAGAGATGGCTATGGTCTAATTTTTCACGCCCCATCACAATTTTCTTACATATGATCAATAAAAAAGCGATTAATACAGAGTAATTCCTCTTTGTACCTACACTTATATCTTTCTATTCATTTTGCATTAAATTTGCCTCTAAAGACGAGTCATTTGGGAGCCATCTGAATTTATCTCTTTCACTGAGGTAATAGTTTATTGATATTTCGATCAAACTTCCTTACTCTGTGTGTGTTGCAGGGATGTTCGGCCTGGTGTTTGGCCTCTTCGGGATGCTGGCCTACGACGGAGAGAGGGTGAAGGAGTCGGGGATGTTCCAGGGATACAACACAGTCACCTGGGCTGTCGTAGCGCTGCAGGTGACGCTCCCTCCGCTGCCAGGGATTTTATATGTGTTTCTGTCAAATATATTATGAAGCCTTTGGGGTAACAGACTCTTTATTTTGTGGATCAGACTCTCTGTCGGCCCGTACAGGTCATGCCTTCGTACATCTGTGTCCCTGTGTTTGTTTCTCCAGGCGCTGGGTGGTCTGGTCATAGCAGCGGTCATCAAGTATGCAGACAACATCCTCAAGGGCTTTGCTACATCGCTCTCCATCATCCTGTCAACCCTCATATCCTACTTCTGGCTGCAGGACTTCGACCCCACCGGGTAGAGAAATCTGTCACTATCTCTCCTTCCTGCTAAATCTTTGTTTTTCTTCCTCATAATCACATTTTCTCAAGCTGACGGTGTTGTCTTCTGTCATCCACAGCGTTTTCTTCCTGGGGGCTGTTTTGGTCATTGCGGCCACTTTCCTGTACGGCTACGAAGGGAAGCCGGCCCCCAACCCCAGCAGGGCATAGGACTCTCACGGCTGACACTACAGAAGCAGCAGGAGGTCCTGTTGAAGCGTCAAGACGTGGAGGGGGGAAAGGAGGACAGAGGGCTGGAGGAAAAGAAGGGGAAAGGTCTTTATCATATATTGTGATCACAAAAAAGAAGGAGACACGGCGGAGGAGAGGAAGAGAGGAGGTAAGCAGGTTGTGAACAGAAGACGGGGAAAGAGGGTTAAAACGAAAAGCAAGCACAACACTGTGATGGGTCTCACACACCAGAAGTGCCTCAGCTGACGAGAGAAGCAGTGAGAAGAGAAACTGTTTATAACTACCGCTGTAGAGATAATCCTGGCTGCCACACCTCCATATGTGGAGAGAGATTCTCGACAGGACCGACTGATTGTGTTGATTAAGTACCTGTTTGACTGCCAGTTACTGTTACTGCCACATCAATCACACCTATACACTAAAGGATTAAAGGATTAAAGGCGCAGACAGGCAGGGATCCTTCAAAATGTGTTATACCTAGTCAGAGCTGCAGTATCGAGGCTCCTTCTTGTCCCACATAAAGCTCTGAAAGCACATTTTAGGTAATTTTTTTCCCCCTGAAAAGAGGCCGTCGAGCAGTTGTTTACTCTAAAGCTGTGTACAATACCACAAGCCATAACAGGCAAATAATCACGGTTAGTTCGAGGCCCCAGTTGGGGTTAGAGTCTGCTGCAGAGGTGGATTTGTACACAGCTTAGGAGGCCTGGGCTGCCTGGGAGGCACAACACGGGACAAAAAAAACCCCCCAACAATTCGATGCACTTACAGCCTTCAGACTGTGGTAGATGAAGTGACCGTAACTCATATTGTCTCCTTAATTACGGCTCTCATGTTGGATTTCATTCAGCTATTTTTGGAAACAGCCTCTGTTGCCAGGCAGCATATAGTCACCGGGGTGTCTTTGATAGCTTGTACCGCGCATCTCAGCGACAGAACTTGTTTCACTGTGCGAGTCCGGTCTGTCTGCGTCTGGTGGAGTTTAATGCTTGATAATGTTCGACAGTAACCTGGGTGTAACGAGTTAATCATCAGGACGGTTTGATTATGTGGGGGATTATGTGATTTTTGTACAACTTGAAATTCCGTTAACCTTGGATGTAAATGATAGCATACCGTTTCAATTTGTAATCTGTAACTCTCAATGAATTGTCTGTTTAACTTATTCATTAATTAGGAAGTTTACATGACTTTTCAAAGCCACTGATTACCAACATCCATGACCTGTGCTCGTGTAACAATATCTTCTGTTGATTTTGTGGTGAAGCAATCAAAAATCACTGAATGCGGCCAAGCTACGTCTGAACTGACTGAATTGTTGATACTAGGGATGCACAATATCTGAATTTAAGACAGTATTTTCCAACTAATCTTGGCCGATCACCTTTGCTGATGCCGATATAAGTACGTATTTTTTCCACCTAATTGCAGAGAACATCAGGTCTCTCTGTGAATTCACATTCAGATGCAGACATACAATTATTTTCTTAATGTTAAACTGTAAGACTACGTTGTCACAGTGTGTGTTCATTCCAACTAATGCTGCTGTATCATTTTTAAAGGGGCACTTCAACTTGTTTTGACCGATGTTCTTGAACTGTTGGACCTCCAGACGGCCAATTGGCTCTTTTTGATCAAACAACACCAAAAATAAAAAAAAATACGCCTCTGTTGTTCTCTAATGATTACACATAAAAATGTTAACATCTGATTTACAGGTACAGCTTGAGGATTAAAACCTCACACTACCAGATAATTTGGGCTATTCTGTGAATCAAGAGATCTGTTTCTGTTTGTTTATAAGCACGTTAAAAAAGGTGCAGAGCGCACCTTTTAAAGCCTTCATCGGTTGATACTGATGATACTTATATTATCTTGCATCCCTATTATAAACTAATCACATCAGACATCTGTGAGGCATTATTTACACACAAAGTAACCTTGGATTGTACGATTTATTTTCTCCTGGAACTACTATTTTTCTTTTTCTTGGGATAAAGCGGGTATAATTAATAACTTTATTATTTGAATTACCAATATGTGAATCTTTTATAAAAAGAAACATGTTTCCTTGAACTTTTCTGAATGTGTTTATTGTGTTTTATTCACAGTGTGTTTCCTCCCAGATTTTTTTTTTTTCAGCACTAAGACACACAACACATTTATAACTTGGACTGTCTTTGATAGATGAACTAATGATTCCGAAAAATTATATTATTGCCGTTTGAAAAACCATTTCATGCCACTGATACATGATAGTTCATAGCATAACAGTGTAAGTACACCATTTCAAAGAGCAATAAATAATATTCAGACACTGGAATTTAAAAAAATATACTAAATAAATAAAATCAATCCTCACAAAACAAAAAACAGAAATAAATGAAATGTGAAGAAAATACTTATAATGGTAGAGAAATCCCTGCTAGTTGTTCTGGCAACATCTTGGCTACAGGTCATATATGTACATTGATAAGTTGATAAAGTTATGTATAAGTTGATGACGTCATTATCGTTACAGGCCTATAACTGATGAAATGAAGTCAAAGGCATCTCGAGTCTTGTCCCCTGACGTCTGATCCTATATAAGTCTTTGCAAATTTACAAGTCGACCTCGTCTAACTTAATACTTGGCATGTCGCCTGAGAACTGCGAGCTACATTAATAAATTCACACGTTGATATTTTTGGCATTTTGTTTTAATGAGTTTTAAAAACACTGCATGCAAAAGCCAGACAGTCTGAGAGAAAGGACTGTAACACGCCAGAGTTTCATGTCCTTCATATTATAACACTTTTTAAAACACCTTTTTTTCTTCTTTTTCTTCTTCTTCTTTTTTTTTTTTACCCAGTCATGTTAAACAAATAACTGCATCAGACTCCCGTCAATCAGCAGGACAATTCACGAGTCGCGCTCCAGCCTCGAGTCCTCAGGCACATCTGTTACTGTAAAAGACACTTGAGGCCCTGATACACACAGACTGAACGCTGTGTGACCTCGTGGTCGAGTATGAATGTAGTTTTTTTTTTTCTTCTCAACACTTTATTTTCAATCGGGGCAACATGTGAAAAAAAGTTTCACCCTATAAAAGCCTCCATCGCAAAGATCACCTACTATGATTCTCCAGGTTAAAGTGCTGCTCTAGATGTTTCCCTTGATTGTCGACGTGAGCTCTCAGATGTTTGTTTCGCCTCGCTAACTTGCTCCTGTGTCGCAGCTACAATGAGCATGTGATTAAAATAGTTAATGTCCACGCCGTCTACAGTATACACGATGAGGCAGGGCACTCCTTCAGATGATCGCGGCTTTAGTGTCGTTCTAAGTGAGGTGTGTGTGTCTGTGTGTGTTTGCGTGAGAAGGCTCGTTCGGTTTGCACCAGGAGTAAGTAATGAGCAGCATGGGTGAGATAAGGTGGTCACGTCCTCCGCCTCTCTTCCTCTCTGTCTCCTCTAGGCCAGCTCAGCACTTCAGCGTGATCTATTTCTCCGGCTCGCTGAGTGTGCACCGACAGAAACACAGCGTTTTATAGACCCCGCCTGGAAAAACAGTAAGCAACGTTTTCAGATTCGACACGACTGTGAGATGTTCTGTAAGCTGCACCCTGTTTTTTTTTTTTTCACCTTCATCAGTCGTGAATCTTCATAAAAACATACTTTATAAAAGATCAGAATGGCACAAGAGAGCACATGTGTCTGTGTAAACCCAATGCTGCGCCAATCTTTAAAGGTTCAGTTCACCAAATTACAAAAATGCACTTTTTTTTTCACTTCTGCCTGATTTGAGGCACGCAGATTGTTTCACTTCAGGTTTATAGATGTCTGTCCCTTTGATTTATCCATTCAGTGTGATGTAGGTGAAGGAAATATCATTTCAGCTCAATGCTTCAATGCTTTGACAAAGTATTTAAAATTGTATTTCAGCGTGTCTTAGATGCTTCCCGGTAGGGTTGAACAATTATTTGAAATATTATTGTAATTTCAATATGGACATAAGTGCAGTATCCAATATCATAGGAGCTGTAGTTTTCTTTTACAAAGTTAAAATATGTCACAATAATCGGCTTGGATTTAAATATCTCAACAGCTTCAGATCGGCTGCCACAACAATGCTGCACAGATTAAAGTGGCACTATGTTGTTTTGGAAAAGACAGTCAAACTCTGAATTTTAATATTTACAATATTAATGACGTAATTATACAAACTCAGAAATGTATTTCAGTTTTTAATAACTGAATAAACAAGCTGTTCTCAGAGGAAAATTATGTCCCCAGAACACTGTTTGAAGCTAGAGAGGTGGCAGGGTCCGCCACATACAATCAAAGTAAAACAGTATTAAACTGCAGTGTCCTTAAAGGTCAGTTTGTTTTTTCGGTTTATTCAGTCATGAAAACAAAGAGTTTGTTTATTTAGTTTGTTTAGGCATAAAAAAATCAGTTAATGAAGATTTTTCTGCAGCTTTAAGGAAGAAAGTATGAAGCAATTTCTTTAATTTATAGTCAGTTGCCTTACCAATAAATTATTTGTTAATCATCAGTAATATAAAATAATCATCAATATCCCTAGAACAGACATTCATTGTTCATAGATGATTTACTGTATTTGCCAGTTATTTGGGTAATTCATCGAACGTGAGGTTTAAACTTTCGCTTTTTAGTTAAACATCACAACGACTACTGGATGGGCGGTCATGAGATCTGGCTCAGTTATCCATGGTCCTGAGAGGATGAATCATAGCAACTTTGGCTATTAGCCACCTTATCTTCTAGTCCAAATTCTGGTTATTGACCAAATACCTGCAAAAAGATATTCCCATCACACTCAGCTGTACGTAGCCTTTCAGAGCTGTTGTCGAGTTTCAAAGCTGTGATCACTGAAGATATTTGATTCACCTCAAACTTGGAGCTAGACATCTCAATGGTAGGTACTGAATACTGCTAGAAGTAAGTGAGAAGCTCTGTTTTTTTGTAATCCAGGTGAACTGATTTTTTTAAAGGGTAACTTCACAATTTTACACATTAAAGTGCGTTTACAGCTCATGGGCAGTACTACTGCAAACATGAACCTGTTACCTTTCGCGGCTCCAGAGGAAGCTGCATGTAATCAGAAAAATTGCCTCCAGTGATGTCACTCAGTGGCAAAGTTGCATTGTGGGTAATGGAGGCACCAGGTTTTGAAAACGCTTCCACTTGTCTGTACTGCACTCCTTTAAAGAAGTTGGACTCATTGTGGAAAGTTCAAAGGATAAAAATCGATACAGCAGGACCAGAGATCACCTTTTGTCTTCCATGCAATCTGCTTCCTTCATTACCCACAATGCAACTGAGCCACTGAGTGACATCACTGTAGACATGCTGCTTCCTCTGGAACCACAAAAGGCTTTATACTACTTTTTTTTAAACATATGTAGCAGTACTCCCCAAGACCTGTAAGCACAATTTAATGTGTAAAATTGGTGTAGGTACCCGTTAAGTCTCCTTGCGTAAATATAGTCATCTTTCACGATAATCTGTGTCCTTAAACAACATATACTGACTAGATAAATATGTATTGTTTCACTTGCAGAGGACAAACCAAAGACAGACTCCTTTCATATCTTGTAAAATAAAGTAACCTTGCGTCTCCGCCTCACATTTCTGATCAGATGGAACTTGGGAATCACAAAATCCTGTTTTTACTGCAGAAGGCTGTTATTAACACAGGCATCGCTGGCTTTCAAAAGGCAGGGAGCGAGAAGCTCTGCAGCTTGGATGAACTGGCCATTTGTGTTTTTCAAATAATAAAAAAAAAATCCTGCTGCAGGGCTTCATTTAAAATTCTTCTCGCTGCACAAATCGCGCGCATCGACACCAAGTCCAAGCTGTGATTTCAACATTATGTGATATGTTAAAAAAAAAAAGAAAAAGCAGCTCTGAGTATGCGTGTATGTTGACAGATATTTTCTGTTGTCACAAATGAGGACCCTGGTGTGTGTGTCAGTGTGTGTGTCAGTGTGTACGTTTGTGTGTGTGAGGCAGTCTGGTGTGACAAAGCAGCAAGCCCGGACCCAACCCTGGGGCTCCATTATAGAAAACACACAAACACATACACACATGGCTGCACACCCGCACTCACACCGTCTCCAAAAGCACACCATCCACTGACACCTCAGCTGATATTATACTTATCTCTGTCCGTCATCAATAAACTTGTCTGACCTGTATGACACATAAACACTAACACCTTTTCCTCTGTGACACTCTTACACATCAGCACTTCACTGCACAGTACAGAGCAGGCTGGTATGACGTCATCGTTAAGGCTGAAGAACCTTTTTTTTAAACAGGGTCTGTGTTTAGGCTTGATCGTTTTCTTTCTGGGCCTGAGTAAGCTACAGTACAGGTTTGAGTTACATCCCAGCACCAGAGTTAGCTTTTGCTCATTTGTGCCGGGCTGGAGTGTGAAGGCCTGGACAGCTCAACAGCACCAGCAGGAGAGACCAACATACTTTCTGGATCGTCAAAGGCAGCGGTGGGGAATTAAGGCAGTTGTCCCCTCAAGATTTTAAACGCTAAAAGACTCTGATTTGTGCCAATGACAGTTCAAGCCCCGGCCTGCTTATAGATCTTCATTTTTGTTGTTTTTTCCCCCGTCTGATTGTCTCCTTGGCCGTTTTCGCTGCGCTCTGATGTGATGTAACAAACGGCCAATCCGATGCTCTCAATGCTCTACTTGGGCGGTATGACGACAAGCGGAGGTCCTCTCCTCGGCCTCCACATCAGAACCTGGGCGTCATTGGCGTTGGGCCTCCCCATGGCATTGGGAGGGATGGGCTCCATGCGGGTCAACACCCGCGGCTGGTCCTGATGCACCCGGCCCACCAGCCTGGCCCTGGAGCCCAGAGGCAGGGACGGGTCCACGGCGATGTCGACCCTCATCCTCCACTTGATGGTGTGGAGCAGGATCTTTTCCCTGGACGTGGTGTTGAGCGCCACCAGCCAGGTCGTGAAGCTCTGGTCCCTTTTGATGTTAGTCAGCAGGGGCGTGTTGGATTCACTGACCGGCACAGCCCAGGTGACGCTGGGGTAGAAATTGTCGTTCATGCTAACGATGAAGCGGGATGGCTTGGAGGTGGGGCCCACTATGGTGACAGTCTCGGTGGTGTTTCCGTACCAGGGGTAGCTCACGCCATCTGAGTCGCTGATGGCCCTCACCAGACCTTCTCGAAGCTGAGGCAGCTCCCAGCTCGACCTGAGAGGAGACAGACAGCGTGAGACTGGAAACAATGGAGAATTCTGGGTAACTGTGTTCCCTTGAACGCACCACATCAACGAGTTCCCTGGGTGGATCACTGGGTAGCAATTATGGGTGATCCTTCCACTGCTTGGAGGGACTAGTGTCAGTAAATATATAAAATAAGAAATCTGTTCAACACTGTTTAAAGCCCCAATCAGTCAGTTTGTAGCGACATAAACTGCTGGTACATTTTCACACATTAGTCAAGTGTTGGATCTCATTGTTTGGATGGGCAATAGTCTTTTTCTGAGTTTGTCAGCTGTTAATTGAAGATAATTAGTCCTGACATCAAAAGAGACCCCTTTCACATAGACTTGTGCATTGATTAGTGCATAAACAGAAAATGATGCCTCTGTTTTGTTAATCAATTATAAGCTATTTTTCTAAGTTTTAACTCCAAATGTGGAGAAATGCTGCATCTGACAGTTCGTTGCTCTCGTTTTTGTCAAATCAGGGAGATGAAAGAAGCCACTGAATTTGACACTGAATTTGGAAGTTCAGCTTCTCAATCTTGCATGATAAAGTGATAAAGGATTGCCAGCATACTCCTGCAAGTCTGAAGCATAACAAGTTGTGTTTTTTTTTGTTTGTTTACCAGGAAAACAACAGAAGCAACAAGATCGTCTCACGTAAAGGCTTCAACGATCGTATCCAGACATGGGCTAGCGACAACCGGCTGTACATGATATCTAGTGGTTCAGTGTGTCAGCGGATTAACATCATCTCTTTGTTGGGCCCCCGACAGCTTCTGTCATCTGGTGGCCCTCTTCCATCTATTTGTTGTGCTTACATGACCAAATCTGATGACAAGCCACCCTAAGCCCCCCATATCCTCTCACCCCTACACCCACCCACTCCAGGATTAAACACCCCCTCACATATGCCCTCCAGATAACATAAGTGTGTGTGTGTGTGTGTGTGTGTGTATAGTTGGGGGAGGACATGTCTCAGAATGTGAGAGCATCAACTGTTGTTTAGCTCCTTTTAATAGCAGCTTTTTTTCTATTTGGGTGCCAAAGTCACAGGAACAGAATCTGTCGGTGGGCGTCTGAATGAAGCACAGTTAACCTGCTGCCTGCACAAATGCTCCTCTGCGTGGAACATGTTATTACACAGAGTGTGCGCGCATGCATCCAAAACCGTCACGCACTGACACGCACGCTTTTGAAAAAACAACAAAAAACAAACATTGTTTGCATCTGACAGCACGTCACAGGGGTGTGACGGGGGACGCAGGTGACAGAGGTGTGAACTCACATGCCGACGTCTCCGTAGGTGTTGTAGAATTCCATCTGGGTGCACGCCTGGATCCAGCCCACCACCCATGTCTCATTGCGCGGGATGGGGGGCATCACAATCCGCGCCGAGGCTTTGAAGTAGGGCGTCTTGTACCGGAGCACTATGGGCGAGTTCTCCTCGATGACAGTCGGGCAGTGGTCTATGGTGGCCGACAGGTCGTACACCACGATGTTCTCCCGCTTGATGCGCGACTTGTTACAGGCTATGCTCTGGATGCAGCCCATGGCTGTGCAGGTGAAGGTGATGGTCAGGAGCAGCCAAGAGAGCCCGACAGGCCTGGGGAGCAGCGCTGCTGACCGGGACTCGACCAGTACCAACACTATGAGGCCGTGCATCAGATGAAGCTGTAAGGCAAAGGTGGGTGCTACCACTCTGTAGGCCCCGATCACAATCACAATAAGGCTTGAGTGAGGTGGGAGGTGTGGAGGGAGGGGGGGTTCCAGGGTCCAGGTTCAGTCCCTTCTGTTTCAGCAGGCGGCCGCCCTGCTCATGTCCCGGGCTCTGACCCCTCTGGAGGCTCCAAGCCACAAGACAAAACACCCGGCGGGGATTTAATAAAGTATCACATGAATTTCTGATATGACTGTATCCTCACTGTCCGCTTCCGTGCGCCCTCTCCTCAAGGATTCCTGCAGGAACCCTCGCCTGTAACCCTTGATCCTCTTCTTCCTTCCCCGAGCTGTCATGTCACAAGAGGCGTCCGGGGACCGGCGGACACCGGGGCGCCGGCAGGGGGACCCGGTGGTCGGGCGGCGAGGCTTGTTGACGCGGCACTGGACATGAGATGCTGCCGCTGCCTGTAACCCGAGCGGCGGCGTTACTGTCCGTCATGCCTGTCGACTCGACGGGAGGGAGACCCGGTGAAACCAACACGACCTGGGAGTCTGAGCATCTGTGATGGGTTTAGATTTTTAAAAAAAAACAAAAACAAGAAAAAAACAGCTTCCTCTCGCAGAGTTAGACGACACAGGGAGGCGATTATCGATCAAAGCGACGGAGACAGTCAGCTGTAAATAAACCGACTGTCAGCATCTGCAAAAACCCGATGAAACGATCCCACCAGGATTAAAAAAAAAAAAAAAAAACAGGAAAAGAAAAAAGAAAACAAGTGTGACTGTCACCGTGGAGGGCAGCGTCCGCCGCTCGGCATCCTCATCTGGTGAGAGCTGCGCGGCCGTGTGTCGCTGTTCAGCCTGCGTGGTGCTGAAGATGCTGAACGGACCAATGAGCGGCGGAGGGAGACCGAAGGCGTAGGAGTGCCCGCGTCTGCACAGTAGTAGCTCCACGACCCCCTTCCTCCATATTGGAATAATGCTTCTCTAATCGCATAAACACAAAGCAGACGGATCAGGGCTCCAGTGGAAAGGGGGGCTGGGGGTGTCAGCAACAGGTAGTCTGTGCACATCATCTCAGGTGTTTTATTGTGGAGGTGTTTACGTCACATGTTGTGCTTTTGATAAAAACAATCAATCTCAAAATTGTTGTCTATGCATTTTTTTTTATTACCACATCAGAAATAAAAGATGTGCTGTTTCCTAATTGTGTAAGAGAAACGTTTGATTGGTCAGTGTCAGTCAGCTGCTGGAGGCTTTATGTCACTTTTTCAAAATAAAACCGTCAATAGAACAGAAGATAAGTCAGCAGCAGCTCCTCCTCAGTAACACGAGTTGTAACAAAGAAAGAAAAAATGACTTTACTCATATGTTTGCTGCACTACCAGCTCTACCAGAACAAACACCCTCCCACCCCCTGTTGTCAGACTGCTCAACACTTTACAGCCAGCCAGCACCTAACAGACACCAGTTAGTGCAAACACACACACACACACCTTCCTTATTTTGACTCATGCTTACTCAATATGTTTTTATTCTGATATATCAGCATTTTATTGGATATTTCTGATGGAATTTCACTGATCATTATGAATATTTTATGCTTTCGTCTGATGGTTTTATGTTTCATCAGACATATTGTCCATTTCTTTGTTCATGTAAACTTGTGGTTGGAATATTCGAAATATTCCTTTATTTATTATTTAGATAAGCCGTTGTCATTTAAATGTACTTATAAAAAGTAAAATGTATTCACTAGGGGTCTACCGATATGGCTTTATCAGGGCTGATACCAACTATTAGAAATCAAGAATACTGAAAACTGACATTTGGGACCCATATTTATTTGCAGTAAAAAAAACAACATCCTCTTTATGTCAAATTTTTGAGCAATCAATGATGAAATGAATGTAAGAAGACTGTTCTCAAGTCTTAAGTGCAATTTTGAGGGGCTTTACTTGATTTCCTTTGTCTGCTTCTTTATTATTCCTCTCCACTATATTTATTTGATACATTTAGTCTTGTTACTTTACTGACTCTTATTATTTAGTGTTTACAGGCTATTCATTTTAACGTGTTACCAATCAGATACTGTTCAAGGATCTTGCATTAGAGCAAAAGCAGCACATTTTAATAATCTGACAGGAAAATTGCTGATATTGATTAACGGTAAAATGTCAATATCTGCCCCAATAATCGTCCAGGGCCAATAATCTGTCTTCTCCTCATATTAATTTCTTCATTCTTCATATTCACTTCTTCTTCAATTCATTTTACCTTATGGAGCAATTATATTAACTTGTTTAGACCCTACTCTGCTCCTTGTAATTTATAGATGACTGCAACAAACATTTGAAGAAGCCACAGGCATGTAAATATGAAAAATATTGAGTTTGGATCTAAGAGAGGTTTTGTCCATACTAGCTTTCTTAACTCTTAATTCACATTGTGAATACAGTTTTGTATTAACCTGTATTGTAATTCTTTAAGTTTGTTACTGCATGTTCTTCTGCATATAAAATATTTTCGAAGTTAAAAAGGTCAAAGTCAGTGGTCTCACTTTAAGTCAGTGACTTGTCAATTCACCATGTCACACATTTACATCATTTGTGCATAGTTTGGCTCGTAAGAATTGATTTAGCAAAGTAACTCTTTTGGTGTTAGCAGTGCTGGGTCAGACGTGTGTGAGCTGACCAGTCAGATCCCAGGAGGAGCCTTAAAGAGACGGAAGCTAATACAGAGCATTTCAGACAGAGAACTAGAGCGCTGCAGCACTTAAGAGTTTGAGAAAACCTTGAGCATTAAAGCATGTAAAGCTGTTGTAGTAATAACCCAAAATTAAATTATGATCCTGAAAATTAGCATTATATGTCTGTTGTAACACTCAAGGTGCTCTGGGTTAATCTTGGTAGACTGTTGCACACAGGAAATTTTTTCTTTATTATTTAATACAGAGTTGTGTCTAAACTGCATTCATTAAACAAGACAGTCTGTCTCTTGTCAATGGAGGCTACAGAAGGAACATTGGAAGTCTGTTGTTACAGTACATGATAACCTTTATTTTGAAATCCAAAGGTTCACAAGGCGCAGCGTCGTCACTTCCGGGTAGCAGGGCAGGCAGGCAGGCTGCTGATTCACACACACTGCAGAGAGACAACAACGTCCTGTGTTCACAGAATAGTGACATGTCTCTGTTATAAACTATTGAAACTCAGCGACACAATTCCCCGGCAGGTTATCATGGTGAGTATCTGACATTGTATACAACAGTTTAACGTCTGAGAGCCTTAAAAGTAGCACTTCTACACGTGCTAAGCTAAGCTAAGCTAATGGTAACTTGGCTACTGAAGCTGAAGTTGAAGTGTTTTAACAAGTCAGTTAGTCAGTCAGTCAGTCAGTCAGTCAGTGAGCTGCCTGGTACCTGAGACTTTATTTCAGTTAAATCAGATTGTTAATGTGATAAGACTTTGTATTATTTCCCCTTGATTAACACTAATAACAGCTAGTCTAGTCAGAACATGAAGGTTCTGAGAGCTCTAACATAAAAAAAAAGTGCTTAGTGTGTTCAAAAACAAAAAGACAATAACGGCATGATATGTGCAGGTATTTCATAATATTCAGCCTAACTACATATTTGTTCACACGTTTGATTTGAACCACAGCAATAATAATAGCAGCATTCCGTCTTGGAAGGATTCATATTCTGTTATGTCTCTCAAATATCATTCATCACTAGATGTTATGTATTAAATTTGTCCAATGTGATTTCCCTCCTCTAGGTCCCTACAGACTTTAAATCCCTGATCCAGAGGTTTTATCACCTTCAGTCTGAGCGGGTGGAGACCTATAAGCTCTTTGAAGAGTAAGTTTGTATATTCTCTACTACACTGTCACTGTTATTTCCTCCAGGGATTTGTCATTTCCTCTAGGGATCAGTTCTCTTGATTTCCAGACACAGAGACATGTTATCATACGGCACATTCGCTGTTGATGTTTTTGCTGCTTCCAGAGGGCACGAGGCGTACTTGAGGACAGGGCCCCACTATGACTTCGACCACTACAGGCAGCTGGTCCACGAGATAACTCAGGCCTTTGTTGGCATCTCCAATGAAGTGCTGCAGATCAAGGGGAAGCTGCACCACGACTTCGACAGGCCGGACCTTTCTGAGCACATAGAAAAGCTGCAAGGCAAAGAGAAGCAGAAACTTGAGCTGGTATGTGAACCCTCTCTGTGCATCTTTTATATGGAGGCCAGAATTGCAGTTTACATGATAAGGAACGTTTTTATAACAAAAATGTGTATATGCTTTAACAGTAAATTGGTAAAAAGGTGATATAATACTGTATTTACAATATAATGTGCAATATGAAATTGTGTGAAATCGTGCAGATATACTTTTACATTGCCAGGTGCAATATTCTTTATATCATACACTTTATTCCCTTTTATTACTTCTCAATATTATTACATATTCTACCTTTTCTGTTTTTGTTTGATTGTAATTTACTTATTTTCACAAAATGTTTTTTATTTTTTGTTGTCTGATGTCAGCATTTACTCCTTTTTTACACTTTTTAAATCATTTTTGTTTTTTTATTCTAATGTTGCTGAAATTTTAAGCAGTCTTTAGCCCAAGAAATTTCTTTGGGATTGATAAAGTATTATCTTATATCATATATAATCAGACAATTTTTAGATACAGACCAGTGATAAATACACACACACTAAAACATCTTTAAGTGGAAACTGGAAAGAAAAATAAATAAATAAGACAGATTTTAAAAGATGATTCATAAATTACAGAAGAAAACAGTCAAATCCAACGAAGTGAAATAGTCCCACCTGCAGTGTGCATGCTTCATTGAGAGAAAAGAAAACGTGTTAGTGCCTGTCAAATAATCTTATTGACCAATTTGTTTTTAACCAGTTCAAAAAGTATAACAATTACATTTTAATTGTTTTATTAAAATTTAGGGAGGTAAATGTCATCAAACAGAAACTTTATTAATCTAGAAAGTGAAATACTGACGGCAAAAACCTTCATGACAAAAACCTTCATAAAAACATGAAACTAGACATTCTAGTCATCATATCTCAAGTCAACGACACGTCGTGTTAAGTTGCAAAACAGTGAGTTGAGTTGACTCGTGTCCAAATCACAATTACTCAAATCGTCCTTAAAAGGAGAATAATATTCCACATTTCCGATTGATTTCTTTTGTACAGTTTATATGACCAGTGTATTCATTAATTAAAACAAATTAATTAAATTCATATTTTTATGGGTTATTTTACTGTATGACCAAATATCAGTATTGGTTCTAAATCTTTTACAAGAATCCATTTTGTTTATCAATGATGTTTTCAACTTATTCCCATATTGAGATCCATGAATATATCATTTGATGCAGCTCCTCTGTTTCACCACAAGGAGGCAGCGTTTTTGTGCAAGCACAGTTTGTTTTTACCACTGTTATGTTGAGGACCAAGGGACATTTTAATTCGGGCAGCTCAAGTCGTAAATGTTTTAAACAAACACCATTTATGAAGGGAAACAGTCCATAATGCTACTGACAGGATTATTTGGTGCTTTTTGTGCCAACTGCACAACAAACACTAATATCAGTTCAATGAAAATCATTCAGTGGTGATGCACTCTGCTCTCATGAAAGCTGCAGTCTGTCTGTGATGTTCATCATGGTTTGAATGAGCCTGGTGTTAAAATGCTGATGCTTCAGTGCTTCCCACATTCTTGAACAGTCACATCTGGTGTTCAGAGATGATGTGCAGCACTTTTTATATAAATACACTCCCTTTTTATAAGATTTACTTAACTTCCTTTCTGCCAGTAACGTCATAAAGCTCCTATTATCTTCGAGTTCATCGTCTGTCTCGTCTCCATCCTCCACTGATGAATGGTTTGCATAAATCGTATCTGATGTGCCTTCTCAACAGACAGCCAAGCTGCAGCTGGCCAGGCAGCGGGCCCAGGATCACCCGGAGGAGGAAGACTGTCAAGAAAAGATTCAGGAGATCAAGCAAGAGTAAGAGCAGCTATTACCTCCCCTCAGTTTACTGCATGAGCTCCCTGCTGACCCATCCACTCACTCACCATCCGCCTGCTGTCTGCTGCAGAACTTCCTGTCTCCTCCTCATTTAACAGACTTTCCTTTGTTTGTTAAAACTGTCATGTCATCACTAATTTGTTGTGTTTTCTGGCCTCCTTCCTTGTCTAGAATCATCAAGAACAAAGAGGCTCTGAGTGAGATCATGCAGGACTTTAAGTATGACTCTGAGGAGTCTGATTGACAGGTGGCTCCCACGAGACCTGCAGCCGCCCTCTCACATCAACAGACAGCCGCGCTGACAGATCAACTCCACTCTGCTGCAACTTCCATCTTGGACTCCTCGGGCTGCACTTATTGATCCCCCTGCGGCCCCACCCTGCTCGCTGCTGCAGTCTTACTCCACCCAAGGGGCTTTTCACATTGTGGCTCTGTGTGTTTCTATCTGCAGGCATACATTTGAGTTAATGTGTGCATCAGCAAAAAAAACAAAAAAAAAACAAGAAACCATCTTTATTTGCTTTTGTTTTTTTATGCTGTGAAGACTTGTGTAAATAATTTCTTGGAGGCTCATCCAGCAATCTTTGTTTATTCGATGAATCGTATTTTTTAATAAAAGAGACTTTCAGACACAAGTTTTTACTGTTTTATACATTATACACGGTATTTGTCAGAGGAATTATTGGTACTGAAGAAGAATATAACTTAGATTAAAAAAAACATTCTTTAAATATGCAGTTATAAAAACAGTATAAAAGCATCTTCAAACAAAGACTAGTGAGCCGTATGTTATAGATATTAAATCACTGCTACACAACCAACGCTGCTGCAGTTCAGGACTCTCAGATTTAACTGCATGTATGGTGCAAGATTACTGCATTCAAACAGCTAATTATTGGGTTTCACTGAACAAGAGCTGAAACAATAGATTAATAGTTCAAAAGAAAAAATGATCTGCCATTTGCCAGTTTTGTTTGATAGGCGTTTAATTTATTTGTTGTTGCCTAATGCCAAACATTAATTGGTTCTAATTTATTTTGCTTCTTTGGATTTATGTCTTGTAAACTGAATATCTTTGGATTTTGCTCAGACTAAACAAAATGTCTGAAGGTGTCAACCTATTTCAGAAATGATTACTTGTGTTCTTCACAATTTTTTAGACATTTTAATGAAGAAACAATCATTTAATTGACCCTTCGTGAGTCCCACCCTGTGATCAAATAACAGTGTAGTACCTGGATGTAACTCGTTCAATCTTTACCACTTACTGTTAACCTTATACGTGCCATGTACTCTGGTTGGTTGGTCTACATTTAAAATAACAGGTAAACAGATGGTTTAAAGATGTTGCTGGGGGATGTCTGAAAGCGTCACTCGGCACCCTCACCATGTGGACTGGGTTAACAATAATAACAATGATAATAATAACACATTTAACTTATATAGCGCAACAAAACGAAAACAGAGGGACATGTCAAAAGAGGGGGTTAAAAGTTGCAGGCAGTTTTAAAGAGGTGTGTGTTAGAGGGATTCTGAGTTGTATTTATTCTATTTTTAAGACAAATTGTGTCCGTTGTAATCTAATATAAGAAAGCAGTCATTAGTTGCAGCCCTGCACAGAGCTATTTAATGGATGTCGAGACACATAACAATCATAACCCTGTAATCTCATTCAGATTTGAGTCCACAGTTTCTCAACAAAACATGTCTTAACATGGAACAGGAGGGTCAGGGTTGTTTTGTATGTTCTGTAACAATAACTTTTCTTGCCCTACAATAAGAGTGCAGTCACTGAGGCCCTATGTATTTGTGCAAACAGATCTAACAGTCAGCGGATGAGGGCAGAAAAAGGCTGCATTGTCTCACTTATCTTCCACCCGGGCCCTTTAAACTCAAGACTGTGACCAAGCACTGCAGTCAGGCTGAGGGCGTTGGACCTCTCGCACAGCCGGGGCCCTCGGGGCCAGTTAACTGTCAGTGTTTCTTGATGCTGTTCTTGAATTAAAACACCACGGTGGTGCTGGGCGGCGCTGCTATGAATTATCGCCTTGCAGAATCTGAAAAGACAAAAGCAGATGGTTCATACTGGGATAATTCAGCAGGAGATACCATGTAATTTACAATCATCAGGATCATTTCTCTGTCTGGCTGTCACATTAATCTCGTCCCCCCCTCTTCTCTTTCTTTTGCATCATCTCTTTCTTATTCTTGAGGTAGTGCTCCCGTAACTCTCAGGGTAATCAATGGGAGCCTGTCACAGTTTGTGAACAAAGACATTATTCAGGAGGCAGCGTGTGCCCTATGAGGCACAAAAACCTGGAGACTGCTGAACTAATTGAGTCAGGTGGAGTGAAGGTTTCTGTGAGTTTGAGGGCTGAGCAGAGGAGGATGTGGTTGCTCTCGCTCAGACGATGCCGGGGCTCTGGCTCTGCCATTTGGCCTGAGTTATTTTCGAGAAGGGGGCTCCTCACGCCATGAGAAAAACAGAACACAAAAGGAGCACATTGCAGCGGGGCTGTTGATTGCATTTACATGTTGGCCTCTCTTTGTTGTGGTCGTCGTCTCCATCGTTAAAATATGTAATAAAATCTGAGTGCATATCTGCTTTTATGCCTTCACTTCTGGGCCAGTAAAGGCAAAACCGCACATTTTACCTGATCATAAAGTCTGGACTGAAACTTCCCAGAGCCGGTTCAAGAGAGATCAGTCCTCTTTGTGTTTGTGGAAAAGAAAAGAAAAAAATGCTGACCACATGGCATAACAAAGGCAGGGTCAGAAATTCAGCTCAGGACTTTAATGCAGCAGTTGCTGTTTGTGTTTGTGAGAGTGGCTCAGCAGAGATCATAAAAACAGAGACAGAGAGATGGACAGAGAGGGAGAGATTCTGCTTCTGCTTACCTACCTGGTTGCGCGTTCGGTGTGTTTTCTGCAGCCACACCCTCCACTGGTCGTACAGTTTGATCGACATGCCGCTGCAGCCGGACGCGTGCTTGCGGACCCAGCCGAAGAACTGCTTGAGTTCCCGCCGCAGGGTGGAGTTCTGCTCGCCGGGCTTCGGATCACAGGAGCCACTCTGCAGCCGCTCTGGAAAAGGGAGGGAGGGGGTTGAGGAGGAGGAGGAGGAGGAGATAGGAGAGAGTGTGAGGGAGGAAAGGTAGAGGTAAGAAAGGGGAGGGAGAAGGAGAGAACAGCATCAAGCATATAGTCAGGACAAGCGCTGGTACAAGCTGGTGTGTGGATGCTCACCATGTGTTGTGTCAGCATAAATAGGATTGACATGTTTGTGACTTTTTCATGCAGTCAGCATTTTCACAGAGAAAAGAAAATCTACTCCAATCCCATAAAAAAAGATAAAAATACAATAAAAAAGATACACACATACTCAAAAAAATACAGAGCTGCAGATATAATTGCTTTTAACTGATTTATCTATACAGCCAATTTTACAATTTTACATGTTTTAATAATCATATTGTTATTTTATTTCTTATTAGTAGCCAGATCTCTCTGAAAATCATGAGTGGATTAATATTAGTAAATTAATTAAATGGGAATTCTGGAATTTTTTAAACCTGGGCCCAGTATTCACATGTTTTGGTGTGTAAATGGGTCAGACATCGCAAAAATCAGGAATTGGTCGAGCAGATGGCCTCAGCTGGCAGGTCACAGCTGCAGCGTAATCCTTTGGGGCAACTCCTTCTGTTTAAGCTCAGTCCAGAACAAGTGTTGTTGCTCTTTTATGCTAGCATCAAAATCACTATTTTTAAAACACTAGGAAGGCTCGACACAACATGAAACTTTGCTTGTAGTATTCCTCTAGCCATCGTCATGGCAGCCCAGACATGTCAATCCCCCATTACACCTGGGATGCCATGACGACGGCTAGCGGAACAAGCTACTGCCAAGGTGAGTTGTTCAAAAACTTTCTTTTTAGTAAACTCTGTGTACACAAACAATGTTCTCAATGCTCATGTTTATGTGAAGAGACCCTGGTGATACTATGAGCAAAGTTTCACTTTGTGTCGAGTCTTCTAAGTGTTAATAGCGATAGCGTTAATAGCGATTTTGATGCTATCGTAAAAGTGCCCCATGCACTGCCATTGAAAATGAGTTTGAGCCAAAAACGAAAATATGGTCAATCTTAAAAGTGCCTCTTTCGTCGTAATTACGCTTTTACACGAAGGTTTGACTCATATACATTCACAAAAAAAAGCCTAGGTTGCATTTTGGCGAGAGTTTCATATAAGCCAATTGTCATTGAACTTGTAAATAATCTTTTTTTATTTTTTTTTTTTTTTAAAAAAGCCGGTCACGACTAGTAGGATAGAAATTCAAATTTTCGATTGAACTCTAAATTGATACTTTTAGGTACTGTTCTAAAGTAAGTTTATCTTGTTCAGTGAACATTTGTGATGATAAATGTTGCTTAATTTTGCAAAATGAATATAAACACTTTGATTTAAAGAAAAATGTTTCTCATGTTAATGTTGAGGTGATGTACCACACTGATCTTTCTGAAGAAGACTTGGTACCGAAAGTCTATGTAAACCATTTTTTCATGGTGAACAACAGAGCCAGATAACGACTTCCTACCTCCGTAGAGGGTAAATACCACACGACCAGTGTAACTCATTATCTGCTCCTCCTGCTCCCAAACCTGCTTCCACTCAAACTTTATAGGCCCTGTGTGTGCCGCGGACAAGACAACCAGCTTTTTAGCTTGATCAATCTTTGAAGCCGACATCCAAAATCTATCAAATGTCCCCCTGGCTCTCTGCAGCCCCCTCTAATCCTCTGCTGAGAGATCTCTATCAAGGTATGTTGGCTATTGATGTTTGGTTCCTCCTGGGTCACATGCGGTTTGGATCTGCTCGTTCAGGATGTTGAAACAGGGATAACGACGTTGTTTTTCTGGCTCTAATTGCCGATGAAAGGTTGATTATTAGAAAGATTTGTGGGCATCACAGACAGTTGGAAAACATTTTAAAAGCCACTGAAAGGACAGACAGATCTGCTTTTAAACATTTGGTGTTTTTTGTATTGAATGACCAGAAGAGACAGGCACTGCTTTGTTCATAGTCTTCTATAAACTCATGGCGAAGAACTCACCACTAGCTGGTGTGGAGGCGGCGGCCGGGTGGCTCCAGTCACTCCAGATGCCGGCCTTTCTAGAGCCGTAGATGCCCACTGGATTACACCTCACCTGGACGAAATAAACAGTCCCAGGCTGGAGGCCTGCCAGTCTACACGACGTCTGGTTACCTACATCATCCACCACCTGTGAGAGGCAGAGTTAAGACCGTTAACAAAAACTGTACTAATTTCCTAGCAAGCTACATTAACCTGGCTGGAACTTAGTTTTTCTTGTTTTTCTCGCAAAAAAGTGTTTCTGCTTCTTTGAGCAACATAATGATTGATTGAACGTGTCGTCCATGCTAACAGTGTCTAAGTTAATTTATTAGCTAACGTCGGTATGCTAGCGACCGAAGCTTGTGAGTGAGACATGCAGAAAGTGATGGAAGAGTCAAGGCTGAAATTATTCCTTACTAGAGTAAATAATAATACAAGTAAAAGTGTTTAGAGAGTGAAATGTTTAGTGTAGTTTACCCAAATTCAATTAGTTTAAAGGTTCAGTTTGTTGAATATGGCCAGAATTCGAACGTAATTACAAATACATAAAGTAACCGACAACTGCTGCTCTTTGCTAGTTATCATTAGCTCTAGTTAGCTACCATTAGCTAATGTCTCAGTTAGCTGTGGTGCTAGTGGTCCTGGAGTTTGTCAAAGTGGCATTACAAGACAAGAACAGGCCAAGGCTATCTGGTTAGCATGCTAACTTCATCTCTACAATACAATACATGGACATCTTTGACTTAACCTCAACACTGTTGTTTCTTTACGTGCTGTTGATGATGTTAGTTTATTTTGTGAATGTTCTAAACTTAAATGTTGGCCTTATCTTACACATTGCTCCTTTAAAGACAAAACAGGACAAAAATTATGACAAAATCTAAAATGGCTGCCAAAATTAACACTGGTGAGAGGGTCAGTTCTCGTTTACTTTAACGAAACAGAAATATTTGCAGCGTCTTTTCTTACACTTAGTATTTTAAACTTTGTTTTGCTTTAATTTTGAATGTGGCTTTAAACATATTCCCACATTGTTTACTCAGTCCTCATAATGAATCCAGAAATAAAAAGACATGTGGCGTTTACCTGCACAGCAGAGAAAACAAAGTGGGACGCTGTGGGCAGAAAACCTCAAAGAAGCAGTTTGAGGGAATGATGTCTCTGAACTGCTCCACTACTGCACATTTAGATCAAAACCAGCTTTCAAAAAAATCACCAGCAAAGACTCAAAAGCACCAGTCGAGGCTTTTACACAAGTGATATTTGCTTTATATTCAAAAGGCGACAGCTGCAGCAGGAGCAGCTTCAGTGCTACACCTCAAATACTTCCACAGCTGTCTCAGGCGTGTCATAGCTGCAGAGGAAGTGTGTTAGTCTGCAGGTTTTTGTGTGTGTGGACCACCTTCCATTCAGTGCTGTCCTCCAGTCTGTAGCGTATCTGATATTTGGCCTGAAACAGGACGTCCTTGAGCTCAGGGGGGCTTGCCCAGCGGACCGTCAGCTGGTCCTCGAGGTGGCCGACACGATTCACCTGCACGTTGGCAGGAGGGTCTGTAGTCACTGCACGGACAAGGACAAGTGTTTAAAAATTTGTATACAGCAGATGTAACATTTGTGTGGCAATGACACAGGATGCAAAGAGGTTTGACCTTAAGAGAAATATGAAACCAACAGTGAACACTGTAACACTGAAGAAAGACAAACATCAAATGACATCATTCTGTCAGCATGCCATCTGCTTCTTATACAAGTTTCAATCGGTCTTTTATATTTATTTATGTGTTTCTTAATGTTTTTTTTTATGAAAGAATCCTTATTTTCAGTTCTTCATTTTAAGGAAAGCAAGCGAGTCAACGTTTTTTTTTTATTATAATCAAGTTTAAGTCTCTGTGACTGGTCTTTATTCATTCTTCGCTCTAAAGGGACATCAATTTCCTAAAAGCAGTGAATAAAAATAAAAAAAGGCCAGTCAGTAAAATAATGTAATGCAAGTCAAGCTGGTACTTTGAAAAGTGCAGAGAAATGTGGTTATACTTGGAATGACCCCCCCCCAATCACCACGATAATGACCTCAAAATGTATTGAAAATTACTCTGACATGATTTAATAATAATCATATTCGGCTATTTTCCAAGAGGCCAAACAGCTGATAATTTAATTTGCAGGAAACTTCCAGCTGGTTTCTTCTCAACGACTGCAGATCAAATCAGTCCAACTGTGGAACTGTTCTTCTAAATGTCAATTTATTTACAGTTAATGACCATAAAATTGTTTCTTTTACATTATGTGATGCATATATTGGTATTCCTAATAACTGTGTGTGTGTGAGAGAAAGAATTACATAAAAGGTGATAAAATAAAATCAAAATAATCATTTAATTACTTAAATTTACTATTACAGTGAAGCTGCACAGCTCACTTCATGTAAGTGACCTGCTGAAGGTCTGGACAATGGCAGGATATTAATATTAAATAATATTGAGGGTAATTTTCAATACTTCTTAGGTGACTTAGGTGAGATTCATTTAAACTATTACCACTACCATGAAATGTCTGGACCCGTAAAAAATGTTACCGGAAATTCTTTTGTACAGATGAATATAATTGTTTTTCATTTGAATGTCTAAAAAAATTCACCTGACAAATAACATTCTCCTCCCGTGCAGATGGGCTTTGTTTAAGTTCAGTTTGTACTTTCTCAGTAAGTATAAAACAGACCAAGTGCTTTGAAGGAGGGGAAGACGAAGGGAAAGATAAAGGGGACGGCAGTACGAGAGGCAAAGAAAGGAGCTTATTAAATGTCTTGTAAAAGAGTTTCCCGCTGGTAACCTTCAGACATCATTCGTGGCTGCTGCGTGATGTACTTTATTTGTGCTGTCACATTCAACTCGAGAGAGGAGGGAAAAATACTCTGTGAGCATGTAGTGTCTGTTATTGAGGCGGTGCAATGCATCATAGATATGGCAACGTTCCTCCTTCTCCTCCAGCATACGCACGGCAACTTATTGGTTCTTCAGTGTGCAGCAAGGATTGACGGAGAGAGAGAAAGCTCAGGGACGGACGACAAACACTGCCTTTCAAACTGTGGCCGCAACACTACTCTATTACGTTAGCACTGAGGAATACCTGCTATAGGTGTCTTTAACCTGTGAGGTCATTACCTGAGAGGCATCTGAAGTGCGGTTAACTTTAATAGCAAAACAGTTTATCTTTGAGAGTTTCCGCCTGAACCTATAATGTTGTTACAGCAGCGGGCTGGAGGGAACAAACCATAAAAATAAATCCGCTCTCCTCCGGAGACGTGTGTTCGCCATATGTAGGAGATCTACAGACAAACAAAAGTCGAGTAGAGGAGAGGAGAGAGAGGAGAGGAGAGCTGAGAACTGAAGGAAAGGACATGGAAATTAAGGGAAGGAAATTAAGAAAGGAGAGGAAATTAAAGGACATGTCAGAAAAGGAAAGGATAAGAAAAGAAAGGAAAGGAATGGAAAGGAATTGGGTAAAAAGGAAGGAAAGACAGGTGAGGAGAGGAAACTATGAATGAAGAGGAGAGGAGAGGAAAGGAACGGAATTAAAGGTTGGAAAACTTAAGGAAAGGGCAGGTCAGAAAAGGAAAGTAGGGAAAGTAAAGTAAAAGGAAAGGCAGGATGGGACATGAAAGGAAATTGAAAAAGAGAGTAAAGAAAGGAAAAGAAAAAGACAAGGACAAGACAAGAAATGTGTGGACAGGACAGAAAAGAAAAGGTAATACTTGAGTTTGATTCAACCCACCTACATCGAGGATGTCCAGGGTGGTGATGTCAGAGGTGGCAGAGCCCAGCTGATTGGCTGCCTCCACCCAGATCTCATACGGGGTGAACAGGGCCAGGTTGCGGGGGATGTGGCAGGAGTACCGCTGCTTCCCTGTGACGTCGTCTTCACACTCCCTCTCTGTCCCGTACCACCTGGACAGAAACACAGCGACCAAAATAACCTCTGACGTTCGCCTCTGAAAACACTGAATTTTCATCTGCAACTGTTTCCACACGAGACACGACACACTGCAGCCTCTGAGCTGAGCATGTGTCTCAGATGATTAACTAGTGCACTGAAGCGTTTGTTGCTAGTCTACCTGAGCGGTGTTGGACGAGGTGATCACCTGTGAGCTGCAGCAGGTCTGGGGCGCTCACCTCAATTTGTACTTGAGGGTGTATGTGGTTCGGATGTGGGTCTCACCGCGGCCCCCCGGGGTCCACCTGCAGCTCAGGTCCTTCGTGTTGCGGGACCAACACGATAAATTAACCGGCTTTTCTGGAGGCACTGGAGAGCACGCACACATTTATAAAGAGAAAAATGATAATGAAACAATAAAAATTCCGTTGAAGAGACGGAGAAGCCTCCACTTACTGCCCACGTAGAGACAAGAACCGGCCAGGACGTGTCCATCAGCTCCATGGCACACCAGGTTGTCTCCAGACTGCTGCTGGGAGCCGTCCAGATTGAGAAGGGTGACGCTCAGGGTGTCGGGGCTCAGCACGCTGTAGGTGCTGCTGGACAGGCGCAGCCCGTTCAGGGTCCAGAACAAAGTGCTGGAGTGGAGGCCGAGCTCGGGGCTCAGCGTGCAGGTGGCTGTCAGGCTGGAGCCGATACGCATGACGGGATCCTGAGGGGAGATCACTGCGACGTCTGGGGGGTTGGACACACACAAGAAAAACGTTTGACTGTGCTTTTACTTTTCTTCATGTCACACCTACATTGAATTGTGTAAGTGAGAATTCTTCAACACAGGATGCCTGATAAGGTTACACTGATTACCGGCCTGGCTGATTATCAAGGCCAATACACTGCATTTCTCTGATTGCTGGAGTTTTTTTTGTGTTTGAGTGCCAATTTATTAATCTAAAGGAGCATCCTCTGTATGTGGTTACACTCAATGTCCGGCCCACACCACTATCTGATCGGCTACACATCACAACGAATAGCCCATCAACACTGAATACTCAGAATCTGCAAAGTCACCAAAGTTATCACATAATTGTAGGTGAGTAGAAGTATCAGTTATCAGTCTCATTGATTACTAATAATCTATTTACTAATGACCCCTAACCCCAGGGCTGAAGGTAATGACTTGCTGTGTTGAACTGGATGTCTTAAAATATTATAGAATATATGAGATATTCATTTTACAAAAATATAAAACTTGTAAAAGCTGCAAGTTGGTCACGTTTAAGAGATTTTAGCCTTCAAATATGCATATATTGCCTGATCGATGACTTAAATGATCAATTACAAAAAAATCAATTAATTGTTTTCATCGGTTGAAAATTGTTTTTTTTTTTGCCACCAGTGTAGTTACTGTGTTGTATGTTTCATGCAGGGTTGCAGTGGTAAACCATTTCCAAGGTATCCAGTGGATCAAAGCATTGACAACCATCATTTCGTAAACATTTGCTTTTCTACGGTGTTGAATTCTACCATATTAGTGCTATCAAAAAAGTAAGTTAAGGGTCATTGTGACTGACAATATACATTTGAATATCCGTGTAATTACTGTAATATTTTACTGTTGCACCGCAGTGCATTTTCATTCACATGTTAGGCTTTCAGCTCCCTCCCATCCTTCATTAATTAGACTCCACTCAATAACATTTATCGTATCCTATACGGCTGTTAAGCGTTTACACACACTGTTTCCAACAAAAACGTTGCAGTGTGTCCACATTTCAAGCCAACTGTAAGAAAACTTTGTGTTTGTGTGAGGAGGAGGAGGAGGAGGAGGAGGAAGAGGGGTACAGCAGCAGCAGCAGCAGCAGCACTGCAGCACAACAGAGCCGGAGCTCTGCACATATTTATGACCCAGTAATGAAGTGGATTTATGGAGCCGTGGTGGGATCAGTCAGAAAGGTCACCCTGGTTTGTCGGTTAAAATCCTTGAATGCTTTTCCATACCTCGACCTCTCTTAGACTTTAGGTTTGCCTTTATGATTGATGTCCCTGAGAAACCCTCTGCAGTTTGTCTGAATGTTACCACTGGGCTCCTTCTTCACACAGATACGAGGGGTTAATGTGTGGAGGTTTATTAAGCGTGCCTGCTCCAAGTGGGCGGCGGACAAGCTTTCCAACATATGTGCCACTGTGCCGTCTCCAGCCTCACTGGATCCATCCAACACGAAGACGGATGCAGAGTAGAAGAAAACTGTATCGACATGCCAGAGGAGCGATACATGTGTCTGCTTCCATCACTCATAACAAGGCTACTCGCATATCGTTTCCTCAGTCTTGGAGTTCTTTCATGCGACAGCGCCGATGTACACGGTTTATTTCAATTTGTCTCATCAGCTGCATCACCACCATGTCTAATAGGCTTGTTCTCAGCGTAATCCCCCATTAGGTACACAATCATCTAACGATTTCTCTCATATTAATGTGGCGTCACGGCATCTAGATTTACTTTAATGGAGTTTGTGTTATTGATATTATTTCACTAATTGGTTACAGTTCAATCTAATAAAATGTTTCCTACATATATGAGTATTATGGTTGAGCTATGTCTCTTTCTGTTTATCAACATAGTGGTTCCTTTTGAGCAATACTTGATTGTTATTAGAGAAAGACTACTAAATTAGGCTGGCTGATACACAAGCTGACTGCTAATATTATATTATATTATATTATATTATATTATATTATATTATATTAGATTAGATTAGATTAGATTAACTTTATTGCCCACCTAAGGGGAAATGTTCCTTTGGCTTCTCCCAAAGTACAACAAAAGTTCATAAAGGTGCAAACACTACAGATAGCACAACATACACACTCATTACTGCAAATATTAATACTTAAAAAAAGCATGTATTGGCTGATCTGTAGGTATGATTTTCTTAAACATATCATGGTGATATCGGTCTGAAAAATCTGCTTGTTCTTTTGCGTTGATGTCAGATTGTTCTGTTTTTTCTGGTAGCACGAAGGACTCAACACTCGTTTTGTTTTTTAAACTCTTGTACTTAAAAAATTAATGATAATAAATTGAACTTACAGTTTCTTGCAACAAATGTTTAATTCATTATATTATACAAAAAACAGACAGTCCCATTCAGTTATTACACACAAATACACTTTCTCTGTTGATTCCCTGTTTAAAATAGCTGTGTATATAAAAACACCGGAGCTTAAACTTGAAAGTCTACCTGCTGTGGTTACCTGGTGTAATTATTATAGGTGGGGTGATAATGACACCTGGGCAGGGAAAGAAGAGTTAAGTACTTAAGTTAAACAACTGTTTGATGTGGTGAATTTGTTTTCGTTTGTTTGAAGCCTCCGTACAGAAGCTCAGTCTAAAACACTGACATAATCTTTAGAAATGTGAAGACCTACAGCTGGATATCTGTCTGCCTGTCTGTCGACTAAAGTTTGGTACTCACGTCTCGAGGACAGCAACACATGTGGAACAAGGAGGAGTAGAAATGTGAAGGAGAACATGGTTCTGTCAGCTTTATGTCCTCCCTCTCTGTCTTTGTCCCTTTTGGAGCTGCTTCACTCTCCAGCGGCTCCTCAGTGAAGGAAACTGAGTGAAACAGGAGCTTTGCTCCCTTTTAAACTCCAGATTGACTCTTCTGCTGCTGTTCTCAGGCTCACGCTGTTTGCTCCTCCTTTGTTTTCCCACACAGCCACGAGCCATTAGTGCTCCTCAACACGTCCCCTCCCCGTCTAAAAACACACACACACACACACACACACACACACACACACACACACACACACACACACACACAGAAGAGACAAAGAGAAAGAAAGAGAAGTTATCAAAATCTAACTGTCCTCGGAGGAAAACACACTTTCATTCTTTTGTACGTTTGCAGGACCGTATAGTATAGTATACTAAGTTGCCACCTTTCTAGTTTCAAACATCGATCTGGGGACTTTTTCCCCCTTGAGAACAGCTTGTTTATGTGTAGATATGTCATATAACTATTTCTCTCTTTGTATAATTGTCTTATTACTGTTGTAAATATTAACTTTCTGAGTTTGAATTTCCCCCAAAACTACATAGTGCACCTTTAAATGCCTTTTACTTAAGTTATACCAATTTTATGATTTGGCTATTCTCTAATTATCAGAGCCTGACAGATTTTTTCCGACGCTATTGACCAATCACAGATAAATCAGTGTGGGTCCCTACTTTCCTCTGAGAACAACTTGTTTATTCAGTTATGGAAAATATAAATATGTATGAGTTTGTATCATTACCTAATTAATAATGTAAATATCACAATTCTGAGTTTGAATTCCTTCTCCAAAACTACACTGAGACCCTTTAAGCTCAACTATTCAAAACTGAGTAATATTACTCAATTATAATCATCATTTCAACACTTAAATAAGCAAAGTTACTCAATGCATCACAAATAAACCACCTGGCAAACAATCATTACATTTCTTCAGCTGTTTTGTTCCCTCTCCTCAGCTGATAGATGCTGTGGCCCTCAGGATATTTACATTAAGCTGATCAATTGTGACATCGATCGTGTGTGAGGTGTCGATACTTGAACAATCGCTCCATCTGCCCGCTCGGTGCGGGACATCTGCCTCCCGCAGCTCGGCCCGGATCACCTCCCTAACACCTTTTTATGAATGTCATCATCCCTGCCACAGTGTGCACTGCAGTGAAGGCTGCTCTGCAGGTTGTGTGTGTGTGTTTGGGGGGGAGACAGCCTGTGCGTGATGATGATGATGATGATGCGTGTGACGCCACGGCCAGCAGCAGCAGCAGCAGCAGCAGCAGCAGCGGAGCAGACAGGATCCGGGCTGAGGCAGCAGCAGCACCACCACCATCACCATCACCAGCAGCAGCAGCAGCGCAGCCACAAAAGGAGCTCAGTGTTGCTCGAAGCTCGTCTCTCCACTGCTCTCTCCTCTCCTCCCGGGTTTGAGATGCTCCGGCTCGGCGGCAGGATGTGCGGCTTGTCGGCCCTGCTCTCGGTGCTTCTCGCCGGACTCGCAGCGGCTTCCTCGGATCTGTTTGACAACCAACTGGGCGACATCAATTACTGCAAAAAGCAATGCCAGCTCACCATCAAAAACAAAAGCCCTGCTAAAGTAAGTTATCCCTCTGTGTGTGTGTATGCGTGTGCGTGTGTGCGTGTGCCATAGCGCAGGCTGCCTCTGCAGAGAGCGTATTATGACAGCTACATCCCGCTGCTGTCCGACATTTCAGCGCCTGAGACGATGCTCAGACTTGCACAACATATTCAGCCTCAAAGAGGAATCTGTCTTTACACGGGAAACGACAGCGAGGACGCGTTTAGAGCCGCGCGTAATGACGCTCGCTCCAAATTTTTCCGCTGCATCCTTGTCTCGGATGCTCCGGCGCATAATTAGGCCGAAAAATGGATGCAGCTCATTTTCTTCTGAGCCCCCGAAGACTCGTCCAAGAAGTGAGCAGCACCCAGGCGTGCTTGCAGTGAACTGCGCCAGTAATTGATCAGGTCTTAATCGCAATCATGCAATTAAGATCGGCCAGGCCAGACGTATAGCGCACGCAGCCTATGGAGGACCAGTGGGGGGACTATTGTGAACCATGAAGCAATTATCTGTCCTCTGTTGACAGTTTACACAGAGGCTCTCTGCTGACACAAGGCCAGCCTGAATCTGTGATGGCTGTGAATCGCACCAGGAGTTTCTGTGCTTTAGATCTCCACTCTCTGATGTTTTTCCTCCATCCTCCTCCTCCTCCTCTGCTGCCTTCAGGTGTGGTTGAGGCGTCCTGCAGGGCAGCAGGAGCAGAGCTGCAGAGCGGATCACAGTCACCTGTTTTTTGAACATCGGGCTTGGAAAAACGGGCTGCTTGTGCATAAACACCGAGTTCGTTGCTGTCTGGAAGATGTTGGATAAGCAGTCGCCTTTTAAACTACGAGGGGCAGGTCCGCGGTGTGGGATACACAACCGCCCGTGCCTGCTGTGGATAACCAGCGAAACGCAGTGAGGATGATGACAAAGATGTAATAAAGCCTTCACGGTCGCGGTCAGGGGATCTCTTTGTCTCTCCTGTTCCCCGAGAGGTCATCAGAGGGCGCTGTTCCCTCACTTCCAAACCAAGAGCTGAGGCGTTATGACAGGAGGAAGTCCAGTAATGTGCATCCTCACGTCCCACCAGCTCATCTTCCAGCCCAAGTTTAAAGCTCCTGTCTCATTACCACCAGTTTTCTGAAAGCTTCTTATCATCTGTTTGTGACAGGCTTTAACGCAAACAGCTGCAGCGTGTCATTAAGAGACGCCGTAAAACCATCTCTGTCATATTTTCTAACAACGATCTGGTGAGTTTATCCAAGAGTGCAGGAGTCGTCTCTAATTTTGCCTCTTCGTTTCTCTCCTCTTCTGCCTGTCTGTCTGTCTGGCTGCTAGGACTCCATAATGAACGCCTGTCACCGTGGCTGTCGCCTCTACTCCATCTGCCAGTTCGTCAATGGCAACGCCGGCTTCAACACCAGCAGGGAGGAGTGTCAGGGAGGTGAGTCAGTGTGTCAATCTGTCTCCAGGACTGCAGGAGTGAGTTAGCTGCTCTTACAGTTTTGCTGTTTTTAGGCTACTGAGGTTTCAATCTTGTGTAAAAAAAAAAAAAAAAAAAAATGAGTGGCAGCGGAGTGAATCCTCTTAGTGTGCAGGTTAAACTTCTTATTTCAGTCATTTCTACTCGATTTGTCTCATTTTGACAAGACAGGAAAGTCAATGTCATAAAGGTAAATATACTGCGGTCTTCTCTGAGCTAAGGTTGGACAGAATTTAAGATAATTTCAGGTGGAGTTAAAAAAACATTTGTAAACAAAAGCAGACAGTAGCTACATTGAATTCACATGTGGGTTTACAGACTGACATCTCTTTACTTTTTCTTGAACAACGTAACTACTTTGTAATACACTCACTGTAGAGCTGCAGCAATAAGTCAATAAATGAATCAGTCAATCAAAAAAAAAGCATTGGCCAACTATATAGATAATCAATTAATAATTTCAGCCTTTTCTCAGGCAAAACAAGTGTCAAACATTTGCTTGTTCCAGCTTCTTAAGTAAGAAATTACTTTTATTGCGTTATTATTTGTCTTTTTTGACAGTAAATGAAGAATCTAATGGTTTTGGACTGTTGATTGGAAAAATGAAGCAATGTGAGGACGTCAATTTGGTCGCTGGAAAATGTGTGACAAGCATTTTCTTCACACTATTTGGACATTTTATAAACTAAACAATTAATCAGGCAATTATGAAAATAATCGTTGCTGGTAGCTCAGATTCACCGGGAACTACCAAAATTTAAAATGTTGCATGTTGTCCAATTACATGCACCTTTAAATGAAAACTGCAATATATATATACTTTTGAATGTGCATGAACAAACAGCAAAATAAGTGTACATACATTTTTAAAAAAAAATCTTTTAGTATAGTAGCCTAATTGATATTGTGTAAAAGTCAGTGCACAGTTTTGGTGTTTTCAGAGGCGGTTGCAATGTCTCAACCGACATCTCTCAAACATTAAGATGTCGGACGCAGCTCTGCTAAATATTGCAGTTTCCTAAATGCTGGTAGGCTCAGTGGGTATTTTCTGGGTGTTTAAGTCTGCTCGCCCTGTTTGAATTGCTGTATTGGAAATCAATGATGTGATTTGCCGACCAGACAGCAGATGCCCCATCGCCCCCAGTTTCAATAACTGCAACGTGGAGTGAATCATCTCCGCAGGGGCCGACAGATACACCTCTCTTGCATCTTTATCTTTCTTCCCACACAGATAGCCTGCACCTGATTTATTTCTTCTTGTCTCCCACCCAGCTGACTGAAGGGCTGCATGCCCAATGGCTTTTGTTCTTCTTTTCTCTTCATTCCTCCATTTGCTCTCTCAACCTTTTCTTCTTCTCTTACCATCACGCTTCTTCTTTCATGCTTCACAACTGTCCCTCTCTCTCCCTCTTCCTCTCTCTCTCTCTCTCCAGCCTGCCAGGAGGCATACATCAAGCTGCTGGAGCAGGAGGCCTGCTGCACCGGCTGTGCCAGCCAACCCTCTGAACCTGAGATCAAGAGGAGGAAGGTGAGAAAGCTCTGCAGTCAATGGCTGCACACGCAAACACTGCAAAAAACAGATATAAGGGCCAAACTCTCTGAGGAGAGTGCCTGAATATTAATGTTGCTACTAAGAGCGCAAGTGTACTGACGCAAAGTCAATACTTTGTCTTGTCTCTCTTCTTCCTCAGCTCAGGGCCATGACTCTCCGCCCTAAACCCCCCTCTGTGATGGAGGCCGTGTCCAGCTGGTGCAACGACATCGTCAGCTCTGCTCAGAGCTTTATCTCCTCCACCTGGACCTTCTACCTGCAGGCTGATGACGGCAAGGTTGTCGTTTTTCAGGTAAGTCAACCAAGTGTTTGTAGAGAACAGGCAGATGTTGCTTTGCAAAGAGCATTTATCTACGATCTGATCGACAATTAGCATACCAGAGAAATTGACTCAAGATAACTGGATAACTTCGCTGCTTAGCCATAAGCTAACGTTAGCGGGCAATCGCAGACTCCAAAGACGCGTTTTTAAATTCAGCTCAACTCTCACTAAACTCAGCACTCACCAGAGACTCCGGTTCTCTCTTTTCTTTCCTTCTCTCCTCTCTGTAATGTTGTCTGTGTATTAAAGTACATTTCCCATGCAGCTGCAGTTGATAGTCACCATTGCAGAACATAAACACCCGACAGTGGAGGTCACCTCCACGTTTCACTGCTGCAGTCAGGTTGATAAACAGGAGTGATAAAGATATAAATCGACTTTTTAATCCAAAAAGTTGAAAAGTAATCTGTGAGCTTTTTCCGTTGGTAAACAGCTCTGGGTTGGAGCAGAATCTGCTATAGATCCGGGGTGGTTATTCCTCCAGAAGGTCTGGCTACGAGCAGTTTTACCCATTTCACCCTCCTCACACAACACTCAGCAAAAGTCTCTGCTTTGACAGAGTCGCCCCTAACAGCAGGGATGACATACTATGTATGTTTCTACATAAGTGGTTAATCGTTCCTAAAAGTTTTTGAGCTGTATTGACAGTTTTCATGATTGTGTATAAACATAAACACTGTTCCTAAAACTTTTCAAGCTTGCCAGACGTGACGCGTTTCTGTGTTTCTGGCTGCAGCGGTCTGTTTACTAGACAAAAAGTGGCTGAATTGATACAGATGGACTTATCTGGGTTGTCCCCAAATTTAATTACCAACAACTCAAGAAAACAAGCTGACAGGACAGAAAACCCAGCAGCAAAGTCAGCTCGTCCAATTTCGAAATGAGTCCTCGTTCTTGTTTTGGTTGAAACGTTATTCCATCCAGCACACTTCATACCAAATCTTATCAGTGAGCGAAAAGCAAATAGAAACAAGAAAACATAAATGTGTGCACTTTTTTATGCTTTTTGTCTATGATGTATGAATGAGCCTCTTTTATTTTAGCTGCTGAATTTCACCTCATCATTCTGAATGTTTGCACTGACAACAGAGTTGGATCTTTAAGTGCTTTTGCGGCAGATAAATGAACCCTGAAATCTTCATAAACGAACTCCCCTCGTACATTATATCATAATGGCCCACTGAGTCATGACGGTTGGAAAATGATAGCAGTAATATCTACAAAGCTTTTTTCATTTGGTGTGTTTTGAACTGGAGGTTAAAAGCAACCCAATAGACCTTTATAGATTATTAGTGGAGCCATCCTCTGCTTCCTGCTCACATAGTGAAATATATCCTCCGCTATACGGTGCTATAGAGCTTGGTGGGCTGCCAAAACAACTCACAGCCCATTTTCGAGCCAGTGCATCTGTGAAGGTTGAGTGAGCAAGGGCACGCAGCAGGAGTGGGGACGAGGTGGTCGAATTTGTTCTTTCGGGCACTTTAATTGTTTATAAATGTCCTTTTAAATTACGTCACACGGCCTCAGCACCATGCATTTTTGATAAGCGGCAGGGCCCGGCTGTGGTAAACCTGCCTCAGGACGGAAAACACACTGCAAGATTTAAAAGAGAGTGGTGGACCGCGCAGTAGAATAAAGATCTGGCTGCGACAAATAAATATTCAGGGGTTATTTATGGATTTTTAAACGACTAAACCGAGTAGAGCTGACAGACTTATTGTTCCTGCCACCACAGAGGTTATATTTAAGTCCTGTTGGTTTGTCTGTTTATTGAAGATTTTCACAACTAATGATCCTTTACTTCAGTCTCCAGCGATTATCTGTCCCTCAGGGTATATTTACATGCAGATCTGGGTCCAAATTAAACATTTCTTCACATTTTCCAGCGCTGAAATGGCAAATTTCTGCAGCCTTTGCAGAAGTGTGCGGTCTTATAGGACTTTCTGAACATATTGCTAATGCCAAACCACCTATACATTAAAACTATTATAAGATCGGGTCTGTCCAACCACCGGACTACCCAACCATATCCTCTGAATGTAAAAATCCGGTCAGAAACCTGCATCCTCGTCAGGGGTTTTCCCATTTGTATAATGTGACTTTGATGACATTTTTAGCTCCATAATTGAAGGGCTCAGTGGGAAATGATAGTATTTACACACCCTAACCGATACAGAAGGGCTTCTGTTTAACACAGGAGTCTTATATATGCTGAATTTCACCAAGCTGCGTGCACACTGACCTCATATAGAGCTGCAGCCAGCCACACAACATGAAATTACCAGCGTTTTCTTTAGGACGTGGTGATGGATGTTTGCTCTTTATGGCGGTGACACGCGGGCTGAAGCTGCAAGGGGAAAACCAGGCTCCACGGGGCTGTGAGAAGACTATCAGGCCTGTGTTTAGTGGGCAGCTGGCAAAGCGTCACCGACTTGACAGATTGACTCTCTGAATGTTGAAACAACAGAAAAAGTCCAGTGAAGTTGAGGGACAGCAGCGGCGGGGTGGGGAACAAACCTACGCTGCCTGCAATATAAATTGCGTGGATGCCATAATGGGCTGTCTATACACTACATCCATCTGTGTCCTGTGTGATGTCAAGTTGTGAGAATGACTAAGTTGCATGCAGCCTCAAGCGTCACAAAAACAATCAGAGAGCTGCCAGTTGCCAGTCAGTGGGAGCAGTTAGCTCTGATTATAAGGCTGGAGTAAAGTCACTCTCCAGGAAGGAAGGAATAAAGAACGCTTGTAATCATGAGGAAATATCGGTAAAACACAGCCTTTTACCTCAATCATTCCCTTCTCACCACCCCCTTGTTATTCTGACCAATCAGCCCATGATGGTGCGACAATGTGTGAGTGTTCGGATCAAGTGAGTCGATTAAAGACTTCCTCCAACCGAGCTGTGGTTGTGTTAGCGAAGCCGGCCCCGCGGAACAAATTGAACTCGGCGTAAGGCTGAATGCAGAGAAAGGAGTCGCTAGCCGATTTCTTCTTGAAAATTGCATTAGTCATTCTGTCCGAACCAATTTTGAAAGAAACAAAAACCCAGAGGAGAACAGAGAGAACCGGAGCAATAACAGTGTAGAAGCGGTTGTGGCTTTGAGTTATGATGCTGCACTGACAACGCAGTCAGTGTATTTTCTCAGCTTAGTTTACTCATCCAGGCACAAGAGACATTAACTGACCTACTCATGAATATTACATACATGTATGATAAGGCTGGTAATGTTCTATAATGTTCTTAATGTAAACAAATTCCTCTCCACCCTCTTCTTCTTTCTGTCTGCCCGCTCCGTCTGTTGCTCTCAGCAAGTCCGTCCTGAAGACATAAGGCTCTGACGAAGGGTCAAAGATATATTTATTTTATGTGGATATATTTGACTTTCAGATAAGGCCCAGTGGTTTCCTAAAGCAGCCGGGCACTGAAGTTTGTAGCTTATGTTAGTCAAAGAGGAGTAAACGGTGCTATTGTTGGGGACTATTTTCAGCAGTGGATTAATACACATTTGGTGCACATGGCAGAATAATATACAGCGATAAAAACTGTTAAATGAGGGGAAATAAAAAATCAAACCAGTCTGTTAGGATTAACAAAATAACAACAATCTGTCTTTTGTTCTTTTTATTAGATTTGTTGACAATGAGAAAAATACAGAATATCGCCAGATTTGACCTTTGCGCCCTAAGGTTCAATCTGTTTCTTGAGAAAAAAACATTGAAAACACATTTATTATTATAATTATTACGTTTATTTTTTATGAGTTAAAAAAAGTTCTTTGAATATATAGGATCGCTAATAATTGTTTTCCATGACCTGGGCATAATCAAGTGACATATCCTGCCCAGGAAGTCAGTCATTTAAAGGAACTTTACATCGTAACACAGTTTGCATCTGAACAGAGCATAATAGTCGTGCCTGCTTTGCACCCAGGACCCACCATGACGCTTGAGTTTTGTCCCTCCTGACACATTCACACTGATTTGTGTACACTTTCTGTTTCTTATGACTTTTCAGAGACTGGTCTTATCTGACCACATGGGGGTGCTGTAATAAGTTCAGATTTAATTCATGAATTCAACACCATTAGTCCAGTTTACACTCTATATTTGCCAGACGGACCACACTGGCCGTCTTGTTTGATCATTAATTAGAGTTAAAGCACAACACAGTCACTTTGTAACCACTTCACCGTACGCAGACACAAATATGTAAGAGAGACCCAACGTAGTGTTTGTAATACTAAGAGTCAGTCAAAGTTATTTTACAAAACAGACAACAACAGACAGCCAACAAAATCAACTAAATGAGATAAATGTCTTTCTTTCTTTCTTTCTTTCTTTCTTTCTTTCTTTCTTTCTTTCTTTCTTTCTTTCTTTCTTTCTTTCTTTCTTTCTTTCTTTCGTTCTCTGGAAGTCAGAGTGCCTTTTTTCACTCCCTCTCATAATGCATGACAGATGCAGATCAGGCTTCACTCATTGATGGTTAGATCCCTTCAATCTGCAGCCAATGACAGCCAACCCCCTCACATCTCTCCCCTCGTCCCCCTGAACCTTTTACACCAGCGCTGCATCTGGTTTTAATGCACTCTGTCAGAAAACATTGCTCGCTAGGGCTAACAAGCTGTTTGTGAGAAGAAAAAATTCTCTGTGTTCAAAGGATTGAAAGTGTTTTGGGAAGCAAACTAACCAGCCATGTCTCCACAGTCCACTAGTCATCTAGTGGAAAAGGAATCAATCATTTCCTGAGTAAAGTAATGAGAGTGAATGAAACCAGAAGTTATTTAGATTGTTTGATATAGTGAAGAAGTTCATAGAGCCATTAAGTGTCAGAGTTGATAAATACTAGCACGATACTCCTCTGAATACGTGTGTGTGTGTGTGTGTGTGTGTGTGTGTGTGTGTGTGTGTGTGTGTGTGTGTGTGATTGCTGAGGCCAGCAGTAGTATTGTAACAACCGGCTACAACTGCTGTTGTACCGGAGGGTTGGGTCAGCAGCGGGGAACCAAAATCCTCTTTTAATGAGTTCTCCAGGGGAACCAGAAACACTGTGCACATAATGAAACACACAACAGTGCAAATATTGACAGCAGGCCGTATGTGTGTAGCAGTTGTTTTAAAAGCCATTTTTCAGCTCAGTTCAGTCCCAGATCAAAAGGTATAACTAAACCGATTGGAGTGGGTGAGAATGATCCTGAGATCCTGAGAATGATCCTGACTGTGTGTTCAGACTGAAAGCGCACAAAGAGGGAAACACACCTTGTCCGCCCTGTCCACTCCACCTAGTGTATTAGATTATGATTCAGGAGATATTTATTTTTATGCTGGACAAAAGAGTAAATTTGGATTTGGATGGTTTTGCACTATTCTTACTTTAATAACAGAAAAAATAATCTTGAGCTGATGTTAAACATGAAAGCCACCCCGACATGATCTTATATGCTGCAGTTTGAGAAAAAGTCTTACTCCGTTCCAGCTCCAAGGCTGTGGATGTTAGCCGATCCTGACCTCTGACCTCTCAGTGCAGCAGAGCAAACAAAATGAGAATTTTTGATTTAAGCTTATTTGAGGCGTCAAAAGTTGAAGCACCAAGTGTCAGTGCTTAAGATCCAGTCAGCTCGTCCAGTATTAACACTGATCTTAATGTAATATTGAGTTACTGTCTGCTGGGTGTTACATTTATTTCTACTATATATGAGAACTGCAGTGTCTTTTAATCACACATGTCTGTAGTCTCAGTATGAAGCTTAGAAAAAACTCTGGAAGAAAGGTGGGAAACAGCCAGTCGGGCTTTGTTTAAATATGACAAAAGGTATCAAAATATAACTTCCAGTAAGTCTAAAGATCTTCACGCACTGGGGCATTTATTTTCCGTGGGGTTAATATGCACGTCAATAATTTTTTCGATACGCTCTTCAAAGACTTCTTTAAAAAAAAAGTGAATTTTACCTCACAGTGGGTGTTGTTTGTTTTGAGGCAACATACATGGCTGGCTGTTTTCCCCTTTGCTTGCAGCCTTTATGCTAAGCTAGGGTAATTGCCTCAGGCTCTAGCTCCACAATTACAGTACAGATATGAGAGAGGTATCAATCTTCCTGTCTAAATGTTGGGAAGTAAATGAATAATCAAATTTTGTCGGATTATGTGATTATTTTAGATTTTTTTAAATTCGGCTGCTGTGGTGCATCTAACTATTCTCAGCTGAAGCCCCTATGCGGTCTGACATCACAGTCTTAAACAGATCCTTCACTGTCAGTTGTGCTGTGGTGTAATTGCTGCCGCTGTGGCTGAGTGTCTTTGTTGTCGTTGGTCTCTCCTCAGAGCCAGCCGGAGATGGAGTACTCCCTGCCCGAGCTTCAGGCCCCTCGATCCAACGTGGCTGACAAACCCTGGCCTCAGGTCCACTCTCACACCCAGAGACCCCATGGTGAGACATTTACACGACACACACACACCTACTGCACAAGCACACATATATTTGTGTGTGTTGCTGCAATGTTGCCTCATCTTGCAGGTGTGAGAGGGCACGGTGAGAGGGGAGCATCCAAAGCAGGCGGCAAAGGGAAGCACCCGGTCCAGCACGCGGACGACCCCATGGCTGAGCACGACTTCCTCGGCTGCATGTCGAGGTGAGCTGGAGCTTATGAGTTACCGCACTGTGAATTTAAAGAGTCAAAGGAGGGGACTTTTCCCCATAAAACGTTCTATATATTTCTACCTCTCTCTGGTCTCCTCCCAGAACTCTTATCTCCTTCTTTTTGTGTTCGACTCTTTCGTTCTCCAGACGTTCGGGCCTTCCGCGGTGGATCTTGGCGGCCTGTCTCTTCCTGTCAATCATGGTCATGTTGTGGCTCAGCTGTGCCAGCCTTGTCACCGCGCCGGAGCAGCACATCAAGACGCAGGTAAACACACGGAGAAGTAAACAAATACACATGCGAGGGGGGAAAAAATCGAGTTGGTAAGTTTCACTCACAAATTCAAGGGTGATGCAGCATACCTGAGGGGCTAGACTTTATAGTTTATGCAGGCCAGATTGACTTAAAGCAACATTGTAGAACTTTTTTTACCGTAAAATAACAGCTTCAAAATCAGGTTGATGGTACAGCGTCTTGTTACAGGGTGAACGGTGTCTCTGTCTCAGCCACTCCGCCCCAACAGGGTGCATAATGTTGCTTTAGAAAGACATTTTGAATTAAAATCCTGTCATTACTGTAGCTGTCAGTACCAGTGTCGGGGTCGTTACTCCTAAACAAAAAAAATGTACAAATAACTCATTACCTCGAAACATTATTGCATCATTTTAATTGTTTGCTCCCAGCTGAAAAATACTTGCTGCTCTATGCGTTACATCTCGTTTGTGCTACTCCACAGCATCGCCTGTAATTGGCAGTAAAGAATATAACATGAAGCCTTATTAATGCCCGCGTATGAGCCCTATCAAAAGAAGGACGTACACTCGGAGGACTCGATTGGGTCGCTCGCTCACTAGACTGGTTTCACAGTCGAGTAGTCCAGCAAGAACGACCAGGCTGGAGAGCCTCTCCACGGGCGTTGTGTTGAATTTTTATGGCGAGGTCAGGATTTTCTGTCGAGTGTGCGTGAAAAGGCACGTGTAATGATTTTTTCCTTTTTCGCCCATTGTGCAGATAATTGAAAGGCTTATGTAACACAAGCAGCTGCGGACTCAGGAGGCTTGAGAGGCGGGCGGGGGGTTGGGGGGAGGATAAAAAGGGCACCACATGCATGCAGGGGGGCACCTCACCACAATTTGTCCAGTGGAACGGCAACCTAGAGGGCGCTTTGTCATGTTTTATCTTCCTTAGGGGCATTCAAGAGGACACCTTCCTGATGTTTTTCGAGCTTGATCCGTCTGGGGGGGGGGGGCACGATTGTTTCCCCTGTAACAACACAAGTAACAACAGTATTGTTTGATTAATGACTGTATTTTGTGTGACATTATTGTGTAAGTGTAATGTGATTACAGTAATGCGTTACTTTGCGACCCTGTTTTGTACACATGTTGCGATGTGTCTGACTCAATTGTTTCTTGCAGCCAAATCTGAGTGTAGAAGTCGAGACAATATGTGAGTGAACCTGGTGTTTTTTTTCATGTCTTTCTTCTTTTTGTGTCTTCTCAGCTGAGCATCAACGGAGATAAAGAGTTCCTGGATAATGCCCAGAAAGTCAACCCGTACCACCTGAGTCCGGTGATCGCCGTCACCGTGAAACAATCAGAGGAGAGTCAGGAGGCCGGGCCGCTGCCGGTGAAAGTTGACCTGAACAAAACCTGTGTTTAGAGGGGAGACCACGGGGATGAGCTGCTGTCTTGTTTCCCAGGGTAATCATGTCTGAAATCCCGACGGTGAAAGGGGTGAAACAAACACATCACAGGGACTCAGTCAGTCACCAGAAATTTTTTAAAACATATTTTTAAGAGCATGGCACCCTCCTGTTACTTCAAATTACCATACTGAAACATCCAGCTGGGTCTTGTTGGTCTGCTGGCACGTCATTTACTTGTACAGTCCACATTTATCCAAGTCCATCCTCAATATTTCTTTTTCCTTAACGATCAGCCTGCTCATTTCTCATTGATAATCAGTCAGTGCTCTTGTCTCTAAGCCATGCTGGAGAGAGAGAGAGGGAGATAGAGAAAGAGGATAGATTACAGCTGAGAGCTCTCGTGTCGTATTTCATGTCAGGCGTGGACGAGAGAAGACAAACACTGAGATTCATTTTAGATTTAATTTTGCCTCGTTCTCGCGGGGAGTTTGGATTAATTGATGGGTTGCTGAGAGCGAGAAAAAAAGGCGTAAAAAGAGCATGACGGAGAGAGAGAGGGGGGGGGAGATGAGTGGAAGGTGGCCTGTGAGCGCTGCAGGAAACAGATACTGTGGCTCACAGTTTATGATCTGTTTACACAATCAGCATTATGAGCTGTTTAGTGAAAGCTGTGTCATAAAACGGTCCAGAGATTCAAAATCATGTTCTCCCCTCACAGTGGAAATCAAATCAAAGACGTGCTACTTACTCAAAAATCTGATAGAGTGTGTTCTGTCACCTTTATTCCTCTGTGCGTTGGTGTGTGTGTTCGGATATGTATGTCGTGCACACCTGCATTTATAGGGAACAAACCGACAAAACTGGAACTGGATTGAAAACAGTAACGAAAACCCTTATTTATTTTCTGCTCTATTTATTCAGCATCATCGACATGAGTCAAATAGTGTTATTGAAGTGCCATGCACCGTTTATTCATCATTCCAATGTAAATTACGTCTTAACACAGATCTGAAAGAGACACACAGAGAAGACTGCACCTATTACTGTATTATTATTATTATTATTATTATTCTTATTATTATTATTATTATTATTATAATTCTCTATTATAATTGCTCTTATATCCCTCCAAGAGTTCTTAGCTGTTATATGTGCCATGTGCTTTCTAATAGCTGAATATTTTGTATGTCCTAGGAGCACACACTGAAGGATAACCTCTGTAACAATGTGTAATGCAAAAGCTTTTAACATAGACCCTTGTTATCGAGCAGAGTTGCACAGTCGTAGAGAAGATTTTTTCCGTTTCCTCTCAGTGCTTTCGATGTGCCGTAACGCTCTCTTTTCATCCAGGCTATGTAGACAATAAACCGTGCATGCAAGTGAAGCTTCGATAGTTTATCCTAACCGCCCGCCATGCCAGCATTTGGCAAGCCTCCGCTGTAGACTTGTGATTTTTTGTGTTGACTATTTACTGTAAAACCTTGAATAGAATGTGTAACGATGAATGACGAGCGTCCTCACGATTTACACGAAGGACTCTCAATTAAAAAGCCATTCAATCAATATCTGTGCTGGTTCAAGCTGACGGTGTATCATAAGGAATATGATATGACTTTCAAACCGTATTGTTTCCTTTTTACTGGTCTGTTTATTTTCAATGAAATGATACTTACAACATGATGAAATAAAGTGTTTTCATTGTAAATAAATCACAGTTATGTGTGTTTTTTCACGTCACTTTATAATAACCATCATTAATAAGCAATAAGTATTTACTGAAGTTTAAGCAGGGAGGAAGTAACTAATAACTGACTACTCAAATGTCTGTAATTAAGTCATTTTTGGGGGTACTTGTACTTTTTCAAGTCTGTATTTTTACTTGTACTTTAGTCTGCATCACACCATGTAATCTACTTAGTTACTTTTAAAATGAGTACTGAGTGTAATACGACTTAATATTCAAACCTTTCACCTACATTTTTGTAACCATAGAATACTATTTGATCACAAACTGGCCAATGAAAACCTCGACATTTGGACTGAAAATTTACAAGAACAGAAACCCCTTTGATCGAATGCCACTATTGATAATTCATCAAACATCAACGGTTAAAAAGTAACTAATACTCTGCGTAGTGTTTCAGTAGACAGTAGTACATTGTACTTTCACTTCACTCCTACTTGAGTACAGATCTTCAGGCATCTTTCCACTGCAATTCACCATTTTTCAATGATGGTTTTGATAAAATGTTACTTTTTTTCTATGAAGAAGAAAAAATTATAAAACAGGATACCGCAAAATAGATATATCACATTATACATGGCAGCCAGAGCATGCATTTGTTTGTGTGTGTGTGTGTGTGTGTGTGTGTATGTGTGTGTGTGTGTGTGTGTGTGTGTGTTGCAGGGGCGTGTGTTTAGTGTGAAACTTGCTTGTCTGCTGTGAGAAAAAAAAGGAAAGAAGAAGAAAACTAAGGAAGACGAAAGGAAGCAATTGCTGCCAGAATAAGAGCAGGATGGATATCAAAGTGAACACTGAAGAATTCAAAATACCCGACATTTAATAGTAACATGACCCAGCAGCATCTCTTTTGTGTTAGGAAACTCTCAGTTCCAGATTGACAGGGACCCCGATGACGATGTTTTATCAATCCTTTATTCCGTCTGGGCTCAATTCCTCTTTTTATCTCTCAAGGTCAAACAAAAATATACTCAGTAAGGTAGTTAGTGTCTGCAGCGCTGCGAAGGTAACTGAGCAGGATCATTACAACATACAGGGAAATAAAAAAGCAGAATCCATGCTGTCTGATTGTTCCCATCCTTTACATCAACAATTTCTGCCATCTGGTACCGTCGTCAGATTCCCCACTATCCAAAGACCACAGATTCAAAACATTCCTTTACACCCTCTGCCATCTTCTTTCTCAACTCGAGGAGGAAAAGGTAGTTATTTGCATAATGTTTCAGATGTATTCATCCTAAATGAACGCATGCATCTTCCTGCTGCAGGGGACACATGAGGTTCTTGATTGATAGATACACTTTTATATGACTGTGTGAAACCACAGGCTTTAATACGCCGCTATACTAACTTCCACTTTTCTGGGATGACTTTGCACAAGAGTTTGTTCACTGGCTGCTGGGATTAGAAAGCTCTGAGGCTCACAGTCAGCAGTTTTATTCGCCCCAAAGGTGTTGGTGGGGGGTTGAGGTCAGGGCTCTGCGCGGGCCAGTCGAGTTCTTCCACATCAAACTGAGACAAAATATTTCTTTATGGACCTCGCTTTATGCACGGGGACATTGAAAGCAGGATTGTTGTCTAAAACCTCACTGGGTGCAACAAGATTCCTATGCTTTGGATTTTGAAAGGTGCACTATGTAGTGTTGGTGATGCATTTTAAACATAAGAAAATAAATCTTAGTTGATTGACTTTCTTGACTGAATAACCTGAACCTTTTAAATTTTTTTACCTCTAAGTAGCCACTGTTATAGCTCTAACCACTGGTCAATAAACATTGTTCTGTTGTCATTTCCCTTGAAGACAGCTTGTTTAATGAGTAGCAGAAAGACAAAAACAAAATATCTCAGTTTGTTTTATTACCTTCTCTATTTTGCAAATGGTTCTTTTCCATCTTTGAATTTTCTCTTCAAAACTACACAGTTCACCTTTGAGGGTATACGTCACACAAACCAGGATACACAGCTCCAAACCAAAGGTTCGTCCACATAGTTTTGGCCATATAATAGAGGTCATTCGGTTTCTATTTTGTCCATCATTGTCCTAACAACTAATCTTACATGTGTAATACAAGTTTCTGTCCACCTGGTGGCAGCATAGTTTCAGTATTTGTTAAAATACTATGATAGAAACTTATTTCCTGGCTCTACTGCCTGTGACATTTATTTGAGTCTGATGTGCCTTAATCAGAGTTCCTTTGACATCAAGTGATAGCTTTAATAATTAGACGAAGTTTGTGCAACACTGAGGAATGACTTTATTTTATTCTATCCCAATTTACATCAGAAAGAGCAGGTTTTCTGTCCATAAACGACAGCAGCTCCAGAGAGTTTGCTGTTAATTCAGTTTATCTCGAAAAATAAGTAACACGTCGTCTACTCTATGTGCTTACAGAAAAAGCTGAGGTGGGCCTAACTGCGGAGAAAAATAATGTGTGACATTTATTCACAGGATTAAGCTGAAAGTTTTGTTTCTGAGGGGATGAAAAATGGTCACAAATGACAAAGACAGACGAGAGCTGCAGCGTCGAGTAAAGGTGAGTCTCTGCTGCTGGCACCACCACTGAGAGAATATAAAATCAAGCAGCCTCCCGCCTGAGGGAAAACTTAGAGAAATCTACAAGTTGGCACATGCATTTTGGCTGAAAACACCCTCATCAGCTACACACGCAATTTGCATATTATCCTCTATTATTTGCATCCGTTCTCCTCCAGACAGTGAGTTGTTGAGGTTGCTCAGGGCTCAGTTGTTTGTCAGGAGAGTAGATTTACTGCAAAGCGCACCACTATCATGCCCAGACATCGTTCCGTCTGCACTTACCTGACACAGATTTAATTAGGTCATTTAGGCTCATTTAAAGAGGCTCCTTCTCAGACAAGATTCGCTCAAGAAGAGACAGGGGAAAGTGAGGGAAGGAAATCAGAAAACTGCTCCGGATTTCTCTGTCATTGCATCAAAAACCAGACCAGATACAATGAATACATAATCAAACAGCACACGACGGGGGCAGCACACCAGAGCTTCCAGTGCATGTGTCCAATTAGCATAACATGCTGGCTGGCTGTGTGAATGACAAGACAGACAGAGGGAAATATCAAAACATGCCTCCTTGTTGTCAGCTCTGACACATAATCAAAGAGAGGAAGATTCTCTACAAGCGGGTGTTACATTACGTTACACTGTGATGTTTTGGCAGGAGGAAAATTTAAAGTGCAGTGTGGAGCGTGTGTGTGTGTGGCTGCTGGTCAGGTCTGATACTCTCCATTAACCCTGGAGTGTGTGTGTGTGTGTGTGTGTAGACGGGTGAAGACACAGGAGGAAGTTAAAAGAAGACCAGCTCTGAGTTCAAACTAACTTTATAGAGCAAAATTTGGAAATGCTTCAATTCCTCAAGAGCTGTGTGTCTAAATCTGCATCTTTCGGTTTCAGCCACCAACACAGGAAGTTCTACAGGCCGGATCGTTGATTTTTTCCTCCCATACATTCACACACATTAGGTAAAGAGAGAAAAATTGCCCGCTGTAGTGCCACTTCACTACCTTGACCGGGCCGGCCTTCTCTCGCTCTGCCTGCATGTGAATGAGTCTGGCAGCAGCTGGGCCTCCATTGATATGTGTGTGAGGAAGGTGGGGAGGTGTCACCTCTGTGTGTCTCTCTAACTGATGGTGGTGGAGGAGGAGAAGGAGGAGGAGGAGGAGGAGGAGGAGGAGGAGGAAGAAGAGCTAAAAATGAAAAAGAGTAGGAACGGATTGTACTGACACGTTGATTCATTGAATGCAAATGAGCCCTGTTGTCTCGCTCTCCCTCCGTCTCCCACTATCAGACGCTCTCTGTTGACACAAGACAAACGGAGATTTTATGGGCAGGACAACAAACACAAGTCACATGAGCTGATGTATATGAGCCGATGAGAGCTGTGTCTGTGCTTTAAACGCAGTGTGTGGATGACCATCAAGGAAATCTGGGTTTAAAGGTCCTATTTATAAGACAAAGTTGATTTTTTGAATCTGATTCCAAACTCGGCCAACACTGAAACTTTTGGGAGGCCGCCAACCGTCCTACAAACCTTGGTTCCAGTAACTGGCAGACCTACAGTGTACATTAAATACTAAACATGCATGTAAAGAGTTGGGAGGGTCATTTTAAAAATGTATTCCAATAAATCAACAAGATTACCTCTTAAAAATGTGGTTAGTAATGTAATCCAAGTATCACAGTGTTAGAGTAATGTAACTTGATTTCTTTCAGTCACTGATTACATCAGTGCCAAATTCATTGATAAACTTATTATCAATGAGATGAATTATGTAGTAGCGTTAACCTGTGTTTGGTTTCACTCCAGACCAGACACTCGCGAAGTGTTGTCGTGGTTACACTGAATTTTTTCCTGTAATTAGAGTACAGTTACCTTTTTTTGGTATCCAGATTACATAATCCCTTTATATATATTCCACCACTCGCCAAGTCTTTACATGTAAATATATGTAGAATTTATTTACACAAATACTCTTCATATGAGTGACTTTTACTTTTACCAAAGTAAAATCTTAACATGCTATCTATCTTTACTTTTACTTAAGTATGACTTTCAGACATTTTTACAACACTGATTGTAATTATAATCAGTGTTATTATCGTTATTGTCCTTGTTGGTATAATGTGTGAGGTTATATGAGGCTGGTATGGAAATGCATTAAATGTAAATTCTGAACAAAGTCAATTATCTGAACTCCGGTCAACTAAGTGTCACATACAAACAGCCATATGAGAGCAAATTGCTATGACAACCCCTTTAATGTCTCGAAGAACTTGAACAAATGTAGGCAGACAGATGTGCACTCGAGTCAACCTGAGTCACCGTTTTGATGACTCGCAACTCGACTTGACAGAAAATACACGACTTGAGCCCCGACTACACTTGAGACTCTTGACTTCAGACACGATGACTCAAATGACTTGACTGTGTTCATTTTCTGTTTTCAGTTTACTTTTTTGTTCTTTTTTGGCTGGCTGTCATTATTTCACTTGTTCAAAAGTGATGTGTAGGGAATATTTTTTTTGATAAAGAAGAAACTAAAATAAAAAAGAACTAAACTAGAATGATAAATAAACATACTGCTGCTGTGGCCCTACAGTCCCGTTTTGTACTCCCTCATGCACCAGCAAAAGAAGTATGCCTGATTTTATGATCCATGAATTATTCCCTTAAAAAATAACGAAAATGTCGAACAATGCCCTATGTTAAGAACGTGACAGAAAAATCTTGGACGAGTCACTTAATCCAGATCCACACAAAAAGTTAATGGGGTCTGTTCTGGGCTGAGACCCATCCTCTGTCAAAGTTTCATGGAAAATAATTAAGTACTTTTTGTGTAATCCTGCCTACAAACCAACTGACCAACAAAGAAACAGACACACGGACATGGGTGAAAGCATTTATTTCACTTCATATAAATAATTATCAAACAAAATGTGTAATGAACAGGTTTGATAAACTAGCTAATAATATCATCATCAGGAATACCTTAACTGAAGACTTGACTTGCTCTCTTTGAACAGGGCTTCAACCATAATCTCACATATCAATACTGTCAACCAACACAAGCCCACTCGTAGAAATGTTTGACCAGCCACCAAAACATGTTTATTTTCTCTGTATGAAGATTTAAATGCTCTGTCAACACTTTCGTGAATATAATTACACTGGAGAAAACGATCATTTTTCAAACACGCCGAAGCAAAATCATGCAAAATCACCAAATTCGTCTCATTTTTCCTCCGTCATCTCTCCTCATCTTCTCTCCTTTTCTCTCTCTGCCAAGCTTAATCTTTTTGCATCTTCTGGCTAATCGACCCCAAATAATTGCCACGAGCGCCTCGTTCAGCAGTGGGGTGCACACAAACACAGCACAACCAGCAAAAACAAGAACCCCCATCACTTTGGCTGTCGCTCGTTCAATCGCCCACAGGGGGCGCTATGGATCCAGGTTTGAGAGTTGGTGGCCCCATTATTACAATTTAATGGTTTATGTGTGTGAAGAGGCAATGTTCCTCTCTCTCTCTCTCTCTCTCTCTCTCTCTCTCTCTCTCTCTCTCTCTCCCCCTCCCTCCCAGCAGAAAGCTGTGTGCTACTCTTATCTAGCCAGACCTGCTGCAGGAGCCAACCTGCAGTGCATTAAACAAGCCACCACCACTGACACACACACACACAGTCGAATACACACAGAGAGGCATGTGTATATATGTGTGTGTGTGTGTGTGTGTGTTTGTGTGTGTGACTGTGGAAATGAACAGAATAATGAGAGAGGAGCGACAGTCAGAGACAGTTAAGGGAAAAAGATGGAGAGTTCATCAGGAGGATTGATTGGACGGTCTATTATAGTGTATATTTGTGAACAATTCATCTCAGAGAAGAGGCACAGAGAAAATGATAAAAATGCAATGTATCCGTGCTCTGGAAAGTGACCTGGAGAGGAGAAGATTTAATAAAGAAGAGAGAGAAATGGTCCTCATGGAAATGTGTAAATTAGCCTTTCAAAAGATATTAATTAAATATGAAAGGCGCCACAGTTAAATGATAGTTTAAGTAGATACAATGAAGTATATTGTCATTGTGCTTTATTTAAAGGAGGAATATGTAAGTTAAAACATAAAAAAAAGCGCTCTGAAATCCTATTCTGTATTGCTAGCTGCACTGCTAACTGAGCTAATGAGCTTACAGTGACTACAGTTAGCAGCAGGTAGGTAATATGCTGCCTCCTATAGACTGAATCACAATGTTTGTTTACAATAACCTCCAGCTAGAAAACCCCCTCACACATTAGCTCATGAACAGCTTCATTTTCTTATTGTGTTATTTCAAAGTGTGTACATCTAATTAATCGAAAACCCACGTTTAATGCTTTCACATCACGTTAATAACAAAACTGTGAGTGACTAAGTTTTGGTGAACTGATTCAATTGTTAAAGAAACAAGTTTACCCAAAAACTGCCGGCTAGTCTAAGATAGCAAAGACGCTAGTAGCATAGCAATATACATGAAGTGAAGACACCAGACGTGACAAAAAGTTCGTGTTCAGCATGTTTAACTATAAATTGACAACAGAAAAAAAAAAAAAAAACAAGTTCGCAGATTTCACTCCACAATGCGAATCAACATGCCAGTTTCCTACCCGCTAGTGCCTGTTGTCGTTATGTTCCATTCGTTTTTTAATTTGACATGTTGCCCCTTTAAAGAATAATGCCACACCTGATCTGATGAGTCTTTTTTTCTTTGTGCACATGGACAAATCACAGAGTTAGCCAGGTGTCAAACCTGTCAACTTTGCTGCCATCTGACTCATGCCAACTGTGTGTGACAAGTGTCAAAATGAATGTGGTCCTGTGTCAGATCTGCTTTGACGTGGTGAAAAGTTTTGGTGGGTTGGTCTCCATCTCTGTCAGTCGCTTTGTTCCACACACACACACACAGAGCGATAAAGAGAGAGAGAGAGGGGAAACATCCACCACAGCGGACATGGTTGGAGCACTAACTTTATTTCAACACATTTGTCATAAAGCTGCAAACGAAGATTCAACCAGAGCTTTAACATGTCAAATCAGGAGTCCGAGCACATTTCCTCCCTCTTTCTGTGTCTTTAACAGCCACGCACGTACACATGAGGAGACAGACATGTACATACAGCACGGATGCTACCCGGACTATTAAACTCCAAGCTGCCCGACACGCCACTCTCTCCAAACTAGGCGCACAGGCATGAGCGGCCGGTTTCAAGCTGCCCTCTCTGTGAATTGATTCTACTATGAGCCTACACGAATCTCTGCTCTCAGAGGCGGGGGTGGGCGACGGAGAACAGCGCGTCCAGTCCGGCTCAAAACATCACTGAATGTCACAGACGTAGAAGTATAAGCGTTGAAATATTACCGTCTTTGTGTTCATTTCGCAGCATCTGAAAGAGGACACGTTTCAAGCGGGGTTCGTGGTACCTCGCGGATTCGGCCACCCCCGCGCCGCTCAATGGAACGGTCCACAATTTATTCCAGGGAAAGACTGACAGTTTTTTGGGTCATGAAGCAGCTGTTCAAGTCAGCGGCCGGTCCCCCCTCCGCTGGAATAAGAAATTAGTCCATTTTAAAGTAAATAACTAAAGCCTCTGGCCGATAAGAAGGAATTATAGAATGGTGTGCAGGCTCAATTTGACGGAGAGAGAGCCCCCAAAACAGTTAAATCCAATAAATATGATTTTTTTTTCTTCCACCCCCTCCTCCGTCAAATTATTAAACACACTGGTGCTAAAGTTAGGCCAAGTTATTATCAACACAAGAGAAGATGCCTGTATAGCATTTAAGCAATTTACTCCCATTATAGAGGAATTACATTTGCAAGGTTGTGATAGTAACAATCTGGTTTTAAAGTGAAATGCACACATAATGAGGTAAAATTAAAAACAAATTTCAGCCGTTTGAATGAAATTGTAGCGCCCTGAAGGTCATGCTTGTGTGAGGTTTAATTCCTAATTGTCAGAAGTGATTTCCAGAGTTACTGATCATGATACTGTTTTGTCATCACATCTCCATTTGTGTCAGTTGTCGCTTCACTTAGCTGGACAGTAATTTGATGCATGACATTACAGTGTTTGTATAATTCCATTCATTTAGGTTTTTATTAATTTTTCAACAATCTGTGAGTCCCCGGTCAACCTGCATTTAGTTGTACTGTGGGATGTTTTTTTTAAGCAAACCTGGGGGAGAACATGCAAACTTCTCACAAGGGGACCCAGCTGGGATTTGAACCCAGGACCTTCTTTCCTGTATGAACTAGGCACAGCATAATGTGAAAATGTCTTGGGACGTTTATCCTGTCCAGCATGGCTGTGAATCACATTTTTTTTATTCCAATAATCATCAAAAAAAACCCTTTCAAATAAAAACTAAATTTGCACTACCGGAATCACTTTAAAGCTTACATTTTGCTGTGAAACAAAGAGTTTTGTTGCATCACTAATAGGATGCACAACTTTTCTTAAAATAATCAAACAAAGAATCGTAAATAAGTATATCATATCATAAGTCATCGGGAGTTACAGTACTAATTAAGTCAAATAGGAATCTTCAATTCAAAATAAATCAAGAAACCAATATGTGACTGTACGTCAACAGGCTAGACAGCTTTTTTAAGTCATTCATATGAGAATATTCACGATTATCCCAATTATGACAATGAACCTCGATCATCTTATTGTGTCGTTTATCGCGATCCTCATTTAGATCTTTTATCGTCCGATCCCTTTTGCAACCGCACGTCCCCCCCGGTGTTCGTACACTTCTTAAATAATTTTTTTGCGCTGTGGCTTATTAGACATCCTCACACAGAATTAATACATTCGTTGTACAAAACGGTAGTTAAGTCACTTATCTTTTTGACCTTTCACAGCAGGTGCCATGTAAGACTTTCTGTGTAATTAATTCCTTCTCGCTTTAAACAAATACCACCTAACACCTTGAATCTATTAGCTGAATGATTCCAGATTTTTGAAGGGCTGCACTTAGTGGCTATGAGTTTGCAGATTGTGCCAACATATAATTAAGTTTCATGAAGCCTAATGCACGCTGTATGAGATTAGCAATTTGTATCTTGAGATGGTTTTCATTTCTGTATGCGAGGGAATGTGCTGCAGTCTCATCATTTTTTCCGAAAATACTGCGAGTGGTTCATAAAGTTTTTCTGTGAGATAATGTCGAGATTTAAATCAAGCATAGGCCTGGCGTGTGTCACAGATTATGTTTTTTATAAAATGTGAAGACCTATGCTGTAAAGACTGCTGAATCCAGCATCAGTGGAGCCGTTTAGTGGAGTGTTGAAAATGAAAAACATGACTCATTTTTAATCTCAGTTGAATTATTTCGACTGAAAACACAAATTTACTGCCATTAAGCGAAAACTGCTCTCATATGTAACTATTACTGTAATGAAAGCTATGTTTACAACTTAAAATTAATGGACTCAATGACTTTATTAAAATGTGATGAACAGTAATTGACTAAATTAACTTGAAGAATGGTGCATAGGCTTACAGAAATGTACAACATATAGAACATAACAATAACACCAGCAGCAGTCATAGCCTAGCCTTTTATGTAAAATACTACCAGATGGTATATGATGTCCATGTGGGCAGATATAGACTTGTAATCTGCATATCTTAAAGAAAATATACATTTCATTAGTGTCATCATCGTCAGTCTTGTGGCAAAAATGAGACCCTGAAATCAAACTAACTCTGCATGATAAAAAAAATAAATAGAAAAAAGCAAGTATCTGTTGAAAAATCAACTACTTTTCTTTGTATATCTTTAATTAATCATGTAATAAAGTCTTGTGTATTGTGTGACACAGGCTTAATTGTGAAGGAGTCAGAGCTATTAAACAGGTTTGTATTTACACCAAACCCCATTCACATTTCCCACTAATTCCTCCACATCATCCTGTTTCTAATTCCATTCATTTATCTTACCCATTCTTCCATTTCATCTTCTCCTCTTACCTCGTCCACCTGATCCATTTGTCTCTCTACTTCTACATGTCTCTCTCCCTCCGCAGCACTCTCCATCTGTTGGCCGTCCTCCATCTCTTCTTCCAGCTCCCCCACCACCCCACCCTCCTCACCCTCCCCGCCCCTTCTCCTGTCTGCCCAGAGTCACCAGTCATCCACCAGCATGCATGCGTTCCTCCTCTGCTCATAATGGAGATCATATGTTGAAACCAGCTCTGAAACCCAACACTGGACGTCCACATCAAATAAAACCTGCTGTCAGCAGCGGGGCCTGGCTCTGCCAAGGGGAGTGAAACCATATCTGTGTCGGCCTCACCAACACGCCATAAAATGGAAGCCCGAAAGACCAACAGACAGACCACACCTCTCTGGGAGACATTCCATTACCCCCCTGCAAAAGTACAGTTTTTGTCACATATTGGTTGAGGTGAGGTTCAATCCTCTGAGGTGAAGTTTTCACCCCTTTTTACCTGCAAAGGTTTGAAGCTGTCAGTAATTTTCGGAAAAGATGCACACCAGTGTGATTGGAAAGCCATTTGCGTAAGTGCATGAAGATTCAGGGCTCGTCATTTTAAAAACACTGTCTCTGCGGTTACGTCATCCTTGTGGCATCCTCAGAAGTCATCTGATACTCTTGTTCATTGCATTACCTTCTTTCTTTGTCTGAATACATGGATTTTCTGTGCTGCACAGAGTAAAGTCGCTTAGCCTGGTGCGTCGAGTTGACTTGCGAAATGTGCTCATTACAACTGGGCAACGCACAGCAATGATTTGACTTTGAGCATTGCTGAACTACCAAGGTGCATTGGACTGTGAAAATAACGTCAATACATATAGGCTGATTTCTAGAGTTAGTGACCACCCGATCCAATATCGGTATCTGATGCCAGTATTGACGTAATTCACTCATCGGATTGATTCACTTATCGGAGGTCACCGATCCAGATTCCATTGTCTGATGTATCTATTAGCTGATTTCTGCAAACCACAGATACGTCCAGGTTTGCATGTGTCATAGGCTATGTGCCATATCGACATTTGTAAAAAGGTATTTGTAAGTGTGAAACTATACCGAACACCAAATATTTTCATGGGAAGCCATTTCCAACTGTGTTTGCACCAACAAAACCAGGTGTGTTTTTAAAGGGACCTCAGGGCATATATTTTAATCTAAACCACGATGTTTTTCTGACCCTGAACCAAGAGTTTTTTTTGCCTAAACCTAACCAAACCATAAGCACACTGTCGTGACAAGAGAGAAATAGAAAATTGGACCCAAAGAAATGTAAAGTTTTAACTTATCAGTGATTTGGCAGAAACAATTTCAGTTTCTATTTCAGACAAAAAGGGGTGCTAACCTTGAGAAGTCTAAAACGGTATACTTATGAATGCGTATAATCTGCCAAAAATCAGTGTTTCAGTGATCCCCCTGGGACTTCCTGTGTGGTGTTACACACATATGTCCCGCGGCCCACCACCCACCATATACCGCTGAGGCAGCATCATCACCATTTCTCAGCAGATATGACTGAGATTGAATTGCCCTTCCAGTCCCCGTGTCTGAGCAGCAGAGATAGAGATCCAGCGTAAGAGCCAGAAGATGGATGGAGCATTGGCGGCGATGGTACTGCTGTTGGGGGAAGGTGGAAGCCGGAGTGTCCTGTTGTTCGTCAAGTAGCTGAGAGATCAGATGCTATCGGGCCAGGAAGTGTCTGCTCTGCCCGGCTCCATTCTGCTGCACACAGCGGCTAGTTTACGTAAAGGATAAACAGTGACCCCGGGGTTGTAATCCACTAACAGGCCGAGCAGGAGCTGTGTGGATTACTGGAGGCTAACTGCAGCCTCTCCACTTGTTTTACACCTCAAGAGGATCCTAATTGAGCTAAATCTTATTATTTATGGCTGGCTATGGAGACGGTAATCAGAGAGGCTGGTGTGTCTTTAAACAGATCAGTCCGGAGCTGCGTCTGTTAATGCCAGCATGTGCGCATGTGCCCGGCACACACACACACACACACACACACACACACACACACACACACACACACACACACACACACACACACGCACACATATACAGATTCAGTTTCCAGGTTGCTCTCATGAGAAGACTTAGCAGTGGGAGGGGAAATGTTCGGTGGTCATTAGAGGCTCCAGTACGCTCATCATCACATGTGAGAGTGTGTGTTTGTGTGCGCATGAGAAATAGCAAAGGAAATAAGACGATGGTATTTTTTGCTGTAGACACAACGTATCCGGAGAAAAGGGACATCACTGTCACTTGTAAATTACAGATTTAATATTTTCATAAAACAATAGCTAACGATATATTTTTCCACTCCTTTTATTTCGCTCTGATTTAATGAAGCCAGCTGATGTAGATCCAGAATATTCATTTTAAGCAGCTACCTTAGACCAGCAATTTCCCGTGTTATTAAAAGGCAGGGATCGCTGATATGAAGATATGAAGTTTCATAGCTGGCTGATATGAGAATTATGAATGGCGACAGAGGGCAAGAGCTGACCCCGTGTGGAGCCATGGCGCTGAGGGGTCTGCAGCTCCATCGGTAGACAATAGGGAAGAGACACTCTAAGAGCAGTTCATATAAATGTCACGCTTTTCTAGACTGCTAATAAAACAAGAACAGGGCCCACAATAAAGACTGAGAACGAGAGAAATTAAGAAAAGCAAAGAAAGAAGAGGAAGAGAAGAGGAGTTTGTTAATATATTTCAGACAAAAGGGGAAAAAAAGATATCAGACCGAATGGCGTTGGAGAGATTTTGCAAAGATTCTGAAATGGTTCGGATGAGGCGATGTGGAGCAGAGTGAAGGAGAGAGAAAGAAAAAGAAAGAAGATAGACGGTGGTTTGGGGAGTTTAGGAACCTCTCAACCATATGCATTTCTATGTCTGCAATATACATGCAAATGGCGGCATGCATGAGCGACAGAAAAGGAAGGAGAGCGATGGTTTTTTCTTCTTTTTATTTTCAGAGGCACATTACCCTGAACGATGCCAAGCTCCAGCCTACCTCCACCCGTCAACACAAAACACAGCTGCAGACGACACCGGGCATTTAACTCTTAAAGTTGGTATTTTTTCCCCCGTCAGTCTTCCATCTCTGAAAAATCCCAATCTGTATTCATGACTGCAGGTGAAGTCATGGCTTGTGTTCAAAGAGTCATTTTAACAGACAATTAGATTTATTTTGTCAACACACATACTGAGAAAAGAACAGAGATAAAAGAAGATTTAGAGTCGGGGAGAGACGGTAAAACAGAGAGGCAGACAGACAGATCTCGGTTCCTGTAGGAAGGGGGACCTGGCTTTGATTTTGGCACCTAGCTCACACAGCTACAAAGGAGCTCCGACGCAGACATGGAAAACCCAGGGAGACATAAAGCCCCCCAAGGAAGGATTTCTGTTTTTAAGGTGCCGATCGGATTGCTGAGTGGCTGGCTGTCTGGAGCAGATGTTTTACTGTGACACATGAATGCTTGAGAGGACGTTTTACTGTCCATTTTACATCGATGTACTTGGCCAGAAACGAGAGAAATACAATATGTCAGAATGTGTATGTGTGTGCTCTTGTAATTCAATCCGTGTGGAGACCTGTTTGAGTTTAGAGTCTGAGAGGAGATTGTTGGGAAAGTGAGGCATTTTGGCCTTTCTACACCCCTTAAAAGATATAAAATGCAGAAATTCTGATTTATATATTTTTCATATATATTTGTTGACTTGTACTAACATTATCTCAAATGTTTCCAACAATGTTCAAACCCAGAGAAATCCTCAAGTTTCAAGGAAACAGGGAGTTTCATTTGGTTACCTGTCGCTGCATCCGGGACTGGGAAGTCAGCGAACAACACTAAGCTTAGAACATGCAACTTTAAAACATCACCTCATCTGCGAACTTTGAGTCAGATTTTCGTCTGCAGAGATTTAATGGTGTATAAAACGAGCCGATCGTTTGTGTTGATGTGTGTACTCACTACATATCCGATATAACAGCAGACAGCAAGGACTTGGGTTTGCTCTCTTCTTTTTCCCTTCTCCTCTCTGTAATGTTTGAGTCACCTCTGCTCATCACTGCTGCAGTCAGGTTGATAAACAGGAGTGAAGGTAACCACATTTTTTTTTTAATCCCAAAAGTTCAAAAGTAATCTCTGAGTTTAACGGTTCTGGATCAGAGCAAAATTCGAACTCCAGGTGTTTTTTATTCCAAAAGGTCTGACTCTGCACACGTTTTGCTTTGATAGAGGGTAAGATTAGAATTAGGTTTAGGTTTAAAGTTAGTGTGAGGGTTGGGGTATGCTTGTTATGTAAATGACTCCACAATACCATGGCCTTAAAAAAGTTTTCGTCCCCTTTTTCCCCCATTTATTGCTTTTATAAATGGAATCACGGTCAATACACAGAAAATACACGCACAAAACATTTACAAAACAAAATTCTTCAGTGTCAAAGGGAAAACAGAATTCAATTAATTAAAAAAATGTAATGTAAGATAATTGATTTCGTAAGTATTCACCGTTTAAGTCAGTATGTAGTAGATGCACCTTTGGCCACAATCACGGCACTGAGTCTGCGTGGATAGGTCACAATCTGGCTTGCACATTTGGGCACTGCAATTGTACTCCATTCTTCTTTACAAAATTGCTCAAGCTCTGTCAGTTTGCACAGGGATTGGGTGTGAACAGCCTTTTTCAAGTCCAGCCACAAATTCCATATTGGATTGATGTCTGGGCTTTGACTCTGCCACTCCAGAACATTGACCTTGTTGTCTTTAAACCATTTCTTTGTAGCTCTACTGTGTGTGCTTAGGACCATTGTCTTGCCGGAAAATAAATCTTCGCCCAAGCTGTAGCTCTCTTGCAGACTGAATCTGGTAGTCCTAAAGGATTTTCCATATATATATTGATGCATTCATTTTACCCTTTACCATTACAAGCCTTCCAGGGCCTGCTGCTGAGAAGCACCCCCACAACATGATGCCGCCACCACCATGGTTCACGGTGGGGATGGTGTGTTTATGGTGATGTGCAGTGTTTGGTGTCTGCCAAACATAACATCTAGTCTGATGGCCAAAAACCTCCATTTGGTCTCATCAGACAAAAGAACCTTCTTCCAGTTGACCTTGGATTCTCCCACATGCCTTTTGTTGAATTCTAGTTGAGATTTAATGAGCTTTCTTCAACAGTGGCTTTCTCTTTGCCACCCTCCTACGAAGCAGATTGACATACAGTATGTGCCATATTCCTTGCATTTCTTAATGATAGATTTAGCTGAACCCCTGGGGATGTTTTTTTATCCATCTCCTAACTTATACTTTTCAATAACCTTTTCAAGGAATTGCCATGCAATGTAATGTGGTGTAATTATAGTCAGGAATACAGATTAACCAGTGAGTGGACCTTCAGATACAGGTGTCTTTATACTGCAATCACGTGAAACACATTCACTGCACTCAGGTGATCTTAGTTTCACTAATTGTGAGACTCCTGGCTGATCCTCTGTTGAAATAGGTCACTCTAAAGGGGTGAATACTTATGCGTTCATCTATTTCATATTATATGTTTTTAATTAATTTGACATTCCTTCATAAAAAAAATTTTCACTTTGACATTAAAGATTTTTTGCTTTTTTTGTCAAGAAAGTCAAATTATATTGACCATGATTCCATTTATAAAATCAATAAAAGGGAAAGCATCCAAGGGGTGAACACTTTTCATAAGCACTGTGGATACACATTATACCACAAACTCCTAATTTCAGAAGTTAGGGTTATTAATATTATTAATAATGTGTAGGTTCCGCTTGTGCAGCTCAAACAGCTCTGAGCGTCAAGGCATGATCATTAGACCTCTAGGGGTGTCCATTTGTAGCGGATCCTTTGGTTCCTGTATGTTGGTGGGTGGGGCCCCCATAGATTGGACTTGTTCCAGCACGTCCCACATCTGCTCAATTGGTTGGGATCTGGGGAATTTGGAGGCTCGTTTGACGCCTTGGGTGGTTTGTTGTGGCTTAAAGTTTTTGTGGTGGGCTAGGCCGTGTGGTCCTGCTGGGTCGACTGCCATCAGGGAGTGCCATTGCCATGCGGGGGTGTTTTTGGTCCACAAAGGTGTTTGGATGGGTGGTGTGTGTCAAGAGGCATCCATATGAATGCCAGGACCCAAGGTTTCCCCACAGAACATTGCATTGTAACAAGATGATCATTGTGGTAGTTTTAATGTTGTGGCTGAACTTTATTTTGTTTCTTGTTTATCCAACTTCAATTGTCATAGAAGTTAAAATACTGCATTCCTCCTTTTGCTGGAGACTCCGACAACCCACTCAAGTAACCCAGTTCTAAAACCACTGCTTCATCTCATTAAGGGTCCTCACAAGTACCAAAGAACAAACATATGAGAATTCCGTGTTCACTTTGGCACCTGTTATTTTGCCAGTACAGTGAACAGAACCCATTCAGCGAGCACTGAGCCAGTGTTTTGACACAACCTGATATATGCAAGGCATTCATCTTCACACACATCATTTATCAAATGTTGAGTGGGCTTTGATTTGTTTGTGTGCTAAATAAATGGTGATATTTAGCCACACTAGTGGTGCTGGGCTTCTCCTCTATAGTGAGGATAATGTGTATGGATCAGGATCTACATTGACTGATTTTTTTTTAATGCCTAAACAAACTAAATAAACAAACTGTCTTTATTTTCATCACTGAATAAATTGAATAAACATACTGACCTTAAAGGACAACATTTCATATTATTTTACTTCGTTTTTATTTGGCGGACCCTGCCACCTTTCTTGCTTCAAACAGTGTTCTGGGGACCTTGTTTTCCTGAGATCAGCTTGTTATTCAGTTATAGAAAAAGATTTCTAAGTTTGGTGCAGAAGTAGAATTGACCACCTGTCAAATTCATACTAAAAAAACAAACAGAACAGCATATCACCAGAATACCTGCTAAGTGTAGCTACTGTTAGCTAGTTAGCTTGTTTAGCTGTGCATCTAGCGATCCAGACTGGGAGCTTGCGGCACCAGGGTGGTGTTTGTGTTTACGCAACTAGCACAAGAACTTTGGGCCGGAATGGGTCGGGGGTTAGCATGTTAGCTTCAGTACATATCTCTGCAACACAATTCAAAGATGTCATAACGTCAAAACTGTTATTTCATCACATCTGTTGATAAATTTAGCTAATTTTTTAATGTTTTCAATGAAAATTCTTACATATTGCACCTTTATTTTTAAAAAAGTGTTTTTCACACTTTACCTACTATTTTCTAAATATAGTGGTATAAAGAATATCTTTTTCTCTAATGAGTCGTTAATCTAAAAATAATGTAAATAGTGTTTAGTGATGTCTTTTTTAGCATTACACATACAAAGAGATTTGAAAAAGACGGCTACAAAACATGCTATTTGTCGGCACTTGATGGCATGGCAACATACAGCACAACTCTACACTGTGAGCGTGTAAACTGTGTGTGGGTTTGGTTGTGAGTCAGTGTGCGACATGGCTGTGTACAGTAGTGTGTGAGCGTGGCTTCATAAACACAGAGGTGTTAGAGCAGGAGTTTAAGAGGGTGGAGAGGTGTGGAAGAAGGGGAGCCAGTGTAAATGTTTGTCCGAGAGTGGGAGCTGTAAAAGCATTAATGTATGTCGCACTGTTTGTTTTAAGACCAAAGGCGTGTGTACAAAAAATGTGGATGTGTATGTGTGTGCGTGTGTGTCTCCCGAAATGGTATCAACAGCTCTTCTGATTGTATCTCTGTGAGCGAGTGTCTGATTTTTTTTTATACGTGGTAACATGCATGTTCTGTTATCTGCATTGCTACATAATGTTGTGCTGCACCCAGCAGAGAGATTTATTGTTTCTCTTTGTGTGTGTGTGTGTGCGTGTGTGTGTGTGTACGTGCATGTGTGTATGCGTGTATGTGTGTGTGCAGGTCATTGTGAGAGGAGCTGGCAGCAGTCTCCTCTCTCCTCTTCTCTCCTGCAGTAATCAGTAAGAGTGGAGGCCTTCTCTACCTCTCCCCGCCTGTGGTTTGTTCACATACCGTCTCAGCCGAGCGGGTAGGAATGTGTGTGTGTGCCTGTGTGAGTGTGTGTGTGAGTGTGTGTGTGTGTGTGTGTCTATGTATGTGTGTTCTAGTGTGTCATACCGATTGTGTGCACGGTAATATGTGCCTGCGTTTGTGTGTGTGTGTGTATGTGAGAGAGAGAGAGAGAGAGAGAGAGAGAGAGAGAGAGATTTAGTGTGTTTGTGTGTAAGAATAGGGGGTGGGGGTTGAAGAGGCCCTGTAAGGGAGAAGACAGAAAACCTGAAGGTAGTTAGTTGGCCTTTTCCCTGCAGGAAACAGCACATGATACTCATGAATTCAATCCAGCCCCATTGTGAAGTCAGTGCACATCATATAGATACGATAAACATTTAATCAAACTGTACTGAATGTCAGCTGAATGTCAGGTTAATATTATAATTGGGGGGGAAGAAAAGAAAAATATCGAATACGGATACACATTTTTTCCATCGATATGTTCGTGTGTCATATGAGAAGAAATCCAGCTGGAGGAGGGTTGTCTGTTTTGGCTTCGTTCACCAGAAAGTGAGGCAGACAGACACACATGCTTGTGAGCAGTGTTGTTTTGCAGTCAGATGCGGGCAGAAGAGGACACAGGAAAGCATTAAAACACCACTGTTTATGCCTTTTCCCAGACTGTCTGCAGACTTGGTGAGCCTCTCTGCTGTTCCCAGAAAAACACACAAACACACACAGACACACACACACACACACAGACACATGCATGCATTTCTGTCTGGATCTGTCATGTCACACACATCCAAACACACATCTCTGTCTCTCTTTTGGTCATGCGCGCACACACACACACGGACACACACACACACTCCTACTATCAGGTTCATTAATGAATTGCAGCTCGTGAACAAGGTACAGTGCAGGGTTTATATTACTCGGGCTTGGCATGATCCCTCAGCTGATATAATCACAACGTGATGAGAGGTTGTGATGACACATGAACAGGGAACATTTGGTGCCTCTCCAGAATATGTCACTGTTACGATAACCCACTTACGATGATGTTACGATGACTTTGCATGTTTTGGTTCCTTTTCTGTCATATTCTCTTTTACATCTTATTCAAAATGTGACCTAGTTACCTGAAAGTATTCAGCTTAGCTTGAGCTTATGGAGTCACACATGGACCTGTCATGCTAATTTATTGTAAAACAAGTAACGCTGGCTGCAGTCTGTGATGTTATCAAGACGTCCATGGGCTGGTCCATCACATGTGACCCATCCAACTGTGACTAGATGGGTGGAAACACTCAAACTAATTGTTTTCTTTGGCTTTTAACCCCTTTAAAAACTGTTGAATCGTCATCGTGCTGACCGCTGCAAAGCTGTTTTCAGTGAGTAAAATACAAAGGAATGGGAATTTAGTTGCTGGTAGTATTTGAAAAATAAGCAGCTTTTAACTTAAACTACTCAAACAGTAATAAAGAGGTGAAGTCATGCCCTCTCTGGTGGAGCACCACTTATTTCAGGAAAATTTAAACAGTAGTGAATGGAGAGGCACAATTTATTTTGCGATCCTGTTTAAATTGTGTCTTGAATGTGATGTTTGTCAATTTAAAAGGTCATTTTTCAAATCTTGACCTGGAAAACAAGACATGTTGTAAAACTGTCGAAGCATAAAACTGCAAAAAAACGTAATTCGAAATACCACTGACCAACAGCTGCTGGTCCTGACTGCCAGCTAGCCTCTCTCCTTTCACATAACTGTAGTTTTTCTTCTACAGAGCAGTGATGAGGCGCCTCATCACAGTAATGGTGCAACAAAACTTCACTTTGCTGGAGGGGCACTGATAAACTGAGTAGCTTGATTGTCCGCGGTTGCTCCTGTTGTTCATGTGAACGCATGGCTATTGTCATTTTAAACAACAACGGCAAGAGTGGAATTTTTTAGGGTTCTTTAAGGTTACACTCTGGAACCTAGTATTAAAAGTTTGTGTCGTCAGGTCCCCAAAAAGCTGTTGTCCTGTGAATGAACGGCAAAAAGGAAACAAAAATGTACCTTTTTAATGGAAAAACCATTGTTGTGTACACAGACCCTTAATGATAATATACTTTTTTCACGACAAACTGCGAATCTCTTGGTTTGGAAAATTATCTTTCAACTTGACAAACATCATATGTGTAATTCATGGCACAATTCAAACAATCAAGAAAAATTATTTGTCTCTCTCCGTTGAACACAATTAAATTTTTCTGAAATAAGCCGGACGTCTAGTTTGCACACTGTTAAAAAGCGTGGACACCTGTCAGTGTTAGCTGTGAAAAAGTACTTTGAATTGTTTGAATCTGCAGCTTCAGCTTTTTACAGGTGGTAAGCAGCAAACTTGTAAGTGAAATCTCAATATTGAATTTGCTTTAAAAAACACTACTGTTATAAATGCTGCTGTGACTGGCCCTTACTCTGAAGCTTGCTCACATCCAGTTTGGATGAGCTACACACAAATAACCTTCCTATTTAACAATAAAATCTGCACGCTGTCTCCTTAATGGGATACATTTACAGTAGATTTCACGCGCCGTTATTAAGCTGTCAATGGACAAACTCCTGAGATCTTGATAACATGGCCGATTTGCATATTTTCCCGCTGTATTCCAGCCGCTCTGAGAAAGGAGTTGATCGTACTCGCACATGTTTAGGTTGTATTTGAAGATTTACATATTTAAATGAGCATTAATGTCACATTGTCTGTGGTTTAGTTTCAATGACAAGAGGGAGATCACCGACTCTCTTGTACAATCCGAAGGCAACAACGTTTCAGCTGAAAAGCAGCAGCAGCACTTGCTACCCAAGTGGGGTGACAGCTGGTCAACTGGAACGTAATGTCAGATGTATAATTCAGTGTAAAGCATGGCAGGAGCATCGGGCGAGAGCTATAGACAATGAAGAGTGAAGAGAAACAGGCTGAATGATCAAATATATATTCTGTTTACGTTTAAGGACTTGACCTGCTGACTTCACTACACTCTACTACAGTTGGTATCCTTTTCATGTTCAGACATCTAGCTAAGAGAAACTTACGTGACCACATTTCTATTGTTTGTCCTGATTTCTCTGGTTAATGATTACAGGACTTCAGACTCAGGTGCTGCTGAGGGTATCCGAACAAAGCTGTTTGTGACCCACCCTCACCTCCTCGACCTGCCCCGCCGCCACACACACAAATACTCCGAGTGTTGTATCTGTCAGTGGAAAGGACAGTACAATGTGCTCCCGTCCCCTCTGTGCCTCTCTTTGAGCTCATCCTAAGCCACCGCCCAGTCTAATTCCAGCCTGCATCTCAGTGCCTGGAAAAAAAAAAGGAAAACACAGTCATAAACACGCCAGATTAGGTCAGAGTTGGTTTCATAACCACTCCATGACCTCTTTACTCTCCCCCTCTTTTTCTTTCTTTCTCTCTCTCTTTTGCTCTTTCTCTCTTTCCTGCACTTTTCTGTCCTCTCCTTCTCATCTCGCTGCTCTCCACGTTCTGCAGACCAATCTGTCCTCTATTTGGCTTCGCTCTCTTTTCCAATCTTCCCCATCCCCTGCTCTCTTTTTATGTGCTCTATCTTCACACTCTTTTCGCTCACTTTATAAGGTCCCGCTGTACCTCTAAACTTCACAAGTCCCGCGCTCCTTGTATTTCCCTTCCCCTTTTTCCTCTTCTCTTTTTTTTCTCTTTCTTTTTTTCTTCACCCCGCTCGCATTTAATTTATTTTCCATTTTCTTTGCTACGGCCATCTTAGTCACCAACTTTGATGTCTCAATGTGAGAAAAAGACCTTTGACAGCAGCATCTAAATCACTTACAGTAAAAATAGTGGACAGAGTCACTGCGACGGCACCCGTAGGTTTCAGAAGAGCCAGAATAAAGCTCAACGTGGGTGGTGCCGCCCATCGTCATAATGGCCTGACTTTGCCTCCTTTAACTCCTAGCTTATCAAAAATGGAAAAGTTAGAGCGTGGGTGGACCTAGCTGGAAGCTACCAAACTAGCTACAGTAAAGCAAACAAGCTGTCTGTGAACGCACGTAAATATTAGTGAATATTTTTGCCTGAATTTCATCACAGGTTTATTCACCCCGAACAGACAAGAACACCTTTCTAAACATTTACCTTACTGAGCTGCAAGATAGCAAGCAACAACCAGCACCGAGGGTGTGTGTGTGTGTGTCTGTCTTTGTGTTCACTTGTGTCTTGTCCTGTAACTCGTTCACGAAGCAAACCATGTTTCCACTCCATTCAACAGTTAAATAGGAGAATAGCAACAGTGAAGATAATCCACTTTTTACCCCAAGAAGTTTACCAAACAAACTCTGTGCTCTCCTGGATTCCTGTTGTTTATTCTTCCAGAAGCTCTTGGCTCTACCCATGGCTGTCTCCTCCAGAGCTCACTGTCTCCAGCAGCTGTCTGCTGACGCTAGAAGGCTCGCTCATTAATCTAAAACACTGGTGTTTGTCCTTCTGCTCAAGTATGATAGCCCAATTAACTGCAGAGAAAGTAATATTGTTTGTCAGATATTTACGTTAAAAAAAATCTTCATTAAGGCATCAACACCACAAGCATGGCCGACGGAGTCAAGATCAGGGACTAGAAATATCTGAGGCCTTATCTGAAACCCAGCAGACAGCTTGAGACCGACCCCGGAGCTTTTTCTCCCAAAATGTGGTTCTAAACACTGTTTGCAATCAAGTGTTTAATATCTTCTCCTTTTCTATTTAAACCCTCTCAAAAGTTATCGATGACTGGAACCAACCTAAAGACGGAACATTTCACCAGTCCATCACACAATATGATGGTTTATTCCCCCACATAATATAAACTCTCCATGTTAATGCTTAAACCCCCTCCAATCAAAATACATGTGTAATTCCAGGCTCACATGACTCTCAGAAGGAACCAAACCGACCTAGTGAACCGGCCAACTCCTTCACTGTGAAGGAATGAGAGATAAAACCACAGGAGTAGAACTGTACAGTGCAGCCTAAGCTTGGATAAGTCGGGTCAGATAATCTATATCTGGGCCCAAGGACAGCATGTACAGCATCACCACTCTGAAAAGAGAATATTAAAATACACTCTGATGTCCACTATTTGATTTATTTCATGTGGTCACTATTTTTAAACCCTGTATGTTTGTAGCACTTGAACGAGGATGAGCAATGCAGTGAAGTATGCCTGCAATGTGCAGTGTAAATTTCATGTTATCATGAGTATGTGTGGAATCCCGCCCATCAGAGTGAAAACATGTTGCATCGCACAAGCTGACTTTGCTCGTGGAATAAACTTATTTGGGAATTCTCAAGTCTATGTTTTGTAGAGCACAAACTCTGTTCTAGGTATGGATCCCGAATGATTTATTGGCCATAAAATTCATTGATCACAGCTCTTCAGAAACATGTAATCCGGCTCAGAGTCGAAAAATCTAACAGCGTGGCTGCCGGGCACGTTTGTGGCCAAATATTCTGTAATCTGTTGTGGTAATTTAATTAGTCAAGAAAGAATGTGATTAATCAAATCAATTAGATTGCACTATGAAAACATAAATCATGTTTCCCCAGTCTCATTATCAACCTCAGGGTGGACGTGTCAGTGTGTGTGTGTGTGTGTGTGTGTGTGTGTGTGTGTGTGTGTGTGTGTGTGTGTGCGTGTGTGTGTGTGTGTGTGTGTGCACAAACATGTGTGCGTGTCCAAGTGTGAAAGTGAGAAAATGTTGGTCTATCCTTCAGCAGTTCAGCAGCAACCATTTTATCTACAGAGGGTATCCGTCTGTGTGTGTGTGTGTGTGTGTGTGTGTGTGTGCGCATGTTGGCGTGTACATCTAGTGTACACTAGAGAGTAGCTGGAGAGGAGAAAGAGAGGGATAAGCATTTGCAGGCTGCAATTATGGGTAATTTTCCAACAGCAGCAAAATTAAAGCTCCCCAAAACAAAACAAAGAGGGCAAATTTACTCCCTGGACGAGTCTGTCACTGAGGCACGCAACAGAGAGAGAGAGAGAGAGAGAGAGAGAGAGATTACTGCTGTACTTACAAAGCTTTAGGCAGCATCTATTATACAAATATTGACAAGTGACGTCCGTCATGTTGTTGAGTCGGTTTGGTTCACCCGGGGACTCGGGCAGCTTCCTCATCTCTTTCCTTCGGGCCTTGACGGGGAGGAATGTTACTTGGTTGCTATGGCGTCGACCATAATGCAGCGAGCCACATTAATCTGACCACACAAGCCCTTTATGCTCATGGTTGCATGTTGAATGTACATCCCGATTAGACCTGTGACCTTGTGTACACTGTGTTTGTGCTCATGCTAGCTACATGTTCATTTATTTCCAAATCTTGTTGATTTTGTGTTTGATTTACACGCATTTATTATAAACACATTTTCAAGATGCCGTGCTTTTGGCCTCTTTGAAGCTGAAAGCTGAAAAGACAACATTTACAAATAGAAGGCCTTGTTTCGAAAGTAAGAAAAATGTAATTTAGCGTAAGAAAACAAATATCTGTGCAACGTCTCATCTCATTCTCTCCATATGTGCACACAGGGAGGATACATTCAAAATAAATAGAAGTAGTGTCATTTCATTTATTTAGTATTTCTGATTATTAAGCCTGAGATGATCATAGATTGAAGGACACCCGCTCAATAAAGGAAGCAAGTCCATGTCCAGTTGGGAGGCTGCACCATGTTCAAACGTGTCTGTAATAACAAACAGCAGGATGGAGAGAAAAACAACTGGTGAAAAAGTTGGAAAATAACATTAGAGGTGAGCATTAATGTAGTTCATGTTTATGTTACGATGACATACATGCCCACTGCTGTGCTGTAATTGTTGTTATGAGGCCTACAAACTTACAGTATGGTAAGAAATGAATCATTGTTGAACTTTTTTGTCGTTTGTTCAAACAAAGTGCTGCTGTCTGACCACATTTCAGTGTTTTCATAAAGAAATGCTGAGTGAGAGAATGAACTGTGCTACAGACACTGGTGGCCAGGACTTCGGCTCTCTATTATCACTTCAAAAAGTTAAGGGAATTGTGTTCGCCAGCAGATACATTCAGCACATATAAAGCAAAGCTAGCATTGTTTTGAAGTTGCGTTTCAGATGTTTCAGTGGCGCAGCATGCAGATGCCAGACCAGCTCGCCTGCCATGGGAGCAGAAGAGAGTGAACCGGGATGGGAGCCATGTGCTAGCCCAGCTTGGACTTAAAGCACCTCCTGGCTAATGTCTAACCACAGGATGAAATGGACAGAATGGGTCTCAGGCTGGCCAAGAAACATGAAGTCAGAGATTATTGCGTCCACACTGTTACAGAGACCCGTCTCCAGAACGGCCCCAGATGAAGCTGTTGCACTCGACAGATGGATCGTGTCCGGGTGGACTCTGTGTTTACATTAATGATGCTCAGTGCTCAAATGCATTCAAAGTTGAAGGACATTATTTCTCTTGAAGAATTTTTTATTTTTTTTGCTTGAATTAGTTGTTAAGGGCTGAACTTTTGGGCTCTAAATCCAAAACAATGGGGTAAAAGTTGCCGAAAATCTCAGTTAAGCAGTCGAATGCTGCGGAAACCATGATTATTCTCTTTGGTGCGACTTGCAGTGATGACGCTCACATTTCATATTGTCTTTTGACCCACTGTTAAATTGATAATATTGATTAATGGAGCCTCATGTGTTTGATTTCTGAGGTTTTTATTTGTGTTAGTATTTGTGGTTAAGGACAGTGAAACAATTCAAAGTTTAACTTAGGCATGCAAACACTATACTGTAAGTAAATAGCCTGTCTTCTAAATGTAGATAAATAAAGTCTCAAGTTCTAACAAGCTAGCTCTGAGAATGTGAAGTAATAGAGGATGAAGTTGGGTAGGTGTGACTCATCCTGTTCTGAGAATCATCAGAGCTGAAATTATAAGCTGGTGTGCATATCAATGAGAACTGAGCTACCATGACAACTCCCAATGATCTGAATATTTCTCACATCTTGTACAGCATACCTTTTTACTGGTTTAGTTTTCACAGTTTGTTGGCGGGGAGCACCTCAGCATTTTTCTAACACACACTCTGGATACGAAGTGGTAGGAAATGTGAGTATTCTTACAGTTGTATTTTCGGTGAAACAACCCTTTAATTCTCCGAGCGAGGTGATAGCAGAGAGCAGCCTCCGTGCAGAATACGGGTTAATTAACTAAACCTCACAGTGTCGCTCGCAGCTCCTTCCCTTCCTTTCCCTTTCCTTTCTTTTCTCTCCTCTCCTCTCGTGCTCGAGGCCACTTTTATAGTTGATGTTGTTTCCAATGACACCAGAACGACCATCATTAAAAGCCAGCCAGAATACAGCCCACAGTAATCCCATCAAAAGGAAACAGGGTAACAACCTCTGTCTAATCCTTCATTAGCCTGGCTCCTCCCCTCACATCCTAACACCCCCCACCCCCCCACCCCCACCACCACCACCGCCACCAAAGTGCCAGTAATTAGCTGAGCACTAACGAGTCGCCAGAGGTAGCAATAGTTCATCTCAGCTGCTACAACTCATGTTAAAGTTCCAAAACGCTGCTGGAACAATGACATAAATCTACGTCTATTACTTAGTATCACATACTTCCCAACCATTTCCAGCAATGATGAATGTAACAAATTGCCTTTTTCAAACTCAATAAATTATTTTAGCAATCAAAAATGAAGAGTCTCTGTTGTCGATCCATTTAAAAGTCAGGCTTACGTTCTAAAAACATGATATCTTTCAAGAGAAAAATTAGGTGAGAAAATATTGCAGTTACTGTTGTTTAATGCCATCATTTGCAGCATGCCAGTGACATACTAAGACATCTCACAAACTATGGTAGGGATTGCTATGACATGTTGTACAAACATGGAGCCCCTTGCTTCTCCACTGGCGTCCCCACAACTATTGGATGGATTGCTGTCATACTCTTTAACCATATTTATCTCCCACATAATAAATTCTTAGTTTGGTGATCACTTAGAGGATAAACCGACCTGTTTGTACGAACTGATTTAAAAAGATGTTATTTACACTTTTGTCAAGCTCTCGTAGCCAATCCAGACAAAGTGCGCTAATGCTTTTAGCTTAGCCGCTGTGGTGTCAATTTTGGCATAAAAATGGTGTAAATTTACATCTTTTCAAATCAATTTGGGCTTGAGAAGACCTCGAATACACTGTACAAGTTGTCTATAACCAATTATATGTTTGTTTATTTTTTTACCTTTCACAACTGCCTATCTACTTCAGTTGTTTCCAAGATTGCTGCAATGCTGTGTTGCTGTGTTGCTGTGAAACTACAGAAATATTTTGTGGACTACAAAAACTTCACCCGACTTTACTTCGACTTGAAGGTGAGCACGACGACATTTCAGTCAGCCTCAGCCGTACATTGTGTTTAGTGCTAGTTAGCACATGTTAGCATGCAACGTCTACAAAATTGTACTTCAAAATTAACATATTAGCATTGCGATTGTGATCAAGTTAGCCTGCTAAGCATTTAGCCAATTTAAATCAAAGAACCATTGTTTTTTTAGGAGGCTACAGCTGCATTACCTGGAATGAGAGCGAGGAGGTGTCTACAGTGATTAATCTGAGCATCACATCACATCGTTGGCTCAGATATCAGCGCAGTAATCAGAAGTCTGATGTTTTTATACAGAAGCTATGTGCCTCCCACACCAGGTTCAGCCCTTATGTGCCCACAGCCGAATGGTCCCACAGCCCTATGTTCCCACATTTCTAAGATTTTTTTTGTTCACTGAAAACTAGGCCCTATGTTCCCACATTTCTAGGAAATTTTTCAAAATTAGGTCTTGTGTTCCTACATTTCCCTTCAGTTTAATGGTTAGGGTTAGGGTTAGGGGTTAAAGAAACCCTAACCCTAAGGAAATGTGGGAACACAGGGCCTAATTATGGAAAAAAAATCTTAGAAATGTTGGAAAATAGGGCTGTGGGAACACAGGCACGCTCCCCTCACACCATGAGATCATACAGCAAGGCTTCAGCCAAACAGTCCCACACAAAGCGTCATAAAGAACAGGTTGGACTCGTATCGTGTCCTCATTGCAGCAATAGGGGGTTAACTTCAGTGCAGATCTGATGAGAATGACACAAACGTTGTTCATGAAAAACTGACAGACCTACATTTTGTGTGTCTCTCTCTGTGTGTGTGTGTGTGTGTACTTGTGTCAATACACACACAGCCATGAGCATGCATGATTAGTAGATTATGGTAATGCAGCATAAACTGTAGAGCAGGCTGAGTGATACTTCTTTGTATTGAAACAGTCACAGACAGAGAACTGCTCAACAACAGTTCAAGCAAAAAAGGAAAACAGGAAGTGGAGCAAAGGTAGGCAAAGGTTCACCAAACAGAAACATTCCCAAATATTCCGCTGCACTTCAAAACTTGCAGATTAATTAATGTGAAATGTGTCCTCTGAGTGATGTTACATCAACAGCAACGTCATTTTATGAACGCTAATAGCTAAAATGATTTAATATTATTTAAAAGCTTATAACAAAAGAAAGTAGACAAAGAGCGGTACCCTGATATTTCATAAACCAAATCCAAAACAGTGAGTATATATACAGTTTGTGTTTATAGCTAAAAACCTCTCGTCCAAGGAGAGGAGATTAGAAATCTGTCTGGTGACCTCAAAATGTTCAAAACTTCTGAGAATTGATTGAATTATTTGGAAATAAAGTACATATTTCAGGGGGAGGGGGACTCTTGCCAGCATTTAATTTATTTTTGCTAAATGGTTCAAATATACCCTGTGGTAAGTGGTAATTGTGGTGTTTTTTAACTTTCCATCACAGTTTGCCCGTGTTCATGTCTGTTTCCTTGTTTTTCTTTCTTTTTTATTAAAGCTTGAGTCTTTAATTGGCACTATTTCTTCTGCCCTATTAACACTTAATGGACCAAAAAATTCACCTAGACAGAACAAAATACAGGCGCAGATGCATCCAAAAGAAACACAACCCCTTTTTAACTTGAAACCAAAGACGAAGCAGACATTTCCATGATCTTTATTTTTCTCTTGTGCACCGGGATGTCATTTTATGTGAGAATCTGCTGCATCTACTGAATCTAACAGCAAATTTGGTTGATAATTTGAAAGTTCAGTTTTTACTTCCAACTAAGTTGCGACAGCTGAACTTTTGTTAAACTGGGCTTTGTCTGAAACCTGTCTGATGGCTTGTATCTGCGATGACTCACTAGCTATGTTGAAATACTGTGATGAATCCCTGCAACCCTTAAAATGAATCATTTCAACTGGTAAGTAAACTGTTTTCATACACAGCCGTATCATCAGGTAATGTAGTGTGAATTAACAGCCGAACTGAAGGACTACATGTTCAGCTTTTGTTGTGCAGCGTCAGTATCACATAGCTTCAAAACAGTCGATTTTGCCAATGCCCATCAATTCAGAAAACATTTTAAAGTCCCTTTGGAAATACCAAATAACCACAGGAGTCCTCTCCTCTGATGATTTTTTTTCTCTTTGGCAGCAGTCAGCGTCCCCACAGATAAAATCACATGTGAGCAGGGAGGCGAAATCTCATCAGAATTGGTCACTGGAGACACATTTGAGATGCACTCTGCGGGCCATCTGAAATGGATCTGGACACAATCTAGATATATCTGGATACAAGCTATTACGTCTAAACAGGGCCTTTGTTCAGCCATGGTGGTTATCAACTGTTCATGCTGAATACACCGTCCTTCTGTTGTTGCTGCCTGAAACAAACACATAACTTCTGGTTGTCATTTTCCTCCCGCAGACCTACTGGACTTTAAGATGAGCGCAGTTTAAAGACTTCCATGATCTGGCTAATGTATCAAATACATACAATATAGAACATACATAAAATAAGGATCCAAGGCCGGATGGTGCATATAATACCAACCACAATATCTCCAAAATGCACCTTTAGTAACACAAAGATGTAGCAGAATTTGTATTTCTTAAAGCTTTTCTGACTTTGAAGCAACATTAAATTACCTTTTCCCATAAAATAACAGATTCAAAATCATGTTGATGGTATAGTAACTTGTAACAGGCTGAATGGTGTCTTTGTCTCCGCCCCCATCACTTGTTTCTGCACTGTGTGACTTCAGTGAGAGGGTAGGATCACAGCATTACACGCATGTTTACTTCAACATACAAGTTTTCAACACATCACTTTGTTATAATGTGTAATGTAATGAGATTTGTTTGTAGTTAGAACCAACATTATGTGGAGCACCTACACAAAATGTCAGTTTCTTCATAATGTTGCTTTAATTGATTATTTTCTTTGTTTCAACACCAAAAGCCATAAAACAGTCGTTTTATTGGAGTATTTTTTCACAAATTACCTATTTAATTGTCTTTTCTTCAGAGCAGGGCTGCCCAAAGTGTGGCCCAGGGGCAAAGTATCAATTTGGCCAGCTAAAATTAGATTATCAAAAAAAACATGATAGTGCAGGAACATGGGGTAAAACAAGGTGTTTACTTTTAAGCTTCAGTTTTGGCCCCATCAAGGGAAATAATGTTTGGACATCCCTGCTCGAGAGTAATATACATTCAGGATAAAAAATAAATGATCTCAAATCTGACCTTCTTTGAGTTTACCGTTAAATATGAATAGATTTAAAATGAACTATTCTCACTTTCACATGGTTTCTCCACAGTCCAGTTTTTAAATTTCTGAGATGCCTTAAGGGGATTAAATCAAGAGATATTCCATTTTTAGGCAGCAATAATGAAAATTGGAATAGTCACTGTCACGTAATATGACTGTAAATAAAACAGTAGTTTTCTGAATGATGCAGTGCTCATTAAACAGTAGATTGAGGTGTTGGCAAACCTTTCTTTAAATGTGCTTCTTTGTTTTTGTTCTGTTATAAAATTTAGAAATATGTATGACAGCAGTGAAATACCTATGGCTGGAAAATAAAATGTCACATCACTAAACTTACATTTTGAATGGTGTTAACATTTTTTCATATTTGATCAATTTACAAATGATTTCAGTTTTATTTATGACATTTTCTGAATTTATAGTTTTCATTTTGTGCTGTGGACATGAATTATCATCTAACCTCAACTTGCTCTCATCTACTGCAACAGATCGTGACCACATGTCGGCACAGTGTTTAATCATCACCTTGGAAATCCGACCTTTAACCCTGCAGGTGCTCACACTATGATTTTCTGCTTTGGTAGACATGCAGTAGGAGGATCAAATCCCTATATACTGATAAAACTCTCTCTTCCTGTCTTCTTCTCTCAGTCTGTCTCTTTCACCCTGTCAGACTGAACCCTGATATGTTCAATCACCCAGGAGCGCTGACGCAGGACCCTGTAAAAGGTGATTCAGTCCATTTCAGAAGTCCATACACCATTTGTCCTGCTCCTCTCATCCCATCTCCTCCCTGTTCACAGCTCCCCCTCGGTCAACCATTGTTGACCAAACTATTTTGCATGAATAGTTTATATTCCTTCACTTTCTTTTTTTTGTGTGTGTGTGTGTGTGTGTGTTCAGAGACTCCTATATTTATTTCCAAAGTAAACACTTCTGTTATGCAACTGTCAGTGAATCTAGTTTAAACTGGTTTGGTTTCTGAGAGACTTCTCTCTAACTTTCGGGATATTTTGAACATTTTTGACAGTTTGAAAAAGCTGCAGAGAGCTAACAGGCACCCCGTGTCTGCTACCAGGGTCTTGTTTGCAACCGGTAACTGACATTATGTTACTGATGCGGACCCAGATCTCAGCGGTTTCCAAACTTTAGTACATGTCATTACTGCATATGAAGAGTTTGACAGCCACATGTGTAAAGTGGCAGATAGGTGAGACAGGATTAGGCGGGACAAAGAACTGCATATAATCTCTGCCTCTTAGTTGACTGAACGAGACCTGGATTTGGAGAGGAAAAAAAAGAAAGAAAATCACTGTCTTTGTCCAAAAATTATGGTAAACAATTACCCTATGTTCCCTATTGTTTCAGCCGCTGACCCGTGAAGGCTGAGAAGTGACTGATGTCTGATTGTATTGTGTTGCTGCTCCTCATCTCCATTCAGTGTGGCCAGGAAATGTAGGAGAACTGGGCAATTATTTCTGATTTATCTACTTGGACAAATGCTGGCATATTGAGCAGTGCTCCACAGTCTAGTTGGGGTTTGTGTCCTCATTATCGATACTCTCCATACTGTTGGCTCACTTCAAGCTTTGCCAAGACGTCCAGTTTGTTCTTGGGGTCCATAGTGCATGACTGATTTTGAGAAGCAGGGTTTTCAGTCATGTAAATGAGTTCATGGGTGAGCGAGTCATTAAAGGAGGAGAAGCTGGCCCGATTTTGTCTTAGAAGTAAACATAATTGTCCGCAGTGGATCAGATATGATGACGAAATCTATTTGTGGACTTGTTTATTTGTTAGTAGAAGAGTAAAACCCTCAATTTTGTCTGAAGCCTTTAAAATGTATGAATGAAAAAACGTAACGCAAAAGTAAAGGAAGAATAGTGTCAAAAAGAAAAACTAAGCAATAAATGAATGTTTTGGGTCAGAGCAGAGGTAAGGTTTACAGCGGGTTTTTAACTGATTGTTTATCTATAAATAGGGCTGTGTTCAATACTTCAATCTGAAATGGTAAGAGCGTTATCTGAACTCATGAAGAAATTCAAAGTTCCAGTTTTAGTTCCAGTGCTTGAGCATCCTCGAGACGGAGCGGTCAAGTCAGATTGTTGGCTAACGCTACAGATTATCAGTTACATTTGATAGCGTAGTTACAAAATGTATTATTTTAATGATAATGCCGCTGCAGTTGCTATTTGATCTTAATTTATGTACATTATACTGTATACGATAAAATAAATCAATGTTAATTCTTATATTAATCAATACCATACAATCATTTATCAATATCACATATATTGTATAAATACACATCATTATTTATTACAAATAAGAATAATATGGGTCTTAATTTGTTTTGTTTAATACTTGATCCATACGCAGCATCATTAAGAGTAGTAGTTACATTAAAATCATCAACATGCCAAATCTTTTCATATGAAATCATACAAAATGGTTTACCAACAGCTAAAAAAGTGAAGACATGACAAAGAATAATGAGTGTATATCACTTAGCTCTGAAACTGTTATTAATGGCGTTACGTTTTGCGTGTGGTACAATAATCCCACACCTCACTGTAAACCATTCCCCATGCTTCACTTTCAATCTATTATAAACCAGCAGATCATCTTCCTCTTTCTCCATCCTGCTACTCCCCTGGTCCACCCATCCCCCACCCCCAGCAGTAAATTGACACTGCTTGACACGTAGAGCATGTGTTATATTCTTGCACATGGAGTGGCCCATTCAATTAATTCCCAGGCAGACAGCGAGTCATCCAGCCAGCGAGTGAGGCACGCAGCCAGAGAGGAAGCATTCTTCAGGAGTGGGCCATGTTGTCTCGGCCAATCACTGGCGTCCGTATCTTGTAGCTACGACTGCGCCTCCATCATAGCCAACACTGTGGCTCTGATACACTTCTTTGTTCCAACTTAATCCTCATTAGTTATGCCAAACTGTCACACACACACACACACACTCCAACTTCCCACCTCATGCGATTCAGTTACTATAGAACAATGACATAATTACTATGGGACAAGAAACAAATCAGGCCAGTTTGTGCTGAGAGGTGGAGGTGTATGGCACCCTCAACCCTACCAATGCATGGGTCCCCGCTACAATATACAGATTTTATAATGGCCAACAAAAACATTGTGAATTTATGAAACTTTTAAACAATAAAATATAAGGTAGCATCATCCACATATAGTGATAGAAGACAAGTTTATTTGTCAAGTCTTTATTCACAGTTACTGTAAAGTGTTAACGGGCTTCACGGAACATCACTAGTAATGTAACTGCATGTTGTAGTGACATGGACCGCAACAATTGTGATTGGCACACTTGGTAGAACTGAACTTTCTGGCTTCTTCTCCTGTGTTTAGCAGCAGTGGTAATACAGGGGATCGTGACCTGCAGTTTCCCCAGAAAAAACATACCACCCTCTTCAGCTTTTGCAGTCTCTACTTTCAGGCCAGCAGCTGCTCTTGGGTTATACTCCTCCTCAAGAGCCGCTCTTTGCTGCAGAAGTGTCTATGGGCTGGAGAGACTGTTGAGGCTTGATGTCCAGAGGGTAGGCTGGCCCTCCACCAGCAGTCTGGTGATACTCGTGCCTTGCAGAAACCGAGTTGCGCAGGGACACAGCTGCGAGTGGAAGGGGTCGGTGTGTTTAAGGGTCAAAGTAGCGCTGGCAATCAGCTCACCACAACAAGCAACGCAGACACAAGAGCGCACATTTATAAATGTTCACTACCGCAGACCGCTGACGTGGGTTATCGAGTAGGCTCTGTGTAGACGCTGTGTGCAACCATAACTCAGCCTTTAATAGTTACACATTAATAAATGTACATTTTGCCATTCGAGATTGTAGAATGAGAATGTTAACTCTTCAGACAAGCTTGGACAATGATCTATCAATTATACCGTGTGAATGTTCCACTGTAGAGGCTTCAACAGAGGTGGTCTCATCTAATGGGGCTATGTGTGGCAGCCTTGTTGGGGTTATAAGCTGTCACATAAACGCACGTCTATTAAAATAGATGTTCAGTGAGGATTTAAAAGGTGAGCTGTTTGGGCAGGTGGTTTTAAAGTCTGGGGGGAAAAAATGCTAGTAAGGTGAGAGTCTGCAGAATAGGTTGTTGCCATATTTGCAGAGGTTATTGGTACAGTTTTCAAAAGTTATCATTTTAATCTAGCTTAAAAAAAAAAAAAAACTTTCTCAACAAGCTGCAGACACTTCTGGTTGATGATAGAAAGAGACAAGAGCACCAAAAGCTTAAATGAGAGGGGAAAAAAACGATAATTCGTCTGACATTTCTGGTAGGTCGGTTCATTTTGGTTGTCAGATGGTTCTACTTCAAAGAAAAACTGAGAATCAGTGAATTTGCATGATACTTCAGACAGTGAATGATTCACATCAATAGGTTCAAGCCTTGTGGAGCGCTCTATTTATAAACGAGCGTTACAGTCCTCTGACTCACCAGTGCCTCTAGTTAAAGTCTTTTTAAGAAATCCTACGCCAACAATGACCACGGTGTTCATTGTGCCGCTTAATCATCAGTGCGCTGGAGGAGCTGCAAGGTGCCTTGACACACAATAATACCCAGACACTCAAACAGAAGCAGAGGCAAAACGCAGTGAGCTGTTATATTTAAGTCTGAATTCTGCGTCACTGTGGTGGAGGCTGTTTACAGAGGACGTGAATATGTGTTTGTGTGTGTGTGTATGCATTTGTTAATGCGCAAATATGTGTGTTCTTTAAGCCCCCCCCCCCCACTGAAATAAATATGCACAGCACAGCTACTGTTTGTACTTAGGCAAAATAGATGGCATTGCTGGTGAGCAAAACATCTATCATTTCTGCCTCTGATTAATAGTTGTCCTGAGGATGGCTGCTCTGCAAAGAGAGCGAGAGGCGAGAGGCGAGAGGGAGGAAGAGATGAAGTGAGGGATGAGAGGGAGGGGGGGTGAAAAAAAAAACAGAAAACAGCAGTGGAGAATGAAAGAGAGACAGGGGGAGAGAGACAGTGATTCTGCGCAAGGGTCTGAAACAGTTCAACAGAAAACTGAGCTCAGAGATCTCTGGATGTCTCCTGTTGTGTTGCAACTGTGTGTAAAAGGGGTTTATGAATAAAGCCATGTCAAGAGGATGGTGTCATTGTTGGTAAAAGGGTGAATCACAAACCACAATGAATTATTTTGGTTAGAGGCTTGCTTGTTTCCCTTCTTTCTCTTAAAATATCACTATTGTGAGTTATTAGTTTAGCCTTGAATGCGTCTTCTATGTTCTTCGTCATCATATATTCAAACGTCACTGGAGCGTCATGGTGGTCATCAGGTTCACTGCATTTCAAATGTACGTAAACTGCTATGCAACCATCAAAATGGAAACTGCTGATAGGGTTTCTAACACAATCACCCAACACGTACTGAGATGATAATCAATCAGAATGTCCTTGTGTTATAGTTTAAAAAATGTTCCCAAATGAAAGTGTACTGATGTTACCTGACTGTTTGAGCTTGATGTGATTTCTGGATGTCCTAGCAACAGTGAAATGTGAATGTTTTTTGCATTTTGCATACAGTGTGCATTCAGCAGATTAGTACATCCTAAACAGTAAAAAAAATTAAGTCAACGAAATCTAAACACAATATCAGTGTCTTTTTCCGAGACAACTTGGATTGACTCTTACAAACACAACAGACTTAAAGATATAATATGCAAGAATTCCAGAAAAAAATGACTGGACTGACTTTGTTATATATTTGTTGAGTTGTGTATTTAAATTATCATAACTGTTTCTAAGAATATTCAAACCCTGAGAAATCCACAAGTTTATTCAAGTTAAGGTAAACTGCTGCTTTGAGTCCCAGAAAAGAGTGAGGGATGGAAGTCCATGAATGCTACAAAACGTTGCGTGGATAAAACTAAAAAATGACCTCATCCATGAAGATTTCTGTCTGATGACAAAAAGACTGTCATCAGCAATGGTGGTTGTTAAATGGTTTGCACCACCAGTGACGCAAGTTCGAACGTTGGATCATTTGTGTTTATTCACGTTTCTCGCGGGTGTTTATTTGCCACAAACAGCGAGATTACTTTATCATACATTAGCCAGAAGCTAGCAAGCATTGACACGTAAAGAGTGAGTGTATCTTTGTGTATGCATTCAGGTCAGTCACTAAACTCAGGACTTATCTGAGACTCAAGTTCTCTCTGTTCTTTTCCCCCTCTTCTCTCTGGGCAATATTACGTCCATAAGGTAAAACAACCTCCCAGCTCCAGTCAGCATTCGAATTACAGAACATAACACCTGACGATGAAAGTCAGATTGCTGCTTCAGTCAGTAAATCTATTTTTTATTCCAAAATGTTAAAAGTTATCTCGCCATTGGTAAACGGCTGTGGATCAGAGAAAAGCCGATAGGGCTCCAGGTGTTTATTCCTCCAGAAGGTCTGGCTCTGCACCTGACTCTGTCCTCCAGAGCGAGCCAGCTCTGAGCATCTGACAGTCGGAGTGGCCCCAGCTATTGCAGCCATGGCTAACCAAAATCTTAATTAATTATTAATAAGTATTAATAAGTATTAATTATTAAGATTGAATGTCTGTTAGGAATAGGATGCATAAAAAAACAAACATAACATTTGTCAAAATCGCCCATCCAATCGCTCTGAATGCCTCCTGAAGAGGTTTTATTGTGTTAAAACAACAACATGCTCTTTCACCTTCCTCTCTTTTCAAACAGCATAATAAGGAAACAGTCATGCTGAACAGATCTGCAACTGATTTGATTTGATTTTGTTTTGCTGGTGGCGATTAAGCATGACTGTTTTTGGTTTTTTTTTGGTTTTATGGTTGTGTTTTGTCAGACCAGAACACTTGGTTAAGATTTAGGGAAAGATTGTGGTCTTCGTGGTTTAAGTACTAAAACGTCGACGCTGACTTGAAGTGACGGACAGGACCTGTTTACCCTTATTTCCTGACAATAACCAGTCAGCGTTTCTGTGGGCTAAACCTGGCCATATGTTGGACCAGGAATACTACGGCAATCGTGTTAGTAGCAGTTCTCAAACTGGAATGTGGAATGTCTGATTAAGGACATTCAACAAATGACCAATATAATTACCCTTATTACATAATGTATTGGATTAACCTTGAATTTACCTTCCACTCCTGTGTTGTCATACGCAGTATCTATCAGTTTTGATGATGTCACTATTCATCATGTAAACTGTTTGTCATGCAATCCTCAAAATGGAAGTGGCTGGCCACAGAGCTGCTCACACATTCATTCATGGATGTCCATCTTCAATCAAACATGCATGTGTGTGTGTGTGTGTGTGTGTCAGAGTGCCATCTGCTCTGGTGTTGAGACGGTTAAAGGCAAACAAAGGACATGCAAATAATGTAAATAGCCTTCATCTTGGCTGTCTCAGTCTTATCTTGTGTGTGCGTGTGTGCGCGCATGTGTGTGCCAATATAGAAGAGTGCGTCTATGTGAAATATGGGTGTATGCTAATAAGAAGCCACATGGATATGTAGGTCACGTCAACCTATTTTCTGCAAGGCTTACACCCCCTTCCATGTAACATACACACATGTACTGAAGCACGCACGCAAGCACACGCACACACAGAAATACACACAAGGCAAAATCCCCATTTTTTTAGTTTGAGCCACTTTGAGTGAAGATGAGGTAGAGAGAAAACGAGAGAGGGAGGGATGCTACATTCCTGACACACACACTCACTCACACACACACACACACTCACCAGGATGCTTTTCTCATATAACCCAAAAAGCCCCGGTGAGCATCTTGCTGAGCCTCCACCTCAGTGTGGAGCCCGCGGTGGCTTTCCCCAGGCATCCCGTGGCGTTGGCTCGGTTTTGATTTTACTCTTCACAGTGGTGCGCGCTGAGACAAAAGATTCAGTGTGCCGTCCCTGCTGCCGTCTCATAGACTTCAAGATTTAAATTTTTTTTTTTTTTTTACAGTGCGATTTTAAAACAGGAGCCAGGTTCATGAAGGAGACAGCCTCCCGCGGGTCTATCTATCGAGATGTTTAAGTGCAAGGAAAGAGGGGAGGAGGGAGGAGAAGCCAAACAATACCTTCATCCTCCTCTCTTGACAACACAGGCAGCTCTAAATTCATCATCCCACTGTGGCTATTTTGGGAGCTTAAAAAATTAGGAGAACTTCACACACTGATCTTCTTCTCTGTGTTTGCTTCCGTTTCCCCCCCCACCCGTCCCTCCCACCACCTCTATCTGCCAGTCGGCTGGTGTAGGTGTTAAGAACGTTAAGAATGGCTGTTTACTTTCTGTGTGGTTTTATTCACATCATTGAGCCCTCCGCCGCCTCCCCCCACCCCACTTTCCTCCTCTGTACACTGACAGGATCGCAATCCAGCTGCCAGCCCACCCCCCTGCACCCGCCCACCCTCGCACGAAACACACCTCCAGCTATCGTTCCAGCTTCTCTGTCCCCTCAATGACCCCGACTTTGCATCACACACATGGTTTAGCCAAGTTAGTCGAATGTACAAGCAGCTGACAAGTCCGCTGGAACAAAACGCAGCCGACAACACATTAGTCTCACTCCATTGTCTCCATCAAGCCGTCACTGCGTTCTCATAAATACCAATCATACCCCCTTGGTACCTTCTCATTACTGTAATTGATTTTTGCACTTTTATTTTCAGGTGTCTCAGGCTGGAAAGACAATTTGGAGAGAATCTGAATCCGAGGCAGGAGACGGGGGTTGACTCGCAGCGATGACTCCAAGAGAAAGTGAAATATTTACCGGCTGTATAAAGTTGCCGGCTTCGTTCTCTCCCCTGTGTGATTTCAGTTTCATCACCGAGGGCTTGTGTTGTGAAGCTCTGGGAGTGAATGATGTTCATAATGGCACCGGTTCTCTCTTGTAGGGCACAGAGGAGCAGACAACAGTCTATCCCTGACTCCCTGGTGTGACAACCCCCATTACCCGTCTGCTTAAACCCCATCCCCCTGCAACACGCACACACAGACACGGAGACACGTACACATGGGCCCTCAGGGCAGTGGGAGGTCACAGTGCTCCGTGCTGCCTGGCAGTGGTGTACGAGGGCGCGTGGGAGACATGCAGCAGAGACAAACTGTGATGCAGGATGTATGCACGCGCAACTGTGGGCACGCATGCTGGCAAGCGTGCCCGTGTGCATGTTTTGGAACGGAGAGCGGAGGGGAGGGAAATGAGGGGTGGTATTAGAGGGAGCGAGTCGAGGAGGAGGGGGAGGAGTGACTTGGCACGGCATGTTTTTTTCGGGTTCCACCGAGGCATGTTTTTGGCGTGGTGGCTGCCTTCACGCTGATGATGCAATTTCACCGCCTGCCTGCCAGTCGCAGGCGGCGTGTGTTCCTCCTGCCACCGGCGGGCCGGCCCTTATCAGAGTGTGACTGTGGTTCGCCATGGCCCTCCAGGTCCAGCTTAGGGGATCAGGGCACCGCAAAGCCTGTTAGAGGAACAGCTAGCTGCCACTCTCAGTCTGAGCCTGTCGTCCTCCTCAGCACTGTCATGGTAATTTGACTCTACGTCCGAGGAAGGCAAAGCCAATATATTGTGGTGGCAGGGAAGCAGAGGATGGCGGGGTGGAGCATGATGGATAATGGATAATGGAAGGAGAGAGTGAGCAGGGATAGGATGTAACCACATGTTTCAGTGTGGCTCTGTCGGGTTGGGCCCAGCTTTTTGCGGTTCCCATCTAAAACTAAGCAGGAAGCCGCACTGGAAAAATCCAGAGCAATTCCCCCTCACAGTTATCGCCCAGAAATGAAGGGGGTCTACTCGTGGTGACATTACAGCCAATGCTGGCCTGTGATGTATCAGTCACAAAGGAAATTCCTCTGGTGAGGGAGGATACCAACACTGTCACTGCAGTGGCCCGTGTGGGAGCTTTCACTCTCTAACATGCAGAAATGTTTCTCCTTAATCCTCCTTTTCTTCCCTTCTCTCTCCACCACGCTTTCCTGTCAGCCTCCTTCATTCTGTCAAGCACATTTTCATCCTCCTGTCCGTCTCTCAACGTCTCACTTCCTCTGCACGCCGTCCCCTCCTTTCTCCACGTCTGCGGAGTATGATGGGATTGCAGCCGGTGAATATGGTCGTCAACATGAGTCTCTCTCTTCACCGACTGTGTGAGGATAGGGACCCTCACTCACACACAGAAAAATGTGTTGCCTTCCTGTGTGTGTGTGTGTGTGTGTGTGTGTGTGTGTGTGTGTGAATGTGTGAGTGTGCGAGTGCGAGTGCGAGCGCGTGCGTACATGGGCAGGCGTGTGTTCATGCGTGTGTGTGTGTTTATGCTGCGGTGGGGCTGTGCCACTTCCCACAGAAAGAAAACACATGAGAACATTACCACCACCGCCTCTCTCTCTCTCTCTCTCTGCCACTGCACTTTTCCTCATTCTCTCTCGCCCCCTCCCCTCCCTCCTTCTCCTTCTTCTTCTTCTTAAAGGCACAGGGACAAAGTAATGGAGCAGAGAAGAAGAGTGGAGGAGGAAGACACAGTTATCAAAAACACACACTGCTCTCTGCGCTGCCTCAGACTGTGATTAATTTTTTTTTTTTTCAAACAGATCAACAGCTGCAACTTTTTAAAGCAGATGACGAGCTGAAAAACAAATTTGCCGTCTTGTTCTGTGTGTGTGCACTTAATGTGGCGTAATGTCAAGGCGCGCACACACTGTGCGATAACACCGATCTTTACAGGTTCACTGCACGTCACACTCTGGGAGACGGGGTCACAGCAGCTATATATAATAAAATGTTGGTCACAACAGTTGGCCGACTGTTTGATATCAATTCCAAGGGCCTGTCAGACACATCATCACCTCGCGTACCGCCTCTGTGTCACTCTCATGTTATTGTTTGGACTTGTACTTACTAAAATGGCAGTGTAAGCCTGCGCAACATTTTGTGTCAGTAGCAGTTGACACACTGTGAAAATCTGGGTCCACTTTCAGGAGTTTGACCAAATCTTTTGACGCCAACGATAGAAAACGGTGGTTGGTGCCCTCAAACTGTTTTCCATACAACATATTTTCATGGGGATTTTGAAGGATGACAAACAGCAAATTTGAAGAACTTTCACAATTTTGCAAAAGAGATTTTATGCTCTCTTGAGGTTATTCTCAAAAAAGAGTTCATACGCATGATGACTTAGCAAACGTTTATCTACAATGACTGATCAGCTGTTTCCGTTCTGAGAGAAGAAGGAGAAGAAGTCTGCTCTTGGCATCTTTGTGGATTTTCCCATTAAGATTCCCATTCCCTGATTAATTCCAATGTGACTGGTATTGTTTCTTCTTCTTCTTCTTTTTGAGGTTGGCAAACAACTGATTTTGTTACCTGTTCGCATCCTATTCTTCTTTTTCTACCTCTGCTAATTCATTCATTCACTCATTCATAGTTGGAAAAGCGCCTACTTCCCGTTTTCTTTTTTTGTTGTTGCAATATTTCAAAAGTTTATTTCAAATAGCTTTGCAATAACATGGCAGCACATCTAGCATCGACATTTCAGAATGGCCATGTTAATTTTCGACATTCAAAATCACAAAATTAATGCAGTTTATTTAGGCATTAGGAGCTTGAAATCAAACACGAGAATCCTGGTTCATTTAAACAAGGTCACTGTGTTGACACCGTTAAGGTGTAATCAGAGACTAAACAAACCCACAGAATACACAAGTAAAAAGTCGAACACGAGAGTACATCTTCATTAAGCCAGTTGAATGCAAATGTATCCTTTTTCTCCGTTTCAGCCCTCCGTCCAAAATGAAACAGAAATTTTCGCACCTTAATATTTGGCCTTTACCAAAACAGCCTCCCGTATCTACTCAGGCAAAGACAACTTTGTGTCATTTCAAACTTTCTCTGTGATTACTTATTTTAAATGTCTAAGCAAGGGGGTGGAAAGGCTGTCGCCATGGCCCAGAATTTATGTTTTTTTTTGACAGGCAACGGTGAAATCATGAAATTCTGGCTTTGGTTTGTTCCACATCAGATGTTGTTTGCCAAAGACGATGAGGAAGAATTACAGATTTCATTGTCTCTGTGTTGTTCAGGTGTTTCATGTACTAGCATGACCTGGAAACTCTACGCTAAAGTAAGTTACTTTTAGATTAATGCAGCGTTTTAAAAATTTGATGCCCTAGCGTAGAAGCACTGTCACTCAACTGCTGTCAACACAGTGGCATATCAAATGAACAGCTCAGTAACTAGATACAACATTAAATGTGTACATTTTATGAGTTTCATGTTAACATCCACTGTGTAATTTTAAACCATATGATAAGATTCTCAAACTGGATTTCAAGGATCATATTTCATCTTCACGCTGGAGTGTTTTTCTTTTTTTTTTTTAATGCGGTGGTGTTTTGGATCTAAACGTCGCAGGGCCTCGTCTCTCTGCTTCAAGGTTCGATTGATGGTGAGGTGGCTTTAGCTGCGGGTAAGTCTGAATTAATGGCACACACAAGTTGAAACGGAGGGGAAAATGTAACACAGATGCCTTTTACCCATTACGGCTTTTGTGTTGTCAACTGAAATATGTGGGATAGTGTTTTTAAAGTTTGCAATGACTTTGAACATTTTTACGAGGTGGCCCAGAAAGAAAGATACAGGAGATGGATTTTATTATTATTTCTTTCATGTGTGGCTGCAACCTGTATCTGCAGAAGGAGGTGCACGTAAGCAAACGAGTGCCAAAGCCTTCTCTTTTCTTTGTCTCTAATTGTGGGAGCGCTGAAGAGCACACAGTCTTTCTTCATCACAGCAGAGGCCCGCAGTAGCCGCTGGGTGTCAGATGGATGAAGCGAAGCGAGGTGGTGGTGGTGGGGGGGGGAGGGTGCAGGGTGTTTGGGAATGGCACAGATGAACTTGGTGACCAAGTGGAATGACGCAAATCCAAACAGACAAACAGACAGGAAGGCAGGCGGACAGACGTAACAGCTGGTAGGTAGGCACACGGACAGACAGACAGACAGACAGACAGACAGACAGACATAAAAACAGACAGACAGGTTCATATTTGGGATAACAGAGTGCTTGGAGTTATGTAAGCTGGGGCTTACAGCTTCAAAAGTCTTTCAGCAGCACTAGATGTTTATCAAGGCTGTGCTACATGGATGGATTTTTTTTTCTTTTTTGCAAACATATTTCCTACATGCTCAGTGTTTTCTTTGGATGCTGCTGAGATACGTTGTTTAAGCAATTAAACAATAATCACCTGAAGCTGAGAGTTATTCACACAGAGCGCGCTCAGCAAATCAACTCACCTGATTTTGGGCCACCGCTTTAAAATCAGTGACCGACACACGGCCAAGAGTTGAATATATGTTTCACATTAACAATGGGTGAGTGATTTATCGATCAAAGTCCCTCCGTAGTGAGAATTTCCACACTTACATGTAAAAAAGGATTAGTGTCAACGTTTTTTGCCGAAATGAGCACGAGCCTAACGTCGTCGCTGGTAGGGGGGGCAGGGCCGATCGCCTTCCTGCAGCCTGTTGACCCAATCGGCGACACAACAAGGGTCAAGAGCTGTCTGAGGAGAACCGTCTCTAAGTCATCCAGTACTCCGTAATGCGTTTGAAAGAGCAATTTCTCTCCTGTTAGTGTAGACGTCAAGGAGGAGGTGAGGAAAGATAGATTGAGGGCGAAGGAGAAGAGAAGAGGCGAATAAGGGGCCGCTGCGAGTCAACGCTGACTCATAGGGATGTTGGGGCGGAGGTTTCACTGCTGCCCTGTGTTTAGTTGTTTTTGGGTTTTCTCTCTTCACTGGCCCCCGCAGAAGCTCCTCCACCGCACACACATTCAAACATAACCTGCACACATACATACATACATGAAGCCTCAGGGGGAGCCTCTCGGAGCAGGTGCCGAGAAATGGTCCGAAACAAGGCATCCACTCGCTCGGCTCTGAATTATTCAACCTGCGATTAATTATAATTTGGCCTCGCAAAGGCAGGGGCTGGGGGAATTCCTCTGTTGGTCTGGACTGCAACTTATTGTGTTTTTTCCTTCCCGTGCAGGCCGATGCCGGGGCGGAGCAGAGACCTAACAGGGGTACTGGATGCCTGTGTGTCTGACGCGGATCTTCACTGTTGGAGCTGTTGCATAACATAAAAAGTCTTTAATGGGGAAGGACTGCTCTCTGCAGACTCGAACAGAGCAACTAGAGTTTAACACACATTTCAGGGTAAGAAAAGTCAGCGTGGTCAGAGACGGTTTAGTGGTTTCTGGCCTTGCAACTGCATTGCTTGCCTGATTGAAAGGCCACCCAAAAGAGAGAAAGGCAGAGAGCGACATGGTTGCAACAGCCTGCTTACCTCCAGATTCTTCCCTGTATAGTCATAGGCTGCTTGAATATGAAATATAATCTTGGTTTTCTTCTATATTTCCTTTGTTACTCCACCCCAGCAAATACTTCTGCAAGGCGTGGTCTCGCTGACTGAAATTTTGTTATTGTATCTCAGTTATACCATATCATCACCGTCATTAACTTTAACCGCTGACTACCAACATGCACCTCATCAGATGGATTAACAGGTTTTTTTTACCTTTCACGTCAAACACGTGACATGAAGCCAGTCTGGAAAAGTATCATCTTAATCGTCTTTGTGAGAAGTCCTAACAAGTTTGCTTTGCTGAACGCGATGTTTTTTCCTGATCATCTTTATTTGAACAGGTTTGGTCTTTGACGAGACAAGTAACAGCTAAACAGTTAAACACCAAGTGTGTCATCAGAAGCCGAAAATATGTGACCATCTCCTAATTACCTTCACCATGGAGGTTTGTTTGTTTTATTGGTTTGTTGGCTGGTTGGTTTTGGATTTCAACGAAACTTGGATGGAGGACGGGTCTCGGCCCTGAGTAGACCACATTAACTTTTGGTAATTTCAGGAATTTTCTTCTGCCTTTCTGGAAAATTATGAGATGGTGTTTTTTACATTATGTCTCAGGATATAACATGGATTCTGATTTTTAAAAAACCCATCTTGCTTATTTAGGTGGCTGGTGTCTATGAGTACAATTTCATGCAGACCCTAATACATTTCCAGATATGGTAGATTTAAATATATTTTATTTGAGAATAGATCAGGCTTGATTGAATTAAAGGGGCTGTTGGGCCTGTTGAGTCATCTACTGAGTACCAGTCTAGTTTCTGGTGTGTATTTCAACCTGTGCTGACTCTACGCAGTATACAAAGCATAAAATGCAATTATCTAATGTTTCTTTGTTTCACGCATTAGATTGATATTCCTTTTAAAAACACAGATTAGAGCAAATAACACAAAATTGAACCAAATTAATAGGACACCAATTTACACCGCGAGCGAGAGCTTGTTACGAGAATAAAACTATCTTTTAGCTTCACAAAGTTTGCAGAAGTAAACCTGACAGTGTCATCAGGGTCATCTTGGCTTAGGCTTGAGACTAACAGGGAGCAAACTGGAGCTGTAGGGTTTAAAAGAAGGAAGGAAAAGGTCCAATGAAAGAGGCCGTGTAGCTACATTTTAGGAAACGTCAGCTCCAGTGCTAAGGACTTCATCAAGCCTATCTCTGAGACTTCCATTTGAAAGACAAACTCACCTGTGTGAGTGTGCCTTTAAAATCCAAATACCCAACACAATATCATTGAACCCCGGTCCACATTTACACCCAGATGTGATCCCTGCCTCATGCCTCCTTCCTCTAGCCGACACAATATCATACACTGATCTCTGTGAGCAGCCTGATAAGCGACCATGCTATACGATATTGAAAATTAAAGATCGTAAGCACATCCTGCCTTGAGGCCAGTTTGACAAATACCATGAACATGTCTTACTTCAAGAATCTAGTGGCTCATCATAGGTGCTTTTACAGGGAGCTGGTAACATTCAGGGATATGGAACAACCAGTGTGCCACCTCCTCACAGCTGCTTTGTAATTGGAGCTGGAGGTGTAAGAGTGCCAGGGAAAGTGGGTTGCCCTCAGGTCATTGGGGTGCCAGAGTTGGGATGAATGATAATAACCAATCCCCCTTTTAGCTAACAAGAAATCAGCGAAAGATCTCATCAGGACCTTGTGCGAGACGTGAAATGTGCATCAGAGGTTGTGCTCCGTCTGTGGGCCGATTGCTCTCTATGCAGAACAGTGAGTACGACTTGGCACTGGAGACCGCTGCTTAAGCCTCCCCTGTGTTAACCAAGAACGCCCTTGATTAACTCATCGCTTCTGAATCCACATCCATCTTGCTCATTTTTTTGATTTTTACATAATCCAAATAACGAAAGATCATGTGTCCTCTGCTGCTTAGAAAGCAGATTCAGTGAAGCAAAAGCTCAGAGCTGTTAGTGTGGTGTGTTGTACTCTGACCAACAATGATCACTGCTCAGTGTGAGTCAAAGAAGTTTTGATAAAAAAAAAGGTGCACAAACCGTGAACTCAGTTGGTGATAACCATCAGAATTCCACAGCCTCTAATACAAATATGAATCAATGAGGGTTTAAGAGATTCACCTTATTTCTTTTGAAAGACCAGTCCTCATACAGTCCTCGCACCAATGATCCATACTAGAAACATTTCTCAAGTACTTTCAAGTGCCTGCTGTTTTTTATTTCAGTATGTGTCAAGTGTGACCTGACTGGATGACTCAGGATCAGGATCAATATCACGCTTTTGGCCACAAATGGGTGACTTGAACAAGAGCTTTGAAGGGAACACTGATGACTGACCGACCACTGACGAGAAAAGTACCGTGACTCGACGCCATATGGCCTGAGGACGGGGCTTCATGTACTGTCAGGATATCATGGATAATCAGATTTGTTGTAAAAAGGGATGAGGCAACAAGAAGAACTGGACCTCCAGTTGAGTTTTGAAATCAGCTGGATTAAAATGCCCTTCAAACGTACCACACAGTCACACATTTCTAGCTAGCTACAGCTAACACCTGTGCAGTTGGCCCATTGGCTGTTTCAGGCAAATTTAAAATCAAATGCCAGACGAGTTCCTGAATTTCAGCTCTCTCCGGCGAGCAGACATTTTTCGCTGGCGTCTGTATAAATGACCCTTCTTCTTCTTCTCCCTTTGATGCTTGTATCATTTTTACAGCCCAAAATCTCATTCGTCCCATTGTGGGATTGTGATGAAAAAAAAAGAAAAAAAAATCCACTGTCTTACAGCTGCTACTTTCACAATGCATGTTGTAATTACACAATTTGGCCACTACAGAAGTTGGCTTCAAAGCCTGCTGCTGTTCCTGGGGGTTTAAACATCATATTAACGTTAGCTTAGTTTACTGATAGATCAATATGACCATGGGTCAGGCTAATAGTGAAGATGTAGAGCGCCCTCTGATGGATGACAAGGCAAACTGTAAGTGGCAACTTGGCAAAATTGGAAGCAAGGCTCAACGCTCAGCCTTGCTTCCAATCTGGCCCAGTGGCCACTCATGGTATTGCAGCAAAAATTGTTGTAAATCTGTAAAACTGTTGACAGGACACCAAGAACTGCAAACAAGGTCGACTGTGACTCTTTCTATTATTGGTTTTTGATCCCTGGAGGTTTAATAATCGTAAGACTTCCAATAAGCTGAGAAAAAAAATATATGACATCATCACAATGTAAAGTCTATGGGCTGAGCAGTAACTCACGGGTGGGGTCGGCGAGGAAACTCCACCGCACATATTCAATAATCCGCATAACGGGGTGTAAACAAGGAAGCCAGAAAAAGCGTTTTTGGCGTATGCCCTAGGCGAGCAATTCTCTTCGGTTTGAATGGGCGCCATCACTCCATCTGATATCTAGCTATTATATAAATCTTAGTCCTGCCGGCCATTTTACAGACGTTTGATACAAAACATCTTTTATAATGGCGGTCTGTTGGGAAAATGCTTTTTGGGCTGCAGGAAAATCTTTGCTGCAATACTGTGAGTGGCCACTTGGCAAACCTGGAAGCAAGGCCTGTGGCGCCCTCGCACACAGTTTACAATACATCCATGGTTACAGCGCAGGCATGATGGGGACTTCGGAGTACTTCCTTTGGCCATATTATACCATAAGAAACCACTATAAGAATAGTAATTTGCTCTTAATTAACAACATTCAATGAGTTCAGCAGTTATTGTTTTGCGATCGTGACAAAACAACATTCATTTCATTGGGACCACATCACAGTGGAGCGAAACACGTTAAGTAATATATTCATGACAGTGTGTGAAAAATGAGAGCGTTGTCCTCACTGGTGTAAGTCAAAGTCCTGAGGATCGGGATGTCTTTTTTTTCGAGGTAAAAACACATACAGAGTATCACTGGCCTCCAAAAAGGAGCTGGCAATAGTAGTTAAGTGCAGAGCCCGTACCCGGCATGCCTTTCCCCATCTTCCCCCCTTCTCTCCTCATGTTTCTGAGGTCAGTAAACAAGAAGTGTGTGTTTCCCTTTAAGGAGCCCCCACCGTTTGCACAGCGGAGGGAGGAGGAGCAGGCCTGCGGAACAGCGGCTGAGGAGGGGAAAAAAAAAAAAAATCCAACAGAGGACGGTTTCAAGTCCCCCCAATAGAAACTGTGCCTGATTTGTGGCCAATGTTGGAGATGTAAAAAAAAAAAAAAAGAAGAGAAAGAGAGGGAGGGAGAGGAGAGAGAAGGAGGGAGGAGGGAGGGAGGGAGGAGGAGGAGAAGTAGGGGAGGGGAGGGGAGGGGAGGGGAGGAGGGGGGGAGGAAAAACACTAAAGGGGTAGCTATGGAGATGGAGCGTTTTCCTGGCTGCTTTCTTTGACAGGTGTTGAGTGGGGCAAAAGTCTTAAAACAGAATCCAGCATGTACGCCAAAGGTAAAGGAGCTGTCGTCCCGTCCGATAGCCAAGCGAGAGAAAAGTAAGTGGATTACGCGCCTTTGCATGTGAGAGTTTACCTGCTTTTTTACCGTGCGGGGCGAGGGGGGCAGAGGAGGGGAGTCCAACTTTCTAAACTAGGTACTGTAATTTAAAAGGAGTGTACCGGACTAAAAAGTGCGCTCCTCCGTGCGCTTTTTCTCTCCCCCACCACCTCCACCTCCTCCTCCTCCCCTCTCCTCACCTCCGGCCACCTTTTAGAGGTGCGTCTCTTAAACTTTTCTTCCTTTTCTTGTGGTTTTAAAATTTCTACCTCTTGTTTGCACTTTTTTTTTTTTTTGCGATTTTGTTTTTTTGTTTTTTTTGCACGGGATGTCTTCGCGATATTGAGTGTTTGTCCGCGCTCCTTCTCCTTCTCCTGCAGCCTCTCCGATCAGACGTGTTTGTGTGTATGTGTGTGTTTTGTTTTTATCCTTTCACACGCTGCACAGTTAAAGCTAGAAGAAGCGCATTTATTCGTGCTATTTTGATGGGTGAAGCGTGTTTTCTGGATGGTGTGTGTGTGTGTGATCGTCCCTGTGCGGACCGGGGGTGCTGCCTGTCCGCTCGCCTCTTGTGAACTTTACGGAGGCTGAGCTGCTGGATGGTCGCATTTATTTTGTATTTGTCTTTATATTTCGCGAAGCAGAGAGGGATCGGCAGCTTTTTTTTTTGCTCGGGTTATTCTCGTGCGTAAAAGCCGGGCGCAAGCTAACCCCCCCCCCAAAAAAAAAACATCTCGAAGGGAAAGGGGGAGCGACGAAGGGGAAAAGTTTTGTCCCATTCAGCAGTCACACAGCGGTGGTGAACTTTTTTTTTTTTTTTTTTTTTTAAGCATCCACTCACACGGAACAGAGTCGCGAACGTGAAGCTGTAATTTGTGCAGAAGCAGACTACTTTTCTATTTTTTTTATTTACGACACGATTAACAGATGATTGGAGGGTCGCGTCATTCTTCTTCATTGTGTCTGGAAATATTGTGAAAAAAAAAGAAAAATCAGTGTTCTCTCTCTGTGTGTGTGTGTGTGTGTGTGTGTGTGTGTGTGTGTGTGTGTGTTTAAACGCGGTGCAATCCCATCCTGCTTTGTGCTTAATTTAATCCCCCTTGTATACATATTTCCACATTAGAGTTCATGCTTTGGAATAAAACCATGAATCGCCAGTGTAACTTTTTTTTAAATGTCCCTCTCACTCAGACTGCTCCTCATGCTCTTTATGCCGATGCTGCCTGGGATATTTTCCACATTGGGGGGTGGGTGTGGGGGGGCTGGGGGGCCCATTCACAAAAGATTTGGACCTTTTCTTTTGCATCCACTTCAGATCAGTGCAGTCTTGTATCACCATGAGCTATTTTTAAGCAGCAAACAAGTCTGAGGGGTTAGAGGAGTGAGCGAGGGATCCCCGCTGAGATGCGATTGTAATCTAAAAAACACTGTCAGGTCCTGAGAGGCTGGGCTTGCTACACAGCACCTCATACATCTGTAATAGAAACTAAATTTCTTTAGAGACTCTCCTGTATATGTTTTTTTTTTTTTTTTTTTTTTGATGCATTGCTGTGTCGTTTTCAATTGATTAAGCTTTCTAGAGAAGTGGCTCGCTTATGTGCTTAGTGTCAGCTTCCTCGAATCCTACTTTGTACACTTGTGGTGCCACGAGCGTTTAATTTCACTCTGAATTCGCATCAGATTATTGGAAAATTGAGCAGCTCCTTGTGTGTGTTTGTGTGAATCCTAAATGAAAACAGTCCCATGTGGTTTTATGAACAGCAGGCAGAGTGACCTTTGAACCAGCATATGATGCTTTAATATTGCATATGAAGCACCAGCAGACGTTGGGGCTGCTTCTACACCTGTTTGTGTGCTCCAGCGTCAGTACTCTATTTACACAAATGGATCATTTAAAAGCTGCCCCCCCCCCCTCTTTTTTTTTCTTCTCTTTTCTTTTTAGAGACAGTTTTTAGTTGCACTTGCTTGTTCAGGGAGTGTGGATTATGTTGCATGTCTTATTGGGAGTGAAATCAGTGCAGAGGCAGCGTGTGTTTGAAATGATAGTGTAGGAGGAGGATTAATAATTTAACTCATGAGAAATACAAGTCTTTTGAGGACTGGGGTTGATGAATGCTTCTGTCTTAAGGCTCCGTTGTGAATAACAAAAATTTGGAATGTGTTGATTTTTTGGTGTGCTGTGGCAGAAAACTCCATGTTGAACACCCTCGTCCTCCTCGTGTGTGTGTGTGTGTATGTGTGTGTGTGTGTGTGTGTGTGTGTGCGGGTGTGACGTCCAGACATAATGGACGACGCTTGCCCTCTCCCCTCACCTGTCTTGTCACCCTAACCTGCCCTGCAGTGCCAACACATGTTTCCTTGTAAATGTGGAGCTCACAACAGCTGCCTCAATGCATCACCGAATTAGCTCATATTCATATATACATATTCATATGGCTCTTTACATATTCAGATGCTTAAAAAAAAGAAAGAAAGAAAGAAAGAGGGAGACCTGTGTGGACTCGTGTGTGATTAAAGCAGACCGAGAGGTACAGTGTGACACTGGATCACAGCTGCAGCTCTCGCTCCGTGGATTGATTATAAAGTCACATACTTATCTGATTAAATAAACTATAAATGAATGGTGTAATGTGTATTTATCTGAGGTTGGAATCACTTTAGGTCGGCCGTTTGATAACATTACTGTATGTCAGATCAGTAATCGAATACATTAGTGGCTATTCTCCCCACGTCCTCACAGCGATCCTCATTTCTGTGACGTGTGCCTGTTTGAGCTTCTTATTCTTTTCATTCAGACACAAAAACACGTCGAAGGAAAAAGTAGAGGCTGAAAGTAGAGACATGAGAGGAAAAAGTAAAGCGTAAGCGTTCTTCGGAATCGTGTCGTGCCATTGAATTCCTAAACTTTTCCCACATATGGGAGTTGATTTTGTGACGCTACGCGCGTTTGGCCGTCTGGTGTCATTTTAGAATGTCGTCAAGTTGTCGAAGGTTCTGAGGGAAAAACGGGATTGACATCGCTCTGTAAGTCTGAAGACCATCAAAATAAACAGTAACAACCTTTGTAGTTTTTTTTTACACCATTGTCTCCTTTAAAGGTGCACTATGTGGTTTTTAGAAAATCCAAACTCAGAATCATTAACATTAGGACATAAATGAGGTTATAACTGAATAAAGACGGCGTCCTCCGAGTGTAATAAGGTGGCTCCTTTAAGGAACGGCATGAAACTGTGCTGTTCCTTAAAGGACGACGCAGTTTGTTCATACAGTTGTGAAAATGGATAATTGAAGATTTTGAAGTTAAACAGTCACTGTATGTGCTGCAATCTGTCGACTTTAGTAAGGAGTCAGATTTGGTGCAGCTGTTGCGTGTAGTTTGGTGTGTGCAGCGACTTAAACCTAAAAAAAAAAAAACGTGATTAGAAAAAGGAAGAAAACACTCCTCCATAGTGCAACACATCCTCCTGAATCATCCAGCTCTCAACCACCTGAGCGGCGTAAAGTATTTCTGAGGTTTGGTACACAAAACGCTCCAATTTACAGGCTCAAGTGCGCATTTAAGTGCGTTTGCGACAGTGTGCACGAAGTGTGTTTTTATTTCCTTTTAAAGCCCTGGATTTCAAGGCTGGAATCCAGACAGTGTGTTCAGAAATACAACATGAAGGAAAACGATCACATGTAGGTTTCACACTCGTGTGGATTCCTCCACACAGCCAAGGCCTCAACACACAAATGGATCTCAGCAGCCTGATTTTGCTGTCTTGACATCACAGGAAGCAGGCGCCAGGGAGTGTTTACTCCATACATCCTTGACAAACATTATTGTGATCAGGCCTTCGGTAAAAAGGGAACCGAGCTAATAATGTTGATAATAAAGGTAGAGGGAGAACCGGCGGCCTTGCAACCAAAGAAATTAATTACTCGCCACACTGTTTTTTGCCGGTGTTTTGTTGAATTTATTTGAACAGCAACTCCAATATTAATGTCACCTCATTATTTAGTGACTGCAACCTCTTTGAAATACGCACTGATGAATCCGGCATCTTAATTAACGGTGCCATTCACACAAAAAATTTAATAGCTTGATCAAACATCTCATTTTTTAAAAGCACGCTCTTAGTTTCTAAAACGATCCGGCTCCATGCGTGTTCCCTAATCCTCGTGTTTGTTTACAGACATTTTTTGTGCGATTTCGAGTGTGTCTGGATTTGTTTGGGAAACCAACTGCAGCTTCAAGAACTTCAAGTTAATCAGTTTGTTTTGAACATGGGGTTCTTTACATCCCCCACTCCTCCTCTGGCTCCTCCCACCTATTTACATGCAGTTTAATAGGGATCTTCAGGTCTGAATGCATGGTTTTGATTCTACACAGATGGCTCTGCCATCTGCATTTTAGCCTTTTGAACGAAGCATAAAGAGCTGCGCACCAACATAGGCAGAAACACTGCACTAAAAGTAAAGAAACCCTTGATTTACCCTCGGCACCCTTTGGCTGACTGTGCTTCATTCAGATATGTCAACAGTCAATTAATGCTGCCTTTCGTCAGCTGCTCTGGGTGCATCCGCACAAATTTGTTAGTTTTCTCACTTGAAATAAAGGAGACAGTATAAATATTGAGGCTACGTGCCTGAAGTTGTTAATCAGTTTGGCAACAGAGTTCACTGAAGAGAAGCGTGTCTGTCGTTTATCAGCAGAGGGAAGCATCTGAACAGAGGACAGGTATAGAAGACTCCACGTGTTTCTATAGATAAAGACTTTTACACAGAAAACAAATGATTCTATCTCAAGTTTTTCATTATTGTTTGCAAACTGCGTCATATTATTGTGCTCGTTAAACTATTGTCAGCCATGCCAATATGATCTCTCATCGCAAATCAATATAAATCTTGCTGAGACAGTTCAGCTCTGAGGTTAGAGGACGTTTACGGAGGGTCTGTCCACAGGTAACGTCACAGAGTCGACGTGCAGCTGGTGGAAAGTGCGCAGAGGAACTGTGTGTGTGTGTGTGGATGCTTGCGTGCCCTTGTGTGTGTGTGTGACAGTGTGTGGATTAACCCATGGCTAAAGCTACGCGTGTTTACACGCCTATTGACACTGATTTGTTTTGACAAAGGAACTGCCATAACAAAGCCAAGCAAATATAAACAGTGTGTGCAGTGGGAATAAGCTTTAGTGAAACAGCTTCACAATATCACAGGTGTCTCGCACACACACACACACACATCTAGCCTCTCCTTCACCTTCAAGTGATACATCACTGTGTTCACCACTACAGTGTCAGATCTTTGCTTTTATTTATTGTTATCCCAGTTTGTGTTACACTCAGTGAGCCACAGGACATATAAATTATGAATTTGAGAGTTTTTATTATTCTCCGAAAGGCGTCGATTAGATATGAAAGCAGATGCAACTGCCGCTTAATCCTCCTCCATCACTTCCTCCATGCATACCTTACCTCGCCCTGCCCCTGTCCCGCTCCTGCTCCCGCTGCTGAATTATTGAAACGAAGACATGGAAGTTAATTTGCTAACTGTCTGTGCTTTAGCTGGCTAAACTCAGCTGAGATGCCCTTGTCTCTGGAGGCGAGCGAAGGAAAAGGGAAGGCTGCATGGGGCAGCCCGGGGCTAAATGTCAGGTGTGTTTTCTGGGGACGTGGCAGTGGGAGAGATCTCCTTGATGTGTGGACATGGAGAAAAGTGCTAGTCAGGCAGCACGAGGTTAAGCTCAGAAGAGGTGGAGTAGATTTTAGATTGTTGCTTCATGTTGGAAAAAACGGCTGCAAATGATCTTGTTGCTTGAAGAGCGTGAGAAACAGACAAACACCAGCTTTATATCACAAAGCTTGATTTCCTGTTAGCAGTCAAAGCAAAGGTCGAATGTTCCTCCTCCCACTCAGGCTGATCTGCTGTTTCTCATCACGCCACTCGCATCAACATCCTTTATTGTTAAATTTCGTCTTTCAATCCGGACGGCGTCGGACGAGGGAGAGAGTGAAATGCGAGGCAGGAGAAACGCTAGATGTCGAGGCGACTTGCGTGGTTGTGGTTTGTCTTGTAAGCATCTCATCTTTTATTCCTGAGTGACATGTGTAACGGCGTGCAGGGTTCGCAGGGGAAGGAATTCAGGTTTGCAGAATCCACAGAGGGAAAAGGTGAGTCCCTGACCTTCAGTTTCCCTCTGACACAGCTCTCCTGTACAAGCGCACCCACCCACCCCCACATCTCCTTTATCTACCTGGCCTTCCTCGGGCTCTGCTCCATCAGCTTGCAAAAAAAAAAAAAATTAAAAAAAAGTCTCCTCCTCAGCCGAGTTACACTTACTGCTTCTGACAGAGTAACAAAAGGTGTCCCCTGAAGCCTGGATTGAATGAGTGTTTTTAAATAATGCATTGCAGCCGGAGCAGGTGCCCATCGCTGGGGCATAGAGCCCCTCAGATCACACCGGGCTCTGCCATGAAAATTTCATTGCCGCAGTGCTCATGGGAATCTCTGTTCGATCCTGTCCAGTGCGTACGGCGTTGTATAGGAGCTGACGCCTGCCGCCGGGTATTTCACACTGCAAAGAGGGTCTCGTTTTTTACATTTCACACCAGTGGACATTTCGCTTCACGCAGAACCCGCAAAAATTAGACACGACCTACACTGTTCAGGCTGAAGTAACAAAAACAGCGTCAGCATTACAGTGAATGACGCAAAAAACACTACAAAAATCAAGAAAAAAGACAACGCTGATACCTCGAGTCCATTGAAAAACATACTCAGTGGTGTCATTTCCACTGTGCCTCTCACAGGTTGATACAAAAACACTTGTAAATGTGTCCTCTGACTGTCTAGCTGCCATCATCCAGATAAGAGAAGAGAGGACATGATGTTGATATCTTAGTTGGCTTCAGTTATTACCGCGCACACACTGCTATTATGGTGTATGAGCAGCAGCCAGATATTCTGTATGAGACGCCTGTTGTCTTGGTGAGCTAGAGGCTTTACATACTGCTGGAGGTTTTTTTGGGGCCCCCCCCCCCCCACGGATGTTTTAAGGAGAACTGGATCCACGTTTGAAGATGGCACCCCCATCATGACTCTGTGTCGTTTTGGTTATAGTGATCGTTCTGGGTGTGGATGGCCCTTCAAGGCCCTGTTTAAGCCAAGACCTGTTGTTGACAGTGTAGTCTCGCATCGGAAAAGTAAAAAGTCAAAAAGCAAATCGTCCTGCTGCTCCTGGGGGCCGTTGCTGATGGAGAAATCCGTATGACTGCGGTGTTTGCGCTGAAAAGTTGAGAGTAACTTTTATGTGTGTCTAAAAACAGCTAGATTAATGTGACATGGAGGAGCACTTTGAGCTGAGGCCCTACGTTTCATTGACAGTTAATGCTCTCCCTGAAAACACACTAAAATCAAACATCAATCATAGATGATAAAGAAATGGGCAGTGCTCTTTAAGCACCATTCAGTGGGAATCTATTAAGTAAGCTAAGTGTCATTTGATTAGATTTGGCTACACTGTCATCTTGACAAGAAACAATGTTGCGGAAATTTGTTACTTGCTACAGAGATATAAATTTATATAAATGCTGGAAATTGTATTCACTTGTATTGTTTCCTTGGTTTAAAGAGCTTGGAGTTCACTGGGCCTCCCACTTCTCGTCAATCCGAGGTGTAAATAGAAGCCTCTGAACTGAACAGACCACAGAGCACTTTTGTTGCATACGTTTTTCAGACAACACGTAATTAACTGTGATAGACTTGTTCCTAAACACAACACCGATCAGTTTAGCCTAACAATACCAGGGCGGTCACTCCGTTTGAGATCAATATTAAACATTTACAACAAGCAGTTTGCTCCGTCTCCTGACTCATGCGTCTCACAATCCTTTTTTTCTGCTTGGTCTCGATGCCTCTTTACAGAAACGCTGACCACCGCTCCGTCACCGCACATCTGTGAATGAAAACTCTGTGCCACTGTAAATCCTTTATGTTTAGACAACGTGTTTACACTACGTATCTGAAAATGGGTGTTGATACAGTTGTATCTGATGAAAGAGTGAGAAATAAAAGAGCTGATAGCATTGAGTATCGAAATGCTAGTTGAAACTGGTTTGGACCAGCTGTAGTGGATCATTTTATTCTTAGCTTGCTGTCTGTGATTCTGTGATATCTTTGAGAAGATAGAGATTCAGGTTGTTCAACTCCGACCCGGCTCATTATTGATTCATTCAGTATCATTCAGCACCAGCCCAAACACCATAACTCTGTGTCTGCTCTGGCCTTGACGCATGTGAGCCGCATGAAAAACAAGACACCTGCCGAACATAAAAGCCCCTCCGCTCAATTTAAGACCTGGAGACAACTGCATGCAGATGATTTCAGGCTGTGATGTCTGTCGAGGATTCTCTGCGTTCTAGTTAAAATACCGACTTGCTTTGAGGGGCGAAAGGTTGATTTTGTCCCGAGATTGTCAGAGTGAAAGGTTCATGTGTAGTCCAATGGTGAGCGGGCAACGTGTTGAACATCTGATGTGTTCATGATGAGTTTGTTGCGGAAACGGAAGCAGACAACATTGCTGCAGTTTTGACGATGATGTTGAGTCAGCTGTTGAGAGGAAGTCGATAATGATCTGGTCTTTAGTGGAAAACAGGCCTTTGTTCAGTCTGACTGTAGATTGCTGTAGTTCAACATCCAGGGAATACGCTTGTTTTCCAACTTGTTGAGGGATAGACGAGAAGATCAATACCGCTTTCATATCTGTATGTAAATATAGAAAGGTGCAGGAGATGGTTAGCTTAGCTTAGCATAAAGACTGGAATCAGGGGGAAAGGGGCTAGCCCGGCTCGGCCCGAAGAGAAAACTGCCAGCACCTCTCAGGCTCACTATTTAGCAACAACATATTCTCTTTATTTAATTCTTATAAAAACCAAAGTAGAAAAAACAACACATTGTGCTTTTTTGAGCGATTAAAAGTTGGACTATTTTTGTGCTGGGAGCAGGGATTTTTAAAACATCCAGACTTTTACACATCACTCAAACTGAGTGCTTTCTCTGATTTCTCTGAAGTTCAGATGTGTTTAATTCTTTGTCACAAAGGAGTACAAATTTGCAGGATTTGAAAATTTAAGTCAGTGTAAGAAACCATTATTATGATAAGATACAGTGTCAAGTGTCAAGTGTTTTTAGTTCTTCACATGACTGAAATTTTGCAAGCTTGCAAATAGAGCACATTTGTAATATTTCACTATATTTACTTTAATAGACTTCTGGTGATGAATGATCCCACTTTGTATCAACTGTCAGCCCTTTTCTACTTGTCACAGCTTCAACACCCTTATATTTGAGCCATAATTAGGTCCAATGGACCAAACCAGATCTAAAATGTGAATGTTGAACTTTGCTCTTGTCAGGATGCATGAATGAAGTCCAGTCTGATACTCTTATGCTATAAGTACTGTATATAAGCAAGTATTCTTTGTTCTCCCCATGAACATTTTGTTTTTCCAACTTACAAATAAAGCACATTTGTCACATTTCTCCTTTCAACTACAGTTTCTACCATTACTTTGTCTGTTATAAAGGCTCTATGTTCAGCAATTTTAGAAGGAAAGTCTAAATATCAAGATGCACTGTGTGTTGTTAAGCATCAAGAGTTGAAGCTTGACAAAGACTTGTGCTCATGTTGCGTTGAATAGGCTGGTTATAAGCTGAGAATATCTTAGTGCTTCGTTTCTGTGAGTTTTTTCATTAACAGAAATTAATCACAGTCATTATTCCACCCTTAAACCGGATGCACACTCGGGCGTCAACCTGTGTGTGAAACCTAAAAATAAGAACACCCAACAAGAAGCGTAGTGACATCCGAGAGTCCGGCTTCAGCCACGTCTCAGGAGATTTTTCATCTCCTCTGTCCATGTTTCTCTCAGCGTCTCTGCTGTTATGTGTTCAGCCTGCGCGCCTCAACAGCAGAGTTCCTGAAACCACAGGGATATGGCCGAGTGCCACGGAGGCTCTTTAGCTCAGAGCTGGGGAGCTTTGCATCACACATTTACAACCCCTCCACGGCGTATATGATCATCGTACTGTAAAATCTTGTTTATCCGGGCTCCATCTAAAATGACACAGAGATGATTTTCTGCCAATTGTGCACATTTGTTGGACTTAAGTTTATGGGCCAGTTGGAGCGAGACAAGTGTGACACATTTAGGGATGAAGCGAGAGTGCGAGCTTGTTTGTTCATTTTGAAATCTCTTTCAGATGAGAGAATGTAAAAGATGTGATTCCTTAACACTGACTTCCCTCTCTTTGTCTCTCTGTCTCTGTCTTGCAGGTTAGCTTTATATGTGTACGAGTATTTGCTGCATGTCGGCGCACAGAAATCCGCACAGACCTTCCTGTCAGAGGTAAGACGTTCTTTCAGTTCCACTTCCTGTGCCGTGTGATTCCCCCTCTATTGTATGACCAGGGATGGAATTCACATTATGAGTTGTTCTGGGTTCAGGCGGCTGTTGAGCAGTCTCATTCAAACACACGCTCTGGCCTTGAAAAACTGTCAGAATATTAATACATTGATGAACTGAGACCTGCTGAACGACAGCAATGTTCTTTTGCCTGTTTGTTAATTTGGGACAATGTAAACATGATATCTGTTGGGGCTACTTAATATAATTACCCGCCTTTAGTTATTAGCTCTAATCTGTAATCATAAACTGTCTCACTTTCAGACATGACATTTTACGAAACAAAGCCAGGCCTAGTTAAATCAAATGTCCCTTTAATATTTGAAACCATTCCAAACATAACCATTCGTCCAACGTCTGCTCGACTTATTAGTCTCATATTAGGGCCCCTGAACTGTTGAAGAGGTGAGGTCTCTAATGTGGTGCATCCTCTTCCTTAATGGACATCCTTCCTGCTAATGGTCCCGCGTCCAGGCCGTCTCCTGTGCAACACCTCGCCCGGCCACTGGCTTTATTCAACCTCCACTTAATACTCTCCCTGACACTGAGAGGGCTCCGACGGCAGGCGAAGTCAGGTCTATATCGCTCGACTTTAATGTTGACAACCTTTATTTGTCATTTTTCCAGGTGAGCTCAGTAACAGTTCAACTAGAATATGTAGAGCTATTACAGAATGGAACACTCCAAACCTGTGAGTGAAGCAAATACCAGAGCTGGTTTTAACAGAACTATAAAACAGTACTTGGATATTAATGACCGATGACTCAACTTGCTGATTGATTACTGATTTGATGATGGATCTTTGAAAGCTTTTGTTGCATGACTGAATTTATTGCATGTAACTGTGGAGTAAAACGTGTGATCTCTATTTTGGACCCCAGGAAGATTAGCTGACATCACGGCATTAACTCATGGGGAAACTAATAAACTAATAAACATATATGCTGTTGCACCCAAGTAAACCTCACGCATGTGTGCTGCACACCCAGAAGTGAGCTGCACAGTTTCAACAAGCAGTCCAACTGATCACTTGTAACAGTGCCAGCAGTCTCCCAAGTGAGATTGCTGAGAAGGTAAAATTAGATTTTTTACCAATTTCTAACAACCCTGATTCCACAAAAGTTAACACACTGTGTAAAACGTGAATGAAAAAGAAAGCAACATTTTGTGAAAGATTTCACTTGAACACAGTACAAATACAAGATATTTAATGTTCAAACTCATCAACTTTGTTGCTGTTTGTGGGAATTGCCATTTTTTATTGGATTTTCTGTCAACACACACTGATTTGATGTCTGCAACAGACAAAGTGAGAAGAACCAAAGTGTGCCAACTGTTTTGGAGTCGGATTGTAAAAAGCAATGTCATGCAAAGAATTAAAGGAATAGTTTGACATCTTGCAAAAAATTGGACGCTTTCTCGCCGAGAGTCGGATGAGACCGATCTTCTCACTCTCATGTACATTACTGTAAATATAAAGCTTAAGCTAGAAGCTGGTTAACTGATTTAAGCATAAAGAAAAGCAGACTACTAAGATGGCTGAAACTCACTGACATTATATCTTGATGGGTTCAACTACATCTGCCTATTTTACTTGTGCCTGCGCTCTAAAACAAGCTGTAAAAGAACTGCCACCATCAACGTCAGATGATAGTGCCCTCATTTCAATTAAAAGGTTATAAAGGTTTAGAAGAGAAGTAAAAATCAACAGAAAAAGTAGAGAAACAAACCTAAAATCAGCCTCTCTGAATTGTGGATGTATCAATCAAATGCATTTAGACAGAGATTTGCTGTTGCGTATAGCGGGCAGGCAGGCAGCAGGGCGGGCAGGGGCTGCTGGAGGCCGTCCCAGCTGCCAACAAACACGAGTGGACATCTAAAATATGATGTAAAGATGGGGAAGCAGCACAGAGAGATTAAGTGGTCGGGCCGCAGTGAGCCTCGGTCATTCCAGAGCCCTCTTGGGTGAATCTTCTCCCAGAGATTGAGTGTTATTGGTGAGCTGCTGGAAAAAGGGTGAAGTTCTGGGTCGCAGGCAACCGGAGGCAGACACACACAGACCCACGCACACTTACACGGCCTCAAACAGGAATTAAAACAACATCTACGCAGACAGGGATTAAAACAACACACAAGCAGACGCACACAAACAATCCATGTCCACAAGGCACGCACGCTAAGACTGCTAAGTCAATTTGACGCCAGTTGTCTCAAATGTTGTGCCTGCAACAGCGTATTGCTTAATGAGTTTGTTTATTTCAGCCGCAGCGCCGCTCGCGTTGAGTTGTCTTATATGGTCAGAGTCAGTGTGTTTGGATTAGATTAACACTAATGGGTGCATATCTGAGCAAACACAGCAGATTGACCTTCGACCTTTTCCCCCTTCACGCAGGTCTAGCAGGAGGCTTTGAGTGTTGATTCTCACGAGTGCGTGAAGAAAAACGTGATTTATTATCTGGATCGCTCAGTGTTCGGTCACCGTGTTAGCACACACATTCAGAGTTCTCAAGTTCGTTCTTCAGGTGCACAAAACAACCTGATCACCCTCCATGGCCTTTGATTTCTCCTTCTGTGTCCTCACTGTTCAGGGAGTCTCCTTGTTCTCCACTTATTTCTCCTGATTACGAGAAGAAAACAAGCCAGTAAAGAAAAAATATTTTCAACATTTTGACAATGCGTGCAGACGTGCTGCAGATTGTTCACAACACGACAAAACAAAAGTGTGAAAGTCGATTCTTGACTTTGTAAACTGTAATAAAAAAACACCTCGAAAGGCTGTTCTGGAGAGTAAGCGAGCAAGTGGACAGTTATTTTCAGCGGTTTTAGTGTCGTTCTGCAACAGATTTGACAAATTACGGACTTCAGGGTGTCAAATAAAAGCTGCTGTTGTCGTTTTAGCTCACTTCCTGTCCATTTTGCTGCCAGCAGTGCCCTCCCTTGTCACCACATGAACGCAGAGCGGGAGTCACCAGCAAACCGGAGGGTCCAGCTCTCTGTGTGTTCACGAGCAGACAGGACCGCCCCTTTATGGAGTTCAAAGGTCCTGATTGGATAAAGTGGACAGGGATACCAGAAAATGTATTTTAACAATACATTTATTTATTTGACTAAAACCCAAATAGATGCACTTTAGTGGAATAACTTACAAAGACATGTTCGGAATCTTTATCCGAAAAATGACTAAAAACGACAGACTAAGTTTCAAAGCACCGTTAATGTCAGAGTAAAGTCGGTATCTTCAGTGACGTCCGAATCGTCATTTTGCAACACATTTGACGAGTTATCGGCTTCGGGATGTCAGCTGGGTCGTAACGTTTCTCGCGTTGCGTATGATTTGCCGCGCGTCTCTATTTGTCACTATGTTCTGTATTCACTGTGTTTTCTCGTGTTGCTGTAACATTGAAAATGTTTTTCTTGCAACACACATGTACCTCACACTCTCTTAACACACACACGCACACACACACACACAGTCACACACACACTCAGACAAACACACAGAAATATTTCAGCAGATAAGGGACTTCTATCCTCACAGGTACACTGAAGGAACACACACACACACACACACACACACACACACACACACACACACCTGCTCAGTGCCATCTAATGAGAGCGCTATCACCTGCACTCTCCTGCCTCAATTAGCCTCTGTTCCTCTTCAGTGAGGAGCGTGCGCACACAAACACACACACACACACACACACACATACACACACACACACACACACACACACACACACACACACACACACACACACATACAAACACCCACATTTATAGTATATACACACTACGCCTCTGTCCCCGAGAGGACTTTGCCACTTTCTGCTCTCCTGCACAGTGCAACACTCAGCTCTTTAGCAGCATTAAATCAACAGGCCCAACCGACATACGGCACGTCACATCACTGTAAACGGCACAGGGGAAATCTATAGAATAGACACTTCAAGAGAAATCTGGACCTATTTTTAACATTTCTGTATATATGTAGACAAAACTCTTCAGCTCGTCACGCTGCTCTCACAGACTCTGGTGAATCAGGTGTGTTTGCAGCAGATCTGTGTGTTTGTGTGTGCAGAGTCATGTCAGCAGGAGTGCGTGAAGTGTGTGTGTGTGTGTGTGTGTGTGTGTGTGTGTGTGTGTGTGTGTGTGTGTGTGTGTGTGTGTGTGTGAAGCAGGCAGCAGGTCCGTTATCTCTCACTGGATCTTATCTCGGTGTCCAGATACAGGCAGGAGCTCCTCCGGTCTGTGAGGGCAGTGGAGAGGGCCGCCGCCTCAAGACAGTCACAGTTTCTTATCCACAGACGCGCTCGCTGCACTGCACTCCACTGCGCTGCCAGTTGGCCTATTTTTTCTGCCTGACAATCGCTCTGTCTGTCCAGACTTGGAAGGACAGTTGAGCGAAATGATTACATTATGCATAAAACATGCTGCAGTGTCTAATTCTTCATCTCCGTCTCCTCTGTCTTCTCCCTCCGTTCCCACTTCCCTCTTCCTTCTCAGATCCGATGGGAGAAGAACATCACACTTGGGGAACCTCCAGGATTTTTACACTCATGGTGGTGGTATGTATACGTCGCTCTTCTCGCTCTTTCTTTCTTGACCACACACACACACACACGCATGATCACACAGATGTTGTTTCAACAGCTCACATTCATACAGTAGAAGTACTCTTGATGGTCTGAAAGAATGTGCAGGGTTGGAGAGAGACAGTAATTGCAGGGAATGCTAAGTGCATCATCTCACACATGTTTAAGTGCTGTACTTCTGGCAGCCCTCTGATTGACAAGTGAGCTAACTTGCCTTGCTCTGTTATTTGAACTGAACTCTTCTTTTCCTTTTATTCCTCACATCGAAGCGTGCATCTTCCAATCAGAGTCAGAATCGTGTCTTGTTGAAGGCTGACAATAAAGTTTTGCAACAACAGTTTTCCAAGATGCTTTGGAGGGTTTAAATGGGAAAAAATGCAACTTCAAATATGAGGGAAAGAAATGTGAAAACAAGGTGTTTCTTGCTTGTTATGAGTAAAAAAGATACGTGAAGATTGTCTAAAAACAAGTGTCCCATATCTCACTGAAATGCCACTGAAGCGCTGTCAAATTTTCCATGAATTCAGTGAGTTACACTGTGGAAGTCGAGCACCCATTTTAAAGCACGTTCTGTTGGTAATAAAGACAACTGTTGAGATTTTGTCAATTTGGTACCATTAAAAGTATGTTGATTCTGCCATTAGCAGTTCTTGTCTGTGGCGTACCCATGGATGTACAGACAACATATCACTGGATGACTTTGATACTGAAACTGTTAAAACAGTTGAAAAAACTGATCATTTCTCTGGCAACCTCTGGAGTCATCAGTGCCGCCTTTTTTCTATAGTTACTAACCAGATTTAAGGATGTTAATTTGCAAAGAACATCAGATATAATGACATTCTCAGAAAGTGTAGGTCACACTGAATCTATGTAGTACAGTAGTAAATGTGTGTGCCATGAGCTTGACTTAATGTTTGTCTGAGTTTTGGAGCATTTTGCGGCAGTAGAACGTTTGCGTAACCTGATTGTCTTCATGAGTTTGAGTCACAGCTTCTGCTCCTGCAGCTGCGAACCGTGTTGGTGCCAGATCAACAAGTCAGTTAACTTTCCGTTGTTGTTACCATATTGGCCTGCTCCCGTCCCTTTGCGCTTCCACTTCTGTCCTGTCACGCCTGCCCCGACTCTAAACCTCCACTCCATCATCAAGATTTGAAGATTTTTTTTCATCCCGATGCTCCATTTAACAGAACAAGGCTCTGACGTGGGTCGCTCCTCTTTAAACAAATCTGTCAGATCTCCTAATGCTAGATAAATAGAGGACAGTGCTTTCTATCTGGTCTGAAGAACAGGGTCAGTGGGCTTAGCGCCTGACATGTGCACTGCTAGCTCGGTGTTTGAATTAGAGGAAAAAAGGGAACACCCCGAACGCAGCATTTCCCACCTTCCAGTCGAGAGCCCAAGAGCTCGAAAAATCCAACTTTAATGCAAAGAGAGAAGCAGACAGGCAGTCAGGGGGAAGCCGTGCAGCTGGAGAGGATGCAGACAAAGAATCAAGCAGGCAAACAGGCCGGGAGGTTGAGAGGCTGAATCCTCAGCAAGGCAGCACGAGAGGCAAAGAGAGCCAGGATAAGAGCTTTGACAGGGCCCGCTTTGTTTGTCATTCATGCTATCCTGCTCATCCCCAAAGCCCCCCGGCCGGCCCTGTGTAATAAACCCGGACATGCGGCTTGATTCATTCATCCTCTCTGGCCCCAGTGTGTGTTGTAATTGTGCGGCCTGTTGGCACGGTTCATAATGGTCCTTAAAGAGCCTGGCTTCTCTCAACCTGACAGCTCTCAATTGGACAGCTACCAGTAATACTGACAGAATGACATACACAAACATACAGCGCGGCTTAAGTTTGCTCTTGCCTCTGCCCGAACCAATAAGAGGGCTCAGGGAGACTGGCCCAGTGTGTGTGTGTGTGTGTGTGTGTGTGTGTGTGTGTGTGTGTGTATGTGAAAGAGACAGAGAGAGAGAGAGAGAGAGAGAGAGAGAGAGAGAGCGAGAGAGGGAATAGAAAGAGAAACTGAGCGCTCGTAGTTTGTGTTCTGACTGTATTGATATATTTCAGCACAGTGTGGGAGATGACCTAGCGAGTGTGTGTGCATGTGTGTGTGTGTGTGTGTGTGCCAGAGAGCAGTTGGAGAGTCGGCTGATGATTAGCCAGGCTGAGCAGGGCAGGGCTCCAGTGTAGTATGACCTAGCTGAGGGGCGTCTGTCTGGGCCACGCAGCACGTGGACATTCACTCGCTGGGGGTGGGGTCCGGGGGTCGGCTGCCGGTGGGGGGAGGGGGGAGTCCCCTGTCCACCTCCACCCAGCAAACTCCCCCGCCGCCAACCTCCAGCCTCCCCCAAAACAAAAGCTCCAGATGGTAGGAAAGCCACCAACCTCCCTCATCCCTCACCCTTCGCTCCCCCTCCCTCAACCTTTGTCTGGAGGCCTGTCCCTTTGTTTGCGGAAGAGAGACCCCCGAATGGATTAACTCTTTGCATTCCAGCCTCTTTTGTGTTAAACAGCCAAATCTAAGACCCCGACCCCGCCGCCACCCCAGCCCCGCCCCCGTTGTCCCCTCCTCGGCACCTTACTGGGGTTTTCTTCCCTCCTGTCTCTGCTCCTGGTTCCTGTAGGACGACGTTGGTGGGAGGGGGGGGAGGCTGGCAGCGGGGGTCACTCATCCACATCTGTTGTTATGGGTGGAAGGATAAAGAAAGGGCTCAGCGAGGGCTGCAGGTGTTGATTGTGTCATTAGCTCCTTCTCTATTGGCTGCTGCTAGTTGTCTCCTCCTTATCCCAAAATCGATGGCTTTAACCAGTTTTCACTGGATGGCCACTAAATCCTCAATACACACCCCCTCCACACACACACACACGCACACCACACCCCCAACATAAAACATACACACACATGAAAACCTCAGCACAACAACCGTATGTAGGGATGATCTGTGCGGTAGCCTCTTGCTGACATTCTTGTTTTGTGAGGGGCAGAGAAAACAGTCTCTCTGCTCCTCAATGTCTCAACTTTTCTCTGTAAACACAGAGACAACTTTCTCCACCACGTTCTCTTTTTCCTCCCATCGCATGTTTCAAATCCTCAGCCTAGTGGTTGCGGCTCCATCGCTGGCAGTGACATCTGAATAAAATCCAATATTAGCACTAATACAGTCAATTCTGCTAATTTAAAAGCAACCAAACACTGTTTGCATCTGGCTTCACTTGCTAGCAAACTGCTGTAAGTGTGTAACCAAACAAAAAAGGCTAATTAAAGCGAATTAGCTAGTGGCAATAGGCGATTTGAGTGGGGATGAGCGGAGAATGCCACCCGCCTTGTTAACCTTCCATCCCCCTTGGTAGCAGAGAGAGTGTTGTTTAGCTGAATTTGTTCTAGTCAACCTGATCCATCTGTGCTTTATCTGACTGAGGTTTGTACAAGGTAGAATCTATAGCCCTGACCAAAACTCTGAAACCAAAAGAATGAAAAGAGTTCTGTAGTCACAGGAAAGTGAAAGAAACCAGTCCATCCTGCTTGTAAACAAACATATATCACCTGCTGGCTGTTGGTCCCTGCAAGATGTGGGTGAATGGATCATCGGTCTCACTGGGGAGTGATGCAGCATGTTCAAGTCTCATCCAAACCCAGCAGAAATATGTCAACGCAGTAGGGCTGCACGATTCTGGAAAAAATGTGAATCACGATTTTTTGCTTAGAATTGAGATCACGATTCTCTGGCATGATTTTTTTCACAAGATGTTTATTGCACTGATGAACTTGAACAAAACAAAAAAAAACATAGTAGTATGGCAGAGGCATACTACTATGCCTCTGCCAAAGCAATGTTTTTTTTGTTTTGTTCAAGTTCTATCATTGGATGAGAAATGATTTTTACAAAAGTAAAAAAAAAAAAAAAATTTAGTCTCCAAGATGAGAGGGCATCCTGTAATACCTCGTGTTGTACAGTGTTTATTGGGGCCGTATCTTTGGCTAGGTGATATGTGATAGCTGCTGTGATGGCTTTCTAAAACGGAGGCATAATATTCCTCCTTTTCCAAAAGCCGCCTCTGAGGTAGGCGTAAACATGTGACGTGACGTGAAGCTCGAAGTTGGCCTGTGAACAGTTAACAATGAATTTGTCTTCAAAATAAGAGCTTTACATTGCACCGCATTGGAGTTCGGAACTGGGTTCTTAACGGGGGGCTTTTAATTTGAAAGTAGCGACCGTTCCTAGCTTGTCGCTACAACAACAAGCTAACACAACCATACAGCTAGAGATCCAGGAGACACTAGCATCTTCCGGGCTCAGCGGCTGTCCAGTTGTTCATCTAGCAGGCGAGGCGGAAATAAGTGTACCCTCCGAGGCGGCAAATCGGCGGATCAAAACAGACCCCCAAGTTGCGGCCCTCTGTCTAAAACGGTGGACCGAGCCGCCAAAAGGACGGGGAAATTAGCGGCTTGCTGGCCCGTCTAAAAACGGCTTCTCACTCACTCCTTCCAAACACTCAACTGCAGGCGGGCTTCCTCCACTGAATCACGTGTTGTAAAGACGCTTTACCACAGGTTGAGGGAGGAGGCAGCGGCAGTGCTGCGTTTGAGGGCGCTTCACAAAATCCGGGAGGAAATAGGAGCATTTGTTTGTGATTCAGCTCGAGATATAACATGCTTCAGAATCGCTGTGTGTAGAAATGAGATCACGTGTATGTGTGAATCGAGATCGCGATTTTTTAACGATTTTTTGTGCAGCCCTACAACGCAGACATCAGATCAGGTTGTGAAACCTGAAGAGACGGTACAAGGCTTTCCCTGGTAGTCAGCGTTTGCCAATGTTACAGATGTCACACCTTCCACTGTTCGTTTTAGTATTCAGCTGTAGGATTGATGCTGCAGTCAGAAAATCAGGATGTCTGCTCCATACAGCAGCAACGCCCACAGCAGAGTCACGACAAAGAGTTGCAGGAATCGGATTTGACTCATACCGTGACGATAGTTAGGGAGAGTAGAACAACAGGACGACAGTGGGGGTTTGTGCGACTTTTTGGCAATACTTTGGATTCAAAACCAATAATAACATGGATGATGAGGTTAATGAGGAAGATGGGGTTGGTTACCTCACTGAGAAGTTGGAAGTGTGCAATCTGTTGTTGTCAATTTGTGTTTTACCAGTTAAAAACTTTGAATGTGAAGCTGCAGCCTCCAGTGTTCTACAGTGTAGTAATGGTGTTGTCACAACTTCATTAGCTGGTGGGAAAATCTTGTCCACGCGGCAACCCTCATTGGACCTTTAATTTATCACTTTTTAACACTTGAGTGTAGAAATGTCGTCCACCTGTACATGTGAATATCCATCAGCGCTCACATAACTTAATCTTATTGCTGGTTCCTCCGTCAGTCCGTCGCTCCTCGTGCGATGACAGTCGCTGTAATTATTAGCCACAGTCCAAAGGGAGTGTTCCTGATTTACATGGCGCTGTGATGTTGTTTCCTCCTGCTCGCTGAATGCTTTGCTGCTGCCAGGAGAATAGCTGGTACTTGAGTCAAGGTAATAAAGACAACTGGAAGGCTTGTGTTTCCCCGCCTCCACTCTTTGATTGCAGCATTTTGTCCCATTAGGAAGAGCCTGTTCTGATAAGAGGAGGAGACGGCACGGTCGGCTCTCTCTAACTTTGTTTCGTTGGACTCTCTTTCTTTCACCCGTGCTCTATCTGCCTGCTTATCGCCATCTGTCTCCATCTCTGTCTTCATTTCTATGGATATTTCTCTCTCTCTCTCACTGACTGACTGACTGACTAAAGACGCAGGATTATCATGTAGACCTGCCACCACCAGCAGCCTTGTGTGTCTGTCTTGCTGTGTCTTTGTTTACTCTCCTTATTATAATGGAAAGGCACATTGTAACCACCGGCTTTGTCAGACCACAGTTAATTGCAAATAATTATCGTGATGGCATTTAATTTTAGTAATTGTCTTCTTCTGGACGGCTGGACGCTAATCCCTTCCTCCTCTGTTCTGGATACAAAGTGTGTGTTTGCGTGAGTGTTTGTGTGCCGACGGTGCCAGCTCATATTTTTATAGTCTTGCGTCTCATTTGAATTTATTGAAAAAAAGAGAAAAAAAGGAAAAAAAATAGAAAGGAGTTTGTATGACCCAGAGCTGCAATTTGAATCTTCTCCCGTGACTCTTCAAAGTAAGAGTGGTTAAAGTTCCCTTCCATATGGAGTTGAGTTGCGGCTCTACTACCCATAATACCATAAAGAGCTTCCCATGATGAGATGATTAGATTGAAATGATTAGATAATTGGATAGAAAATGTACTATTACAGAGTACAAGATTTCTTGCAGATTGCTGGTGCTAATTAACTGTGAATGTTGACTTCCCAGATAATTTCTAAAGATTAGTGTCTCTGAAAAGGAAGCGACAACAACTATGACATGGGCTTTCCCTTTTAAATGTGGGTGGGATTGTCAAATCAGAGCTAACAATGGTACCATCCAGACTTTGCCTGGCCTCAGTCCCAGTGATACATGAGATGCTATAGTAGATGGAAAGGGAATTTTTTTCTCCTCTTGATTGCACCCTGACCGGTCTCTTCACAAAATCCACCTTCCATTAGCACGATGTTAGTCATTTTTCTTGCTAATCTAACACATTTTCACACCTTTCAGCTCCTTCCCGTTCCAACTCATGTATCCTCGTGTCAACCACCTAAAATAATATCAGAATAATGAAAGTCTCGGTTTCTGCGTTTAGTCTCGTCCACCAGCGATCCCGCGTCAGATTATGCAGAGGCAGAATGAGATTTCCCTGCATGGCCCAGACAGATGCAGGTCAGCTGCTCAAATCGCAATATATTTCAGACTTCGCAGGCTGTGAGATGTTAGATCACCTTTCCCCCTACTCCCGTGCCCGTACCTGGTTGTGTCTTCGTGGTAACAAACTGTAACCCGTGTCCCGTTTCATTTCCCTGAGAGCTGATTGGATTTGCGATGGTCGCGCCTTTTTCACCGCGGCCCGTGTCTGACGGAGCAGCAATCTCCTTAACACCAAACCGATAGATATGATAATGTACGCCGGCTTTATTGTCGAGTGACAGAAGGGCAGCACGACACACACACACCATATGTGTTCACCACTGTCTCTGCACAGGCCCTCTCTGTTCCTTCAGCGCCCTCCTTGTCTGGAGGGGACCCCAGTGCTCGCTGGGCGCCTCGGGGCAGTCACTCTGTCTTTTAATCTTTAAATACTACTCACACTTCTGCTGCTGTTCTCACCCTTTGATGCTCGGGTTGAAATTCTTTGTTTGTCGTTCTTTTTATTTTTTTGGACACCTTATGTTACACTCACAGAAAAGAACACAAGTGAAGGTGCAGATCATTGATCAACGCTGGTTTGTAATAACCGTGCTCAGGAGCTAAAAACACTAAACCGTGAAAATCAAACATCTTGTTCAATGGAAGATGACAACATGTGACAGGGTGCGATTCTCTGACGGTTATGGCCGATCAGCTAATATTTCCTGCTCCATTTCACAGTCTGTCATATCAAGTGTCACAGCTGCTCCCAACATCAGGACAAAGAATGCATCTAACAGTTTATTTGCACCCTTAAACGACAGCAAGAATTTCTGCTCATGACTTCAGCAGTTTCTGTCTCTTTTCTTTTTATACGCTGTCCATGAAATCAATATCTTGGAGAAGGAGCAGTCCATAATGTGGACCGGCTTAGCAGGTACTTAATTTCAGTGCAGTAATTAAGGGTCCATTTGGAGTGGGACCTGGTGGCCCCTGCTGCCCTGCAGCACTGGGATTGGTCTAATTAACTAATATGAGTACGGTGGATTGGGTAGTAAGTAACATAATCTCAGCTGATTGGTCAATAACGTGCAGGTCGCCAGGGCAGGATGAGAGGAACATTTGGTGACCCGTCCTCCTTGGATAAAAGCTCTCTGGAGCTGGGCTGCAGGCTTCAGGCTGGACTGTGGGGTGGCCACAGCGGCAGCTGCAGTGTAGACAGTTCCTGTTTTCACATGGCCATTAATAGGGCTTGGTATCGAACCTCAGTGCTTCTGTAGTGCTGACTGAAATGTGTCCATAGCGTTGATTATTAGAACGGTATGAAATATCTCGGTGATGAATCAATGAGTCAGTCAGCAGCACTCCATTTTTGTGTTTCTGTACATCTGAAGCAAAGAAGCAAAAACAAATCTTTTTCTTCAGCTTCTCAAATGTAAATATATATCGTTTTTATAAATCCTCTGTGATGTGAACCAAATACAGTTTTTGACAGCTTGTTAAACAAAACAACATATTTAAATGTGTAAACTTGAGCTTTGGGAAATGATTTCCTACCAAATAAATCACGAAAATATGATTTTTTTCCTAATGATTAAAATTGTAGCTCTATTGTCAGGTAGTGAATGTGAAATCAAAACTGCAGATCTTGTTTATCTGTTCTTTGTTCAGATATTTCCTGCTTTATATCATAACTCTGCCATCCAGTAAAATAAAACCGATTCCTGCACATCGCTCTTACATTTAAGACATTTATAAGAAATATGTCAAACTTGTGCTTTGCTCTCACTAGTCTTACCTCTACAACTATTTTATTCCTGCAAAGTTTGTTTGTGGTTGCTTATGTTAAAGGTTGCAGGTTGCAGTTTGCTGCCAGCAAAAAAACCCTCTCGTCTCGAGCTGCTCTGTGGTGGCCTCTATGGGCATCGCAGTTGTTATTGAGGGTGGGACCATCCACCTAATAAGTTATTAGTAGATACGATACGATACGATACGATGCGATACGATACGATACGATACGATACGATACCTTACAATACGATAAACTAGCTAAGCCCCAACTCAAACTGCCCTTCTTTTTGATTGACAAGACTTGCTGTACCTACATACATCCACTTTAACCACTTTCACTCAGAACATTGTGCATAAAATAGTCTCTATTAGAAAAGTGTCATCATATCCACTTTAGAAAAAAACACACAAACCAGCAACATACTGTGTCTTTGGCTCTCACAGCTAAAGTGTCTAACTGCTGTCGTTCTCTTGTCCTGTGCACAGTGTATTCTGGGATCTGTACTGCGCTGCCCCGGACCGGAGGGAGACATGTGAACATTCCAGCGAGGCCAAGGCTTTCCATGACTATGTGAGTGAACTTAACCAACCCTGCACACAAATACACACACACGCTCACACTTACACATGCTGTTGAGCACATACAAGCACATGCAGAGTGTGTATGAGAGAGAGAAGGGGCTGTTCTGTCTGTGATAGTGCTGCTGGTTCTTGTTTTGGCATGTCTGGTCTGCCTGCTGCAGCCTCTCTACTGGATGGGACAGAGCCAGACGTCTGAAATAGCAAGCTTTTAAAAATGCAGCACCTATGAACACCGCTTGTATATTTTATGGGAAAGCCCTAAGACTTCCATCTTTGAATGTTTAAAGTGTGATGTTGGAGTCTTGATGCGATCCTGCCATGTTTCACATGATCAGCCTTGATCAAATATCAGTTTTCTGACTGTGTAGCTCATCTGCTGGCCGCACTTCCTCAAAACGCCGACCCCTGACCCCGCAGGTCTGAGCGAAACTGTCGGCCGGGGGTGAAAGGTGGCAGCACTGCCTGGCTATTTATTGGTCCACTCACGGCTTCAGTAAAGGTCAGGGAGCATAAAGCAGCTGGCTGCTCACACTAGCACATCAACACACACATTCACACACAATACACAGGACACATTTAGAGCTAGTTGTGGCTGCAGGGGATGGATGGGGTGACAAAGGGTCAGGGTCCAGGCCCCCTTGACCCTCTCATCTTCTGAAGAGTCCAAGCAGTCGATCAGTAACCTATCGAACACACACAAAAACACACACACATTGCGATGAGGAGCTAGAGAGGCTTTGTCTCTGCGGCTCTCATCACCGCGAATGACCATTTTGAGGTCACTCACTTCCTGTCAGTCGGGGCTTTAAAATGGATTTCTCTACTTTACCTCAAATGTCTTCCTTTCAGGCTCATCCACGCTCTATTAAACATTTGCTCTGTGTTGCCTGAGACGTATTTGACTAAGGATTACACAGCTGTTAGGATGTTGACTGGACGGACTGCCTCAACTAGTAGATTATCGTCCCACCTGGGCAGGAGTGAAACCTGAAATGGATTAGAGATGCTATTCTTACCGTACGCTACTTGTTCAGGCTGTTTTAGCCCACAGCCGGTCACCCATTCAGCTGAACTCTCTTATGAGGTTTGACAGCAAAAGTGTGAGCACTTGTCAGCCGAACAGATTACATTTGTTGTGCATGTTGTAAGTGTGTGTGTGTGTGTGTGTGTGTATCCACAGCAGTCTGTCTGTGTGTGCATGTGCACGTGTTAGACCACCATAAGATTAATTACATGGTTAATTAAACCTAGTAGTTAATTAAATCTGACAACTGTGTCTAATTAATCTAAATGCAATATAATTTCCTACACCTTTCTCCAGAGGTAGGCCAGCTGGATACCTGCATGTCAGCTCTTTAACGGCTCCGCTGTGACAGGCCTGGTCAATATATGGCTGAAATTCAGGGTTCAGATTCATGCCAACATGGGGGAAAAAAAAAGACATTTTAAAAGTTCATGTGATCCAATTTTTTTTGGCCACAGGAAGCAGTCAGGTGAGAGGCAGGATCACTAATGAAGCTGTATGTTTGATTACAGAGGGAATGAATCAAATGAAGACTGAAACCAAGGAACCTGACAAAGAAGGAAGGGTCATTATGAAATCCAGCTGTATTAAAGTCTATGGAAGCTTAGATGTGTTGGGTTTTAGTGTGTTTCCTCATAGACTTCAATACGGTTCTCACCACAGTCCGGCACCAAAGCAAGATTCAGCAACGTAATGACCCGTTCTTCCTTTTAGGTTCCTCGACACAAACTGGGACAGTGTGAGGTTTTGTTTTTTACCAGACAAACTTTATTGGAGTTCAAGGATTCAGACGGTGTTGTTTGACCTTTCGACCTGGTTAAAGTTCAGGAAGTCAGTGTGTCTGCTGTCTGACAGAGAGGGCTGATTTGTTGGTGACTAATCAGAACAAAAATATTCATTAATTTAAGAATTAGTTGTCAGCGTCCTTTAGAAGCAGCTCTCTGTTTTTTCCCCCCTAATGTGGTGACACAGTTGGATCTTATTCCATCTTCTTTCAACTCCTCATTGAAGCTTTAAAGATGGTTTCACAGAGTGAATTATTCAAATCCAAGTTTCTGTGTTTTTATTGTTTCGATATTTCAAAAACTGGAAATATTCTAGATGTCCCCAAATTTCAGATATATATTTGCTACAATCTTCACTGGAAATTGAAACAAGGTTTACTTTTTTTTTTTTTTACAGTGTTTGGCTGCACAGCATTAGTTGGTATGGACTGACCCAGGGGGCTTTGTAGTGCTGCTATTTTATAATGAAGGAAAGCTTTATATGTACTTTTTTTGGGTCTATTTTTAATTGTAAAAGCTGGAACTTTTAACCCAAAGTGACAGTCAGCAGTGAAGCGTGTGTGCATGCACGAGGGTGTGGCAGTGGCTCTGACAACAGCAAAACGCAGTAGGTGTGTGTGTGTGTGAGCACATGCGCTTTTGTGACTGTTGCCATGCATGTGTGTGTCTTTGTGCGACAGAGAGAGGGAGAGTGTGTGTGTGAGTGTGTGTGTGTGTGTGTGTGTGCATGAATCCCCAGGGTGATGAGGGGTCTGTCTGTCTCTGATTAACTCTGGCTCCTTGGTCCCCGTAGACCGACGGCCTGATCAAGTCTCTATCACGGCCCCTTGCTGATAACGGCTCCCTCATTCCCCCAAGTCCCCCCGGATCACAGAGTGAAAAACAACACAGCTCCCGGGAGTCGCACACACTCCGCACACACTCTGCTCTGTGTGTGTGTGTGTGTGTGTGTGTGTGTCGTTCAGTGGGAATAGTGAAAGAGGAATGAGTGCAAGATAAATTGGTTGTTTTTATTTATGTTTTTTATAATTTAAAGTCTTCTCTGGTAGCTTAGCTGTCCGTTTGTCGTGGATAACAAAAAGAAAACACGAGCGCCGGGCTATAAAATTGATATTTAGGAATACAGTTTGCTTATGTGTTTCCTGAAACTGATGTGGTTGCTAGGCAACATTGAGCCAGAGTGGAGTCTTAGTTACAGATTTGGTTTGGCTCGACTCAGTTTGGCTCAATTTGGCCCCCGGTTTGGAGGCACCTCTTACTCAGCTCTGTCCTACTGGCCCTCATTGTGAGCGATGATGTAGACTTTGTGGACTCTCCAGTTTGGGGAAGATAATGGAATATAATGTGCTAATCCTCAGATCTGGGGACTGGTTGACAGCTAATCCAGGGGAATGTGGTGGGATTGGAGCCCTGGCCGCACTCCCAGAACTGGAGGCCTCTGACTAGCTGGAATCGCTGGTTGGCTTCACCCCTGGATGGTGAATCTGCAATCATCGCCACTCTAACTCGCGCGTAAACACTCGCAGGAGTGCGGCTTGTGTGCAGATTGCACACCCACACTCGTATGCAAATGAACGCTCAAAGTAAGCGAGATGATACTGTATCGTAAAGAGCTGGAACAGAAGTGAAGTCTTGTACCTCTGTAAAAGTAATTTAAGTGGTCTCTCTTGTCGTCTTAATTGTCGGAGTTGTGTTGCTGTCCTTCCTCCTCACGCTGCCTTTTAATCATGTTTATTTCCTAAAAGCGATCCGCACATCTTATAGTCCTCTTCTCCGCTCAAATTTTTTGGATGTTCCTCAAACGAGCACTTTGTTGAGGAAACGTGTTTGATTATAAGAACATGGCACGTCTTTAGTAACTCAATATGAATGATTAAAGGGACGGGAGCTTTGTGATGAAGAAAGCATACATATTGACGCGAGCGGGCACACTTGTTCACACACAAGCACACGCACACACATTAAAGCAGGCAGAAGAATGAGTCTCTGTCTTCTCCGACGCACACACACGCAAGCACGCACTTGCAATCACTGACAAGCAGTCTTTCAGGAAGTGATACACTCGGCCTTGTTGTTGCAGACGTTTTGCCCCAGCCAGAGGTCACAACCCCGAACATCTGCGATTCACGCCAATCCGGGTTCAGAGCCTGCGGAGTGTCACAGATTTAGTGCCACAAGTGCGTCATTCACATTGCATTGCTCCACTGACTCCGCTCTGCTCTCGGCTTATTGATGGGAACTGTCATGATGACGGTGGAGACAGATCACAGTTGGGAAATAGTGGTACGAAGGCATTTGTATTATTAGTCTCTGAACCCCGATTTGGAGCAAAAAAACATCAAACATTCACTCCTCCAGTGTAGTCATTTGTAATTTTCCTCTGTTTGATATCAATTTTAATCGAATATATCAGGATTTCATATATCATATGAACATGTCGGTTGAGGCTGATGATGCAGCTGCAATTTTCTGATGAATCATTTTGTCTACGAAGTGTCAGAAAATAGTAAAAATACACCCGTCAGGATTTCCCAGACACCCGGGCGACGTCTATGACTGTCTTATTTTGGTGTGCTCAGGATGTTTGAGGGGCAGGGGCGAAAATGAAAAAAAAAAACGGGTCACCAGCTGTATGCGATCAGGCACCAGTGTGCAAAAAGTCGTGGTACATTTATAACGAACTGGAAGGGCACCATAGAGCTGCACTTTCGCAGTGTCTTTCCGAACCTGGGGCATTGGTGACTAGAAGCTGGAACAAGCAGGTGTTTGAAAGGAAGAAGATGACTGGTTGCTGTATATTAACACAATGTAGACAACAATAGTCTCGGGCTAAAGAAGAGGCAATCCAGGCACTCCAAACAAGGAAAAGTATAAAAACGGGACATATTAAAAGCTTTAGTTATAATTGCTAAATCATTTAAAGGGCAATCACTGAAAAAGCCAACGTGCCTCATCACCTGCTCCCCAAATGAAGCAGGTGTACACTCGAAAAGCGACTCAAATGATCAATCAATCACCCAAAATTGTTGTGGATGAATTTCCCCGACTGATCATTTAAGCGGCTCTAAATCAACTAATCAAAACATAAAGACGATGAGAGTAAGAGTCGGAGAGTCTGTTCCCAGCATGCAGCGTGCAGACGGCAGAGAGAAACAGAGGTGCTGTGCTGGCTGTTGCCCGGGGATTCTTTGAGAGGGTTAAACATTTGTCAGGCTGGACCACAGTAACAGGTGGCACGAGGGGAGGAGCTGCACTCTGTAAACAACCGTTGATGGCCGAGCCTTTTGTCTGGACTCTGTGTGCGATTCTTGCGTGTGTGTTCTCCCGTCTCCACAGCTCCCCGCGTTGCCGTACCAGGTGCTCGCTCGCCTAGTTTTAACGCCACACGTCTGCTGAATGCTCTCTCCCCCTCCGTCTTTGTCTCTGTCCTTTCCGCCGGAGACAAAATTTACTCATCCTGCACTGCTTTTTTTTTTTTTCACTCACTCCTGCTTCAATTCCTCTCAGGTCTTTTTCACCACCGACGAACCCCCCCCATCCTCTCTTCACCATCCTCCCCCTGCTCTTTCTTTTCCCTTCCTCTCTGTTCCACGCTCTCTTTCTTATTCCTCCCCCTCTCTCCTTTTTTGCCTCCCTCCCTCCTCCTCTCTCCGCCCTCCCCCTCTCTCAGAGGAGATTGATTGGGTAATCTGGCTGGGTGCCAGTAGTGCCCGCTTTCTCGCTCGGGGGAAGGAGAGAAGCGGGGGCGACATGACGACATGCAGGAATAATAATAACATCCATAATATAGGCAGAGTAGGTATGGATGGAGGGATGGAGGAGGAGAAGGGAGAAAGAGCGGAGGAATCTTTTTCTTTCTCTGCAGATTCTCCCGGTTGTTTTCAGTTTAAATTTAGCCTACACACAAAACGGCGTGCCACAACATTGTGTCTCCATTTCTGTCTGTCTCTATCCGTCCCTCCATCTCTCCGTCCTCCCTCCCTCCCTCGCCTCCGCCGTTTTTTTGCGCCTGTGTCGTCTTTTAATATCAAACAGTGCGTGGAGTGCAGGCTGCAGGCAGACGGGCGTCGAGTGAGAGGACGCTGTCTTTGTGTGCCGTTGTTTACCTTTGTTACCGTCTAAATGAAAAAGGCCAGTTGGCTCCTCTGTCTGTGTATACCTTTCCCTATCTGAGGGAAGGAACAAAGCCTGAAAGTGCTGCCCTCAAGCTGTGTGTATGTGTGTGTGTGTGTGTGTGTGTGTGTGTGTGTGTGTGTGTGTGCGTGCGTGCGTGCGTGTGTGTGTGTGTGTTCGGCTGGAGGTCTGGAAGTGACAGAAGCAGCAGATCAAATATTGTTTATGGTTCCCCTTCCTCGCAGGTTCGTTCTGGGCTGAGCTTAAAAAACAAAAGTGCTGTGGGTTTTTTAGCATTTGATCTGAAATGCTGAGAGCGCGGGCTTCCGGATCCGTGTTTGACAAGAGACGGACACGGAGACAGACATATGGAGACAAGAAACCAGGGGACGGGGACTGACAGACGAGCGACAGGGAGGAGGGAAGAGGAGGAGAAACAGCAAGGGAGGAGGAGGGAGGGAGGGAGAGAGGGAGATGTATCAGTGTGCAGGGAAGAAAGAGGTGTCTGAAGACACTGGGGACTCTTTTTGAAGTCTGCATTTTTCAGAGTTTATCAGAGTTTTGCTGCTTCTTACTCGCCACGAATCCGCCCGAGCATAGTTATTGTAGGAACCAAAACACTGCAGCCTTTCCTTTCCCTCCTTTCCTCTGCAGCTCTCCAACCCGGTCCCATTTAATTTCCCTAACCCAGTTACCCATGAATGCCCTCTTAGTTGCAACACCATCATCCATAAAATTTAAACAAATGCTTTAGATGAATACTACATGCTGGGAAATAGTGGAGAAGTCCTCCAGGCACTTGTTTATCTCTCCCAGTGAAACTCGGGAGTGGATGCTGCCAATTCTGTCTCAGTCCATGTATTCGTTTTCAGGAAATAAATTATGGTTCAATAATTAAAAAAATGTTTTTTTTTAAAAGGCAACATTCATCACTTGTTTCACTCCCCGACTGTAACTGGTTTACTGTGGAGAATTGAAGTGAGCAATTTGTCAGGGGGGTTGGAAGTTTCGAGGGGCGACCTTCCGTGCCGGAGGTGTTTGTGTCTGCGTGGTGTTTTCTCCTGCCAAGGCTTCATCTCCTGACTCTGCTCAGACACCCACACACACACACGCACACACTGACACACACACAGACGCCCTCTCTGTCACAGTCTTTTGAAGTTCCCCGACACTGTTGACACCCAAACCACATCCACTTACGGTATCCATCAGTCCATTGTGTTAAAAGACCCTGCAGAACATGGCATAAATTACTGCAATTATGATGCGTCTGCTGTGTTTTGCCTCTGCTTTAGTTTGAACTTTACTCTGGCAACCTCCGCTGACTTTGTGTTGTTACAGCTTCGTGTCCCAAGTCTTTGAGCAGAGGGGCAGAACGACCTGGCAGAAGCTGGATTGTTTTGTGAGCATTTTGAAAATTTCAAGGATTTTTTTCCCTGTCTCCAGTCAGCTTTTCCAGCTGTGCTCTCGTTCCCAGAGTAAAAAAAAAACCTCGCAGCGGCACTCCGTTTGCTGCTGTTACTCATTAGGTCTAAAACACTGACGATGGTTACAAGGATTGTCAGAGCGGTCCCTGGGAGTGAAACCTATCTTTAAACACACACTCTCGTTGGTTGACTCGGGCAGTTGAGAGGCCATTTTCTTTCTTTTACGGCAAGTCGCTAAATTAAATCAGCTCACACTGGAGCTGCTGTGGTGGAAAGGATATGAAACAAGTTAGGTTTGTTAGTTAAACTTGATAGCTGAGGAAGATTCGGTGAGCTGTGCAGGTGGAGGACATCTGGGACGTCCTGTCAAAGTGTGTGAGGACACTTTTAAGGCTGTAAGATGATTGATTAAGCAGAATGCACGAAATTTGAGATCAAGTGTAAGACAGGGAAAAACACCGCATTTAAAGTATGTATCACATGCATTGTGAGCGCCACAATCTGCAAAATATAAAATATAACCTCCCTGGCCCGAATTATGATCATGTTTTATCAAGATTCGTGCTTGTCGATGGTGTTGAGACACATTAAACCACAGTTGTAAGCTTTCATCCAGCCCTGAGTCGTGTCTGCAGGCAGCCTGTGGGTCGCCTGAGAGGTGAAACTCTGGGCAAAGGCAGTTCTCTCTCGTTGTTTTGAGTTTGAAGCAACATTTTTCGTCAACTCTGATCTTCTGTCATGTGCGCTGCGGTGGCAGCAACACTGTTCAGAGAGACTTCAGGAACAAAATCAAGCTGAAACGGTGAAAGTGAGGGGGACCCCAGCGGAGATCACACCCGTGAATGATGCGGCAGGTTTGTGGTTGGAGTCTTTGTAGATCTCAGAGCTTCCTCGCACAGAATTTTGTCGTGAGACTTCCAGTGTACACTTTTGAGGCGCTGTTTCCGCCACAAAACACTGATGGTTGGTGCTTTTGACTCGTCTTTAAACCCAGAAATGTTACACACAACTGTGAATGAGCCCTTTTCTTTTATTGATGCGCACATAACGTTTTGTTTACTTGCGCATTGCGATTACTGACATGGGTTTGATGATTGTTTTCTCAGTCAACCTGTCAGATGTTCTTGGGTTATGAAGCTTAACCATTGCCTCTGCTCAACATTGTTCTCCACACTGTTGTAGTATCTTCTTACTGCAGTATCTAAAGTTCTCCTAAGTAGTAGAGTATAAAAGTGAAAAGTATCATTTCTTGATGCTACCAGCTTCAACGAGTCCACTTAAACAAGGCCATGGTTAGGGATTGTCCGTTGTTGGCAGTGTTGCCTGGTTCAGTTTCATCCATGTTGCCACACCTTTTCTCCCCATTGGAATCCCCCCTTGTTGTCCGTTTCTGTCACTTCACGTCTTTTACGTTGTCCCATCTCGCGACTTGTGGCGTGCACGATCAGTATTGCGATGTTGTGAAGGCGGCGTGCAATGACGCAAAAAAGAAATAATCCAGGATTCGCCTCAAAAGCATTAGTCAAGTAAGCAAAGCAAAGTAGCGAGCCTGTTTTGAAAATGTAGCAGAAAGTAAAGATATTTGTGTGAGAGTTTAGTGAGTAAAAGTTAAGAGCTGTCAGAAAAAATGAATGCTTGAGTAAAGTACATGTACCTGAAGAAGTCTACTTAAGTACGGCGACAAAGTGTTTTTTGCAAATTCACCTCCAGGAGCACGAGAGGCCTATTTCTCTTGCAGCGACAGCAACCTTCGTCACTGTTCTGACAGAATGCTTCCAAAGCGGTGCCTTTTTACAAAATCAAGCTCACATCAACCTTTGCTGACTTTATCACATTACTATTGATTAATTAAATCACTGAAATCACTGATTAAGCTTATTGTAAATCAATTATTAAGCAAAATACAGACTGTGGTTCTTTATCAGATTAAAATGTATTTATCAAAATTAAATCATTTACCAAATTATGATATTGAAATAGAACTCGGTTCCCACTGGTGTCATAACGTGAAGCAAACCTGGAGTTAGTCTGCAGCCTTCACTTCGCTTCATGTGATTATTGCGCATACTGTATTTACATGTTACGTGGCCTAGAGTCAACGCGAGCTTAGGGGACATTTGTTTACATACAAAAGCAGCAGACTCAAATTGTGTTGACAGAGTAATTAATATGTTTAATTAATCAGTAACTTCTCGTCCTCCCTCAAGTCAGAGCTTTCTTTAAACAGCTAAAACAACTCTTTTTTTCTTTTCTCCCTCACCTCTTTGCCCACTCGCTACAATCTTTCCCCTCCTCACACACACTCCGTCCTGCCCTCTCTCCTTTGCCTCTGCCTCTCTTTGTGGCTTGTAGCTGGCAAACGTCGCAGCCTGGCACAGTGTGTCCCTGGCACAGTGTGTGTGTGTCTCTGTGTGTGCGTGTCTGCTGTCTGCTGCACAGCCCTGCCAGTCCACCAGTCTCAAGTACCAGCTGGGCACCCGAACTCACAACCAAAATAAACTGGCCGCGCTATCAATGGGCCCATGGGCTGCAGCGTGTGTGCAGGAGTGTGCTTGCTTGTGTTCGCGCGCACGTGCATATGTACGCGTCTACGTGTGTGTGTGTGTGTGTGTGAGGTGCTCATCGGACACCCTGCTTATTAAGTCTCATTGAACCGAGTGGTGAAACAAACACAGTCCTTCCTCAGATGAATGCCTGAGATGTTCGCCTGTCTCAACTTTGCATTACACTGAGGCCCTCCCTGCAAGGATTAAAGACTAAAACAATTACAAAGCCTTATTTGCAATTCAAATTCTCCTAAATGCAGACTTAATCCCCATTTTCCAAAGGCAGCAATACTGAGAGGCAGAATAAATGTGTGAGAGAGATCCAGTTCAAGCCTCTGTCGGGGTTTCTGTTGCTAAAATAACACTTATAAGTTATTGGGGGGTGGGATAATGAACGCGCTTTGAGCTGGTTGAGTTATATTTGGAGAACAGTTTGTTTCTGTTAAAAGCTCGTCTTTATAACGACGGGATAAATGTACAGAATCAGCAGGGGAGTCGCTGGTTTTCCTCACCGCTCGTTCAGAGGGACGCACTCACATCCTCGGGATTATTTGCATTTTATTTTAATTTGCCGCGCGTGTGCATTTACATATTGACACATGTGTGTGTTGAAGGTGCGCAACTGTCCTGATGGCGGGGGCCACGGTGAGCGTGCTTTACTGCTGCCCAGGGTATATTTACAGACAGTGACTTTAATGCAGTGTAATGATTATTTTTATTCCAGGTACTTCGGCAGCCCGTTCACTCTGAGTGGAATGACTCCCCATCGGCCCACTGATTACCTCTGTGGCTGCTGCCACACCTGGCTCCTTCAGCTCCCCACTCTCTCCACCATTACACCTTGAGAGCCTTCCCCCCTTTTATTTTATACCTTCATCTGTTTGTCCCTCTTCTCTCCTCTCTCCTTAAACCTCTGTTCAACGTTGGGCTACACCTTCAATCGCTTTGGCCCTCTCTCCCTCTCTGCTACACCTTTATCATCTCCTCATCTCTTCCTCACCTTCCTCTCCTCGTTCATTGCACCTTCACTCCTCCACCTCTCCCAATTTCAACCTGCGGACTGTTTTTTCGTAGCTTTTCTTTTGTTTCAACACCTTGAAGCATGAAAACAGGCTCTTGCAAAGTTGTCTGCAGAGGTGTGCAGACGTTGTCTTGGTTGGCAAACGAAACGTAGACAAAAGAAACTTGCTTGCTTCTTCCTTTGCAAGCATCTGCAACCAGGGACGCTGGAAGTCAGTCACAGTTAAGGGTGCTGAGAGGTCAGCCTATCTATTGACATCTTCGTAAACGGTGTGCGACATTCATATTTTTATAATGATTTGGTTGGCCAGAATACTTCTAACATTCACAAAAATATACAACAATCAGAGAACTCTTTGCATTTCAGCAGACAGTGAACGTGAGCACCAACACATAATAGGTCAAAGCAGCCAGAGCAGCTGCAGTCGACCGGAGCAAGGAGATGAAGAGGGAGAGAGAGTCCCCAGACTCCCTCATAAAATCTCTCAATTTTGTGAGTTGTGGAGCTCGGAGAAACTTACACATTTAGGGAAACGCTATCCATGAAAAATTCCTCTTTATCTGGGCCTCCTTTCAAATTCGGCAAGTGCTATACATGAAGTTATTTCTTTTCATGTATGAAATACATTGTGTCCGATACAGACGTTTCATAGAGGAGCGGGGCATATATGATGCAGATCTGCCAGTCTGCGAGTAACATTAGGCTTCATGATCAAAGCACGTTTTTATATCACGCGGACTGTCGAAAGATGGTTTTTATAATGCGATGTTTTAGGGCCTGCTGCAGCCCCCTCAGCACCCCGTGTTCCCATGTCGAACTCTGCAACTGTTACGCTGAGAACCCTGTTGGTGAAGTTTCTTTTTTCAGCCACACTCACATGTTTCCTTATAAACCTCCTTTCTACTTAACACCCTGTCCATTATCAGGCTTTTGTCCACTTGGGTAAAAAAAAATGTGACATCAGAAGAGGAATTGTGCCATATTTATGATCCGTTTCAGATAATAAAAGGCTTTAAAACAGAAGGTCATGTAAACGGAAGATGAACTGCCGACTTTGTCACTTCGTTCTTATCGTCATCTGAATGTGTCGAGTCAACACCGTGTTTATCATCCAGGAGAGTTTCTTCCTCTCCTGCTTTTCCTTTGACTGAAGGTTTCTCACGGCCCCTCACCTTGAGTTTGGTAGCACACAGCTGTTCTTTAAGCTCATTCAAGCTCCCTCAGCGCACAGCATCACACTTCTGACAGCAGATTTTTAACCTCACGCTCCAAAACCGAGTACAAGTTGAAAATTTGATTGTTAGACTTAATTACAGTCAGAGCTGAGCGTCTAACGAGGTCTGTCATTAATAGTACCCTTTAGCAGCTGTCTCAAACCTGCTGGTTGGAGTAATGAGTTAATGTTTCCTGGAACTATTTTAGATTTTTAATTTTTTTTTGGCAAGTCTTTAAAAGATTCTTCCTGCGCTTCGGAAGATAAAGGACTTGGATGAGTTGCGTGTTTCAGAGTCCTTCCACCTCGTATGTTTACACACAGACGCAACTGATGTGACTCGTTTAAACACACCTGTGTCAGCTTTTAGCAGACTTACAGAAGAATTGTCAGTATTTATGACTGTTGATTGGCGGGTAGACTGTTAAATTTAAGTCGTGTGAGCTCAAACGTGTTATTTTTTTATTTTAAAGTCACTTAAATAGTCCTCTACACACAGACACAGCCAACAACAGCAACACTTAAATCCAAGTCACGTTGCTTAAAGTGTCCATATTTTGGCTTGTGCTCACTATTTTGTTATGTTACAACAGAAATTAGATAAAAATGGGATGGAGTTCTGTATGTTATTAATCTACAGTCCATAGACAGTAATCATGTATTGATATAACGATATATTAAACAGAAATTTGCTATTTAAACAGGAAGTTCATCACTGAGAAGGTCTTTTTGCACCGTGCTTTCACTGCTGACAACGGTTACAGTTCCTTCTTCTGCAAAGTAAAGACAATAGAGCTTAAAATAGCAGTGTTTACTTCTCGGTGTTCAAGTGTTTTCACGTGACTGTTTTCCCCTGACTGAGGTATTAGCCAGCCGTGAGGTCAGCGCGGGGTCAGAAGCTGCTGTTCGGAGTTTATTTCTTTCTCGAGATCAGGAAGATAAAAAAAAAAAATCACGTACTTAGTAACAAGTGCAACGTGCAAACTTCCAATCTTGACCTCGCCGCCTGGATGTAAGCCTCCACGACAGTTATTTATATCTCGCGTCGTGATTAAGTTCAGTGGATAAATAGGGCAGCACATCTGTTTGGTTATTGACTGGATGTTTGGACTTATTTAAGCTACGGTGTTTGTTCTTGTAAGTATTTGTGCGGTGTTATTACCTCTTTTGCGCTGCCTGATCCGTCTTTACCACATCAGATCTTTTCTGTAAAAAGTGACATTTGGAAAAGAGAGACCCAGAACACTACACTCTGTTGCACTCTGAAAAGGTCAGCTTTCACTGAGGAAGTGTGCGCCACCATCCAAACACTCGAGTGTCCGAGTGTCTCCGCTATAGATTCCCACTTTGTGTTGACTCGGTTTGGACGATCTCTCGCATTTTCTTCCTCTGTGCTGTGCTGAACTGAGCTGCTCTCTTCTGCACTGAAACGTTCCTGCTGGATGCTGTAATCTCTTCAGTGCATGGCCAGATTACTGTCTGCTCCATATTGTCTGGTGGCGGGCTGCAGGATGGAGAGATGGCAGGAGGAGGGGACGGAGGGAGGGATGGAGGAGGCTCTGATTTGCTGCTACATGAGGCAGATTACCTTTTTATTAATGTATCCATCTGGACATTTGCTATATTTGGTTGTTTGTCCAGTCTATTTGTTTGTGTATAAACCTTATGAGATTTAGATAAACCAAGGCTCAGATTAGTCATATGTGTTATTTCTCAGGAGTTGTCACCAAATGGCTGAATCCCAATGTAGCAGCATTATTATTAGACAGTATTAAAATGTGTGTTGAATTCCCTTTGTGGCCAATGCTGTGAATGCATTGTGCTTTTTATCCAGATTCCTTTTAATTGAATGATTTTCAGGAAAGAAAAATAAAGAAATTTGAGTCTTCACTGTGGCCCCCACCAACACCACCCACCACCCCCACCCTTCCACGCGTCTTCCTCTCCATCTCTTTCTGTCTCCTGTGCACTCCGTGCAGAAATGATTTCCATTCCTGCTGAATTAATGAGGTTCTGCTGAACTGAGAAAAGGCAAAGGGAGTGTACACACACACACACACACACACACACACACACACACACACACACACAAAGACGCAGGCAGAGAGACACACATACACAATCTCGCATGCACACACACACACATTCTCAAAGGCACATATCTACTACAGCCATATTTAAGTCCATATTCAAGCTCACACATGCGCACGGTGAAGCTCGGCCACTTTCTGCCATTTAAAAGAACATATCGCATTTTTTCTGTTTGTTTGTTTTCAAGTAAATTTGATAAAAATGTAGCCAGAGATAAATAGTAGAGAACTAACACAGATGAAGCAACTGGTATATTGTCAAGTGCCTAACACGCACACAACCACATACACACACACACACAAACACACATACACACATGAACAGGACACACATACACAACAAACATCCAGCCTCATGAGTCGGGCCCCATAGCTGGGCCTAGTCACCATGGTAACACACCGCTGTGTGTATTAAACACTACAGCGGTTTGGGACTGTCGGAGGTTGTAAAACACCCCAACCCCTACCTCATGCTCTCACACACACACACACACACACACACACACACATTAACACACACATAAATGTCATTCCGTGACTGCTTGGACTGAAGTCAACCTTCACTCCGCTCCTCATCCTCATTTTCATAAAAGGGTGACAGCAATTGTTCACATTTAAAGGAGATCTGTTAAGCTTCTGTCCCCCTTTCCTTCAGTGTTTTATATCGGCTCTTGTGCATGTAAAAGATCTTGAAAGTCAAAAACGTCAAAGTCCAAACTAACAGAAGATCCCTTCTCCCACATCTCCTGAGTCCTGCCTTTAATTCGGTGACCTGTGACATCACACTACATCATCATGTCACACATCTGCATCATTTATGCCTAGTTTGTCATGTAAGAAATGATTTTGCACAGCTGCTCTGTTGTTGTTAGTGATGCTGGCTCAGGCATGTGTGAGCTGATCAATCAGAGCAGACTTGGTATTCAGGAGGGCGGGCCTTAAAGACACACGAGCTAAAACAGAACCTTAGACAGAGCTGCGGCACCGGACCTAAAATAAAATTATGAACCTGAAAAAAGGCATATAAAACAAGCTGCTGTATTGTTTTTGCTAATTTGTTTCATGGACTGCTTTTCAAAACTGTGTGCCTACATTACCCACAATGCAACGGAGCCACAGAGTGATAGCACTGAAGGCAATTTGTCAGATTACATGAAGCCTCCTCAGGAGCCACAAAAGGTTTTATAGGTTTATTTCACATATGCAGTCGTACTCCTGAAGAACACTTTAACAATGTGTGAAACTGGCGCAGTTACCCTGATTTCCCGCAGCACTCAGGTGAAAAGCCACACAAACACAAAGCCCGCCAAAGCCCTGATGAGCTGACGGGTGGCTCGGGTCTGGTTCATGCATTCTAAACACAGACAGCAGAGACACACGTGAAGGAGCACGCAGTCAAAAGGATGAAATTGCGGTGCGAGCGGCTGTTGTTTTGTGCCAGCTTGTGTGCCACTTGAAAGCTCCATCAAGAATTGTCTGAACAAAGAGGAGCAGAAAAGTACCGGCTGATTCTGACGAGGTTCCTCCTCGTCGAGCTGATTTTTGCCCAAAGTACGACAAATGTGTGGACCACATCTGGTCACATGTGGGGCTCGAAACAGGACCCTTTAGATAACAGACTGTATGCAAACACAGCTTCCTTTCTCTCAATCATTCTGGCTTCTTCTCTTTGTTTTCCTTTCCGCTGTTTCTTCATTAAATGCACATGATCATGCACGTTCAGCCGTGCACGCAGAAAAAAAAAATGCAGCCTCTCTCCTCCTCGCTGCTCTCTGTTGTCTCAGTGTTTTTCTTTCCCATTTATCATCACTGAAGCAAAGGAACCGATTCCAATTTCATGTGTTTTCATTCCATTCCTCTATTTGCTTATTTCTTCATCCCCCTGTCTCTATTTTGATCTCGGGCAACCAGTCAGCAGTCAATAATCTGTTAAATAGCATTGATCGCCACCATTTAGTTTCCTGGCCAGCTACTTAGGTTGTAAAGCTGATCAATGCCTTTGAATGGGAACCACCTAGATAGTGGATTGACTGCTGGGACGCGCTCTGCAATCATATCATTTGTCTTCATTTGCTGTTCAATTATTTGTTGTAATGGCTGCTGTCAAAAACAGCCCCACGCTGGCCCACAATGGCACACATGGAGCCCAAAACTGTGGAGTGCACGCTGAGCCGGCGTGCCCGACTCGCTCTGCTCACCTTGACACTCTGCTGCTGGAGGAAAAAAAGACATTATATAGTAAACAGCATGAAAGGAACAGTATCACATGTTGAAATGAGTAGAGGAGTGTGTGTGTGTGTGTGTGTGTGTGTGTGTGGAGGGTGTGTGTGTGTGTGTGTGACTTGTGAGTGCATGCAGATGGTGCTCATGCCTGGATGTGTCGATGAGGTCTGACCCAGACTGGACTTCCTCTGCCCAAGAGCCCCTTCCTGAACTCATCAATCACTTGTTGCAGGGCACAGACGTAGAGGTGTGTGTCCACACGTGTGTGTCGGTGGGAGTTTTCTGCTTTGAGTTTCATGTGCGGCTGCAACATTGTTTTTCAAAATGATCAGTAAACAGGACTCATCATTTGCTGAAGACATCTGGGAATGTTTTGGTTTTGGTGTTTTTTTTTCCTGAACATGAAGAACAGATGGAAAAAAACAAATATTGGAATAAAAACTAGATTTTTACACCATGTATTTTGAGTTCTTTTGTTGTTTCAAGGGACTCTCGTGTTTAATCACTGGCATGTTTGCCATTGCTCCAAATGTTTCTCATTATTTTCTATCACCAGACGCTTCTTTTTGGAGCTCTGATAGTGCAGAAAGAACTTGTTTTTCAGTGAACCGGAGCGGTCGGCACCATTAAAGTAGACATGACAGTGTTAAAACTGTGATTCCTTCACACATTCTGTTACAAATGTAATTAAGTTTTGAAAGTTTTCAACCAGAATCCTTACATGTTGCACATTTTAATGATACAAAATATAATCAACGAATGAATTATGATGTAATATTTTGAATTAGAATATCACTTTAATGATTTCTGAGGGCAAATTCGCAAACTTGCCAGCAGTTAACATAAATAAAGTAGTACCAGTTTGTGATGAACACATTCATACATTATTATATTCCAATAATATAATATGAAGTAAGCCATCTCGCATAATGAGTACTTCTACTTTTGCTACTTTTTGGTAGTATATTTGGATGCTTAATTAAAGACTTAAATGCACGACTTTAACTTGGAACAGTGTATTTCTACACTGATGGAACGCTTCTGTCTCCTGTGTCAAGTGATATTTAAGAAATAATCATCGAATTAGCCAGAAAATAATGTGCAATGTTGCTTTTCTTTGATTTGAATCAAGGAAACACAAACTGATCATATAATGTTTGTGAACTTATGACTGGAAGAAGGCATTCTTTTACTTGAAACAGTCAGTTGTCGGTGAAATAATCATGTCAGCATGAGTTTCAAACTCTTTCCTCCCACTCGTTCACCTGAAATCAGTGAACATGAAAGATGCCCTCCTGCAGATTTGTGTCTTTAGGTCGTTTGGGGGGTTTTATTGCATCACTATAAGTGAGGACATCCCACTCTCAGTCAAATCACTGCCGCTCCGGCTCATCTGGCACCAATTTCCCTCCAACTTCTCCTCTATCTACTGTATCACCCCCTTTTAAATCTCTGCTCGCTCCTTTCTTCTCCTCCTTCTGCCTCCCCTGGTTTTATTGGAGAAGGAGTGTCCCCCTCCCCCTGCTTGTTTGAAGTACCCAGCTCGTATATCACGGCCTTTCCTCGCAGGATACCTCCCTCTTCCTGCCTCTCCCTCTCTCTTTTTCTCTTTCTCACTCATTCCCTCCCTCTCGCTCATCAGCCTACCCTCCTCCCTCTCTGTCAGCCGGGGTCTGGAGGAGGGTCGTACCTTTTAACTCTATTTCTTTTCCACACTTTAACACTCTTCCCCGAGCACCCAGCTGACATACTCCCACACATGGACGATAATGTCAGCGCGAAGAGCTCAACTTCGCATGATTTAGAGTTTGTTTGAATGTTTCATTATTGAAACAGTCAAATTAATCCACAGAGGGGATGTTGATAGTTGTTTGGAGTTACATCACGTGAAATCAAGCGCAGCTACAATCCCTTTTCACAGTTGTTTTATTTGACTTGGTTTGGTTCGTAGAGAGTTGAGGATTCATTTGTGCTTTAATGTGTTTAAGATTTACTGACTTTGCAAACATAGCTTGTAGATGTAATTGTTGCACGTATCATAAAGGGCACGTGAGTACAAATATTATCCCAGTGAAAAGTTATGGACATTAAATCTGTAATTTGTTTTGATGCTTTTGGCTTACAGTTCCTCCGTTCACACTGAGGCTTGGGTTCGACTTCGACTCCATGTGAACTTTTGCATTTCTGCATAACCACCTCAGGTTTTTCCGATTCCATTCATTCACATGAAAATGGACTGTGAGCAGAAGAATGCAAAAGCCTCTGTCGGAAACACTCCGCTTTAGCTCCTGTCTCTTTAAGGCGCCCCTTCCTGAATATCAAGTCTGCTCTGATTGGTCAGCTCACACATGTCTGAGCCGGCACCGCTAACAAAAACAGAGTAGCTTTGCAAATGATTGTTGAAACTGTCGTTTGTACAAATGTACATGCTCATCTTATTTGCATTACGGTCATAATTGCACCAAAGTTGATTAACAGGGCTGAGATTACCATTGAGATGCTCACGTTAAATGTTTCAAATTACTTTCGGCATGTGTGCAGCTGTGACTATCTAGGCGGGCATGTGCTCTGAAATCATAACTGTTGGACACAGGCACAGCAAAAGTAGGAGGTTCTGGTTGGTTGTCAGTCAGTGTTGGTGTCTCCTAACCTCGGCCATGACCTTTTCTAGGGGAAGATCACTTCAACCAAGTTGTTCTAAGTAAGAGAACCGTCAAAACCGTGGTAATTGCAGTTGGAAGGGACTGAGAAACTACATGGTAAAGCATTCAGCAGCTAACGAGCCAAATATTTCCCTCAGGAGTTTTAAGGGACCAAAAGCAGAGCAAATAAAATGTGTGACAATTATGCTTCGATTTGCCAGATGGCCACAACTTGACTCCAAATGAATGATGACAATATAAGAATAAGAATGATACTGTTGCTCTTTAACTGCTGGATGTGTAAATTAGCAACACCATATCAACTTAAAGTGTGATGATACTGTAAGTCAGCGTTGTGTTGTGCTTGCTGTTTCGGCGTCTCCCGAGTGGCCATAAACATCAGCCTGCATTTTTTCTGCGCCAATACTGTGAATAGAAATTGTTCTACGCGCATAGATATTGATTTTTTAAAAAAATACTGACAAAACTTGACCGAACCCGGGCAACATTTCCCAGTTTTATTCCAATCAGGTCCCGACAGATCCCGACGGGTTCGGTTCAGGTGTCCATGCTATGATAGGCAGCGCATTACAATGCTAGCACTGTCTGTACTATCAAACTAGTTGGAATGAGCAGGTTTAACGTAAAATGAAATTGTTGTGATGATGACATGTATGATTGTTTACATACAACAGGAGACAGCTTAATCTGCAGCATCCACGGAAAAACACCACTCACTCACTCACTCACTCGCTCGCTCACGTTGCCCTTCATGTTCGATCTCCCTGACACTGCTGATGAGATTTAAAACAAAAACTTGAGGCGATGGCACATTTCACCACACATCTCTGGCGTTTTCATTATTAGTTTGGCCGAGGGGGGCGAACACAGCCATTCCGGGTTGGCGCGAGATGACGGGAAGGATTGGGTACTGATTGGCCATGAGGGGGACGGTGTCATTTCCTACGAATTTCATACAAAACAAATTTCATCATTACATGAGTACGAGGGCGTACTTCAGCATAGTTTCCTGTTTGGTTCATTATGTTTCGCCACAGAAGCTCTGCCACCAGGATTACCCCACTGTCCTTCATCACTCCCTCTTGTAACACAGTTTATTTGACTCTTATTCGTCCTTAATATCTTTCCTTTATGAGATTCATTATTCACTTCCTCCTTTTCACAGTGCTTTAATTCAGCCCTTTACTGCCTCTCTCTCCCTCTTTCTTTCCGCTTTTCCTCTTTTTCTCCGGCTTTCTCTCCTTTTTTTTCAACTCCTTGTTTTTCTCTTTCCGTGCCCTTGTTGTCATTTAGCTACTTCCCCAGCTCTGCCCTCCCCCCTCCATCCACCTCTCTCCTCTCCCCTCTCCTCTCTTCCTCCGTCTCTCTTTCTTTGCTGTCTTACATTTTCTGTCCCCCATCTCTCTTTTTCTCTCTCCATCCTCCTGCCCTTTTTACTCCTCCACCCACCCCTCCTCTCTTTCCCTCCATCCCTCTCTCTCTCTGTCTCTCTCTCTCTTCGGCTGAGGACAAGGAGGTGAAAGCCAAGCGGATTACAGTGGCAGTTTAATCTGGCTGACCCACCAAGGGATTGCTCTCTACTTTGCTGTGAGGCTGCAGGGCTGGAGGGCAGTGGGGCTGGGTGGGTGGAAGGGGAAGGAGACCAGGTTGTAGGCGGGGGTTGGTGTTCAGGGGGAGCAGAGAAGGAGGGTGGGGAACGATAGGAGGAAGAAGGAGGAGGAGGAGGAGGAGGAGGATGGGAGCGGCCGAATTTGTAGATTTTTTTTCCTGTTTGTTTCGGGCCGAGCCAACATGCTCTCCAGGACAGGACTGTTTGTACGCACATATACACATGTAGGCGCATGTTTGTGTGTGTGTGTGTGTGTGTATGTGTGTGTGTGCATGTGTGTGTGTGTGTGTGTGGGTGTGTGCATGTGTGTGTGGGTGTGACTGTGTGGTGCCAGAGGTGGGGGGATGGGCTCTGGTTGTTATTAAGAGATGGAATATTAATGCTACTTTGCCTCTAATTTCTTTCCATCTGTCATCAAGTTGTCCTCTGTGTGCGCGCCTGTCTTAGTCTATGAATAGATACTCTTCAGATATTAACAGACAATTAGTCTGTTCTGTGTTTCAAAGACGGGAAACACAAAAACGTCCTTGGCTTGATTTTTTTCTCTTCTTTTATTCGCAAAACATCAAAATCTCGTTTTTACTCCATCTTGTCAAAGTCATTCAAACTCACACGGCTTTCATCCGCAGTAAACGCCCAGACTGAGGCCCTCGCCAAATTTATCAGTTCAACGAGCAGCAGTCTGTGTCGGCTGCAGGTCATTTGTGTTTGTTTTTTTATTGCTATTTTTAATCTCTTGAAATTTGAACATGAAGAGCGAGGATAATGTGGCGATTAATAGGAGGGGTGCACACAAGGTCTCTGGTGGAGTTTCAGTTGTGTGTGTGTGTGTGTGTGTGGATGAAGTTTTTCATCTAAAAAATGAAAATAAGTGTTTTTTTTTCTGTTTCCTGTGAGTGCAAACACATTATTATTAAATCAGGCTTTCCAAATTAACTATATGAAAAAAACCTTCAGCATTACAACCTAGTTGTTGATTGATATTTACCTTCAACATAAAGTGAAAAATGTGCACTATAGTTCGTCAGTGTTTTCAGCCCTCAGCTGTGCCTGCGGTCTCTCTTTCAGGCTGCAGGTACAACCTCCACCTGTCAGGCACGAGAGCAGTAGCCTGAGAGGCACAACCCGGGGCAAAGACAGTCCTCATATCATTCCGCTGTTCATAAAGATTAATTGCTGTTAGCGTATGGTAATAATGAAAGGCCACGAAGATGAACATTTTTTATCACCTCATCTCTTATCTGGATTTTGGCAGCTGGACAGTAAGACAATGTTGTTGGGAGGGACTTGGGTGAGTAAACCAAACTGGAACTGCACAGAACAGAGAGACAAAAACTGGACTTTGAAACGTGAGAGTGGACACCAACCCCCAGAGTGAATTACGCAAGAGATATTAAAATAGAGGAGACAAACCACTGAAAGGTTTTTGATAGAACCAGAGTTGGTGGTTGTATGATATATAGCTAATCCATACCCCGTCATAAGCCAGTTGCCTGCTTTATAGCATTAGAACCAGAAAACACATCAATCAATCGATCAGTCAAACTTTATTTATGTAGCACCTTTCAAACAAATCAAAATGCAATTCACAGTGCTTTACATGTGCTTATCAGCCAATGGTGTTGTTGCATTGCACAGGGTTACGCACAGGATTACAGAGAAAGGTGACGTTATTCAAATGCTGGACATTAAACTCACCTTTGCTCAAGTGGTCTCACGCTGGATTGAACCTTAAAGGAGACAGTTTTTGCTGTCCAGTGTTACAGCGCAGTATTCCCTCTTGGTCTGAAGCGCTCTGTTTTAGCTCCTATCTCTTTAAGCCCCCTCCCTCCCTCCCTCTAATTGGTCAGCTCACACATGCCTGAGCCAGCACCGCTAACAACAACAGAGCAGCTGTGCTTAATCATTACTTACATGCAAAACTAGCAGCTCTTCAGGTATTATGTAAATATGTGACATGGTGATGTAGTGTGATGTCACAAAGTGACAGAATTAAAGGCGGGACTACTGACGAGGTGTTTCAGTAGCAGTGTTTTCTGTTGAAGAGGAGAACTTTGACCTTTTTTTTTTTAACTTTCAAGATCTTTTACATTCTCAAAAACTTTTATAAAACACTGAAGGAAAGGGAAAAATATGAAAAGGATAAAAAGTATCCTCTAAAATAAATTGGTGTCGTGAAACGCCTTACAACTTGTCTGGAGGGGTTGCAAAGATGGCTGCTGAGTGGCAAAACTTACTTTAAAGGACTTTGGTTATGGTGGTTATGATCCGGCACACATGCAGGATCGCACCAGTTTCCGGCAACCAGCACTCAGCTCGTGACTAAACCTGCCGAGTTCATTTCGGAGCAGTCTTTTCAACTTAAATATGAAGTACTGCGTATTCTATCTGTAATATTGGCCGGGCAGTTGTGTTAAAAGATCTTTTTAGAATGGCCTTAAGGCTTTAGGGTTTTTTTTTTTTACTTCAGTAGAGGCCAATTTTGTTCATTCACTGCAAGAAGAATGTAATGTTCCAGTCAAGAGGTTTGGCCATGAACAAACAGGTTGTTAATAGAACACAGTGTGAATACAGTTTAGACATTAAGTGCCTTAACCTGTGCATCAAGTGGCTGCAGAGTAGAAACGTCCGGCGAAAAGAAAGTTGGACGGCAGCCTCGAGCCTGACTAACGACTCTGACGATTTCTGTGCTGTTTTAAAGTCCTAAATGGCTTGTTGTACAGTGCTGAACGCAGCGCGGGGGTCTGAGGCAGGCTGCGTCTGCCGCTCTGTTTGCCTCTACAATGCCTTTCATGTCCCTCATATCAGCCTCCCTTTCATCAGCTCACCCCCGCTGTGCCGTTTCGGAGGAGGGGTCCAGTCGGCGAGCCGGATTAGCTTCCAACTGGTGCTTGTCCAGATTCTGATTCTGAAGGGGGGGCTTAACCGACCTCGCCTCAGACAAGACGAGAGGAAGGAACAGGAGGGAGGGAGGAGAGGAGAGAAGAGGAACAGAGCTCCTGCGGGGCTGACGCTCCTCTTCAGTTGTTTACCTTGCAATTAACGTGCTGGATTGTCCTGCGAAAAGCAGGAAGAAGTCAAGTGTGGAGACTATAGAGCAGTAGGCCACCACTGATACAGACAGAGGAGCTGACGGGGTTCATTATACAGTAGGGAGGGCCTGGGGTGCTGCTCAACACCTGCTCTATTGGAATAGATATGTATCCACACACACGCACACACACACACACACACACACACACACACACACACCCACACACACACACACACACGCATACATACACACTGTACAGCATTAAAATGTGCAAGAGCAAACCCCCATACTGCGAGTGTCATGGTCAGGGCACAGACGATGGCATCGACCAATCGGCAACAGATGCCCCCTGGAGATAAATGATCTAGACTATGTGTGTGTGTGTGTGTGTGTGTGTGTGTGTGTGTGTGTGTGTGTGTGTGCGTGTGTGTGTATGTGTGTGTGTGTGTGTGTGTGTGTCAGTGGCACAGTGGTCAACACAGGCCCTCCACGCTGCTGTCATCATCACGCCACCCTGTGACATGGCTGCCTGGGGACCTTATTTTAGGCCACACCAGGTGCAAGTGTTTTGGGCCGGTTACATGATCTTAGATGAATGTGGGTGTGTGTGTGTGTTTTTGTGTGTTGTGTGCGTGCGTGTGTGTTGGGGCTTATAAAGAGCTGTGATTGTGTTGCTGGGTCAGGACCGTATGTGTGTCTGCGTGCTGGAGTCCAGGAAAGGTCAGAGATTGGGTGGAGGTGCCAGGAATAGGGGTGTGAGATGCCTGGGTGTCTACAGGGCCATGTGAGGCACACATACACACGCGCACACACACACACGCACACACACATAAAAACACACACACATGCATGCGAGGCCTTCAAACCCGAAGACACAGCAGAACAAAAGCTGGTCATAGTGGGGCAGTTTTCTCTCCCTCCCTCCTCAGTCTCCTCCTCCTCCTTCTCCTCCTCCTTCTCTCTGTCCCTCATGTCTATCCCCAGCACTGTTTTCCTCTCCTCCTCCCTTCCCCCCTCTCCTCTACTCTCTTCTCCTCTCCTCTCCTCTCCTCTCCTCTCCTCTCCTCTCCTCTCCTCTCCTCTCCTCTCCTCTCCTCTCCTCTCCTCTACCCTCCTCTCCTCTCTCACGTAAACACGATGCTGCTTTTCTGGATCTGGGATGCCTGAGGGACAGAGCACAGACAGGAGCCCCGTCACCATGACAACAGCTTCTCTGAGCTGCCTGACACCCAGACGCCATTGGCTGAGGGCTGTTGGGGGAGGGGGGAAGTGGAGAGAGAGAGCGCGTGAGAGAGAGAGAGAGAGAGAGAGAGAGAGAGAGGGAAGCGGGACCAAGTCAAGCAAGGGGTAGAAAGAGAAAAGGGGATGGGTGGGTGAAGGGGGGTGATGTAGAGAAAAGGAGATAACGGAGGCAAACGACCACATTTCTCCTCACGGGGCGGTGCAGGTTTAACATAAAGAGAGAGAGCGTGAAGGAAGAGGGGAGAAGGAGGTGGGGGAGAGGGCAGAGCGGGGGGAGGCCGGTGTGTGTGTGTGTGTGTGTGTGTGTGTGTGTGTGTGTGTGTGTGTGTGTGTGTGTGTGTGTGTGTGTGTTAAAGGGTGTGGAAACATGTGTGCAAATGATCTTCTCAGGGTCGTATGATCACGCTGCTGGTCCAGGTTTGTCCGTAATTGTGTGCGTACACGTTCTGCCACAGTTCATGTGAGTGTTTTTTCTCTTACCGGTCTCATATCGTGTTAAAATGTCTTGTAAGTGGAGACCAACAAAACCGAAAATCTATTTCCTTCCGACCACGTCGAGTGGGAGAGAAAGTTCAGGTTTTGAGCTCTTCAAGGTCGTGACAGAAGTGGAGATATTGTTGAGTAGCTACTACCACGCTGTATTGTTAGTGAACAGTGGGGAGAAAGTTTTTTGTCTCCATATTTTCCCCCGTTGATTAGAAAAACATATCTAAACAAGACTAAGGCCCTACTGCTTGTGCCTGGAGGTTTTTCAGTGACAAACTTCAAACTTAGCGTTATGAGGTTTTAATGTATTTCGGGGCTGTATTCCCCCATTTGTTGCTATATGACGTTTGGAAACATAACTACTCCAATCAGTGCAGGCTGGCGGGGTAGAAGCACTTGTTGCTAATATTGGCCTATAAAGCAGCTCTAGTGGCCAGGTAATGAAGCATTGTTCTTTTTTAATTGATGATTGGATTGAAATCCCCTCAGCTGAAGACATAGTGGAAATGCTCGGTCCTGGTGACGTAAATGCCATCGACGATGACTGATGACATATGAGTGTCTTGAGCGGTTGTCCTTGTGACGCTTTTCTAAGGGTCAAGGGGGCACTTGAAACGGGTAGGGGTTGGAAATCGGACCGAGCCCCGGAGTCTACAGCTGTGCTAGCAGCTCTGTGAGGCTGTACGTAGGCACAGCGGCGCTTTGAGCCCAGGCCAACGCCACTGTGTAATCATGCCCACAATGATAAAGCTGCTGATGTTTAGCAACGTTTGCCATGTTCATCATCTTTTTTAAAGTGTGTTAGCATGCTAACATATGCTAAGTAACACTAAACATGAAGTGCAGCTCAAGCTGATGCGATTGTCACTCATTTTGCAGATATTTTGTCATTAAGCAAAAGAAAAATTTAAACTGTGATCCGTTGAAAAGTTAAGGGATCATCAAAGGTTGAGAGGAACATTGTCTTAATGTATTACAGAGACACTCATCTGACACAAACTAACTGACTCATATTTCCATCCCTGTAGAGCCACAGTGATAGAGTTCCTAAAGCACACAGATTACAGCAAGTAAAGCTGCCATTATATATTAATAAAAAGTCTTGTTGCTTAGCGTGCCAACGTGCACCTCTGCTGGAGCAGAGATGCTGCCGACTCCGTATACGGAGGAGAACAGAAGTAGTCATAGTAAGTCAAGTACAAACTTGTTAATTATGTGTTGGGTAGAATTCACATCATTCATTTCTGCACAAAGTGTTTCTTTTCGTGCACCAGAGGAGCAAATGATGAACTTATTTGGACTGATGTCACGGCGAGAAAAACTTAAATTTCTACCAACGTCACTTTAAAGCCTGCAGGGCTAAGAGCGTGCAGATTACAGCTGACGTCAGCTACCCAGAATGAGTTTCAGGTTGAAGTCATGCTAGTCAGAGGAATCAACTGAGAACATGTTTTCCCCAGATAGCTTAAAGGTTGCAGGCAGTGTAGTGGCATCAACATCCTACATAAATATGACAAATCCACGCAACTAAAATACAGATCGACCAAACGCTTCTCATTTTGTCGCTGGTTTTGTGCGAGGCTTCAGTTTAGTGCTTCAAGGAGGAAGATACAAAGATGGGAAAAAGAGAAAGTGACTGAAAGGTTTTAACTGGACAGATTAACAGAAGAGGGAGAAAAACACAAAATTGAGGACAGAGAAACAGCAAAACCATCAAGATCTTCACCTGAATAAACCAAATAATAGAAAATAGTGGTATCAAATATTAAATCCGACAAAATGCTCCGCTTAAGAGGCTACAGGACTCTTAACCATTAACATATTTTATCAACTCCAAACTTATAAATAATGAAATATAATCTGTCTCTTTGCTCTAATTTGCACCAGGAGGACACACAACAGCTGCCCATGTTTTCACTACTTGGTGGTGCGATGTGACGGGAAAAACCGTTGGAGTTTTTCAGAAGCCGTGGTTCCGACTGAGGGCGAGCCGGGCCGGGCCGCTGATGTGGCTTGAATATTTTCCAGTGTTTGCATTACTGTACCTGCAGAAAGGCTGTGCAATGCAATGCACCATGTTTATGTGTAGCTTGGCAGCCTGCCGGCACTGCTTGGAGGAGGAACAGCAAATGAAAAGTGTGTGTGTGTGGGTTTTGGAGCATAGAGAGAGGGGATGGTGCACGTGTGTGTGTGTGTGTGTGTGTGTGTGTGTGTGTGTGTGTGTGTGTGTGTGTGTGTGTGTGTGTGTGTGTGTGTGTGTGTGTGTGTGTGTGTGTGTGTGTGTGTGTGTGTGTGTGTGTGTGTTTAGCTCCTTGTGTACTGGGTCTTCCTGCAGTTCTGTGATCACTGGCATATTTAAACTAATCATTGAAGAGGGGGAGCATGTGTCTCCATGAATATGATCTCGGGTGCTGCATGCTGTGTGTGTGTTTCTATGCTTCTGTGTGCGTGTGTTTCTGTAGCCTCTACATGTGTGTGTGCAACCACAACTCACACAGGGGGCATAAATGTCTCAGGCTGTGCTTGCACACGTGTTGGTGTATCCATTTGCAGGAGACAAGAGTTTTACTCACGCACTCACACACTCACACACGCAAACACACACTCTTTCTCTCTCTCACACACACACATACATGCACACATGCTGAGAGAAAGCGCGTTGAATTGAAGAGAAAACGGCGAATGAGAGGAGGTTGTTTCTAAATCAGAACCAGAAGTTCACACAGAGTGACGGAGCAGAGGCTCAGATAGGGGGGTCGTTGTGTGTGTGTTGCAGCGCCACACAGCCCGGTCTGGTGTGTCTGTCTGACGGGGTGAGGTGGTGAGAGGAAAGAAGGGGTCTGTATCGGGTGGGGCAGGTTGGGGCAAAGAGGGATGTTTGCCCCCACCTTCTTCCTACAAACAGAAGTGAACAGTAAGCATGTTTTAGCTCGACAATTAATCCTTTTCTACGGACTGGAGACCAGCACCGAGCACAAAAGAACAGAAGCATCTTGTTTCTCTTTCTTTAAGGCTCTCTATTTTCTTCTTCTTCTCTCGGCGTCCCTTTTCATCCGCTCTGTTTCCCTCCTTCTTTCCCTCTTCTCTCTGTTGCTATCTCTCACAGTCTTATCTTCACGTCTCAGTCTGTGTATGTGTGTGTGCGTGCGTGCGTGTGTGTGTGCGTGCGCGTCGTCCCCTCTCTGGTTCTCTCGCTGTGCGTGCCAGTGCTGTGCTACGCTGGCTGAGACTATGCTGGGGATATTTCTGTCAGCCTCTGTTTATTTATTGATGGCGATGCTGGTGAGAGTTCGCCTGCCTCCATGCGTGCTCTTGTTAAGCGAAAGTGAGGTGCTCCCTGGAAATCTTTACCTCCTCTTCCTCGTCTTCATCTACATCTTCTCCCCCTGCACGACACCTCCAGAGTAAATATTTGTCAACCCCTCCATCCAAAAATGACGGCGCCTGTGGCCGACCCAGGAAGCGTTGGCTCTTTGACCTCCGGGTATAGCCGGATGAGAAGTAGCTGCTCTCGGCGCACTCTGTCTTGTCTCGTGTGGAGGATGAAAGGCCGGTGTCCCTGAAATGGAAGTTTAAATCATCCCTGAAAGAGCACCTCCCTGACGCCGCTGTCTCTGACAACAAGCTATGGCAAGCTACAAGCCACGCTGCCTGGCAACCGAAAACAGTTCCTGGAAGCAAGAATGCAAATAGAGCACATTAATGTCAGATCTCATTGTGTGTTGGGCTCTGCTGAACTCTGGGAGCCTGTCGACTGGTGGTCCAGAGGTCAGCAGGTCCTGGCGAGGCAGTTTATCTCCCAGTGTGTCTTCTAGGGATGTACAGGGGGAGGAGCTGATGGAGGATCAGAGAGGATGGAGACAGGCAGGTATGGTAGTAGGTTACCCTCCGTCTTGGTCTCCCACCTATCATTAGTGGCATGGTATCTGCTCACTTATGGGAGGATGGGAAAGAATGGGAAATAACCCATTGGAACAAGGTCCCTCTATCAGGTTATTGTAAGGGTTAGTGGGTCTTTTTGTGAATTGGGAGATTTTCATAGCTGTCAGATATTCTCGTAATGACAACTAGAGGGTTTCCTACAGTATTTCAAAGTTAGTGCCAGCCACTAGACCTAAAAAAGAGACAGCCTACAAGATTGAATCACTTCGAAACAAAACACTAACCTTCAGGGAACAAAAAGAGCAATGGTGCTATTTCAATCAAAGTGATTTGATTAGGAGACGATGTGTGCTAGTCTGGCTGTTTGCCACCCCTCTTCAACAGTTTTCCGGGGGAAACTGGGGGATAAGCAGGTTGATGTAAACAATGACACAAGACTATGACAAAAAGCATGAACCTTCATGTAAAAAAAAACTAAAAAACAGTAGTGCTGGTTCAGTTTGACGTGAGACGTGCTGGTCTGGGTGGTTTGCCACCTCTCTTTCTTCGGGGGGAAACCTGGACAAGTAGGTTGACGTAACATATTTTTCCACATCGCTGCTCATGTTAAAGGTTTGAATGATGTGACAAGAGTACTGGCTGAACTGAAGGCGATCATAGGTAGACTAAAGAATCAGCACTTTTTCCTTTTCCCTGTCTTGCTCTCTCCCCACGTTACTGAAAGCAGCAACCCCCCCCCCACCCCCCATCCCATTTTCTCCTTATCGGTTCCCTACAACGGTGCCAGCGCTCCTTTTCTCTTGCACCTCCTCCTTATTTGGCCACTCTCTCCCTCTCTCTCTCTCTTCATTTGGCCTCCCTGTTATTTTCTTTCTTTCTTTCTTGTTTCTCTTTTCTGACCTCTGTTCTTACTCTTCTTAACATCTTTCTTTTTCTGCCTTCCTCCCTCAATTTTTCCCTCTTTTTCCTCAACGTGCCCCAGGGCCAGCGGAGTTTCAGTAAGTCCCACAGACCGTCCATTGTCTTGGGAATGCGGTTTTCTGTCTCCCCTCACCTCAACCTCCACCTCCACCTCCTCCTCCTCCTGTCTGGCAGTAGCCAGAGTTAGGTGGTGTTTGGCTCCTGGGTCTTCAAGGCCACTGAGTTTAAAGACTCGAACCTGACTAACCTTTGGACCCGCACCACGACAGCTGATCGTGTTCAACTTGGCATTAGACTTGCTAGAAATCTGAACGCTCCTAGGAGAGGACAGGCGACGTTTAACATTACAGAGGCTGTTTGTCGTTACAAGCCTGTAAATCTTGAGGTGCTCACCCTGATTGGCTTTGTGCGCTGTGTCGTTTAATTGACACTGTAAGTGTCACGTTCAGAGCTGAAAGCATCACCGAAAAGGAAAGTTTGCAAGAATCCGTCACAGCTTCTAAACGCTCCTGTCAAAGGTTGTTGTGTAAACGGACTGCTTGATCGTCCCGTGTTTGGCGTGTTTGGCTTATACGTGTAAGTCAGCCTGAAAATGTACTCTATGCACGAGTATGACGGAGGCAATGACGCACCGGCGCTGCAAGTGCGGTGCAAAGAGCTTCATGTGAATTTCTATATTTATCTAAATGTTTGAATGCGATCTTGTTGATCATTCGGTCCACATGGTGGTTCCTCTGGGAGATGAAATGGGGAATTGGTAGCGTTTCTGTACCCAACCCCCCAATGTCTGGCGCTCAGGAGGACTGCTCCTATGGGAATGCCTCTTCCTGCCTGGTCCAAAACACACACACACACACACACACACACACACACACACACACACACACACACACACACACACACACATACACACATACACACACACACACACACACACAGACACACACACACTCACTCACATACACACACACACACACACACAGACAGACATAGGTATACAGACACACTCCAAAATAGAAATGCGAGTGAGTGGATCAGACTGGCGTGAGATGGTTTTAAATGTCTGGTCTAAACATAAGCGTTGGACGCACAGACTGTGAGAGTGGACGGATGAGAATTTGGCCTGAATGTCAAATGTGCGGGTCTATTGTTACAGCAGAACATATTAAATGGAGTCGTCGGCTGTGGCTTTTTTACTCTGTCTCCCCAGCGCTGTGTTTACTCAGCTCATTTCTGCTATTACCACATTATACAGGATAATATATGGTAATTCTTTAACTGTTTTTTCCGAGCTAGAGTCGTCTGACTTCAGCTTTTTCAGGTCCACTATGTTGCTTTAGGCACTATGGAATGTGTATAGCCCCGTCTGTAACTCCCCGGCTGCTCTCTCTCTCTCTCTCTCTCTCTCTCTCTCTCTCTCTCTCCCTCTTTCCTTTTTTCTGTGTTCTCAGTATACTGTACCACCACTTCCCTCTCCTTTTCATCTTGCACCTTCTCAGCTCGGCAGAAAAATAAAATCCAGTTGTGGGAGCATAACATTCGAGAGAGAGAAGGAGAGGGGGGGGAGAAGTAAAAAAAAAAAAAGAAGTGAGCGGGAGAATATGAAAGAATGCCAAAGAATAAGGAGGAGGTAGATATTGCTAACAAGGTTGCCAGAGACTCTTTTCATTTTTAATAGTCCCGTAGGAGGTCTGGCTGATAAAGTGTTATGTTATATTATTAAATCTTGGCAAAAGTTTGAGCTGCAACTGATTCCAACAGTAGCAGGTGTGAGAGTGAGTCTGTAGGTTAGATAAACTGCGGCGGAATTAACGGACAGCATCGCTGAGTCTGTAAAGATCCCTGTCTGGATCAGAGCTACTGTGAGAAAATTGTAAAGCTTTTTACATTTCAGTAATAAATGAGTATCAACAAGTCACAGATAATCTGCAACTACCAGTTTCTTGACTTGCTAATCCCTTCCGCTCTTTGATACCTCCGTAGTGATTCATCTCACAACGTACATCTGGCTCCTGCGTACATTGTGATTACATAGTCAGTGTCTTAGCCGACGTTATAAGCCGCTAATACAGCCCTGCTTTAAAACAGTGCATCAGGTCAATGCAGGATTGCGTTCGTTCTGCAGTCTTGCAAAAGTCGAGTAAGGTCCCCTTTTTTTCAGGACGTACCGGCCACACTGATATGAGTAGCAGCTTTGTAGCATTCACCGTTCCTTGGGTTTACATTGTATCCCCCTCTCCGCCAATTGATACCTTCTCTGTGATGATGAGACGGGAAATGATGCGTTTTGAATACAAAACTCTGGGATCTGCTCCTCTGGAAAAAAAATCCACCGGCACTGATGATTTCCACTGTTTAGTCCTTATTTGTGTGTTTTGGTTCTGCGATAATCATCATTTCCTTAAGGTGTTTCTGAGATCAATGAGAACAATCATTTTGCCGATTGTCATCCTCCTTTGTGCCGACTAATTGCCATTTAGTCATCTTTTTTTGATATAGCAAAAATCTATTTCTGTCCCCTTTTTCTCACTATCTCATTCTTTCAGGAAATTTTCCTCAATATGTAACATTATGTAATGCCGATGTATAGGAGACAAACATACAGAGCGCAATTACTGCATGAACGTAGACGCCAGAATCGGCAAAAAACTAAATATTTGCGGATATGTTGCCTGTTAAATGTCACCGTTGTGCACACATGTACATACACGGCTGTATGTGGTTGCCTGAGAGTGAGTGTGTGTGTGTGTGTGTGTGTGTGTGTGTGTGTGTGTGTGTGTGTCGGATCTTCTGCTGCTGATCTGAGATGTTCGGTGCATTCCTGAAGTCTTTTATTTTTTTGGTAATGATGAATTCTTTATAATTTACATACTTTTTGTGACATCACTGTTCCCCTCAGTGTTTACTCGAATTTTATTCTACAAGCCTCAGACTGCTGCTGAGAAGCTGAACCTTGATTTTCTACTGTGGTTTTTCCTACGTGTAGGTGGAAAGAGTTAAAAGTGACAATGAAAGTGGCGGCAGAGGTTGAGGTTTTCTGCAGCTGAAAATAGCGAGCATCTCGCTTGCCTGGCAAAGTGTACATGTCTTGTGGCTGCATTGCATTCTGGTCTACAGAGGCTGAGGGGGGACTTCTCAGTGCTTTTTATATAATGGATCTCTCTGTGTGATTGTTGAAAGGGTAGCTGATGAGCGACAGTCTTGCTCTTTGATTCTGAGGTACTGACACGAGAACCTGACCCTGACCGCAGATGTTTTGCTCTACGGAAGATATTTATTTATATTTGTCCCGCAAGGAAAACCGATGAAATAGACCCAGAAAAATGAAACGTGCATCAGCTTTTTAGCCGTGTCAAAGGTGTTTCAGTGTACCATCACCTGTGAGGTGGCCTGTCAGGAGATGATCTACCTGCTCCTTTCTGATTTGCAGACCTCTCTGACCCGCAGAGCCGAGCGCTGACTGAAGCTCTGCTGGATACGGGGTCCGTGTCTGGACTCAGTGAATAAGAGTCGTGGTAGCGTGACACCAGCCAGTTATTTCAGATGACAGGAGGGAGATAGAGCATGATAAAATCATTGTCCCGAACTCTCTCTCTCTCTCTCTCTCTCTCTCTCCCTTCTGTCTCCCCCACTCTCTCTCTCTCAGACAATCACTTACACACCTTTCATTCTTCTACAATACTCAAGTTAGGTTTTGTCTCCGAGCTCCTAGAATTCTATTACTCCCTAATTAGCAGCATTAATAAGCTTCAATTAGGCATATAGCTTTGAGTGCATGTGGCAGTCTGCCTCTTTCGTTCAGTGTGTGTGTTTGTGTGTGTGTGTCTGTGTGTGTGTGTGTGTGTGTGTGTGTGTGTGTCTGTGTGTGTGTGTGTGTGTGTGGACGAACGTCATCATGACACCCTGTCCTCTGGTTCTCTGGTGGCTTTCCACCCAACACCAACTGCCTAATGAGGGAGTGAAAGGCCACGGGCGGAGGGGGTGTGCGCTGCATATCGGTGTGTGTGTGCACTCGTGTTTGTGTGTGTGTGTGTAATTAAAGAGCAGTGTCAGCAGGAGGGACCTGTGTTAGAAAGGGTCACCAGAGCGATCAGCAGGCCATCGCCAACCTTTGGTCATTATCTACCGACATCGCCAATAAAGGCTTCTGGGCTTGTGTGTGTGTGTGTTTATGCATCTGTATGTGTGTGTGTGTGCATGTGTGTGTGGCCGGCTACTGAATTACTACAAATCGTACAGTTTATGCACGTTTGTGTCGCCGTAATTTAGCATACTGTTTAGCACTTACGTAGGGTTCAGATCAACTCTTGCTCCTGACGCCACCAAGTTTCATCAGTCTTGGTGTAGTACTCGTGCTGCTGCTGAAGATTATCCTCATTATTGATTCATATTTCAATCATTTTCAAATAATTGGTTTAGGAAAAGTAAAAAAAAAAATTGTATAAAGTGTCCATCACAATTTCTTGGAACATGTTACAGGTGCTTGTTTTGCACCAACCTACAGTTTAAAATCCAAACAAATGTCATTTCCAGTCACGTAAAAACAGGAAAAGACAGAAAACCCTCACTTTTCAGAAGCTTGAATGAAGCAGTGTTTGTTTCTTTTACAGTAGTTATTCTTATTTCTGTCTGTATTTCTATAGTGATGGTGGTTGTTGCAACTAGGATCTGTAAAAATGCAAACACAGATACACCAAAGCCAAGAGCGACATGTAATGCTTGGGCAGATGTTCAGAGAGGTGGTAAACAAGGTGACATGTCAGCCAGATCTACAGAAAGTACAGTAGGTCAAAGTTGAAGCCAGGAGTCAGTCTGAATGAGACAAAGTTACAGTGCCAGTATTATTGCGCTGCTGTAATGTCCATTTAGTGTTGTGACTTCAAAGAGGAGCAATGACCAAAATAATGTATTAAATTGGAATTATCCTTTAAATGTGAATTCTCAATTGTTCTAATAGGCACATCGCTGTTGTCCTCAGAGTTTGTGTTCGCTTGTTTGTCTTTATTTATTTTGGTTGTGTCGTCTTTCATGCGGTATGGATCAGTCCGCAGCCATCCAGCCTCCCGAGAGTCAGCACATCAATATCATGTTTACATTAGGCAGGGATTGACGGGCAGAGTCGTCTGCGTTCCTGCACTCATTTGTTTCATCTCAAGCATTTTTTTTCATGCGCATGTGTGTGTGCATATATCATGTGTGCACAAATCCTTGTGTTGATGCCATCTGCGTCTGCCGAGTGTGTTGTCTTCCCTGTCATGTGGTGTGTGTGAATTGCCATAGGTTGATTGGTTAGCCTGAGAGGCAGCAGTGGGAGTAACGGCAGGTGCTCCGGGGCAGCAGGGGGAGAGCCGCTGCGAGGTCCCCCAGCCACAGTGCCTTCCCTCTGGGCTTCCAGCTCCGAGCGGTGTCTGGGTTGCTGGGAGGCAGCTCCAGGCTCCTGGGGCCCTGATGCTAGGAAGAGATGCTTGGGATACGAGGAGGAGGGATGTGTGTGTGTGTGTGTGTGTTTGTTTGTGTTTGTGTGTGTTCTGTGGGGGGATCCCAAGCAGATTTGTTTACCGGTAATTAATTCACCTGATTGACATAACAGCTGCCGGAGCAATGGGAAGGCAACGGCATATGTGTGTGTGTAATATATACAGTACGCTCCCATGCATAGTCACTATGTGTGAGTGAGCATAGTAATGGCTGCATACCTGTTGTGTGCGTGTGTGTGTGTGTGTGTACGCATGCCTGTGCAGAGAGCAGCCATCGAGGGCATTTCCATGTGGCAGGGTTGGGAGTCGGGTTCCTGGCAGAGCAGCCCAGCAGCTCTCCGTCTTCCATCGATTAGACCCGTCTGTCGGCCGGCAGCCCTGCTTACACTCCTGCCTCTCCTCCGCTAATCCTTATAGAGTTGACTTCACTGACAGACTTATTGGAGCACTCGAAGCTGAGGAGGAGAAGGAGGGCTGTGACAGAAGGACAAATGGGGGAGCTGAGAGGAGAGGGTGATGGCGATGACAGTTTGAGGAATCCCTGTTTTCGTTACGGAAACCAACAGTTGCTGCTAATCAGCCTGCAAGTCACAAAGCGTTCGTGGACAGACACACAATGGAGCACAAACACAACTCAGTTTATTCCTGCACGGATCTCAGTTTTAATGAATTATTAGTCTTTTTCATAGTAAGCCTCACCCTTTCTATTGCACCAAGGACAAGTTATTTACATGAACAGCTTTTTCGGCTGCTTTTTCAGCAGTATTCACAGTGTATGCTTTTTTGTGGAGCTGTGGAGCTCTGCTCTGCAAAGACTGAGAGAGAGGAAGAGGGAAGTGACTGAATAATGTAAGCGCGTAGAAGAATTGAACTGGAGTGTGTGTGTGTGTGTGTGTGTGTGTGTGTGTGTGTGTGTGTGTGTGTGTGTGTGTGTGTGTGTGAAAACTTTGTGTTCAGAGCCTCAGGGTGCAGCGATGGACTTTTTACATTTTCATGTGCTTGTGATCTCGTTACACAGTGTGTGTATGTGTGTGTGTGTGTGTGTGTGTTTGGGATACAGAGTGTGTGTGGGGGTCGCTGAAGACTGTACGGTTAGTCCAGGCAGAGTCCTTTGTGATCTGAAAGAAACACAGACTCGCACACACACATACAGTACACTCACAGACACACTCACACAAGCACTCACAGGTCGGTATCAGTGTTGTTGTGGCCAGCAGGTAGCAGTGTGTTGGCCTGCTTGTCTGGACCCAGATAACAGCAGATCCATTACCCCCTGGAAGCTGAGGTCTGATCACTGGACAGATAGAGCCGCTCACTCACTGTCTGTGGGCCATCCAGCTAGCCAGCTAGCCGGCCAGCCTCCACTGTGGAGCTAAAGAGGATCACAACCAGGGGCGAGAGGGGAGCAGACTCCCTCTGTTCAAGGAAATGATCAAATAAATGCTTAATTTTACAGAACGACTATTCTTTTTATCATTTACTCAGAGATGGAAAACTGATAGAGTCCTTTATGTCTAGGCCTACAGTGCAATATATACAGTACGGTGACGAATAAAATGACCCTGATTATAAAACAGCCTCATTTAATGCAATGAAAGACAAGACTAGTTTGCCATATTAATCACATTGTTGATATCATTACCATGAAAACTGCATTGTGTAGTTCAGTTAGACAGAAAAACCTTGTGATGTCATAAAGTAGTTATTACCAACCTTCAATGGAATATTCTACCCAAGACCAAGATGAGAAGATTGATGCCACTGCTGAATACGTAGCTAGTGCATTTAGAGGTTAGCTTAGATTAGCACAAAGACCAGAAAACGGGGGGAAGAGCTAGCCTGGCTCTGTCTGAAAGTAACAATGTCCCCCTAACAGCACCTCTAAAGCTTGTCAATGGACATGTTACATGTTATATCTCGTTTGATAAATCCAGACAAAAACGGTGTAAAAGATAGAAATTGTTGCTTTACATGGGATTATGTGTTGAAATTTTGTACACTTTTTGAAGGATTGATTAGTTGAGATATTACTTGTACATGTACAAATTGTGGTAATGTAATCACTGGAAATAACAGTGCTGACATTATGTCGCATGTTAGCATGCTAACTAGCTAGCCCGGTCCGTTCTGTGCCGTAATACAAGCCCAAGTCTGTACAGGTAGCTGCACATCGCTCACTGAGCTCACTAGCGTACAGCAGCTTTATTTAACAACAGTTAGCAGTTACTCTGGTCAAATGCTGACCCCTATTTTATTGCATTGACCCTCAGCAGTTGGCTAATTCTTACCTATATCACCTTTAATTGGTGAGCTCTAGAGGTCCTGGTGGTCCAGGCTAGCTGTTCCCCCCTGTTCTCAGTCTTTACACTAAGCTAACCTAAGCAGATGCTAGCTCTAGCTTCATATTTATTGTATAGACATCAGAGTGGCATGAACTTTTAATCTAAGTCTTAGCGAAAAAGCAGTTACGGTAAGTGTTTATTCTCAAAATGTCAAATGTACACACAAAAGTAGATTGGTCCCTGGTCTCCTAGGTGTTCAGGAGCATTCACCCTTAAACAACCCTTCAAATTGCGAGCAGAGACATGATAAAAGGTATCAATGCGGAGGCAAGTATGAAAAAAATGTGTGTATCCCTCAAAAAAACAAAGCCACACAACAGAGAACGTACTGGATGAGCGAATGAACGAACAGAGAGCTTCACATCTCTAAAATATTGAATACTTAATTGATCTGGAAGCTCTCTTTCCAGTATAGAATCGGACCTGAAGAGGGTGAACGTGGCCAACAAGCGAGATCATTAGTTCAACTGGATGAAGATGGTTCGTATGAGAATTTGTGCGAAAGGAACGAAGATAATGCAGCTCTAATGGTTTTATGGAGGTAGGGACAGGGTGAGACAGACAGAGGAGCGTGTGTGTGTGTGTGTGTATGTGTGTGTGTGTGTGTGTGTGAGGAGTTAACGCTGTTCAGTTGTTGTGTGTGTGTGGTGTATATGTGCGTCAGGTTTGTTTGTGTGCAGAGAGAGAAAAGGAGGGAGATAGTGGCAAACAGGGCAGCTATCAAAAGCCACAGGCTGCTTTAAACTCTGTCTCTGTTTCTTCTTCTGTCTCTCTTCTTTTCTCTTTCTCTCTCTCTCTTTTCTCTCTCTCTCTCTCTCTCTCTCTCTCTCTCTCTCTCTCTCTCTCTCTCTCTCTCCCTCTCTCCCCCCCTTCCTCCTCCCCCCTCCCTCTCTCTCTGCTCCCTGGCCATGCTGATGATTGACGGCCTGAGGGTTTTAATGGGCACTGGAGAGCAGGAGCTGAGGTCGGGGTTGTCATGGCAACTAGGAGAAGGGGCCTTTTGCTGCTGCTTCACCTGAGTACTGTGGAGCAACACACACACTCACACACACACACACACACACACACACACACACACACACACACACACACACACAAACACACTCGCCACACTAACTTACATGCCAGCACCACTTCCATTCACTCTTCCTCACTCCCTGAGATGCCCTGCCGTTCATCCAGCTACCTCTGGCCTCCTCTCTTCCTCCTCTTGTTCTCATTTCCATCCTCCTTTTGTTGTTCTCTCCCGGTGTGTGTGTGTTTAATACAGAATTTACTCTTTTTGTAAATTGTGTTGTATCGTTTTTCAATACACAGCTCACAGCTGCACACTTTATAGGGCCCAATTAGAGGTCAGAAGTGTGTTACATCTCTTTGTTTTTTCTTTTTTGTAAAGTTGCCCCATCCATCAAACGTCACTCTGTTATGTCTGCTGTAGAGGTGTTTGGTCCAATTTTGGACATAATCCAAGACAGACCGCTGGTAAACCAAGTTTGCAACCCTTTTGCCTGGAGAGCTTCTTTTTCAGGATTAGGTGACTGAATAAGCATATGACAGAATTATATGTTGGATGCAGGACAGGACAGAAAAATGTCTCCTGACATTGGGCATGTTTAGTAATTTATGTTTATTAATTTATTTATTTTTCTTATTAGAATTGTATTGCGTTCTTGGCAAGAGCTTTATAAGAAAGCCACTGTATCGCAGCACATCGCATCGTATCATATTGTATACAGGTTGACTTCTCCTTTTATGAGTTTGGTAGTGGGAATAGGGGGAGACAAGTATACCGAGAGAAAACTTCACCCAACAAGCAGCAGCTATTGAAATTCACGGTTCAGGATCAATCTTGGCAGAAAAACTTATCTCGTCTTACAGTGATTATGATTGTGATCAGAGCCGATAGCAGGTCTACACATATTGATACGTAGATCTGAGAAAAACAACAATTAAACTAGATCGGACCCTTTGGTCCGAGCATAATCTGGTCATGGGTTTGGTCTCGACCAGTCTTGACGTGTAAAAACTTCTACAGGAAAGTCTCTTTTCAAGATATTTATTTGGCATTTATTTATTATTTATTCCTTAATTTGATAGTAGCACTTAAGGAACATGGGTAGAGATGACATGCAGCAGCGGCTCTCAGCCAAAATGAGGTTGTGAAGGCCGCAGCCACTTTATACATGTATCAGATAGTGTAACCATACTTGAATTTTTATCTTTTATACAGTTCCGTAAAAAACGCTGATGCTTCATACCCCTTTCGATACCATGCGCGGTGTACGTGTTAACTGACCATTGGGTTCAAACATTCAGAACTGATACGCATCGATATATTTTCGACTACAAGAAGTTTAAAAAAGTACTTGGCAGAAAACTGTGCATGAACCTCATATGAGATGGGTTAATGTTGAGCTATTGACCTGTATATCGGGCCGTCTCATTCAGCGGACTGTTTGCTAAATAACATGAATTATTAGTAATAACCTTCCTTGACTGTCTGTTTTGGTTCATACTCTTGACTTATCGTCTGCCTACTTGTCTGCTGTTGAGGCGGGGAGGAACCAATGCAGTTCACACACACATGCACACAGACCTCAAAGTATGTGTGTGTGTCCTGCCTCATGGCCCCGGGGCCTGTTAGCGTCTGGGCTGTGCGGGTCAGCCGAGGGATGGAGGGATTGTTTGCTCGGGAAGTGAGTGAAGCTCTAGTTACAGCGGGGGGAGGGGCCGGAGCAGAGCTGTGTGTGTGTGTGTGTGTGTGTGTGTGTTTGCGTGTGTGTGTGTGTTTCCTGATTTTCTGAATTATCTTACGTTTGGCAGCTAACAGATTTTGTTCATAAAATTAACACCAACTAACTTCTTTATGATTGTGCAACAAGTCCTCCAACTTAATCAGTGAAATGATTCATTGTGAGCATTTTTCAGATCTTTTGATCACTCCCGCGGTTGTAGGCAACGTGTAGGCAATTAGAAACTAGTTGGTTGCGGTTCAAGAAACACTGTGGTCATTGACAGTGTGTCCGTATGGAGGGAGGGTTGTTTTTTAGCTTTATGATCCCTCCTCCACAGCGTTGGACTGAACTGGCTCCGCATTCTGACTGAAAATTTGTTCTCTGGGTAACTTTTTTCGTCTCCTCGTCTCATCGCTCTGTGAATTTTTCTCAGAGCTCAGACTAAGCAGTCATGACCAAACACCGACTGTCAGCCTCACCGCCTCAGAAGAAAAAACCAGAGCAGCAGCAGCAGCAGTGTCACATCTGTCTTCCCCCTGATGTTGAAAATCATTATGATTGAGAGCAAAGATGAAGGAAATGATGCCAGAGTCATTGCTAGGAATTTAACTAAATCCTCCGAAGCATGGGAGTGGTCTGGATAATGAACTTCAATACTTTTACTCAATGAAATGTCTGTAATATTGAGTGTAAAACTATTGGCAAGTAAAAGTTGGCAAGAACGCTTGATCAAATCCTTACTCTCACTGAAAAAGTGAATAGGATGCATATTTAAATCAGTAAAAACAGAACTTTGACATTTGATCTCCCGCTCTACATGGAGGAGCTTTCATTTCTGAAATAGTTGCAGTGTTGCGTGTGGACCTTGAGGAGTGTTATTGTTCAGTCAGACATTGTGTATATGTACAGTTTGCACATCTTCACATAGTTTGTGTAGTCAGCAGACCAGTTTGGGCTTTATTTTTTACAGCTCAACAAAGTAGATCTGGAAAAAGCTTCTCTCCTATGTTATTTTTTTTTAAACTTCCTGCTTGTAACTCCACAGTTTCTTGTTCAGCTCGTCCAGAATAAAGGTGAAATTTGTTTTTGGCCATCTGGTGCGGTCAGACAAACTAAAAGTTCACTGGAAGCGTGCTGAAAGACTTAATGTTCCTCCTAAACTATCTGCATCTTAACAAGATAGCTGTGTGCCCTTCATCAAATAATTCATCACCGTGACTAAAGAATCCTATCTTCATCAGTTATCAGTAATTGCTCCATTTGTGGGCAGAAATTCGCTGAGTGTAATCAGGGCTGCTGCAAGTTTTGTGACCAATAATTTCGCGATAGCTGCCATCCGATTATGTCCAGTGATTATTTTTTGCACCTTGCTGATGGTGAGCATGAACACTGACAGTATGCTGTTCTTCCTTGTGTTTTTTTTTTTGCAGAGTGCGGCCGCTGCCCCCAGTCCAGTGATGGGCAACATGCCACCCAATGACGGCATGCCAGGAGGACCTATGCCCCCGGGCTTCTTTCAAGTAAGAAAAATAACATTTCTCGCTGACTTCAACCCTCGCCCACCCCCACCTCCAGCCATCGCACGCCCCCGATAGCTCCCCCGCCCATCCCGTAGCCATCGCTAAGCCTATCCTTCTGTCTCCTCCTCCTTTTTTAGCCTCTTTAGCTGTCCTAATCCCTGTCCAGATGTGTTCCCTTCTCTGTCTCTCTGCCTCCGTCCCATATGTCCATGCTCGGGTTGTTAACTCCTGGTGCTCTGCTGTAGAATCGAAACAAGTGACTCCTTTCTGATGCATTGTAGCCAGTCACATATGAAAATGTCTTTAAGTGAGGGTGGTAATAGGGAGAGGAGAGGAGAGGAGAGGAGAGGAGAGGAGAGGAGAGGAGAGGAGAGGAGAGGAGGCTATTTTCTCTGGTTTGTGTTGCTTCACTAATTCCTCCTGTCATCACTGTTCTCTAAAGGCTGTCTCTGAGGCTGACGAGGTCACACACACACACACACAGACGCACGCTCTCCATTTCCATCACTCCTCATTTCCCTCTCGTACGCAAACAGGCACACACGCGAGCCTTATTTAACACTTTGACACACATTTCACCAACAACGCTTAAAATATCTGCACACCTGAAGATATTCACTGAATCACATATCATAGATATATTTGCTGAAAAAATGTATCATCCTGAAGAATTTCACTGTTAAGACAGTTGTTTGAGTGAAACATTAGGTACACGCAAAAAAAACCCCTGTAAATATTTCACACACCATTTCAGTAGCGGTGCACGCATTTGGGAGCAGTTACATTTTTATGAATGTGAAGGAATAAAAGTGGCTGTGTCTTTTTATTCAAGGGCAGGGCAGGCAGGCAATCTTTTGATGGTAAAAACTGTCCCAATTCCAGGAAAAAAAAAGTCCACAAGTTGTCTAAAACTGTAAGCCGTACAAGAGCCTTTAAAGGAGTAGTTTCAAATGTTTATACTTATTTACTGAAAGTTGAATCACAAGCACGATACGACTCGGTCATGTCTGTACAGTCAATGTGAAGCTCCGGCCAGCAGCTGCTTAGCTTAGCTTAGCATTAAGAATGGTGCTGCATTTCATTTGAACAGGGAAGTTGAAACTTCCGAGTTCCCATTCGGCAGTTTCAACTGGAACACCGCCGAAAGCTAGATTTCGCGCCTCACCAACCCCGACCTCAAAATCTGAGATGGCTGTTCCGCTAATCAACAGCGTAGGACATACTGTTTATCAGCACTTCTGTCTTACTTGTATTCCAGTATTCTGACTTGCTGTACTGGAATGTCAACTATGGTTTGACGTCATTTGCCGCTCTGACTTCTGAGGTAAATGGAGCGCACCATGGAAACAGGGAAATATTTAGCCTAGCTCTGTCAAAAATCAACAAAATCCATCTATAAGCATCTCTTCAGCTTACTGATCAATTGGTTTGACACATTTCTTTACTTAAGCCTGGCTGACCCATCGAGGCTAAGCTAATAAGCTATTGGCTGCAGCTTTTTATTTAAAGAACAGGCATGTGAGTGGTATCAATCTTCTTATCTAACTTAAGAAACGCAGGAAAGCAAATATGTCTGATGACGAACAGTGCTGTCTCCTGAATTAAAAATGTAACAATCAGCGCTGAAATCATTAGTGGTTTACAGGAAATTAATTGCTGTTTTGATAATCAATTAATGCTTCTCGGTTTAATTTTCAAGCTAAAGTGCCGAACAGATGTCAGTTCCGCCATGTCATGTGTGCGGATTTGCCACATTTTTCAGAAGATCACAGGGGGCAATCTGAAGAACCTGGAAACAATGACGCACATATTTTTTACTATTGATTGAAAAAATATTCTGAAATAATAATCTAAATTGCAAATCAATGGTAATTGCAGCTCTGATTTTTGTACATATTTGAATGTCTGCTTTTGTTATACAGACATACAAAATGTCCATGAAGCCCCTCGTATTAAACACGTTTTTACAAATCTGCTCCGATTGGACTTCCAGTATGCCTGATGTGTAAATACATACATACAGCGTGGAACAGTATATATTTGTCGGCGTTGTCTTGCACAGGGTTGATTGGCAGCATGTCATGTGTGTCTGTGTGTGTGTGTGTGTGTGTGTGTGTGTGCGCGTGCTGGGGTCGTGGAGAATGTTAATGATGTATGAGCAGTGAGCAGGCCTGGGAGAAAGCTATCTGATGGTGTTGCATGAGTGACATTGCTTTCCATAAATAGACCCTGGGTGCATGGGAGACAGACAGATAGAGAGACAGACAGGCAGACAGACAGACGGGCAGACAGACAGGACAGGCAGTGGGGACAGCAATATTCACTCTCTTCTCTCCTCCTCGCGTCTCTTTGCTTAGCTAAGCAAATCCGAGCAGCGAAGGTAAAGAAAATAAAAAGTGTGAACTGAGGCTCGATGTACCGCAAAGAAACACAGACAAAGTGTTCCTCTGCGCCTCTCCAAACTTTACAACAGCTTTCTCCTGAATCGAGCAGGATATTTAAATGTGCTGTGCTGTGTCCACATGGCGTCTTCCAACCTCAACTACAGCTAAAACAACACACACAGGCACACACACACACCACTCAGGTAGCTGACATTCACTCCCTGGTGAACTAATGGTTGCGGTCAGCGCTGAAAGTGCACGCTACTGAGTCTCCCGCAGTTCATTTATTCATTCAGGTGAAGGGAAAGCAGATTTTTTTTTTTTTTAATCTTTCTCTCCCGCGTAGAGCTTTTACTCACATTCTCATCTGTTACACTGGAGGTGAGGTCAGTCTGTAGTGTTTGAGTGCATCAGACTCAAAAAACGCTCATTATGTGTGAGATGAGGATTTGTGAATGGATTCTGTCAGCTGAGACTGAGTTTTTTTCTCCACGCTTCAGTCATCCCTCGTCTCTGCTCCGGGTCTCAACTTCCTCCCGCCACCTTCCTCCCGCTCATCTCTCCTTCGCACGCCCGGCATCCTTCTCCCTGACATTTCCTCACTCTCTCCATTTCCCTTGTCTTTGAAACTATTATTTTCTCGCTCGTACACACACACACCGCTTCAGTGACACATGCTTACTCACCAACTCTGTTGTGTGTGAACTGTTCACGTGCGCTTGGTGTGTGTGTGTGTGTGCTGCAGAAATTTTTCCCAGTTGCACTAGCGGGGTAATTAACATAGGTGACCCCAACACTGTTATTGGCTGTGGTCCTGGGAGAGAGGGATGAGGGGCAAAGGAGGGACAGTGAAGGAAAATGGAGGTGGAGGGAGGAGGAGGACGGGGGAGGAGGGTGTGCGCTCCCTTGCTCCCCCTAATCTGTAGCTGGAGGACGAGCTGGGCATGAGAGACATGGAAGGAAAAAGTGGCAAAAATAACAGAGAGATGCTGTTGGGATCTGACTCTCCCGCTCTCTCTCTACACATATACTATACTATAATTCTCCTCTCCTCTCTGTGAAAGTCCATCACTGCTGCATCACAGCCCTCTGGGGAGGACAGGCAAAGGGGGAAGATGAGGGGGGAGGAGGAAGAGAGAGAGGAGAGATGGAGTTAATGACAGGGAGGAAGAGGGAAAAAAGAAAGCAGCAGAGAGTGTCGGAGTGGAGAGGACACGAAGCAACGGGAAAGTCTTTCAAATGTTTTTTTTGTTTTTTTTTATTGGACTTCAGAGATTTGTGCTCACAGAAATGACAGCTGACGACAATAGTGGACAGTCTATAGATTTGCCTCCCATCTGCCATTTCGTAGACAGAAATGAAATAATTTAGGGGTGTTAAGATTCGCCGCACAGCTATTTATTTATTTATTTTTTTACAATGCACAGATGTATAGACAACTGGACTGAACAATGAGAAAGGGAGACAAAAATCTGGAAGGAAATGGCACAAATAAGAGCACCGGGCTCCCATCCAGGGAACAGCAAATTAGATAAAAATGCGCTCTTTAGAGATTTATATGGTCCATCTGTCAAATAATGCCCCAGAAATCCCTCTTTGTTGACCTTATTCTCTGATCTACACGTGGTACGTCAGGTACTCGAAAAACTTAATGCGCCCCATTAAGTCTGTAAACCAGTTGGGGTGGGGCAGCCGCTCTCTACTAAACTAGAATGGCACCTCTTGCCAAAAAAAAAAGGGGGGGATCCGAAGTCAAGGGCAGCGCGTTTTACTGCAGGTAATTGCGGCTCTTCAGGGACAAACAGCAAAAAAGCACAACAAGAGGATTAGGTTTGATTACACATTTGAGAACAAGCAACACAGGTATCAAAGACACATTTTAAGAACCTGTTCAAAGCTGACACATGGCAGGCACATGGTGAATTAGGGAGACATCTGTGCTCAGTCATTTATTTATCAAAGGTAGGACTGATCGCAGGGTTCATTCCGGTCAGCGGCACTACAGAGATGCAGATAAATAAGGTGAAGTGCTTAAAATACGTGAATGGGAGACTGAAAATCCGGCAGAGACTACTGAAGAATGGAGGCTCGGCGATTGTTACCTGCGAGGGGTCAGATGTCAAATCTCTGTGTTTGGTCGGGGTCAGAGGATGTAGGCTACTGGTTTAGGTCCCGAGGGACAGAAAAGATAGTCTCAAGGTTGTTCGGCGGCTTTTTTTGTGGACATTTCACCCGATCCTGTGTGAATCAAACAGATTGTTCAACTCCGGCAACTGATTGTGTATGAAAAGCTCGGTTAAACATTTTAATCTCTTCTTAGCCGTATCTGAGATAGCGGCGTGAATAGAAAGACTCAAAAAGACTGATGCTAAAGGACCCAGGTGAGAGTGTGCAGGTAGAACTTTTCACTCCTGCCTGCACTGAGACCCATTGAGCGGAGGAACTGTCTCTGACTCTTATCGTCGCGGCTTATCCTTGAGAGGAGAGCGGCAAAAATGATACCTGAACAATTCTCATTGAATGATAGACAGACACTTGGAGATGAGAGGCAAGTCCTCGGCAAAGGTTTCCTCCATCCATTGTCTGCGTGTAGCTAACGTTCGACTTGCGTTGATAACAGTCTTTGTCTCTTATCCATCCCTATCAGCGGCACGTTCTCCGATACGGTGTGTTTTATCTGTTTAGAGACATGCCTAAGAACTCCCTCTAAACACATACACACACAAACACTGAAACTTCAGCTCTGAGCTCTGAACGCTCCTGTCAGCTAAGGAGGGGGAGATCACAGATATATATAAATCATTTGCTGCCATCCTAACATGTTTAAACGGCTGTCAGCGTTTTCACGGCCGTCCTCCGGGGAGAAAACACCCCGGATAGCGTGCTCCCATCTCGGCACTGACGTGTTGCCATGCCTCTATATACCATGAGCTAGCAGGAGACCCACTGCTGCCACTGCTGCTCTCTCTGGAATGTTAGCAAGGAATGACAATGAGTGTGTACTCAGTCTGTGTGTGTGTGTGTTTGTGTGTGTGTGTGTGTGTGTGCGCGCACATACGTGTGTGTGTGGTGCTGTTCCTCCTGGCTTTGTTTGTTGTGTTCAGTGATGCAGGCTGCTTTGTGTTCTCGCTCTCTGTTTGTGTGTGTATGTGTATGTGTGTGTGTGTGTGTGTGCATGTGTGTGTGTCCAGTAGTTTACGGCAGTTACACACTGCCCTCTAGTGTTAGGAGCCGTAAAGAGGAAGAAGAAAACTCTTCTCACTGCTGCTCTTCCATCTCTTCCCTCTCTCCCCTCTCTCTCTCTGTTAGTGGTCCATCAGGGGCAGCGGTGTGGGTCTTCCTTAAGCTGAAATGAGTGGTGGGGAGGCGAGGGGGTTGTGTTGATGGGTTTGTGGTACTGTGCCAAGCTGTTATCTCCTTAGCCGGGTAGAAAATGATTTTATTAATTGCTTCATTTAACGCTCCCCGTGCCCCCCGCCTTCTCCCCCTCTCTCCTCCACATATGCACAAACAACGCCGCGCAAACACACCCGCGCGCACACACTCTCCAGCCGAGCCACTTTTTCAAAACTCACCCCGCGTACACCTCTGTGACAGTTGAAATGTTCTCTCTCCCTGCCTCTCTCTGCAGGGACCTGTAGAGAGAACAGTGCGGCCATAAAGGCCATATGCTGGCCCATTCAGATGTAATAGTAGGAAGGCCTGGAGAGGCCCAGCCAGAGGAGCTCTGCTCCATTATTGCACATTATAGAGGAACAAGAGAGGAACAGTGTGTGTGTGTGTGTGTGTGTGTGTGTGCGTGTGTGTGTCTGTGTGTGTGTGTGTCTGTGAGAGAGAGAGAGAGAGAGAGAGAAAGAGAGAGATTGTGTATAACGTACACTGCAGGGACAAAAATGTCTTTACACAGCCACATTACAGAGACTAACTCTCATTTGGGAGCTAAAGCTGGTCCCACAAAATGAACTGTTAAATTTTCAAGTTAAGACTCTGAGGTTTTTGGTTAAAGGTAGATCATGGCTGGAAACTAATGTAACTCAAAGCAATGTCCTCCTAAGTGACTAAAACCAGCCTGTCTGTGTGTGTGTGTGTGTGTGTGTGTGTGTGTGTGTGTGTGTGTGTATGTGTGTAGAGGAGAAGCAGACTACTACAGCTGGAACAGTGCAGCCAGGCCCCGCAGGGGTGTCTTGTTAGACATACACACACATTCACACACACACACACACACACACTGGCACGTCAACAACAATAACCTCTGAGGTCAGACAGAGCTAGCGTTGCATTAGCCCCAGTGTGAACCTGCTGAGAGACAGAGCGAGCCAGTACAGCTGGTGTTAACCACCCAAAACATACACACACAGAGCGGCTGAACAACCACAATGGCACCGGTACAAACGTCATGACTGTGCCAACAAATCCAGAGCACACTGTACGTACAACTGAACACACATTTACAGATCGCTGGAGTAGATTACTGACCGTGTAGGTTGTGTAGCTGGTTAATAAGTGGCTTTATTGAAGATGTGACTGCTGCTCAGATGAGCCGGTGTCGCGATAATGAGATGACAAGAATCAATGCAGTGAGAGAAGTCAACTGGCATGTCTCAAAAGGATCGGAAGCACCTGTATTGAGATCCCTGCTGCTGCTGCTGCTGCTGCTGCTGCTGCTGCTGCGCGCCACATTTTTGCCTTTTTAGAAAAGGGTTGTGAGTCCATGAATAAGTGCTTCTGCTCACGAGCGGTATTGTTTTCACGTGTATGCACAAGCTCATCTCTTCCTGCCAAAATGTGAGCTCTTGTACGCTGTACCTGGCAGCGCGGCGGCACTGTATCTGTGCCTGTGGGAGCGCACATGTTTCAAGCTGTCAGTCAGGCATGTTTATTTTCCCAGTGTGGCAGCGCCCACAGGTTCCCGGTGCTCAGCTCTGTCGGCACTCCACCATCCCAGCCACGCCAGCAGAGCACTCACACTGGGAGGGCGACGCAGTGGGCAGTGTGGGAAAGTGAGGCAGAGACAGACGAGGGTGGGGAGGGAGAGAGGGTGAGGGAAGGAGGGATTTAAAGGCAGTGTGTGTGTGTGTGAGCTTGTGTGAGGCTAAAAAAGAGAGACTGGTTGTGTGCGTCGGTGCAGAAAGAATTATTTAATCAATTGAAATCGGTCAATAGAAAATTACAACAATTTAATGACACCAAATGTGAAAATTTATTCCAGCCACTACGAGTAGAATTCTAAAATTTTTGAATTTGGCACAAGGGTAGTAATATAAAAAAAGACGCCGGTGCCACTTTCAGATGATGTGATGAATGCAGCAGTTCTCCACAGGATTGTCTAATTTTTCTCAAAAAAAAAAAACTGTCAATTTAAAAGGTGCAATTTCTAAGAATTTCAGTTGAAATGCTCAAATATTTCCTTAAAGTATGTACAGAATGTGAAGAAATTTCAATTTGACGTCATAGTGTCTCGTCTTTGAATTGCAGTGTTGCAGAGATATCTTCCGAAGTTAGCACGCTAACCAAATAGCCCTGGTCCGTCCCAGGCCAAAGCTCCTGTGCTAGAAGTGTAAACAAGACCACTTCCCTGGTGCTCCAAGCTCCCATTCCAAACCACTAGATGCACAGCTAACTGAGCTAACACGCTAACAGCAGCCACAGTCAGTGGTTTCTCTGTTGATATGCTACACCCTGTTTGTTCTGAGCATGTATTCAACAGGTGGCTGACTTTACACACTACACCTTTAATTTAATATCTGAGGGTTTTGACTGTGACGCAAATGAGCAATCTGATTGATTCAGAAAGTAAACTATTGCTCTGGAAATAATCACAGAATTAACTAAGATTATCTGTTTATAGAGCACATGTATAAAAAAAAGGAATGTTAAATCAATAAAGGAACAGTTCTAACCTCAGTGTACGTGCATGATCAAGTGAATGTGAAATTATGTAAACATGCCTGTCAGGGCTTGTGTATGTGTTCCTGTGTGTGTGTGGTGTGTGTGTGTGTGTGTGTGTGTGTGTGTGTGTGTGTGTGTGTCTCAGGTTATATTGCACATGAGTAATCCCCTAATCCTTCAGCTTTTCACTGCGATGTCAGATACACACCTGTTGAAGTAACACCGCCCTCCTCTACCCCTCTGCAGCCCCCTTTCAATTCACCTACTGTACAGGCACACACGTACCTGTTAAAAAGAGGGAGACCTCATATTCACACTCATCACCACTCAGTTGCTCAGTTCACACACAAACACACACACACACACACCTGTAATGTTACCTGATAGCAGAGTGCTTGAGAGAGGCTCTGGCAGACCACAGTAGATAAGCCTGGTCTGGCAACGGGTGGTCCTCTTTCTCCGTATTGATGTTTAGGTGGTAACAGTTCTCTGCAGGACTGACTGCCGCTGGAGTCAGATGAGGTTAGTGCAGGAAGAGGCGACAAGTCCGAAGTTCACACTGTATTCACTTTAATGTACTTAACACAGTGTGTGCTCCGAGAGATTAACTTGAGGAAACGGTGGATTCACTCTCAAAAATGCAAACTGAAACTGCAGTTCACATACCAGTGATTGAGTCATCCAACCAGAGTGGATTTAAGAGGCAGAATATTCGGTTTAATTTCAGTTATTTTCAACCTAGGCCTCATTTTTACATATCGTGGCGCAACGCTGTCTGATTAGGTTCAGATATTTGGCACTCGTCTGGAGAGTGAATGTGAGCACCAAAATTAGGCTTGCTTCGGCCCTTCGACTGGATACTGGGCAGCAGCACCTCTGTTAAACCAGATCAGAGCTCATCATGGCCCAGACTTAGAAAGATATTTGAATATACCCAGAATTATCATTTGGCAAAATAACATGATTGTAAGATTGTAACGTTTGATTAAAGTCCAGCTCGTGAATTGATCCGACCTCAGCCTGGCAATTAACAATTCCTGGACGTGAAAATCAATGCGGCCCTCTGCAAATGTCAGCGCCAAACCTTGTTTCATGCATTTCCTGTTGATGTGGTAGAATAGCTATGATAGTTGTGCTGCAATTGTATATACTTTTATTGGACATGCTGCAATAACTCTCTGATTGTAATGGCAATTAAAGCTGCGCTAAATAATCTCTGACACTGGCGGCAGAAACAAGCAACAAAGTGTTGCTATTGTGTATCAGCATACTGGTTTGTAGGGGCAACATGTTAGCTAACAGTAACCTCCTGACTCGCTTCCTGTGTGTCTCTTAGCAGTCGTTCCTTTATTGTGTCTGCTCATGTGTCATGCTGGCCAGGTATCATACTATTTTGTGTCTTAAATCATTTCATGGTTTTATATGTGTGGCATGAGCAGCGTCACCGGACTTCAATTGCACAGACCAAGAAGCCAAAACAATGAGCTAAAAGGGGCACAAAAATAAGTAACAGAAAACTGCACTCTGTTGTTGATTCACAGTGGGATTGGTGGTGCTATCATCAACCATTTCATTCAAGTGCTATTTGTGTACTTTTACCAGTGAAGTGATATATGTGTACTTTTACTCAGGCATGACTTTTAGGTACTTTATACAACACTGTGAACACGTGAGAATGAGATTATAGTCATTTAAAATTTTCAGACTTTTTCTTTTCATAATCAGCAGAAGTGGAAATATTTTGTTTTTTTTCTCATACCTCTACATCTCATACTACTTTTTTACAGAAGTTATGAAAACTGGTATATACCTGAACTTGAAAAAGGTGCTCATGCGAGGTTGTTGAAAATAATATTTGAATATAAATATAATAATATAATAATATAAATGCATTATTGTAGCATTTTATTGACACTGTTTTGAATTTTTCTTCACCAGGGTCCTCCAGGATCTCAGCCTTCCCCTCACACTCAGCCTCCCCCACACAACCCCAGTAATCCCATGATGGGACCTCACGGGCAGGTAAGATGGAAGTGTTCATGCTCACTCTCTCACTCACTCACTCACTCACTCACTCACTCACTCACTCACAATAGTGTACAAACAGCACACGGGTCCGTTGTTGTGCTAACGGACAGAACGGGCGGCATCCGCGATGGTGGGTTGGATGAATAATTTAGCTGTGTTGGCCCAGCTGTAAGGAGCAGAGGTGCATCTGGAGGGCCTTCTCTCTCCCTCAGCCCGGCACTCACTATCCCATAGTCCATCAATAGACCATTAATATTGCAGCAGAGCCTGACACTGTGCAGCTCTTCGTGCACAAACCCACCACAACATGGTCAAAGGCGGAGAGGAGAGGAGAGGAGAGGAGAGGAGAGGAGAGGAGAGGAGAGGAGAGGAGAGGAGAGGAGGCTAGTAGTTTCAGTAGTAAGTCTGTCTTTACCTCAAGGGCTAACTGGGATTATATAACTCGTCCTCCATTTGCCCCAAATGCACACACACCCACACACACACACACACACAAAACATACAGTGCATAATTACCGTTGAAAGCCAGTCTCCTGTTGTATTTGTGTTGTCTGTGCTTATCTCTGTATGAAAACAATGATACGAACATTATTCGGCTGTTCATGCTCCGTGACCAGAACACACAACTCTTACCCGATCTGCATGCAGATCAGCATTGTTTCCCCTTGATAGTAAAATAGTTGGATTGGGTTTAGAATTAATTCTCATCACCTCGCGCTGAAATGTGGCTCGCTGGCTGTGTGTATTTGTAGTTGCAGCAGCGTTGCTCTCATAGGTAATTCTGAAAACCATCTGTCTGGGGTGCTTTACATTATTCACTAGCTTTGCGCTGGCTGTGTGTGTGTGTGTCCCGGCCTGCCAGTGTCCTGTCCCCCTCTCTGCTGAAGCATCTGCGTGGAATGGATGGTGTCTTCACTTCCTGCCATGAATCACACTATCCAGGTTTTGTAGCGCTGGTGTCTGGTTGATACGGACGCACTGAGAAAAACGTTCAGCTGCACAAAAACAGACAAACATTTGGATGTAGAACACTTCCTCCTCCTTGTAACGACTGTGTCATTTTCCCGTCCCTTTTCTAGCTCCGGCGCCTCTCTCTCTCCCCCACAGTGTTCTTCCAGTCCAACTTTGTGTCCTGCACGTTTCCTCCTGTCTCTTATCTGTCCTCCTTTACCTTTATCCTAATGGATTTTACCACCTGAGGTCTTACTTTCCAAAACTTCCTTTTTGGTGAATGTAACAAAACTACTGGCAGCACATTATTCTTTAACACGATAGCTCCCCCTGCTGACGGCCAGGCAGTTTGGCTATTCACAGTGTGGCAGTGTTATTCACTCAGGCAAAGCTCGCAGTTAATATGTTTTATGTGGAAACATTTCTGCCTTTGACGTTTGCTGATTGTAACAATAATATTGGCGATTTATTTCTATAACAGCAACCAGCATTACAAAGGGCTTTACTACTAGTGCTGGGTGGGTTACTTACTTGTTATGTATTCCGATACAGTTACTTATTACCTGTTTTTAAAAAATGTAGTTGGTAACATTATCCAATGTCACAATCAAAATAATAAAGTAATGTGACCTACCCGCTTTCAGTTGCTTTTGGATTACCTCAATACCAAACATATGCAAGAGAGAAAATAAACATCAATAAGATCTTTTCTGAATGTGTGTTCTGTAAGAATGCAGAATAATCTTGTTAGTAATCCTCTTAATATATTTGTAATGTAATTACATCTTTTTTTCTGTTACTTAACAAGAATACAGTTACCTTGTTTTGTATCCTGATTCCGTTACGTATATTCAGTTACTTCCTCAAGCCAGTGCAGCAAATACACATAACAATGAAATACACGGTAATGTGTGAACAAACAGGCCAGCACAAGGTGTAAAAGAGAAATGCAACTTATAACAGGTTCTGATTGAAACCATAAAAACACCAAGGATGAGATGTAAAAAAAAAAATAATAAATGAATAAATAATTGATATACTAAAATGTTAGTTGTAACATCCAGAATAAACTGCAGTGAACCTCAGAAAAGGAAAAACTGACCATAGGTCCTCAGGCAGGTCATTCCACAATAGTAATAGATGAGAGTAAAAGTAAGTAGAAAAGATGTAAAATGAGAAGACACACATACAAAAAGGTTTTAAAACACCAGACAAACAGTCGATTAAGATTGGTGGATGTGCGGTTATTAGGATTTAAAGTGGAGTTGGGTTTGACATTCAGCTGATAAGAACAACGTTGACATGGACCATAGTTGTTTTTTTGCCGATCTTCGATATTTCCGAATCTTTGCTGAAACAGTGCACCTGTTATATTTTCTAAGCTTTGACGAAGTGCGAACTCCCATTCTTTCACATCTGTAGACATGTACACAGTGGTGGTTTGTGTACTGTTTCTCATTTCATCTCCACTCATGTCATTATAAATCTGTTTAATCACTTCTGCTTCTTTGACTTTACAAACCTTCCTTTCGCTAAATTTTGTCAACGTTAAGTAACATGAGTATCTGGGCCAAATTGATGATTTTTTTTCACTGGAGCTCAGCAGAGGCTGTATGTTAATTCGTTATAATCAGCGTCTTTAGATCGAATCCCACCACCACCGTTTCTGTTATTAATGCACTGACTTTGTCTAAATGAATTTGGTGCTAAATGAAATGACAAGTGCATTTTGGCACTGAACGATTTCTTGTGCATAAGAGTGTTGATTAAAAACAAGGTCTAGAGCTTTACTTTTTGATATTTTAATGCCTAGAGTGTTTAGCTCATCCTGAAATAAAATGTTCATTGTCCTTCTCGTGTCCTTCCTGCAGCCATTCATGTCTCCGCGGTACCCAGGTGGCCCAAGGCCCGCCCTCCGTATGCCAAATCAGCCTCCTGGGAGCATCCCCGGGTCACAGCCTCTCTTGCCAAACAGCCTGGACCCTACCAGACCTCAAGGTATTGACGAAACATGCGGCCTTATCTCCGAATGGAAGTAATCTCATATTGGCTTCTGAATGACAACGTTTTTCTCCTCATTTATGTGATTGTTATTGATCTAAACAGTGGCGCTATTCTCACAAGCCTCACTCTCTGTGTTTCACCACAGGACATCCAAACATGGGAGGTCCGATGAGAATGAATCCCCCTCGAGGCATGGGAGGCATGGGCCCACAGGTGGGTTTTTGTTACTCAGTCATACCGAATAAAGAAGCACAAATGACTGTGTTGATGAAGTCATGACACCGGATGGTGTCCTTCAGCACCATCAGCCCATTGCACTCCCACTCTGCAGCTGCCACACAGGCAGATTTGGTGCTTGGACTGTCGTTTTATGAAACCCAACGTTTGGTTGCCCTTCATTAGGAGCTGCCATGAAACCAGCCGTAATGTCAAAACAGCAGCGTATAACCAGTGTGCAGATAATCTTTTTTTCTCCACTGAAGGGCCATTTTTAGTTCTGCCAGCCTCGTAACTTTGCCTTTAAATGTCACAAGTGCTCTGATGATTAGCTTGGCTCTGAGCAAAGCTCCCCCACTGCCAGCACCAGTTTTACACGTTAAGTCCTACACTCCGACTCCCACCTAGGGAGACAAACAGAGGCGCAGTGCTCCGGCTGCAACCGACACGTTATGACCAAAAATGTTGCCAAATCTGGCGCCGTTGGTCTTCTTTTATCGCTTTAATTTTTGTGGATGTGACTCAGTGTAGTACATAAGATGCTTAAACAACAGTGTCCTTTTGAATTACCATTACCAGACAGCTGCTTCACTCTGCACCCAACCACGTCCCGCATCCAACATCACCTCACACAAAGACACACACTTGCGCGCACACACTCTCCCCGTGCCCCTCGGCCCCTCTCTGTGCCACCCTGGCTCGGTGACTTTGGCAGTGAGCGCACCAGCAGCTGGTGTGGCATCTGCTCGACAAGTGTAATCGTCTGCTGAACAAAACTCTTCCTCTGAGTGGAGCTGCTCTCTGGCCTGCCCCCATAGTCTCTCTCTCTCTTTATATCTGTCTCATTCTCACACACACACACACACACACACACATACACGCACAAGTACACACATGTAGCACCAGCCAAACCCGCCTGCTGGGCAGCCATGAACACATACATGCAAACACGCAGAGGGGGAGCGCGGACACGTAGAGATACATACACGGAGACGTACACAAACACACTCACACACAGCTGTCCACTTTCACACACACGCTCATGCATCACATAATTAAACACTAGTTAGGGGGAGACATGATGGTCGCTGACCTTCATTAAGATTCAAACCTTTAGACGGAGCAGGTGTGAGACGGCATGCTGACTGTGTGCTTCCTGTCTTTGTGCAGAACTACGGTGGCGGGATGAGGCCTCCTCCAAACTCAATGGGGCCGGGGATGCCGGGCATGAACATGTAAGTAGATTGAAAAAAAGAAGTTTGTTTTTGGATTCTGCTGCCAAAGAAGAGACTCACTTTTTTTTATATCATGACTTGTTTTTGTTGATATTTCCATAAGTAGTTAGGAGAGCCGTTTTCTCATCAAGTCATTTGCTCAGATGTTGGATCAGTAAACGTGGTGGGGCTGTACGGAATTCATTCATAACGTCGACATCAGCATTCCAAGTCAATATTTTGCGTTTTCTATTTGGTAATTCTGGAGAAAGATTGTTTTTGTTGATGAGTGTCATTCCCAGGTCGCCAAATTGCGCCCCCGGCTTGGACTGAGCCACCAGTCCATGGCGTCTGTATTTGTCGACCAGGGATTAGATGCCCCGACATTCAACTATCTTTCTCCAGAACTGCTCACCTGTAATGGGGCAGTCTGGCAGCAATCTAATAACAGCACCATAAATTACATCTCTCTATTTTTGGCGCCAACACTATTATAGTCAATTACTTGAGTCATTACCAAAAAAAAAAAAAAGATCTGAATTTGCTTGGCGCCTAATTTAATCTGACGAATCACTCTCTTCAAATTGAGGATTTTGTTCAAGGATACTTTTTAAAGGGTAATGACGTCATGAGATATGACAACAGAAATTCGAAGCTTCATTCAGAAACCTCAAATTGAGAAAGGACTTGTGGCACAGCCCTCTTGAACCAGGAACCAGGTCTGCTATTTAAATGTTAATGCTAATTTGTCCTCAGATCTAGGTCTTTTCTTATCTAGAGATATGTATAAAAATGTACAAAGATGAAAAATTCTACATTATTAGTCCACATAACTAATATTTATGCACTTGATTAGAAACCATCACATGTGACACACACCGCCTCTATTCTATTCAATGTCTCAATCTTTCCCCTCTGTTTGCTCCTCCAGGGGTCCTGGTGGAAGAGGTCCATGGCCGAACCCCAACACCAACTCAGTGAGTCACGTTTTCCCACATCTTTATCTCCTACATGACTGAGCGTGTTTACAGTAACTGTGTCTCATGTTTTGTCTCACCTCGGGTCTATTCCCTCCGCAGATAGCATATTCATCTTCATCTCCAGGCAACTATGTGGTAAGTGTCCCGTCATGGACTCGTGTTCGACCACGGGCCATAAATTACATGTCATGCGGTGATATCTAACAGGCACGCTGCCATCTAGATGCACTCAGCACTCTTTTCTCTTTCTCTCTCTTGCTTCTTTGCCCCTCAGGGCCCTCCAGGGGGAGGCGGCCCACCAGGAACTCCCATCATGCCTAGCCCCGGAGGTGAGTTACACGCTTCAGTTTCCCTTCTGATTTCTACTTTTATCCAGTGTTCACTGAACACGGGGCTCTGTGTGAGGAACATCAAACCTGTTCTCTGTCTGATACACATCTCTCTTTGGGAGAGACAGGCAGTGATAGGACTCTAAATACTTTAGGAATTGAGCCTTTAGGAGGAGTTTTACAAGTGTAAAACACTGAAAAATGGAACAATCTTGCGCGGAGGCTGAGTTGGTATTTTATGGAAACATATTGCTGCCACACCAGAAAAAGAAAAATGGATCGGTAACACGAAAAGTTATGTTTTCCTGTTATTACCTCTACCAAGGAGGACAAGTTGGCGCCCATGGCCGTTTGTTGGTTTGTGTTTTTGTTGATTAGTTGGTTTGACAACAAAATTACACAAAAACTACTAAACTGATTCCCACAAAACCTAGAATGAGGATGAGTCTATGTCCAGAGTAGACCCTGTTAACTTTTGGTGAATAACTTTGATGCTTCCTTAGTATAATATGTTAAAATGTGTTCACGTATCACATTTGTTGACAGCGTCTCCCCCTTTTTCTGGAAAACAGTTTTTTGTTTCCGTGTTTGGTCATTGTGGAGAGAGTTGCATAGAAAAAGGAAGCAGAAGCGTGTCAGTCTGCAATCAAATAACTGATTCATCTCGGCTTTGACCCGTCAGTCCTGCGTTTCTGTGGAGGATTAGCGGAGAACAAAACACTGTTGGCTGATATCCTGTAGATGTTCTGTTTCTGTTGGCCTGTGGAGAGCTTCTTTTTGTGTCCACCATTTATTATTTATATACGTACCCTCTATTGTGATACGTTGCCGGGGCAACCTTTTTGCACAAAACGCTCCTGCTCACACGTACACTGGGAGGGAAAACATATTTCCACTGCAGTCGCCAAGACTGCGCACACACACACACACACACACACACACACACACACACACACACACACACACACACACACACACACACACACACACACACACACACACACACACACACATTCACAAACCTCCCACAACAATGCACACCTCCCACTCGGCATTGCCCCCCTCCTACAGTCACGACAACCCAAGCTAGATTCAGGGAGACTAACTGGCAGGATCTCACCACAGTATCCATCCCTGTCTTTCAGTCTGTTATTCTTATTTTTCCACTCACAACTTTCCGCCTGCAATGTCACATCAAGGTCGCCTCATCCTTCTTAATCTTTCGGAGACAGACACACGAGGAGCGACACATACAGCGCGTGCTGGTTGTTGCTAAGATGCCAGGGTGTTCGTATAAAAACACGGTCTAATCTCCTGATGGCCGGATGGCCTTTGTCCTTTCCAGGAGAAATAAGAACGCGTCTGAACAGGAGCTGAATGTTTTGTACAAAAGGCTCAATCAAGCTGAAACGGTTACAGTGAATGACAGTTTCTTAGCTTGTTATTCTCCATTCATTACTCCAAATACACCTTATTTTTTTACACATTTTCTTGAAGAATTGGATATTAAATGTGAAGACAGACAGAGATACCAGTGCTCGGACTTATCTGCAAGTATTTCCATGAGTCTCGATGGTGCAACGTGTGATACAGTATTTTGTTTGTCTTCTTCTTTTATTTACAGATTCAACAAACTCAAGTGAAAACATCTACACAATGATGAACCCCATCGGCCCTGGCGGAAATAGACCTAATGTGAGTGATCAGTTTGATCAAATAGCTTCAGTGTTTCTTACATTTCACCCAAGATTGAGGAGTGTATGTGCAAAAAAAACAGCTCAGCATCAGCCTAAGATGAATAAACCGGAGACAGTTTGATTTATATCCTCTTGAGTGCACAATAAACATTTTACATGAGATATCTTGTCAAAACTACGTGACACCGGTTTGACTGATATTCCCCGGAGTGGACAGAAATGATAAAACGTAAATTTCCCTTTTTGCAAATGACCCTTCCTCTGCAACCCAGACAATGCAAGATAAATGACCTTCTTACATTTTACTGCTGTTTTTTTTCTGTAGTTCCCAATGGGACCAGGTCCTGATGGGCCCATGGGTGGAATGGGCGCTATGGAGCAGCATCATATGAACGGATCACTAGGTGAGTAGCCAAAGACAGTGTGCAGTGGTGTAAGCTCCAGAGTATAGCCAGTGAGACCTGTTACTCTCGGTGAGCAAAGGCTTTTAGAAGTAAGACTCTGCCCTCTCATGGCTCGTAGAGGAAGTGTTCTCCCTCCTCCAGGTATTGAACAAAGCTGAAAGCAGATTAGTGGGGCAGCGAGCGGCCAATTGATCCTGTAGATGGGCGAGATGTGATCAGTGGAGCTGGAGAGTTGGTGCTCATCTGTATCTGAAACAAAACGGCTTAATTACAGGCCATTACGTGCGAGAGGGCCGGCTGCTTCTACTTGCACTGCGTATCCTGAGCTGATGTTGAATTAACACCAGGACGCTGACGATCAGTTAACAGTTACAGCGCTTTGATTCAGACTTCTCTTTTCTCCATTTCTGACCACAGGCTCTGGTGACATGGATGGGTTGCCAAAGGTAAGACTGACTGTCTATTTGTTGGTTTGTCTGTGATAGGGTTGCAGCAATATACCGTTTTCAAGGTATACTGTGATATGAAAGTTGGCGATTTTTTTATTGTGTGCATTTTCTTATCCATGGTATTAAATTATCCTGAACAAGTGTTATTAAAGAATTTTATTTAAAGTTTGCATCAACTTTTATGTCTGAGAGGTGAAAGAATTTGGAGGATTTTTACCAAAGCATCTGTTCAAACAAAGAAAAACACTGATATTTTCTATATTCCGTGATAATCTTATACCGTCGCAACTCTTTGTTGTAAGAGCGAACGTATTCTTACTCTGTCTTATATTCTATGTTGCAGAATTCTCCCAACAACATGGCAGGCATGAACAATCCTCCCGGCACTCCGCGGGACGACGGCGAGATGGCAGGCAACTTTTTAAACCCATTCCAAAGTGAAAGTGTGAGTACCGAAAGAGAAAACATACGTCTTAAACTGGGAACAAACAACAAGTACTTCTTAAAACCCTGTTCAACTGTGAAAAGGGTCATACGTTAAATGACTTACTCTGTTCAAATCGCCACCGACAGTTCAATCAGACGGCAGGATGACAATTAAGATTTGTCCAGTCACACAAAGTAAATATGTCTGATAGAGTTTTGATTGCTCTGTCTAGTCTGAGACTCAGTTAAAGGAGATTGTTTGTGCTGGCTGTCCATGGTGACAGGGGGCCTTTTTTCACGAGTAGACTAAAAAACTATGACCTTAATCAAAATTCAGATTAATTTCTAAATTTGTCTGTAGAACACATTTAGCAGCATAAATTTCAGTATAGCACAGACCCGTGGAAGAGCTGTGGTTTCTTAACGTGACAGGACTCAATCAGTTTTTCTGTTAAAGGGAAACTCCACCAATTTTCACAAATTAAACTGTGTTTGCACGTCTTGAGGAATATGACTGCATATGTGAAAAAGTAGTATAACGCCTTCTGTGGCCTTAGAGGAAGCTTCATGTAATCTTATCTCCTGTGATGTCACTCAGTGGCATTGTCAAGTTGCATTGTGTTTAACGTAGGCAACATGTTTTCAAAAATGTCCACTGGTCCAGCACTGCACACTTATTCCACACGTTCTTCCTTTTCATAAGCCTGCCTCCTACATTCATAATGCGACTTAGACAGTGAGTGACATCACTGGAAGCAATTTATCAGATTACTCGCAGCTTCCTCTGGAGGCTTTTATACTACGTCTTTCATATATGCAGTATTACTCCCTATGACTTTTAAAAACATTTTAATGTGTAAAAAATCGGGTCAGGATATTTTTCTTGGACAAATAAAACTAACTGACAGTGTCCTCCCTGCTTTAGTCTACTGAGGTCTGTAAAAACAAATTATGAGCCATATCTTCTTTCTTTCTTTCTTTTGTGTCATTTGGGAATCAACTGTCACTAATTGTTACCATGGAAACATTAGTCTGAGGAGTTGAGGGTCAGCCTCATGGGTAGGGTGGCTAACTCTTTAAGCTTTTGGTGAGACTGTCTAACTCTGCGTCAGACAAATCTAAGAATAACATCGGGCACTAATTAAGACACCAATGTAAAATATGTCCGTGAAACCAGCCCCCCCGCTCTCTTCAGTGTACGGTACGAAATCTCCCAGACCTCGAAGCCTGTCCTCGGGGCTAAATCGTGATCATAATCAGTCCTTTATATTGTGCCCCATTTTCCCAGCTTTACCCAACACTCGCACGAAAACACAGCATGCACAAACACGAGCATGGAAAAGACGCACACATCAAGCTTTTCTCTGATGCATGAAGACATTGACAACTACAGTATCTTCACTGTGATCTGAAACTCCCTAACATTTTCTCCTTGGGCTGGACTCTGCTTTGCTTGCTGCTGGTTTACTGACGTAGACAGTCAATAAGAAAGGGTTAATTGTTACGTGCTGCAACAGGCCAGTGTACTGGACATGGCATTTAGCTTAGTTAGATGAATTGCTTTCATCTTGTACTGAGTAGTATGAGAAGTTTAATATAGTTTTGGCTTATCTTTTCTCCCCTCCCTCTCTTTTTTCTCTCTTTACAGTATTCACCCAACATGACGATGAGTGTGTGATTTTTTTATTTTATTTTATCTTTTATTTTATTTTATTTCCTTTTCATCTCCCCTTACCCCAATCTCCCTCTCCCATCCACCCCCCGGTGCGTCTTGCATTACCCTCCTCCCTCCCCTACCTTCCTCCTCCTCCTCCTCCTCCTCCTCCTCCTCCTCTTGGACGGTGTGTTGTGCCACACAGCCCCTGGGGATGCCCCTGGAAAGCAGGACTCCCCTCAAGGTCCCCCATCCCAACTCCTGTAAAATGGGTGTAAGAACATGAAAAGGCCTCCAAGCAACAGGACGGGGTCGCTTCTTCGCTTCTCCTCACCTGCCGGGCCTCGTCGCAGGGCCTTGGACAGAAAGAGCCCGAAACTGCTCCAAGCCTGTCTCTCCCAAACCCCAAAAACCTGCCCTCGTGGTTTTGGCATTCAAGCCTGATCAAAATGCCCCTCTGCATATACCACCACCCCCATTATATCATGCTGATCATAACGTATGAGGGCACGCAGTTGTTGACTGACAGGAGCCGAAAACTCTCATTCAAAAGCTCCTGTGTCGTCGGGAATCATAAAACAAAAAAGAAAAGAAAAAAAAAGAAAAGAAAAAAAAGGATGAACTGATGTTGTTATTTTAGGGCAAGGATGGTTTTCATTAAATGTTTGTATTTTTTTTTTCGTTGATGGTAATATTATTGTTATAATTTTCATAATTGATATTATTCTACTAATGTAGTTATGATTTCCTGTAAAGGGCACATTTTATCTCAGCAGCAGCATCAACAATGACGGAATAAGCACACACTCTGAAAAATGCACAATGATTTTCTGTTTACATGATTTTTAGGTTATTTGATGTCTTTCGTTTTTTCGTTTTTTTTTTTGTCACAGTCGGTCACTTCACAATACCTCTCCTTTAAAAACTTGTAGCTCAAGTCTTCGCCACCTAAATGTTTGTAGCACCATTTGCATAAAAATAAGAGCGATTGGGTTAATTGGCTGTCTCCACACAATGAAGTAGTTTGTGCCAAGGTGTTTTTATCTTGGCCAAAACTATCCATACAGTTGCTGTTTTCTGGTACAAAGTGTCTGCTGACGCACCTGAATGATCGTATGTCTTTCTATCTTGTCTTAATAAGCACCCCCTTCTCATATGTTTCACTGCATGGGAACGGCTCCTGAGATGATTGTCGGGACAGGTGCCAGTTCTCATCCGGTAGCAGACAGAGCGAGAGAGCATCTCGTCTATGGATTTTGTCTGTAAATACAACATATTTAGCTTGTATTGTGGTCGTTTTTATTATTTGTTATCTGTCTGTGAATCCTAAACCGTGGCTCCTTCCCCTTCATCATCACTTTTGCTTGATTTCAACCTCACTGTGGACTCCAAGCAGCACTGTTTTTCCTCCCAGGAGTCATTCTGCTCTCTCGCCGATGTCTCCTTTTGGACTTGGAGACATTTACAGGACCTCAGATACACTTGTGATGCCTGCCACCAGTTTGGGTTGAACTCACAGATCCTGTATGATCCACTCTCTTAACCCAGATGGAACGGGCTTGATAACTGTCTCCTCGGAGTTCGTATCAATCAGCGAGTCCCATATGTGCGGGATAATGGATTCAGAGTATCGGGGAGGCTGACGGCGGGAGCAGAGTGATGCACCTTGCAGCTACGGCGGTCGAAAGAAGAGGAATAATGGGATGCGTTCGCAATGGATACATTTCCATTTTCACGGTTGTTTTCAGCAGATTGTTGTTTTTTTTTTATTTTAAATGTGTTCAACAGGAGAAAAAAAAAGAAAGCCCATAGAATCTGCACACAGAGAAAAGCATAGTTACATATCACGCTATTTAATTTGTTTCTTTCTGTATGTTGTTTACTCTTGGCTTGATCAACTCTCTGTCACTGTTTCAAAGGGATAAATGGTCTCCCGTCACGCTGCCGCACTTGCGTCATGGCTGTGTTCAAACCAACAATAACTAAACAACCACTGTAGCCTCTATGGGTGATGGTGACATACTTATCAATTTTCTGATATCAATGTGAACAGATAGCACCCAGAGTTCAACGGGGACGTCTCCAGGATTTGGCTATCAGTGGCCTGGGAAAACACTCGCTCTCCACACACACACACCTACACACACACACAAACACACACACACACACACACACACACACACACACACACACCCCTTCTCTCCTCCAATCCCATCCCTCACCCCCTCCTCCCCTCTCTTTAATTTCCTTTTTTGTAAATACTGTATAATGCATTTTGATATCATTGACATGTTTTGATATGTCAGTCACTACCAATGAATACAGCTGAAAGTAAATTATAAATAAATCTGTCCATGTTTTTCATAGAGAACGGATGCGCTGACTATTTGGCTCACGTGGCTAAATTTCCATGAAAATGTATAGAATACAGTGACAGAATAAATGCAGACTGTATGCTAAAGATTTGTATGGTGGGGAGGATAGGACAGAGAGAGGACAGGACCGAGAGAAGCAAAACAAAGCTGTGGCGTCCTCACTCTGCCCTTGTCTCCTTCTGTTTCAGTTAAACGTGACTATTGGCTTTGAATAATAATTTTGGATATTTTTTCCAAAGGGCATCTTCTCACAACAACAACAAAACATGTGACATCTTATTGCAGTTTTTAATATGAAGGATTTTTATCAATTTAAAAAAAAAAAACTTTTAAAAAGGTGAAAAATACTTATGAGAACCTCATTTTAAATTAAGAATAGATCAAAAGGTAACTGTGTCCTTTGCTATCCGCTCCTGTTATAGCGTTGTATAGATGGAAGCTCTCTCACTGATCCTCTCTCAGTCCTCTGTGTATATCGATCGTTGGCCATCTCTGTACTTCTATTGTGATGTATAATACTGGAAGATAATTAGGAAGATTTGCTGGTCGGGTGGGGTGGTTCTGTTGAGTCGGGGAGGGGTGGGGGATTCAAGGGAAAGGGGATATGAATGATTTTCCTGTACCGTTCATGGTCCTTTCTAATGACACGGCAGTATTCAATATGAAGCAGTCTGTCTCTTGGGTTTGCTTTGTATTTACATGGTAGGATAGTTCAGAATCTTGTCTTAGGGACTTAGGTGTCTTGTGTAGGTAATAAAGATGTTCTTTGTATGTTTCTTTATATTGTAAAGTTTCTTTAGACTGAAAGAAAAACAGATAATTTGCTTATCAAAAAAGAAACAATGCATCAATAATAAATGTCATTTGATTTTTCCTGGTTGTTTGAATCTCTGCCTCTGAGCTCTCATTGAGCTTTCAACCCCCCCACTTTTTCCACATCATCAAGACTAGTTACATACAATGTAGGAAAGCATTTTTTGGTAAATGATGTTAATATTTCACCAACACATTTCGAGTAGGTGCATCCTCTTCAACATTTGTGCATTTAAGTAATTTGTTGTGTTTTATATCTGCATGTTATTTAAAGGAACAGTGCATTGGATTTACTGGCATCGAGCATTGAGGTTGCACACATCCTAATTAACAAAATACAGATACTTAAAAAACGTGGAGTACAACAAAGCTGACTCTATGAAAGAGGTCCTGCTCCCTCATTAGATATAAAAGGCTAATTCTGAGGTAACAAAAACAAAATGCTTCCTAGTGTCAGCTGATTATGCACTAATAAACACATAATTATGAATATTACATTCAGTTCTTGCCAATAAAAAACCCTAAATCATTGCACTATACCTTTAAGGTGACAGGTTTGCAATGGCAATCCGAGGTTCACACATGGAGACTTCATCTCCACAGTGTTTTGCACAGACTGATAGACGATGAAGGTTAACTTAAGAGAACTTCCTGCACCTAAATCAGTGGGAAGGATTTGTGTGCCCTGTTTTAAGTTTTAAAATTTAACTGTTCTATTGTACGCACTGATTTTAGGCCTTACCTGCACATACACCTGTAAAAATAAATTATTAATCTTTGATTTAGGCTATCTGCAACTGGTTTCTACCAGTTTTGGTTTGGTTTAAATCCACTGCTACCAATTTTGAGTCTGAACGTGGCTTATTACAGCTCCAAATAAGCAAGAGACTATCAAGGACTAACAGTAAAACTAACTATATAACTCTGCTTTGTACATTCAGGAGTCAAATGGCAATTATTGCTTTTACGTGAGATAATGGCAACTGTATGCTCTTCTTTGGTCATGGTTCAACTTATACCTGCTTTTAATTTCCTTAAAGGGGCACTATGTAGTTTTAGAGCAAGATATTTAAAATATTAATGAGGTATTAATACAAACTCATTACATAAATATTCATCTTTTTCATAACTGAATAAACAAGCTGTTCTACAGCTGAAAGGTGGCAGGGTCTGTTCTGTTTTTATTTATTCAGTTATGAAACGGAAGAGTGTGTTTATTTAGTTTGTTTAGGCATGAAAATCAATCAGTTGTGATCTTTTTCTTCTGATTAAAATACCTCCCCCCAAACTGGATGGTACATCTTCAGCGACTTACAGTGCTCTGCTTTGCACAGTCAGGAGCTGAATCACAAAATAACAGAAAGGCCATTATGTGTGCTTTTAATTTCCTTAAGAAATATACATATACTTCAGAAATAGTATTTTTTACAATATTTATTAACTATAAATGAATCCTTAGCAATGATAATATAGTCACAATCTGGCAAATATATTTATTTTGTAGCTGTTTTATGCTGAATCTTTACCTCAGAAGTACCAAAGCATTCACAGTTGGACTCATTTTAATATTACAAATGTAAATCTGCATTGAGGTCAAACATTAATATGCATGAACATCTCCAATAGAAGTGCACGAGCTCAAGGTTAACAGGAAGCAGCTATTTGTGATGAGCAAGAGACCGCGACGAAGTCAGTTTGACATTGTATGATCAACAACCCATAGAGGTGCCACTGCATTCGTCTTCCCCAACGGCAAGCTGACTTCGCCACATTTTACTGGAGGAGAGGTTGCCCAGGACCAAAACAAGCCTCTGCACAGATAGAGCTTGAAGGTAATGTTCCGCTTATTTTGATAAATGGGCTAAAAACATACGACAATCTGACTGTCTCGCTCCAGCTGAAGTCGATATAAGCAGTGGCCCCTTGCAAGACGAGATAAAAACAGACGTTTAACGTCCACTGACAGCAGCTAGCAAGATTACAGCTAATGCTAGTTCGCTAGCGTCAACTACAGCGGCTAACGGCTGTTAGCAGTAGCCTGTTAGCCGCTTGAAGAGCGGCAGGATACTTGTCAGAAACTTCTGGAAAACGTGTGGCTAGCCCGGCTGCTATTATTCAAAACATATTCTTGAAGTGACAAAGCTACAGGTGAATAGTGATGTTAATAACTCTGTTAAACTGTTAATTTCACTCTCCGTCATGGATACTTTTCAATGGCAGTTGTTTTTTGTTTTTACTGTAGATGCTATGCTAGCATAAAAGCTAGGGGTAGAGAATTAGCTAATATTGTTGATATTGTAGCAGCAGATTCATCTTTAAGCAGTGATTTAGCTAGATTTATATTGTGGCTCCGGATTGCAACAGTCAAACACGTCAAAAGGGTTGCATTTTTTAAGTTGTTCACCTTCTTTCTCAGATTACCAGACTAATGAGTAAGGACGAGAACATTATGGACGTCTCTGAGAGCTATGAGGGTGCGCTATCAGCAAAGAAGAATGGACGGACCTCGTTGCTGGACAGCGGGGAGGACTTCGAGCTGTTAAACGATGAAGACATTGACGACGCCCCCCCTCCTCTGGAAGATGCCGGGGGTGGGAATGGGAAAAGCACGGATGAGACCGAAAAGGAAAATGCAGATCCAGATCCTCCAGTTCCAGTGGATGAATGGTTGGATGTATTAGGTATGTGGGAGAAACCTCATGGTATTCTATCAGGATGTGGCAAAACAGACTCTATTTTTAAGATAATATTGCTGTTGGAGAAGTAAAATCTACACCCTGTCCCAAGGTGTTGTCATTTCCCTGAGCAACGTTTCTGGCCTGTGGTTGTACCACCGTCACTGGACAGGGATCAGAGGTGTAACAGACTGAATATAATGCCATTGTTTGTGTGTGTTCAGGTAATGACCAGCTGAAGAAAAAAGTCCTGGAGGCAGGGGAAGGGCGAGACAGTCGGCCACAGAAAGGACAGAATGTAAAAATTAATCTTAAAACATACCTGAAGGATGGGATGCTTGTAGAGGAGCAGCATGACCTCTGTTTCACTCTTGGAGATGGAGATGTGATCCAGGTAAAAACGAATAATTAAAAATACTTTTAGGATTAGGATTACTTACCAGCACTCAATTGCATATATATCAATATTTAACTGCACTGAGATTGTTCTCATTTTTTAGGCTCTGGATCTCACAGTGCAGCTCATGGAAATGGGAGAGAAAGCCCTCATTCAAACTGATGCAAAATATGCATATGGTGCCAGGGGGAGGTAAGGATGTGTATTAATCTAACTAAAGCTAAAAGCAACTGCAGTTTCCATGTCAGCGAAAAATTACAATCTGCTTCCCCAAGTGATGTTTCTTTATCTTTGCAGTCAAGAACCCGAGGTTCCCCCCAACACTGAGCTATCCCTAGAAGCTGAACTGCTAGAAGCTACTGATGCCCCAGACCTAGAGCTGCTGCCCCCTGCAGAAAAGATTTCCCTGGCAAGCCATAAGAGAGAGAGAGGCAACGCTCATTATCAGCGTGGGGACTACGCTTTTGCTGTAAACTCGTATAGCATTGCCCTGCAAATAACAGAGTCTAGTTCTAAAGGTGAGCCACAGGCCAAGGAGTCAGGACTCAGCGAAAAGTCTATTACAGTTGGGTTTTAGAGGACATGCATGGTACTTGTAGAGTTGATGCTTACTTTGAATCAGCATTTTTGGAGCTTTCAGATTTACCGTCAAAATAAGAACAACAAACATGTCTTTCATGGATATAAAATCCCACGAGGCCCACTTTAGATGATGATAGATTGAACACATTTTTAATTTACTTTATTGATGCTCCGATAGACATTTTTATAACTTCAATTTATTTACGGACTCTGTTTTTACTGGTTTATGTTTTGGTTTCTTTTGCTGCAGTTGACATTAGTGCTGAGGAGGAGGATGAGCTTATGGATGTCAAAGTGAAGTGTTTAAACAACATGGCCGCTTCTCAGCTGAAACTGGACCACTATGATGCAGCACTTAAATCTTGTGTCTCAGCACTGGCACACCAGCCAGAGAACATAAAAGCACTTTTCCGCATGGGCAAGGTACACTTCTCTTTTGTTGTTTCAGTTTCACTGTTAGTCTTCAATAGATTGTTTTAGTAATTCTGTTTTTTTACTCAAGGTGTTAGCCTTGCAAGGTGAATACACAGAAGCCATTCAGACATTGAGGAAGGCACTGAAGCTGGAACCAAGCAACAAGGTACTTTTGGGTTCTTTACATTCATTTTTATTAATAAAACCGCTTTCAGTATGGAGAAATGTAGTTCTTCCTTTTTTCCCAGTAGATGGCGACATAGGGTAAATTATCTAATCACTTCCTTTGTAGTGCAAGGTCAGGTGGACTGCTGATTCATCATTTCAGAGGATCTGTTTTCATGTTGTTGCTGTAAATAGGTTTGCCCTGCACCCTGGCCATATCTAATACCTAGCCACTGTTACTGTTATCCTGCTTATATAGTCAGGTCTATGTGATTCTTTGGCTGCATGAGGCCATTTAACAGATCCATGCTCAGTGCGTGGGCTTCTTGGATCAGTTGTGAGCTGCAGCAGCATGGTACTCATGCCCAGAATCCTCCACTTGAGTCCTACACCAATCTGTCAAACAGCACATGGCCTTGCTGTCACTTAAGCTTTTCATCCAACATTTATATTATATGGTTGATTTTTTATTTTAATGGGTCTGTGTGCAGTTACAAATCTTTTCATATCTGAAGTGCAAAGATGCATTTTGTAGATTGTTTGCATTCAAGCTTGTATCTATCATCTAATTAATCTAAAATGCGTGTTTGACGCTTTCATATCTCATTAGCGAACATTAACTTGGAAACCTAAAACTAAAGAAAATGCAGTTTGAGTTTACCTGAAAATAGCAGTTAGTCTTAGATGTTGATCTTAGATATCGAAAAATGCAAGCGAAACAGCACCGTACATAAAATCAGCACAGCAGAAACATCTGGTCGGACCATCATGTTTGACTGAATATCTTTAGATTTACAGTTAGGGCTGAAAAAATTAAGTTATCTCTGTAATGGAAATCAACAACCAGTTGCCTTACCAGAAGGTCACTGTTGTTGTTAGTGTGATCTCACATTGATTTGGTCTTTAGCAGGCTCTTTTGCCTGGTAGTGTTGTGTCAATACATTCTTTTCCACCATTTGTATGTTTTTAAAAATGTCTATGTGTCAACACACTTTTAAACGTGTTAATCAGTTGTATTAACATTAAAATGGTCTCTTAGAGCAACAGTAATGAACAGAATCCCTAAATAACATCATGCTCTAACACCAAGAACTGTGGGTGTGTTTCAGCGACAATACCAGGAAGCTGGCATTGTAATCAATGAGGCGGTCTTCAACAAACGCAAGCGCCACGGAGAGACAGGCTGACGTGCTGTCACTCCATTCTCCTGGCACGGACAGACGCGCTGTCTAAATTTTTTACACTGGTGTCAGCTATTCACGCCCTTTATCTTCAACTCAAATGGATGAGAGGAGATTTATTTGTCTGGGGTTTTTTTGACATGACACATAGACTTGACAGTTCCAGTTTAAACTGCTTCAGACTGTTTCAGCACAGTGTAAGAGCAGACATATGCTGTTGGGACAGGATGTTAAATGTTATTTTAGCCTACTTTACCCCTGCCCTGGGGACAAGTCGCTGTCATTTTTGTCATTTTGGTGGGTAGCTGATTGCGCAATAGTAGTTCCAACTTGCCAAGCATGCCTTGCTCAAACACTGTGTTGTAAGTGTATCAGCTTAGACAAAAACAGGCAAATCCTCTGGGTAGACACTCAAACTGATGCACAAATGTCTCTAAAAGTAGACTGTTCTCAAATCTAATAATACTATAAAGTGAACATGGCTGTAAACTCCCTGTAATGGTGCTCCACCCATCTTTCTGAAGGGCATTGCCTAAGCATAAACATTTTTCTTGTCTCTGAAAGCATTGGTTTGATTAGGCTCTCACCAGTTTTAAGAGCATTAAAGTGACTCAGATGTGAGACAGTTTTGGAACAATAACTAAACTCATATCCTGGAATTGTGTGGATGTGTGGGTTGGATTGCAGGCTAATTCTGTGATGCAAGCCTGAGATTTCTTGTGAGATGACAAAGAACTGTAGAAATATTCTTTCCAGCATCAACAATCATATTAAGTGGTCAGTCTTTTCTTTTGGAAACGCCTTGTCAAGTCATTTTTCAGGCTTTCCATACCGCTTGGTGACCACTTGTGTCCGTTGATGTAAGGCTATTGTCATCTCTTGACACATTCCCATCAACAAGGAAATCACTGTTGTTATACAGTAGCAGGACTTTGCTTTTGCTGCAGCACCTATTTGTCTTGTCTTATCTATGCAGACTATCCACACAGAGCTGTCCAAGCTGGTGAAGAAGCACTCGGAGCAGAGAGGAGCAGAGCAGGCCATGTATAAGAAGATGCTGGGTAACCCAAGTAGTAGCAGTGGCAGCACACAAAAACACCAGGCCAAGTCTTCATGGGTGAGACAGTCATTCAGTGTTGAAGATTTTGAGAGTACAGCTTCAGTCTCTGTCCATTATCACATGATGCTCATGCACTTTTGGAGAGATATGTATGTTATCACCAAGGGAACCTTGGTGTGGTGATAAACAGAGTGTGAGTTATGTTTATAAATTTCTTAAGTTGAATGTCTTGCTTTGAGTTTTTTTTTTTACTGTCAACCTACTTACCATCCGCTCTCTACTTCTGTCTTTTGTCCAGGGTCTCAGCTGGAAGTGGCTCTTCGGTGCCACTGCAGTAGCCATCGGTGGTGTAGCATTATCTGTCGTCATAGCTGCTAGAAATTAAATGGAGCCTGTGCTGATGGCCTGACCAAGCCCCGCAATTTTAGAGTCTAAAAACAGAAGCACATCTGGCAGTGCCTTCTGACCTTTGGTGAAAGGTCGTGGACGTGGGTCAGATGCCTCTACACGGTCACTTCTCTGCTATGTTTGAGAACTGTATGTGACCAACAGTAAAACATCAATATTTGCATACGGGAACAGTAATTCCAACCTTATAAATGTGTAGGTTAATCCATATCCGTCACGTTGCCAGACACTGTTTTCTTTTGCTGCCATGTCTCTGTCTTTGGTAATTAATGTTGATAATTTGAGTATGAGAATGAAAAATGATTTACCATAGATTCAGATAGGAGTTATTTATTAAGATTTTTTTTCCATCAAAATAGCTATTGTGATATGGTCCTATGTCATGCTATAGTTTTAAAGCGTCAGATTGTGCAAGTAAATGGATATTTCCTATTTCCAAGAGAGAATATGGGATTTTACGGTACAATATTTCATATCGAGTGGTGTACACAGATGCTCTATTATTTCAGGCCCACGGGACGGTAAGGTGGCTGTCTTGTGAGCCAGCTCACACACCGTTTTTTTACAGACACTACTCATCGCTAAGTGAACACCAAAATAGAGGCACCTGCAGGATTTAATACAATGCAACATTCAGTTTTGCACAGGTTGTTTGTGTGGTGAATCAGTTCTGTGGTGCATGTTAAGGCTGCTTTTGTTTCTACCCACATAATTAACATATACAGAGGAGCAAAGATATAAAGAAACACCTCACAACATAATGTGGTTTAAAGAACTGCAGCCTCAGAAAGCACTGTGGAATTGAATCAACACCTCTCTGACACAATGTCAGCAGCAACAAAGTAAAATAATAACATTGCACAGTGCACAAATTACATGACTGACTGTTTGATTGCAATTCAGTGCTGCAGTGTTTTCAGATTTCTGGTCACTTGTATATACACACATTAAAGCAACAGCTAAAGTAGATAATCTGATGTTTGTTAAATGACTAGTTTCTTGTTGATAAAGGTGAAGTTATTCCTTTTTAAAACAAGTACAGAGAATGGTACACAGTGAAGTGGTTCTGAATAATATTGAAGGAGAGTTTATTTTTATGAATCAATTTCAGTCAATTATACCTCAATTTCTGATGATTAAGACCAAATGTTGAAGGATGACCCTTCAAGTACAATGCTGGGTGTGTATGTTTGTTTTTTTTTCCTCCCTGACACTTTTTGCCTGTCAAATCTTTCGTTAATTGTTTCCCTTTATTTATTTCACTGTTTTGGATTTTTGCTTTCTGAATGTGACAACGCTGAATCTGTGGCTTTTTCAGAGTAGATGGTAGATGGCCTACAGAGCCAAAAGTTGCATAAACTCTGTGACAGCTGGTGGGAAGTGAAGTGGTTATTGACATTCCCTGCATTTGTTAATTTTATATTCATCACAATAAAATGTGTCTGTTACCAACTTCAGTTTCCTTTCTTTTGTATCGAATCAGAATTTCTGTCCAATCATTGACAAGACATCCAATGTGTTTCTGGATAGATTCCCTGAAGTGTAGCTGATCCACTGGCATTAAGGCCTCACTAAACTGGCCTCAGACGCTTTAGAAATATCAGACATCTTTCATTAAAATATGTATGAAAACAATCCTCTTATTTTTATAACAGTATGACAACTTGGATGCACTGGCATCTAACATTTCATGTTTGTTTACAGCTACACCTCCCAAATTTTCTGGATATTCCCAAACTGGGTTTTTTTTTTCTTTCCAGACATTGACGTATCGCTGACGTAATCAGATGACCTATCGTTTCTCTCTTCCTACGCATGACTAATGTGCAAGGCTCATTCTTAAATACACATTTTTTTTGCCAACCATTGAAAACAAAAAATACACAAAGTACCAACATTAAAAAATATCATCTAGTTCACGTGTCGACTCCGAATTAGTTGTACAAATTGAGAAAAAAAATAAAAAATAAAATAGTGCTCACCTCTCAACAATCATGTAACATCTCTCTTATGAAATACATTTTAAATTAGGATATTATTATTTCTTACTGCAGTGTATAATGCGATTTTCGGATACAACACGTGTGACTATATAGGGCTTCATTACTGCTCGGTGACCTCATCGTCAGTGAGCAGTCATTGAATATTCATTGAAAAGCAACGGGAGTTCTCGGTTTACGACAGAGTGCGTCCGTGCGCGTGGTGGGAACGGTAGCAAGATGGCGGCGCTGAAGGAGGAGCAGTGCTACGGACTGTCCTGTGGAAGAGTGAGCAACGGTAGCAATGTCTCCGTCTTTCACGTCAAACTCACTGACAGCGCGCTGAAGGCGTTCGAGGGCTACCAGAGCAGCAAGGTAAACGGGCCCGTTTCGCTTCTGTGACATTTCGGTTCGCGTTTTTCTAAAGAAGTGTGTCCGGGCGGCTGTGACAGGCAGAGTGAGGTCAGTCCCCACTGTGTCTGCTGCTGCCTACACGCTGCGATACACAGCCTCAGCAGGCTGGCTCAGGCTGGCTAATTTGGCTTTTTAAGTGTCTAGTTTAGCTCTGGCCAGGCTGACTGGTGTTGGTTTGTTAGGTAGCTATTCAGCGTTCTGTTTAAATCACACCCAGACTTCTCCCCCCCCCCCCCCCCCACTGTTGAATAGTCGGGTCATGTATCAAGCCCTTGTCGTTATTTCATAACATTGGGGGTTGGTTTTGTTTTTAACAGATTTAGCTGTTAACTGTGTTCTTTTTTGTTTTTTTGCTAACTCGTCTCGCTGGACAACCTGTGATTTTGTTTTTTTTTTTAAGCAAAAATCATGGAGCAACTTATGTCGTGTTCACAAATGTTTCCAGAAAGTTTGTTAAGCTGTCACAAAAAATAAAACAACAACAACAAAAAAAATCTGGCGAACGTTGTTAGCTAAACTAGCCACCAGAAGCTACCCACACATAATGGTAACGGCTACTAGCCCCGTCTTCTCACTCACTTTGATTTAGTTTGAGAGAAAGTAAGAAAGAAAAAGCGTCGCCTTGGTTGAGTATCTAATGACATGGTGAATAATTTGGAAAAGTACCCAGTATTCACCCGAGAGATCTCCCCTCCCAACCCCCCTCTCACTGCCACTAAAGGCTCATGTTCACTTGTTAGCTTCAAGTGCGTCAAAGTTGGTAAACGGCAACACATTTTCTTGTCACTTGTCGATTCTAAACAAGAGGTTGTATTCAAGGGCTGATCTCTGAAATGGCTCTGCTGCTGCTGCTTGCTCGTCTTCTCGTGCAGAGAGAGAGAGAGCTATAAGTCTGGTGATGGCCATCTAACGTTTCAGCTTCTATAAATATTTGACAGGGAAAACCTGCCAGGCCAGGAGTAAAGGGCCTTATCTCCAGCCTCGGTGGTTGTGTGCAGCAGGACTGCAGCTGATAAGCCAGAACAATACAATTGTGATAGGTAATTGGGGGACTACTAGTTGTAGGAGTGTTTTATTAAACTAATGTGACACACAGAAGAAATTGTCAACAAAGGGTAATCATCAGTAGTTGTTTTCTAACGATTTTTTTCAAGGGCCCTTTTTTTTTAAAAGACAGTTGTCAATTTTTTGCAATCATAAACATGTGTTTAAGTTGTGATTTTGTGCTTTTGAATTATCAGAAGATAAAAAGGTGAAGCATGAGGCATACTAGACGCAGTACTCGACAAAGTAGTAGAGCTGCCATTATTATTTCTAATTATCGCATAATCTGCTGATTATTTATCACAATTAATCATTTAGTCTATAAAATGTTCAGAGCCCAAAGTGACATCCTCAGACTGCTTCTTTTGTCCAGTTTATGAAAAGCAGCAGAATCCTTTCAATTTAAAAAGCTGGAACCAGTAATATCTCTTGACATTTTTGCTTAAAAATTGACTGAAAGGATTTCTAGATTATCATAATAGTTGCCAATCTCCTTTCTTATGATCAACTAATTGTTGCAGCTCTAGAAAGTATTATGGCAGGTTTCACTATCTATCAGCTTGCAAGGCTAATGTCAGGTGACAAAAACAAAGAAAACCATATTCAGCCACAAGGATCTGCTACACTGATTTTAATTTATGGTGCTTTTTATTCAGGACAAGCTCTTATTTTATCTTAAGGAGGCCGGACAATACTTTCACGATCATCTCAAGCATCTTGGGTTCTACACAATGGATTGAAAGGGCTTTGCACAGCTTCCACAAAGTCTTGGTAAATGCATACATTCAATGCAGTTTTATACTCAAAATTTTAGTAAAATAATGTCTCAAAATGGATCAGAAATAAGAAAAGAATAGTTCTTTCTGCTGGGTTTTTTGTTTTGTGCAATTGGTTTATACATGGATGATGGAAGAGGTGAAATTGAATCGGGTTTAATATGCATCATTTTATGAAGAATTGCTGCCTGCACAGACACACCGACTCTCAATCCCTTAAAGCTGTTATTCTTACTGCATGCATTACTGTGTCACCCTTTCCCTGTTATTTGAGTTAAAACCCTTACTCACAGTTTGACCCGGTCAGGGATATTGAGTAATCAAATGGCTCCATGGTATAGTAGCTACTTGGTTTGCGGTGAAGGTTCAGAGCAGTAGGGTGATATGAGTGTGTAATGCAGCATTTCGAGAATGTTATACTTAGCTGGCACAAAGAGTTTTTGCGGGGAGGGGTTTTAAACAGGTCAAGTACTTTGTATTGAGTTTATTCTTTAGTTGACTATATGCATTGAGATGGACATATTTTATGATGCATGACAAAACAGTGTTTTTTTGTTTTTTTAATCAGATCCACATAAGCACCAAGGAGGCATACAGAAAGCAGTTACTGTGACTTTTAGCAGCTTCTGTTGCAACCCAGTCACAGAAGATTCACACGATCACAGATGATGAGCATATATCAAACCACCCATCTGACACACAGTAATCATACACAGGCGTGTTGTTAGCCGCATGTATAAGTTGATTACATAATATGTGTGCATACATTACATTATGTTAGTGTACGAACAGGTGTCTTCAGTCTGTTGGGTTCAGTGTTGAGAGCATTTTAATTTAAAAGTAGCATATTGAAATACAAAGCCAACAATGAAAGCCAAACAATACGACCAGGGAGCAGTGCAAATATATGAAGTCCCTCCACTAACACAGACCACATCTGCACAAACACAGATCGAGAAAAGATATTTTCTATACAGAAAAAACGTAGGCTCGTTTTTAATGTTTTTTTTTCTGTTTTCACATTCTGTGTTGAAATATAGTCAAATAAAAAGAAACAAACAGGCTCATCTGAGAAATTCAAGTGGTTTGTTGTTCAAGGTCAGACCAACTTAGATCCGCAGCTCCTGTGTGTTGGTGGTGAGAGTTAAGATTCTTTTTAAATTGTAGGGGTTGAAATGTCATTTATATAGACAATTCCGGGCTAATTATTATTACACACAGCACTAACTCAAACTTAAGCTCGTGTTGCTTTCAGTGTGGCTCGGGTGTCTTTCTAGGGGAGCTCAGCCCCTCCGGCTCTCTCATAATTCAAACACTGGCTGGCACCCAACAGCGGAGCTGAGCTGGGAACTTCGTAAAGGAAGAGGAAGAGCTACAGAAAGACACACGCCTCTCAATGTAAAAGTGGTGCCATAATCGAGGATGTAATCAGACAAAGCTGAAAATGTTTACAACTTCCAGTTTTGCCATTGTTTAAGTGAAAAATGTGTGTGCTCTGGCTGGCACCTGCTTTTATAAGGAAGCTTAAGGCTGTTTCCAAGCCAGTGTACAGCATAATCGCTTTAGCTAGCAACAGAAATACAGCTGGAACAGTTAAACTCTTAAGTGTGTACTTGTAGAGTCACTAAACAAGGCTTGTTTATCATTCCAATGTAAGCTAATCAGATGCTAAATGATGTCAAAGCTGATTTAGGCAAGCTGTCATGTCGTCAATGTTTCCAATGTAATCAAGTGAAAAACTGTGACTACTCGTTACTGTGCCTCTGAAACTATATTGTGCAATACCAGTCAACAAGTAGCAAAAGCGGAGTGTATTGACGGCTTCCTGTATGAGACGTGACTGTCAGCTGGTTTTCCGTCAGTACGTCTGAGGACAGACTGAACTGGAGCTCCTACTGCATGACCGTCAGCCCAGGGACTCACCTTTTTCTTCTTTTTTTCTTTGTCTGTGATATAAGCAAGGGAATGAGTAAGGCTACTTGTGTCATCAAGCTGAAGGTTATGGAGAGTAAAGATAAAATGTATAATTATTTCTCTGGATGACTGTTGTTACAGCACATTGCTGGAATACACAGGCTTTCCTCGGATTCAGTCATACTCAGAGTCATTCTCTGTTTTGAAAGAGACAAATGGAATAGAACAGCGTCAAAAATATAAGCCTTAGCGTTGAACTCAAAGCTTGTCAGAAATATAAAGTGAACATTCATAGGCAGTCCAGGAGGGCTTGCATATGAAGTGCATTAAATCTTGTGTGCTGGCTCTGCAGTATTACACTGGTGAGAGATGAGAAGTCCCATTTGAATGTTAAAACCTCTTGTTGGCCCAAGTCACATCTTTTTGTCTTGTGGTGAGGTAATGGATTGGCAGTTATATGCTGAGAGTATGAATTTTACATTTTTAAGGGAATGCATCACAGTAGGGGGACACCCATGTTTTGGTTGGCAATTTATTCAGTGTTGCATTTACATTTTAAGACCTGGCATGAATTTCCAGTAACTGTAATGACTACGATGACTTGTTTAATGATTTGATCTTAAAACCAGTTCGTTTTTTTAATTAGAAGGTATTAAAATGATACCTTATGGTTTGGTTATGGACTGCAGTGGTAGGCATGTTGCATTAAGATAGGACCGAGTAAAAAATGCAACATTAAACATATCATGATAATCAAATTACAGTGTGAGAATAGTATGTTAACAAAGTTCTCAGGAAACTAATTTGTGTTAATGTGCATGAGATATGAGCCCCTGTCATTAGTTGGTTAATCTGGTTATTTGATTGAAAGACAATTAGTTGCCAACTATGTTTGATAATCGATTAATCTTTTTAGTCATTTTTAAAGCAAAAATGTGAAACATTTGCTGGTTCCTGCCTCTTAAAAATGTAAAGATTTGTTGCTTTTCTTTGTTATTTGTCATAGTAAAGGAAGAGTCTTTGGGTTTTTGACTGTTGGAGGATATCTTCTTCAATATGGTTGGATGAGCTTTTTAAGTATTTATTGGCTTTTCAATAAACAGCAAATGGCCATCTTGAAGTTAAAAATGTCCCTCAGTTTTCATCGTTATAAGCCCACAAGAACATGATATGCAAGCCTAGCCCCCTAACATAAGTGCCAAGCTTACAAAAACAAAACAAGACAAATCAAAAATACGTTTGTTTTTATCACTTTATAGAGATGCTACCGTTTGATCTGTTAAATGAATAGATGAATGAGAGCATACGACCTCAAATTTTGTTAAAAATATCCAAGCAAGGATAACTTTCTTAGGAAGTCAGATGCTACAGGTTCTTGTTTGGATGAAGATCAGTCCTTAAGTATGTATGTGACCGGCTATAGCCTTCTCTAAGGAGTTCAGTTTACACCAGTGGTCCTCAAACTTTTTGTGGCATGCTGTTCTTTGGAAGCCAGGAAAGGTTCACGACCAACAACATTAACAAATTCAGGGAAGCAACTTATGAAAAAGGATCCAGGTAGAATTTTAGTTAAGTATAAGTCGGCAAGGTGGCATCAGCAAACTTTGGTTTGTTTATTTTTCCCCAGGCGGGCCCACCCCCCAGTGTGACAGCTACTGACTTCACACCAAGTCAGTTTTGCTCTTCGCTCCACCTCCTTTCTCAACCCCTATGGGGACGGTATGGGAAGTAATGGAGACCGTGAGGGGATTCTGTTTCCTCAACCCGTTCAGCCTGTGCCAGTGCTATGGTTATTTAAGGAATGCTGACTCCACAGTCTCAGCAGATCACGGGACGCTGCTCGAGATGACCATAACCACTAAGGCCAAATATGACTCTAAATGTCATGGTGTTCCTCTGTCCTGTGGCAGGGTTGCCACAAGTGACCGTGTCAAACTGGTGTCACTGCACACAGAGCAGACTGCCTGACCTGCTGTCTGTTTCAAAAGATCAGTGAGTGCCGAGCAGAGTTTGTTTTTTGGTCTACAAAATGCTGATGCTCTGTGCCTGTGGTTTGTGACCAGTATTTGAGCAGTAGGATGCTTAAAACAGGTTAATTAAAGCAGTAAATAATAACTTCTTTGTAATAGGTAGTTCATTGTTGGGTCTCAACCCCAGATGCTTTGGTCTGGCATCCAACCTACACTGCCAGTTTAATGCATCTGTGTTTGACAACCTGGGGATGAAACCCAACAATCAGCTGTCTTTCTCCAGGAAGATACGTTATGATCCTTTAAGCCAGAGGGACGTGTTACAGATACAAGTGTAGTTATGTCATTCCATAGAGGATTAACGATTATGAATAAATGCCAGAGTTAACATCTGATACATCGCTGCATCAATTTGGAAACCTGAATAAGACCAGACCTTGAAGGAATCTCTGCTGAATCAGCGCTGGGTTCTCCGTGTTTGAAAAGACTGATTCATGAAAGGAGATTCCGCTTGTTATTTTGTCATAATTATCCATTCTCTCCTGGTGTGCTTCTCTCCCTGAGAGTCAAAGTGTTTGTTTTTATCAGTGCCAGTGACTGTTTTTCATGGTAATCGCACTGCAAAAGTAAGATTTCCCATGTGTAAGACTATGGTTTTATCTTGAATTTCTATCTATAAATCACAAATATTTAACCAGCCTAAGTTTAGCTATTCTACTATAGGGTAAACTTGATAGAACATCGGTAATGTAATGATGGCCCAGAGATGACATTGCCCAACTTTGCCTGAAGCCGATAGTAAACCCAGCAATGAAAAAGGGCTTCTGTGCTTTGCTTGAATGCAGTTCTGTGCCATGAAAACTGATGTAGTGGAAGCAATTTTTTATATAATCTTTTAATCAAGGTATTTTAATCAACATTGGCTGACTGAAAAAGATTATTTTGATTCGAGTTATCATTTTGTAGGAAAGACGTTTCGAAGGTCATCAAAATATGAAGTCGGCTTTTCAGTGTTCATTTGTGTTTATTAGACATAACTTGATTGATTCATACTAAATTATATACTCATAATCATCACTGGAAGAGGTGCAGAATATGTAAAATTATTTTAATCCATCGTATGCCATAGACGCAGAATTGAACTCCAATCAAGGAATTGCCTGCTTAAGAATTATCTTGGGTCCAGTTGGCCTCAAAAGGAGAGGTTCACATCGCTATTTTTCAGTCAGATGGTGGTCCCTGCTGTGAAGGAATTGTAACATCAGCTCAAGTCAAAGTAGGGACAGGGTAGTAATTGATTCTTCCTCTCTTGAAAGTGCGATATGTCTCAGAGCAGAAAAGTCCATAATAATGAATGTCTGAGTGTACATAAACATTATGGAAGTTGTGATTCATGACAAATACAAATTGATTTTAAAAGTAGCAGCTAGTCAAACATTGAGGGGAAAAAATTAAAAACTTTGATGCATCAAGTGATAAGATGTACCTTTATTGATCCCCGGTAGGATAAATTCAGTGAATTACTTACTTAATTACTATAAATGTTAACCCAACCAGTATACAGTACATCTAGCATACTACAGTACATACTGCAGTTAGTTTGAGTCAGATGTAAGGTTACAATATTGAAAGAACAAAAATATTTATATCAAATTTGAGATCCTATCAGATTAACTGATGAGGGTGCTTACTTTAGGCTTTCTGTTTGCACTCTTTTCAAGTCAACCACGACTTCCTGCTTCATCATCAGTTTCACAGTACTCTTGGAAAACTCCCTGATTACTAGAAGCCGACAGCTGTTTGTAATTTTAGTAAGATCTGAATATAGTTCTTTATAGTTGCAAAGAAAAAGTATTGCTCACTTTCATTTACCACTAAATGTCATTTTTGTGATGATGCAGGTGTGAATCTGAAACCTGAAGTTCAGTAGTTGCACGTTCAAGTGATGAGTATGATGCCGTGTTCACACAAGATTGAACTCTCCAGAGTGGATCAGTCTGAAAACAATGTCTCTCAGCCTATGATTTCAACAATGCTGTTACAAGACAATGGCATATGCCTTCAAACACACGCTTGGATCTTGACATCCAAGAAACATGAACTTTCAGAACCTCTCTGAGACATATCAGTTTTCTGTGTTGTAATGCATTTTTGATGCCGGTGTAGAAGATGGAACCATACAGCTTGGGATGATGATCGTGTTGTTTGTGCATTTGTGCAAGCATAAATGGTGAGCTGCAGTGTATCAGCAGTAGTGTTGCATTTCTATCTGCATTTTATTATTATTTCAAAATGGAATAGCCTAAAATTGTTTCAGAAGTGGTGTGCTCTAAGTCAGTATGCAAGGCAAACACATTTTTGAAATGATTCTGGTACGGGAACTTAGGTGCAGTTTTTTTTTTTTTTATAAGAGATGGTGTTGTGTTGGTGTATAGCGATTTTGTCAGACTGTACGTGTACTGATCCAACCCCCACAACAAAGACGTGTCGCTCACGTGAAATTTGTCTTTTCAAGATCAAAAGCAGCTCCATGCTTTCGAGACAGAGAACATTAAAAGCTTCAAAGGGTTTCTTGCTAGCAGCGAAGAGCCAGATACGGTAAATGCACCAGTAAGTAGTTCCAATTAAGCCTCTGTGCTAGTGTGTCACTTTAAATACTCACTCCACTCCTCTGTCAGATATTTACCAGACTGGTAAACCAGGTTTTTTCACACACACACACAGACATACTAGGCAGTGATGCATGCACACTGAGTATTAAGAGTAGGGACACCCAGTACCATTTCACCCTTGCAGAGTGTATGGCACTAAGTGCTCTTTCCATCTCTGAAATCCTAGACAGGGGGAACATGGCATTGGGGTGACAGTGATGCAACTAAACACCTGACAATTTGGGTGACACAGCCATGCCCATGGGGATTAAGACCTGGCTATTCCTGTGTGCATCTACTACAACACAAAGAAGGCCTTTGCCAGTGCAACCTGAGAGAGCCAGACGAGAATTGCACTTGTGTTTGAGGATATCGTTTGCATTAGACTCTAAGTCTGTATGAAGAGGTTGGTCATTTTTCCATGACTTACGGCCAGTTGCTTGTATAAACAAACACATTTAAAAAGTGAATTCAGATTCTGCTAACATATACTTTTATTGCATTATATCGTCATGTAATTTTATTGTTGAGAGCCTTGGGCTTGTTTTCAGTTTTAAGGAGATTGTGGTGTAGCATACAAATCGAGAACACAACACCCAGGTAAACGCGCTCATTTTTGCCCATTGTGAGGCGCAAAACTATACTGCGCATTGAAGTTTAGACTACTGGCTTGTTAACATTTGCTGTCTCTGCTCAAACTCAGTCGCTGATGAGTTTGACAATTTTACAATTACAATACAATTTTGACTACTGATAATATTCTAATATTTGACTGTGATTGTAAGATTCTGTGTTACAACAGTTTACACTGCCCATGGCACACCAATCCAACATTCTTGTACAAACACAGATGTTTGTTTTGTCTGTCACGGCTGTCTATTTGTTTTAGTATGTTTGGTCAAATTCAACATGTTCAATCTTTGTCTGTGTTTGAGTTTGGTCAGTTTGCAAGGCTTTCAGACAGAAGATCCCAGACCGCAGGCATATAGTATGCGTATCCGGAGCTACACAGCTCACATATAACCTAGTATTAGTGGTGAACTCATTCATGTTGCCTAAGTATGTTTGTTTAGCATTCATTCTCTGACCTGATTAGTTCTACACAGTTAATCGAAAATTATTTAGAATAAAATAAAAAGTGCAGTTTTGAAAATTCCAAAGTCCGCAGTTTTCTGATCAAGTTTCATAAATCTTGTTCTCCAGATGCATCACAAACATTGTGATGCAATAGTGATCATATTTATATCATCATTATTTTGATATCAGACTATACTGTCTTGGATTTTGGATATGTTATGTTGTATTGTGATATTGCATAATTGTTGGCGCAGAAGAAGTGTACAGTCTGAAGGCAAATGTTATGTTGTAGCAGGAAACAGACTTGAACAACAGTGTCATCAGTTCAGATTTATCACGGGCTGATTGGCTGAAAGTCCATGCTCTGTCCAGCTGATCCCCATACTGTTGCTGGTTGGCAGCGTGTGGGAACATCCACAGCCTTGTCATCGATCCATGGTCAGGAGCTGTACTCTGTCCCTAAGGTTAGCTCTGTGGAACATTCTGGGCTCAGGTCCCAGAGAATAGTGACATGTCAGCAGCCCATTCAAATGAACAGGCTGAGGGTAGCACTATGTTAGCAGTGCTGTGATGGTGGTGGTGGGTTGGGGGGTGGGGGGTGGGGGCATAGGGTGGGAGTGCTAAAACTGGTGCTGTGTTCAACATTGCAGGGGTAGACCAGGGAGTGTGGCTCCATGAAAGGTCTGCTGATCCCGGATAGGCTGTGAGTGTTCAGAGCTCAGGACAAAGTGACACAGTATTGTACTATTGGCAGATAAATAAGATGGTAGCTTTCCTTTTTTTATCTTCAAGGATTAAGCAAAGTGATTGTGCTATTCCAGAGTTCACTATTTCTTCAATTTCTGATATCATCCCCAACATTATAATTGGTAATGTCTTTGTATAGCAAGACTAACAGTCGACAGCCACACTAGAGGCTCTATGACTCTGTACTTGGGCACAGTGGGACTTTTTAGCTAAACCCTGCAGCGAGCATTGCAACATGCAGGTGTAAAGCCTACCATGTGCAATGATAGCAGTGGCAATCAAGTCCCAATTGAAACTGTTCCCGACTCGCTGAGTTAGAAGTATATGGAGTGGATGGTGAGTGAGTCATGTAAATAAATCTTAAATAAAACAGACTTGGTTATTTTTTTTAAAAGCTACAATCTCCAAATGTCTGTCAGTAAGGCTTGAGCATGAATTTTGATTTGAGCAAAGGATTTTTGTTCATGTCAGAGATGCAGTTTTCTCCAAACAACCGTAATTAAAATGTATGGTACATCTACATAATTTCAGGGAATTAAGAACCAAGTTTCCTGTTTTAACATTGTGGAAAATGAAACCAGACACTGATTTGGACTTGAATCTTGAAAAATTGAAGGATGCAGTGTAAGTGCGGTTAAACAGAGGACAGAAGCTCACAATTTTTGTATGCATTCTCTATACTCTGGGTCAAGATCAGACAGGAATACAAAGTACGTTGTGTCTTTTAAAGAGCTTGCCCTCCCTTGAACTTTTAGCTCGTGCATTTGATCACATTGATCCACTAAAGCAGCACGAAATGTCAAAGTAACTTCTCCATTTGATGCTCGTGAGTGTTTGGTTCCGCCAGTCAGTGAAATGAATTATTCCTACCATAGTTCACGGTTTGTCTCTGTGTTGGTAGAATTTCCTGATAGATTTGTTTTTGAAAACAAATCATATTCTTGAGTTTGACATCAAAACAAACTCTACAGTTGACTCTCCAAAGACAGATTGTTTTGGCTTAGAGCTTTCTGCATGTTGCTCAGTGTTCCTGTTTGTTCTGATGTGCTATTCTCATCAGTGCATCAGCTTTATATTGTAAAAGCCCAGAGGTTGATATAAAACATGGTGTTTGTCCATTTGCTGCATTCAACTAGAATCGGATCACTGATAATCATGCCTTTTGGTTCTGGTTACCTCAGTTCACTTTAAATTTGTTTTACAGTCCTCTTGTATCACTTGCCTGCGTATTCTATGAAAGTACTGCTGTCTGTTTGATTTGCTTGATTTGTAATGGTGGACCTTATGCGAAGTGTGGAATTTATAAGAAATCAAATGATACAACAATGGTACTGAGAAACCTCCAGGAATCTGGATGTGATACTGAAACAGCTGAATGCAACTGAAAGTGAAGTAGAAACTCTCTTCAGCTCTTCCTCTTTTCCTGTATCTCCAAAACTGAAATAACCTACTGTTGCATGATGTCATTATTCTGCCTAATCTTCATTTATGATATGAAAAAGGTCATTATACTAGCGCATGCGCTTATCCACAGTATAAGAAGTGCCCGTCCCTCCTTGTAGTTTTTCAGGCGTTTTCTATACTGTAAACAATAACTCCTCTAGCTGAAACTGGGGAAATTGCAACATATTTGCTTGAGAAATTACTTCAAAATATTTAGATTATTTTGCTGTTGTTGATTAACTTATGGTTGCAGCACATTTGTCATGACTGAATCTCTCCCTCACACAATGGCCAGACTGATCTGAGCCTTATTTTGGAGCTTCTGTGTCCAAAGTATTTGAAAAATGTCAGTGGTGAGCTCCAGCTATTGGGTGACTGGCTGACTGGACAACAACACACACAGTCCATCTCTGTGTCTGTCAGATGGTAGCAGACATGCTAACTGTTTTGGCTTGCAGAGGAAATTGATTGAGGCTGAAGGTCACACATTCTACTCCTTTTAGATTTTCAGATGGTCCATTTTAATCTGGAAAAAAACCTTACCAATTAGATATACTGTTATTTTTATTTTTTAATATTATGCTTGATTGATTTCATGAGATTTTCTCTTAAATAAATGTAATGTTTATATTGTATAAATAATGCGATCTTGAACAGGACTTCATCAAAATTTGCCTTTTGAATTTAATAGATGAGGAAGACAAAGGAATATTTGTCCTCCTAACTATAATTGAGCTAATGCTAATTTAAAACTGTAATCTCATAGCTTTGAATATAAAATGATATTTAAATAGTGGTTTCTCTGTGGCTAACGTCTCCTTGAAACAAAGTTTTATGTAAATCTTTTCCCATCGGCCTGTGTTAAACTGGTTATATGTAAAATACCTGGTTCTAGCTTTCCCAAAGCTGAAAACAAAGGAAGAATGAAATGAATTCAATCAACTCTTAAATGATGGTGGATTTAACCCATAACCATTTATGAATTGATATTTCTATACTTGGTGCATGCCTTTTTAAAAGCTAATGTCCTGCTTTCAGCAATTACTAGCACTTCCATTATCTCTTTGGTCTTATTAGTTGCTCATATTTAAACAGATATCGAAGCAGTTACTTATGGGAACTGATAAGATTTTCACAAGAAGTTTGCCTAATTTAATCTTTTAATGTGTTAACTGTTTCACTTATTTGACAATGCTGTTCTTGTCTTTTCTAGGTCCTGTCATCACGACCATTGATCAGGTTTAATGGAAACCAAGGGGTAAGAAAATATTTCTCTCTCACTTTATCTCTATGATAATCCTCCTGTGAAAATAATCTATTTCTGTCATCAAGCCTGCTGAATAACGACAGCTAGCTGCTAACATGCATTTCAATATTCAGATGTCAGAGTTTGAAAGCAGAAATTCAAATTTTCAAGAGAGTACTTGGAAGCTCAAACATCACCTGAAACACACACACACTTTTTCAAACAGGACATGTGATTATGCAAACACTGGTGTCAGCTGCAAACTAGTTATTTTTTTCCTCTAACATGACACTTCACTACCGTATCTTAAAGTGGCTATCTTCGACGGCAGCAAAAAAGATGCTGGCAAAGCTGTTCTGAATTTAATGATGTACTTTTTGGCATATGTGTCAATGTGCTGTGTCAACATTGCTTGATCTTAAGGTACTACTGTCAAAGAAACCTGGTCAGCCAAATGTTTCCCCAGCCTCTCTTGCAACTGGCAGTGAGATTTCGATTATTATTCTTTAGCTCCATAATGTGGCAAACAGGAAGAATACTTCTAAACCTCTGAAGATGTCACGTTGCTACCTTGTTCTTAGAAACTTTTTGTTCTGTCAGTATATCTTTTTATTGTTATGTAGTAGACAGTGTAGTAGCCTGTTCCTGTCCAGGAACTTTTGCTGATGATAACATTTGATTGTAATCCACCTGTCTCTCTGAGGCATCTCTACGATACTGTAGAGTGGTTTGACGAACTGACGCTTTTCATATTTTTTCTCTTTGAAAATTTGGTGAAAAATTATTGACTGGCTGTGGTCATTGTTCTTAATATGGTCACAATGCCAGAATTTATAGTATCTCCATGATATGACTTAGGCCTCATCCATACGTAGAGATATTTTGGGTTAACAGGATCTTAAAAAAAAAGGATCACATGGCCTTCTATGTACACTGAGTATGCGCATTCTGGTGTAAACAGGAAGGAGGTTGAACACTCTCTGATCTGTTGCTTAGTTACAGAAAATACTATGAAAGGGGCAGGGAATCTGACGGCTCTTTACAGAACCCTCCTGAGTAATGTTTTTTTTTTATTAAAACCATGTTGACAGCCTTTTTTGTTTCTCTTTATCATCATTGTTTTATCAAAGTCCATTTGTCTTTCTTAATATAGACAGTGTAACATCCATTCCCTAAATGAAAAAACTCAAACACAGGGGTCACTGTGGAAGATGGGTGACCAATTATGAACTAATTGCTACTTTCAATACTCACAGTGTCAGCATCCAAACCTTGGCAAACTTCTCCACATGTTAATGAGGATTGTTGAGCTGTCGTTTACCCAAAAGTGCTTCTTCCTGACGCTGTTGCAACTTTCCCAGCAGTGACATTCTGAAAATGGCATTACTCAGCAATTACACGGCAGCCTAAACTATGCAAAAAAGAAGTTGTACAAAAACATAAGTTTTGGTTGATGAATAAAGAACTCTCTAGGATAATTTTATATTACGCGCAGCAAGAGCAATATATTTTTCCATGTCAAATCAGTTCTAAAATTCAACATGGAACAACAAATTGATTGAGCATTGACTTGTTTATATTCTGACTTGCAGGTACATAAGTAATGTACTCTAAAGTTGTCGCACTCGCGTCTAAAGCACACAGATAACAAGCAACATTACCAACAGCTGCACTATCATATATTGTAGGGCATCACTTGCCAACACCTCATTCTGACAATACTGAGTGTAATACACGCACAGCTTGTAAGCTCTCAATACACTCACCCTCTACAATGATAGACCTCAGGCAGCAGCAGTCATGGTTTGATATGTTGTCCTATGTTGTCCTGTTGAGTTCTGTGGGTTTATTTAGTTTTTTGTTATGATCTATGATTTCTACATTTACAATAGAGAGTCAGTGTTTAAGTGTCACTTTGCTTCAAGCCTTTCATGAGTCAGTGTTAACAAAATGCCATGATCGGTAATCATTCTTCACACACATCTACAAGAACCTCCTCCAGGAGTCTTCATGCAGTTGATGCTGCCGCCTTCCTGCTGTCACTGTTTTTGTGTTAAATTTGGAACGGTGCAGTGCCGAATACTGCAATCCTGCATAGAGTCAGACTCCATCTTTCATCCTCTTTCACTCGAGGCTTTATCAAGTAAATGTTAGTTTTTCTCTGTACCAATAGGTTGAGTTTGTCTTCATACCCTGATAACTCAAGGTGACTCTTGCCTATTGTGTTCAAGACAGAAAGAGTTTGTCATTAACTGGCTTTAAATCTCTGTTTAACCGGCATTGAACCGGTATCTATGACATCCCATGCATGCATATTCGTCAATTCGCTCATTATCTGATGTTTGTAGGTTATTGAAATACTAAGTAATGCATGCATTTTAATGATGCAGCAGCGCAACATGGAGGAAAATCTGTTCTTGTTGAAATCTGAATGCGAGTCAGAAGTGTAAAAGTGGCTAAATTACAGAGCAGATGGTGTGGCTGTCAAGATGACATCCCATTTTCATTCACTCATATTCATTCATCTTGTACAGCTCTGCCTGAGCTCTGACTAAGTGTGCACGCACATAACAGGTTTCATGCACCTTTATTAGAAGAGGGAAAGGCTGTAAAGACAAAAAATGGATGAAAGATGCAAAGAACTGATACCGGTGGGCTGCTCCAAAAGTGTGATGCAGAAAAACTACATAATGGTCGCAGAAGCTTTAATTTACCCTCTGGGCTTGTTTCTCCTGCTAATTTGTTTCTGGCTGTTGATGCGACTTATAACAATCTGTCATTATGCATATTTTTGAGTTTGGCAGAACACCTTTATTATCACTGAATGAGAGGCCTGTGGCAGTGAGGATGTGGACATGTTTTATACTTGTTCTGTCTGACACTCCACCCCCTCTCTTACTGAATCGCTGTCGGCACTGCAAGAGGTGATACTGAAACAAACTAAGGCCGTGTGATATGACGAAAGTCTTCTGTCCCCATAGAGGTAATTTCATACACAGATACATATCATGATATAGCATAGTTTCTATAAATTCAATGAATACTTCATTTATATAAGATGATCAGATGGCAAGACCTATATATTACATTATGAAATCTGTACCCGTCAAATAAGAGATACTTCATATTTGATTATTTTCCCCTGTTTAATTTAGAACCTTTTTTGCAAATGTGCAACTAAACGTATGGAAAAAATATATAATATGAGAGTTTAAACACTTTTTAGCTGTGATTGCAAAAATACAACAACATCTGAGCGGGGGTTGTTTTTTTGGGTTTTTCATCTGTAGACTCTTTCATAGTTTGACACACCAGTTTTCTGGTCCATGTCAACTATCACAACCAAGCCAAATGACAGAACTTTCTTCCTTTCTTCTGTCCAGAATTACCCCATTGTGTTTTACATTCACTGTTCTCCACATTTGTTTGTCTTGCCTTCATGCAAATTTCCTGCGTCCGTGTCATGTGTAAGAATAGAAGGCATCATCCAATAAGGAAAAATATTGTCATGGAGTGATTTGCGTCACAGCAAAAAAAACAGTTTGCTGTCATCACATGTTATCATATCACACAGCCCTATGACTAACCAGAGCAACAGTTTTCAGGCCATCGTCAAGCTTATGTGGTTAAGTATTGATCATAGATTTTGTGATGCATCAAGCCAGCACTGTTGGCATGAGTTGGCCCTTCCACAGCTGTTGGTTCACTTAGCATGTTTGATCTGCTGCAGTGGCAGTCAGAAAGTGAGGTCCCTCATGGTTTGCTGATCATGGCAGATCAGCAGTGTCACCCCTGTGGTTTTTTTTTGTTTTGTTTTTTTTTGCAATTTTATTTATTTTATTTTTTTGTCTTAGTTTCATCTCTCGTTTTCTTTTTGTCTTCCATCTGCCAAATACAACGTCTCAAAGCAAAACTCAGTGCCAGCTGCATTTTTCGTTTTCAAACAGATTTTAATAATTCATATTCGAACCAGCGCTGAAGTCCTTTTTTTTAAAAATATTTTTTCATAACGTTAGTGAATGGGCTACCTTTTACTGTCTGCCTGTATGTCTCCTGCCGTTGCGTCATTGTTTCACGTGCCACCAGCCTCAACAGTCGCACATGTGCATGAGTCATTAAGACGAATGGGGCAGGTTTAGGCAAGCAAGTGGAGGCCTGCTACTTCTTAATATAAAAATTCTCAGTGTTGTAACAGTTTTTAATCTTGATTCCGTGTCTAGAACTATGCCGAGTCTGGTCCTTGAATTTGAATTGGCTGGGTCAGAAAGTCCTTGATGTTGAGGTTTGAGAAGGTGTGGTAGCCCTGTGAACATATGATATTGTTTAGAAATGTTTCGGTTGTGTAAAATTGTAGTTTGTATTCTTACTACCAGAGTTTGGAAGAGGAAGCGGAACTGCTGATTAATTATCTCAAGCAGGAGCAGACAGTACATACATGTCAAGGGACGGCTGCCTGTTGGTCATTGTAGTCTTTACAGTGTGTTCTGCTTTTAACAGTACAGATGAAGCAAAGCACTTGCACAGCCAGCACATTTCACCATCTTTTGAAGTCGTCTTCATGCGTCAGGCCACTGTCTCTGTCTGATTCGTCTCCTCTTTTCCTCCCTTTCCTTTGGCCTTGGAGAGAGGACTAGACGAAGTGTGTGTGTGGGTCGGTCCTCTCCACTGACCCCAACCTGAAAAGAGGCATTGTTTGCTAGTCGCCATGCAGAATGAGAAGATGAGGCTAGCTGTTGGAGGAGCAAGGAGAAGGTGGTTGGATAACCTGTTTAAAATCCACTTCCACCCTTAGAAAATGTTGTGTAAAGGGGATGATTAGTTGTAAGGTTGATGTGGCTCATTGTCAGTCCCTGCCCTTCATCCCACGTTTAAAGTAATCTCTCCAGTCTCTTTAATGTGTGCTCTTCTGCTCTGTTTTGTCTAGGTTTTCTGCAGACTAAAGTTCTCAAAAGCTTTGATAAAGACTTTAAAATGACCGCCTACAGTGTCTGTTAACGTAGCGCTTTTTAGTTTTTCGTAAGAGAAGAAGTTACAGTATTCAAAGCTAGATTATCCCCTTTTGTTGTGCAGTTCAGAAAAGAACCAGTGCTTGGCTTTATTTTCTGGCCAGACTTGGTCAGATTGCCTTGGTTTTCCAATCATTAATGCGTTGTAAAGTTGACTAACATTTGACACTTGTTTCACTGGTGCACCAGCATATAACTTGGGTTCACTCCGAAAATAAGGGTGTAGATAAGTGTTTGTTTTTTCAGTTTAAATTACGAAACATGAAACAGCATATACCGATAACCTCAATTGTTTAAAAAATAAAGTTAGATACAGCTGATGTTTAAAGTGCCTGACAAAGCCAAACCCTTGGATATTATTGGGTTATTGTTAAAACCATTAATTGTGATAAAGCAGACAATTAAAATCTGACCTGCTGAATATCAGGCCATTGAAAACGTTGAGTCGGCCTTTACAGATTTCTGGGCGTCGCACCCTGGAGCCGTTTGATACAATGCTGATTCGATATTACTTCAGACAGCGAGTCAACATTATTTATATTCAAATCATTTTATTTAACCTCTTGAGATGCAATATCTTGCTTTTTCAAGGGGGTCCTCGGACACAAGAACATATAGACATATCATCAAAATTGAACACATGCATGTCCTGCATCACATCAGAATCATATATACTTTGTAGATGCACAACTTTGAGAGTGTTGCTGGCAAGCTATTTAATTTCAAAGTGCACAAAGGAGATTTGACCTATTATTTTTTTTTTTTTTAATTGAAGATCCTAACAACAAAAAAGGGAGTGTCGGCTGTCATCATGATGACCCATTCTCTCAAGAAACTGTTCCCTTTCATGGATTAGCAAAAGGATGAATGCACATCGTGGTGCAACACTCACAGGCTTGCTTAACCAGGGCATGAGCCATTTGGTGTGGAGGAGCCTCTTTCATCCTCTACGATGTGAGTCAGTGATTCATCTGAGTCACTCCCCGGTGTTTGGCTTTTCAGTCAGTACCTCTGCCTCTCTTCATTTCTGGATTCACACACTATTCCTTTTATCCACTGTGTTTTTGCAATGACACAGATGTTTTCAACACTGACACAGTGCAATTTGTATCGGTGTCGGATCATTTTCATGTAATCAGACTACCTCATCCGGTTTTATGTTCCTGTTATGTGGCTTTCAACATTGAGCCTGGGCATAGGTTCCAACACCCTCATACAAACAAACGCAAAATTGTAGAGGTTGAATGATCCTGGAGTAAGCGGCATAATGTGTGTTTGTGATAGGATTGTCTTTTCTTTTGTTGCTTTAATTTACATTTTGAAGCCGAGATACATGTGAATATGTGGCTAACAGTATCATGACTGGGCTATCCAGAGCTTATTCCCTGTTTCTGGCAGTGGCAGCACTGGCTGGTAGCTTAGACATAGCTTTAAACATAATGTAGGACTTAACAAAGAATGCTGTTTAGGTGTAGCATTGCCTGTTAGGCAAGAGACGGGGATTGAGCAGCAGTGCAAATAAAGAGCAAGGACATTCAGAACCTATACTGTTAACATATCTTGTTACCTGAGGGGCAGGTCAGCTCATCATGAGGGTTCCAGACTGTCCTTTTTTATAATGTTTTTTTTTTTTTTTTTTTTCACTTCTGCTGTCTCCAAATGTCTCCACCTCCACCTCCTACCACCATGAATGTGTCCTTGACTAGCATACCTTGTGGCCTGAAGGAGGTCTTCAGGAGTTAGCTGTTGGTAATGGTGATACTGACTGTAATAAAAAGCAAAACTATACTGATGGTTTATTTACAATGAGCTATACTGCAGAAGAGGCAGTGTGTGTAGTTCTATAGGAGTGGAGCATTATTGATGACTGAGACCAGAGAAGGGCAAATAAAGGACATTGTATGTATTTATAGTTGGCCACCTGCAGCCTTCACACGTGTGAAGACCTTTGGTAAACAGAGCTGAGCTGCCCAGAGTTAGGCCACATGTCAGTCCCAGCAGTGAGTCACAGACTGAGCCTCTGATCCAGGTTAAGTCACTGTTCAAGTGCAACAGCGCTGGGGCACAATCTAATTGGTTACTTCAGCTATCTTCTGTTACCCTGGCTCAGTGTGATGCTCAGTCCTCGGCTGTGACACCACTTGAATTCATGCTCAGGAAAACAGAGCTGAGCAAGGGGTCAGCTTGCCGGGCCCTGCTTGAAACACAACCCTCTGCCTGCTCTTACCATCAGTCTGAAGCTACCTTAACTGGAGTTTTTCTCTGCAGGAGTTGTCAAATTAACTCTCTCCAAGTACATGTTGTAATGATGGTGTTTTAAAACTATTTTGAGGTGGAATTGGGTGGATTCAAGCAGGAAAGCACGGTTTCAGTGTCACCCTGTGCTTTCCCTGCTCTTTCCTTTGCATTTCTCTTTATTACTGACTGCTGCATTAAAACTGTTCCAAATCAACCATGTTCACCCTGTTCTGAAGTGTAATAGTGTGAAAAAGTATTCTAAATCAGAAATGTAACGCGTGCAATCCCAGTTGTCGCTTTTGAAATTAGTGTGTGTTAGTGTCCAGCAGAGGTTAGGTTCAGTTCCACTTTCTCAGTAGTTCGATAAAAATCAAAAAATGTTTCCCCTTAAAGTTGTTTCGGTTTCTCCTTGAGATATCGAACATGATATCAAACATCGATATTTTACAAGGTATTATTTTGAAATTGGAAATGGGCCTTGACACACCAATATCTGGTCCGTCTGTGGACCTAGTTATCAGCCCTTTTCGCAGCTTTTTGTCCGATTAGGCAGGTAGAATAGGCACCAGATGCCATTGGTGAGAGGAATCACTCTGATGGTGTGTTGTTCAGCTGAGTAAATCCATACAGGAGAAGAGAAACGAAAAATAAAGCGTATTGAGCCTGATACTGTTTTATCCATGATTTCAGCCATTTAGCGCAGTTTGCTACTTCATATGAGACTGTTATTATTGATTACATGTGGCTATATTGGCAGACAGAGTATTGTCAAAAAACTCTGCTTTGTCATAACAGTTTGTCTGTTTTGAATACATAGTACTGCTACCTGGTGGTATGGATAGGTATTTGTGCATGACTGCATTGAAGGTTTGCAGAAATACCAACAGTAGTTCTTCTTTTATTGGAATTTACCTGTGGTTTCTCCAGTCACATGTTGGAAACACAATTAGGAACCCCATGCAGTGCACAGACAGTCCTAGTAGAAATAAGGTAGAGAAGAGAAGAGTTGATGCTACTTTTTGTGAGGTTTGCAGTGTTTTTTAAGCCAGTGAGAAAATGCCTTGGGCTTATTCATAGCTTTGTCTAGTCTGGGCCAGTTTTTCCAGGTATACAGCAGTGGCAGATTATAAAACTGAATACATCAGACAGAAAAATGAGTGTTTAAGTCTACAAATAGGGTGTGGAGTGCAGTTAGTCATCCTTTCTTGGTGCTTGTCTGAAAAGTACTTCATTGAGGTCCAAAAAAAGAATACATATTTATGAAGATGAATAATCGTTCTGGAAAATAAGTTTCATTAATAAAGATTCATTAAGTGTATGTAGGAACTTGGGGGGTCCTTGTTCTTACACTTCATGATTTAATTTCATGTTGATTGCATCAAACGTTCATGTTTCTCTTCTTTGTCTTCGACAGAAAATTTCAATACCACGGTCCGAAAATTCCAGTGAACTGCAAACGTTTACTTTCTACCTGTCAAATGTGGGCAGAGATAACCCGCAGGGCAGCTTCGACTGCATCCAGCAGTACATCACAAGGTGAAGGCAAACACTGCATCTCACTCACTTTCCTCTCTCTTGTCAACTGGCAACTAATTCTTCTTTTTCAGGAAACACAAATTCACAAACTGTATTGACATATTTACATAAATTCTTGGTGAGCATTTGAATCATGACATTATTGTCTTTGAGCACACAAGGTAACTGTCCGAAGACCATTCACGCAGAGTGTTTCCAGGCAGACAGTCTGTTTTAACGTAGCTCGGACATGAGGTCAATGAATGAGATGATTTGGCTCCAAGTAATGGCTGCTAAATTGAAGGCTGATCTGGTAAAAGATGTACATGCCGCATTACTTTTCAGTAAATCACTTGAAGCAGTGATATAGGTAATTGGGACACATTGTTCGTTTAAAATCCAATAAAAATCTGACTTTTCATCCATTTTCTTCCAGTATTTTTCCCACTATTATACAAAAGACAATTTTTGCAGAAGAGTGAATCTGTTGGATGAAAAACACAAACAGCTGATGCATTTTAGCCGTGCCTGTGTGTATGTTATGCTTTCAATTTAAGTTAAAGGAGTTCAAAATTATTTTAACTTTAGTATTTGCTGCACTTCATCCTGCTGCAAGTCTCGTCTGTTTTTTGTTTGTTTGTTTTGGTTTTGTTTTTTTTTTGGAGCAGTTGCAATGACAAAAGACCTGCTTATGATGTGGGTTCATGCCTTTTTTATAAACTCATTTGGCTTGCTTTCTCCAGCTTAATATATGCAAAAAAACAACAAAAAAACTGTTTGCTGAATCATATGAATAGCACCAGATGTCTGTGTTGAAAGGGGAAGGAAGTAGAGAAACAGAATGAGGAACAACAAGAACCTTCTGTTTCTCTGTCACGTTTCTGACTTTATTATACTAGAAATATTTTTAACAAGTAGGTCAGGTGGAGTTCATCCACATCTCTGACTGGATCCTAATCAACCTCGAGTTCCAATCTAAAACCCAAATGACGAAGCTCAGCTTCCAGCGACTGCGCCAGCGCCAGCGCCATCTCATATTCTGCCAAATCCTCATCAAAGTGGAGAGGAATCAAAGAGAGCCGGAAAGTCAGGAAAGAATAGGATTTGATGCTGCAGTGAGTCGTACTGTGGGAATCCACAGTTGGATGGAAATTGAAAAAATAATAGTTGTGCCCTCGGGGTGTTTAATGGATCTCATCTGGGGAGGAATGCACAGTGATGGGATGGGTTATTTCAACTAGTGAGAGGTTTAAGGTTAATGCTGAGAATTAACTTGAAGTGGTAGATTTATGTTGAGTATTTTAAGGTAGCATTGTCTGAAATATAATATGATATTGTTTTTTTTTTTCTGTCTATCCCTGTCTCCCTCTCTCACTGTCTCTTCTTTGTTTTGGCAGTGAAGGGAGCATTCAGCTGGATTGTTTGGGTGGGATCCAGGACAAGATTACAGTATGTGCCACAGACGACTCCTACCAGAAGGCCAGGGAAAGCATGGCCCAGGTTGAGGAGGAGACTCGTAGTAGGAGTGCCATTGTCATCAAGCCAGGGGGGAGATATGTAGGTGAGGAGACATGGCACAGACACGGCAGACCACCCAGCATACACCAGTCAGTTATGATTTTTTTCAGTCACAGAGGCTTGTTTTTTAATGATTTTTGCGTGATGCAAAGGAAGTATTTCCATGTAAACACTGATATGGTGTTGGCAGAAATTCTTCCAGTCTCTTCATGCATTTTATCTTCAGTCACCCAAAAGGCTCATGTATTTGTGTAGCCATTCTTCACTGGTGAACGGGCTCCCACTGCACCAGGCAGGTTTTGTGGGTTTGGGAGTGAATGGCAGAAAGCCAACGTACAGCCAGCATGCCTCATCTGTAACCTGGACTTTATTGAATTTGACGGTGGTCGCTTCCTCATTGGCCAAACATATAATGTGCTACATGCACAGTGATCCTCTTATTTCCCCTAACCCCGTGAATGTAATTTAAAGGCACAGAGGCAGAAATGTCCCCAGGCATCAACTTTCTGACCTCTTGTTTCGGTCTCTGACCTAAACTATAAAAATCCATCGTTCTGTTGCACAGCAGGCACAGAAAATAAATGAATCTAGCCTATTCATTTTTCAGCAGTGAGTCAAAAACTGTTTAGTCCATGTGTGCTGTGGAGCCAAAGAGTGTTTTGTTCTTAGTAGGAGGCAACACAGGATTCATCTGAATCACCTGGAAAAAAGGTCTCAGTGGGAGAGGTGATAATAGCTGCTGTTTGTATAATGTAATGTGAGTTCGGAAGGACATGGCAGAGGTAAAGATCAGCTTATGATGCATCTTTTGTGACTCGTCTGCAAGTTCGCAGCCATGATCACTCACTGAATTAAACAAAAATGTTGACAGAGATGAATGCATAACTTTCAGAGATTATAGTCATTTTTATGTCTTTAAGAACGTAAACGTAAAGTGCTGACTGGCAGCCAGAAAGTCACTTGAGTCCTTTTCTATCATCACTTTCGTGTCAGTGGTAGGTTGTAGTGCTTACTTCGTCCTGTGACTTTTTTAAATTTTCAACACAAGTACAACACTTCATTTCTGTAACTCCTCCACACCTCAGGTAAAAAGGTTCAGATCCGGAAACCGGCACCTGGCCTGTCAGACATCGCCCCCTCACGGAGGACGTCTCGGCCTGTCATCATCTCTAGCGGAACGCTAAAGAAGAGCACAGCTCAGCACAGGCCACTCCGGGAGCGCCTTGTACACCTTTTGGCCCTCAAGCCTTACAAGAAGCCTGAGCTGATTCTGAGACTGCAGAAAGATGGCCTCCTACCATTAGACAAAGACTACCTGGATAGCCACCTGCAACAGGTTATACACACACCACGGGTCACTCACACTGAAGCTGTCCCTTCCCCCCACAGTTGGACTCACCAATGCCACTTTTCTTACTTCGTAGGTGGCGAACCTGAATGAGAAAGACAACACCTTCACATTGAAGGACTTTTTGTATAAGGAAGTACAGAAGGACTGGCCAGGCTACACAGAAGGAGACCAGCAGCTTCTCAAGAGAATCCTGTTCAGGTACGTCAGAGATCACTCTCACTTGAATCCCACATGTTTCCCAAATCTGTTCGGGATTCTCACCAGGCTTAAATTTAGAACAGCTGGACAGTTTTTTTCAAAATGTGGAAAACGTGTTGAGTGCCACATTTTGCAGTGAAGTGCATGGTCATTTACACATACTTTTAGATTGCTGTAATGTGCATGTTTTGTTGTAGTCGTGCTTAAATTTTCCTCTAGATGGTCGTTTTTTTATTTTTGCTTAACACCGAGGATGTTATGAGCCAGTGCTGGAGTTCATTAGTTGTGTTTGGAGAATAGAGCTCGGGTGATGTATGCTGGCACCATGAGGTCTTAAGCTTCTGAGCAACAATAGCGGATATTATACCAGTGGATTGCATTTCTACAGTAACAATCTTCTCAAGTTACGCTCCAAGCGTTGTGGAGTGTGCATTTGTGACACTGCAGACTGCACCTTGTTTTCTCATTTGTGTTGACTCTCTGGCAAGAGTGAAGCCACAGTGTGACAGCTTTGGTATGTAAGAGTCACAGAGCTGCCGAGCATTGTGGAGAAGTCGCTTTCCATAAAGGAATGTTTGCATGCAGAATCTTGTCCTTTTAAATATCTTATGTGTATATAACTGATTACAGCATATAAAAGGGTGTACAAGTCTGTCCTGGATTGACTTCTATAAAGTTGAAACTATTAAAACTATGTACCCTTTTAGCATTTGTTAGAATGGTTGGTGTGTCTTCAGAATCAAAATTTAACAATATATTCATTGCTCCCCTGAATTTATAAGTGTTGTATTGTTGATGGCAAGAGCTGCTGGCCTCCTTCCCAGTGGAAAAAATCTGGTTTCTCAGGATCTGGGACACTAAGGAAAAGCAAACTCCCAGCTGGCTATAAATAGAGCAGGCAGCAATCCTCGGTTCTCAGTTTGTGTTTACGTAGTGAACTCAAGAATAGCTCCTATTCATGATAAGCTTAGTTTTACCTGTGGTGCAACTCTAAAAGACGCAGGAATGTTAACACTGAGTGACCAGAAGAATGGAAACACGCATATGGTATAATGCAATAAAGCCTCTGCCTATTCAGCCTTGCATACCTGAAATGTCTTGCTTTTTCTGTTACTGATAGCTTCATGGTATGTTTTTATGTTGTATTCGGTTTTAAAAGGCATTTCTGGTATTTTTTGCGTCTAATCTTCACATACGGAGAACAAAAAAAGCCCCACAATATATTTTTCTTTATATTAACACAAACTACACCCTCTTTTTTTGGAAGCCCATTTCTGCCATTTAAATAAAAAGTTATGAGATACAAAGTTTAGATTATTAGATAGAAAAGTCAAGCTTATTAGATAAGAAGTCAAGTCATAACAAGATTAAATACTTATATTATGGGGTAAAAAGTCAAAATGAAACAGAAGGTCATAAATCAGATCACTCACATAAAGTCAAAATTATCGTATAAGTCATTATTTTGAGACACAAAAAAGTCATTATGTGATAAAAGTCCACTTGTTATCTTATGATTAAGACGTATCATGGGAATACTTTAACTATCAAGACTAACTTTTCATCTTGATTTTTTTTGCATTACTGGACTTCTGTACACCATCTGGCTCCATCTCATTAAAAGTTTCTCAAAGTTAGTTATTGTGTATATAGAGGCACGCGTATGCATATGTCCTTGTTCCTTATTTGTGTGTGTCTCTTGATACTGTACTTTGAGTTCTGTTTGTGAGTTTATCAGCTGACTAACAACCACAGCCTCCCACCTCCTCCAGAGTCTTGAGCCAGTGCAGTCAGTCACGCAGGAGTAGCACAGTGACATGATTGGAACGCACATGATGCAACAGTGTTCCAGCGCATGCTGATCCATGTTTGAGGTGGCACCGGTCCAAGGTTCAGCCATATCGGCCGGCCTGCTGTCTCACTCGTAGCTCTGACTGTCCCCGCCACAGTTGCACACACATTGAACCAGAGTGGGGCATCAACAGGACTTGGTGTACCCAACTGCCCCATTCTGATAACGTCAAGCAGTGTTTATCTTTGTTGGATGGCTGTTTATTGGCACAGCCCTTTTATTTTGACACTTCACTGTGTGGCAGAATAATCTGCTGCATAATGAGGTCAGAGTTTAGTGCATCATAATCATATCTGGATGTGTGTTCACACTTCAGCACTAAGATGGTTCTCAGCTGACATGATCACAAGTAGACAATACACACAGTTACCAAAGCCTCTTGTATAGGTGGTGAGGGCTAGAGTGGTGTAAAAACAAATGCAGTGCATCCCAGATCCCATTGAATATGGTCGTGCAAGCAACTTTTGTGAAGTGGATGTTGTCTGATTGAACACCCCAAACAACATCTATCCCACCATGAGCTGCAGCAACATATTCTTTCCCTCTCACTTCCTCTCTGAGAAAGTGGCACCACACTCTACAGTGACAGTCATCTTGAACTAGCCGCCAAGTGTTCAACTATTAAATATACGCGCAGCATGTGTGATTGCAATTCATTAAATCTGTTTTTGAGTTTTCATTGTCCATTTTGGAAATTAAGTGTGGTTATTATAAAATGCTTTGTCAAGTGGGTCCTCCTTTGGTCTGTTGTCATAGCTACCCTCTCAGCTTCACAAAGAAACTTGGTGAGTTTTTAGTGTTCCTGTAATGCTAGTATGCAGTTGACACTTTAGATCCTGCATAAATGATCAACATTTACTGTGTTTGTGTTTGTTGCACGTTTGTGTTGACTCTTTTAGGAAACAGAACAGCCCTGCTCCTCCACTGGAGAGCCCGCCTAAAGAGCTGGCCGGCAGTTCGCCATCTCAGGTGAATTGCCTGTTCCCTCCTCTATCTGTCATCACTGCTGCACACAAGTCTGTCCCCGAGCTGCCACCCTGCTTTCACTTTCATGTTTGACATTCTTATGAGATCTCACGAGAAAGCTTTAAGATAAACAGCACATAATAAAAAAAAAAATTAAGTAATTTCTGACCTTTTTGATAAAGTACCTGTATGAAAGCCTATTATTTATTTATTTATTTTTCCCCAACAATGCGGTTATTTCATGCTTTTATTTCTAGGTTGAATTTTAGACTGTCAGACGACCTGATGTAAATTCAGTAGAGTGTAAATACACTCTGCATAGTTAATCTTTAACCAAAGCTCGTTTACCATCAGCTGTTCAGGCTGATCCAGTAGAAATGGTCGGGGAATTTAGTTTACCAAATACCGCAGCCTGCTAACTGGGTCGTCCCTGCAGTCTGGTGGTTTCTGCCATTTCCCAGGGAGCGTTTTTTTTTCTAAATTATGTGGCTCCATCCATACTGATTTGTGTTTCCTCTTGGTCTACATTTACAGTACATTTTTACTGAACTGGTTCCAGCTGGCCATCTTACTCAAGGCTATTTTCTGCATGGGTACTAAAGCGTTGTTTTTTTTTAAACCAGATATTCCCCATGACACACTGAATTTTACTCTGTATTCTTTATCCTCATTGATAAATTAACTTGTTAATATTACTCATCCTGCAGCTCTTTTTAGGTCAGTTTAGACTTCCCAGTTTACCAATTGTTTACACTTTCGTTAGGTAGAGGGAGGAGAAGCTGCTCCACTATATTAATAGCTCCTTCCTCTCAGATTCTTCTCACCTCAGACACCTACTGTATGCCCCTTCCTTTCCGCTCCCTCCCTCAGCAAACACAGCACACAAACACACAAGCAAGCATTTCCCCAGGCTCTTTTTTAGATTCATTGGTATGAAAAGAGCACCACAGCAGGGAAAGCTGTGTGTTAACCTCACATAGGTGAGGGATGGATTGGGGAAGTCTGCAAGGCAAACAGGGCAAGACCACAAGATGAAGAAATCTGATAACTTATGTCTCAGCTAGCAGCTGCTGTCCTAAAGTTTTCCATTCACACCTGAATATTGAAACAAAAGCAAACATTTTCTGTCCTTATCATGGTAGAAAGAAAGATATATTTTCCAAGTTTTCAGTTTTCCTCATGCTCATTGTGAGGTGAATTTAATTTATATTGAACCCCATCTCAGGTTCTTCTACTAAAACTCCTATTTCTCTGCCAGAAACGGCCTGCTGCTGACTTCATCGACCCCCTTGCAAATAAAAAGCCTAGAATATCACACCTTGCCAACAAGGCTGCAACAGCCCCTGTCAATGGCAAGCTCAGCTCCTCCAACGGGAGAGGAGAGGCAGGTGGAGCGCAAGGAGGAGTGGCAGTTTCTATGTCAGAAAGTGGCACGACATCCAGCTCCCAGCCGCTCCCTGTGCTGGACATCCCTCGCCCTTTCGAAGCACTGTCGGATGTCAGCAATGACTCCAGCCACAACGGGAGAGACTGTGACTCTCAGGAAACCGCAGTGTCCGAGAGGCTCAGCCAACCTCCTTCGCTTTTCTCAGCCTCAACTGTGCTCACCGCGCCAAGCATTGGCACATCATCTCTAGGACACACGGCCGTGGAGGGCCCCAGGGACAAGAGTCCTTCATCCTGCAACAACAAGTCCAGGAAGAAGTCTAAAAAGCATAAAGACAAGGAGAAGAGCAAAGACAGGGAGAGGGTGAAAGACAGGGTGAAGGAGAAGGTAAAGGAGAGGAAGAGTCCTGAAGAGTGTGTGCCTGAGCCAAACAGAGCCTGTGAGATGAGCCCAGGAAACCTCAAAAGCAACAGTATTCCACACAAAAGCACAGGTGAGAGGAACACACACGCAAACATCATCTTTTTCCACTGCACACAATATTTTCAATGTCCTGAATCCTATGAGATTTCTGAATAAAAGGAGTATTTTATGTGGATGGACACCAGTTAGTCATCGCTATGAGTAGGTGCTGCATCATGTGACCAGCCAGTGACTCACTGATTGAACAGAGACCCCTGCTGTTCAACTTTATGCCTCCAATAACCGCAAATACACACCTCTGAATCCAACTGACAGATGGCATCTTTAGAGGATTACTCATGAAAGAGATGAATGATGTTAATAATAACAACATATAATGATGTTCTTCCTGTGATTGTGATCTTGTTTCAGATCTGAATGGGATGTGCAACAGTACCAGTATTCCTTCATCATCACCTGAGGTGGCAGAGTATTTATTGTGAGTATTTAACCATTTTAGGTCTCGATACTTTATGCAGCCATGCTTCTTGCCAAGAGGTGTTGAATCCTATTTAAATTCACACTGTGAGGGGGGATTTTTGGATGAAAGGGGAGCACAGAGAGAAAGATGTGAGGTAAAAGGGGCAGGTGCATGCTGGTGTTTTAAAAACAACAGGTTAGTTATCATAATTTGGCCCACTTACCAACATGATCAATGATTGCAGCAGCAGTGCACATTGTGACGCAGACTCCTAGAGGAAATGTAGGTGATTTGAATCAGTGCAGCAATCAGGCTTTTGGGGCTTGAGAGTTATAACTCGTATCTGAACACAAAAACATGTTTCTAGATTTGGTCTGAAGCTTTATGTGGATATCGTTATATCTGATGTCCATTGCACATAAACATTCAAATCTGGGTAGAAATCATGCAATTTTGCCTGAGAATCATGATGTCTTTAAGTGTTTTTTTTTTTTTTTTTCAAAGTAATCTAGTGATGGTTTCCTTTTTATCAAAGAAATAAAGGTAAATGGGGCTTGAGTTGTAGGCACGAGCACTTGACACAGGTTGGGTTATTGAATCTTTTGGTTGTCTTGATTTTGTGTTAGACTTTTCAAACCCATTGAATTAATCAATTTAATTGGTCTGTCTTGAGCCTTGTTCACACATACACAGGTTTTTTTTTCATATATTCTAGATCACTGAAAATGAACTTTTTTGGAAAACAGCTTCCAGGGTGAAGATATTCAGACGTGTTTACGTCAGGACAGGCAGAAACATAGATTTCTGGAAGTGATGATACAGATATACACGTTCACTTCCTAATCTTGTCTTATCAGTATTGTGCATTAACAGAATGGATGCTGTATTGTCCGTAATTACGAAGACTCAAACAGTGAAAATAAAATGATGGAAAAGAGAGACAAAAACAGCTGCTGACAGTGTCGTAATAAAAATAGCATAATCCAGGAGGACTCTGTGAATAGCAGTCACGCTTCCCTGCCGCATAATTTTTTTTCCTGTAAAATGACGTAAAAGTAAAAATTGTATTAGCTTAGTATTTTTCGTAACCAAGCAACCAGCCACATACTGTATTTAAGCCCCTGCTTCCTGTTTACACCAGCACACGCATCCCCAGTGTCCATGTATTCAGCATTCTTAGGTGTATTGGTAGGATGGAGATTATTTCTGAAATGATACTAACACAGCGCACATCTGAACAGATCATTTTTGCTTTAAGAAAAACATTTTGAAATGCCTGTATACTGTGTGACTTTCTCTTAAAATCTCTCACTAAGATTTTCTCTCTTTTCTCTCCTAGGAAGTACACGGTGATCGGCTCTCCAGAGCAGCGCCAGAGGTATAAAAACGATTTCAACGCCGAGTACAGCGAGTACCGGGATCTGCACGCTCGGATAGAGGGCATCACCCGGCAGTTCACTGTGCTTGACAATGAGCTCAAACAGCTCCAGCAAGGCACAGAAAAGTACAAGGTAGATTCAGTAAGGGATGCACACAAATCTACTCTTTGAGTAAAAAATGCTCTATTTTATTTTTCAGGGTTTTTAAAATCTTTTTTGTGTCTTCTTCTCTTCTCAGACAATCCACAATCAGATACTTCAAGAGTATCATAAAATAAAAAAGGTAAGTTCAAGTCCCATGACAACAGATTTGATAACATGAAGTATCTGAGAACAACATCAGATTGTGACTATGTGCTTTTTCCTATCCCTTGCAGACTAATCCGAACTATAGTCAAGAGAAGAACCGCTGTGAATATCTACACAACAAACTGGCACATATAAAGAGACTTATTGCCGAGTACGATCAACAGCAACTTTAGAAGTAGTTATTAGACATTGTTTCCCTGTTATCTCTGGAAACCAAGCAGATAATGGAAAACTGGATTCCGCTTGTGCTAAGAAATATTCTCATGAAAGATGCCATGAAGGGAGTATTTCCCTCATTGGAGCCAAAGGCTCTAGTGAGGACTGAAGCAGGACACACTTTGTTTTATTTTGTTTTTTTGTTTTGTTTTTTTTCTTTTTGGAAGATGGGGGTTGTGCCTGGTGTGGCCATGTCCGTCTGTGTACTTAAAATGCATCCAGAGGAAAAGGTTCTATGTGGCTTTGGTGTTCTCAACAGCCCACCCTGCTTATGGTGCACAGAGGTCTGAAAGAGTCGCTTTCTCGGGTAGAATCCGAATGATCTTTCCTGCTTTAGTAACTGGAAAGAAGGGGGGACACTAAGGTGCAGATTGTACGCCAAATGCAACTAATTTGTTTATGACTAAAGAAAAAGCTTCCCCATATACCGAAACGAATGGTTGTGACGTTGAATTTATCTCTTTATTTATTTTTGACACTTAACTGGGAGGACTGAGTATGTTTTACACTCCTCGATATCAGTACTTAAAAGCTGTCTCTCTTATTTTCTGTCCTTGCATCTTGAATGTCAGCCAGTATTTTTATTCAGAAGCTGCCTTGCCCATCTAATTGTAAATCTGTTGGCGTTAATTATTTCTTTTCTCTTTTAAAGAGACGCAGATATTACTGTTGATGAAATCAAAACAATGCCTCTACATGCACAGAGTCAGACGCAGGTTTGTGCGCTTGGCTTTTTCTTTTCTAAAATCACGTGCAGATGTCTTAACGGAGGGGGCGTTCATGGAAGTTTGCAGTCGTTCTCGAGCTGTAGATTTTCAACGGCACGGCCTCCTCGCTCAGTCATGACAAGCTGCCGTGCTTGTTTATCGGTTACAGCAGTGGTCCTTAGTTATGGTTCATCATATCGTGTCAATGAAAAACTAGATTTAGCTCTTAATTGGTTGTCTTTTCAGTTCAGCTCATGACGGCTTTTGTAGCAATAGAATGATTCAAGGTTTATCTGAAGAGTCCTTCGCCAGTTGTACTCTTCATAATGCTTCAGAAGATCCTGGAATTGTAAGATGATGCAGACAGGGAGTGCAGATCTACAGGCTTTTTTTTCATCAAAATGTTCAAGAATTAGGTTTGAGCCACAGATCTGATATCTCTTAAGTTACAATCACCGTCACCTTTTTAGTTGTGTTAAAATAGTGTTTACAACGTCTTTAAAAAGATCAAATTCATGGTTTCGTCTGCTCATCGACCCACATTGGTAGTCCATCGAGACGACTGTTAAGATGAAGCCATCCTCGATCATCCTCCTGGTGGAGGCCTCACCTGCGACCAGTTTTTGCCTTTTTCAAATGTGATGTCAGATATTCACACGAGGTTGACCCTGAAATCTATTTTCTGGCTCAGCGCTCCTCTCTGAGAAGCATCGCGTCAAGACTCGACGGATCCGATTTAGAAATGCTGTATCAGAACTCAGCCCAATGCACGAGCGAGTCGAGTTAAGTCAGCGGATGCATTTCTTATATTGATCTTTTTATGTGAATATGAAAAATCAGCACTTTTTCTCCTGATCTTGCTGTTACCTGGGGGTTTTGTCCAGATGACTTTTCTCTTTGTCCATCAGAGTGCATGCTTTATGAATGTGTTACAATGAACAGTCTTTGTATCTTTACTTGAAGGAAAAAAACAAAAACTGCCCAATGATCTCAAAACCCAAGCAAAGTCCGAGTCCGACAGAATCAGTAGGTAATCAGTTCGACATGGCTCTGACCAGCATGTATACCAAAGTGCTTACCGAGTGGGATGACAGGAAACGCTCTACCAAATGTTGGCAAAGGAACCTGTCTCAGTATTCTCTACTTCCTGTTGTTGTTATTATTATGTCTTTTGTCATAACTTATCATGCAGTTGAAGCTTTTCTCAGTGTTTCGGTGTGTCGGAGGAGGCTCCTTTGTTCCAGATGGGATTTTGCATGAATGGGCTCAATTGTTTCAATGTAATAGCAGGTTTCAGATAAATCACTATCCTAATGCAAACACTACATCAAGGCCATCGCTCCCAGATTCATCTCAGTGATACTAAGGCTGGTTCTGGGATTTGATGGTGTCTGGCCGAGGGAACGTAAAGTGTGTCAAGATGAATGTCTTTTTACCAGAATCGACACTCGGCATCGCCCAGTATTGCTACCATTAACAAGAAAGACACTTTTCACTGTTCATTCTTACTGTATCTTGTTTTCTCAAAGCATTCTGATTACTGTATTTCACTTCTATAACGGTCAAAATCCATTGTGAATGATTTCATAAGTAAACACATGTTTGCTCTGATAGAGATCAAAGTGTGTGTGAAAGTAACGATATGCCAGCACAGGAGTACCGTTGTATGAGTTGATTGTGCCAAAATGACCTGTTGTATAGGGTTTTTTTCTTTTCTTTTCTCTGAGTATATACATGCTGCTGTATAAGCAAAGAGGGCTTTGGACAAGAGTCATATGAAATGTTGGCGCTAAAACCCAAAGCACGCTTTTTGAAAACCATAAGGGACTGGGACTGAAATTGATCTTTGTTTCAATAAAATTCTTTAAAATCCTTATTTGTGAAATTCTGAACCAGTTGTCACCGTGTGTCATTGTAATTAAATTGGTTTATAGGAATTAGTGATGCATATAAGGCAATGAGATTTTAAAGATGCAATATGTAAGATATTTTTCCCACACTAAGACAAGCTTAATTGCCTTGTTAACTTACTGAACTCAAAGAATACATTTCATTCCATTCTGACAGGAAAAAAAATATATTTCTTACATATTGCACATTTTTAATACTATATTGTAATAACACGCTTAATGATTTTACAAACCTATTTTTTTCTTTTCATGGGAGCACATCTTGATATTTTGGATTTAAATTGAATAAAACAACTTTTTCCTCTCGCCCAAGAAACAGGATGTTGGAAGCACTGAGAGCTTTTGTCGATTTATATCTGTCTTCTAACATTTGTTTACAATTTCTCTGGCCTGTAGTGAAGAGGATGTCCTGTAGATGGCAGCAGTTTCCTACTGTTAGTTTCTAAATTCACATAGCAATGGCACACCTTGTTTTTGTTTAATAGAAAGCAACACGTTTAGCAGAAACATTTGGATCCCTCTGGTCTAACCAGCTTTTCAAGTTTCTCCTGACATGCATGGTCAGTGACACACTCAGGAAAAGTGGTAAAGGTCGGTCCAACCCCCTCATTTTGTTTTCAGTTTGTGCTTTCTGTAGTATTCTATGTGTGTGCTGTGTCTAATCAACATCCTCTTACAATCCATGATTGTGTGTTGTTTACTGCCTAATCTGTTTTTTAAAAAAAACAAACAAAATAACCCTTGGCGTGACAGTGTGTCCAGGAGATGCTCCGCCGAGGCGACAGAGAGGACAGGGCTCTCTGTAATCTGACACACTGTGAAAGATCCCAGAAATCTACATAGCGACTGTGTTCCAGTTGGCCGGGCTGAGCTGTGCCGGAGCCTCGCTATGCTGCCACTGGCTCACATCCCAAAGTTGGCCTCAGCGCTGCTCAGGGAGCTGGAGGGGGGCCCGGTCAGTGAGTTCACTGTGGCAGGCTGCCATCTCTCCCCCTTCTTAACGTACAGCAGCGTATACACTGGCATGTTTACACACTCAGCAAATAGAGATCTCCTCCACCTTCATGTTTTTTTAAAAGGTTTAATAGTCAGAAAGGAGTTTAATCTGCCCGGGATTTCTGCGCTGAAAATGCAGAGAGGGGTCCACTTCTATTTAGATTCTCTGCTAACAGTGGTGTCGGTGCTTTAATGTGAGAATGTAGGTCATGGTTGAAATAAAGGTCAGTCAATTATTTTATATAATTGGCATGTGTATTGGGCTGGAGGACGATTCGTAATAGCTCTACATCCAACCACAGGAAATGGCTCATACAGGCTTCATATATGTAGGTTAGAGGAAAACCATTCTCCTGGCACCTGGATTATGGGCAGCTTGACAACCTGGGACGTGAACATGAAAGACCAAAGTGCAAGGACACGGTTTTGTCAAAAAAAAAAAAAAACAGCCCTTACATGGTCACATATTGAGTCAAGTGAGTGTGAGCAATGTCTCTCCAATAAAGTTCACAGTGTGACTCTATTATAAATATATAATCAGTGTTATTGCCCATGACTTCAGACTAAACCAACCAATACAGTATAATAGAAAATGATTGCGCTCATCACTCTGCCGTCTCTAGCCTTCTCTGAGTTTTATTAATGTTGTGTTCATGGTGTAGAGGAGCGAGCACACTTGTGTCCACAGACCAGCGCTGGATGCTCAGAGCAATAACCAGGACTGCCGATTTACTGCCAAAGCCGGCCAGTAATCTCGATCATAAACATTTGTTTTTCATCTTGATCACCTCTCTGTCTCTGTTTCTGCAGTGCTGGTGTCTTCTCCCCTGTAATGGACCCTGTGTGTCTGTGTGGGACAGGGAGTTTCATGTTATGACTTTCAGCGACACTTTTCACAGGAGGAGGATTGTTTCGCTACACCGATGATCTTATTGCTCATACCACATCCTGGTCTCATTATAAATCCCCAATCAAAAACACACAAAGGTCCAGATTTAGTGTAGTAAGTCAGGTGGTTTCAGTGCTTGTCATACAGTTCAATAGAGTGGTATGAATTTTTAATTTGATTTCACAGTCGATGGTGAAGGTTTTCGACTATAATCTCAGGCCACATTCAGGCTGCACATGACTAAACCTTCTTATAAATAATACTGTACAACTACTCAGTCACCCACATTTTCTGTTAATGAGCTTTCGACATTTCATTTTTGCACCTATCCACTCATTCTTGCATTCAAATTTGTGTTCTCCCAACAACTATGAATTTTACTATTCTTAATACATTAAAAACTGCTACAGATATCTTTTGGTGCAGGAAATTGTTATGCAACAAACTTCTGTGGTACTAGTCTACCATTGCACAAGTATTGCGATGCATTACAGAAATAACGCTGGAAGTTGAAATGTAAAACTGGCAGAGTTTGGAAGCTGAACTACATTACGTAAAGAAGACGATAGCTCAAACTGCCTGAAATGCGTGCGTGCTTTACGTGAATTGCAAGAGTGTGTGTGTTTGTCTTTGTGTGCATGTAAATGTTTGTGTGCACGTATCAAAGGTCACCTAGATGTCTGTGTTACAAGGGTTAACCCGTGTAGATGCTGGTTAAGCATTCAGTGCTTTGCTCTCTTTCCTCCATCAGTCATTTTATGTTCCAAAGCAATGCAGCTCATCTGTGCGAAACTTATACAATTTCTTCTTTCATCATTCTAAGGTTTCCACTTTAAATTCCAGATTTTCCAGCAATGCATTTCCACTCTCAGCTTCTGTGAGTAACAAGTTCAGCATCCAAGTCTTCCAGTTTAACATTTCAGTCATGAATTGCTATGAATTTGAGCTTTCAGATTTTTCCGACAATTTATTTCAGCCGTCAGCATTCACATCCAATTTCAGCAGATGTACGTGCAGTCTCAGTTCAGTATTTATTGATATCTTCCTCTGACGGTAAATGAGAAGAAAGAAACATTAAGAAAAAATACATTTTAAAGACTTTCTAAAGTCCTAATTCATATCTGAAAAAACTCCACACAGCCCCAAAATAATTTGCTATGGGCCACTCTGCAGCCCATCTACTGAACCTTCTCCCAGCTGATATTTTTACTTATCACACACAAGTGTAATCAATATTAATAGGTGTGTGCATTCCATATTTGCACGCCAGTTCTAGGACCAAGGTGTTGTGCTTACTGACTCACTGGCACACACTGCTGTCTTCAACAGGACTACAGGTCTGCTATGAAAAGAGATGTGTTTGGGGGGATTTATTGAAAACACAATTAATGATTTAGTCCTTTCTCCAGATGTTTGGAGGAGCACTGTGTAGTTTTGAAAAGAAATTTTAACAAACATTTTTGACTGATCTTAAGCCTTAAAAACACAAATAAACAAACTCTTCAATTTCTTGTCTGAAATAAACCGAACAAACTGAACTTAAAGAACAACACATTTCCTACTGTTTTACTTTGTTTATATTTGGCAGACCCTGCCACCTTTCTAGCTTTAAACGGTGTTCTGGCGGCTTTATTTTACTCTGATAACGGCTCGTTTACTCATTTATGGACACAATTTTTCTCATTACCTCAGTAATATTTCAAAATATTAAAATTCTGAGTGGCCAGTGATTAGCGCTGAGGCACTGTTGCCTCTCAGGTCCTGGGTTCGAGACACTCCGGCTGGAGTGTGTGCAGAGCTTGTTCTATCTGGGTACTCCGGCTTCCTCCCACAGTCCAAAGACATGTAAGCTAAGTCAATCGTGCACACTCACAAACACCCAGCAATGTGCTGATGCCTGTGAAAGGATAAAATGGGATGACGAGATGAAAATTCTGAGCTTGAATTTCTTATCCAAAACTACATAGTGTCCCTTTAAGAGGAAGAAGAACAGGGAGATCTCTGAGCTGATGTAAACAGATGTGCTCCATTTTCTGATTATGTCTGTTGCACTTAATGAACTCTCTGCTGTAGCATGCAGCTATTCAGCCAGAAGCTGATAATATAATATTACGAGCAACTGAGCCAAATATATAATGTGCAAGTACATTGGCAATGTCGGAAAATGTGTTTGCAGTGTCTTAATTGTGTGCCAAAAAAACCTGTCAGTGGAAGCCAACGACTTGTTTAATTCGATTATGGACAAAATCAGATGCAGTGCTAAATATAGCTTAATAACCCAGTGCTTAATAAAGCTTAATAAACTTCTTATTACATTTCAACCAGTCACATAAAGTGTATTAATAGGCTACTAAACCAAACATTTATTGAAGGCTGGTTAGTCTGAGTGATTGTTTTGATTGGGGAATTTTTCAGGGATCATAGTATCACCCTGGCTTAAAATAGAAGTTCTACTGTTATGGTCCAACTCCACTCGCTCCGGAAAACAGTCGTGATGTAAACCATGCGCTCACTCTCACGCGCTGTGGGACGGTTGCACGCTCGTGCTCGGTGTTGCTGGCCCACGCGCTGAGATCACGGTCCCGTTGGTGACGTCTGTGTCCCCTCTGGTACCAGTGGCCCCCTGCCATATATATTCATGCCGGGCAAGATGGCGGCGATACGGACGAGGTGTTATTGCCAGTGGACATAAACAGGCATTTTATTCAAAATATAAACCCGAGGCAGATACATTCATACACTTGGCCGTACTGTGTGTGTGTTTACCTCGCAACGAGCATCGACGTATTTTTTATTCCGCGCGTTTCAACGTTTTTTTCTCACAAAATGTTCACGTTGTAGCTCGCTCGCTAACCGACCAGCTGGCTAACAGAGAGCAGTTACTAGCTAGCTAGCTATCTATAACAGCCAAGCCGCCGTGAAGTGTAGAATGGGAGAAAAGCTGGAGCTCAAGCTCAAATCGCCGGTTGGAGCAGAACCTGCAGGCTATCCGTGGCCATTACCAGTATACGTAAGTGTTACACTTCAAAACCCAGCGGGTGCAGATTTAGATTTTGTATCTGATTTTGTCTTTGTTAGCTAGCTCTTTGCTAACGTTGGCTAGCATGCAGGAGCCATGGCACGCTCGTCCTGAGAGTCAGGTCATACTGGTCGGGACGGTGACAGACATGGTGTAACAGCTAACAACGAAGACTGATCTGTATATCTATGATGTATTATATCATTAATGATTCCCAGAGCACAGTAACATAGTCACTACGGTACATTTCACAGGGGTAACGTTAACGTCAGTAGGCAGCGACAACTGTAGAAGTAACCCCGATATTGACAGTCATAACAAGGTGTTTTGAAATCGGAGCCCCCCTCCACATCTAGGATCATGTCAGTCTCACTGTAACTTAGTTTTTGTCCAAACTGTCTCGATTATCACCATTCATGGTCTCACAGAAACACATTTAAGCGGAACAAAGTCGTTCATAAGTGGGCTATACCTGTTTCTCTACGTTTTGATTCCCCACATGATAGAGGTGGATAATCACACAGGGCACATAGCGATGTAGAGATTATTTACAAAGTGTGTGTGTGTGTGTGTGTGTGTGTGTGTGAACTTCGTATGGTCTGTGTTTTCTCGATACATTCCTCGAGTGCTGTCTGTGTTTTGTTATCTCATGACGTCCCTATGATTGAGACCAGCTGGTTTTGTTTGGTAGTCTGAACTCTATGCATCCATTTTGATCCCTGATCCGTCCGTTCATAAGAGAGAAATAGCCATGGTTGCTTGCCCAGAAATGGACTTCATTTCCCTTAGTTCTATTTCCATGTAGCATGCTGTCAACACGTCAGTGGGTGATTGCAGTTGACTCATTGGAGACAGAGAAACGGAAAAGGAAGTGGTTGCAAGTTTTGTGGTCTTTTTTTCAGTGTTGTATACAGTTAACTTAAACTGAGTCTCTCATTTATAGTAATTGCGGTGAGACAGTGAGTGCTGACTGAAAAAAAAGCCAATTTCTCAGAATGTCTGTGGGGTCGTTTGGTACATCTTTCCACCCACACTACACCTAATCTGACAGTTGGGTAATTTCAGTGTTCATCCCGTCATCACAATATGATCTGAATGAGTTTCAAGTCTCTTAGTCAGAGTTACTTGGTGATGTAATCAGCCGCTCCTTTCTGCTTTGGCTGACAAAGTTGACCCTCCCTTTGCACCCAGCCAGAGTCTGATAATACTCTCACAGTTCCTCCACCCTGCTGGATTTATTGCCCTGTCGATTTCCTTATGTCATGGTCCGAGAGGATAAAAACAAGCACAAGCATGTCATTTATTTATACTCTTGATGTGAATATACTGTTGACCTGCATGCTTAGCTATTTATAATGGGGATAGCTGTCGTACATTGAATTAGAAACAGCTGATGGTCCCGCATGTGGAGTTCTGCAATATGGAGCTTATTCATGTGGCGCTCTCCTCCTGTTTTCAATGGGGAAAAGACAGTCTTTCTCGTCTCTCCTCCTCTCATGTCCATATGGTCAACCCAACAGGGAGGAAGATAGAAGAGGCTGCTTGTATTCAGCAATGTTATATTAATAGAATTCAAAAGCTCATGCCAGTATCTGTGCTCCAGTGTTTATTTTTTCCAGTTACATTTATAATGAGTTTTTACCCTTGTTGAACTGCTTGCTGGAAGTAACAGATCCCACTCCATGTCGATTCATTCTTCACTCCCACAGAGCATTAAAGATTGGCTATCTCAACCACAGAGCATGAACACAGTACTGTCTGTGTTTTGAAACACACACACAACATGGCTGTTGCTGTATAAGGCGCGTTACTGTAATCCCACAACCAGAATGAAGCCCATAAAAATACTTTCTTTCTTTTTTTCTTTCTTTCTTTCTTTCTTTCTTTCTTTCTTTCTTTCTTTCTTTCTTTCTTTCTTTCTTTCTTTCTTTCGCTTGCTCTGTGTTTCTCCCGTCTCTCATTAAATCCCCACATCTGTGCATCTATAAATTCTTCCATATGAAGAGCACCTCTGGTGGGGTGCAGCTCTTTGTCCATCTGGTTGTGGGTGTGCACACTTATCCAGGCCTGCATAGCAATTAAGAGACGTGTTGCTGTAAGTACTGCTGAGTGTCTTTGGTTTGGTGTTCACCTGTACACTTTACCTGTTATTTACAGCGCTTAAATTATTTTCAGAAAAAAACAGTGGTGTCTAGGCATAATTATTAAGATTCATGTGTAGCTGCGGCACTGAAATGAAAAAACAAAAGACCACAGTCATATTTGTAGTTCGCTTATGACACTAACTTTAATGCACAGTGTTTCTGTTTGCTGCTTGGAGGACAGAAAATATAAGCTAGTAATATCTGTCTCCATCAGAGGCTGATGGTCTGGTCGTTAGTTTGCCACCAAGCAAATTAGTTGTATTTAGTGGTAAGCAAAAGTGAGGAAATTGACACGCCTGCCTTAGTCATTTGTTCTCGTGGGCTGCCGAGGTATACGTAGTGGAGCGGGGTGTAGCGTAAAACCCCTTCACCCACGATGCGTCACACTGATGTTAGGAGAGATTGACTGAAGAGGTGTTGTAAAGAGGAGGAGTTGTACATGCGTCAGTATACCCACAGTGGGGGAAGAGGAGGGTCTCCTGTTCTTTTTGTCTGACTCGCTTTCAGACCGTGTTTATTTTTAGCAGCAGTTCTGTGCTGGTGTTGCTGTGTGCCGTCTTTGTGTGAGCAGGTGACCTCCCCCCTTTCGCCGTCTCATTCGCTCACTCAGACAGTCTCTTTCATACCCTCACACACCTTTTATACCTCTCTTTTTAGTGGAGCACAGTCTGTCCACGATTTGTTGCTCGTGCTACTTATTAGCAGCACAGCTCGTAGCTAGCTTGATAATGAAGCTGAAACTGGAACATCGTGCTGACAGAAATAGAAGGAGATTTCCTGTGTTACTATGCATATTTGAGTGCGCGCATGCATGTTTGAGCGTTGGCGGAAGTTTGCGTAGTAGTGGCGGGCAGTATTGAGCGGGAAGCTGGGAGCTCCAGGCTGTGAGCTGTTAGCTGTGGCTGCTGTGCCAGGCCTCAAACAGCTGACAAATACCAGCTTTCCCCTCCCCTCTCTGGCCCCCTCACTCTCCCCGGTTTCTAAATCGTCTTGCTTTCGCTTTCTTTCCTTTTTACCCTCATATTTCCCCTCCTCTCCCCCTTTCCCCTTTTCTTTCCCTCCACCAGAGGCTCTCCTTGGCAATGCACTGGAGCAGGAGACAGAAAGTGGGTCAGTGGGTCAGCACAGGCAACAAGCTCAGGCTGGCTGTGCTTTGGGTGTAACTTGAGTCCTATTGCTCCCACAGAGCTTTTCAGCACACTCCAGCTAAGATTTCCAGCTATAGATACCCTGCATGGGATCAATATAATAAATCATAATCATGTGTAGTAGAGATTGTTTACTGCTGGAGCCCCAGTTTGCGTTATTGCCACAAAAGGGAAACACTAAAGCTTACTCTCCATGTCCTTTTCTCCTTCAAGTTTTTGCTTTGTCTGTTTCAATTCTTCAGATTCCAACACATTATGGACTCTTTGTATGTTTGTAAACTGACCCCATAGTTCAGATGTGAGTAATTCAAATTTAAGATGTGTCTCATAAAGCCACATTGATTCTAGATTAAGGCATGGTAGGTTTGATTTGCAACCTATTAGAATGCCTTTCATACAAAATTTCAGGTATATCCAAGTGCTCTGTGAATGTATGTACAGGTAAATTTAATAGACCATATGTGTTGTATACACTGACAGTGCCTGAGCATTTAGATGCAGACAACTTTATTCATGCCAAGAAGAGTATTTCATTTTCAGCGAACCCAGTCCATACCTACAACTGCAAAACTCACAGGCAAGATAGTTCACTGTCAGAGACTAATGATCAGCATACATGGGTCAATACAAGGACACCGCAAGCAGCGGTAAAGAAGATAAAACATCTTGTTATGTCATATTACTTACCAAGTTTAAAAGAATGTATCTTTTGTTTAGTAACCTGATAGTAGAAGGAGTGAAGGATTTACAGTAGGCTGAGCAGTTTGTTCTCCTCAGGGGCGTATTCGAACGCCAGCCTGAGGGCATTACAGTGAATTCACAGGACAGTGCATGGTCAGATTGGCTAATTCCATTCACTTTCTGGGCCACCTGTTTCTCCCAGAGGGAGACAAGTCTCTTTGCTGTGCTCCATTTATTTCGGATGTGATTTTCACTGTACCATTTAGGCTATTCTTGTCCTTCACTGGCAGCCCATTAAATCAGCAAATAAACAAGAAAGCTGGAAGACTTGCGATTAATTATTTATTAGGAAATAAAGTCATGCACACTGTCAACTTCACTTACAACTAAGTTTAATGACAACAACATTTTGGCACATAGACCTTCATCAGTTTATCTTGAGATAACCTATATTAGAAATAGTATACGTCTCTGGTCAGCCTGTGGTATCTGATACCATAGGGCAGCTATAGCTCAGGATGTAGAGTGGGTCCAGTAATTGGAAGGTCGTTGGTTTCAGTAGTCAGTAGACTGGAATAGTGATATAGAAATGCAAGTCCATTTACCAGTTAATTTACCTTTTTCTCCACATGATCTCCAGTATCAAAGGTCTGTAAAAGACTGGTCCATACAGCAATATGTTGGGGTCATTGCACTGTGGTTACCTGGAGGTGGAAAGAAATTAGTTTCAGTGTGTGCATGTTTTAAATCAGTTTATACTGTTCTTTTAACTCTGCTCACCATGACACATAGCAAGGAAATATTTATTCAAATACTTTGGTGATATGATATCCTGCGTTATCCTTTTTATTTAATTTTCTTTGGGTCATTTGTGTTAGGCATGATAGCAGTAGATTTCAAGATGATTGTGACACTTCATGTACATGTATTTTAAAAAGGCTGAGGTAAGTGGTAAATTTAATTTACATATACTTCAAATTGAAAAAGAATTGGGAGTAGATGCAGTTCATGGATTACCTACTGCTGGTTGAGTAAAACGCTGCTGGTATTCCTTTTTTTCCCACAGTGGTACCTGATTTTTTTTTTTAGATTTTAAGTGAAGATTTACAGTGTTTTGGACTTTTTGGAGCTTTTACACACTCAATTCCCTGTGTATTAGGTACACCGATCTTAAAACATGTCATAAAACAGTTCTGCAATAAACCTACTGTTATGAAGGCTATAATGTTCAGTTTTTGCAGAGACTATTTTTTGGAGGTGATTATTAAACTTTATGGTCTTTTTGGAGGCTGTATTTTGTGGCGTGTTCACTTTAATGGGTCACACTGAGAGGTGTTTTATATTGTCTCCCCCTGTGATTTCAGGATAAACACCATGATGCTGCTCATGAAATCATCGAGACCATTCGGTAAGTGACCTCTTTCTGACTCTGCTCACATATGTATATTTCCACATTCACACACACACACACACACACACACACACACATTGTGTGACTGTTTCAGTTGTATGATCTAGTGATGGTTGTATGTGTGTGCTTTCTTTAGGTGGGTGTGTGAGGAGATCCCAGACCTCAAACTGGCAATGGAAAACTATGTACTCATTGACTATGACACCAAGAGGTAAGTCAAGGGTCAGGTCAAAGTGTGTTGGCTTCTTATGCTGCATATTCTAAAAAACTGAGGTATAACACTGCTTTCATAACCTGAGCCCACAACTCCCTTAGCCTCAGGTTAAAAAATGCTTTCATCCTGGGCTAAGTTCAGCATGAAAAGCCCTTGTTTGTGTCACTGAAAAAAACAAGCAGACCAAAAAACATACGAGAAGGACTTGTCCAAAATCATTGAAACAGTAAAAAAAAAAAAAAAAAGACTTCTTGCAGTGTCAACACTTTCATCCTGTCAGGCTGGTTGGTGAATGAACAGCCTGCTAAATAGACCATTAGTCCGACAAGTTGGGTTTTTATCTTTTACAAAATGATGAGTATTTAGATGGTATTTATTTTTTGTGTTGTGTTACTCTAACAGCTTCGAGAGTATGCAGAGGCTTTGTGACAAGTACAACAGGGCCATCGACAGCATTCACCAGCTGGTGAGTTTGTATGTGTGGAGGTTTTCTTGTGCAATGAATGTGAAAATAGAAGAAATGAACAACACTGTAATTGTGTAGTGTGAGTATGTGCCAGTGTTTCTTTGAATCTGTGCTACACACGACCTCGCACTGCTTAAGACGAAGGTTCAATATACGTATTTATAATTATATTTTTGCTTGTTGTTATTCACCACAAATTTCATCAGAGCAATTGCTGTTTGAGCAAGTTTGAGTTTTTTCCTATAAAACATCCAATATAATATTTTGTCCTTCTCTTTGAAAGTCCAGTATTATTTGATTATTGACACACACTCATGATGGGCATTATGTCTTGATTTCAATCTTATAGTGGAAGGGGACCACCCAGCCCATGAAGCTGAACAAGCGTCCTTCCAACGGGCTGCTGAGACACATCCTGCAGCAGGTGTACAACCACTCAGTGACAGACCCAGAGAAGCTGAACAACTATGAGCCCTTCTCCCCTGAGGTGTACGGAGAGACCTCTTTCGACCTGGTGTCTCAGATCATCGATGAGATGGAAATGATGGAAGATGACACCTTTGTTGACCTCGGCAGTGGTTAGTCAGCTGTTATTGTAGGATGTCCAGGTTTCAGAAAGAACTGATCCAGTGCCGTTTTTAGATAAGACATTTTCTACCACAAAAAAGACAAAGGCCACCGAGTAGAGAAACAGGGAAATGGGCACTGTGTGGTTTATTTCCAGACTTTTCTAATATGTCATTCATTGGTATTCATTGGTTTACTTTCGATGAATAACTAATTTAAGAAATATTGGTGTCTTGATTTTAAAAGAACAACACCTGCGCTTACATGGACAAAATTTCAACAATATTTCAATCATTCTGATTGGAGATTATCAGTTTTTGCGGACACTATTTAGAATGATTCGATAAGATGCATGTTTATATTCCTAAAGCATTTAGCAAGAATAAGCCTTTTTTTTTTGCATATATGCACATTAGTTCTGCCTGCCGTGAACCATTTAATCTTTCTGAAATGTGTTTGATTATTTACAAAGCTCCCTGTAATTAAATTCAGCATTTATCTGCAAATGAAATTTAAACTTTATGGGTGGTTTAGCAGCTAGAGCCTCTCAGAAAGGAACATCTATTGGGTGACAAATATCGCAGCAACTGACTAACAAATAACAAAAATTTACATTTTGCTTTTATGATACTTTTCATTGGATTTAGGCCAAATTTATACAAAACTCCAGGTGATTTGGAAATGGTCCTCCAGTGATTATTTGCCATGTTTTTGTTCCTCCCAGAAACATCCTCCTAATGTTACCCCCATGTGGTGCGAACATGTGCAGAAAAAATATATTTATTCAGGAGAGAAGACTAGATTATGGCCTTTTCCTAGTTATTTTCATGAAGCATTATTATTATTATAATTATTGGTGTGTAATATTATGATCCACGTAAACCCAGCTACCGAACGTGAACCTGTTGTTTCTCATTTGCAGGAGTGGGGCAGGTAGTGCTGCAGGTTGCAGCAGCAACCAACTGTAAACACTACTATGGGGTAGAGAAAGCAGACATTCCAGCTACCTATGCAGAGGTAACTACATTAATATCTCACAGGACCAGAGGGGTATAGTTCCAGAAAAGGAGCAGAGATGGTGAGAGTGTCTGCATTAGGACAGACAGCACACTCTGTGTCAAACATCACCACTTCCTCAGACACTGTAGTGTTGGCGCAGTGTGGTTGCCACTGCAGACAGCTCTGGCAAATACACAGTAGTCTGGCCAGAACTGGATTTTTCGGTAAACATTGTATGTTCTCATCATTACCCTGTAGCAACACACCCACACCAGCATGGACTCTTGCACTGCACCAAGGGGCTATTCTTAGTCCAAATGTATCGTGATTTCAGTTTGCCTAACCAGCTGCAAATCAAATCAAATAGTAAAAGACACAGGCATTGAGTCATGCCGGTGAAAGAAACAGGAGATTTTCCGTGAACAATTAATTACTGAAGAGCCTCCTTATCTCACTTATACTCCTTTCTGGAACTCCCTCTGAAGCGCACACATCGTGTACTGTTTTGTATTGTTTTTATTGTCATTTTGTTAGGATATTGATATTCATACTCTGACTTTTAGACCATGGACAAAGAGTTTAAAAAGTGGATGAAATGGTATGGGAAGAAACATGGGGAGTACACAGTAAGTAGACTCTTATTGGCATTTACTCTAATTTTAAAACATTAGGTGTTCTTCAGATCTATGTGTATTCAGGACTTTTAACCTTACTTTGCTCTGTTTCTTTCAGCTGGAGAGGGGTGACTTTCTGTCTGAAGAATGGAAGGAAAGAATTGCCAACACAAGGTGGTAGACCAAGCCGGGCCGCAGTAACATTTCTATTTATTTCCAGTATATAGAAGGAAACTACTGGATAATGTTACGCAATCAATCACATCGCACATGACTAAAGACAGGTTTAGTCTTGTAATAAATGTTAGCGTTATGCAACAAGTTATTTTTATTGCTATTGACACTGTATTCAATCTGTAGGCGCAAAGAGCATATATATATATATATATATATATATATATATATATATATATATATATATATATATATATATATTTCATTTTCGAAAGATTTAGAAGAAAGTAAACACACTTTTTATAACTCTAAATGTCTTCATAACTATGATTAAACAGTCCATTTTTTGGGGTTTTTTAACTGTTTTTCTAAAATATTTCTTTCTCTGTCTGTCTTGCAGTATAATTTTTGTGAATAACTTTGCCTTTGGTCCAGAAGTAGATCACCAGCTGAAGGAGCGCTTTGCTAACATGAAGGAAGGTTAGTATTCTTTGGCTAATCACCAAATAGTTCTTCTGATCAGCAATTTTTGGACTATAGCCATTAGCAGCTAAAGTTTTCTGAAAAACAGATGCAGTATATCAACTCTTAAGTCTGGAAATGCACACTAAAAGAAGAACACAACATCACAACATTTTTTCAACATGACATCAAATAATCGATAGGGAGTGGTTGGCAAGCGTCAATTATAGATTTGTATAATTTATTGTAATCATTGCCAAATTGGCCAGCAAGCAACAGGCCGTGGTGTGACAGCCTTTGAGGCACCACATAAATGAAATGCAAGGCAGCTTTACAACTGTAAAAGCCACAAAGACGTAACTGTAAAAAAAAAAAAAATCTGATGCAGTATTTGGAAGATGCAGGATTCTTTGTGTGTTTTAGGCTTAAAACACAGGTCGATTTTCAAATGAAAAATCTTGCAGATATACTTAAGGTGATGCATCCTGTCAACCACATGATTTAAGGCTTTTTATGCTGGAAAGTAGCTAAATTTAGGGAGCTATTTTCAGGCACCACATTATGATAATAACATCCACAAGACTGTCACTTCAAACACTTCGAGTAACTAACAACAGCAAACTTGTCCTACATGCACAATAAAATGGGAAGTGGGGGTTATCTTCCACTGGTCCTTTAATCTCTACAGTGTGCAATGTCTTTAGTTGTCATTTAAATTGTAATAAATTGACTGGTGGAGAACAGTTGGTTGATAAGCTGCAATAAACAGGACATTTTATGACTTTGCAAATGTTGAGGAATAAGGCTTTTAAATGGCAGCTGCTAATAGTCTTCCGTTATTACTGCAGTTGTTTGTATAATATCAATGGCCTTGTGTTGGTTGAACTGGGAGTGACGCTTCTGTTCACTGGAAAAAATGTTTATTCAGCTGTTCTCTTTGATGATTAAATAACAATAGCTGATGATGTCCAGTAGCCACCATGTCAACTCTAAGCGATTGACCTTTGACTTCACAGCTCAACTATGCCACTTGACTTTATGTTTTGACATTATGATGAATGTGGCTATAGTTTGTCTATACCACATTCATTGTCTCTTACTGTGGAAGTGATTGTGTTTTGTGTTATGTAGTGAGCCATAGGAGCAAGTGTATGTGTCCACTGTTACAGCATTTGTAATTTATCAGAACAAGATGTATTTACTGATATTCTCTGTTTGTTGTTGTTTTTTTATCGTCAGGTGGGAAAATTGTATCTTCCAAACCTTTTGCACCTTTAAATTTTAGAATAAACAGTCGAAACTTGAGCGGTAAGTACCGACATTAGTAAAAAAAACAAAACAAAAAAAAAAAACAGATTTCAGTGTCCCACACTTCCTTGGATTTGTGTCTGACATCCACTTGTGTTTTTCCTTTCTGTCCTACAGATATTGGCACAATAATGCGTGTGGTGGAGCTTTCTCCACTCAGGGGCTCTGTGTCCTGGACTGGGAAGCCTGTTTCCTACTACCTGCATACCATAGACCGCACCATAGTAAGTACTGAAGCGCTTATAAATGCAGAGACTTGACTTTCTATTAGAGAGGAGCTTGATGAGTACTACAAACACATTATGCATTAGAGACATGAGTGTAACCTAGAGAGATAGGCTGCCATAATAACAGCTGTTACTTTCTTAATGAGTAGTCAGTCTCAGGAGTGAACAATCTGAGAAGAGTTTTAATAAGACACAAGATATTTTTGTCTTTGTAGTGATGCAGAAATATTTTGTTTGGTAGCTTTCAGTCAACAGCAGCAAAAGAGGACAAGATGGAAAATAGAAGAAAACAAATTAAAACAAACATGTATATATAAGCAAGATACATGAGGCGTGGTAGCATCCTCTATTCACTGTTTGTATTTTGAATAAGTAAGACACTTGGATAAGGCAGTATACAGTGACAGTACCATTTTAAAAAAAAAAAAAATACTGCACAAAAGTTAAATATTAAAATGCATAGATTAGAAGGTTAGTATATTACAATTAATATAGGGTAAAGCTTTTGCATTAGACAACATTGATATTTGTCAGTCTGCTAAAAAGTTATCCCTGGTAACAGGTAGGAATCCCATCGAGAGCTGGCAGGCTTCGCAGGTTACCACCTGAGAAGAACTTCTTACAATGTTACCACAGTGGAAATGTGTACTTGTCCCAATATGGAATTGGCTGGTTTAGGCTATGGTAATCGCCTAAAGGCAAATCAACCTAAAAGTGGCCAAATGTGGAACAACTGATCAATAGCTGTACATCCTGTCAGGTCTGTTGAAAGTTGTCACAAACCCTACAGCCAACAGTCAGGTGACCTCATGCACAAAGATGTCATGCAGTCCAGATTAATAACTCAAAACTTCACAGAAAGATAAATAAAACAAACCACGCTGCCAATTATCATGCCACTGTATTTGTGTTATTTTTCTAAACTTACAATCTGAATTAATGATGTATTTTGTTATGTTGATTATAATCCTTAAACAGATGACAAGGTCCAAATAAACCATAGACAACAGGGTCTAAAATCTGCAAATGTGTTTTTAGATATAATGAGGGGTAAAGCACTTTTTTATGAAGATTTTAAAACGTATATGGTTTTATAAAATGAGAGTATTTGCAGTGAAGTGTGTATCTAACATCCACATTTTCCTTTTCTTTCAGCTTGAAAACTATTTTGCTAGTCTCAAAAATCCTAAACTCAGGGTAAGTCATGTTCTTCCCATTCCTCACTTAATATAGTGACACTGTACTGTTTTTTTTTTTTCTGGGTCAAAAAAATTAATTGGTTCTTCTCATATCAGGAAGAGCAAGAGGCAGCTAGGCGACGTCAGCAGAAGGATACAAAGGACAGTAAAAGCAATAGCACCACGCCCACAAAACCTAAAGAACAACACAAGGTAGGACATTAATGGATGACTCGACTGTATGAATGTAAATCATACGTAAGTGCATTAGGTTTTGCTATACTGAGGCTTATACACATAAACACAATGAGGTAAGATCTTTGTGCTCATTATATTGATATGTATGTGTGTATTTGTTTATGTGTGTAGCAACAGGACTCGTGTGGTGAGGAGGAGCGTCCTAGCTTGGTGACAGTGGTCAAGCCCACTGCCAAACCCAGAAGAGCCCGACTCTTGTCCAAAGGTCGTAAATTGAACAACAAGAAACGTGGTCGACCCAAGAAAGCCGCACCTGCCACTGAGAAGAAAAACAAGAAGAACCAGAGCGCTTTGGATCTGCTGCATGCCAAGACCCTTTCTGCGGCACCCCCTCAGGGTCAGAGGACACAAAACAAAACAGTTTTGCCTTTTCTGAATAAACCAATCGATCTTAAGCAACCACTTATTACAGAAAAAAATATATCCTCTTTACGTCTTTACTGTCTTACTGGCTTAGAAATTGACGTAAATATGCTTTTGTGTGTACAGATGCATACCGGCCACCTCAGAGTCCCTTCTACCAGCTACCTCCCAAGGTCCAGCACTATCCCTCTAGTCAACTGCTGTTGAGCCCGACTCCTCCTGGTCTGCAACAACTGCTAGGTGAGCTGAGGAAGACTCAGAATATTATTTTATCTGTCATGCTCAAAGTTCTTGTCAAACCGGACATATTATAACAGACCTCAGACAAATCTGTATCCATGTTCATAGTATCCATGATATTGAGGGATGCTGAATCTACAAATGGGAGGTCAGATGCAAAGACGAAAAGCCTGATCAGATAACCGTTATTGATTTAATACATTTAGTTTGGTTTTAAACACTTAATTGGCCTTAATGTGTTCTGTTAGTCTGTTTGGTGTCAAGCTCTGTTTCATCAACAACTCAACTAATAATGTATACTTTGTGCTTGGTCTCTTGCTCCCTCTGTGTCCCCAATCTCTTTTTTACAGATAACATCAAAGTTCAATACCTCCAGTTCATGGCCCACATGAAGACTCCTCAGTACCGCTCCAACCTGCAGCAGCTTTTAGAGCAGGAGAAGGTAAAGGCTAATTACAGACTGATTTGCTACTGCTGCAGTTTCTTTTTAACTATTTACTCCCATATCACACCAACAGATATGTGTATTCAATAGGGCTGCGCGATATTGCAAAAAACTGACATTGCAATTTTTTTTAACCCTGCGATATGTTATGTTATGCTGCACTGCCGCTATCTTGTGGACAATTAACCTGCACTGATCCTACCTGTTTTGTCATACTGAGCTGTGTGGTACCGATGTAAAGGTCAAACAAATTAGTTGTGTTGCCTCTGGTTGTGGCAACAGATGCAAGGCACTGTCGACACAGAACACGTGTTTGGTCAATATCATCCTTCTTGTAGCTGAAATAATTCCAGAAATCTGACCTTGCTTTTCTTTTTGGCACCAAGTCTTTGTTTGCAGCGATTTTCTCTGTTGTTCATTTTTCAATGTTGTTACCAGCAACTCACTCCATGTGCAGGGGCGTGGTCTGCTTAGGCACACTGAATAAGGACTAATGTGATTGGTGGATCGCTGCACATGCAGAGTCTGCATGCACGGTGTGTGTCAGGTACCCTTGAAATTAGATGGGTTCATTTACCTCCTACATTGCAGGCTCTGCGATGTGACTATTGCGCATGTACATCGCGATGACGATGCTCAAACGATATATCGTGCAGCTGTAGTATTCAAGCACATTATCTCGTCCCACAAAATAATAATCAGTGATATAACTGTCATACTTTTTTGCATTTTTTTGCCAGACCTTTAACTTGTTGTCTTGTTTACCTTTCTGCCTAGCAAAAACACAGGGACCTGTCAGGCCAGGCGGAGCAGCTCCACACTGTTTGTCAGTCTCAGAAGGACAAGATCAAAGGTCTCTTTCAGACCAAACTAGACGAGGTGGGTACAGTTGCTCTCTAGATGATAGTCGAGGATATCATGTTTATATATTTACATACGTCTATTCTATTTCTTACCTTTTTAATAATGTTTATTTTTGCTATTGATTTTGTCTTTTGTAATATTCTGTCCTTTCGCTGCTGGGACAAACAAATTTCCCCGTTTGCTGGACATTAAAGGATTTCTGATTCTGATTCTGATTCTTGCTTTGAAGTCATTTATTAAATTAACTATACACAGAAATCCTAATTTATTTGCATTTCCAACTGCATTATGCATACTCACAACTAGTACATACCTAGAGCTATTTGTAGGACAACCTGAACAACTTACACTCCTTTGTCATTTATATTGTTTGCAGATGAATGTATTTTAAACAGAAGGTGAAACGAAACCCGAATGTGGGAAAAAGGAGAGCATTTGTTGGGTGTTTTCTGCAGTGTTAAAGCTGTAAGTCTGTTGCATCTGTACACATGTGTAGCATCCATGTTGAGTTTGGTCAGATATGTAGAAGTTCTGATGACACCCAACACTTGTTAGGTTACATGGATCACACCCCGTTTACACCGCTATATTACTTCAACCACTGGGGGTCAGCAAAGACAGGATTTTCACAGATCTTAAATGGCTCTACAGATGTAACGTGCTTATAGCTGAAAGACACTGTGAATGACTCTGTGTGTCTGTGTGTGATGATCAGCTCGGAGTGAAAGCCTTGACTGTGGAAGACCTGCTGCAGGCCCAGAAGGAGATATCGGCCCACAACCGTCAGCTGAAGGAACAGACGAAGCAGCTTGAGAGAGACATGGCTTTACTGAGAGACCACAGCCTTCTACTGGTGAGACCTCAGGGCCACTGCTGTGACGTCCACCCTTTGCTGCTGCAGCATCATCTCCACATGTTTGCACCTGCTGCCATTGCTGCAGTTTTGCATTCGAGTAATAATTGTTGACATCCTGGTTCAGCTCTAGCGTGTATGACACAGCCCTGCACTTTGAGCGTTAACATTAACTTTCACTTTGTTAGAGCATTCTTCAGGCAAACAGATGACAATATGGGTGTATGTTTGCTGTTTCCAGCTGAAGTCTCGATGTGAGGAGCTGAAGCTGGATTGGGGCTCTTTGTGTCTGGAGAGTTTGTTGAAGGAGAAGCAGGCACTACGCAGACAAATCTCTGAGAAACAGAGACACTGCTTGGAGCTGCAGGTACAGTTTACCTCCTCAATTTGTACCAGTAATTTCCAAATGCTTGGATGCATCATTCTTCCACTTCTTGTGCACTCCTCCATACTTGCTGTGTTCTCTGACCTCCCGTTCCATCCTGACGCCCCTTTCATCCTACTGGCTCTTCAGAGATATTAAAAGTAGTGTTGTCACCTAAACTATGACTAAAATGTAGCTTTCAGGTTGATAAATTGCTCTTACAAACATTTTCCTAGATATTTCAGCTGTGTTGTAAAGTGGCTGTTTCCTGGTGTAATGGCTCCCCCTGGTGTGCATTTTTAGATCAGCATTGTGGAGCTGGAGAAGAGTCAAAGGCAGCAGGAGTTGCTTCAGCTCAAGTCCTACAGCCCCTGTGAGGGCTCTCCATACAGAAAGAGTCTGGAATCGCGCTCTTCCACTGACATGGACTCCTCTAAGCTTGGCCTGTCCTCAGGCCCAGCTCTCAATGGTGTCAGCCCAGAGCTGTCTATCAACGGCACCAGCTCACCATGTTTTGACCGTGCCAACACCAAGGGGGAGCTTCTTTCTCGCTATCTGCCTATCTCTCCGGACCATGAGATTGTACCTGCCAATCCTGATGCCCGGCAGAGGCAGCAGAGTTCATCCTACACTCTTCCTGACTACACACGCTTCTCACCTGCCAAGATTGCCTTGCGGAGGCATCTTAACCAGGACCCCAATGCCTTTGCTCACTTGAGAGGCCCAGGACTGGCCGCACACAGGTCAGTTGACACTCAAATAATAATTTTCAATGATGATACTTTTTATCAGTTCCCCATTTTCCTCCCTAAGGCAACGGACAGCCAGCTAGCTGAAGCTAAATGTGCCTGTTTTTTGCTTTTGTTTGCTTTTTAGGGAATTGGGTGGTGTTAACTCTTCACTTGGAGTCAAACAGAACTGCCCCTCTCCCAATGCATCAGATGCCCTCAAAAGTTCAGAGAGGGTAAATGTTTATTTTTCTTCCCTCATCCTTCTAAAAGCATACATATTCCTACCTTCTTCAAAGTATTTAGGTCTCACACCTGTAACACGCTCTCTCAAATAGGGTGGTAAAGAGAGGAGCCCATCTGTTCAGGGTGACAACAGCATCACAAGCCTTCCAATAAGTATCCCTCTGAGCACTGTCCACCCAAGTAAACTACCAGTCAGCATTCCTCTGGCCAGCGTGGTGCTGCCCAGTCGTGCAGAGAGACTGGTGAGTGTGTTCCTGACAGTACCTACTTTACAGTTCAACAGTTTACAGATTAGTGTGTAGACTCGCTCGGGGTTGTGTTGGATCATTACAGATTTTAAAATTATACATTTTGTATTCTTTTTTATATTGTTTCTTTGGATTACATTTTGATATATTTTCTGTGTTCATGATTTCAGAGAAGTACTCCGAGTCCTGTGTCTCAGGCAGGTCAGAGCAATGGTAAGGGTTGATTAATTTTCTTCAAATATTTTATCTACTGTTGTTATGCAAGAGTGATTGTTAGCTCATTTATGTCTGATAAAATGTTTTTTGACAACCCTCATTCCAAAAATTCTTGGACATTGTGGTTGTTTTCACTTTGCATGTTGCATGTCAAGTTAATAATGAGTGTATATTTCCAAAAAATAGTCAGACTGTCAGAATAAAAGACTGTCAGTTTGAACCTTAAAGGTGCACTGTGCAATTTTGGGGAAGAAATTTTAATCAGAAGAGGAAGATCTTCATTGACTAAAGCCTGAACAAACTTGATAAACAAACTCCCATTGTTTTCATGTATAAACTGATAAAACAAACTGACCTTAAAGTTGCATTTGGAAACATCTGGACATAATTTAACTCTAAAACATTCAAAAAAAGAAACTAAACCTATCAACGGAATGTTAGGAAGTAACAGTTTGGCATTATGTCCAAGATGCCTATGTACTGTATTGCAGAGATACCCACTGCTAAGCAGCCAGGGACGGGCCGTCCCTTTTGTAATGAGTCTTCCTGGCATGAGGGGCGACAGTGAGTAACTGTAGCCTCTAGTGTGCCGCCGAAGAAGATGACGAAGTCAAGCCAGTCGGAGGACACTACCTCAGAGAAGTTAACAGCCTTAGTTAGTCAGTAAACACAATGAAAAACGTCTTTTATCGTCGCCACAAACAAAAGCTCCTAAAAAGAACCAACGTCTGGGGCAGACAAAAAAAGCATTCACAAGAAGCTAAACAGGAGTACATTTTGCCGGGGCTTTCCAGCGCTGGAGACAGCTGTGGGAGTAAAAAGATGAACTCACAAAGTTTCTTTAGACAGGTAAGTAACATCTTATGTTGGCTGTTTACCAAAACATATCTTTTGTGTAAATAATGACAACACTAATCGTAACAGTTAACCTTATGTGATTGTTTTCATGTTACTGGAGTGCTGCTAAAGCTGAGCTAAGTCAGCTAAAATGTAAAGGCATGTAAAGATCATAAGATAGCGGTCTTATTTTTACCGGCTGGTCGAGTTCCAGCAGTTTGGTCAAGTTTTGCATATTCTCGTACTGCTGTAACATTAATTGTCTGTATTTATAGCAGATGAATGTACATTTCAGTTGTATCGATACACTAGTAGACAGACTGAAAAATGTTGTTAGATTTATCATATTCTAACCACTTGGCAATTCTCTTTTGAGAGGAGACAAAATTTGAGGTTATTAAACTTCACTGTACATTTTTGAGGACATTATAGGATTTATTACACATCTCCAACTGTAGCAATGGCCAGTTAGTTATTGTGTACTGTTAGTAAATCATGAAATTCTTGCTCCAGGTATGAACAAGGAGCAGCTCTGGCTTTTACCCCCCTGAAGAAACGACTAGGCCTGCAAAGCTTGATGATCCTGCTGTATCAAGCATTGGACCAAGTGACAGTGACAAGTAAGTTTAAAATGGCTAAAGATCTCACTTGAAGACCTTGTGGCTGTCTGATGAATGTTTTTACTATGTAACGATATAAAATTGCTAGTTTTGCAAACGACAGTTTCTTATTTTCTTCCTAAAAAAAAAAGGGCGTCACAAAAAACATACAAAACATTACAGTGTTCACACTGTATATATCTTAGCCTGATCACATCACTGTTCACACTGTATAATAAATATAGCACTAACTTGTATTAATAAAAACAGTGTGTCTGAACCAAACTGATTTTTCTGCCACAACTTTGTCTTTTTAGGAGCAGATTTCCAGTCCAGCCACCTCCTGCGATGAATAACCACCCTGCCCTATATTCTCATCTGCAGTTGCTCTTTTTTTTTCTTTAAAAAAGAAGTATCATTTTAGTGTCCACTATTGCACTGATAATTTTGTACATTTTGTTTTTGTTTGTAATAAATTGCACACATGAAAGGCTTTTTGTGTTGACAATAACTAAATGAAACGTCCCAACTTGCTTGAAAGGCTTTTGTGCCATCTTTACTCAAATGTGGGTTACGTTGGTTGTTCAGTATGCCTGCTTACACAGATTTGTGTTTGTTGCACCACTAAAATGAGTTGTTCTCAGAAGTCAGTATTAATGTATATATCCAAAAGTTTTATTTACCAGTTATTGTGTATAAAAAGAGTTCAACAGTTAAACTTGGGGCATGGTGAGTATATGGGTAAATGAATACATCAATAGTAGTCAATATTTCGGTCCTTACTGTTTGAACAATTTTCAAAGAAACAAATTAAATATAGAAAATAAACAACAAAAGGGGGTTCGAGAAGTGGGCAAATACTGCCCCCTATTCATTTGCAGCTGGTGGCTGGATATTCCAAATGGGTCCTTTTAAGGACAACACAATGTCATACGGTTTTACTTTGTATTTGGTGGATGCTGCCACCTTTCTAGCTTCAAAAAGTACCTTCTTTTCCTCTGAGGACAGCTTGGTTATTCAGTTAACGAAAAAATAAAGTGTAATTATCGCATTGATATTGTAAATATTACTGACTTTTAATTTCTTCTCCAAAAGTACATAGTGCCCCTTTTAATATCTTGTCTTTGCACTGCAAGGTTTTGAAAATCATTGCATCCTGTTTTTATTTACATTTTTATAAAGGGACCCAACTTTCTTGGAGTTGGGGTGGTATAAATAATACGTTGTTATATGTATGATATCTGGCTGTCCATCCCTCTTGTACATCCTTAACCGTGAACTTTTCGGTCTCTGTTTAGGATATTCAGGGCTGATTAATGGAGGTCCCCATCCTGAGGATCACAATGGTGTGTCTTCATCACCTCCTCAACACAGCAACACTCTTCTGACAGGACCAATGGGCCGAGGAAGTTCCATCCAGAGCCCCCCACTCAGCACTGGAGGGGTGCTCCAGTATGCAGATGGACCCCCGAGGATCCTTCCAGAGGATGGACAGGATCACCAGGGAGGTGACTCCGACATGGAGCCACAGGACAGTGAACTGCGGAGGAGAATCTTCTTCTCTCCTTCCTCCTCTTCATCCTCGTCTTCCTCTTCGTCAGGCAGCGGAGGCAGCATGGTCGGAGGAGCACGCCTCCACCATCACACTGGCAACTCAGCCAAGCAGGGATACCACAGTAACCATGGAAACCACCACCACCAGTCCCCCGGCACACAGCACACTCACCCACCCACACATACGTCATCATCGCTCTCCTCTCACAGCCTTGGCCCGCAGGAGGGACGTAAACGGGGGAGAAGGAAGCGTAGCTCAGCAATGGCTGTCACGGCCAGCGGATCCCCAAAGAGGAGGTCATTCCCTGGACTCAGCTCCAACAACCACTCCTCAGGATCGCCACTCAACATTAACTCCATGGTTAGTCACCAAAAACATGGAGAAAACATTGACTGATATATTAGAGTGATTTTTAAGGGTCCATTTTGTAAGATTTTGCTTTGACATAGACACACTTTGTGATGCCCAGTGAGCTTAGTTTGTCAGCAAAGCATCTGTGTGTAATCTGCATGTCCTTTTTCCCAACAGGTGAACAACATCAATCAGCCTCTAGAGATCTCTGCCATCTCCTCTCCAGAACAATCAAGCCGCAGCCCCAATGGACCTGACCTCGACCAGCCTCCCATTTTGAAGAGAGAGCGCCCCTTGGAGCTCAATGGCACAGGTCGTTACTCCTCAGCTCCCAGCTCTGATGACGAGGACTCTGGATACCCTGCTGACAGCTCCAGTTCACGGTAAATTAGTGATTGTAATGTGTTAAGATAAGAGTCACAACAATGTACCTGCTGAGCTGCTCTTTTTGCAAGGCCTCTAGGCTTTCTACCTTTTTGATTGCCTTAGCTTTGTTAAGAACTGCTCACATTTTGTTGGCATGTGTGGTTTGTGTTTGTTTAGATTATCTGTCTTTTTCTTTAGAATTGAAAGAAAAATTGCCACTATATCCTTGGACGGACCTGGTAGACTGGGGGATGGTGAAAGAGGTAAAAAAAAAAGAAGAAAGAAGAAACCGTTACCTCTTAACATAGAGGCTCATTCTTGCACCCTCTGCTACTTGATGCAAGCCTGTGTTTCTTTTTTCTTTACTAGGCAGGAAATCTGGTAGCAGCAGTGGTAACAGCACAGGCAGTGAGGCATCCTCTTCATCCTCCTTGTCTTCTAACAGCAAGTGGAAATCCACCTTTTCACCCATTTCTGACCCCAAGCAACCCAATTCTGACCTGAGACAGGGGGGCTCTCCGTTCGGCATGGGGGGATCGAGCCGTGGCACGGACTCAGACTCTGACCACAAACAGCAGCATCAGCAGGCGAGGAAAGGGAGTGACGGAGAATCGTCCAGCTACATGACCGCCAACCCCTTCCTCAGCCAGGAGGCAGGGACCCGGGGTGGAGGCGGCGGCGGTGCCCAGGGAGGCGGCGGTTCAGACCAACGGCAGCCCCTTCAGAAGCAGAAGGCCCCCCGCGACTGGGAGCTGAAGACGAGCAGCAGCATGGCTAGTCAGAATCTCTTCATATCTGCTGCTGCCAGCAGCGGAGGGGGCATACTGAGCGGGAAGGTGGGAGGAGGTCCTGTAGCAGTTTCCTCAACCACAGGATCTGTGGGACAGTACCTTGGGTCTCAGTTCCCACTTGGAGGGGCCTCAGTCTTACAGTCGTTGTTTGGGGCCCAGACTGGTGGATCCACGGTGAGTGGGACCCCGCGGCTCGTCAACGGACACTCTGCCCTGGGAAGCTTCTCCAGTGCTGGGCTGGCAGGGGGAGCAGCTGGAGGTGAGCATCACTTATAGCAAATTGATAGTGATGTGGAGGATGAACAGACTAGAGTAGAGACTAGAGGTTGTAGTATTAGCCTGAGGTTATCTTTATATAGAATAGTGCAAGTCCGCGGGAATGGGCCTGCTAATAGAGCCAGGTAAGTGGATGTCCAAAGCTGCTGTCTTTCTGTCTGCCTCGCTGACAGTTTGACTGACTGTGTGCTGCCTCGCTTTGACTTGCTGCTTGAGTGCTACAATTGGAAACACCCTTGGAAAATGTTGCATTTTAGCTTGGGAAAAAAAAATCTGAACCAATGAATTGCCTTGAAATCTGTGATTGACCATTAATTAATAACAGGTTTTTTCCAACTTTTACATTACAACGTCATTTTCTGTGGGTGTATCTGTTTGAGATGTATGTCAGAGTCATTTCACCCGTAAGCAAAAGTCAACCCAGAAATTAACTCGGCTGTAATAGGAGCTGTTTTAGTGCAATTCTACATTGGCTGAACTGATTTGGCTCCAGTCGAAGTGGAATGACTCTTTTTGCTTTCTGTGTGCTTGTCGAAGACTTGCTTGGCGCTATGCACAACCTGGCTCAGTCCTTGCTTCTCTCTTTGTCCCCCTCCTTCTCGCTCTCTTCGCACTTGTATCCACCCTCTCGTCCTCCCCTCCTTCCCCCATTTCTGATGTGTGATTTGCAGGTATATTTCACCACGTGGTTCCCACAGTGTCCTCCCATCAGTTTGGGGCCACGCTGCCCACCTCTGGAGGCCTCAGCTCTCTGCTCAGTCTCTCCTCCTCTTCCTCTACCTCCTCCCAAACCCAGCAGCACATCACCACCCAACCAGCCTCCACGCGCCTTGCCTCCGTGTCCTCACCTCTCCCTCTCTCCTTGTCCCAGGCTCAGCACAGCCGCATCCAGTCAGTCCTTCATAGCCCTTCTCCTCCCACACTCTCCCTGCCCCCTCTTCCACCCCTGCACAGTGCCTCCTCCTCCTCCTCCTCCACACCCACGCACTCTGACGCCCCATCATCCTCTCGATCAGACTCCCTCCACTCCTCCCGTCTGTCCCACTCCTCTCTCCACCACCAGAGAGCACATACATCGCTCTCTCACTCCATCTCCTCCTCCACCTCTGCTTCCTCTGCTTCTGTCTCTGCTGCTGCTGCAACTGCTTCCCTCTCCTCCTCCTCCTCCTCCTCCTCTCTGTCAACCTCCTCCTTGTCGCGTCCATTCGCAGTGCACTATTCCCCTCGGCTACCCCCTCCACCACCAGCCAGCAGCTCAGGTGGTGGCGGGAGCATGTGGAGGACTCAGGGCATGCATGGTACCTACACAACCTCCCAGCTCCCTGGCTCCCGACCTAGATAGGGTTTGGAGGTGAGGGGGGAAGGGGGGGAGGATGGAGGGGAAGGGCGAATGGCAATCAGAGGGAGAGAATCAGAGAGAGAGAGACTGGTAGGGAGTGAGAGAGACAGGATACCTGTTTTTCTGTGCTCCCTCAAGCTGTTGTTCTGACTGAACAAGGTAAGTTGATTCTTAGAAACTGCAAAAACTCGAAATGATGTCATTATGCTTAATATATGACACAATCACAGAACCAGTAGTAGGGACATATTGTAGAAGATGCATCTTTAATATCTTGTCAAGTGAGGGAGTCTTAATACATCTTGTTTTGATTTGTATCTCAGATGAAGGAGCTGTTTTGACATTTCATAAGGTGTATACAGCTGCTGTGTTATTTGTAAAAGATGGCTCATCTTGTTTTAAGAAAAAAAACTGGTATTTAAGAAATTAAATCAGATTTATTGGAAAGCCTCAGCATCACCGATTATTCCCAAACTCTTACATCAGAAAAAGGGTGCATTACATTCTCTATAGACCCAAGTATTCCTATTAAGGAAGTACAATCACTGGAATGTACAGGCTTTTCTAGCGGGTCAAATATCAATATGGCCCAAATTTATACCCATGCCAAATACTAGTCAATAATGCACATGTACCAATATCGAGCCGTTAGATTATTGTTCATCTCTACTTGATAAAGATGAACAATATCATAATATCAGGTTAGATGCAATTTCTAGGCGCCCCGGTGGCTCACCTTCTAGAGCATGCACCGTGTGTACGAAGGCCTTGTCCTACCACAGCGACCAAGGTTCGATGCCAACATGGTGCCATTTGTGCCGGTCAGCTGGATAAAGGACAGTTAACTGGTGATCCATTTCTATTATAGAATCAATGATTGAGTAAACTCATGTTTTGTCCTGTGTTGTTGTTATTTGCAACTCTGAGGAGAAAAAGAAATGATCCAGTTGTCTGTCGTACAGCAGCGGCAACAGTCATGCCACTTGGACATGCGAGGCAGGAGTGACATTTTCTCCAGTGAATTTAAAGTATAAGAAACATGCTGACGATAAGTGACAGGATGTACAATAATACTGTTTTAGCAAATGTTTTCTTTGCCGTGTAGCCTCAGACTCACTCGTGGTGTCTCTGTCTGTTTTGGCTTTGCAGGTAATTGATGAAAACTACCTCAACATTAAATAAACTATGCAAATGTCCAGGTGTGGACCAAGGCACTCTCCTCACTCAGTGGTGCTTCAAAACGTCTGCACTACCCAACCGCCTCCAAGACCGGCTTCTGTACTGGGATCTCTGACACACACACACAAACACACACATACATACACGCACACACTAACCACCACTATGGTCCCCTTGAGCAGAATTCAGAGCTACTGGTTTATTTGTGGAGTGTTATAAATTTGAAAGTCAGTTTTGGCTGCTGCACTACACTGAATGGACTGAATCATCCATGATGTCTGGATTGAAATTAAGGTGCTCAGTATTATGACAGTGTGTCATCATTTTGTTTTAGTCTCAAGACACCAAAACATTTTTTGTGACATTTAACAACAGATCGATCGAAGGACACAGTCCACCTTTTTCAGCTGAATGTAACTAGAGTCACGTTCCCTCCAAACACGCACCTCATTAGAGTGCAAACACACACACACACACACACACACACACACACACACACACACACACACACACACACAGACCAGTTCACTGAACTCTGCTCGGATATCATGCAGTTTGCCTCTCTGCATGTGTGCTCTCTTATCTGTTTTCTTCCTTTCAGTGAAATTCAATATTTGTTGCAACATCATAGAAACAAGATGAGGAACCTTTGGTCTAGCTTCACACTGGAATAGTAAAGATAGAGTTACTCATGTAGCAGAAGATGTACAAGTCCTGGCTGTTTTGTTGACACCCCTTAAACTTTGGTTGTGGTGATGATTTGCGATATTTTCAGTGTCCCTTTACTTAAAAGCAAAAATTGTAAAAATGCTGTTCGGGCTGCCCTCTTTTTGCACACAAAACTAATATTTCCTTTCATTGCTACTAACTGGATCAAAAACCAATGAAGATTGATTCTGAGTGATTAAAATAATCCTTCAGGTGTTGTTCAGTGTTTCTCTTCTAATATCTGATATCTAACATATCAACGAAAAGTATGTTTGCTTATTTCAAAAATGAGCTTTTTGGTGTGTTGTGACAGTAATCAGGCATATTTAACATCCTCTAAAGGAATGAACTAAAGAAAGAAGAATATGGTATTGTATGATTTGAAGTCAGAACACACAAAAAATGTCCATTTAAGGGGTGCCAATAATGCTGAGCAGAGCTGGGTACATTTTCTTTGTTTGGTTTTTTTTTCTAATTAAGAAAAAGACCCCATGAAATACATGTAATGAGATGAAATGGTGCTCTTTGTAGACATTGTCATTCGCTCTCTAGTAGAGACCAAGTGTTGTCAGAGAGTTGTGGCGACACTGTTTAGTGCTTTAGTGAAGCTGAATCCAGGTGTACAAGAAATCAGATTCAACTAATTTCTGTATTTATTAACATTTTCTTCTTCATGCAAATTGGGTAAATCACACTACCACATTGGACCACAGCAGAAATACTCTTAGAGCAGGAATTTTTAACTCTTTTTAAGCTAAGTCATATTTATCTCTGCTGTTGGGACGCGCAGGTTTGAGCAAATGTTTAGAACTCACTCATGTTTTTTGGAAGTATAGAACAAACGACACACACTCATGCATGCAAAATCCTCACACACTGAGAAAAAAACAATTAAACATGACCACAACAAACTACTGGACTCTCTTCACACCTTTTTGTTTGCTTTTTTTAATTTTTTTATTGTGTAATTTGTTTTTTGTAAAGAATGTTTGTACTGTGAATGTGATTCATTCTGTAAAGTTGTGTATAATTTAGATTATTATATTTATGCCGTCAGTCTCCATTTGCCTTTGTATTTGTTTTTCTTTTTTTTTTATCCTGAAATGTGTTGACATCGTAGAATGCAACAGTGTGTGTACTTGACTCACAGTCTGAAAACAATGGTGCTACATTTGGACTGTACCTGATCTTATTTATTCTGTAGTGAAAACATCAAAAACAAATCCAATACTTGGTGCTGTACACAGGGACATTTGTAAAGCATTTTCTCAGCATTTCCTTTCTCATATTTAATGTGCTATTGTCTGGTTCTTTGAATGCCTGGTATACAACTGTAGGCGCCACCTTTTAGATGAATTGACTCAGCAGGAGCTGGCTCAGAGTAAACAGGTATGAGAACCTCTCACGCCACAGTTGGAAACATAGGTCAGCCCGCTTTGCTCTCAAAAGTGAGCAGCTTATCTTTTCGTGAACAAGACACACTGTTTTTGTACATAACTTCCTTTTGTTTCTCCTTGTTTGTCTCTCCATAAACAGAAAAGTATAAAAGAAATGTATCTATATACAGTCTATATATATATATTTATATATATATGAGTCTATATATAAGTGAGTTTGGGTGTTTTGGTGCTGCATTGTGACTTTAAACTCGACCTGTTAAACAGGAGGCTTGAAGCCAAGGAGAGTGAAGCCTCTCCACGCAGATGGTGCCTAACAACATGGCGACACAACAGCCCCTGAATCCTTATGACACACACACACAGACACACACACATACACATACACACACACCAACCACAGAACTAGAAACACAAACCAAGGTGCTGTGGCTTGAACACAACTAGACTCCAGCACTAGAACTGTCTTTACTTTTCATGTTTAATCGTTTCTTCTTTTTTGATTTCTGTTTTGTTTACCAACCCAGATTCTGCAAGAAAAATGGTGCTTCTGTTTTTCAAACAATCCAGATCTTACAGACTAAATCCTTACTGGTGCATACGAAACTAGGTGTCCAACTCCTTTACACGCACTGTCTGACTTTAGATGTCTTACTGTCGAGGCCCTTACCTTGTAATGTGAGCATGTTGTGTAACTGCAAAGACATGCTGATGTAAAACACTTGTGTTAGGGTGTATGTGTGCATCACTTGGAGCAGCCGAGCGTCCTTTTCTGATAGTATACAATTAAGCTCAGTTTGCGAGTGTGTGCGTGTGAGTGTGTGTGTGTTTTTTTTTTTTTTTACTTGCCAGTGCATATCTAAGGGAAAATTAGACTCATAAGGAAAGCTTTATTTTAAACTCCTGTCCTGTGCACTCACTCACCTGCGAGTGTCCAAGTGAAAAGAAGAAAAGTCCTTTTAGAAGATGATTAGAGACTATAGTCCATTTGTTACCAGCACTGAGAGGTCTTTTGTAATTACTGTTGATGCTGTTTTGATTTTCTTATTCTTGGTGTTTGATACAACTGCAGTTACATGTTATGCTTTTAATTGTGTCTACAGATTCCTGTCAGTTTTTAATACTACTAGTCAGACAGACAGCACGGTGCTCTCCTTCACTTAAAACAAGGAAATTGCAGCTATTGATAAATACTACTCTTTTCCTGTTGTGCTGCAGGGTTTAATGGTTTAATAATCTTCAACACGAGCTTGCCTGGCGGCTTTCTTACGGTCCGGTCTAACCTATGGAAGTTTCTCTAACCTGGAGGGGCGGCGCGGTGTGTGCGCACGTGAGAAAAGTTGGGCTGGAGATTAAGTTCATTACAGATTTCAACCAGTTTTTGTAGCTACTAGTACAATCAGTCAAAGGGTTGAGGTGCTGTTATTCAAGTCCTTTGGTGCACGAGCATGATTTGAATGAAAGCTTTTATGCAGTTCATCCTGGTACATCATTAATCTGCGAGAGCTTTGCAGTCGAGGCTGTTTACTCTAAATCCTGCCAAAGGTCTTCACTCAGGAACTTCCCAGATTGCTTGAAATCATGTAATGAAGTAAACAGTTTTCTTTTACTAAACTACTGGGTGTCACTAACGTATTCAACATTTTTGCGACATGGTGAAGTCCCTCTCTAACCCAACTCAGGACCTGGGCAAACCCCCTCAGCGAGTGTATTTCGAGGTAAAATCAGCCAACTGTCTCATCAGATCTCCTCAGGCCTCGTTTCTCACCGTCGCACACATCGAGTCTCTCCGGTGAAATCCAGCTTTATAAAGCTTTATCAGTCGGTCTGATCTCGAGAAGCTGTGAAATGGCTAAGACTTTCAGCATCTTCCTCATCTCACAAATGCCTCTGTCTAGATTCGTGTTTCTTAAAAGGAGGTTCACTGTCCTTTGTGTGGATTCCTCGTTATGTGGGGGGTGAACTGACTCTGGACTCGTGTGACCTACAGTCTGTGTACAGTTGATCTCTGATCGGTGCAGCCAGGGCAGGTTTGAGGTGCAATAACGGCAAACCTACTTTCCAAAAGGCCCTGCGGTTTTCATGATAAAATTGTTACTGTTTCGGTGTTGGTGCTTTTATCCTAAGATGTTATAATGAAACAAAATGGAATTAATGTTTTTTTTTTCTGCGTTTTATGATTATTAATAAAAAATGTTTCATATAATATTTGAATTAACTTTGTTGTGTGTAGTGGCGTTTATGTCCTATTCCACTTCCTCAGGGACGACGTGTAGATGTCGAGGTTTACACCAGTGATGGAACGTGATGAACTAAATGTTGTACTATTCCACTACATTTATTTGATATTTGCTGTTACTAATCACCTTACAGATTACATGTTACATCAGAGGCCAAGTAGCACATTTTTGAATTAATGTATTATATCAACAATCAGATTAGAAATAAAACAGTTATTCTGATCATTAGAAATTGGGTCCAATAATCGGCTGACCCATAGTATACAGTGCTAAAGAGCATTTTTTGCCAGAAATGTACTTTTGGTACACGACTTTCACTTTTACAAAAGTAATACTTCTACACATTTAACTTTACTTGTACTCAAGTATGACTTTTGGGTAATTTCTAGGTGGGTAATTTGGGTAATCTCTGATACCTGTGATGACTTGATATGATATATGATATGATGATGAGAAAAAACGTGATGCCAGAGTACAAAAGACTCACATGGTCATTATAACAAGCTGTAAATCTGTATATAACAAAATATGTCCGCTATATGTTTGAGGGGGCTCCCAAGCAAAAAGTGTAATTACTTACTTTCACTTTAACTTCTATTTAGAAGTAACACAGTGTCATAATATATGACTATACTGGTCATGTTTTGTATACACGTTCTGTGATAAAATATCTTATATTGTTAATAGAATAGAGTTTTAAAACCACTGATTTATGTCAAACTACGTTGGTATGAACATTTGAGAAATTGTGAACTTCTTTTTGTGCCAAAAAAATAACTCTGTCAAAAATTAAGAAAATAACTTGAAATATCAGGAGGAATTAAAATAATAATAATAATAATAATAATAATAATAATAATAATAATAAAGAATTATACAAAAAATGGAGAAATATAGAGAAAAAATATGTTTCAATAAAATAAAGCCGTTTTTGTTTATCTTCTCATTTTTCATTTATTTCTATAAATATTTATTTCATGCACATTATTTTGTTTATTTTTTATATTATCATTTATTCATTCTATTATTTTAGTTTGTGTTTTTTCTTTCTCTGTTGCTTTTCCTCCATCACAAAATGCCTGGAAATGTTCCCAACATCGAGCCTGTGTGGTGAAGCTGCTGAGCCGGAACAACATGTGAAAATCTCCACAATAGTTTTTTATCAACATTTGAAGACACTGAAGCAGTCTAAATACTCCAACATGGCGGCCACATTATCTACACTACTAAATAGAGATTCTCTCAATGTTCCACCTCTGAGTGGATAAATATGTAGACTAACTCCAGACTACTAAATTGCTGTTCCACATGTGCCCTGATTCCCACGGCATAAACATACAGAAACAACCTCACATTGCTGTCTGTGAGAAACGGAGATGATGGGCTACCTGCAAAGGGAATTTCCTAGAAACACTGCTGCTGTTGATAACACGTTGGAGCCATTAGATAATTTCATGTCATTCCTGAGGATTTGTGGTGTACAAGTCTAAGCCTTGGCCTTATCTCTTGGGATACATGGTTGCTAAACCACCCCGAGACCTTGACTGTGTGCAAAACAAGCCTGCAGCTGTGCAAGCAGTGACGGGAGGGACGGCTCTTTGAAAGGAATCAGATCCATTCATGCGATCTGTTACTTGTTGCTGGACACTGCTGACTCCCTTCTGGCATAAATGAGAACAAATATACTGTACACATTCATAGGATATCTGCTCTGAAGGGTATTGTTTCATCCAGATGCTCGAAACAAATAAGTAAATGAGTGATAATAAGTACAAGTAAATTTCTTGTAATAAGAAAACAAAAACATGCAAATCGAACAAATGAAAATCGTCTGCAAACAAGACCCGTTATCTCACTGAAATGTTGATTGAGGTGATTGTGATTTATAAATGTAATGACATATTTTTTACAAGAAATTAACAGATATACTTGGTCTGTCCATTAAAGGAGACACATAATGCAAATTTTTGGTTACTCCTAGGACAGGTTTACATGCTTAAATGCTCAAAAACACGTCACACTGTCCGCCTCTCTTCTTCCCGCTTTGTCTTGTTTTAGCTCCCGTCTCTTTAAGGCCCCTCCTCGTGAATATCAAGTCTGTTCTGATTGGCCAGCTCACACACGCCTGAGCCAGCACCGCTAACAACAACAGAGCAACTGTGCTGAATACATTTGTCTGTGATGTCACAAAGTCACTGAATTAGAGGCGGGACTACTGACGAGATGTTAAGGAGCAGTGTTTTCTGTGGGAGAGAGGAGCGTCTGGACTTTTCAACTTTTAAGTTTAAACAAAAAAAATAATAGGTGACCCTTAAAAATGAGCTAATCAGCTGGAAGCAGCGAGCCTGGCTCAGTCCAAAGGTAACAAAATCAGCCTACCGTCACCTCCAAAGCCCACCAATTATCCTATTTTTTCTTGTTTATATAACTGCACAATATAGCGAGGTGTAAAAAACGTGGTCATCCCCACAGTGACAGGAAGACGAGAAATAGTCTCCCCAAAGAAGCCACAATTTGTGTTCAGTTTAGAAGTGCTGGTAGGCTAATTTACCCTGCGGTCCAATACCCAGAGAGAAAGCACAGACAGATGACAGAAGCCACAGTGACAGATGAAGGTCAAGGTTCAAGGCGAAATGTGGCGCTACAGTAGCTCATTTGGTAGAGTGCACACCCCGTGTACAGAGGCTACGTCCTCGCCGCAGCATTCATCAGGTCAGGAAGCAGTTTCCCCTTCATGCTAAGCTAAGTAAAGCTAAGCTAAGGTAAGCTAAGCATCTCCTGGCTCATTCGCAGTGCATAAGAGGGGTATCTATCTCCTCATGTAACACTCAGCATGACAGCGAGTAAGTGTATTTCCCAAAATGTTGAACTATACCTTAAAACCACCTCGAAGAAGACGCTCGAATGTCCTAACAGGTAAGATGTACCTTTACTGATCCAGTGCGGGAGAAAGCCAATTGATGCAGCGGCACAAGGGAACAGACCGTGTGTAAACAATGATACAATAATAATTTAAAGAGATTTAAATTAGACCTTAAACTGTATGTATTTTGTCATCGACATGCACATCAATTTTAGTTCTGCACTGTCCTTGAAGTGTGTACTTCAGTTGAAGTGCAAGCTCAATTGATTCTTGACTGTTCTTTTCACTGATTTTTCCTCCCTGTGCAGCTTAGTTATTTGAATTTCAGCGAAGAAACCTGACCTTGTCTTCTATATCTAACTGGAATGATAAAGCTACGATAATCATGAACCCTCCCTTCAATATCTGAACTCATCTCCATTAATCTACAGAAAGGGACGATCTGTGTGTGTGTGTGCGTGTGTGTGTGTGTGTGTGTGTGCGTGCGTGCGTGTGTGTGTGTGTGTGTGTGTGTGTGTGTGTGTCCACAACGGCCTTCTGGAGGTGAAAAAAAAGCAACTTTCTAGGCAGAAAACGTATCAAACAGTCCAGATCAAGGACAAATGTTTTTTCTGCTTTTGGCATTTCTTTCCTATTTTGGCAGTGTGTTCCAGTGTTAGTGAGAATGGAAGGTGGGAGGATACAACTCCCATCCTCATGAGCTTGACCCATTCATAACAGCCCCTCAAATTGCGAGAAAGTCCGACCACACAGACAGAGCAACAAACAGACGGACAGTGCAGCATGTTAGGTGCGGATGTCTTCTGCTGTGGAGCCTTGATGCTCTGCTGGACCAGGCTCTGTGTGGCCCTGCACGTCTCACACGGACAGCCGCTGATCCCGGCCCGCGACCCCGAGATGACAGGTCGGGAACCAAGGCAACCTCTGGAAGTTTATGTAATCTGTGCAAAAAAAAATTGGATTGTTTGCATGCAGTTCCTGCCTCTAGCTGTGTAATGAAATTTGATGTTTTTTTTAATTGAATCGAAGGAGATCACCATGCAGCGAGCTCCACAGAGACCGGAGATGGTTTGGAAATTAAAAATCATGTGCCTCATCATGCGCCGTGCTTTGTGGATGACGTATTGGCAGCGTTGCGTGAAGCCGTTGGGAGCGGCGGTGAACTCACAAACAGCAGTTTGACCCTATTTGGAATCTGCACAGCAACTGATGATCCGTCGGGCTCGGTCCTGTTCGAGCTCACTAAGGACGCAGGCAGAAATGGTTTGGAGGCTTTGCATCCGGCTGCAGGTAACTGTACTCTGATTGCGATCATGTTTGTTTAAATCTTTTTTTGTCTAACAGCGTGCCCTGTTTTCTCCATCAGTGCACCTGTCAGAGGAAGATGAGAGAGGAGTCCTAAAGTTGACCTTTGACCTCCCGCAGTCACCTTCGCTGGAGCGGAAGCCTGTGCTGCTCTTGGCATTCAAAAGTCCCCTCAGCGGTGGAAACCTGGACGTCATGTTTACTAGTCAGTCCCTGCAGCCTAACACACAGGTAAAGAAAGTTCTGGTGTGAGTAATGCATGAATTGAAACTGTCCCGGATTTCTTAAACTATTTCTGTGGTCTTCCTGTCGCTGTCTCCTCTAGTCTGCATGCATTTCAGGGGAAACACAGTACATGATGCTGACGGGAAAGGCATCAGAGGACAACGTTCACCAGAACTGGAGGATCTCTGCAGACACGAAATCCCCTGATATGAGTAAGAGATGACATGAGTAAGATATAATGTCTTGTTCACGCTGAAAGCATGTGACACATTTCCTGTCTTTTCAGAGCAAAGGTTAAGAGACGTCCTTACTGGTGGAAAATCAGGAAGTAGCATTAGCTTGATTCCACTTCTGCTTTTCTCAGGGGGAAGAGGAAGTGATACAAGGTAGCCTCAGCTCTCATGTTCCCTGTTTAAATATTACCAGACGACTATCAGAGCGGTGCTCAGTAAACAACGTTTTACTCTATTCCTCAGACACACGCATGGTTCAGGTTCTTCGCAGACCTCCTCCTTCCTCTGTGAGCTGAAGCGGTTCCTGGGTGAGGTCACACCTCGGGGCCAGCCCGAGTCCCCTCCGCTCCAGCTGACCTCCTTACAGTCCATGCCTCCCCTCACACTGGGCGTATCCTCCAGCGAAACCCTGCTGGCGGGATTGATCAACTCCTCGGCCCTCACCATCTTCTCCTTCTCTACCTGTTGCTCCATGTCTCAGGTGCATCGTAGAGAGTTGGCCCTGTCTCCCGCACTGGTGGAGGAGCTCAGGCAGAGGATGGAGCAGACCGTGATGCAGATAACGGAGGTAATAAGGGAGGAGGATGTTGGTCACAGAGCCACAGAGAGGCTGGGGAGGCTCAGAGAGCTCAGCGCCTTTCCCAGGGAGGAACCGGCAACAGGTGATGTGTGTCAACAGTGTCCTAAAGAAACTGTTCCCAAACTTTTAGTCACATGCACCCTCACAGCCCTGTCAGGTGAACTTAAGTACCCCCTTAATTGACGGCCCTGTCATGTTCCAAACATGGATTTTTTAAATGTATTTTTTATATTTTAAAAAGCATATAATAGTGGCTGTTATAATCAAATTATGTCATACTATTTGTCTGTGAATGTTAAGGTTGATTTAGATTAAAAGCCATGGCAACTACTACAGTAACTACAGTAGCTCCTTTGCTTGTAGAGGTAAAATAGTATTTGCATGAACACATGTGACAAACAAACACGGATGTTCTTAGTATCAAGATCCTGTATTATCATTGTTGCCAGCGATAGCCAGGGCTGAGGGCATTATGGGTCGTCTGTATTTTTGTGAACGCGATATGTCGTGTACGCTTTTAGGGGTTTTTATTCAAAGGTTGCATAAATGTGCACTCCGACTCAAGGATGACCTGATTCAATTTTGGAGGTCAAAAGTCAAAGGTCACAGCAACCCCCTGTGTCATGAACTGATATCTCCAGAACACCTTGAGGGATTTTCATCAAATCTGGCACAAACCCACACTTGGACTCAACGATGAGCTGAGGTCAAAGGTCACTGGAACCTCAAATCTTCTGAACGCGAAAGCTCAAGAGCGCTGCGAGGGAATTTTGTTATATTTGGCACAATATATACACTGATACACTGACTGATTAGATTTTGGTGGTCTAAGGTCAAAGGTCATTGCAACCTCAATGTCATTGCAATCTCAAGAATGCCTTAAGGGAGTTTCTTCAAATTTGGTACACAGGTCCACTTGGATTCAAGGTTAAACTGATTACATTTTGGAGGTTAAAGGTCAAGGTCAGTATTTCAAGAATGAATTGAGGGAACTGTCAAATTTAGCACAAACCCACGCTTCGACTCGAGGGTGAACTGATTCGCTTTTGGAAGTCAAAAGGAGCTGCAGCCTTAATTATTGTGAGCTCACAGTGAACTTGTACCATATTGTAGCTTCTTAGGAGCCTTACCTACTTTAAAGTGGAGGCATATAGCCACCACGCTGTACTTCTAGTTAACTGATATTTCTGTTTCCTCTTCTGCATAGAACAGGAGAGAGCCAGTACCGTGCATTTCTCCTGCTGAAGGCCCTCCAGACAGTGGCTCGTACGTACGTGTTGAAGAGAGGACAGCGGACAACCAGGGCCGGCCCCAGCAGCCCAGGGGGAGCCAACATATGTGGACTGCGGAGCCTCACTGTGTCCCTTGAAAGGCATCTTTTGGCTCCAAACACTGCCAACATTGACAACTGCCACGGCACGTGTGCTGTCCCACTGGTTAATCCCACCAACCACGCCGTCCTGCTCAACTCCCACATTGAGAGTGAGAGGGCGGCGAGTAGGGGTGCTGATGAGCGGCCACCGTGCTGTGTGCCTGTGGCCTACGAAGCCCTGGAGGTGGTGGACTTCAATGAAGATCTGACTCAAGTCAGGCCTTTTGAGAATGTGGTGGTGAAGGAGTGTGGATGCCGCTAAAGCTGCGAGAGCATACTTGTGTCCTTATTATTATTTATTCACACTGTATTAATGGTACTAGAGGCACATGTTAACCAACAGAGGTCTCTGTAGGTCACATATATCACATATAGCGTGTTTTATTTGGAGGGGATGAGCAAGTTTATTGAAACCATAACAAATTGTAATCCAAAATATAAATCTTTTTCATTCGAAGATGGGAAATAATCGTTCTCTGCATGTAAATGTTTTGCTTTTATTACCTTTTAAAAATATAGTTTTTGTTTAATATGGGCAAACATGTTAAAAGGCTAGGCTAGGTTGCAATGTGGTGGGAAGTGACATTTCTAAAGCGTTGATACTAAAAGGAACATTTGAGTGATTTAAAATGTGATAGAGTTTTGAATAAAGCATGCCCTGCCAAAAAAAATTAACATTGTTCAATACAGACACATTGGATTAAATGTAACATTCTGTATCTGTTTATTATTAAATGCAAAGTACATTGGGACTGTTTCTTTCCTCAGAAACCTGTTGTTGTGACAGTTAATGCTTTAAACAGCTGTGTACGAATCACTCTTTGATTTTGGGTTTCAGGGTCACTTTGGCGCCCATCGGCTTTTTTCTTCTTCTTATCGCTCCGACCTCTTCAGATCCCCACCAGCCCATGAAACTGTCCCATATGGAAAACTGCAGGCAGAGAGCAGGACACAACACGCAGTTGGATTCAAACACACATACAACAACAAACATCTGTACAAATTCACTCGCTTTATGATACAGTCACTCCAAGGATTACATTTTACATTTTTAGGAAAATTTCCCCCTACATACAGTTATTACATAAAAACTATTTTGATTTGTATTTGGTTCAAATTTGCTGTTTAACGGTTGCGCAGAGAGACAAATTGTGGTGATGATGCCACCTACAGACATCCTGGAGCTGCTCTACTGTCACTACCACAGAAAGCACCTTGATGGCTTCAAGACATTTACATAAAACTGATTAAGTAATCATAATAAATTGGGACCAATGGGGATGGTTCTGTAACATATTAGATGGCATTCATACATCTTAATCTGCAATCAGGGGCACTGCTAGAGTTTCTGGCCGATGGCCAATGTCTGTTGTAGCTCTGGCCCCATTGATCATCCAGCTTCCATCCCTCCCTTCCCTCTCATAAAGATGGGTGGATTATTTGAAGCCCAAGGGAGTCATGGTGAAAAGGGAGCAGTAGACGGGTTGACTTAGGTAAGAAAGAAATGAGGGTGGACCATGGTGTCAGTGCTCATCCCTGTACTGAGCTGGTTATACGTGGGCATTTGCCAATTCAAATATGGTCTCTTTATTTCCAGATTTCACAACCCTTTCTCCCAGTCTTCATGAGATTGATGAGAAAAAGGATTTGGAAACACATTGTTAATATAGCGCTAACTGGTTCAGCTGCAGGGCTGCAACCGATCCCATTTATATCCTGCAAATGAGCTGGAATTAAAAGAAACCCGCTATTATAAACTCCACAAAAACCTACTCGAAATCAAAGGTTAGGTAGACAGTACCTGAAATATTGATCCATCCTGCAGACTCCCAATGAAAGACCTGATGCCTGTCTCCTCAACAAAATAATCAACAGCTTCTAAAAAACAAGAAAACGTTAAAGACACTCAAACCCTGTTGATTTAGAAGACACAGAAGAGACAGACTTAAAATGGTAGAGTGTGTTTACAGGTCTTGGGGAGTTTGATTGCCAATGTAGTACAAAGAAAACTGTGGCTGCATGTAGTCTGTTAAATTGATAGTTGCATTGTGGGTAATGTAGGCACCACATTGGTGGGTAGAAGAATATGTGGGTATAATGTCGATATCTATGATTCTGCTGTATCGATTTTGATTTTGTTTTTGTTTTTTAAACTCTCCTTTATGAGTCCCACGGCATTACAGGAGTACAACCTGGTGCCTACATTACCGACAAATCAATTTAGCCACTGAGTGACATCACTAAAGGCAATTTATCAGTTTAGATCCTTTGGAGCCACAAAAGTCTTTAAACTACTTTTGTCACATATACAGTAGTCAAGCAGTAAACACTCTTTAATGTGTAAAGGGTTAGATAGTTGGTTAAAATTTCCCTTTAAGTACACATATCAGCCATATAAAGGATGATAAAGAAATACACTAATGTCAAAAGTATTGCTAGAAGCAAACGTACGATATTTAGACATATTTAGAACATTAGATTTACATCATATTTGTCATCCTAACTCATCTTTCTAATCTCAAGTGTGTGTTCCTGTCTGTATGCAATGTGACATGAGAACAGCACTCACCATGCACTTCATGTACACTCGAGCTCACAAGCAGTACGACCAGCGCCAGCACTATGCAGCGGTTCATAGTGAATCCCTTCCAAGGATTTGGAACATCACTCAAGTTTTCGATGGACAGAATCCTGTCATAAGACACTACAGACACACACACACACGCAGGTCAGACGCATGTACCAGCTGCCATAGTATACACTTGATCGTTTGTTTGGGGCTGACGAGTTCCTTACTTGTGTTGTTTTCAGATGTTGCAACTCCTGCTCCTAAAGTCCTGTAGGCTTAAAGTTGAATCCAAAAATGAAGCTAAGATGAAGAAAAGTGTGTATTCGTCAAGCACAGAATTAACTTTCGCAGACTATTTATGTCCGTACTGCCATTTGCACAGTCTTTCAGACTGTAGCCGACTGTATGTCACACACCAGTCCGCTTAAAATAGGCACCTGCAGCTAGTTGAAAAGGATATTTGATTTAAAAAGGCCCAGTTCAGTTTTATATGAAAACCACTACAGACAAAATAGAAACCTACCTGATGTGACCCCCTTGGGTTTTGTCTCACCGCTGAAGTGAATGTTAACGTTGTGTTGATGGTGATTCCTGCTCTGCTGGCAACAGGGCAGAGTTATACACACCCTGCAATGGGCTGCTCTGTGCCTTGACTGACAGGCACAGATGATGCTTACATGCTTACAGTCACAAGTGTTACCAGCCCCGTAGCTTCTGGTCCATTGATAAGAGAGATGAAACGCCAGATGGGATAAAATAATGAAATTGACTAAGATATTGTTAGTGATGGCATGTGACTAAGTACATTTTGCCTGAATCAAAATTGCATGCAATAATCGGTTGACCCACAGTATACAGTATTTACATAATACAAATACATGTCTAATTGTATACACTTTTGCACCAGTGTGTTTGGTGCGTACATATACTCATTGCACTTCACTTGAGTATTTGCATTTTTTTTGCTACTCTATTACTTTCCAGGGGGAAATGCTATACCTTTTACTTCATTTGAGATTCAAAGTTACAATTTTACAAATTAAGATTTTACATAATAAAAACAAAAACACGATGAGTGTTGCTGTGTTATAAATCAAACACCACCTACTCTAACAGTATGTAAAGTAGCTAGATTTCGCTTTAAGATTTAACTGTAAAATACTGTTACTGTACATGTAAATGCATCAGTAATACTAGTGTTAAAATAAAATACCAGCACAGGTTTATTAAAAGAAATGGCTCATTAACCGCGTCATGTCTTCACAGGGCTACGTCACGGTGAACAGGCCCCGCCCCTGACAAACACCGCAGCCTGCCTGCTCTGTTAGCTCAGCATTAGCGGAGAGGAGAGGACAGAGCGAGCTGCTGGTGTTGACGCTGGCCGGATGGTTAAATCTAACCTACAGACGATTTTGAATAGTCATTGTTTTGTGAGAGAAAAAGAGAGAAACTTATCCGAGATGCCTGTTATTGAGCAATCCAGTAATAAACCTGAAAGTGAAAGGTATGTCGTTGTCGTCGTTGTGAATTGTTATGAGCTAATTTAGCATGCCAGGCTAGGGTTTAAAAACCGCGGCCTAGCGAAGAGAGACGGTGTATGTCCTGGAGTGGCTAGCGCTATTCCCCGTGTTTTCTTGTTTACATAACAGCGCTGTTTGTTTCATTTGACGCTTCCAAAAAATACATTATGAAGCGCGTTTGGATTCATACCTTTTCAATAAGCGTCTTAAATAAATCACCCTAAAATACAGAAGTGTAACTCATTTGTAAGAGATTGACTTGTCATCGGCGTTCAAGCAAATACACAAAATGTCAACGTCGCTGCTGATCTGTGTTCCAGTTAGCTGGCTAAGCTAACGCACAAGCTAATATATGAAACGCAATAGAAACACGTTAGCTACTAGCTATGGCGCTAGCGAACGTAACAAGTCGACCTTGGCATTTATAAAAACGATTTGACTTCTTGTTTATTTTAACCTTAATGTAAAAATATTGAGACATCATTTTTATTTGGTTAAATGAGTATTTCGGTTGTAAAATGAATGTCAACGTAGACGCACTGCTAGCTGCTGTAGCTAACGTCTAGCCGTTATATCACCGATGTTTTCATATTCTCGGCGTCGCAGTGAAAACAGTCGATGGCAATAACACCACAATATTTTGGTTGTAGTTAACAGGTTAATCAATTAGCTCATGTGGGAATTACACAGGACGTTAAAATAATTATTAAGATTATGTACACTTTGTAACCAAACATCGTTGTAAGGGTGACTGAATTGACAATTGTGGCTTCACGGCTTGTTGTTTTTTTTTTTCCCCATTTTGCCCTCGGGCTCAGATCCAACTTAACCTTGACATCCTGCAACTTGTCGAAAGAGGACCGATCCAATTTGTTGTGATTATAATGGGGCAATCATTCGACATAGATCAACATTTAAATAACCTCTGTGACGTACGTTAATCCAACTCCGTATTACATTAACCATTGCGGGGGAATTCACCAGCCAATGGATTCCTGAGACGGTTTGTTGGTTGGTTCACATCCAGTTAAAAAAGGGAATTGACTGGAAATGTGAAAAGACTGTTAGATGCCTGGAAATACGCTCATAATTTAGTAACTTGTAAGCGATTAGCCTGGGGGGTGATTATACCTCGGTCGTGTTCCGACACGATCTTGGTCGAGGCTGTTTTCCTCGCTCTAACGTTACACTGTTGTGAAGCACTCGTAGGAAATTTCCACTGCACTGCGAAGGGGGGTGGTATGGGCACTGTTGAGTCCAATGATGACATATTGTACACGAGCTGTTGTTTGTTCTATAGATGCATTATTATTGTGAGACGTTTCCGTTCACCGTTGCATAATAGATGCTTTCATTAAAGGCTCAAGTGATAGCTATTGTTGAAGATTGTGTATGGGGAGTTTCAGTGAGGTATTTTCAATCGTTAAGTGCCACAAGCTTTTACTTTCTGTTTTTGGGATGATGCTGGTATAACCGCATGTTACACGATCTGAGGCACAGACACTTAAAGAAGTTATATTTTTCTTGTTGGGTTTTTGCATTTCCTTTATTCTGTTATAGAGCATTTTTGTACATGTAAAAGATCTGCAAAGTGAAAAGGCCCAAAGTTGGCACCCAGGGAAGTTACTCTGTCCTATAGAAACCGCTGCTCCTGCAGTGCCTGAAACACCTGGTTTGGAGGCGACCCTTCCGTAACTTTTTTGCATCACTGTGTACCAGGCATTATATAAATATATATATTTATGCATATATTTAAGCCATGGTTAGCAGCTGCATCTGCATTATTTTGTATTACACTACCACAGCTTGCTTGTAGCTAAAATGGAGCGTTCAAGACACAGCGTGTAAAGGGCTGCTGCAGCAATGCACCACATTGTGTTTTTTGAAAATTTAAGTATGTAAACCTGTTCTACTATGACCCTACTACCCCCAAATAAAAGAATTAACCAGAGAAAGTAGAATAGTATGACCTGTTTATTAATACTCAAATTATGACACCCTCATAGAGATAAGTTCCTTTTTACGTGAAATCAATTCACGGCAGTGTACTCTTATGCAAGCAGAGGCTAAAGAGACCATTCGTTCATGTGTCGAAGCCGTGAATGTGCATTGCTCTCACCTTTTGACGTGGATTTTTTTACAAAAAAGGTGGTGATTATTATGGCCGTTTTAACTTAATCTCTTAATTGGATTTGGAGAGGACCTGTGTTAGTTTACGATCTCAATTGCCGTGCAAGATCAAGCAATAGGTTGTACATTGTATATTGACTTGCTTACCCAGCGCGATGGGAGTGACAATGGTTCTCATTTTGTTTTCACACATCTGCTCCACATTTAGCACAGCAGTGGCATTTGCGTAAGAGAGCATCTGTGCATGTCTGAGTGCATGTGCAGCGCTGCCGTTTATGGGTTATGTTCCCGATCAGAGCTTTGAGAATAGGCTTACTCTCAACATTACAAATGTATGCAGCCGCACAAGTGAGCCAAGCTAATTCTATAGAGAACATTGACTGGCGCCTCCATTGAAATGGCCAATCGCACCTGTTAAACTGGTTTCTGTCCCACTCTGTTACAAACTGGAGCAAAGTGGCTAGTGCGGGACCAAAGTAGGGCGAATGGTTAGACAAACAGACCGCTCATCTGGCAGACTGCTGCTAAGAATCATGTGACAATCTTAATGCTATCTCACAGAAACCAAGGCAGAATGTAGATCTGTTTCTAGGAAGTTTAGTTTCTCTTCAGATATGAACAATTAATTTTTCCACAGGGGACAGTGATGAGAATCATGACGTCTTTCTGGAATGGGAAGACTTTGTTTCGGGGGGTTTTAGTTAACATTTTACTGAGAGTTGACACACAAAATTGTGTCATTTTTAATGTGTCGTCAGTGATTTGGTACACATAAACCGCCAAGACTTCCTGTCTGTCAGTGCCCTTAAGTCAAATGTTTATCTGTCACGTCTCATGCAGACGTCTGCCTGTGGTGAGAAAAGTTACCGATTGATCTGTGCTTCGTATTTTCTTCACTCAACCTGAGCAACTGTTTTACTTTGATCCCAGTGATGAGTTACTGAATAGTGGAATGCGTGCTAAGCTTGCTGTTTATATTCAGAGATTTAAAGCAGAACCTCCCGTGAATACCCCACTTATGATGGCTCCGTCTGTGTGTGTGTTTTTGTCGCCCTACAGTATCTCCAATCCCAGGAGGTGCTCCCGCTGTTGCAGTAACCCGTGTCCGGGGCCTCTGTGGTGCTCCTGATGCCCCTCTCCCACCCCTGAAGATCCCAGGTGGGCGAGGGAATGACCAGCGGGATCGCAATCTTTCAGCTAAGATATTCTATTCTGTAAGTTAAGCCAGTTTTTCTATGTATTATTCAGTAAACTGACTTGGCAGGAGTGTGTTTTGGCAGGGTAGACCTACCTTGGGCTAACATTGCAGAAAGACAAACGTATCGACTGGGAGAGACAAACACAAAGTTGCGATTGTAATTCAGCAGTTCTGAATCTTATCATTCTCTTACTTAAGTTGAGCTGTTGTTGTGCTGCAAAACTGTAAGGTGCCTAATGTTATCTTGAGTGACAGATCAGCACATTCTGCGGGTCACGCTAACAGACCGCTGATCAAAACATCTTTGATAAAGATTAGCATGTGCCTGGCTCATGTGCGCCTCACCAGCTTGCAGGCGCGCCCACTTCGATACGTCTGTGACACTAACGTTGATGCTTTTATTTATTCATTTCTCACATTTGGCACAGCTGCAATCGTTTGTCACACGATCGGGATCAAAATTAAATTTTTCTCATTTCATATTTGTAAATTTCATAATAGTCTCCTTTTCAATAATCAGTCTGTTTTCAACGTCTTAACTGCCGCATGTACTACACATGAACTTTATTGTTGGTGTCATTTGTGGATGTTTTTTCTCGTGGGTCACGCATTTCCTCACTATTCTCAGGGTACTCAGTTGCTGGTTCTTGAGGAGCCTCCCCCTGCCAACAGCAGAGTGCGGTTCTTGCTCTTTGAGCCCCGTCGCTCCGAAGGCAAGCACTGCGTCTGGAGGGCGGCGCTGAAAGGAAGGAACCTTTATGTTGAAATCCCTCCTGGAACTTTGCCCGAGGGCAGCAAAGACAGGTCAGTGGGAAAAACAATTTGTCAGTGATTAATCAAAGACATTTTCGCAGTTTGACTTCTTTTAGTGGCACACCGATGAAAAAAAAGAGGAATTGTTAAATGAAACACATGAATCTGAATGTATTCATTTGTACCAGAGATGAGCTGTTGTATCAAAATAAAAATGTCTTTTCTGAAGTCAAGTTACAGTTCTTATAACTTCAGTTAATGTTTGTTAAAATCTTATTTTACACATAGGTATGGGTGACAACGTTGTCCTTTAACCATCATAAATAATTATTTGCTTCTGAAATCCATTAACATCCCTTCTTTAAAACATTAACACTTTTTGTCTGCTCTGTTTCTTTAGTTTTGCCCTTCTGCTGGAATTTGCAGAAGAGCAGCTGCAGGTTGATCACGTCTTCATCTGTTTCCACAAGAACCGTGACGATAGAGGTGAGACTTTTCCTGTCAGGGTTTCATAAAAACTGTTATAGCAACATTTATATTTAAACCATCTGAATAGTTTAGCAGATGTCCAGGAAAATTCTCTCTGAATGAATTTTGTCATTCTAATAAAGACGTACAAAGTATTTTTTTGTATTTAGTGTCTTGTTATGCATCGTTGAGGAGATCAACCTGCACAAACATTTGGTTGGTCACTACAAATGTGACGAAATGTGCGTTGGACCATCATGCTTGTAACCAACCCTAGGGGGGGGGGGGGCTGTATGAAGCTGCATGAGGAACACAGGAAACAGTTTGATGATAGCAGACAAAAATCCAGTCAAAGTCAGAGTCAACCTTTCTGATATCCTGACATTTTTTCTCATCGTGTTCTTAAAGGGATTTAATAAATCAGTTGAAACTATTTTCCTACATCAGACCTTAAATGCTTCCGATGAACTTGAGCTTTGTCTTGGCAGATAAGGTGGTGACTTTGTACCTGCAGGTGTAAAGACAGGATGTTCTTATATGGATTTTTTAAAATTGTTTATTGTTGTCCTTCTTTATGGTGTGACATAATGATTGGGACTCCATGAGAACAATACAGGCAGCTCTCTAAACCTCTATACATTTACATACTTTGATTACATGCATTATTTTGTGTATTTAGATCCCCAGTATTTACTACACTTCAAGACATGAATTAGTTATATAAAATTTTGTCTCAGTTGTGTTTTATATCCAGCTCAGTATTTAAGTCTCAGAGATTTACACGTGTTCTCGTCCTGTCCCCCTTCAGCCTCCCTGCTGCGTACATTCAGTTTCCTGGGCTTTGAGATTGTGAGACCGGGTCATCCCCTTGTCCCCTCCCGCCCTGACGCTTTCTTCATGGCTTACAGCATCGAGCGAGACTCCTCTGACGATGATTAAATGACGCTGAGCAGTTACAAACGTTTGTTGTTCTTATTTCAATCCATACCCACACATCTTTATGATTTCTTTGGAAATAAATATGATCCACCAGATAAATTTACGGTTGAGGTTTTTCGTGTCACAGGTTCCTTTAGTGTTTGTTTTACCTTTACCTATGATGTGCTGTGTTTCAATGCTATTTGCACTAGGGTAAGATGTTAATATACCAGGAATGTAAAGCAAAACGCCCACATAATATCCGGGCAATGTGTCCTCACCACTGTATTACTTTCCATGATGTGTAGTGCTGACCTCCTCTTCACCCTCCCCGAACACCCTGATGATCATCTCCACAGTGTAATATTTATGATAAATTCATCATACTTATGTAAGTAGGTGTGTTTCATAGTGATTATCATTTGATTCTCCTGTTTATATTGATTTTTTTTAATGTGTGCATGATTTTCATTTGATTCTTTGATTCACTTGATAGATATCTGCATGTTGTAACTGTACTAAATAAAGTGCTCACCTTAGAGAGTGACATCTGTCGTTTTTGTCTCGGCATGTAAGGATTAAGGTGTCAGTGTACTTGAAAGGAACAAGGCCATATGATGTGTTGTTTGACATGTGTGTAAAAAGGTTTTCACGCTTTAAGTATGGCTGCATGGTAATGGTAAAAAAAAATCCTGTGGTGAAATTGATTATAAAAAACAATTTAATTGAAAAACATATTAAAATCATGATGATGTGAACTTTGTTGGGTTTGTACTAAACTTAGATCTGAAGAACAAGATTTGTAGTCCAGGACATCTCCACAGCACCACAGTACAGTACAGATGTTCTGTCACACATTTACCTTTCAAAAAAATTGTAGCTTCATAGGATTTAAACTATGTACTACAAGCTGTTTTGTTATTTAAATTAATTGTGCAGCCCTAGCTTGAGGCCGGGCTGGTATGAGGGGGCCAAGTCTGCCAAAATCTCACATGAATAAATAACTCAATAAATATATATGCAATTACGTGTACCAAAAATTATATAAAAAATAAATGTAAACATCTATTTATATATTATGACAATTGCTCTTTTCGTTGCCTCTATTTATTTACCTTGTTTACCTAGTTTCATGTCCCATTCATTTTATTTTATTCATTTATATGAGTATTTTCTCTTATTTGTCCCATATGTAGTTCTAATGTGTTTTATTTATACATATATATTTATGAATTATGTACTATTTTAAAGTTTGGCCTTAATTCATATACATCTTTTTTACATTTCTGCGTCACTATACAAATGTCCCTGACAGCATGCCACAGGGTCAACGTTCTCACCTATATTAGTTAGTTTCAGTCCACCGTGAAACTAGTCCGGAACAAAAAACCCAAACGTGTGAAGAACGAAAACAGAAATCTTGTGTAAAGTTCAAACCTCACCTTACTTTCACACTTCTGTGCAAGCATTGCGGGACAATTGTCCATTTGATAAAGTTAGAAACATGGGCGTCAGATACTCCTAATAGGTGTGAAAAGCATGTCCTTTGATGCATGTGGAGACCTGCAGTGGCTCGCTATTTTTTTCACCGTCAACAACCTCCAACAATCGAGTCAGCGGGAACTAGTAAGCACCGTAAACAGATTATTTAGGCGGTAGGTGACTTACAGCAGTCAAAACTTGGTTTTAAATTTTTAAAGCATAACAATTCTTAGAAAAAGGAAGCAAAGGTCATTTTTATTTAGAGTTTAACAGTCAAAAACCGTACAAGTACAGTATTTCCCCCTGAACTGTGAAGGGCTGTCGACGATCCAAACAGATCTGATTTAAATGTTGCTAAATCCTGATTGGTGGAAGAAAGAATTTAACTTAATCTTTTTCTAAGTGAGTGCTGCCCACTTCAGACTGGCGAGCACAGAGAAGAACAGAAATCTCTTGTGACGTAATCAATGGCATTAAATATTTTTTACAAGATTAGCTGATTGAAGATTTTGTTAGGCCTTTTAATGTTACAATGTTATAGCAAGGTGTTTAATCATTTAAAGTGCAGCATTTTGTTGTATTAACTTCACAGTATGAATAGCAGTCAACTAACATCTTAATAGCTGGTAAAGGCATACACGTCAGTAGTGTATTTCTGATGCAGACTGACAGTTTACAACCTGCTGTGTTAGACTGCAAACATCCAGGAGTTTTCACAGGAATGACTTAATTTCTACTATAAATGTCAGTCCACGTTCAGAGTGAGCCACAGCTGACTGGTCGCACTCACAACTGTCTCGGGGTCTGCGAATGACAGGAACTTCAGGCACATGCAGCCCTCCCAATCCACAGCAGACTGATCCTGGACCAGCCCTCTCTCTGCCAACTTCATCACCAGCAGGGCTCGCTTGACTGCCAGCCAGTTGTGTACGGCGGTGGTCATAGGACGTCTGCGATCAAAGAGCTGGACACGTGGCCCCCAGAGGAGCACCTGAAGCATGGCCACCATGTCGGCCATCTGAGGCCCGCTGCTCTCACTCTGCAGCAGAGAGGCCAGATGAAGAAGCCCGATTCGGTACGGGGACTTGGACTGAGTTGAGTCCAGAGATGTCAGGCTCTCCTCTGAATGGAGGCAGTATTGAATTAAGGCTCCGATCTGGGATTTAATGTGGATGAAGGGGTGAGGTACAGGGAGAGCAGACAATAGTGGTGTCAACACCACACGAGGGGAACCAAGCGTCCTCCATAACGTCAGGATCTTTCCTTTTCTCTCCATCTTTTCCCAATCCATTGCTCCCTTCAGAGAAGCATCCTGTCTCTGCTTGTTTCCTGCCTCTTCCTTCTCTCTGTTGGGCCACACTAAAAAGATCTCCAGAGGTCTGAGCTCAGGTGCAGAGGCACTGATATTGTACAGATGTAGCGAGCCTGTTAATACCTGAAGCAGCAGAACACACACCTGTCTGTCATAATCCAAACAATCTGGGCTCTGCAGCGAGATGCTATCCTGAACAAAGTCCTCTAGAGTGGCGTGTGGCAGGTCTCTCTCAACGCTCACCGACTGACCCTTCTGGAGGAGAGACTGAACCGAAGGCAGATTATTGTTCTCACTGCTGCCTCCCCCTGGTGTTGTGGCAGTGATGCAGCCTGGTTGAGTTTGTATGAGACTGGAATCATTCCTGCCTGGTTGGAAACGAGCGATAACATGTTGCACGTTGACGTGTGATGGCTGGTGTTTGGTGTGAGCTGGGGCAGCGTCATCGGCCTGTTTGTGTACCTGCACAGAAAGGACAGAGAACGGACAAGTTCATGAAACCAAACTCGGGTACAAGAAACCCTCACATTGCAACAATGTGTTCAATATGAAGAAAAAAAATTATCTAGCCTTCCTGTTGCAGCTGTGTCACCTGATGACAGTTCAGAGGAAGTGTTTCGAGCACCGCAAGTCAGAGTCACAGTTGGCAACGTGATAAAGATCTTGTTTGTACGGTTGCTGTGTGCAACATGAACACCAAACTTTCTTTGTCTTGCACACAGTTTCAACTACAAGTGAGCACAACAGAAACATTTGGACTTCATGCATTATCACACAGAACATACTCATGCATTACCCTTAAACCAAGAACCCTCCCTGGGAGCTTGGGGCTGTGCAGACTGTAGTAAACGGCATCTCCGATGTGCTTTGGCTCGCTGCCCTCACACAGCAGGAAATCCTGAGGCTGGTATGAGCAGGCGTCTCTCTCTGCAGCCTCTCCCTGCAGCAGGATCCCAGCATCCACGCTCTGTGCCATGCTTCTCAGGAAGAGGAGATGGCGATGCTGAATCCCCTGGAAGACAGCCCTCTGGTCGTCGAAGCTGCTGAAGAGGTAGGGCAGATGTTCGTCTGGGGTGTCAAAAGACAGCTGGGAGAAGGTCAGTGAGGGCCCGGGACTGCCTGTGACTGCTTGAAACTCTTCCATCTCCTCATGGAAATAGGTGTTGGGTATTGGTGCCATCATGTACAGGGGGTTGTCAAAGTTATGAGGTTGTCTTGGAGAAAATGGAGTCAGGGGAGACTGTGGAGGTGCACTGAAGCCCGGGAGGGAGAGGGTGCGAGCTAACCTCTTCCTTGGAACGGGCGGTGGGGTGCCATCAGAGAAGAATCTCACCTGGTGCTGGGAGGGATCTGAGTAACACAGTGAGAGGGATTCAGGTCGGAGCAGGAGCAATGAGCAATGAGCATGCAACACATGGAGTCATCAGTGGCAGAATGCAGTTTGCCAAGTCATTGTCTGAATATCATATGTTACTGAAAGTAAGAGTTTCAGGCGGTTACTTCCTCTTTTTCAGTTCTCACGCGAAACACGAACCGAGTAGAGTGAACCACCCATTTTAGTATAATTATGTCTTTTCCCATTGCACTGACTCTGCATACACTAGCTTTGGAGTTGTTTTGAGTACATGCAGTTTCTTTGCATCGCTTGAACTCACTTCATCAGTCTGCAGACCTACCGTAGCGCTGGTGTATGGGGCACTGGGCTGCATGACAATCAGTGGGCTCAGGGAAGACATCGTTGTATGCGTAGTTTTGATGCTGGAATCCAACAGGGCTGAGCGTAACACAGTCGGACTCCACACTGGAGCGACTCCTGTGTGAGAGAACACACACACACACACAAAAAAACACAAGTCTTTACACTTCTAGCATGAATATATGCACGGTGCATCACCAGACTGCAACTATTCTCCTGTGGAAAGTTTGTGTCTGCAACACGTGTCCCTGAAAGTTTGAACAAGATTTGTTTGTGCATGTTTTTAAATGATTTCAACTGTACTTAAAATACCCGTGCAATCCACTTGTGTCCCAAATATTTAGGATCTTTTGATAAAGAATTTGTAATAATAATTAGCTTCTAATGTGATCTATGAAACATGGTCAAAATATCATGTCTGTTGGTCTTTACCTGTGCTGTTTGACAGGCAGCGCTGGTGGCTGTTCCTCCGCTCGGCTCACAGGACCAGAAGCCATCAGCAGTCTACAAAGTTAACACCACCTAACCCTGCTCCTCCAACGCTCTCGCAGCTCACTGCCGTCACAGAGCAACAGTGTCTGTGAGGCTCACAGGTGGCTAACTCAGCGCCTCGCTGAAAGACGTCCCATCTGCATCAGTCACTCCCCCTCTCACTTCTCTTCTTGGTCCGTGTAGTTGCATGTTTTTCTTGTAAATTTTCTGCTCTCGTTATCATTTGCACTAATCGTCAGGGCTTGAGGTTGGGGCCGGAAAAAGTAGTGTTATGAGGGCAAAACTGCTCTCTGAGCTAACCTCAACTTGACAGAATGGGGAAGAGCAGTTGCAGCAGAGCCCCCCCTTCTCCTTCGATAGGCACACTTGTTTCTCTCTTTCTCTCAGTTGCAGATGATCTACATTCGCTATGAGAGGCCTCAGTGTGAACCTTTCTCTTTGGGATGATGCAGTTTGAGTCTTTTCGTGTGCAATGCCCACTTCAGGGCCTGGTGCTTGCTTGTTAGAGCTCTTGCTTTCACTGACTGAAAGGAGAGGTAGAATGTTTTAGCAGCTACCAGACAGGTGGTTTATGATATCCAGATCTAGCACAACTGGGACATTTTTAACAAATATTCATGGTCAGACAACTCTTTAAGTTCTCTGTGCCCTATAAATGATGACATGGAAAGGAATATTTCTTTTAGGGAGCATTACACAATGTGACAGCCCTTAGCAAAAAGTAGTATACTTGAAGTTCATTTTATTAAGTATGCTTGAGTATAAGTACAAGTATAGCAAGTATACTATGGACCATGTACTTGTAGCATACTAGAAAGTATACTAATTTAATACTTCTTCGGACTAAATTGGAACATTTTAAGTTTATAAAAGTATACTTTAAGTATACTTTATAAGGTCATTTTAAGTTTACAGAGGTACACTTTCAAGTACACAAGAAGTATACTCATGTATATACTACTAGTCCACATTTATTTACAGTTTATTAACATGTAAATTTATAACAGGGGTAATACCTCAAAATAAATATGCATAGTGAAAGACATTTTTATTTTGCTAAATTAGATGTAGCTCAATCAATGACTCCAACTTGTTATGTGCTTACATCAGAATATTGTAAGTGTTAGCACTTACAATGTGGCAAGGTCTAGCAAGAGATTTACCATTAATTACCCTACCTGCCAACAGTTTAACAGGCGGGAAGTCTCTCCTGGAAAACACCCCTTCACTCACGGTGCCATCATTTTTATCATCTTTGTTAATTCAAGACAATTTAACCACAGAACAAGGATATGAATTAACCCGCAACCGTTTTACACATAATCTTATTCACAAACACATTCACAAACCATAATTACACCAACAACAACAAAATACCCAAGAGTCTTTGCGCCACAGTCCGCAGTATACTAAAGTACAAGTATAAGCTTTAGTATTAAAGTATAAGTCTAAGTATTAATGTACTTAGTCTTAGACTATTCTTTATACTTTTCAGTATAAGCCAAGTATACTTTACTGTACTTTTCTTAAGTATATAAAATTTAGTATATAAAAAGTACACTTCAAGTATACTGCCTCAGTTTTAGTATAAAATAAGCATACTTGTAGTACACTTGAATGAACTACTTTTTGCTAAGGGAGACATCAAAGCTGTGGACTTGAGGAAAGCAGAGGCAAACTTAGTAACTTGTTTCGTAATAATCATAAAAAAAACAAAAACTGACGGGTGTCTTGCTCAATGATGCTTCAGCAATGCATGCTTGTTTAGAAACACTGCAATGAGACTAGCTGGAGGCCAGAATGCCGATAGTTAAAAGTCAGATAATCACGATTTAAAGGCTACATGCTAACATTTTTGCGCTACATGCTAACATTAGCATGCTAATTTGCTTAAAATGTCAATGCTCAAATTTATCAGATTCCCTATTTTTATAGGACTTGCAACAGGAACCAGAGCGGGATAACATTATCCCAGCGTTTGAGCGACGTCAGAGAGAAATAGCAGCCATGCGAATATGTTGTAACTGGATTCATCCTCTGGGGAGCATGAATATCTGTACAATTTTCATGGCAGTCCGTCCAGCAGTTGTTGAGATATTTCACTCTGGACCAAAGCAATGGACTGATGAACATTTCCATCGCTAGACAGCAAAAGCTATTATAAATGTGTGTGTGGAAAAGCAGCCTACAAATCATCTTGACCATAAATAACAATGTGCATCAACAAAGAAAATGAGGTCTCACACCACAATACCACTGAGGAAAAACCATATCAGTATCAAAAACTGCCTGTAGTGACCAATTTTGGATACATGCAGTGCCCATGTATGTATGTTACTATATTGTAATATCTGAGTGCTGTCATTATTTATGCTGTCGTGGGACCTAGAGTGCGTTCTTGAGGCGGCGTGTGTGCTGCTGACGTACTCCTGTCCCATGATGCGTCACATGTCCAAGGGCCTGTTGCCTCTCAAACTGTTTTTCAGTATGATTTCTGTTATATTTAGATCATAACAGTCACCATCTCATTTAAAAACATGATGCTGCTGTCGAAACATGCTGTGGCCGACAATGGTGTGAACCCCAGCGTATTACCACATGTAAAACAGCCTTATTAGGAGCTTGAAAAGGAACTTGTGCATGTGGATGGTCAAACGCTGCTGCTGCCTGCATGATGGACAGATATATCAAATATAATAAGAAATGTTCCTCACCAGAACGTAACTTACAGATGAATTTGGGGGTAAAGCATGATGTATGGGACTGGACGCTTGTCCTGTTCTGCATGTTTCCTGTCTGTGTGTGTTCAAACTTGAACCATCAACTTTATTTTAATTAGGGTATTCCTGCTTCCTGTATTTTGCAACAGGGGTGCCCAAAACGTTTGACTTGGAAGGCCAAAACTGAAACTTAGTGCTGGACCATTGGGTAAAAGCTAACACCATTGTATTGTTAAAACCTGAAATGTTACTCAGATCCCAAGTTCCCCTAAATTGACTGACTTCCTGTGCAAAAAGTCACTCTGCCTGCCATGCTCAGTTTATGAAAAATAATTAATGATCAGAGATCCTAAGAGCATTTTCACCTTTCAAAAAATGAATAGCATAAACATTTTAATAAATCTTCGAAATTAATTGCATTTATTTATACCTCCACCAAGAAGGTTGTGTTTTCAACTGTGTCTGTCTGTTTGTTGGTTTTTCAACAGGATTCCTCAAAAACTACTTGACAGATTTCTGTGAAACTTGGATGGAGGACGGATCTCGGCCCAGAATAGACCCCATTAACTTTTGGTTCGGATCCAGATGAATGGACTGATCCAGGGATTACGTTCTCACTGTCTTCAGATAACACGTTGTTCAAAGTCTTAATTAATTTTTCAGGGAATAATGCATGAAAAAAAATCTGGCATATTTAGTTGGCTGGTGTCTGAGTGAGTAGAATTTCATACGGATCAGGCGACCGTGTCTCAGGTGGTAGAGCGGGTCGGCCAACTGTGCCATAGTCATTGTCATTGTGTCCTTGGGCAAGACACTTAACCCACCTTGCCTCGTGTGAATGTGTATGACTGCTGTATGTTTGAGGTGGTGGTCGGAGGGGCCATTGGCGCCGAAAGGCAGCCACGCTTCCGTCAGTCTGCCCCAGGGCAGCTGTGGCTACTATCGTAGTTTACCACCACCAGTATAACTGTGTGTGAATGAATGGAACCTGGAGGCGCTTTGTGTGTCTAGAAAAGCGCCCTACAAATCCAATCCATGAGCATTCATTAAGGTGAAGCAGTTATGGGAGGTACACAATAAGAGTTTAATTTTGAATTAGGCTTTGTTGAATCAGAAGGAAGTGTTGGGCTGTTGTAGAGATATGCGCTCTACTGAGTTCCGTTCTATTTTGTTGGCAGAACGGGCCCTACTTTGGGCCGCCCTGCTATAAAGTGACTGAATTATTCGAACGAAAGCGGAAACCCATATTTCCCTCAGAGCATTCATGTAGAAGAACTTACGTCATGCATCTAAACAACAAAAAAAAAATGGGAGTGATTATACATTTAGATCACTGTGATCTATTCTTGTACTCGGGGACTAACTTTCATATTCTCCTCGCCCTCCGCATAGAGCAGATTGATCTGCATCATAATGATATTTACCCACTAAATATCCATGTGTGGGAGAGTTGAGTACGCAGGCTATAAGGATGCATTTGCGGACCATCATTAAGGACCTCTCCACTGGAGCTCTTCATATGCTAAGGAGAACGGCTTAGTTTCTCTGCCTGAGGGACGCATCAGCACACACTGGATACTGCAGGACAGGCAGTTCAGGGTTACTGTGGGAACAATAAAGATGAATTCAACCGGGGGCGGAAGAGGAGCAGACAGCTGGCGAGGGAGTGATATTTAAGATCATGAAAGCGGTCGAGGAATTCATTAACCTTATCCACGTGACCGATGTGAAGTTTTCTCTCTGCTCTTAAATATGACCCTCTACACAACAGACAGGAACGCTCAAATACAATATGACTTTGAAAGACTCGAACATAAGACACAAGATATGGCAGCAGTCTGTTTACATTGGTTTATTTTTTTAAGTGACATGAAGTGTTACATTTTTGTTATCACAAGACAAAGACTGTTTCTTAAGTTGGATTGGACACTTTGTGTTGTTGCATATGAGGGATGTCATCTTCCTAATGGCGGGAGGTGAAGTGTTTCCTGATAACCTCGTAGAAGCGTCGTTTGCACTTGCTGTCTGGGTGTCTTGGTGTTGAGGAGGATGAAACTGCAGCATTGCTGGAGGAGGCAGCAGAAGTGTCTATCGCTCCCTTTACTGACCCGTTATTCTGCGAGCCGTTTAAGTCGTTAGACGGCCCCTTCTTGTTCCCTGACAGGCGAGAGTTGCCTTTGTTTGTGTCCACTGTCCTCGTACCTGGAGCTTTGCTGAGACAGCTCGCAGTCTCCTCGTCCTTGTTTAAGCGCCGCAGCCCAGCTTGGCAGAGAAGTGCCTCCTCACTCGCCATCTGTGGGCTCTGGCTCAAGGTGACGAAGCCATACGGAGTTGTGACTTTGGTTAGGTGCGGCAGAGAGAAAGCGGCTCTGCTGGCAGGGTCCAGGCAGTGCTCGGCATCAGTGTGGGAGCGAGGATAGGACCCCTCCCTCTGAGGAAGAGATCTCCTCTGGGTAAACGGGTCTGAGACGCTCCGCTCAGCCCTGCGGTCCGACAGAACCAAACCGAAGCCTGAGGATGATGTGGATGATGAGAGCGTAGAGAAGGCTGGAGAAGCATATGGAGATGGAGATGGCTCGGGCTCAGTTGAAGAACTCCCTAAGCCTTCCTCTGACTCTGCATAATCCTCTTCTGTCTCTTTGTCTAATGATCTTAAGCTGTTCTGCACAGACAGACTCGGTATAGTGAACTGTGGGATGCTGTCAGGTGTCAGGATATTTGGGCAAAGGTTATCTCGGCTAGTCTGAGAGTCCGATCCTATTGAACACCCGAGGGACTTTGCACTGCTGGTGGCCCACAGGAGTGCACGGATCCCTGCGCTGCTGTGCCTGCGCGATAAGTAGAAATCATCGTAATCTTTGGTTCTACTGCAAACGGCTCCAATGCTGAACGTCCGCGTGACCGAGTTCTTATCCATCACTGGATGTCTTTCAATTACTTTGCACACAAGACTGACAAAAGGGAGCGATGACAGGCAGCTTTTATACTTCTCTACTTCTCTACTACCGCCACCAAATGCATCAACAGATGCGTACATGTGACGAAAGCTGGAGGCGGAAATGGTTACCAATTACGGAGCTCAAGTATGGAAGCATAATAAACAGCCTCTCTCTTAAACCTCTTCATATGCTAAGGAGCAGACAGAGGTGCAGCATCTCCCTGAATCTCAGAGCTAATTTGGTTACATGACGGATGCAGCCTGAAGTTCATCCATAACATGTCGCTTTCACCCTTTTCATGGTTAAATGGTTTCAGACTGCTTTTCTATTTGTCAGGAACTGTAGACTTTCTTCAATAACAATTAATCTTCTGATCATTTTCTCTAAAAAATGTCTGAAAATTATGAATAATGTCCATCGTACCTTCCTAAAGCCAAAGAAAATACTGTCTTAAAATTGTTCGATTTGGCCCACCAACTTTCCAGAGATGAGAAGCTAAGACTCAGGACAGTTTGCCATTTTTCCTTTAAGATTACTTAATTTAAATTTGCTAATCCATTACGTTAATCCATACTTTAATGTGCAGCAGGACACATATCATTTTATGTAAACCTACATAACCCAACCCCAGGAAACATTCTCTCTGTAAGAATTTGAGACCTTGTTATACATGAGTTCTCACAAACATTATAGGCTAATTTGGAACAAACATTTATTAATGCCAAATAAAGTCAAGTCATCAAATGAAAGGCTACAGGCTACCAAATGCTAGTACAGTACCCTACAGATCTCTGCACATCAAAATGGTGGTTTTGTGCACTATATATTATATATTATGCAAGTTGTCTACATTTTGTTTGATCAATATCATATGAGGACTAAGTGCTAAAAAGTCAAGATTACTTATTAATTTGTCCCTTGGGAAATGTAGTGGACATGAAGGCTGCCGCATAAAAAATACATACACTTGGTGCAGTAACAGACAGAAGTGTCAGCATGTTTAAAGGACCATACCAGTGTTACCACGAGTCACTGTCTACTGCCAGTTTGTTTGAGTTAAATTTAACTTTAAATATGGACAACTGACTTAAATAGTATGTTTCATATTTAAAATTGTATCCTACAGCAACTCTACCTTTTTCTATTTTCTTTTTTAAGCATAAAATGTTATTGTAAACAATATAATATATATATATACACACACACACATATATATATATATTTTTTTTTTTATTTATTTATTTTTTTTCTGTCATGGAGTAGGAGCACAGTCACTGCGGGCAGGCTGTGGCTCACTTATTGGAAGGTCGCTGGTTTGATTCCCCTTGTCCGGATGTCACAGTGTCCTTGGCCACGATACTGAACCTCAAACTGCTCCTGATGTGCTGGTCGGCAGCCACCGCCATCAGTGCATGAATGTAAATATGTTTTACTGTAAGTCACTTTGGAGAAAAGGTGTCTGCTCACATGCCCTATTTGTAAACATTACTTCGATTTGCAGATTAGTTTGTCTTAATGACTTTTAATATTAGTACTTAAATTAATATAAATCACTTAATATAAAAACGATTCATCAAAATCAGTTAAATGTAAGAACAGACCTGCCACATCCAATATGGCGGACACGCGTCGACGTGTGTGTCTATTTGCACGTGACCATCGCTTCTTCCTCTGACGTAGGTTAATTGGCGGGACTTGTTCATTGGTCCGCTCTGATTGCGCCAGGTGCATGTCTCCCCGTTGATTGGCTACACAGCGACAGGTTGCGGGTACATGTTCTCCTCCTCAGTGTCTTCACACTACAGCTCTTCTTCTCCTTCTCCTCATCATCGCAGCCGGCAGGACAACAGCAGGCTTTGACCCGAAGCAGCATGACGACAGAAACCCGCAGACACGTTGAGGAGCAGGAGCACGCAGACAACACCGAGGTAAAGCTGGGTTCACGCATCTTAGCTAGGAGCTCTGGAGCCCTTTAGTCACCTCGAGCGGCTCCAGATGATTTCTGTCTCATGGTGTAGTTTTCATCAGTCTTGTGTCATCGCCTGCAGGACAGGGTCGTGAGGAGGGACGGGGTATTTCGCTCCGTGCTGCGCGGCCTCTTCTGGCCCTTCGGCATCGTGGTACGAGCAGCAGCTAAAGTTTAGCCATATTCAACATGTTAGCTTAACACGCAACCTAACTGGCGCTCACTTCTAGGTCCGGACGTACCGCGGGTTCTGGTGGGTGCTGGGCTTCAGACAGCCGCAAGAGAAGGTCCAAGTCACAGCTTCGGTCTCCAGCCCCGGACGCCAGAGCCTCGCCGGCCGCAAACGCCTGCACCGGGTCACCCGCCTGCTGCTGTCCGTCCTGCCCCGCTGGGTGCAGGGGGCCCTTGGGTACCCGGTGTCCAGCAGCATTGGGCGCTCCCTCTCTCCAGGTGTGCTCTCCGTGTATCTGCTGAATATTTGGCTTTCAGCCCTCTGGAGGAAATGATTCTCGTCCAGTGGTGCCTGACCTTTTAACCATTCTCTGGAGCAATCTTTTTTTATTTTTTTTTTTATTTTAATAAAATGCATTAAATCACTGGAGAAAACAAGTTATCTGGAAAATAGCTTTGACTGTTTAGAGATTTAATCTGAAGATTTGGAATAATTCTTAAAGGCTGCAAGTTAAAAATATAAGAAGAACTTAAATATGGAGAGCCATGTGAATAAAAGCCTTGGCCTTTTTATACAACAAGGCTGGACAATCCTCAAACTATATCTTGAACTGGTAAATGGCATAATCGGCATCAAAATGTGTTTGGAGAACAGAGATCAGGTTCCAGATTTTTTTTGTGCAGCAGTTCCCAACTAGAAAAATGTAAAACACTTGACTTGTTCCTTGGCTTATTGGTGTAACTTGGAAAAATACAGGTCAACATAGTTTTCCCTACTCAGCGGGATTAAGCAGGAACCGATTTGGTGACGGTATCCTTCAATGCACAACTTCATGTGTGGAAGCATTTGTTACTGCTTTTTAAAAATTGGCTTGTTTCCCAACAGAAATCAGAGTCTCTCCTACTAAACCTTGTGGAAAGGGCAGCAAGAGGAAGCAGGATGAGCTGGAGGATGAGGAGGAAGAAGAGCACCCGACCTGGGTGGAGGCGCTCAATCAGGAGCTCGCCGATGATGACTCCCCTGAGGAGGATCCTGACTATGAGGTTGTTGCCCTTATGTACTTGCCTTGCCCATAATTTGAGGGGAATTGGGTGTTTATCAGGACATGCTGAACTGTCACTGTAATCCATAGTATACATGAGAAGGCCTGTACTTTAGCTTTCCAACTATAACTTTAAAGCCTTTTAACAAGCTGAGTAATTGGAGGGAGACACAAAGGGATCCTAATGCTGATTCTTTCTCAGCCCAGTACGGTAGAGACGGAGAGCGAGGAGTACTGCTCGCACAACAACACGGAAAGTGACCTTGAAGTTCATGAGAAAGGCGGGGTCATCATTGAAGACGTCAAAACAGTAAGAGCCAAGTAGATGTACATTATTATAATTGTAAAAACTGCATGTGTGGATAAGATCTAAATGATGCTCCAACTTGGAATTTTCTGGTGTCTTGTTTTTTTAGGATGTTGAGCTGTACACTCCTGCTGAAGTCTCTTGCCCTGCTGACTAATATGTCATATTGACAGATGTATTGTTTCAGTGTTTTTGTATGTTTTTGTATATTAATTCAATAAAACTTCATCCTCATGCCTTGAAATTGCTGTGGCCTCCACTAGATGGCAGTAAAGATACTCAAACAGCTGAGACAAAATGTGAGGAAATGGAGCAGTTAAAGTTCCTCATGTGTAGAATCTTAATGCAGCTTTTACTGCTTGCAAACTTTTAAAATGTGGGCTTATTTTGGTATCTGTACTTCTGAAATTACTGTTGGGTTGCTTTGAAATGTTCATGTGTTCTACAGCGTGACCTGAAGTGGTGATGGCATTATATTCATGTGCATAAATGCGTTCCAGTTTTTGTTACATTAAACGTGTTTGAGGTTCACGCTTTATTTACTACTTGGCATCTGTCATGGACATGTTTAATTGTATTTTAGATGGAACAGTGCAGATTAAAATGCCAGTGAGTTTAGTCTTCATACAGGATATGGGCAATAAAAGTCACATGGAAGGCGTCACATTTTGGAACAAGATTCAGATTAACCAAACGAAACCCTCGGATCCTAAAGTGTGAGTGGCTTATGTATTTGGTCAGTAAAATGTTCATGCGGTTTTTCTAATGTGCTTTGGAGTAGTTGCCGACTTTCCTGATGTAGGTAGATACAACTGCTTTTGCTCATTGGCACAGAACTGAAAAACTCAATCTGCTCAGGATCAGGTTTTTGGTTAAATGCCAAGTTGCTTTCAAATACTGAAGATTCTTGAAGCTGAACCTGTAACCCTCATACAAGACCAAAAATATAAGGTTGCAAAACTTCAAGCAGAATTTGCTGTTCTGTACAGACACTGAGTGAAAGCCAGTGACCTCTGCAAGCGGCTGTATGTGTTAACTTGTCTGTACAACATTAAATGTGAGGCAAGCTTCAGTTTTTAGGCCAGTTGCTTCTAAATAACTCGGGGCTTGATTATCTTCATGTGCCAGCCAAAACTCACTCAGAGCAGCATTTTGTTAAAATGTATGGGTAATGTGGACAATTAAGACATCAGCTGCTCACCATGTCATTAGTTGCATCCTTTTTCTCTGTAGCTGCGAAGGTAACAACAGTGAGCACCCTGCCTGAAGTGGATGCATGAGCTCTACCATGCCTGGAGGTGTAGGTAATGTGTTAACTTAATTTGGAAACATGTTACTTCCCTAAGGGCTTCTGGAGACTTGGATTATGCCTCGCAAGCTGCATGGAGAATGCTGCTATACTGTTTTGCTGTGAAGCTCCAGAAATTTCCTTCAGCTGCACTTTGGACCAAAAATGGTTCTGCCCCAAAGGATAAAATGGATCCTATATTTAGAGGACAAGTGATTCTTGTCAGACTTTTCTCTGGTGCCACCATAGGGCTGAACTGTAGCTTTTTGTCCAGGCAGAAAAATAAGTTGTATCTCTGCCCTCTTTGAACAAAACAATATTAGATGAAACTCTTCATGTATGACCTGCACATTAACGCTAGCACTGTAGACCTTAACCTATGTCACTGATGGGGGATAAACCAGTGCTATTTCTGACTTTTAAGCATGTGACTTTCAGTTGCCTGTCCATCCAAGCAGAAAATGAGATGTTATCACAGCGCTCACCATCCCACTGGCTCTCTGCTGCAGGTGAGGGGAGGCTGCTGCCATGTGGCCCTCATATGACCGGCGTCAGGAGAGGATGTCGAGTGTATTCTCAGTGCTGCCCACGCAGTCGTCCTCCTCTGTCCATGTGCACACACACTCTCTGCTCCCCGCTGAGGGTGAGCTGTGTTTATGGGAGTGGGTGGGCAGTGAAGAGCCCACCGATCCTCTTGAAAAAAATGACTGAACCATCTCTCTGGTCCTTGTCCAACAATCAGCACCCACTCTCCCACGCTGGAGACGAGGTGCTGCCACCGGCTCCATCTCTGCTGATGCTGATGGTCACAGATGGAGATGGGTTAATTTGGTCTTTTTGTTTCCTCTTGCATCAGGCTCAAAAACTTTTGTGCACGTGTTGTTTTTCGCAGTTTTATCTGTTTTAGATGCAAATCACATTCACTTCATGTAACACTGTGCTGAGCTGTTATTATGTAGGACGTTTGAAGGGGAGCTAAGCTGATTTTATGCATAAAGGTCAGTTGACGAGTCACGGAGAGAACTCGGCCTGTGAGAACACTTGTATAATGTTCTCTGCGGCTCATCAGAGGTATATGAGACTTAGAACTGACGACAAACTTGAAGCTTAGAAGACGTGGGTTTCTAATGTCTGATTAAAAGACACTTGGAGTTGAATTATGGGAAATTAAGGATCCACTGCTTGTAAAGCCTGAACTATACTCTCAACTAAAGGGATATCTTGGCATCTGATGCAGCTCGGGACACATTTTTGTGTTTACCCCCAAACCCAGTCCAAAAGAGTAGTAATAGACTGACCCGAGCTCAACAGGTGTTCTGTTTTGTACAGCCATACCCGACTTGAGCCCAACACAGTTAATGTAACCTGAAGCACTGATTTTGTGTCACCCAGAGTCCCAAATGAATGTTTGCAATGAACAAACACTTTATTTTAACACTATATTTTTTTTTACACTATATTTTTGATGAAAGAATTTGAAGGTACCATATCATTTAACGGGCCTGAACCTGACCCAAACCCAGAAGTTATGTCTAATCTTCTGTCCAGGTCCAGACACGTTCGGGTCGAGTATCCAAGGCTGAATTTTTGACCTTTTTTGTCTTGTGATTTGAGCTGGCTGTGAACCATATACATGCAGTATGAGGAATGTTTTAAGTATTATTTTTCAAAAGTATAGTAAATATTCGATCTGATAAGTCCCATTCAGCCTATGATCTAATTTTCAAAGGAGACCTGATGACATGTACAATAATACAAGAAAATAACAAGAGAATCTAAAAACATTATGCAAAACAAAACATGAAATAGTTATTAATAATAGATACAAGTAAACATCTTTTAAAAAGGATAACACTCCATTAAAGCCAGTGCTTTACTAAAAACACAGATTTGAAAAACATGTTCCTAAAATGCCCTGAGGGGACCAAACTGTGCTACAGCTGAGAAACTCTTTGCTAAATGCTTCTTTCTGACTCTTACACATTTTGTTTATTCTTCAGAGAAGTCTTATGCTAATTTATTGAAGACTTTATGTTGACGGGTCTGTTTGTTTGTACTGTTTGTCTCGGTCCATTCAACTTTATGTTGTCACGGCTTGTGAGAGCTTAAGAATCATTTATTTTATGCTTGCTGTCTCGATCACTGCCATGTCTGTTGTACCCGCCGCTAAATTATATAACGTGACATAGGAAAAGTGGCAACATTTTCCAAAAACATTGAGCGTCAACACTTCTGAGACACTGCTCATACTTGGTTTTAAAAACGTGTCTCGGGAGACCAGATTGCAAGTTGACAGCTCTAAATACAACCGTAAACAACCTCCAAGATACATTGTAATCCGATAACTAAAACCAATTGAGGAGATGGTCACGACCACATATCTTTGTAGTGTAAAGGCTAATGTGTCCTGATGTGTCCCGACAAGGACCTAACATGAAAATAAATCATCTATGCAGGATGCCGGGGTTGTTTTTGTGGCAGTGCGCCAAAGCTTGACAAAGTAGAGACGAGCACTGATGTGTGTGATACAGAAGCCTAATCTAATATTAGTTCTCTGGAAAAATATTTTATTTCTTAGCCGGCTTGTGCAAAACAAATCTGGTGCTTACCAGGCGATAGACTGATGTAACTTCTGTGTCTTGGCTCTTTGATCATCCCGCAAAAGGTCAAATAGTGATGAGCTGGAAACACTGACTGCAGCAAACCATTGTTTTCGTTATCGATTAATCTGACAGTTACTTGATTGTTTAGTATAAGATGTGAAAAATGCTCATCACGATTTCCCAGAGCCCAAAGTGACGTCTTCAAATGACTTCTTTTGAAGTCCAAAACCCAAAGACTCTTTATTTACTGTTATAAATGTAAAAGAAAACAGCAAATCCTCACTTTTAAAAAGCTTGAACCAGGAAATATTTGACGTTTTTGCTTGAAAAATGACTGAAACTATTAATCAATTGACCAAAATAGTTGACAACCATTTTTCTTTCCATCAATGAATCGATTCATCGACCGATACAACTGAGAAGCAAATTCAGTTGTTGACACCGAGCTCCAGCTGCCTTCAATTAATTCCTGAAAACACTTGAAGTTGTTTTGACACTGAACTTTTCCTCTCACATGTTTTTCTCCTCCTGGTGCCCGGGTGCAGAGGCAGCTGCCACCTTACTGAAGCAAGAGAGCACACATTGGTATGAATTAAATGCTTGATGTGTGTGTGTGTGTGTTTGTGGGAAGGGCAGCAGCCGCAGCAGCAGCACTGAGAGCTGGATACAGAACAGGAAGCGTTGGTCTCTGGGGGTTCTCATGGCTGTCTGAACGTTTGAAGGGTAGACTGCTCAGCGGAGGCAGCAATAGAGAGCATCGACCTCTATCTGTGGTGTTTGTCGCCAGCTGGAGACTGCCTTTAAACCAGAAGCTCTGTCTTTGCCTTTCAACTGCAAGGTGAAAATACGACGTCTGGAAAGGGGGCTATAAATTTCATGCACGGTCCCCCAGGTGAGCTATAGAGAAAAAGCTGCTGAGGCCTCATGCAGCGAATGCAGCGGTGGTGGTCTTGTTGTTCGGCTGCGTGCAGAGTGATTTGTCGAGGTGATCCGGGTGGATGCAGGGTGGTTATGTTGCAGACAGCGGGCGCTTTTATATTATGTCACAGCATTTTTTTTTTTTTTTAATCTCACCTGTTTCATGTGAGCAACTCAAGTTTTGATGCAGCACCGATTGTTATCAAACCTCTCTGACACACAAACACACACACACACACCCAGAGGCTCGACACACTGCAGAGCCACAACTAGCACTTATTGTCACCTTGAATGAATGGCAGCCGGTTGCTCCCCAAGCCCCCCCGGTCTGACCTGCAGGCTATTATCTGCTGCATAACAATGTGACTCTGTAATGTCGGCCAACAAAAGTGCTCAAACTCGCCGCCCTGCCGCTCACTCCTCTGCTGTAACCTTCTTTGCCGCTGAGCACAGTCATGTGGCGAGTCTCCCTTTACCTCCGGCCTAATGACCAGCTGTCCCCAAAGATTTCAAGAGCATCCATCATCTTCAGAGAAGTGGAGCAGGAAAAGAGGCATGAAAAATGAAGCAGACAGGTGGCGCCTTCAGTTACTTACACACTTTGATGCCGTGGACAGTGAGGCCTCTTACAAAAGTTTCAGAAGTCAGATTTCAGGTAATCGATGTTGATCCAAGGCGCTGTGGAGGGAGCGGAGCACCAACGGTTTGTGGATGATCAACCTCTACCTCAGGGTGCTGTCTCACGAAATCAAGTCAAGTTCGCAGCGCAAGACGGAATTGGGTAAATTTGCTCTGGAGGTAATTTGACATGGCTGCGATTTTCATTTCCGTAATGTTGGTTCTACTTTCTCACATAGCTTAACATGATAACCTGATGCTCTGAAGTATCACAGGCTGGCTCATCCTCAAATTCCCCTTGAGCTGCCGGGCAGCATCGCCTCAGCTTCTCATCTGGATGAGTGTGTTTTACGTCTCGCCGGGCTCCTTGATCAATTCAGCAGGATTTAAAAGGCTTTGCTGCTACCTGTGATTGACCTCGTCCTTGTCTGTCCGAAGGTCGCTGACACCTCTGACTCTTGGCGAACTGCGCAGGGCCCTCAGAGTGTGTGAAGTAAATCCATACACACATTTATGATTGCTATTCTGAGACAGGGCCCGGAGAGCAGCGAGAGATCCGTAACGAGCGGAGAAGTCGGGGCATGCAGACAGACAGAGAGGTGGCGGGAGTGGTCTGTATGACAGCTTGTTGATCTTTATTCGCAAACCAGGAGTTGCACTGCAGGTGGATTCCTCGTCTTCTTTCTCCGACCTTTGACTCTCTTTTATTCAGTTTGTCCACAGCTGCTGGAGGTGAACTGTCACTTTCTGTTCGCAAAAAGCCGGACCGAACGCGATAGACTCGGAGAGGTCGAATGTCAGATATCAGTAGCGCGTCTTGAAGGTTCTTTTTGTGGGTTTTTAAGTTAACTGTTTTCATGGTCTGCTTTGCACCACTGTATGTACAAAATTGTCTTCCGAGCGTACTTGTGTAACATTTGGCACATCCTTGCTCTCTGGTGGCGATGAGCGAGATTGTTCCGGCCACTGTTTATTGAAATGGGCCAAAGCGTGATCAGTCACCACTCACACCTCTGATGTCTGTGTCATGTGATATTTATTCAGTGAAGTAAAAACAAAAAAAATGGCACTTTAGGACCATTATCAGGCAAGCTCTTTGGAGCTAATGCTGTTGATTTCATTTGAGGACCTACAAGGGTTACAGTGTTAAAGTACTTTATGCCTGTGTGTGTATTTACAGTGTGCCCATAGAATACTAAGGGCTATATCGTTGGAAGCTGGACTTCTTCTGAACCGAACAGAACTGAAGAAGCCTCTTGGATGACAGGTGAAACAGCTTCAAGAGACTGAAACAAGTCCAGGTGCTTACGATGTAGCACTTGGTATTACCATGACCTGGATGACTGAGAACCGTCATCAACATGTGTCCATAGAAACATGTGCATATACAGGATTTTACAAGAACACACACTTTGCTCTAACAGAGACTGAACATTTTCTATAGGGAAAGATGTGAGCGACACATTATTGTTTCTCATATGCCTTTCTCTCCCTGATCCAGACATGAGAGATGATGTTGATGAAGGATCTCAGTCATCCAGGTCATGGTAATTCTAGCCCTAGCAACCCACATGAAGGCTGGTTGGGTCAATGACCCACAAGTGGCCCTAATGACTCTGAAGCTCACACTTGTCCTTAACAACACCCCCACTCAGGGTTTAAAAGCCTGCAATCCACTCCAGTTAGTTAGAACTGAAGAAGCCTCGAGTCCAGTCGCCTACGATGAAGCACTTAGACAGAGATGATGCAGCTTCTTATGTGTTAATAAGATTTTGAAAGTCCTGCAAACATTTAAGTCATAACAATTGACTTTTTCAAACTTCCCAGTTCATAAGTATTTTGTTGCATAATATAATTTTTTGTGCGAGTGTGCAATGAATGCCCAGTAAAATAAGCCTCACTCAGAGTTATGTCCATGCTCATGCTCTTTGCTGCTCAGTGCCATAGAGAGTGCACACATGTCTTGTCTTCTACATGACAGTGAGTGAGCTCTGTGTCAGGTCAAACTGTCCGACATTGATGAACAGATCCCTGTGATTGAATCTTTGTTGAGTTCTGAAGAGAGACAAGACCAACTCTGTGAGGAGTCGTCCCTTAACAATCACAGGAACTCAGCTCGCACCAGAATCCCAGATGCCCTCCGGCCCTGGAGCTGACAGCACAGAAAGGACAAGAATACAGTCCTTTAGCCCTCCTCAGAGAGTTAGTTCAGCCCAATTCCAACCTACTGTTTCATGTAGACTTGTATATAATCCTGGCCAGGAGCTCAGAAGCTTGTCTGACAGAATTCTACAGGCTTGCTGTGACCTTGCGTCTCTGCTGCATGGTGAACACACCTTGAACTAGCCACAGAATCAGACTTGAAGGAATGTTTCATGTTCTTCCACACCATCATACAGATGGACATTGACATTCTTGGTACCAGATTTGAGCCTGTGACTTAAAAAATAAATCGATTAAAAATGAAATTTAACTTTTGAATATAGACTAGAGAATCACTCTAAGCTTCTCGGTCTCGCAGACATTTTTTTTTTAACTCTTGAACTTATCCACTCGGATGGCTCATGTTCACTCGATCTGTTGGTTAACTTAATCATGAGCACTGAGCAGCACTTAAAGCTGCCTTGGGTGAGAACTTCTGCCAAATGCTGCGAATTTAAATGTGAAATTCGTTAATCTTTGGATTTATTCTGAACACTTTCAGACACCAGACACTCCATGTCATAAAATCTGTTTATCACTCTGCAGTTTTCACTCTCCGCCTGTTTCTAAGAATACTTTTTTGTAAAAATCTCATCAAGTGTTTTCATTTACAAAGTCTTTGTGATTAACATGAATACAAATGGTTTTATATATGGTAGGAGTACCCAGAAAGGTAGTAAGAGAAGTATTCACAGAAAAATCTCTTTATCAAAGTATTGATAAATAGATTGATGCAATAACCTGTGCCACATAAATTAATACATGTCACCTAAAATAACTTAAAAATATACTCTGAAGTACTTTACAGTATTAAAATGCACAACATGTCACAGGTCTCAAAGTCAAAGCTTGAAAAATATCAAATCTTCGAACCTGAAAAAAAAAAAAGAATCCAAGTGTCAGCACCTCAAAAACTGTACTGACAGCAGGCGCAGCTCTTGAATAAAGACACTTTGGCACTTTTCCCCTTGTGTTATCTTCTATCTATCTCTGCGGCAGAGGTTGTGTCTGCACACTTCCACCCAGCTTTTAAATGAACACCCCTCAGCAGGTTTTAATCACAAATAATGATCTCACAGGTTTATTTTTCTGGGTAAGATATAGTTCGATATGAAGAAGACAGATGTGACTTTAAGATGGAAATCAGTTTGTACGCAGATGCACCCTGTTAATTCTTTTTTGAATGAAAAAAGCAATTAAATTCGATGTCTGGGGCGGTGAGGCGAGCCGACCCTCCGGTTTCCCTCTCAGTCAACCATGTCAGTGTGTTTTTTTTTTTAATCTGGTTTCGAGAAACTGACACGGGCGGTTTGTATTCCCCGAGTGACGTTCTGAAGGCAGCTGTTTGCGCTGACCGTCCACCTGTTCGCATTTTTTTTTTAAGACAGATGATTTTAACTGTCACTTTCAGCTTGATTTACGAGACTGCCATGATCCCAACACGGATCATTCACAAGCAACTGCAAGATTTTGTCTTGAGCGGCAGCAGCTGGCCTCCATTCAGAAAGAGACGCATGCATGCGAAACTGAGTAAGAAGTGTTCAGGAGATAATGTAAAAACAAACAAACTAGTATTTACACGATAAAGTAGAAATCAGTAAGTAAGTAAGTTGTGTGTAATAGTCTAAAATTTGTCATTATGCAGAATGGATCTTATTTATTTCTATGTTTACTGGTGCATTAAAGTAGCATTTAAATGTTGCACCTGATCTAGACAGAACAAATTACAATTACTTATCATGCTGCTTGTTAGCGTAAGACATAAATACACATCATATAACGTCATTTTTTGACCTGTAAGCCCACCCACACAGGTGCTTTCGCTACGAGACATAACAGGTAAGAATTCTGCATTAAAATGTCTAAAACCAACTAAATGTTGTGTTCGCTGTTGAGTTGTGTACTTACACGATCCCAAATGTTTCCAACAATATTCAAACCAGAGAAATCCACAACTTCACTCAAGGCAGCGATGCATTTCATCAAATGGCCTGTCTTTACTTCCGGGATAGGAAGTCGATGAACGAGACTAATCTCACGTGGATAAAACTTTGTAACATTAACTCGTCTGTGAAGATTAATGCCCGAGTCACGTCAGACAAATGTCTATCAGCAGTGGTGGTCGTTTAATTGTGTGTTGGCCATCAGTGAAGGCGCGTTTGAGCACAGGATCATTAGTGTTTGCTTGTTCGCACTACCAGCAGGGGTTCCATATCTGTCAGAAGCGACTTTGTTTTCTGTGAAGCTGCTTACAAATATTGGTAGTAGCGGGCTATGTATTTTGTTCCGATTCTTCTATCTCTCCAGTCTGTTAAAGCAAAAAACAAATGCATATCTCTTCACGTTGCAAGATCTTTCTGCGTCACCGTTCCCTCCGTTCCCCCCCTTCCCCCCGGTTCACAACACAAACAACGGTGACACTTCAAAGAAAAACACCGCAATTACTGGAGTTTTTATTAGCTACCAGTGCCAGGAACAAAGTTGACGAAATATGAGGAAAAATACAACAGGAAGTGGGAAAGAGAGAGCAAGAGAGAGACTGTTTTGAAGGATTCATAGGCGCTCTGCAGATGCGGTAGGTTCAGTGTGAAATACGTGCACATCATGCAGATTTTTCCAGATCTAGAGCTGACCACCTGTTGTTTTCTGCAGGATCGACACAAAAGGGAAAAGCCTTTGTGGAGTATTGAAGCCTTCTTGCAGAGATGGAACAGCCTTAACTCAATCCAAGTAAATCACAGGAACCCTGAGAGACCATGCTACATTCAGAAGTGTGAAAAAAAATGACATTTATCTCTGTTTTCTCTGATGTTTAAATCTTTCAATGACTGACAAAGTGTAGTGTGGGGACCAGCTGGTTCTTTGATTGTGATACTGCGGCCTAACTTTTGATACGTTCTACTCTTGACTGTTTTTGGGCCGTCAACCGCGCCAGATCCTCCCGAATCCCCCACTTTCCTGTTCCCACTGAACACTGTTTGTGGCAGCAGAGGGACTAATACGCTCCAATTACCAGCTGCCCAATTAACCCATATTTCTGCTGCTTCTTGTTCTCGTGGTGAAACGGTTTCTGACAAACAAGTAGGGTTTGTATTGGTGAAGCTGGCTGCAGAATGTAGGACAGATAAATAAAAAAGGATGGGGGAGCTGCGTTGGGAAAGACTTGGGGAGAGGCTGATCATCCACCGCAGAGGATTTTATTTGCTGGAGCTTCAGATTTTCTGGCTCATGAAAACAGTATTTATTTTGCGGTTAGACAACCTGATGTATAAAAAATTACACACTTTCTGTTGCTCTGCGTCTCCGAGACGCCGCGGTTTGTTTCGCCGTGTTGTTTTTCTCTGTGGCTCGCTGTCTGCTGTCGTTTTGTTTGTCATTATGTTTCTCCCCGCAGCTCTCTGTAGCCCCGCGCTTTTTGAGAATGTGCCAGGCACAGCTGAGTGACAGCGGTGATAACATGCAGAGAGAATGTTAAGCTTCCTCTTAGTCACAGGGAGACCTTGCGCACACACACACTCACACACACAGTGTGTGTGTGAGAGAGAGAGAGAGAGAGAGTCAAATCCTAAACCTGCATCTTTGATGTGCCCACTGGCACTAATGAGATTTGTCATCTTTTCTGATAGAAGAACTGCAGTCCTTGTTCAGTGATTGTGTGTAAATCCACACACACACACACACACACACACACACACACACACACACACACACACACACACACACACACACACACACACACACACACACACACACACTGGAGGTGCTCTCCGGCTGCACACTGACTGTAGTTTGTTGGACCTATCTGTGATTCAGCTCATTTCAATATGAATTTCCCTCTTGGCCCCGGTGAGATAATGACACAGGACATTATTTGTGGCCACAGGACGGCCTTGATTCTGAGTCGTACAGATGGATGGAGAGAAAGGTGCGGGGAGGCTCACATGTGGGTCCGCCTGTTATCGATTCAAGTGTTGTATTAATGTTTCCCTCAGACCTCCTCAGGCTCATGTCGGTGCTGATGATATCTGTGATTGGTGAGCCAACAGGAAATTAAACCAGGAGGAAACACCTCGACAGCACTTCAAGGTTGAGACAACTCGAAGGGCCTAAGGCCACAGAAAATAACATTTCCAACCCGACGTGCTGTTTCGGTCACATATTTCTTTGGTAACTTTACTGTCTGGAGACCTCAGCGTTTAATAGGTTTTCATTTCTCCTCACCTTGGCTGTCTGACTACTGGTTATTGGCCACAGTGAGTTTATACCTCCGATCCCTCAAAAGATTGATTTAACTGTGAGAGGCCATGAAGGGCAATAGCCCATTTGGCCTCTTCATTGCCTGTGCACCCGAACTGATGGAGAAAAACAGCCTCGGTGTTTATAATTTGAATTTGAAATCAGGACAGAAGCGAGGCATGACACATGAAAACATCCAGAGAGAGCAGCGAGTGCTTTTAAAAACTGGCTCACGCAGAGACAGAGAGGGAGAGGGGGGGATGTGGCGATGGAGAGTGGCGTCAGAGTAGCTTTGTAGCATTAGTAGCAGGAACAGAACCTGGCAACTGTAGATGTGCTGCTTGGCTCCAGCCTCCTTACATAATGTAAAAAAGCATGAAGAGAGAAGCTGGAGGCATGCGGGCAGGACTGATGAACTGCCGGGCGGCCAGGGAGCGGCCCCCTGATACCTGGAGGCACCAAAACGGAGGCCATTTGACAGGTCTAAAAATAATCAGGAGGTGAGAACGATGTGGTGACAGAGAGACTGAGTGGGAGTACAATGGGAACATCTTTCTTTTTTTTTTTAAACTCCCATCTCTGTGAAATGTATTTAGGGACCAAGAGGTGCCTTTTGTGTGGATTTGATATAGCTGGTAATAATCTCCACCCAGGTCAGCTCCAGCTGACTCATCATGAGTTGCTGCAGCAGCCCACTGTGCCACCTTCCATTGTACATTTTAAAGGAGGCATATTGTGCTCATTTTCAGGTTCCTATTTTTTATTTTGGGTTACTGCTAGAATATGTTTACATGCTTTAATGCTCAAAAAACACGTCAAGTTTTCTCATACCGTCCAGTGCTGCAGCTCTATATTTCCCCCTCTGTCTGAAACACTCTCTTCGTCTCTTTAAGGCCCTCCCCCTGAATACCAAGCCTGCTCTGATTGGTCAGCTCACACACACCTCAGCTAACACTGCTAACAACAACAGGGCAGCTGTGCTAAATCAGTTCTTACAAGCCAAATGATCCGCTAGGTGTAAATTATGCAAATGTAGGACACGGTGGCGTAGTGTGATGCCACAGAGTCACGGAATTAAAGGCAGGGCTACTGATGAGGCGTTTCAGGAGCAGTGTTTTGTGTGGGATAGAGGAGCTTCTTCTGTTGACCTTTTTAAATTTCAACACCTCTTACATGCACAAGACCCTAAATAACACACTGAGGAAAAGGGAGAAAAAATGAAAAAGCGCAAAAAGTCCCCTTAAATGATTGCATCATTTTTGATTTATAAGAGAGGACCCAATTTTTCACACTCTGTAATCACCGTGCTCTCTATCTCTTCCTCTCGCTTCCTGACATTCGTAACGATGTTTATGTGAACTGTGTGCATTGCAGCACTCAGCTTAACTCAACTGGCCACCCATCCTAATCGGCTCTCCTGGCCTGAGCACTGACAAGCTTTAAGCAAAAACGGAGCAGTGGTCAGCAGGAAAAATGAGCCAGTCACGGATATGTTCGCCCTGCGGTTGACCATCTGTGCTGTAACGTGAGTGTGTGTGTGTGGAATGCAAATGAGGAGGCACATGTACTCCCTTTGTGCGTTTCTGAATACTTTTCCTATTGTGCACAACATGAGCAGAGCATCTGAGGCCAAGGGGAGAACATGATCTCTCGGCTGTCTTAAAGCAATTTAAAAAATCCCATTTCTGAAATGTACACTCACTGATAACCTTTTTTTTTTTTTTCACTTCGGCAAAGCCCCAGCATGGAAAATGTCGCCTTTTGTGTCCATCTAATTGGTTTTTATTGTATTTACCCTGGTTCATTTGTTTGTATCATCTGCAGTGATTCAGATTCCTCTTGTCTGGGCTGTTAGAACCAGCTGGAAACGTCAGAAAAGAGAAACATAACCCCAGAGCTTTCTAATCCACCCACCATCCTCTGCTGTGCCTCGATCTGCATACGATGTGGGAGGCTATTGTGTGAACTCGCTGATCTGATGCCACATTAAATATGGGCGCGCACACACACACACACACACACACAAACACACACACACACACACACACACACACGCACACGCACATACACACAACCAGTTATTGTTTAATAAAGGTACTAGAACTCTAATCAAGTGCACAGGAACAGATTATTTTGGTATTCTTTAACTGCCTACAGTTCATTGTCCTGCATTAAAATGTTTCCAACAAACAGGAAATGAAAGGCTGTTGTTGTCATTGCACGAGAGGCAAATATGGCCAGAAGCTGAAGACACTCTGGGGATGTTGATGTACTGTAATGGAGTGCTTCTGCTAGCTTTTATTTTGCCTTTTCCTCAAGAAGCTTAAATGGAAATGATAGAAAGCTCAGAGGAGTCTTTATGAGCAATTGCAGCCTCCAGCGGCGTGCACGCTCTACATTAACGGCCGACTTTTTTATCTGCATTTATACATCACGCTCGACCTCGCTGATTCTAATGTGAGGCCGCACCAAAAATAAAGAGCATATACCAAAAATTGATATATGATATATTATCTCGTCAACTTAACCCTGTTTTTTTCCCCTCCTTTGCTAAGCTACTCCGCTGATTTCTAACTTACTCCTTGATATCACTATGACCGAGCTCCCATAATCCCCTCTGACACGTTCCACAGGCTGCATATTTTACATCCGACTTGAGGTTATTTTTGTCTTGGCTAAGAGGTTGCACAGAGTGGCATCACTTCACATCTGCAACTGAGCCTTACAAGGAAAGGAAGCGCAGATGCGCAAGCCTGAAAAGATGCAGGATTAGTCTTGTAAAAACAAGATTTTTAATCAGGAGGCATTTGGAACTTTATGCGCCGGATCTATATATTTGTGTTGGCTGGCATTTAGTAGTTTAAAGTCTCTCTCTCTCTCTCTCTCTCTCTCTCTCTCTCTCTTCGAGTTTTTTTGTGGTAAAGGTGGAAATGAGCTGCAGCAGAGCGGGGCTCAGTAATCCTGCCCTCTATGGCTCCCAGCCACATACTCCTTATTTACTCCTGACAGCTTCAAATTGAAACTGTGATCACATTTTCCACTCCGTTCCTCAGCCTTGCTCACTTTTAGAGTTGCCCAGTGTTGAAGTGAGTTTTTTCTCTCCCTCCTCGTGTTTCTCTCCCTGTCTCTCCACCCCTGATATCTCTCTCATCCCCCATCTCTCTGCAGCCTGGGCCTGCTCACAGCCTTCAGGGATTCATCAATAGCTGAACCTGACATCGTTTTTGTTTTCTCCAGCCTCTCTCTCTCTCTCTTTCTGTCTCTCTGAGGACTGGACAGTCCATTTGTTAAGATTGAAGGAAAAAAAAAAAAGACAGAGTGGATTTGAGATTGGATTAGGAGAACAGAGGAGGGGAAGAGGTGGATTAATCAAGGCCGGCGTGTTTCTCTGGGTGACAGCTACGGACAGTTCTGTCATTACCGTCTCCTGCCTGCCGAGTAAATACAGCCTGTTTGTCTGAACTCTGTCTCTCTGAAAAACTCCCTGTTTGTACTCAGACGATGTAGATTTACCCGGGGATCGCCTCCAGGAGGAATCCCATAACAATCGCTGTTTAAAAGTTTGCTAAAATCTACACCCAGCCTCTCAGTTCAACCTTTTACATTTAATTCGGTTACTTTTACTGACACAGCTGCACATAACTTAACTTGTAGATATGGCGAGATTCCAGTGTTGACAGTAAGAGAGGATAATAAATTAAATCTATAGACTGGAACAGATGGCTCTGTCTGAAAACACACACACGGTCTCTCACTCACTCACACACACACGCACACACACTTAAAGGGCACTGACATCTAAATCGAAAAAAGAGCTAAAAAGTCATCAATACCTCTTTCACCGTTGTTTACCCTCTGTTAAATCTCCACACACACACACTCTCAAGCTTAAAGGTGTTATATATTCACACTGTCATTAACACGGACAAGCTCCTCAGGAAGTGTAATTAGTTACTTTTGACTTATCATGGCATTTAAAAGTAATAATATCACTTAACTTAGCACTTGGTCTATGTGACTCTTTTTTTTCCATATTACTTACCCCAAAGTGATCTACAACCTGTGTAATTCAGCTCCTTTTTAACACTGACTCCACTTTATTAGAACAATAATCAACCTCACAGGAGGAGTAAACTCAGCCAAACTGCATCACTGCGAACACTGCAGCCTCTCAACCGGATGATCACGATAACAAAACATTTTTAGACGGCTCTACTCGTCGATTAAATACAAACGTGTGGGTACAATGTAGAACAAGCTTCTTCACTGTCCTCTAAATGTCTCTCCACAACTGTCTTGCTCTGAAATCCACTCTAAGTTGTTCAGCTGGAGTGCTGCTTCACGCGCAGCAGGTGTCTGCTGCGAGTGAATTCACGTTGAATTCAGATTCACGTTGCTGTGCTGCTGCATCAGATGCTTCAGTAAATTCGATGCTGTATTTTTTGAGGGTTAAATCACGATCTGGCAACACAGCAATGCACTACTCACTACTTATTTATGGAGACAGTAATAATATTACATTAATTAGTTACTGAGTTATTGTAGTAGTCATGTAGTCTTTGTAAAAGTAACTACATCTAAAGGCTATCGCTAAAGAGCTAACACTTGCTTTTCTGTTTTTTTTTCCTGCTGTCTCACCTTCAACACCACACATTCTTAGAATGACAGGGAACAGTAGAAGGTGCACTGATGCTAGTGGCAACGTCTTCTTTCTCCATCTTTCATTTCAGTCTTGCTTTCAAACTCAACATCGACTTAATAATATATGCGCAGAGACGAACGGAAAACTATTCAAACACCAACGTCCTGAACATAAAAACGTGTCATAGCATCGCACCAGAATAGGAGTGAAAAATAACATGAAGGCTAAACCCAGGTGTGACATTTCCAACACTGCTGATTGGAGTGGATACTCATGACTACTGCAGAGTCATTTGACCTGGGAAAAGATGTCCACTCCAACTTCCGCCAATATTTCTGCACTACAACATAGAAGTCTTTGACAAACAGCTTTAATTTCCATACACTCTATTAATGATTTTAGTAATTCTTTTTTGAATGATTTAAACTACTCTCTCTTAAAAGGATAACAAAAATCTCACCTTTACCCTGCAGCCAGAGCACTTACACAGGTTGGCCGTGACAGCGAGGCACGTTGTTTGAGTCCTGGCTTATTGCCCAGACTTGCTCTACCATGATGTTGTGGGCAGCAGATTGAGCGCTTGGCTTGATTTTACATTCCACATTTGCTGCCACGGTGGCAGGCCTGCAAACAGCGATGAACACGGGAACCCTAATGGACAGCGAGACTCCTCTGCACATCAAGTTACTGCTCACAATAGCTACATAGGTCACTGACAAATACAACCTTAAAGGTGCAACATATAAGAATTTGCTGATTTCACATTTCAAACAAACAGTAGGCAGCATTATCAACAGAGTACCCGCTAACTGGTGCTAGCAGTAAATGGTGTAAGCTAATTAGCTCAGTTAGCTGCACAGCTAGCAGTCCTATTGGGGAGGTGTATGTGCGTTCAAACTATTACAGGAGCTTTGGACCGCTGGGAGGAGGACGTTTTCATACTGGGGGTTACAGCGGGGAATGTGGAGAGTGATGCTGTAATGGGCACCAGGAACGGAGCTGGGCAAGCAGGCAAGTGACCCAGGTTAAGCAACTTCCAAGTGAACATGGCCGGACCAGGGTTAAACATAGCCTAAGAGAGGATGGAGGCGATTTACATTGGCCCCGACCTGGACTTATCAGCCACATATCTGAAATTACAAGGGGCTACACAATCGCCTACTATACTTGAGGGAGAAAATGGGATTACGAGACAGGATGGGCTAGGGCTAGCTTGTTAGCATGCTAACTTCAGTAGATACCTCTGCCAAACAGTATATAGACATCTTTGACATAACAACAAAAGAGTTATTTCTTCAAATTCTCTAATTACTTTTTTGTTAATTATCGAATGTTTCAAACTGAAATTCTTACACATTGTACCTTAAAATTAGACAAACAATAGTCTATATATCAAGATCTTTAGCATCAAAACAGAAGAATAATTCAAAAGATTTGAAGAAGAATTCAATTGAATAGGGGAGAATTGGAGAATATCCAGTCCAAGTCTCATACTTGGAAATAACACATATTTACAGAGTGTGATTAACTGTAGTGGTCAAATCACTGTAGAAAACCTGTGTACCTTGTGTACCAGCAAAAGCAAATGGTCTAAATATCAAGAGATGAGTTCTTTGAATTTGAATTGTCTGAGGCCAAGGATCTCCATTTCACATTGTTTAATACAATGCAATGAGGTCATCATATACAGATATGTAGGAGCCATATAGGACAAAAGGAGGCCAGTGGAAATAACATAATATGAATCTATAGCTAATACTTCATTTGCATTTATTGTAAAGGCCATTTTCTCCCGTAAGCTTCAACTTTTAACATTTACTCAAGGCGCTGTTTAAGGATCCATTTAGCAAAATGTCAAGCTTGTTGCTTTAATAATGTCGGAGGCTTGTGTTGCCACAGGGAGAATAACAGTTGCATCATGAATAGGCTGCAAAATGTGCACATCAAATAAAGAAAGAAGCAATTAACTCCCTCCAGGTGACTGCACATCATTTAAACCTAATGAGCATTTTGCTGTCATTTCCCCGGTTAACCGGCTACATGCAGCCCTGCTCTGTCAGTCCAAGAACTACAAATCTTTTGGAGATTAAAATTAACCTTCCACCCTTTTTGATTTAATATGACGCATGAATTCATGTAGCTTGGAAACAAACATCCAGCTGTGCATTGTCGGTGAGATAAAGCCGATAAAGTATCTCGTGTTTACAATCTTTCATGGCTGTGCAATAATTGGAACCATTTTTAATACACATCAATGCCACGGCAGTCTGCTGTGTGTATGTGTGCGTGAGTTTGTGTGTTTTTCTGTGTGTGTGTGAGAGACAGAAACACAAGGATGATGATGACCTGGAGCTACGAGTCTGTTAAAGCTCTGGACAAATAGTTTTTGACATGACAGTGACATTGTGTGATTAAGTATAATTTAGTTTGCACTTTGCTTGGCCTGTTTATTCTGTGTTGCATCCATGATGACAACATTCCTGCAGCTCCCTGCATGTCACTTATTCCTCCTCCATGGCAGCCGCTCGCCTCGCTCACTCCGTTTCTGCCAACCTCAGCTTTATTGAGGCATGAATCCGTGACTGATTTTCACCTGCACCTTCGTTTGCTACCTCAGCTCATTCAGGGCTAAAAGCTTTATATGATGGATAATCTCCGCTGTTGTGTATTATCCTGTAGCCAAGGCCTCGGCCACGTTTTGTGCACCATTTTACTTAATTTATATTTCCGTCACCGCCTTTCATAGATCACGCTTTCTCTCTTTAGTGTCTCCTCCTCTCACACTATAGTTTATCTACTCACTTTCTCTTACATACACACACCTCTCCCTACATCTGGTTCAAAATTAAACATTGATTTAACTTTATGACTGTGTTATAAATAATTGCTGTGATTTAATTAGCTAAGCTAGCAGGGGAATTTACTCTCATCTGCAGGGTTTGGTTTAGTCCTGAAGCCTCGGCTTAGTTAATGAATTCATATGCTGCCTCAGCCAATGTCATATACTAGGAAATGCATTCACACACACCCACACACCCACACACACACACACACACACACACACACACACACACACACCTGTACCTTCTTATTGCCAGGCAACAATCAATTATTTACCATTTCATTGAAGCTGCCTGCATGGCTGTGGATCTGTGGAGCTCGGCTCAGCATCCCACTGTCAGCTACACAGACTTATAAAGGAAAAAAATGAATATTTGTATGTCTGCGCTTCATCAGAGATCTGTCACAAATGTGTCCTCGTGTCTCTCTTGGTTCCTCTCCCTGCTGTCGCTGTGGGTGTTTTCTCTGCCCTGTGTGTCCCTGACATTGGCAGAAAGCTGCCGGGGTTATTCATGTGACGCAGTGATGTGTGCAGCGTTCGGGGAGATAGTCCACATCCCTTTTGGGAGGCATTGACCCTCAACACTAAAGGCTGGGACCATCTCTCAAGTGCAGCACCGAACTCTCACTCTAACAGGACTGACACTGACCCAGAAACACACAGTTTGCAGTCAATTTTATTTCGCTGTTGTGTGTCTGTGCATGTGTGATTGTGTGTGTCGAAGTTAAATGTGATGGCTGGTCAGATTTCAGCCCAGACATAATTTTTTTCCCAGCCCTGGCGGCTCAGCTGTAGCTGTGACAAGTGATGTGATGGACAGATGGACAGATGTTCACTAAAGATATTACTAAAACTATTACTAAAATGGATTAGTTGCTAATTGAGTTTTGGTTGTTGAGGATATAACTGCTGTTTTGCAGGTTTTTCCAATACTACATTGTTGAAATATATGTGGCAGAGTTGAAAATAAGCCAGCTAGAGGGTTAAGTTGCATATTTAAGTTTTCATTTCGTAACTTCAAAGTCAAATCTGCTATTTTTTCACGAGGGTAAATTGCAAATAAAGCATTGTATTGAACTGCTTTTGGAAAAACAATAATTAAAGAGCAGCCCTGCGGTTATATTGCACTGCTTTGTCTCAGTTATGACGATATTCCATTTAAGTTTGCTTTGATCATAATTTACGTCGTAAGTACAACTTCAATAAAGTTTTTTAATAAAGAAAAGACGGGCTTATTGAATTGCAGATGCAATTGGTTGATAGTTCTCAAAATCATAACGACCTAGGAGCTGAACTGATCCATTCAGCGACCACGTGGAACGCCATTTTCTAATGCTTGTTTTATTATACACAAAAGTAAGTTGTTTGTATTGATTGCACTGTTTGAATGTAGCATTTTCATTACAAAAATAGCCTGCGTCTTTCCATTTCTGAAACCCTTTCAATAGCAATTTACATGTATCAATCCCTTTTTTTGTCCACATGTGAGCAGATTGTAACGTGATGTGATAGATCAGACCTTCCCCGTCTCTCTCTGTTTGGTCTTATCAAGCTTGTGGACTGTGGAGATCTTGGTGAAGGACTCTGGTCCGATATTGCGTGACAGGATGTGATTTTATGCACACTCTTGAGTGCCTCTTCTCAGCGTCTCTCTCTGCTCTGCTAACAGAAAGCTATACCAGCTAACATTTGTCACATCGAAAATGGAATACATTAACATAAACTAATGACCTCGGCAGGGGTGCCGCCAGGGGGGGAAAGGTTAGGACGATTCCAAGGGCCCGGCACTGACAGGGGGCCCTTTGAGACATGGGCAGCCTACACAAGGGCCCAACTAGATTTTTTTTCATGGGGCCCAAAATCCCTGGCAGCGCCCCTGGACCTCGGACCACAACGCAGAGCTCCTTTAGTGCATATATGAAGTTCGAATGATTCGAGGCTTAATTTTTAATCATCAGACTTTTCTTCTAACTTGAAATCTTTTGACTTGAAGTGAATGAGTTTAATTAACTCATTCAAATAAGTTTCTTAAGAAATACGATCCTCATATCGGCACACTTCCCATTATGTGCTGTTTGATGAGACCCTTCTTTTTCATAGATTTAAGAGAACTGTGTGTCACTGATGCTGGAAGAAAGTAGCTTCAAAGAGAGTAAATAGTGTGTGACTTTAGTCTCCAGAGTTGCTTATGTTGGTGATGAAGTTGACAGAATCAAGTTATGTAAACTAGATATTTCAGGTAGACTGAGCCGTCGGTGGTGGTAACTTGGTGGTTAGCCATCGGTAACCACCAAGCAACAAACAAGCAATGAGAGACTTTCACACAACAACATGAACTATCTTTTTTAAAAACAATCACAAAATAGTCAGTTGAACAGTCCATTTACCTTTAGTAGTCTACTCACACAACAGGTACGGTTAACCTGGATGAAGTCATTTCAAAGCAACCAACCTGGGAGAGTATCCGCTTGCTGCATTTCTAGAGCCTGATTTGGCTGGGGTTGCTATGGTGAATAATTGGCTTGTTATCTACCCTGCCTGGGCCTTTGCTACATCTGTAGATGAAGTATTTTCAACTTTCTGTTCTTTTGCATATAGATGAATTCAAAAGTGCCAGCAGCTGGTAAAATTGTCTTGACATATGGGTTTCTTCAATATTTAGTTCTGTAAACCTGCATGCAACAACTTCCTCTTACAGGTTAGGAAGGGATCGCTCATCATGGACATGACTGAATACCTACAGTGACCTATAACTCTTTCAACTTACATGTACATTTGAGTATCAAAATAACATACCCTCGAATGTTACAATCGCACTGAAATAATTCACTGCTTCCTCAAATCCTTTTTCTTTTACATCGGTTTCCGATCTTTCATCTTCTTGTTATAAATCTCAAATAGCAACTGCTGAAATATTTCCCTCCGAGATCCACTCAACACTCGTCTTTACAGCAAAGCACTAAACTTCAGGTCAAAGCTCCTCAGGGTGCCTTTTAAGATGATGCTCAGACTCTGCGGAACAGAAAGTATTTTTCCCTGCCAGTCTGTTTAATCATCTGGCTAATCCCAGCAGAAACAGTTGAGCTTACGTACCTCTACAGCTCCGGCTGTGATGATTTTCAGAGGAGCCTGACATAATGCAAGAAGTCAGAAGCTGCTCGAGGCCCAAAAAGCCACTGCAGTCTCTGGTTCCTGTTTATGTAAACACTGTTGTAAGAAAAGAAAGGACGTTATTGCACACACACACACACACACACAGTCCCCCAGTATTTACTCGAGCAAACATGGTGTCCTGCCCACGCCCAAAAGATATTGTGTGTGTATGTGTGTGTCTTTAGTCTCCAGAGTTCCTGCATCTTGTCTCCTCTCTTCCTCCTTGCCGCATCCCTCAGAGCCCCCATGGGGGCTGCTTAGCCTCCCCTTTTGGTCTCCCCCGTCTTTATTTACTTCATCCATCCCTCACTCTCCACAGATCAGTCTTCAGGGGGAAGCAGACGTCTCCTCCTCCTCCTCCTTTCTGCTCATACATCCCTCCTCTCCCTCCGGGTCCTCGGGCTCCCTGTAGACGTCCGTCCTCTCCCGTCTCCCTCTCCTCTCCTCGTCCTAGAGTCGCCGCTAATCCAGTCCCATTTCTTTTCTATATCACTTTGTTTTTCTTCCCGCTTCAGCTGAGCTCTGGTGAGTCACCAACCTTTGTCCAAGCCTGCGGGTGTGGGACTGTCCAGCCTACACACACACACAAACACACACACACACAAACACAATACTATGTCACGCAAACACTGAAGCACCAGCAGATTACTCATCCTGCCTCTGCCTGGCTACAGCCTGGAAATCCTCACTTCAAGTCTTCACATCATGTTAGGAGGAAAAGTTTCAAAAGCCTGGTCACATGTATCACCTACAGAAAACCTTGTAATTGAGGAGACGTCTCAGAGGTGTGGCCTCTGGGATTAATGTCAAATTTAGCAGAGGCAGTACTGAAACGTGTTTGTAGCCACCGTGTTTGATGGCTCCGTGTTTCAAGCTTGTACATAACATTTCTTTGATACGTTTCATCAGCTTTTATTCTTGTGAATCCTGCGTCATTCCTTGGACATGCAGCATTGTCACTTAATTTCTGTCCTCCTCGTTGCACAGTGGAGACGTCAGCGGCTCGCAACACCAGCAGAGACAGATGCCTTTTGTGCGTCTTTGTGTGCACAATCATGCTTGTGGTGTGATGAATGTACTCGCTGCATAGTTAGTGGAGTATATGAGCCACCTCTGAGTCCAAAGCCGGAAGACGAGCTGAGCAGCAGCGATTAATCACGCAGCCTTTTGCACGGCTGCAGCGAAGATCTAACACTGTGCTTGCATGCTTACTCACACACACACACACACACACACACACACACAGACACGCACACACACACAGACACATACTCATACACACTTCTGTAAGTAGTGCGGTTGCGCTTCTCACAGCTGCAGCAGGCGCTCGGCTGCCTGTCTGGCCGGTCCAACAACAGCCGAAGGACAGATGGGCTCAGCACGGCACTCAGTGTAAGTCTGCAGGATACACTCCTGAACACACACTGGAGTGCTTGTAAAGCCAGTATGATACACATGGATGGACAAAAAATATGATGCCTCATGCACACATCTACTGTCTTATATACTATAATACAACACAATACAGTACAGTACAACACATCTATTACTTCCTGTGTTTTTTCAATAGCTGGTTGTGTGTAACCACATTTTGAAAACTGCAATGCAAATAAACTTTATTGTTATTGTTTTATTCAAATTTGATGTTCAAGTATTATCCATAAGTCATATACATAGGTGTATTGATAAGGGGATGATGACATGACTCTCTATCATGTTCACATGTATGACCTGACATGGTATTGGTAGGCGGAGTTGGTGGCAGTGCAGTTACAGGTGACAAGGCTGTCAAGCCAGTGATGCGGTTCGAGACTGTTTGAACATTTATTCATGTGAAATCAAGGAGACCTCTGGACAATTTCCAGACTTATTTGTTGTGACAAAACCAGATATTTTGGACAGGAAGTCGAAACATCTCCCACCATGTTTGTGGTGACCCGAAATACCATTATAATGTATTAAGCTGAAATATGATCTTTTCCTAACCCTTACCATCTGGATTTGTGCGTTTGTTTTGTTTGCAGAAACCTACATTGTCAACAATTATTCTGGTGATTTGGTTACACTGAAAGATCCCAGTTCTTCTGCATGTGTTGCCTTGAAAATTGGTGACTTTTCACTAACGCAGTTTGTCCCACACTTTTGTCTCCTTCCCATCAGCCTCAACTGCGCTGTGCGTCTAGTGGTGATTAACGAATCCTAGTATGCTAACACACCCAACTAAGATGCTGAACATAGTAAATATTGTACCTGCTTAACATCATTATGTTACGTTGTGAGCATGTAAGCATGCTGAAGCGGCTTGCATGGCCGTAAATTCTTGATCTTATTTTTCATGAAATAAAAATAAATATTTTGTAAAAACTGCTTAAATTAAGCATTTTGAGACAGGGTCATCATTCTTTGCTTGAACTGGTTCCAACTCAAAGACAACAAGAAACTGTGACGAGTGATTGTGAGGAGACTTTGCTTCAAATTAAAATTTCACAAACCAAAAAGTTTGGCAGCCGCTGCGCTTAACACTCACACATCTTGACGTCTCTCATGATTTACGGAAAACCGGTCTATTAAGCCAAGAATCCCTGTGATCACAACTGCTTTACAAGAAAATTACATACATAAGTAATGTAAAATAAACATGTGCTACATCCCACCGCTGCGCCTCTCTTTGTCCCCCATTCGCTGAAATCTGCCCATATTTTTTTTCTTTGCTATGTTTTATGTTTTGAGTGAGTGGGTGTGATTTAATGGGCACTGCTTTACGTTTTCCAAAGCCATTAACTTGTTGTTTTCCTGTGCGAGTGGGTGGGATATAAACCTGGCAGAGGGGTTTGGTGAATCTTTGTTAATTGCCTTCAGTCAAGGTGAGCTGTAGTCGCAGATATTTAAAGCTCAGATGCTGTAGTAAAACAACTGGTTCTTAGAACTCATGATATTTGTTTTTCGTGTGCTGATACAGCTTGATGGTCATTTTTGATGAATATCCTGCTAAAGTTTACTTGCTCAGTGTTGATGAAGGTTTCTCCCTGTTTTCCTTCTTTTCAGACTCAATTTAAAAGGCTATTGAAACTTGTTATTTTTTAAACCTGACAGAATGTGCTGCTGATTAGTATTCCACTTAATATGACTCACTTTTGTAGCCACCTATGTGATTGTAATTTACTGTAGTCGCTGCCTAAAGTGGCAGCGTACCAGTGGCAAACACTGCAAGATTAATGTCGTAAGGGAAAATATTTCAATAACAGCACAAACGGCTGCGGACTCAAACATCACCAGTTTATTGAGACAGCACTGTATTTCTGCACAGATAACAGTTCATGTTACCCTTATGTTTGTATATCTCTTCTGCCTTCCACACAGCAGAAATCAAAATCCAATTTAAAGGCTCCATAAAATATTCCATCCTTTACGCATTATAAAACAATGTGATTCGCTTGTGTCTCTTATCGTTGTATCTCTGATCAGTTAGTGCAAGGGCCTGATAAAGCACCAAGAGTTAGTGTTTTTTAAGCTTCCTGCATGTGTGAAACAAGTATCCAAATTATTTGAAAACACATTGATCAAAGTATAAAAAGTAATCCCTCTCACTCTGAAGCCTGAGACTTCCACAGGTGGACTCCCTGTGGGTCATATATATACATTTTATGTAGACAAATCATTTTTCAGAAATAATACATCTACAGAACTTGTAGAAAGTTGCAAAACAAAATCAGCCATTTTCCTGAAAGATGCTGAAAGAAAGTTGGGAATAAGATTTAAATCGACTTTTCTTAGGACCTTGAAAAACATTGTTAACAATATATACATTTATGATTGTGAATCAATAATGTTTTGTTCATTTCTTTGTAAGAATTATGACAGTTGGTTCCAGCCTCTAACAAGGTTAGTGTGTGCACATTCTCTGTTTTGTAAATTTGGTTGAGAGAATATGACGTACTCTCCATCTCAGAAACCAACGCAGAAATGGCAGACAGTGAGGCAAACACACTTAACATTAGCCATGGTACAATTGCTGCTGACTTGTTTATGCATTCCACTTTAGGCTACATGTTATTATAGGCCCAGTTTAATATGCAACAAAATGTAATACAACATATGTTTTATGGCCAAATGGCATTATACTGTATATGTTGTTGCTTGACTATGAAATTTTATCAACAAAATCAGTACAAGTGATCAAAAATGTGCAGCTTTTCTTGACGTTATTTTCTTGCGCTGTTGACTAAAAGTAGTGAAGCTCACTAAGTAAGAGCCGTCACTTGAAAACCCGCACTTACATAAATGTACTAAACTGCTTGAGACAGCTGCCTGAGTACCACAGCGTTTGAATCACAAGACCATGACTGTGATTTCTCCCCTTTTTTTTTTTTGTAACTCAGCCTCTCACACCCCTGCAGAGAAAGCGAGGGTAAGCAGTACTTTGAATTTGACAAATGACTGTAGAGTCCTATAGAGTTGATGTACAGCCTTTTCAACCTGCACAGTAGGCAGGTACATTTCCTTCATGTTTTATGTATAACGTATTTATCAACACCCACCCCCTCAATACTTGTGCAGAAACCCTTAAAAATATTCAGCCGGAGAAAGCCTCTGGTACCCTGAGCGGACTTGATTTCACCGCTGCCCTCAGGTACTGAGCACAACGGAGGACATGCTGATTATTACTGTGCTGTGGTGTTATTGTAGAGCTTCTACACAGCTTTTACCTTAGGCCAGCCAAGGAAATGGTTGAGGGTGTAATGACATTCATGAAGGTCATTATACAACAGGCTGTTGCAGTACAGCAGTTTGGGCTTAAAAAAAACGTAATAACCAGTGGGCAATTTTCAGCTTGTGTAACAAAAAAATGAATTTTTCTCCATTTTAATGTTTTGCTCGACAGCCTGGAGAGTGACACCGCTTGTGTTAAGAGACACATGTGGCTGCGGCACAGATAACAATCCAGCAAAGGAGAGCTCCATTGTGGCTTTTGAGGATAGCAACACAGACTGTAGATGGGATGAAACGTGGCTCCATTTTCACCTGGATATGACACTCGTGCACCGCCTCGGGCTCCGATTTACACCCTGTTAAAAAGAGCCAGTAAAATGCAAAAGATGTGTGAGGATGCCTAGAGCGAGAGTAGAAGTCTCCCCCTCCATGTCGCCGTCTGAGCACATTAAAGAGTAAAATGGGAGTCCTTGCACTTTAGTTAAGAATGAATGGGCTGGGAAAAAATGCCCAGTCTGCTTAAAACTGTAACATATCTCTACATCTCTTCAGTTCAGACTTGAAATGGTAATGTGATATTGCTGACTGCTCTGGTATGCTGTGATTCATTTTGAGTGGTCGATTATAGCGTTAATATACTGTACGCTTGTTTCCTATACCTGTGTGGGCTAACAGTGTTTTTGGGAAAATAATTCAGCATTAATGTACGAACACAATAAAAAAACACTTACGGCTTAAAGGTTAAAAAACAACCACTTGGAAGTGTGCATCTAAACATATAAGCTGCACCCTGTAATGGATTTTTAAATATACAATCCAATTAAGCTCTTCAGCAGTGTATGGTGGCGTTTCATTGGTTATCATCAGAGATTTAAACCAACGGTAAAAGTGATGTTTTGGCTCGAGTCCCACAGAGATTTAAAAAGCAAAGGCCTCTTTCTACAACCAATATTAAAATGAACTACAGTCCACCTGTCAATGATTTCTAATGGATTTAACCTTGGTCCTGAAAGGTTTATTAATACAGAGATCCAAGACTTGAGCTTGCTTTGGGAGGGTGATTTTGCAACGAATGATCCGCAGTACAACTAAAGATATGAGCAAAAGTCATCACACAACATCTGGATAACATATCAACCAATCACTTTTTAAGAAAAGGGAAATTCACACTACAGACACCATTGAAATGTCATCATGACCAACTATTTGTGACTCCTCATTTATCTTTTCCTTTTTTCATTTATAACTACTATTCAACACCGTTGAATAAACAATCTTTATTTCATCTCTGTGTTTGAGTTTGGATTATTTTGAATTTGATTTACAAGAACTTGCTTTAAACAGCACATGAACTCAAAATACATTAATGTATAAGTACATAAAAATACTATATTATTACACCATAATTATGCTTTGTTGATTCATTAGGTGGATTGGTTCCACTATTATTAGAAATCAACATGTCTCTGAGGTGAATACTTTGAGTATTGGATCAGGTCATTTTTTTGTTTGTGTTGAACAGCACAAGGATATCATGTTAATCCTATCATTGTACAGTGGGCAGTACCTACTCTTCCTCTCTCATCTCCATCACCTACTCTCTTCCTTTTTCCTCTCAGTCTCATCTTGTCCATCTTGCATCTCTTCCCTTTCCAAATCTTGTGAGCTTTGATCAATAGAGTCTTTGTTTTCATCTGTCCCAGTGAAGAAAAGGAATGCAGGGTCAATTGGTATTCATATTTAAATGTCAACAGCCCCCGATAACTTTGCAATAAAAGTACAAATATCTTTAATAAGGCACCACATTTATAACATTAATGTCAAACTATGAATTGAAAGAAAAGCATTTCAACTTTTGCTGAAAGCTTATCTGTCTACCATCGGATGGATTGAATTAATATTAGCGGCTAGAATTCACAAGCGGATGATGGATGGCTGCTGTTTACCTTAGCAACACTGCACGGGAGCCATCAGTCAGATTAATGGCATGGAACTACAGGTGACACATGACAGTGAACAGATGAGCAAGTCTGTACTCTTAGTGTACAATGTGTTTGCAGCACCAAAGTAAAGTTTCTTTTAGGCATTAATTTCATGACTTTTATTATGCCTCTGAAAAAATAGACCTTGGTGACCTCCATGTTTGTTAAAGCCATTTAGACTTTCACCCACTTTAAATTAAGTTCAAGGTAAAAGACAAGAAATCTTAAATTCATGTAAAGAAGTTGGGTCTTAAAAACCTTCTATAAAATGTTAGCTAGATCAAAAGACAGACCTGTTATATTTGGATGTATATCATCCCGGGGGTTTTGGATGGTTATACTGTACACCTACCATTTTAGAGATTATCAGCCTACTGATGTACATATATTTAAATGTCTTTTCATTTTTGAAACAGTCTGATATGACAAAGATCCAAGTGAGTGAGCATCACAATACCAATACTGATGTCCTTCTATGACATGTCTATTACCTGCACATGTGCCACACACACATTCATTATCATTGCAATCACAGGAAACGTGTTCACATCAGCCTCCAAGTAAAGCTGTGAATAAATCCAAATCCCTAAAATGAATGAATGAATAATTGTATTAATAAATACAATTCAATTTTTGTTTCACTGCCCACAGTTTACTATTTTGGCTCACTCTCACCACAGCAGGCAACTATTTTCAGAGCAAATTGCTCGAAAAGCAATCTGTGTGGTCTCTGCCCAACACCGAACAAGACAATGTGAGAGACTAGCCGGTCAAGGAAGTGAAGCCTTAAGCTGCTAAATGAAAAAGCCAGAGATGATTAGTGTCTGCTGACACTGCTAGATACTTTTTTCTACAATAAAATTGTGAGTGTTCAGTTGGGTTCAAGTTTGCATTTCATTACTACTTTTACTTAGCACTTTGAGCAAACTGTTCTATCAACCATTTATATATAGATACATTTGTCTCAAATGTCTGAAATAAGGTCTGTGGTTACGACAGGCTTAAGATATGTACAAGTTTTGTTCTATGGCATCAAATACATCACTAAATGTCCCACTATTTAATTATGAAGGGCTTATGTGTCCTCAAACAGCGGTTGCTATTTTTTGCTATTTTAAGCTTATGAACCATTTATCCAATACTTTAAGTTACCTGTCAGCCATTTATTTATTAATTTAAGCTGACTATCAACCATTTATCAATAAGCCTACTTTTAAGCTTAGTATTTCAATCGTTTATCCATGACTATTGAAGAGGCTATCAAACATTCATAGGCATATTATTTTAAGCTATTAGTCCATTTATTCATTACTTTAAAGCTAGCTGTCAACCTATCCATTAGCTACTTTCCTCTAGCTAACAACCATTTCTCCATTAGGCTTCTTAAAGCTAATTGTCACACATTATTTATTTATTTATTTTAGCTCTCTAGCTTATCAACCATTTATCTAGTTAACTATAAACCATTTACAAATTAGCATACTTTTAGCTGACTATTTCAGCTTAGTATTCAGTCATTTATAACTATAAATTCAGCGTCTCAACCAAATAACCAGCCAAAAATCGCCCCCAGAAGTTCATTGAGACGATTGCAGAGCTCAAACGAAAAGAAATATTGAACTCCACGCAACCTGACATGCTATCACTCCAGCTGTTAGAATAAACAACAGTTTGCTAACCACATCATCAATATGTAAGTCAGGCTTTATGGCTTGTTGCGCTCGCCACAAGTGGCCAAAAATCAATGAAAGACGGTTTACATAAATAAATAAACAAACCACCGATTGAGGAGTAAATTCATAAATGATTAAACAGGAGTTAGCAGGATAAAGTCAACACGGGATTGCCAACCCCCGTTAGCATCTGAAATCAAAATGTTTGTGGAAAAAATATTAGCCTATATATATATATAAAAAAGGCTGAATTCTTGTTTGACTTTGGATATCAGAAAAAAAATAAATGGAGAGGAACTCAAATAAAAAGGGTAAAATAGCTACCAATGATTGTATAAATACTGAATTGATTCACATATTTGTCCATATATGTATTTCAGTGTGTCTTATTTATACATTGTGTGGATTATTTCCATACAGTGTGTCCCTGCGGAGTGGTGTGAGTGTATACCTCCTGCCACCTGAAGGCTGAATTTTTTTTGTAAAAACTGGCTGTTTTCCCCACAGGACGTGAATGCAGCACAGAAACAGCCCATGCACGCGAGAGAGAGAGAGAGAGAGAGAGAGAGAGAGAGAGGCAACAGTGCAGATGAGCCCCAATGAGCAGCAGCCGGGTCCTCTTTCAAAAACACACACACACACACACACACACACACACGCTGACACACACCACGCTCCACATCCCACACACACTCACAAATGCCTGGACACTCATACACATGCCATCCAATAACGAGAGCACCATCAGTTCGAGCTGCCTGCCGCCGCCGGTGGGAGCCCTCACCGCTTCTCCGAGACACAAAGCTGGGAGTCCGCTGGGAGAGGAGCTCCTTGAGCCTGTCTAGCGCGGAGGAGGAGAGGGGAGCGGAGAGCCCGGGACTCCTTTCAGGAGGCGGAAGATAATTCAGCAGCAGAGACAGAGAGGAGGAGGAGGAGGAGGAGAGGTGAGTGAATGCGGTCCAGTCCAGCTGCTGCTGCTGTTGCTGCTGCCGCTCCTGCTACTCCTGCTGCTGCTGGAAGAGGAGGAAGAAGAAAAGGAGGAGGAAGAGGAGGAAGCTCATTGGCTGGAGAGGCTTGAGGAGCAACACAATTCTGCACAGAGCCAGGCAGAGCAGACGGCCGGTGAGCAGAGCACCTTGCAGATGTGGAGGGAGCACTGTGCAAGTTCTAGTCCTGGGTGAGCCCAACTTCCCACCACACACACACACACACACACACACACACACACACACACACACACACACACACACAACACACACACACAGAGAGAGACTCCGGTGGTCCATTGGATCTGCTTGCCTGACACTTTTACACACCTCGCTGTGTGACCCACATTGGCGTTAACCGTGTTCTTGTGTGTTCCTTCCCCCCTCCACCGCCTTTCATCCAGTTCGCTCTCTGTCTAGTATTCTTTAAGCAGATGACCTGATGAGCGAGAGAATCACCCTGAGATCACTGTGACACTAGTTTATCCCCCTCAGCCTCCTCTCACACTGTTATGGTGCAGTCCCGGCTGATCGATTTGCTCTCTAACTCAGACGGACACCGGGACTCATTATTTCTCATGCTGGGCTGTGCTTTTTTTTTTTCTATTGTCATCCTTGAGATGGTTTGTTTGTGTATCCATGCAAGCACAGCCACTCTGTGTGTGTGTGTGTGTGTGTGTGTGTGTGTGTGTGTGTGTGTGTGTGTGTGTGTGTGTTTGTCTATGGTCACCACTTCTCAATTAGGTTTTTAATGATCTAAACGTGGGGTATAAAGGGGAAGGCAGCCTTTGGTCGATCCCTGCAGTCATCTCAGCGTGAGGCACTCGGTGCCTGTCGTCGGTGTGACACATCTGAGCCTCTGCCTGTGTTTGCTCAGCCCTCTCTCTGCTCGGTTTCGGTGCCTTTATTGTGGTTCTGTTCCACTCTTAGTGCAGGTCTACAAATAAGTAAGGTCTGAATGCAGTTTTGCTGTGATTTCGTTCCTTGTCTGTCTGTCCCAAGAGTATTTTTTTTGGCCACAATACCTACAAAAACATGTAACAAAGGGAAACTGTAATTGAGGTTTTGCAGTTGAAAAATGTTTATACACTTGCTGTGCTTGTAATGATGTCCACAACAGTGATGGGTGTTTCTTTTAGGGCATTCTGTGCCTTTATTAGAAAGTTAACAGGAGAGATTTACGGGAAAGGATGGTAGAGAGTAATCTGGAGCAACATGCAGCAGAGGTACCTGTTTGAGATGTTACGATACTCGTTCATGGGGCACTCACACCCTTAGAGATATGTGCCAATGTCACTGCTGGATGTTCAGTGTTACACCAATCTCAATTTTAATTTTTCATCGACGGTACATTTGTGTAATTAAAACCTCATGGCAGACTGACAGGGTTTTGCAATAAAAAAAAGTGGGTTTATGCGTCTCATGGGGACCAAGATGGATCTAGATGTAGTTTTTTGGACAGATGTTGTTCAGGAAGAGGAGCGGTTCAATTCAATCCCCAGCTCCTTTTGTCCCGTTTAAGTGCCCGTACGCAACTGAATTGAAAATCCTTTATCAGTGTGTGTGAGATGATTAATCACATTTTTATCATCGCAGCAATATGACCACGTGCAATATTCACATCGCCAAAGAATGCTTGAAATGCTACGATTTAAATTTCTTCTTTAAAACTTACTCCAGGATGTCACTGTTTTGGTCGGACAACCAAACCGGTGCACCTGAAATTAAGCAGTTTTAATAAAAAATAAATAAATAAAAAAATAAAAATAAGCAGCCTGTAAACATTCTTTGAGATTCTTACAGTTTCTTGTTGGGTGAACTGTAATTTCAATGAAGAAACAACACTTATACAACAATTTGTATAATGTGTTAAGGACATTAAATTATGTGCTTGGTCATCTAAATGAGGCGCACCAGTGCAACCAGAGTAAAAAAGTTGGTCTGGAGTCCTATCAGATGGAGCCCTGGATACATGGACCATGTATTCAATTTCCATTAGCAGACGTTAGCTGCTAAATCCAGCTAGTCGTTAGCTACTGTGAATTTAATTTAGCATGATGGCTGAGGAAGGAGAGAAGAGCTAACCCGATATTTGTTTATTTATCACAAGTCGTGTCACCAACACTGTAGATCTTATCACATCGCACAGCCCTAATATATGTATATATGTGCTCATCGTCATCAGATCTATAATAAGCAAGGGATTGCATCTTAGTTGTCTCTGACCATGCGCCGTTGTGGTTTCATGGATTCAGACCTGCTCGGTGAGAGCACAGTGGCCGTTAATGTCTAAAAATCAAGATAGAACCAGCACTGAAGTGAACGCAATTATACAACAGCACTTAATGGTACCCGAGGTGCCACTTAGCCTCCCTGTTTGGCAGATTTATGTGTCAGTAATGAAATGTCTGCTGACAGGTCTATGTGGTCCTCGGAGTGCATTGTTGAATCAGGCCTGTTAGTCTTGTCCATTACTACGCCTACACTTACCTTCTCATTTTGATTCTTTCTTCTGCACATAAAGCTGTCAGCCGTGCTCAATAGTGACATTACCTCAGCTTAACACTGCCAATGCTCGGCCTCATTGTTTTCAACTCCCGAGTATTTATGAGGGCAGTAAAGCAGAGATGCGTCCGCTGTCAGCAAGATGAGGGCATCGCTGCTCTTACGGGGAGAGAGGAGGGAGGACGGAAGGAAAGAGGTACGAAGTGGTGGAGGAGCGCAGGAGGGAAAAAGGGAGAGAGTGCCCCTGTGAGTGGCCGTCTGATACCTGCAGGCGCGCTGATGTCAGCTGTCGCCGTAAAGATGTCCAGCTGGAACGATCATCGGTCTGTGTGTACTGGCCGTCCTCCCACTCACCGGCTACTGTAATGCCATTATAGATGGTCAGATTGGGCTGTAACCTTAATGCAGAGCTTAGAGAGCATCTGGGCCTTACAAGTCATTTATTTACAAACACGATTGCTTCATTGGATGCGATGACGATAGAGGCTGGCTGACCTCGTTACCTCAGAGCAATGCTGTTCCCTCTTTTTTTTCGTCAGAGGAAGATGAAGATGTAAGGAGGATGTAAGATGAAGTCCTCGTCGACACAGCTGGCCACGTGAAAAACAAGTTCATTTGAATTTTTAAAATAAAAATTGATTATACCTGATTTTATGATACAGTTGTCAGCGGTTATGTTGGTTTCGGTTCGCCCTTCTGTCACTACCACTTCTTCCAGTAATTGTAGTGATTTTAACCTTTGATTGCTCTAAAATATCACCCAATTAATTTGTCACTTTCAGCTGATATTCAACTATTCATACATTTGGCTTCTTCTAGTTATTTCAACAATCTATCCAGCCATTGTTTTTCGCTAACAATTTCAGCTATAAAAACCAGGTCGCCGGCTAATCAATGCAGCTGACTGTTTCGACCAATAATCTATTACTTTAAGCTAACTACCAACTCTTTATCTATTACTTTTAGCTGAGTATTTCAATCATTTATTCATTAGGCCACTTTTAGATATTTGAACCATTTACCAATGACTTTTGGCCAACTAGCCTACTTCAACTTAGCCTATTCATTATATTTAGCCGAGTATTTCAACATTTATTTCTAGCTAACTATTTCAACCATTAATCCATTGCTTTTAGCTAACAATATCAGCTATTTCAACCATTAGCCTGTATCAAGTAGGCCTACTTTGAGCCAGCTAGCCTATTTAAGCCATCCATTGCGTTTAGCTAAGTATTTCAACCATTTATTCAGCTAACTAATTTAACAAACAATTTCAACCATTACTTTTAGTTATTTCAACCCCATTCTTTTGAGGGAACCGTTTTTCTGACTGCTTGCTAACTAGCCCAGACTTAATGTACTCAGTTGGAACATATAATAGCTAACTCAAAACGGCGATGTATACATTTTTAATCTCATCACAATTTTTGTTTAATCCAATAATCTGTGCCACTCCACAATCTTAATCCCGAGGCACTGCAGTAGTCGACCCTGTAATGCCCTTACAGACGTTCAGATTGGGTTGTATCCTTAATGCAGGGCTTACAGAGCATCTGGGCCTTACAAGCCATTTATTTACAAACATGATTGCTTCATTTGGCATTTGTGGGGACGACGGAGGCTGGCTGACCTCGTTACCTTCCAGCACTGGTTTTTCACAATCTTAACCCCCTGGCAGCTGCAGAAGCACACCGTCTGGTTCAAGCACCTCTCACTCGCAATCACTGCCTTTTGAGAAAAAAAGGACCTCAATCTGTAAAAAGTAATTTAGTATTACTTAGTGAAATTAGACTCAAGTATGTTTTTCCAGGGCTTAATATAAAAGTTATTATTCAAATCGTGCCGTTGACCTGTGAAAATTAGGCTCAGGCTCTCGACAAATTAGTAAGGCAGTGCAGTCATGAAGCGCTGCGCACTGCAGTTTGTCACGTAGTGTCATTTATTTAGAGGACTCTAATGGAGCCACGGGCAACTACAGGGCTTTTGTTATGTTTTTATGAAACCAACTGGATCAAAGCCACAGCGATCCATCAACGGAGCACAGAAGAGCAATGAAACTGCTCTGATGTTGAGGAGTCAATATATCTTCGCTGAATATGTTTTTGCTTTTTGAAGATGATGCAATTTATGCCAGTGCTCTCTGAGAAAATGTATTTGTCCATAATTTAGAACTATATTAGCTCCCATAAATTTCTAGTTGCGGAGTCTATTTATACATTGTAAGACTGAGTACACGCACCGCTGTCGTGCTACGGTATCATCCAGCACAGGCGCCAGGATGGCTTTCATAGGCTTTTCTAATCCATTTCTTTCCGTTTCTGAATGCTTTTCCCAAGTTCATTCTTTCTCGATGTTTGTAGAAGCCACCCCTCAACAAAATTGGCCCATTTAAGCCGGTGATAGGCCCTGTGTGAATTTTACTGGACCGGCTCAGGAAGACTGAGGCCACGGCACAGACGAGATACAGAGAGGATGCGGCGGGGTGAGATAAACAGTTTTTTGCTTTTTGGATGCTGCATATTTTATGTTTTTTTCTGAGGTCTCTGGATGAAAGAATGTGTGATGAGATGGCCGTAGTGTTACGTAAGTACTAAAAAGGGAAGCCAAGGGATCTCATGAGCGTGGGTAGGCAGTGCATCCACACTTAAGAGCAGTTCAGAGGCTCCACTGCATCTTTTGCTTCATATCCATTCGAAAGATCAACAATTAAAACCTTTCGGGTGCGACTGCTGATGTTGGAAGCCGTGTGTATTTGAGTGTAACAGACAGCAAAAATGTCTCCCGCGCCGAGTTGTGTTATGAGATGAAGCGCGGGGTGTTTGAGGAGTTTATATACTTGTTGCTCTCTACGGCTCATTTCGTTTTATGTATTTCTATTGCTACTGGCAGCTCGAAGCGCTGTGACTGGCCAGCCATAAAACAATCCTGCCCAGTATGGATTGACCATCATGACTGAGATTGCCGGGTGTGAGGCTCCTGTCTGCGCTCTCACGAGGAGGTGCCATCCCTTCCAGTATCAGACATGATCTACACGCGAGGCCAAGGTTTACACACCTTGTTAGTCCTGACTCAGATAGTTGATTGACTGATTTCGACTGAAGTGGGCTACAGTTTCTCATAAATAATCTATTTCAATCAACACAAACGGAGCAAGACATAATGTCCGTCTTCTCCCTCTGAGGGTTTACATGAGACACACAACTCTGCTGCCACACATGCTACTATGTTTACACTTACAACTGTCGCCTGTAAAACACGGAAGAGGAAATAAAATTACTCAGAGACAAAGAGACGCGAAGAGGTAACTTAAATATTGCACACAAACAATAATAATTTAAAGCACCTGTAAGCGTTTTAGCTAACTTCCAGTCCGTTTTGCAGTTAGCGATCCCCTCCCTCTTCGCTACGTCACCACACTTGCACAACTCCTTTGTTTTTCTTCGAGGCAGCTCTCTTCGCCTCTTTGTTCTCTTAAAACGTTTTTCATTGCTTGGCCTGGCACTGGAATTAGTAGCTGCCATTGCCTGTGTTGGACCAGAACCTGCTCTCTGTGTGTTCCTCCCAGCAGACAGGACCACCTCTGTGTGGAGTTCTCTGTCCTGATTGGATAAAGTGGACAATATACCAGACATGGACAGAGACCTGGGTAGCTGACCGAACACTCACTGATTGCTGATGGAATATAGAATTATATAAAAACTTATGAGAGTCAAAATGTATAGCTTTAATACTTAAATAAATGTAAATGACAGTGAAATAATAACTCATTAAGAAATAATAGTAAAAATTGGAATCTTGCCGCAGTCCAAAATATTTGTTTTGTGTGTTATACATTTCAAATCACACTGATAATAAATAAGTACGGCTAACTTAAACCAAAGATGTAATGTTTGGTGACTAGGCAGAGCCAGACTGATATGTCGGTATGCTGATATTACCAAATCCTGCCACCATTACATTTCTTTGTTACAAGTGTTTGATAACAACATTTTAGGGATCATTGCAAAACATTGTGTGTGTATCGTGCCACACTGAATCTCGATATCAGAATTTTTCGCTCCCTAATGTCGAGTGTCAGCATCAACCCCAAAAATCCTTTATACATCTAGGTCACAATAATATATATTATAATTCCTAATACATCATTTTGGATTATCTATCAGAATTTATAGGAATTATTCAATTTACAAAAGGGATGATTCAAACTGATCAATATCAGCAGATGTTGATCGTTCAAACAAACGTCTTCTCCAAAGCTGAAACAGTCCTCAAATAAACACTAACATACAGTCTTCCAAAAAGCCATCTTCATGACTCAACAGGACTTAACAAACTCAGTAAATCTCCAGGGAACCTTCCTGCTATGTCACCACTACTCTAAGCTTAAGATACAGACAGTATTCATGCAGTGGCATCGCTCGCGGTGATCGCCTATTGAACTGGAAGCGAGAGGAGGCAGATAACGAGAGGAAAGGGCATTTGTACCGCAGTGTATCCGTTACATGCAGCACATCCATCTTCAGCCCAGGTGATCCCTGCAGCATCCAGCGTTTATAGTCACTATCTCACATTAAAAATAACAAACTGACTGTCTTCAGTCAAAGTCTTGCAGCCGCTTCAGCAAAATCTATACACTATGATTAAATTAGATGTGACCTTTCCTGTCTTCAGTACCTTGAAAGGTATAATCACTGAGCACTAAAGGGCACCTGGTTGTTGGGGAGCTGTTTGTCTCCCGCTCCAGTGGGGATTCTTTTGCTTTATGTTTTTAAAACCACTTATTTATTTTTTCATCCGTAACTCTCACACCATTAAGTGTGCTTACATTCTGTCAAAACTGTGGTTCATATTTTAAAAAACGAATGCCTAAATGCTTCGATTGAACTTGTGGCTAAAATTGTTATTTAAGACGAACGCTCAATTGCTTGTTTATTTCCTATAGTCCAGTGGTAGAGATATTATTACTTCATGCTTGAAATCCTATCAGTCCTTCCAGCTCTGTTATTAACCACATTTGCAGCAGCTGAGCCGGGCAGACTCTGCATTCTGTACTTTGAACCGCCGTGAAGAACCAGCTGCGTCCTGTGGACCGACTCATATTACACACATCTTTCATACCATCTCGCCATGGGCCCCGCGCGTGAGATAGCTCTTTAATCAGCTCTCTTCAATTATGTAATTGTAAGAAAAAGATTAGATGAACGTATGACATGCAGTCTGCACTTCACCATGTTTTTTCTTCACCTCAGCCCTGAAACATCGAACTCCTTCGTGGCCTTCGGAAAAAGGAACATTCTGAGATTTGATTAAAATACCTAATTAAGTTTGGTGCCCGTAACTGCGCCCGCTGTCTCTCTCTCACACACACACACACACACACGCACACACGCACACTCTCTCAACACAATACCAGCCTCTCCTAATTGATTCGTAAGTGCTTGACGCATTTTTCTGTCATAATGTCCTCTCAGTCCTGAACCTACTAATGACTCCGGCTCTAATGAGAACTTTACGTGTGGGTGTGGTCAGACGCACTTAACTCTGTGCAAGGGTATTAAGCGCTGGATTAATTAATCATTCATCAAATGAGTCCCGTCGTCCACAGCGGTTAACAGCGTGTTCCACTCAGCTGAGCTCTGAAGCAGTCAGTCGGCCGTGCGCGGGGTGATGATGATGCATTTAGATCGAGATTAATGTGATTAGTTGTCCTCACAAGATCTACATCCGTGTGTTTTGTTTACGGAGCCCTCTCAAGTGATGTCTGCTTTGCTTTTTCCTTTACTCTCATTAAGAAATTGGTCTTTGAACCTCGTGGACCTATTTTAAAATCCCAGTGAGCCGTCGGTATAAATGAAGATTAAAACATTCATGCCTTTTTGCATCTTCATATCAGTCCGTAACCCCAAACGCCCCTCTGTCTCGGCTCTGCGGAACACACTGTCAGAACCAAAGCCGCCTTTTATAAATTACTCAGCCACTGAGCATAAATCAGATAATCAGTTGATCACATCATTTTCCTGAAGTGGAGATCAGTAGAACTGAGAACTGCTCAGTCAGGCTGTTCTCTCAGTTTGTCTTCGCTTGATCTACCTTGTGTATTTGTCGCTTCATGTGCTGCATTTCTGTCCTCTGTGCAAAGCTTGGATGTGTGCTTTGTCGCTTGTTTGCTTCACGGAAGAAAAGAGGCATGAAACAGGTGGGCGAGAGCTGAGATTTAGACCCCGTCCAGCTGTCATTCCAAGTCAGCAATCTTTACGATTTAGCGCAATACTTCACCGTTTACCAGATAACAGGCTCATTTGTTTGCTTTCTGGAATTAGATGAGAGGAACATTTAGTATCACTCATGTCTCTATGGTGAATACTTAAGTTCCAATGAAATAAAAATAGATGTTAGAAGTTTTGTTTTTATTATTACATATGTCTGATTGTCACCTTATACACTAGTATCTGACAAAAAAATTGGCTGACAAAAAAAGCTGGCGACTCATCCACCAATTAAACGCTTTCTCTAATTTTTATGATGCTTTCATAGCCAGTCTTTACTAAAGATGCAACTCATTAACTTAATTCACCGGGTTGTGTGAAACTGGATCATAATTACATATTCTATGGTTTTCCCCGTTGACCTCCTCCGGCTGCTCTGCCTCAACACTTGGTGATTAACAGTGTTTTTTTCTCATGGATAGAGAGCTTTACTTGTTGCTAAAGTAGCCACTAACTGCTGACAACCATAGCTCTTAACCAGTTAGCTCGGTTAGCCGTGCATCTAGCAGTTTTAATAGCTGACTCAGCCAAGGAGGACAAGAAAACATGGACAAGAAGACAACTTCCATACTGTATTCCCTGTATTCCCACCAGCTTAATGGCGGGACAGCGATGCACATACGAAACAAGTGGAAATACAGAAAACTGCAAACACCAATCAATATCCACAAAAAGTCCCTCCCTGGCTTACTGTTCTATTGGAATCATGTAAATATGGAGAATTACATTTCACTCTGCGAGGGAACTTTAAGCTACAGCCAACAGCGGGTTAGCTTAGCCTAGCTTAGCACATGGACTAGAAACAGCTTGCCTTCCTCTTTCCAAAATTTTTTTTTTTAAAATCTGCCGGACAGCAGCTCTTATGCTCACTAACTGATACATATCATCCTGTTTGTTTAAGACGTAAAAACACCAGAGTGTAAAAAAATAATTGCAGTCGTCCAGTGTGTTCTGTGCGGGATGATTTCTCCTATTAGTCACACATGTTCGGCCGACTGTTGCGCTACTTGTTTTCTCCATTCTGTTCAACAGCAGCTGATGGGCTTACATGAGGCTGCTGCTTAACTATGACTAGCTAACCGCTACAAACTGAATGCATGCTGGAGATAATTTGCATAATCATTTCAGATTTTGATCACCAGAGGGATTACATTCTTTCCCCCCTAATATACTCACTAATGATACGGAGGTCCACCGAGGTCAGTCCCGTCCTGTTATAATGACTGTGTTCATTAGTGCTTTTGAGCTTGTGGCTTGAAGGTGTTAAGACCATCTGCCTGCTGACAAAACGTGTAACACATGACTTCATTATGGAGATCTTAATTTGAGCTGGGATGCTATTTTCAAGTGACCTTTTAGTTTTGATGAGAAACGGATATGATTTCACTCGCTGGGTATTTCCCTTTGTATGAATGTACAAAAAGAAAAAAAAAATGAACTTGGCAGTTGATGAAAATTAAAGATGATATTGGTAAGGATTTTAATTTAGAGAATTTTAGAGGAAATCTAATGGTGCAAGTTTGGTTTCAGATTGCCGGACTAAAATTTGGAGGCGTTTTTGATGCGTTTTTTGCATGTAGCGTTTGAGAAGCGGTCTTTTCATGCAGCCCCAGAGAGCGCACAGCATATTTCTTTTAGGCAATAGCCTTTTTCCAGCTTGAAAACGATATCAAAGCCTGCAAGAAAAACCCTCTCTTCTGCTTTATTTTTGCATCATTTGAACCAATAACTCTGCAGCTGTATGAGTCCATATGTAAGCATGACAGATTGGTGTGATGAGATTGTGTTCAACAGACTGTGGTTCCTCTTCCTTCCTCGCCTTCTTCCTCTCGTCTTCCTCTCTCCCTCTCTGTGTGTTTGGGAACATACAGATTGGGTTTGCCTGTCAGAAGTGTTTGATCAAATGTAGTCTGTGGAGGATTCTTACTTTGAACCGACTCGCGTCTGTGGCGAGTTTCCATTCTGTTGTTTGGGGCATTATAGAGGCTATACTCTGCTCGCAAAGTAGCTGGAATAGTCTTTGTTCTCGGCCCATTTTTATATGTGGGGGCGGGTTGCATGCTGTGACTGAAAATAAAGGGTTGTGTTTGTCAGGATAGATCACAATCTGTGGATCTACGTGTCTATGAATATCGCTGCGCGCCACTGTGGGCACGCATATGTACATAAACACGTCTGGGTCTATTTACCGCCCTCCTGTCATATCCCCTCTGTTTGACAGGTGCACTTCCTGATTTCTGCTGTTTGCCACACGTTGAGGTAAAGAGGACGATCCACTTCTGGACACCAGGGGAACGTTATGAATTTATCATGGGAGCCGGTAAAGAGGCGTTGAGACAGCGTTGCATGAGGCTCCACTCGTCTTCACAAGTCTGTCACTGGTTAGGGATGAATTATTCAGCTTTTCTTGATTTTTTTTTTTTCCTCGAGAAACATTGATCACAGAATCAGTGATCGCCTCGATCTGCAACGACAGTCGGCCTGTATTACAGCACGCTGTCAGAACCGCCTCATCGCTTTCAGAGGCAACCCTGTCAGCTTTCCTTTTGCCTCTGTCCCGTATAGTGTACACCCGTGGCTTTCTTTCAAAGAATTCTTTTTACCCTACTGCTGCCTCTGGCTTTTGTCTCACGTTGAGGTGTCTCATCAGAACCACTTTCATTGGATCTCTCAACTGTCTCGGAGTGGGGAAGACGTCGCCTGTGTGTCAACAGTTTCAAAAGAGCCCGTGAATAATTTGTGCGCCAGGATGTAGCTGTGGTTGTGTCTGTTTGCATGGATGAGGCCTTTTTTTTTTTTTTTTTTTTTTTTCCTGGTGCGGCTCAGTGTGTGTTTCTTACTCCATCCAGCATGCTGTTTCATCCGATGCTGGGTTCCTGTGTGATGTCAGAACAGATCTATGTATGAAGTGCTGGCAGGGCCCAATTACTCTGCGCCCATAGCTGTATCTAGAGACGTTAAAGAGGCCCCTTTTGCTGGCCATGGTGTTGTGCCCTGCCTCAGACTTGGCTGGTCAGATGGTGTGGTGATCCCCTTCAAGGACACTTATTGCCCATCCTCTACTCATGTTTGCCTGAAGTTCTTCAGGCGGTTCTCCTTTAATTCAGGGGCTGAAAATCCGAGATGAGTCTGTGAAGAGCAGAGGGAGCATGTGCCTCCTCATCCTTCTCCTCCTCCTGTAGGCCATTGGGGAATGCAGCTGAGTCGCCATCTCCTCCTTCTCTTCATCCTCAATCTGCTCCGGCTCCTCCTTCCTCCACCTTCCCTCTGTTTTCTCTCACTAAGCCTCCCTTCCTCACAGACGCTGACAACCTGTGTCACTTGCCAAGGTTCACTTTCAACTCCCTGCGGAGCGTCAGCCGAGACTGTGCATGTGTGTCAGTTTTTATGCATTTAGGACAATGTATGTGTGCACATGTGTGATTTTTTTTTTTATTTCTTATTTTTTTCTTGTACAGTCAGCTTGCATGTCCTTTATTAGGCGCCTATTAGTCAAAGTTGTTGCGCGGACAGCAGCAGCACACTCGTTGATGGGATCTCTCTTTCTCTCTCTCTCTCTCGAGTTGAGATTTACGCCAGAAAGATAAAAGAGAGTGTGGCTGTCAACCACCCATCTAAGGACACACACACACACACACACACACACACACACACACACACACACACACACACACACACACACACACACACACACACACACACACACACACACGGTTACAGTCTGTGTTCCTCTGAAGTGCCTCACTTTCCACAAATCCATTTCTAAGGCTCTCTTCCTTCCATGGCTCTGTCAAAATGTATAATCCCTCATCACCTTCCCTAAGCCATCTCACATCTCTGCTTTCTGTTTTCATCTGTCATTCTTCTTTTGCATCTATTTATAACTTTTTTTGTGCGTCTGATAAGTCCTTGAAGATATTTCCATTTCCTTTGGTAATTTTTCCTTATTTTGTCGACTCCTTTGTATTTTTGCTGGTCGGCACCTTCGTGGGCGCTCCTCGCCCCTGCCACAGCCTCCTCTTCTCAAGCACTTGACTTCTTTTAACAATGAGCTCATTGTTTCATTAGCTAATCTCTCAGAAGACATGGCACAGATACGAGAGCTACTACTTCTCCAATCTCTGCTCATAGCTATAAACAAACATGCCTCATTATTTAAGCAGCACAACAAGGAAAATGAGGGAGAACGAGCACATTAACGGTTTTTACAAATGAATGATTATCTCCGCAGGTTTCTCGCAGTCATTTTCTGTGAATGCACAGCACTGAACGTGATATTGATGACTGAAGATTAATCAACAATTAGCTGCTGTGGTGTGCCGTGAGACTGTTTCTGTGTCTGCGTGCCGTGCGAGCAGATTCAGTGCCAGCGTTGTTGCTTGAGATCCTATAATTGCCTCAGAATTCTTCCTGTAATTAACACTCTTGGATAATTACGCCTCAATCCCAGACCTCGCTATTCTCACATTATTAAGCTCAGAGCGGCGAAAAGGAAGACATGCACATGAGCATGCAGACACAGAGCCGGATTAGACGGTTTTACTACTCCTTTCATTGATGGGAGGGCTGTGAGTTTCTTTAGGAAATAAAGAGAGTCCCCTCCAGTGTTTCCGTTTGTCCCACTGGTTTGCTTCTTACAAATGTGGTCGCATTTTTAGCCGAGGCTGTTTGCGACAGTCAGCCGTCCCCAAATCCAGAGCTCGCTGTCTTGGGCTGCAGCGAGATTAAAGCCGAGTGGAGGAGAGAAGGGGAAGTGGACCGGGCAGTGTGGCAGTTCCCAACGGCACAGGATTAGAGGGTGGGACAGTGAAGTAGGCCATACAAACAGGCTCAGCTGAAATATGGACAACAGACCATAACATAGACAGAGCTGGATGGCCCAGTACATTTCATCAGGATGTCATTATGCTGTAATCCCAGGCAGGCCACTGTGCTAACTGCATTTGTGTCAGACAGGGATCGTTATTGGTCAGGGACACTTGTGGACACAGCTATTATCACCTTGATTCAGAATCACAAGACTTTGATCACAAATGTGGCCTATTTTATTTTGAAATTGTTTTTGTTTTTCGCTGCAAGATTGCTTGTGTCAGTAATGAGATTCCAAAACGAAGAGTCTAAGTCAATGTTTGTCTGCATTTTAGGAAACAGACTCAGAACAAAGCTGCGAGGGATCTCGATATCCCAAAACATTTCGGCAATCTGTGTTTTGTCTTTCAAACTCTGATTATATTGTTTGTATTCATCATAGAAATACGAAGAAAGCCAAGTGAGAGCCGACTCTTCAAAATGGTAATGTGTGAGGGAGTTTGAAGCTTTTTGTCAGGTGTAAATTGTCTTCGAAGAAGCAACATTGACAAAGCCTTTCAGCTGCGGCTTTCCATACTTTAGCAAGAGGTGAAAAAATATTCAAAACACCATTTTTGTTTTTGTTTCTTGCGATTCAAATTCAGATAGTCCAATGATTTTTCCACAATATTCTATACATGTACAATACAGACAATTCAAATGGCAGTGGCCGCGAATGTCAAAAACACAATGCATTTTTCATAAAGGCCAACGATTCCGAAAAAACACATTGTTTCAAAAAACACCACGTGTTTCAGAAAACACGTCTGAGAACACAACTTTTTTTTACAAAACACAGCAATATCTCTGCCATTGCAATGCCAATGTAGATGAGGCAAGAGACAGTCCAGCAGCCAGTCCAACACAAGAAGAGGATCAGAGGCAAAAGCCAGCTTTCATTTGCATCACAGGCACCTCAACTGAAATGTAACTTGGTCTTGAGGAGGGAAATTCTTGGTACAGATTACCATGAATATTGATCTCGGCTCCCATTAACACAGGGACAGACTACATGTGTAAAATGGCCTCGAGGTTGTGAACCCTCATTTTGAAGCAGATGGACGTTTTAAGCAGCTGAGAGATTGGATGGTGAAAAAGCCTTTCAGAACTTCTCAGATGTGAAGAGATTTAATGCGGCTAACTACGTGAAATTGCACGACACACGATTAGAACGCGGCAGCATGATTCTTCGCTCCTCCAGTGAAAACGATCAGCCTGTGCAGTTCAGAGTCAGTGAAGACAGATGAAGATGAGGGAGGTGAAGGAGAGGTCAGATATGCCAGCCAGCATCATGTTACAGCAGAGAGGGACCGAAAAAGCCAGCTTCAAATTTCAAATGTACACTCATGACGGGCTTTAATGCGTAATTTTACATTGTGCTACCTCAGCTTCTTGACTAAGTGACTCAAAATGTGATTAGCATATCTGCAAGCAGCTGAGGCACGTGTTGAAGGAAACATATTGTGTCAGTATATTTAACTTATCATTACTTTTTCTACCAGGCTATCTTTAACCAAAGTGGAGTGTCTACCTCGCTCTGACTTGGATCTTAAAGGAAAGGTTTGACATTTTGGGACATTTTTGCAGACAGTGTGAATAAATAGAAGCTATTCCCAATTGAAATGTCCACAGAAAGATATTTTTCACAAAATATCAATTTAAATGACGCAGTAACACCTAATTTTAAGATTAAACACATTTAAATGAGCAGTTAAATAAACTTTGAAGCTAACGGCACCTGCAGTTAGCAGCACATAGCAGTTGTTGATATGCTGCCCCCTATAGGTTTGGAGTGGGAATTCAACAGGTGGCCAATTCTTACATATTGATCACTATAAGAATTCAATTAATGTTTATACCATCCACACCTCACAGAAATTACTGTCATGTCCGTTTGATAGAATGAAGCTAATGTCAGCAACCAGTTAGCTTGTTAGGATTGGAAACAAGGAAACAGTCAAATCAAATAAAAAAAAGTGTAATACATCAAATTGTGGTTTTACAGTGGGGTTGTGTGCTCGAGTATTTCTTGGTTTGGTGCAGTAACTTCATAGAGGACAACAAGAATCCAGGAAGTTTCATGGTTCAACTCAGTTGTTATCTTTGGATCTATAGTGGTTTCACTTTGTTTGCAGTCTTTGTGCAAGGCTAAGCTAGCAAGAAAGCAAATGCACATATTTTTCAAAATGTCAAACAGTTTCACTGTTTCCTCCCCCTCTTCAGGTCACTCCGGTGTCATAACTATGGGCGGCCACTCTGTCGCAGGGCCAGCCAACACCCCTGGCAACCAAAGTCACCTCCACAGTTTACAGTATGTGTTGTCAGTAGACAAGCTGTGTGTGTTTCAGTGCAGACATTTCTGTGAACTTCTCTACTTGTGAACATGTGCTTTGAAGGTGAAAAGCCTCTGCAGATGGTGTCCACTTTTTTGTATCTGAAGTTTCGTCTTCTTTCGTGAACTTCTTTTAACTTTTTAGGAGTCTCATAACGTTGTCTATTTCAGTTGAGTTGAGCTTAGCGAGCGTGGTCTTTGGGCTGTCTTGTCTGTCATCATCAGTCGTCTTGAATTACTGTAGCTGTTCTCCAGAACTGTCAACATCAACCAGCTAGAGGCATTCTGTGTCCCGTGAGCGACTTACATTTTCAGCTTTGGTTATGTTCATGCTTCAGATCTGATTTAAAATATGGCGAATTGATTTGTTTCTTTGAACTTGTCACAGATGCAGCAACAACCAAAGACACATTTCTTGTGTATTAGATCCACTACTCACAAAAAGATTATCTAAATGGATGATTAAATAAGTAATAAAAACAAATCTATCTTTTGTGATGGATCCTTCTGAATTGTTTGCCGGCAATGAGTGAAAAAGGAGTTGGTTACATCACTGAGAAGTTGGAGGTGCAACCCTTCATCAAAACTTGTTCAAATACTCCCACAAACTGAATAAAACTACTCATGATATATTTACAACTGATCTGATTACCATAGTTTTGCTCTGAAGATGCATTTTGATAAGTAATAGCGGCGCTAAATTCACTAAAAACGTTGTTTTTAGTAAATTAATACAGCACTGTACAGATAGTTTGCATCTAATCTTCTATAAAGTGTACCAGGTACCATCGGTGTTGCCACAAGCTTTTACTTTGGTGGGGAAATTGCGTCACCAGCAAGACTGATGAAGTTAGCAACTAGTTTGTTCGATTACGGCTAATGAGACAAATATTTAATTCAGGAGTTGATAGAGACCAAAAAACAAAGCTAAAAGGTGGAGTGAATATCCATCCATCCATCAGATGGCCAGATACACAACCAAAAATGAATGATAGTGCTCCGTATCTGTTTTACATCACTTTAAATGGTGATATATCGTGTTGACAGCTCGGTTTCACTGCGTCCGAAATTACTTTATTTTAGGTTTAAGCTTCAGTAGTTTCCATTTGGTTTGGTGAGTGCGCTCACTAGAGGACTGAGCAGTTTGACTCTCTTGTGGTCATGTGACCGAGAGTTTAAATGGCTTCAATTGGAGAAAAAAAACGACGTTTGAGCTATAAAAGCCTTTGCTAGCTATGCTTGGACACTCTCCAATTAGGCTTTTGACGGTTCATGTTAGACCGACAGTGACTCAGTCAGCTGGTCCCCCCTCTTGAGCATTGCGGATGGACAGCTGTAGGATCTAATATGATGTGAAATACGCTGACTCCCAGCTATCCGCTCCATCTGTCTTCCCGCTCATAACAAGTGCCGCTCTCACCTGGGACCTTCAGAAGTAGGGAGGCGGATCTGCCCACTTCCATCAGCGCTTTTCAGAGACCTCTCTTCCTGGTTTATTACACGGACAGAACTTTCTCCACCTCGCTGCTGTCGAGCGATGAATTATGAATAGATGTGAATCCAGCAGCAGCAGCGCCGCGCAGGCCTCAGGATTGCTTTCAATTTGCACACCGCTCCACTTGCTCCCTCGCAGACTCGTGCTGCTAGTTAGAATTCTTTCTCAAGGGACCGTGAGGGCAGTATTAGATTGCTGCCTGCAACTCTAACTTCGCCAATCACGTAAGAAGTTTGAGAAATGAATCTCTATAGATAACTCAGTGCTTGTATATAATTACATGATGAGCGCTCCACTGCGTTTGACTCCGACATGACTGGCATCGCCGCTTACGCGTAGATAACATTTCTCACTTTCCTCTGGAAGGACAGGGAAGGCACAGCGTGACCCCTCTCAGATAGGCGTTGACTCCAGATAACTGGTTGTAATTGGCCTGGTTGATGAGCAGGCAGCAGGCAGTGAAAGGGAAGTAGAAAGGACAGGGATCCTCTTAATGAAGCCAATGAGAAGGACATGGACTGCCTGCAGGCTTCAAGAAGGATTAGAGCAGGCTCCAGCAGATTTAGGCTTATGATGCTTCAACCTTGAGGGGCTGGAAAAGGACAAGGAAAGTGTCAGAGTCAGAATTCACAATGAGAGTTTACGTCTTTTACAGTCTAATACGTGCAATACTCCTGTTTGTGCCCTCCTCTGATCTTGAGCTGCTCTCCATGCAGAGATGTTGGTAAACAGAGGGATTTTTCTGAAGGTCAGTGTCCCCAAGACACTAACCTTTAAATACAACTCACACACATTCATCCGCAGGTTGAGGACAGTGTGTGAATATGCATGCCTCGCTCTTTCTGCATCTCTTTGCATTCATCCGTCTCCACATGTGGATTGGAACACGTAAAATCTCTGTGTGTTTTTCTGCGAGTGTCTGTGTGTGTGATGATGCGAAACGTGCGATGCCGGCCTAATATGTCCCAGCTCTGCCTCTCTGGACGTGGCAGCGAGTGTGAGAGCGACGGCGAGTCGAGCCAGTTGGCATGAAAAGAGCCTGGGCTGGAGTGATGGCTGGTGACATGGCAGGCAGGCCAGCCAGGCGGGAAATAGATGCCAGCGGAGATACTGATCATGCTCACCTCCACCTCTTGATGACTTTGTATTTCTGGCACTTGCCTCCGTGCCATCTATCCGAGTGTAAACTGCAAAGTGCTTTTTTTTGATGTGGATAAACAGATGTAGTTGTGCACTTATGGGATAAATGATTGTAAATTGAGGGGTCACAGTCATATTCAGGGCTCCTCTGTGTTTCGGGATTAAAGTTGGCCGCTAACACTGCAGCTAGTCGTTTAAGCTTGCGAAAATGATTCTTATTAACCGCTGACATGACATAGCATTCATGCATAGATAGAAAATCACTTCTCTACGGGTAATTGTGTTTGAGACTGGAGTCTGCCTCTTGATTTATTACCTCTAACTTTTGTACGGGAAAACTGCGCTGCGCTGATTACCCAGTATTTGCTTATAATGCCGTAAGCACTGGGGCCGGATGATGAATTGTCATTATTTGTACCAATTTACAGCTGCAGGGGTTTACTGTGTCTGAACTAATTGGGAAGGAGGGAAAACAACAGAGGTTCTCTGTATTAAATTGCCCCCAGTTCTCTTTCAGCAGCATAATGTAAATAAAAGAGAGAATTATACAGTTATGGGCTGAACAGGTGCCATGCCTACTGAAGCAATCATGGCTGAGGAGTTGACAACCAGCTATTTGCTCCAAAGTTATGAGAGTCACACAGTAATGGATGTTTCCAAGTCATTACATTCAGTATTTGATCAGGGGGCTTTCAAGGACACAAACCTCGTAGTTGAACGATCCCCGACGCTGATTTTTGCTATCCTATCAATGTATCAGTAGTTGCCAGACACAGTCAAGGCAGCGCCCGAATAACAAATTCTATGTTATTTCCCTCCATTTTTAAAAACAGTCCCAAAAGATTTGGACAAGGAAAAGTGAACATTTTGATCTGTTCACTGAGCACAAACAATCCGTCCTTTCTGCCAATTCGCCAATTAGGTCCAGTCTTTCCTGGTGGTCTGTCACTTCTCATCCCTGCTGAAGTCGTGCCAGTAGCCTCAGAGGCTGCCGGGGGGAGGGAGACTGCTGGTTGACTGACACACTCTGATCATGGGGGCTTAAAGAGAGGATAGCCATTTAATAGGCTAGCTGCCAGTGGCAGCTTGTCCTCATGGCGAGCTGGATGAACAGGCAGACGAGCGGTTGACCGGTGCCGTCGTTCCACTGCGACACCCATATCGCTGTGACCCTAAGCGAAGGACAGCGAAGCCACAAGTGTTCTTAGATGTCTTCATATCGCCATTATTTTTTGTTGTTGTTTCGTGTCAAAATGTCATGGTGTTAATTAAAAGAAGTGACACAGACACTTCTGAAATGACAGAGATAATTGCTGTTTCAAAAGGGACAGCAGGCATCGCTTAGAGTTAGATAACAAGATGGCTTCCACTCTCGTGTCTATCTTTTAATGTCATGGCTGTCAGTGCTTACTCACTTTGAAAGAACAACTATAGAGGAGTCCAGGCAGATGAAAATACACAATTAAAAGCAACTAGAAATAAGCATTTAAAAGTTGGGTTTTTTTATATAACGTTTTCCAAGGTTTTCTTTCCCAGACAGCAGTTTGTTAACATTTAGAGTAACATCAAGAGATTGGACATGTTAGCTACTGGAAGGAGGGTAGCTTATTTTTATTTTTTACTGTAAGCTAGTTGGCAACGGATGCATCAACTGTGTGTTTGGGTGTGAGATTTGTGTTTGTATTCAACTCAGTCTCTGGATTTCATAGAAAGACGTGAAGCTTCTGGTGAGTTCCGAGGTCATTCAGAGTCCAGCTTGCTGTTACCAGTCTCTGGGCAAAAAGGTAATAAGAGATTTTTCTTCCATAATGTTGAACTATGCCTTTTAAGTTACCTGCTCAACCGGTACCAATTGTATTGACTTTATCCATTCAGTAAGATTTAAGCCTGAATGTGACTTCTGGGCGTAACCTCATGCTTTCTCTCACAGCAAAAGACAAACTATTATCGACCTAATGGAAAAGCATTCAGTTCTATAATATCTGATACATGATGCGAATCATTAATGTATGAAATTGGATTTTTTAATCATCATTAGTCTATTTACTGTGAGCTCTCAAGTCTCATGAGGCCTCGAAATAAATAAGCAAGGGATAAATAAGTCGGCCACCCACGTAATAGGCCTAAATTGATGGAGCACAGTAATGGATTACTGTTACAAAACGTTGCTAATGAAAATGTGTTGGGTCATGTGCTGATACAACACACTGCTCAGGGCTCCAGAGCCTAGACTGGCACCACCAGTGTGTGTGTGTGTGTGTGTGTGTGTGTGTGTGTGTGTGTGTGTGTGACTGGGGGAAAGAAGTGTCATCCTGCATTACAGTGACAGCCAGTGGCCCCTGAAAGAGTGGCATCGAACTTAATGTTCTTTTGAGCCACAGATCCTGTTGTATTAACTCAGACTGACTGTGCCAGGATTGGTTGTAACTGTGTGGGCGTGTTTGTGTAGAACCCCCCCAATATTAGTTTCAACCTTCAGCTGTGAATATGCCTCTGTACAAAGTGATAAAACAGTAACCAGCTCAGACCCTGTCCTCACAGTGACTTAACAAAAGCTATTACAGACCCGGCTTGTCTGTTTTCTGATATGACTCAGATCGGATGATTTGGATGATGAAGAAACTTGGAATAATAAAAACTGAACAGCATTGTAATCTGTACTTTGAAGCTTTCATTCAGATTATGTGCCCAGACATAATATAAGCAGACATAAGAATAAGCTCCCACTACACTACTTCATATTTGCGATGTAAGAAGAGGTTATAATTTTACTGTCGGGCTAAAGTTTCATAAAAAAAGAGTTTTCTTTTCATTCAACCATGTGCAGTGTGTATTTTATTTTATTTGTTTACTTACTTTCCCAAATGGAAACATGTCTCAGACGCAGTGCATTCTGGTCTGATCTAGTTACCGTTATTGGAGAAAGTGGTAGCTGTAATGATTCGGCAGCTCAGTGTTCATTTAGTATCGATACTGGATGGCGGGTCTAACACCTTGTTCTCTTATTCCAAAGGAACCGAGAGCCTGAAATGTACTGGTGTAATTTAATGTAAGGCCTCTTCTAAGAGAACGAAATGAATCTGAGGATTTTTCTGCAATTGAACCTGGCATCAAATTTCTGATGCAGTTTTGATTCAGTTTGATTCAAGATGATGCAAAGATTAAAGGATAAGTTCAACCAAAGATGAAAATTCAGTCATTATCTACTCACTCCGATGCCGATGGAAAGTCAGGTGATGTGTCGGAGCACGCAAAATATTTCTGGATATATTCAAAAACACTCACCTGGGCAAAAACGAAACGGCAGTCATTCAATGCTGCTTTAGATACAACGTTGTTGACACAGCCACACGTGAAATAGTTATAAGCCTCAAGACTATCGCCTTCATTTGGCTAGCCATGTACTAGAAGGTCTGCAGGACCAAGTAATTGCTGATATTGATCGTCTCCACGGCAGGCAACTCGGTCAGTCTGTGTAGTGTAGAGATCATAATCCAATGTGTCTAAAAATGTTCTGATGATACCTGCCGCGTGCAGGTCCATCTAAGGCTTTAACGTATTCACATGCCTCCATTCCCAACAGTTCCCCGCCGGTGTTTTTCACTTCCTTCATCGGGATCACGTGGCTGCAAACAAGCTATTAAAATGTATATTGAAATTGTCCTCGTATAATGCATTCACATTCATTAGTGTGATTAATGATCTCATTAGTGCAGATGGTATATTTAGAATATGATGGAGATTATCGCCTCTTTTTCATGTTTGTCTTTTTTGTCTTTAAAAGGACAAATTAAAACGTGACAGGAGTTTATTATGTATAAACAATGGAGGTCAGGTCTGTCACTTATGAATGGAGAGAGGCAGGTTGTGGCATCTTTATGTGTCAGACCTCAGTTGAAACTTAAGACACTGCACGAAAGTTAAGCTTTATGCTGCAAAGTCGTTTTATCTCCATCAGTCATGTAGTTAGGGGAGTATCATGTGATTGTCCCTCTTTGTCTTTGTACACGCGGCTGCAGCTCCAGGTAAGGTCAAAGTCTCTGTGTCAGTGGGACATGACCATGCAGAATAACATCCTCAATTATTTAGCTCCTGTTTCGTAGAAGGCTTTGCATCCATAAGCCCTGAAACGGTTCTCTCTCATTAAATATTCATGGCACATGGCAAGACACATTTCTTAATCACCCCTTTTGTGTCCTTTGGTATCACTGTTGCTGCTTTGCATAGGAGAGAAGTGCAATTTAAGAATCTCACTGTAATCCATTATTACAATTAAAGTCCCATTTGGCACTCTTTAACTAGTATTTCATATCAATCTGCATGCTCTGCTAAGGTGTAATGGCAAATTCCGTCATATCTGATCACTCCATTGCGGCAGTTTCTATTGTGCAGGGCCCCGAGGACAAATCCACATTAAATAAGTGGACTGTTTGCACACAATGCCCCTCATCCATCTTCTGACTGCTGCTGTCACCTCAGTGTGGTCAAATACTTACACATATACAGTATACTCATGGTAATACACACTCCTTCCTCCTTCCCAACTGCACATTCTCACAGCACAGGTGGTCACACTCCATGCCAGCAACCCCAGCTTTCTCTTCTCCACCCAGAGATGGGTGTCCTTGCCTGTGGATGGCACAGCCCTGCCGGTGATAACGATCCATCAAGCAAGGTGGAAGTTTCAGAGGTCGTTAAACGGAACAAGCAACTCAGTCTTTTCTCTTTCTCTCTCTCATCAGGTGAGCGTGAATGTGTGTAATGGCCTGTGTGAGTATGTGTGTGTTCCCTGGACCGTGCACTGCCAGGGGCGTCAGGGTCTCCGTACACGGATTGATGGATACCGGTGACGGCATCCCCCGGTGTAAATGAGTAATGTGTGCTCTCTCTGGTGGACACACATACCACACAAACAAACACACACGGGGGAGAGAGAGAGAGAGAGAGGTGAGTGTGTGTGTGCTTATGTAAAGCACAATGAGTGGGCATGGTAGAAATGAGTGAGTGCAGCCATTTGAGGAGTTTTTATGGATGTTATGCTCCGGCCTGTGTGCCTTTTCTGGAGAGCGCTCGACTACACCTACGCACTCTCAAACACGCTTCCTGCTCATTTGTCAGCTGTGTCCTACACCTGCAGCATGATTATCCGTCTCACCCTCGTCTCTGCTGCGGTTGATTTTTCCAGGCCCTTACATGCTATACATAACACACACACACATTTATACAGATCTATATATTCTACCTCCTATCGAGCCGTACACACTGAGGTTCTTGTGATGTCTCTTTCCAAAATGTTAAAGAACAAGTCTGTGGATATTTTATTTTTTGTAGTGAGCGAAATTAATCAATAAGTATCCATGTATCCAAAGCCCTATATAGCTTATCCCATTGTGCAATATAGCACCATTGTTGTCCTGACACTATAAAAAGCACATCAGTGAGCCCCATTGTTGCACTGGCTGACATATTTTTCCCTTATGATTAACATGGGCACTGTAGTATATTTTAAATCCATCCCACACACTCACACACGCCGCTGTCAATAATGATGAGAGCACAAAATGTGTACTGATCCTCAGCTGCAAATAGATCCTGACAAATGCACCGTTTGCTCCTGTGTGAGTAACATTTGTTACAAAACGACAGTGCACAGCTCGTTTTCATAAAAAAAAAAAATGTTAAAGGCATGTACAGTAGGGGTTTGGACACAAGTCGTTTATTCACAAACAATTTGGCCACACCCAGTCAAACCGAGCCTAGTGCTGCTTTGCTATTCCATCACCAGTTTTACTGCGCCAAGTTGAGCCCAGACACGCCGGCAGTGGACCTGCTCTGGAGTAGGGCATAGCAAGGCCCGCCCAACTTCCAAATGGGCTGCGGTAAAGTCTTGTGACTGCAACCAACCCATAACAAGCACCCACCCCCTCGAATCAATACTCACCTCATGTCTGTGCAGGAAACCTGAGAGAAAGACATTTTGTGTATTTGGCTCTCAGTACTTTTGTAGCGTCTAACTGAATCTCTTTAGTTCCATTCATCCTGTTTGTTCTTTCAAATATCTGCTGTGCTTTACTGTTCACTTTCTGCTGTTGCAGGAGTCATGTTTAGTTACTGCTGGTGAAAACACAATGTTTCAATGTAACTCTGCTTCATAATTAAAGCTTTCAAATTACCACATAACGGTGGGCTTTTATTGTGAATATGTTATAGCTAGGGCTGTCAAATGATTAATTTTTTTTAATCGCGATTAATCGCATTTTGTCCATAGTTAACTCACGATTAATCGCAAATTAATCGCAATTTTTTTGACACATTTTTTTCTGTTCTAAATATATCTTAATGTATTTTTTTCATGCTCTTAATACTTTAAAGACACTTCTCTCCTCCCAGAAGTTCACTTATGTACCTGTCACATAAGTGAAAAAGTACTTCAGTTATTGAATATTTCTCCCAATAGAAATTCCCCCAAATTATGCCAAAGCACATTTTTTCCAAACAAAAAATTGTATAATGACCAGCAGGAGACCACTGATGTGTGGAGTGATTTTGGTGACACTACACTGAATAATAGTGAAGTTATTGAATATTATTTGTTGTATCTCTTTTCGGTGTTGCACTTTGTGGACGGTCCCTGTGCCCTCGTCTCACAGCCAGCTGACCATAGAGACCAGAGTTAATGTCCAGACGCTCGCTTTGACGAAAATACGATGTAGCTCGTTGCCTTCCTTATTACGGTAGTACAGAGTCGTTGTTTGTGTTTTAACAATTTTTCGCTTATGAGTTATTGATCCGGGAAGTTCGAATCAGTGAATATATTTTCAACTTTACCGAACTAAATCATGCCACATAAGTCAGTTACGCATCATATCAAAACTGGCTGAGCTCGCTTGCGTACCTGTACTGTAAGTGTTGTTATTCAGTTTTGAGATGCTGCCGCTGTTTCACAGGAGATCATCGTGATGATGAGACTCCACCTGCACGAACCGCTGACTCACAGAAGTTACTGTGAGTGACTACTGTGCACTCGAGTGGCTGTAATTCAAGGCAAGAACACGGCGCTGACCGGGCCAGGAGCATAAAGCCCACCGTGTTCTTCCCGAACAGCCAACCCTGCTTCTTCTTCTTCTGAGTCCCTTTCTTATTCTTCTGCCACCGTCTGGATCAAGAGTACAGGTGCCACTGACGGCCGTAAATCATACAATGCGCGTTTCTTTTTTTTTTTTTATACCGAGCGTTAATCGCGCGTTAAAAAAAATAACGGCGTTAAGAGGATGTTGCGTTAACGAGTTATTAACGCGTTAACTTTGACAGCCCTAGTTATAGCAAATGAAATGTGTTTGTAACTGAATTAGTGGAGCCGCTTTGGTATTACTGCGAGGATCAGGACAAGCGCATCATTGATTTGAGACACACCTTCAAGCAGGTAGCCCAGTAGCGGTGGAAAAAAACAAAAACGAGTGCCATGGGGAACAAATCAGGAACACAGAGGACACACAAGGACAAACTTTAAAAGACGAACCAGGTGAGCAGGAAAATGGGTGGGAAAAAAGATAAACCAGGAAGTGCAAAGTAAAAACATGACACCTGAGGATATAGTCTACAAAATAAAACAGGCAGTGACAAAACCAAAAGCCAACAAACTATGACATTGCCTGAAGTGTGAAAGCAAGGCGGATAAGATTACATTTGACAATTAACACTAGTCTTTGTTTTTAATCAATAAACAGTTGTCAAATAGCATCAATGTACTGGGGCAGGAAAATAATGTTACCAGTAACCCTCGTGTAGCTGCAGCCCATCATATGAATCACCACTCACTCACATACACACACACACACACACACACACACACCAGCAGACACCATTTTTGGCTTATTACAGAAGCCTCATGCATACATTAATGGGGTATGTTCGTGTTTAATGTGTAAGATTCAGCCGAGCATCAGCAATGTCCTCTATCTGATCCGGTCCTAATGTCCTCATGTTGAAACATGCGGGGGCCTGACGATCCATTGTTTTGAATAGCAGAGGCCAGTGTTTGCATAAGGCCCATTAGCTTAATTTGCTGTCTTTCAGGCCCTAATGGCTTCTGTTTAAACAAAAAGACACTGTAGAGGAGGTGAGGGTGAAGTAAAGGTAGTCTAAGGAATAAATTATGCAGCAGTTTGAGCAGGAAGAGGTGGCGAGAAGAGGGCCAGAGAGGTGGCAGTGCATCTCACTGAACCCCCCCTTGCCCCTGCAGCTTTACAGCCCACTCCGCCATCTAAATATGGCTCTGTTGCTATATAACCTACACTTGGCTTTTTTTTTCTTTTTTCACACTTGTCTCGCTCCCTCCCTAACTCACCGCAGTGTTTGGATGGTAATTGGGCAGTGGTCAGAGATCACATGAATTCCGGGTCACCCGCTCTGCCATCTGTACTTCACAGAGTCTGAGCGCAGGAGGAGCCTCGCTGACTGAAGCTGTACAGAGGAGGCAACCTAATGAGGACTGGGTGACTAATCACGGGTGATTGCTGAAGTTTGTACTCCAAATGTAATTAAGAAAACATCAACATTATCATTTTTTAATTTTGTGGCATAAAGATCAGAAATAAAAGCCTTCAGCCACACACGCTGCTCTGTGGGACTATACTTGGGAACAGCGTAACACTTTATGATAACATAACATTTGCATGCTACAGTAACACCAATGACAATGCTAACACGCTAATGTTGTTAGCCGTGTTAACAATGTTGTGGCGTGTTAGCCATCTTGAACACTGAACAAAGGCTTATCCGATTGGTAGGGGACCCTGGGGCCGTATATGAGAAAGTCTGATATTGGTGTTTAATAATAAAGATTAAAGATGAGTTGAATGCACAAATAGTTTTGGGTCAGGTTAGGATCATGGCTCTGCTACTTAGTATTACTCTTGCAAAGGTATTTCCAGATGAGACGGGAAACTCGGGAACAAGAACAGTGCAGAATGGAGAAATGTGAAACACCAAAGCTAGTGGCACTAAGCAGCTGCTATAGAAAGATCAGAAAGAGACTTGAACAACAGTTCTGTGAGTGCTTTAAAATGACATTATAAGAACATTATATTCCAAATCGCTTCTATAAGCTCGGGACTACAGACTGCTTACTGTGTACAGAATATTTGATTCTGGCTTTTTTTTTTTTGCACACAAGCAATGAAAAAAAATGTATAATGTTGTAGCTGTGAGAGTTCTCTAAAAATGCAGTATTATAGCGTTCCTAAATGTTTGAAATAGAAATCTGTTTGCGAGACCAGAGAGGATTTCTGCACTGTGGCTTTAACAAAGCCAGAAACATCCCCTCTGTCAGTATTTGAATGCTACATGACGTGTCAGCTAAAATTTGTATCACAATGTAAGTGTGAGCGGCAGCTTCAAGCATCACAAGAGCAGCCAACAACAGTGTGAAGCCATCTTTGATTTGTGCTGGAGTTCTGCCTTTCTATTCACTGTCACGACAGCAGTTTTTAGGTCTCTCTCTGTCATACCTACTGACGGATTCAGACGTTTTTACCTCCAAAACATGGGGCACAGAAACATATGTTGGAAATGTAAAACTTGGCCCTTTTGATGGTGCCCTTTTGATAAAAATTCAGCTGTCACATTTAGAGAGGTCTATAGTACAGCCATTAGAGACACAGTCTTCGCTCAAGTGCCTTTTTCACAGCAGGCATTTTGACAGGTCACAGCCTGCACTGGGAAAGGTCTATTAGCCTCCCAGCTCAATACGATCTGGTTCTGTGCCTTTTAAGTAAAAGAACTTTTACATTTTCATGCACTCGAAGGCCACAACAAACTTGCTGACAATCCTGGCCGTGTCTCTTTAAGCCCTTTGGCTTTTCCAAAGTCATTACGTAAACGATTTTTCAGTCTGTTGACAGCTGAGAAGTCCAAATATATAAAGCTGGTGTGGCTGAAAGCAGAAGACTCTTAATAGAAAGAGAGAAAAAAAATACGTGTTTCAATTCAATTCACCCCCATGTGTGTAAATATTGAGGCATTTCCAGAATAGAACATTACTTCAGGCAGTCAAGCTTTTTTTCAAACAGAAAATACTGGATGAGCAAATGTTGCCTGGCAACCAAAATTACAAGATAAAGGAAATGGACCTCTCTCCTCATGTTACTGGACGATTGCAAAGTCTGTTCTGACAGTGATTTCATATATAATTCATCTGTTGGGCAATGACAGACATTAGCCGTCTGTCTTTTCTCACAGTTTTTGGCAGGTAAGAGGAAAGAGGGCTGAAATGATACAGACACAGCAGGCAGAGTTAAGGTACAAAATAATGTTTGAAATAATACAGCAGCTCCATAGCTATCTGTGAAATGCATGAAAACACCAACCTAGATATTAACTGATGAGCTAATGAGCAAAATGAACAGCAGCTGTGTATGCAGGTGGTTGATACAGAGACGTTCTGGTGAGGTCAGCACACGGAGGCGGGGATGGAAGTGGAGTTTGAAGCAGGATATGCTGTCGAAGCTGATCGAGGCATTTGAGTTTATATCAGAGCTGCATATTGATTCTGCCTCGAAGACATAGCTGGTGTAGTTCGGTCTGGTGAACATCCTCTGACTTCTTTTTTACATAACTGAACTTTACTGAATGTTAGACTCTGCCAAGAATGTCACCTTTATCAGATGAACCAGCGAACAAATGTGGGAGCACTGATGAGACACAAGGAGTAAATGCAGGACTTAGAAAGGCTCTGAATGCAGAAGAGACACAAGGAGGTTAGACAGAGGAGCTTAAAAGAGGGAAACATATTGTCTAATGATGCGTGTCCACAGGGGCATTTTTTTGGACCTGCTGACACGCAACGCTTCCCAGCTTTGCACCCTTTGCCAACACAGGCTACACCCTCTGACAACCACGCAAACACTTGCCGGCTGCGCACGATTCAATGAACGCCATTTTGGTCTGTCTGCTTCCGGTTTCAAAACCAATCGAACATGGTGGCTTGTTTGGAAACTTTGGGTTTGTTCTGAATTGCTTACTACTACATTTCTACTTTAAGTATGTACTTCAGCTGCCCTTACACAGTACATACTAGTGTATGCAGAAGCATACAATTGGGACACACTAGTTTGTCATGACAATGAGCCTTGAACTTTGACCCCCTTGGTTTTTCTTATTTTACTGAAATAGTTCTCTGAAATGAGTTTCTGACAGCATTTTAGACTAGATAGAAGCCATGCTGTTGGTGAATTTGTCTCATTTTGATTTGACAGAGGTAACTTTTTATAGTCTCTCTTTATATCTCTCAAAGCATGACGCAACCAGAATGCATGGGAAGGATCATGTTGACACGTATCATAAACGAACAGTCTTTCAACGTAAAACGTAAAATAACTAAACTAAGACATAGGATCGTGACATATGTACACCCGCAAGAATTTGTCTTTTTGGAAGCGCAAATGAAACATGAGGACTTTGTGAAAGTGTTTGAGTCCCTTCCTGTGTCCTGTCACCTGCATCAGCTGAAGGTCAGCGGGGAAGAGCACACAGAGTTGTGCTCCTGCTGCGTAATCAGAGATTACAGCCGTTATTTTTGACTGCAGTGTACTACCAGGTAACAGTAGCCTCTTGGACAGCAGCTCTGTGTGGAGCTGCCGGGGGGATTACGCTGTATACAGTAGAGTGCACACTACTCAATCCACCTGCTGTTGACCTGTGGTGCAGTAGCTGGCCGGGGGGCCTCTGGGCTCATTAGCGAGTGACTGCTACAGATACTGGTTTCAGAATGCCAGCCATGTGACTGACGTTTTTAAATGTGGGGTGGAGGAAGTTTGTGGTTTTCTGTTTCACTCACTGGCCCCCTGATGTTGATATCTTAAACTGTTGCAGAAGCAGGTTCACGCTACAATTTTATATAGTTGGCTGCATGCGCCAAAGACGTGCGGATGTGGCTGAAATGTCACAACATGAAAAAGCTTGACATAAGTCAACATGCTTCTCAAGGTGGAAGGTTAAAGTCCGTGAAACCATGCAGACAGTCTGTCAAAATATCGATCTAACTTGACCTTATCCAAGATTATTAGTGCATGACTTTGCTGATATTGAAAATTCACGGTCAGATGTTGAGGTATCTTAAAGTGCAGGCTGTGTTAGCATTAGCGACAATCTAGATGCACTGTGTGAATGTCTCGGTGGTGGCAAGGGGTGAAATTGTGCTCCAGCACTGTTACGCCTCTGGAGGTAGTAACGTTACATGACCAAACAAAAGAAATGTAGTAACGGTCTTTGGCGACTTATATGAGGTTTAAGGTGGAGATGCTTGGCTCTATGTGAACAACCAACGGCGGAGAATGCGGCGTCTCTGTGTGAAAGGGGCTCGTGCCTCAGCTGTCATTTATAAAGCCTGAACTGAAACCTGCAGGCTGCCTCTGGGTGGAGAAAGAGCTCTTGCTTTTACCACTGGGCCTTGCTAGACCTTCAGTGACCGACTGTGAAAGGTGTCAGGCTGCTGTGTCTACCACTGTGTCCTTTGTGATACTTCTAATGAGTTTGTAAAAGTCAGACATTTTCATATTTAGTGTCTCCAAGTGATTTTTAACAATGTTCTCCTCATTTAAAGCTTGTCTGCTATCAGACAGCTCTGCTCACATTCTCAGATAGTTAATTTAATTCAATGGCAGTTCGGCTAATGGGAATATTCATCTCTGAGCCAGGGTGAATCATAAATTAGAACATGTGTAGAGGTGAGGTACATTAAATGAGTTGTTAAATCATCTGTAACAGAAGCAGGTGGGAGTTTAAAACCCTTTAACACTGTTAGTCTTCCTCCATATACCAAAACGCCTCCAATCTTGTGACTTACTTTTGATTGTGGGGGTTTAGTGTATGACTATGTGTGTGTGTTTCTGATGGGTTTTTCTCTAGTGTGTATATTGTATTTTTTTTTTTTCAAAATGTAGGCCCACAGTGCCGCATAGTTGTGAAAGCCTACATATTTGAATTGTCTGATTCATGGGTGTTTTTAAATCAGTTGTGTGACTTTACTGGTTCAGGTGTGATTCACAGTTTGTTGAGTGCTGTCACTTTGTAGTGTGACCTCAGGTTAGTACTGAATCCACTGACATCTTTGAAGGTGATTTAAGATGCCATACCGCTAACAGCCACTAGATGTTGACACTTAAATTACACTAACGTGTATCATGGTGGCGATTTTGGAAATTTGATGGTCTCAATAATATCAGAGGACGACCTTCACTCAGCTGTCATGGAGGTCTTTTTGTGTTTTCTCAAGATTTAACTTTCAAACTAAATTTTTTTTTTTAGCATTGTTCCATTAATGCTAGGACACCTCAACTGCTTTTTATAGAAGGCCCAAAATTTAAATGTTTCCCATTGACCCAAACTACAGAATGCAGAGTTGACCACAATTGTCCACAATAGTGTGGACATGAACATAACATTGATTAAAATACCACATTTTATAGAATTATGGGCCAAAAAACGGATTGCTCGAGATGTGTCAACCAACCTATTTACATGTAAGATGGTCTCACCTTTTGTCTTTAAAATCGCCTGATGAAGGGCTTTGTAACAAACCGGTCTTGTTTAATTTTTCCTGATTGCAAGTGAAGTGGAGAGTGCGGGAGAAAATGTTTTGCCCAGATTTTGTTGATCCTCTGTCTGTGACCTGTGGATAAGCAGGTGTGCAAAATGTTTGACTTTGAAAAATAAAATGATGTGACCTTTTTGCTGGGAAGCATGTTCCCTGACGTCTGGAACATATGATCTGTGCACTGGGGCCTACAATACTTGGGTTGTGAAACATTCCACCTTTATCCAAAAATTAACAGGTTTATGATTTTGATATTGCACTTAGCTATATTGTGAATTTGATAGTAGTTTAATTAATTGTATATCTCTACGTCTATTGTAATATGCGTGTCCAGTAAGCACACCCATGTAAGTTTAGTGACATAACCAGCCCATACTGTAGGTCAGGGACCTCCGGATGTGCGAACCAGTGACAGTCACAGGAGTCAGGACCTTTTAAAGCGCTGTGTGCCTCACCACTCAATTAAACTGATGATATAGAATATGTTTTCCAGAGTTACTTTCCATCTCACTAGTTGGTATTTCACAATGGGCTTATAAAGGGATTACCATTCTGCTGCCAACATCCAGCAGCAGACGGCGGAGTGGTGAGAGAGGAATTGTTCGTGTGTGTGTGTGTGTGTGTGTGTGTGTGTGTGTGTGTGTGTGTGTGTGTGTGTGTGTCCTTGTGTGTCATATGAAACCCATAGGCAGGTCAGGCTAGGCGGGCTCCTCTCATGATAAGCCTCATGCCTCAGAGACTTATGCAGATGATGTGATGGACCGACTTATTGTGATGCACTGAGTCGTAGCCTTCTGCTATGGTGAGTGACCTTGTCAGGCGTTCACTCCAAGACACTGTATACTGGATGTACTGTGCTACATATCTGTCGATTAGATTGCTCATATTTTATTCAACCAGTTTACATGCTGGTACTTTCTTCTACAGAAGAGTAAAAGTCAGTATTCTGCTTCACACCGCATAAATGGACCATTTTGTGGCGCTGTTGGCCGTTAAAGGCTTCTGAGAGCCGGCAATTGTTTTCCTTTTTCATGCATTTTAAAGTGTCTCACATGAGTTCTTATGAATACAATAGATTTTCAATGTCCCTTTTTCTCTTTTTTCATTTACAATGCATGAAATAGCTAAAGACCAAAACAACCATCAGATATTAAATTGACTCATAAGCTATTAGGGGACTTTTCTGTGTGTTTGCTGGCATATCATTTTAAAACCTGACTGTCTGCGAGGCAGAGGCGACCATTGCAAATCAAACTGTTTCAGCTGAGTACAGACCTAGTCCTCGGAGGATTATCTTGGAGCAAGCTTTAATTTCACTACTGTGTCGGGTCAATTAGAGTTTGTAATTGTAATTCCACTCATTTAGAGTGTTTGATCGCAGCTGTTGAAGGGGAATTGGGTTTCATTAATTTGTCTCACTGTCTGTTTCTTTGTCTCTTGCTTCTCGTTCTTTGCCCCCTTCTCTTCGCTTTGCTTCTCCCCATTCTGTCTCTTTTCTCAGGTGTCTGGCCCAGTGATTCAACCCAAGAAAGGAGCAGGAGAAAGCAGTAGAAATGGGGGTGAGCCTGGGCAAGGATGTCAGCTGGCTACTGCCGTTTCTGTTTTTGCTGCTGATGATCACGGTATCACCTGCCCAGGGTCAGGCATGTCCCCAGCGTTGTGAGTGTATTACAAAACTGAAGACTGTGTCCTGTTATGGCAAACGTCTGTCCACACTGCCAGACGGCATCCCAGCAGACACCAAGATCCTCGACCTGAGTGGGAATAAACTTCGCTGGGTGGAACATGGCGACCTGCTTCCATATCAACGTCTTGAAAAGCTGGACCTGAGTGAGAACATGATCAGCGTCCTGGAACCGAACGCTTTTTCTAGTCTTCAGAACCTGCAGTCGCTTTCGCTGAGGGGTAACCAATTGAAACTGGTCCCTATGGGGGCTTTCTCACGTCTCTCCAACCTAACTTCATTGGACCTCAGTGGGAATAAGATTGTGATTCTTTTGGACTTTACTTTCCAAGACCTGAAAAGTCTAAAAAACCTGGAAGTTGGAGACAATGATTTGGTTTATATTTCCAACAAGGCCTTTCTGGGTCTCGTGGGTCTGAGGGAGCTGACCATCGAGAGGTGCAATCTGACCTCTGTGTCCAGCCAGTCTTTGTCTTACCTGCATAACCTGGTGACTCTGCGGCTCCGCTACCTCGGTATCTCTGCCTTAGAGGACCAGAACTTCCGTAAGCTTGGAAACCTAAGAGGGCTTGAGATCGATCACTGGCCCTTCTTAGAGTACATTTCCCCTCACAGCCTACAGGGTCTGAACTTATCTTGGCTGTCGATCACGCACACCAACATCACCTCCGTGCCCACCTCTGCCCTCCGCAGCATGGCTCACCTCACCAGCCTCAACCTCTCCTACAACCCCATCTCTGTGTTGGAGTCCTGGGCGCTGCGGGACCTTGTTAGGCTGAAGGAGCTGCACCTTGTCAACACAAATCTGGCAGTAGTGCAGCCATATGCGCTGGGTGGTCTGAGGCAAATTCGCCTTCTTAACCTCTCCACAAACAGCCTGGTGACCCTGGAAGAGGGGGCCTTCCAGTCCGTCAACACTCTGGAGACGCTGCGTTTGGATGGGAACCCTCTGGCCTGTGACTGCCGTCTGCTATGGATCCTTCAGCGCAGGAAGACCCTTAATTTTGACGGCGCTTCCCCAGTGTGCATGACGCCCGTCGAGGTTCAAGGACGGGCCCTAAATGCTTTCTCTGACTCGGCTCTCTTTGATCACTTTACTTGCCAGAAGCCCAAAATCCGCAACAGGAAACTGCAGCAGATATCCGCCCGCGAGGGGCAGGTTGTGTCATTCATATGCAGAGCAGAAGGCGAGCCGACACCGGTGATATTCTGGATCTCTCCTCAACGCCGCCGCATCACTACGAAGAGCAGCGGCCGCCTGACTGTGTTACCAGAGGGCACGTTAGAAATACGGTATGCCCAGGTAACAGATAGTGGAACCTACATCTGCATAGCAAGCAATGCCGGTGGGAATGACACCTATTTCGCCACACTTACAGTTAGTGGGCTGCCACTGGATGCAGCCCTCATGGCAAACCGCACTTACTATGCTGGGGACCTTAATGACACAAATCTGAATGACACCAGAGTCTTCTTGAAGTTTACTCTGGACCTCAAGACCATCCTCATATCCACAGCGATGGGCTGTATCATGTTCCTGGGGGTGGTCCTCTTCTGTTTCATCCTGCTGTTCGTGTGGAGTCGAGGGAGAGGGCAGCACAAGAACAATTTCTCAGTGGAGTATTCCTTCAGAAAGGTGGATGGACCTGCTGCCAGTGGAGGACAGGGTGGGGCACGCAAGTTCAACATGAAAATGATTTGATAATTAGGATCTGTTTCTGTCATTAGTATTCTTTCCCTGATACTATTTACAAGCAGTGAGGACATAAAGGGAGGAGACACTGGAGTGGACATTTGTGCTTGCGGAACATTAAATACAGTTATTTGTCGGATATTTTATTGACACAAGGTTTTGTTAATGAAACTACTGTACAGAAGAGAAAAAGAGAAAATTGTATGGATTTGTTATGTTTCTATTGCTTTGTTGTGTGTTCACATTGTTGTGCAGAGCAGAGAAGGGTTATAGATGTCTCAAAATGTTACATAGACTGTTAAAAGACCAAGCAACAGAAGCACTCAGAGTCCCACCAGTCTTTAACCTCGACAAAGCTCTTGCCAACTCCATCCTTCTACACTACAAGGAACTCCGTCCTCTTCATGTGTAAAGGACTTCACCTCTCTGCTCCGTCCGAGGTGATTCAAGCTCTTTATCTCCAAACTCATGAATACATTATAACAGGGTGGTGCTCAATGAATGCCAAGGACTTGCCAATATGTATTTGAGTAGTTCCAGCTATATACTGCGTATTTAGCCTATTTACAGTCAGGACTTTGGAGCACTTACCACCCAAATATACAGTAGAAGCTCTGTTGTTTTGTTGATGGTAAATTTGCACAGAATATACACACAGACACCTAGAGACTACTCTCTGCAACACTGCCAATTTGACCATAAAGCACCATGTAGTATCAGTGCCGCGGTATAGTGACATTACCCCCATTGGATACCCCTTAAAGTTGGTCAAAGCCATTTTAATCATAAATGGGACTCCGCAGGTAAAGCTACAACGAAAAGGACCCAACGCACATTTCTGTGGTGACGGATGAGACCATACAGATGTGCACTTGCTAGTTATTAGGGATGAGCGAGTACACAATCATCTCTATCGGTTGGATCTGCTAAATTATAGAGATGCACCGATCGACCAGCCAGGAACCGGCCGATCAGTGTCTGATATGTCTGATTCTGTGCCGGTCACATTTACGTCAAGCCGCTCGCCCCCCACGAGACTGCCAGCCTGAGCTGAAAGAAAGAAACAAAAAAAATTCTTATACACCCAAAACACGTGCACTGTTTTTATTTTCAGCTCAGTGTGGAGGTTTGCGGTTTGCCATCATTTACAGTCGCTCTTTCTAACATCTTTCTCCCCTTTATTGTTTCACTGTGGGAGTGGAGTCCAAACAGACGAGGAGCTGAGCAGAGACAGGAACTTTATTGGAGTTGCCAGTTCCAGCTGTTTTCTTTTGGGAAAGTAAAACATTGTAGACGAGGGTTATGAATTGCACATAAACTGAAGCAACCTTTTTTTCCCCGCTCACGTCATTTGCAGCTCATTAAAGAAAGACTCCTTCCATTTTGGACTTTTACAATAACAATCCCTGATGTACTAGTATACACTGCTTTAATCCTTATAATATGGACCTAAATATTAATACTTCACCTACTACTAATACTACTAATACAAGTTAATTTTCCATTAAAAACGGTGACAAAAAATGTCTGTGTATGCTGTTAATTATAGTTCTTTGAAATAAAGTAATCTGGAATCGGCAGGTTAGACTTTGACAGAATCGGTGCATCTCTACTGAATTGTCTGTGTCCGTACCTGTACTCTAAAACTGGAGGACAGGTAAGTGACCTTTAAATTGTTTAATTTGAGCCTGAAATTGATCTGGATTGATCTGTAGTTGCTTTTACTTATTATGTATTAGATAAATATGTACAGAGCAGCCTCAGAGTTGAGCTGTGGATCCCAAGAGTAAGATAACTATTTACACATTATTTTTTAAATGAATAAACTTCAGTCAGCTTGCCAATAAGGATTTTTCTTCCTCACTATATTAAATAGCATCATCTGTACCAAATACTTGTTCAGGCGAATACTCGCTCTTCCCTACTAGTTAGGTTTTCCATTGTTGTCTATTCAGTACACACTGTACAGGACATGAACCTTCTTGATCTGAAAGAAGCTGTGTGTAAAAGATGAGTGCATGTACACAGTTGGATGCTTACTTTGAATATAGCATATTATTTGTAAATTGAACAATTGTTGGGGTGCATTTATCCCACAGTTGAATAGATGACAATGTATAGGTAGGATAAACACTGTATAAGATGTATTATATATTTTGTAATCACTTACATTGAAATCCTCGTGGTTGTTCATAGTACTGTTGAGTGAGTTTTTTCTTTTTTCTGTTCTGCTGTGATTCTACTGTTAAAGTCTCTTTTTTCAAACTAATAATATCCAGCCTGGAGCTTTTACAGTTCTCACCTGATCATGTCATCAGCCAGACATTGCACTGAGATGCCTGCTCGCTAACGGAAATCTTGACGGGCGTTCACATCAGGCTTCAGTTCACTTGCCTATTTTTGGCTGTAAGGTGACAGTAGGAAGGCTTGGCTGACCAGCGGGGGGAAAGAGTTAAGTGGGTTCTCATCAGACCTCGAATGTGTTTGAGACACGCAGGGAAAAATGCTAATGTGATAAAGACCTTGCAGACTGGAACAAAGGTCATAGTGAAAGTGAGCTAGAGAGGAGAAGGGGTGGAGGTGTTCTAGGACGACACTAATAATATAATCCACATGGGTGGACTTAAACCAACATATGCCTCATGACATAGCTGTATAACATTTTGTAGAAGTGATTAAATGATATGACTAATTCAGCATTTAGATAATCAATTAATTACACTGCAAAACTCAAACGTATATTTGTCTAATTTCCAGTCAAAAATGTCATTGCACGTAATATAAGAATATATAATGTAAATAAAACACATAATCACCTAAAAATTAACATTGGTGAAATAAATCAGACTTGTTTTTTTAGACTTATTCCAATTGTTCTATTGGCAGAGTTTCTGTTTTACTTATTACAACAACAAACACCTTGTATATTTTTGAAGTGGATTTTTATTTTCCAGGTCTACAGTCTTCTAGAGACCGTGGAGTGTTTTACCATGACTAAAGGTGTTTCTAAAACTGTTATCTTAAGGTTTATCTCTTTAATCTGTGGGTCTAGCCTGGGGAACAAACACCAACAGTTAGAGCACAGCTCTCCCTGTGTCGCTTCAACTATGCCTGCGATAACAGTGTTATTCTGCCGCCCTCTGTTGGCTATAGATCAACTGTGATGTGCTGAATTTATACACACGGATAGGATGTAACCCTCCCAACCTTCAGATTTACAGAAAGCAATTTATTCTATTTTGCCCCAAAGGCAAAACGAGAAGTTGATGGACGGCTGACCTGGTTTCAGTGGTACTGGCGGTGAAATCCATCCTTAAATGACTCTTTAACTTTACATTGCGCAATGCATTTTACAGACTTTATAACTCACATTATGGAATTATTAATACTTAGCTGTGAACATGTCAATGGACTGATTTGACACCTTCCTCTCTGCATTTTAGAAATCAATGGTATTTTTCATTTTCCTTTACAGAACCCATCCTGTAAATATGTAAACCATTGTGTCTGCAAATTGTGCTAGACTGTTTTGTATTGTATTGTTTTATATAAAAATGAAGCACACCGTTTATAAAGCATGCTATATTATCTGCTACAATGATGTCTTGTTCCCCGTCCCATTTTTTATAGCAGTCATCTGGTCACTCGACACTTACAAAAGTCTGAGAAGGCGACTGAGAGTCTACAATAAACCTGTGACCCCGTCACTGTGAAATGTTGTGTTGAAAATGTTATTTTGAAATGTTTCCCACTGGGGTTTTCCAATTATACTTTTTTTTTAACAATCCCATTAAAGCAGACAAATGGATGTCTATCCACACAACCCATAAAGATATACTGCGTAGAACAAAATGTGCTTGTCTCATTTCACCTTACTTGATGATCAAAGGTACTGCATACTGTTTCATTATTGATCATTTTCTATGCTTTTATCGAAACACAGGTTATAAAATAGATGCAAATTTTATGAGGGGATAAAATAACTTTGCACTTCGATGTGTTGTTTGTCATACTTTAGGTTTTCTTCATCCTGATTGCTGAATCATTTATGACAAAAACTGAACTAAGCCCCTTATATTTAGTGGGTAAGTGAATACATGATGTAATAATCTGACTGGTATGCTGTTCAGGAACAACTCACATAAGAAGTAGAGAGCAAAAGGAAGATGCTCAGCAACACATACTTTAAAATTGATCTTAAAATCCCCTTACACTCAAAAATGTCTATCACTTAGTGTTACCTCACTTGGGTGTTCGACCTACGCTGTGCAGACTGATGATGGTCACAGATTGACAATACAGCAGAACACTTTTTTATAGTCATCTATTAAAGGGGGGAAATTTTATATGTGCTCACCTTAAAGCTGCTGGAAATGTCATCGTTTTAGCTAACATCTTGTCTGTTGCACAGAAAGCAATCTCTTCCCTCCTCTCTACGTCACCACATGAGCACTAACAGCCGCTTCAAATTTGATCTACAAGCTTAGTTTTCTTTTATTACTTTCGAAGCCAATTAGTTGTCTAATAAGCACAGCTGAAACCTCTATTGTACACACTGTTTAAGTTGTGATTTGGGGATATCACGGTCTCGTAGTTAGACTTAACATTAATTTATATGGATATTTCTTCTTGGGAGAAGTATATTTAATATTAAGAGTAAGAAGTTAATCAAAGGTTTCGGTGGAAAACTCTTTCTTTACTTTTTTTGAGGTTCAAAATGGCCGTAACCTCCCAACCAAATCTCCAGAATGAATGTTGCCGATGTACATGTTGACACTTTACAATTCTTTTTGTTGTTTTGTTAGGTTCGATTTTCAATTTCATTCAACGCAGTGCTTATGGTCTGTTTAGGTCTAGGCACAAAAAACATCATGCTTGGCTAACCTGGTTTTGTTGCAGCACACGACTGGAAAGTGGGTTAGTTACGTTCATCTCTCCTGAACAGTGACTTCTCGTTTGGTGGATCAGCTCGTTTCCCTCTCAGCCATGAAGTCGGCCACGTGCTAGGTGATGTAACACAAATTGTACAAATGTTAATACGATACAAGTAAAATGTGCAGATTAAGTGTAAACGTAGTTCCGCAGAAATGTGCAATGCCAACATTTTCAACAATAGAATTATGTTCATGACTCAGAAAAACTTGATTTTATTGATTTGCAGTGACACAAGAAGTTTCAAACCATACCAAGAAAATGTCTCCTCAAAGGGGTTACAGAAGCAACAGCCCCCCTCCCTGTGACGGTCAAGTATTCACACCTGAGCTGTTTTCTGTGTTCACACGCCACACGAATGTCAGAATATGGTTGTGACTCATCTAACCATGACACCATAGCAATGTGTCCATGGTTTTGGCACCTCTGATCTCTCAATTATGCCTCTGACTGTTTAAGATCTTTACCTTCTTAACAACTTGATCCAAAAATCAAAGTCACCTATGTCTTTTTATACTTTTGTATGAGGGCACACTGGGATGTTAGTTGTAATGGAAGCATTTGTTATGATTCTTCACTCAATTATTCTTGCTATTTTTACCCCTTTGTATAGCAAAAGCGAAAGATACCTCTTCCCGTTCACCCATAATTGGGCAAATATCTGAGCAAGAATTTCCTGAAAGCTGTCACAATGTGGGTAACAAGTGAGTGACTAAGAGGCTGAGTTGGTTTCTCGTCTACCTCCGACTCTGTTTTGCTCACCGCGTTCTTGCCATGATTCATGGTTACAGGTACTGCATTAGGAGGGATTTGCTCATTTTCTACGCATTCACACTCTGATACGAGACAATGCAAAAAAAAAAAAAAAATGGGAGAAATACAAAAGCAAAACCACTCACAAACCAGAACCTGGGGGAACACGGGCAGGAATCCAGAAACACGTGGACGGGAACATGAGGAGCACGCTGAGACACTTGGAAACAAAACAGACAAACCAACAGAGAAAGGGACAGACACAGACTTAAATACAAACTAAACTAATGAGGTGCAGGTAGAGAGACACTGGGAACAGAGAAGTGCCATCAAGGCTGATGTGAGACAGGTGTGGTGGGAAAATCAGGCTCAGGAGGAGCGCAGGAACACAGGAGGGAAAGAGAACACTGGAAACACAGGTGAGGAGGAGGTTGACAACAAGACGCAAGAGGACATCACCAACAAAATGAGACAGGGAAAAACTAACCAAAAACCAAAACCATGATGTAGCCTTGACTTTAGTGATCGTCCTGCTGGTGATGCAGGGCTATTGCAATCTGGGAGACAAGAGCGTCCAAGTACCTGGTGCGTGACGACACACTCCCAAGCTGTGTGTTTGGCTTTGTATGTTGACCCACTATTAAGCCCACTGAATAAGATGTGTCACCTTTTCGTCCATCCTGACTAAACCCACATTTGTGCGGGTGCAGACAGTTTAAGTTTAAATTGAGATTTAAAGATCACAGGTGCCTTTAAGGATTTTTAAAGTAAGATTGTGGATTTTTTTTTACCTTAAATTAACAGCTACAAAATCGTGTTGATACAGTGTTTTGTAATAGGGTGAGTTCCCCCATCACTTGTTTCTGCACTATGTACCTTCAGTGAGAGGGTAGGATCACAGCGTTTCATACATGTTTACTTCAACACACAAGTTTTCAACAGAACATTGTTATGATGCAATGAGTTTTGTTTGTAGTTAGCACCTACATTACGTCTGACAAACTGCTATGACCTGGGCTTTGTATTTACAACAATGGTGATGCACTCAGAAACTGTAGGGGGCGCCAAATCGCACAAAGTTTACATTCCTACACAATAACCCTTTTTAGATAGAAAAGGCGGCACATTTGCTCCAAGGTAAGGGCGGCAATGTGCCGGCCTGTCTTTCTAAAACCGAGGCGCAATATTCCTCCTTTTCCAAAAGCGCCTCTGAGGTAGGCGTAAACATGTGACGTGACGTGAAGCTCGAAGTTGGGCTGCGAACAGTGACATAGAATTTGTCTTCAAAATAAGAGCTTTACATTGCACCCCACTGGAGTTTAGAACTAGGGTCTTAGCGGGGGGCTTTTAATGTGAAAGTAGCGACCATCCTTAGCTTTCCGACATAACAACAAGCTAACACAACAAAACAGCTACAGAGACCGAGGAGACGCTGCATCTCCTGGATCTCAGCGGCTGTTCAGTTGTTCATCTTAATGTCCGCGGATGAAATGATGGACTGACTGCTGTGATCAGCAGTTTCCTGGTTTAAAAACTCCTGGGTTGTGGGTCACACAGCTGTGCAGGTCATTGACACCTCCGCCCACCTCACCCACGGGCCGGCACATTTCCGCCTCGGTTTTAGATAGCAGTCGAGGCGGAAATAAGTGTACCCTCCGAGGCGGAAAATCGGCGGACCAGAACAGACCCCCAATTTGCCGGCCTCTGTCTAAAACCGCGGACCGAGCCGCCAAAAGGACGGGCAAATTGGCGGCTTGGTGCTCTGTCTAAAAACGGCTAGTGTTGCTTTAAAACCTGCTCATGCAGGGTTTTTCATACTCAACATTTGTCATGAACGTGAGCAAATCAGAAATGATCTTAAGATGAAGTACAAATCTAATTTTTTGATAAATTACGCTTCAGTTACTACCATTTGCATCAAAGTGAGCCCTTTAAACAAAACGCAGTTGAAGGTGGAATTATATGCGATTTATTTTTTCGGTTTGTAAGTGCACCTCGAAGTAATACACCTCAAACTCCTTCCTACTTTGTCTAGAGGTGACTGTGACCGTCTGGTAGACACGTCTCAGATGAGCCACCGAAAGATGTGTCACCAACCAAACTCTAGACACCAACATCAGACTGTGAAATTACATCATTAACCGTTCAGATGGTTTTTATTTATTGAAAAAAAGAATTTCTGTTACTTGGAGTAGACGGAGGTGTAAAGTGCTCAGCGCTCTGTGACTGTCCTCTCAAGTGTCTCTTTCATTTGGTTAACAGAGGAAGTGATGACAGAATGCACCCTAATGCAGAGAGACTAAACTTCTGCTTCACCAAAGCTATTTCCAGATATAACATAGGAACACTGATGAGTGACTTGATGACGCAGTGCAGTGCAGTGCAGTGCGTGCATGCATCAGTGTGTATAAGGTGTTTGCGTGTGGGTAGAGAACAGACATTTTGTGTTGCCATGTTATTGAAACATGTTGGTCTAAATAGAATTGTAGTGATGATGAAAAGTCACTGAACAAACAACTGACCTGACGGGAACATTTACACCTGCTTTCATCATCGCGGGATGTGCCTGCAGATCAGATGATACGCTGCAATCCATAACTAACAAAGAAGTGTTTTTTCTCAGTCTCTGGTTAAGGTGTACATGATAACGAGGTTGTTTCAGTTTTGTTTTTAGTCCGCTCCTTTTCATCACTTTGTCATTCAAATCCTCCGAATCAAACAACACCTTTTTATTTTACATAAGTTACATAAGATGAAGCTATAGGTCATTTGGAGCCTCAGATTTACCTACCTCTCATCAAGATGTAAGTGTTTCAGGATAAAAATGACTTGGCTGTCGTAATCTTAGACCACACCAAAGAACTGTGTGAGTAATGCAACACAGTAGGTCTGGTATTAACTGGTAACGTGCAGCCTTACTGTGCCAGGATAAAAATGACTGGACTGTCGAGAACTTAGATGTAACGTAAAAGGTCGAAAATAGGCTACAACCTGTTAAAGCCAGTCAATAGGCAAAAGCACACTTGACAATGGCCATTTACAGCTGTAATATTCATATCTGATAGTTGGTGAGTATATTTCAACAGTAACAACCTTGGATCAATGCCATCACTCCACATTATACTGGTAATTCTGTTCAATAAGGAACATTATGCTAAGGGCTCATTGCTATGGGCATTATAATCCTTAGGGAGTGTGTCTGAACTGCAATTTCCAGAATTTGTTAAAAAACTAAAAAGGGATATTGACTCTGGTTGAATTAACTATGAATTTTAAGTCTGCACATGGAGGCGCAGGGGGACAGAGATATCACAATGGCCTATGTTGGGCCTCACTTATGGTTACATACTGTAGGCCATTTATTCTCACAGCTAAAACAACTACACATATTTGTATGGGTGACTTTAACTTTTATCAAAATAATATCTCAACATGACTTCTCTACTTAGACTTTTGGCTATACAACACTTAGATAATAAGTATCATTGTTGATTAAAGTATCCAAAAGTCACATTCAAGTAGTAAAATTCTGCAAAGTAAGGAGGAAACTATAGTTGTTAAATAAATGCAGCATATTAAAAAACACGACATTTGCCTCCAAAATGTATTGGCTTGGAAGTACAAAGTAGCAGAAAGTAGAAATACAACAACTGCCTAATAATTGTATGTACAGTTCCTGAGTAAGCGTACTTAGTTACACCACTGTATTATACACACTGCATGGAGATCCCCACACCATCTTAGTCTTCTTATCTTAAGATAGAAAACATTTTAAGCGGTAAAGAGAAATGCCATATTCCTACAGTTTGCTTAATGACAGCAAATATTTGGGCTGCTGGCGATGCAGGGCTATTGCAATTTGGGAAACCAGAGCGTCCAAGTCCGTGGTGCATGACGACACACTCCCAAGCTGTGTGTTTGGCTTTGTATGTTCACCCACTATTTTAAGCAGTAAAGACAAATGCCATATTCTTACAGTAGTTTGCTTAATGACAGCAAATGTTTGGACTGGAGGACTGCCAGCTGAGCAAAGTTAATGAGACTCAAATACACTGTTTAAACGTTTTTTGCATGCTGAGTGCTTCAGGCTTGTTGACCTACCTTTGACGTAGCGAGAGGGATATGTTTAGTGTGTAGGCTACCAGACACAGAAAAGGACAGTGAATAGTTTAAATGAGTCACCTGCGGCTGCGTTGATTACCGTTGGCGGTACTTCCGGTTTGGCCGCGTGGGTGCGCCGGAAGCCGCGAGGTGAGTCTCGTCCGTGTGGCCGCACTGACTTCTGCTGGTCGGTCGCAGCACTTGGGAGGATGAAGCTTACCTCCCATCAGCACACCCTCCATAAGTAGCTATTTGCTACCAGGTGAATATGTAAGTATTCATGCTAAAATAAGAAGTACTATTCTTAGACAAACCAGCTTATAGTTTAAGCAGCAGGTTCTTTCAATTAAATGGGGAAAAAATTTACAGTTAGCATGGTGAAGTATGGAATGCTAACTGTTTTTAACTGAAAAAACATGAAGAATTCATTGTCATTTCACTGAAAACTGCACAGTAGAGAGCATTAAAGGCAAGAGGACAAATATACTGAATTTAGTGGCTTAATAGAAATCATTTGAGGGAGTTAAAACAGTAATTTGAGGGCAGCTGTGTCCTACAACTAGCTATCCAGCTGTTAACATTACTGGTGTTCTTATGGTTACCTGCCCAGCCTAACAACCACCTGTAACTTCAGTGTCAACAATATAAAATTAACTTAATCAAGGGCACAGTTTATCATTTCTAATAGGGTTGCACAGTCAATCATAATACAATTGAAATATAATTGAAATAGCAACATGGCCAAGTGCAATATACAAATTGCAGAAGCTGCAGTTTTTTGATGAAGGTAAAATGTGTGACTAAACATCATTATAATGAAGTACTGTGGCGCTGCAGAGATGCCCTGGTCTGCAGAACCTCAAAATTGTCACATTTGTTCTTGCTTTTCAGTGAAAAGGAAAATTGTGATGCGTATTGTAAAAATAATCGCAATTTGATTATTTTTTTCTTACCATGTAGTGCAGCTCTAATTTCTAAGTTACAAATAATTCACGTATGGGCTCAATGCTCTTGCACCATGTATTTGAAAAGATAATCCTAAAATTTGATAGGCTCTTCGTAATCCCATTGTTAGTAATCAAATTGTTTTTAGATTGTTTAAATTGTGTTATCCGACGGGAATAAGTCAAAGCAAATTGGCTATTGCTTTCTAAGAATTTAATTGTTTTTGAAGTTGTCTGTGTCTCTGATGTCACATGAATTTGCTTTCGGGCACTTCTTACTAGCTGGTAGTAGTGTCCTCATTGGCCATGTTTAACAGCCACAGCTGCTGATAAGTTGTTAAATTCCTGGCCATAAAAACAAAGTTTTATATTACAAAAACACTTAATCAGTAGTCAGCTGCTGCCTAGTTTCTGTGTCGGCTTTGACTGTTTCTTTGCGTTTGTCTTTGTGCCAGCCCGACTGGCGGTTTGCCTGCACAGCAGCGATGTTGCCGTCAGCGCTGTCAGGCAAAGAGCCAGCAACCTGCTGTAGCCTTGGGTGCTGCTGACTCGCAATTACACCGAACGAAACAACAGATGCCGACAGCAGGAAGACAGTCGTAAGCTGTCTTTTCTGTTACCTAATCAAATGGTTTTACTTCTCTCTGGACCAAAGAACTTGGAGTACTGGAGCCCACAAGCCTTATCATCCCAGGCCACATCATTGTAGGCAATGGCCTCTGTATTGGGACACAACTTTAATCTCCTCCTGTGTTGGGAAAGCAACTAACATTGTGATTTAAACAAGGGTTATGGAGGAAGAGTGGAGTGATATTTTTCTTCCTTTGTGACTGTGAGCCATGCATGGTTTCAGATTTTTTTTTTTTTTCAAAAGAAACTTGAGAACTTTTTTGCAATTCTAAAATGTAATTTTTTTATTCTTTTAAAATATATTCAACACAATGACACACCCAGACTAACCAGCATATTGGAAAAAAAACATTGTGGTCACAAGAAGGAGGAAAGTGACTTTCTGCCCACACTGGAAAAACAAAATAAACTCATCATCATAATGCACTGTTTCCATTCAGAGGGAGGTTGTCGCCAACAGTTTGTAAAGTATTCTCCTTAAAACATAACTACATTTCACTGGATGAAAAAGAAGGGAAGTACTTGATTATACTGATTCTACATTAATCTAGTTGAGGCTATACTTGCTGGATAACAGATGTACATTAGCACCAAAAAATGGTTATCATAAAAAAAAAATTCAATCCCTTTACCATACACAGTATAAAGATGGACGATGTGGCAGCTCCCCAGAAGTGAAGCCGAAACGTCTGGATAGCCCCGTGATGGCTGGCTACATATAAGTCAGTTTATGAAAAGTGCAGAAAGTCGATACCGCAGCTCTAATGCCCGATCATTACTGTACATTGTCTGATTCCAAACGACCTCGCCAGCACAATACGACTGCGATCCTATCAGGATATTAGGCCATAATGTTTGACAGTTAAAGGAACTGGAGACGCATCGTCCATCTTTATGTGTGCCTATGATACAAACTGACAGCAGACACACATCTAGTTCTCTCACAGTTGTGGTCCACATTCATACATGTAAAAACAGTAGTTCATGTTTTTAAGTAAGCAGTCCTCAGAAGTGACAATGGTGAGCTGAGATCAGTCAATACTATTATCTCATACACAACCCACATCTGCTGAACTTTGACATACTGAAGAAAGTAGACACGGAGAGGAGCTGAAGTTACTTCAGAGGTCTATTTTTGTGTCACAGCAGGGCGTGCTGTGAACATGTATTGACAGCCCACTCGCTTCAGTCTGTGTGCAAATAACACAACTGTACGCATAACCTTTACGTCTTCCAACTTTCGGTACAGATGATCAGTCTCTCCCATTAACTTCTGTGGAAAACAGCTGCTTCCAAAAAACATGCCTAAAATGTCAGATGGTTTAAAGAGCGAGAAACTGTACCATGAGTCAGACCAGCTCAGAAATTTCACCCACATGAAACCAAAGTCAGAATTGACTGAACTGACTCGAAGCTACAGGTTTCTAAAGAGTCTTTGTGAAGCTCTTTGTTTTGGTTCTGGTTGTCACAGTGTTGGCAGTGCCTGAATCTGTCTAACTCCTTCCTAATCCAAAGTTTGATAAAGAGATTGAGCTGAGATGAACCAAAGGAGGCCTGGTTGCTGACAGCTAGCCGCTAGCTGTCTAGCTAGCTGTCAGCAACCAGGCCTCCTTCGTCACCGCTCCCACAGTCTTATTAATGTATAACTTTAAACTATGATTTTAAGTTTAATGAAAATTCACCCCTCGTTCAGTTGTCCTGCATGGGGAAATTAACTATAGAGACAAACTGTTTTTCATACCAGGCTCTAAATATGTTTATTTCTACCGTAAAGTTGGTCATTGCATTATTGGGGTCTTATTGGGATTGACTCACTTCTGCAGCCAGCCGCAAGTGGTCATTTGAGGAACTGTACTTCTTTTGGCACTTCTGAGTTGGTTTAATTTATTCAGCCCCAGAGGTTGCCACTTGATCACTTGACCATGGAGCTGCTCTCCACAGAACTTAATGGAAATTACTGCTGCATCACCTGCATGCTTGGCATATGCACTGACCACAATTTGAAATTATAAATTTGTGTTATTTGTCTGCAGATTGATGAGACAGGGGTTTGAATGGTTTCTATTCAAATTCTTATGAAACTTTTTTTATGCCCAAAATGTTCTTCATTCACCAAAAGTGGAGAGTGTGGCGGTTTTCACACCCTGTACTCCTTAACATTGCTGTTTTTTAACATAGCATATACCATTAATTAACAGATATTGAGTGTCAGAAGGATATTTGACAGTACATAATGAGATATGACTGTTCCTCAGTCAATGTAACAACTGTACAATAGATCAATCAATCAGTCTGACATGTATTCTTTTCGTGGAGGATAGTTTCTGTGTCCTCTGGAGGGGATTTTCGGAGGTGCAGCAGAGCAGGAGAGGAACGACACCCCCGGGACCTGCTGCTCCTCCTCCTCATCTGAGGCGGGTCTCGTAGGAATGGGCTTCAGTAGGGGAACTCCAAGACAGGATGACTGGGTCGGCAGGAGATTTTGAGGGAGGATAAGGGGAGTGAGGAGGCCAGAGCCAGTAGTACCAGCTGTGTTAATATATGAATAGCCTCTCATGGCATGGAGGGCATAAGCAGGGACTAAAAGAGGGTGCGATGGTTGGTGGCTTGGCATAAAAGAGGAGTCTCTATCACCCCTGGAGTAGTCCCTGTGCAGGGACTGATGGTGTGTGCTCATGGCTGTTATAGGATGGGTGCTGCTGTGGACATGATGTTGCAGGTGATTACTCTGGTGTGCCGTATAGGCCACAGGGTGCATCAGGCCATATTGCAGCTTGATGGCCATTAATTCAGCGCTTAGTCTGTTATTTTCTTCTCTCAGGGCCATGAGGTGAGTCTCCAGCACGTAGTCATTCATCCTTCTCTTCTCACGTGACCGTTTGGCAGCCTCGTTGTTCTTGCGGCGTTTCTCCCAGTAGAGGGCGTCCTTCTTCTCATCAGGTATGAACTTCCTTTTGCGACGGTTTCCCTTCGGTGCCTGATCATTTTCCACTTGCAAAATATCAGTGTCTTGGCCTGAATGATAAGGTGACGACAAGGACTCCATGGTAGAGGAAAATGAGTAACAACAAACAGAAGCTTTAAATTGCGAGTAGCGGAGGAGGGCTTTAAATGATATAGGTACTTCCTTCTTGTATAATGGTAACCTTATCTGATTTGGGTTTGACTTCGCCTTATCTTGGTTTGTCTTCACTGAAGGCAGTATCTGTGTCTCTGACACTGTACAGCTTACAGTCTTTTGACATGTGACTTCCAAAGCTCACAACTGTCACCTAGAGGGGAAAAAACATACAAAAGGTCACCAAGAGATCATTTTTATGTCAAGAAGTTTATTCCTTATAAGAACAGCAATACTTCAGTAACTGAGTCGTTGTTTAAAGGTGCAATATGTGTATGTGTGTAATATATCTATACATAATATAATTTCATTGGTTTATAATCACCTGAAACTAAGAAGCATTGTGTTTTTGTTTGCTTGGAATGAGCCTTTTATATTTAACAAAGGGCATGGGTCATCTTCCGCAGAGTTGACCATATTTCACCACCATGTTTTCTGCAGTAGTCCAGAACAGACAAACACTGACTCAAAAGAGGGCTTTTTTATCAGCCACCATGACATGAGGGTTGATCATTGTAAACTGCAGCGCCAACGCTAGAGGCCACTGAATACTGTGAACTGGACCTTTAAGGTATTTGTAAAAATGTTATCGGATTGCATTGCAATGATAAATTCAATCTACCTTGACTTCTCAGTTTGTTTTGCTTATGTGATTGTGTTATCAATGTTAAAGTCTATACTTTCCAAGGAGTAAACAGTAACAGGTAACTAAAGCTGCACCTATCAGTTTCTTTCTCCACAACTTTGCAGAGGTTACGACAGTGCACAAAACTTTGTCTCCAGCACTAAAACCCTCCTACTTCATCGCATCTCACCTCACCTCACCTCCCTCCTGTCTAGACCACATGAGAAAAATGTGACGGGAAACATTAAGCAGACAAAGAAGAATGTGGGCTTCCGTGTTTGATCATCAATATGCTGTTGTTAAGTCACAACGATTAAATAGCCACTGTACTGATCTGCACTACGGGTTGTTGAGAGCTCACTTTGGAGAGTTTGTGCACATTATCTAACAGATTGGTTTAGAAGTTAAACTTTTAACCATCCAGTTTTTGCAAAAGAAATAAAAAATAATTGTAAAAATGAACAGAAAATGTCTGGATATCGCAGAACTGCATTTTGCACAAGCTTTTCAAGTTCAGTTTAGTGGAGGGGTGATTACTTGAGCTCATCATATAGAAATTGTTGACTGTACATACACCTATTTAACATCGACACAGACTCAGTTCGGGCATTATAAAAAGATTCTGTAGCTGAGTTTTAGGTCTGACATAGCTTTGTGTTTCTCACTTTATCTCTCCCATCTACCTCTTTGATGGACCCAGTCACCACTTCCCCCTTCTACTTCTCTTTTATCTACCTGCTCAACTTCGATCTTTTTCTTCTAAGAAAAAGCAGGCAGCAAAGGTTTGTCCATTTCGTTGTAAAGTGCAGAAGGCAAATTCAATATTTTGAATAACCATTCTGAGAGGAATCTTTAATATAGTCTCTTTCGCTCACGTGGGTTTGTGGGTGGTTTCATGGGAAGCGCTGCAAGAAGGATGAGCATTGTGATGAAACCACAACCAGCCCTGTGTGCGTGCAGCCATACGCAGCAACACACCCAAGTTCACACACACATTGAGCGTACACATGACTTTTAACTTATTAATCTTTCCCCCACACTGTAGCCAATATCGTTGTGCTAGCAGTTACATGTGACACCTCATAAAATAGCTGCACAATGAACTGTAACTCAGGATTTCACACATGAGGGACTGAGGCACTCTCTTTAGCACAAACCATAACTTTACAGTCTACTACCTCAAAAATGATCATGCAATGTCCTGTACACATATAAGTTTTTGTGTTTTCATTTCTATTCTACGCATTGAAAGCAGCTTCTCAGTATATTCACTGACCATGTAGTCGTATTTGATGTGCCAGTTTAACTGAGCCAGAGCCATCAAACAAAAGTTTCAAAGGGACCCTGTGTGCTGTGGTGAGAATGCACGAGTTTAAAAATATTCAAGCGTGTGCCCAGTGAGAACGTAGACGCGAAACCCTTGTTTGTTTGTGTGAGAATGTGCACACCTGCATACTTGTGTGTGTGTGTGAGACACAAAGACAAAGCTGTGTATACTCTGCACAAGCAAGGTCCAAAAAAAGCAACAGCAGGAAGAGAGAAAACAATAATCATATAGGGAGACAGAGAGAGAGAAAATAAAAAAAGAAGAGAGTTCCTGCGTGAAATCTCTCTTGAGGCCGAGCCTGCTCAGTCCTCTGCGGCACATTTGCACCTGTTTCTTATTGACTAATTATAGCCAGCCCGCTTTTTAGTAAGGAACTCTCAAACTTCTTCTTTTGGTCTCTATCCGTTTTCTCATACCTCTACCATCTGCTGCTGTGTTGCTGTGCGCCCTGCCAGCCATTGTTAAAATAACTACCCTTAGGAGGACAAATTGGTCAGTCAGTTTTCAGCTCAGTGTACTATGCTCATGTCTCTTGTAAACTGCCAGTGAGGAAGTTTGAGTAAATGAATGCTCTCTTGGGAGAATAAAGACTTTTCCGTTAACGCATAGATTCCTTGAAGATCAGTACTAATAACTCTAACACCATCTTTCCTTGCTCGCTCTTTATGTATTGTAAGTGGAAAGCACCATAAAACATAACATTCACCATTTGTAACGGCTGATTATACATGGAAATTAATCTGTAAACAACGTATTTATGGCATCATCAAAAGAGGAAGCAAGTGTGTATTCTTACGGTATTAAGCTGTCAGTGTCATCGTCATCTTTTATTTAGGTCTAAACTGTGTTTTACCATCATTGAATATACTGCATACACAGTGTTTTGCTTTGAGATCATGTAGAAGATTCCTCTACCTACAAACTTATACACTGTTTTGCTCTTAAACTCGTCAAGATTATATGTGATGTACTGAGAATGTTTGATGATAACTTATCTGTCAGACAGGTGTGAGGAGGGTTGTTGAATTTCAACTAGGCCAAAATCCTTGAAATGGTACATAATTCAAGTTTTTTAGAGATTATAGAACAAGAACCGTTTCTTTAAGTTTGCACACTGCAGTCAACACAGTAATCAACAAAAGACATAAAAACTGTTTCTCATGTGGTGTTTCCAGCACATCACAATGTTGATTGTGTGTATTATGCAACAAGGACCAAATATATCATTCAATGAATCGCTTTTATAATTAGTTCTAATTGCACAGCAATAAATACCACCATACTTTATGTTTTGACCTTACTAATGTTTTTGCTGCGACTAATGCTAATAAAGATATATTGTATTGTATGTGTGTGTGTGTGTGTGTGTGTGTTTGTGTGTGTGTGTGTGTGTGTGTGTGCGTACATATGCGTATGTATACTGTATGTTTGTGTGTGTGTGTTTGTATAATAGGGCTGCAATTAATGATTATTTTCATTATTCAATTAATCTGCCAATTATGTTCACCATTATTTTCATTATTTTCAACTATAGAATTTGAAAAAATGCTCATCACAATTTCCCAGAGTCTAAAGGAAAAGCCTCAAAGATTCCAGCAAACCAGCAAGTGTTTGACATTATTGCTTGAAATTACTGAAATGATTTCTTGATTATCTCCGACATAGTGGCAACAAAAACTGAACATTAGCAGCTTTTTTAGAGTATTTATTGCAGCACTGTTCTACTAGACAACATGACAACATGAGCCATTTCTACTTCCACCAAAATCTAATATTAATAACGCCATTTACATGACACAACATTTGTGTTTAGGCTAAAATACCTGATTAGGATTCTCTTTCGGATCAACTAGATATACTGTGTTTTTCTTAGGATGTAGATAGTCTGGGTAGATGTCACATTTTCACATTTTCGTTACGATCTTGGTAAAAGGTTTCTAGCTTTTTTCCAGACATGCTTCCATACCCTAATTGAGTATAACGTTATTTTAATTAAATATATATATATATAAGGTTCAGTTACTCAACACCTGCATTGGCAAATTTATACATATAAAGAAATACGAATATTTTACATAGTAAGGACATTTACAACAGACACCATGTACAAAAGTGCCCCTCTAAATTATCTTGCAGATACTTACGAGGCGCTAACACTTCCTCTTCCTCAAACAATCCTTGACAGATAATAGAGTAACATTTTCTGGTAATATATTCTAAGTGAATTGATTTAGATTTATAAGCCCAGTCCCTTAATCCTGTATTTTTAAAACACATGAAAAAGAGTGACATCAAAAGTTTGATAGTTGATCCTGGATTTAAAATTTAAAAAAAACGTCAACCGTTTGGCGAAGCAAACCCTCTCCTCCACTGAATCTATTTGGTCTTTACATAAAGAGTCCAAACTGCTTTTTATATAAAAATGAGTTTGAGGCCTTACCTTTAACAGTTAGATGTGGGAAGTCCTCCGCCACAGCGGTGCCAAAGACCTAATTTACAGATATCTCACCCTCAACGGGTGTTTATATATAACATAGAGCAGGGGACTCTCCTTTGAGTATGCGTCATGCAATCGATGCACATATCAGCAGAGGGGGGCTGATGAAGTCTGTCAGTCCTACTCTCTCACCTCCCTCCGTCGCTGCTTTCTGTCACTCTTGATGTGTTGTTTTCTTGTCTTGAACGTGGACTGTCCACCTCTGCTGTCACATGGAAAGTGTCTGACTGGCCCCCCTGATCTCGATAGTGTTGTGGTGTTGGTGGCTTGCCCACACAGGGGTCTCACTTGTCTGATGTTGCCTTGTATGCCAGAGTTGAGAGCAGTTAGCTCCTTTTAGAAACATGTAACAGCAGCAGTAGTAGTACTAATTAATAGTAAAGTCAAATGGTTAAGAAATAGTTGTGTGTCTTTCAGAAAAGAACAACTGAGTGGAGTAAACTGACTTAGATAAATCTTTGACACCTCAGATTCACAGAAAGAAGAGAAGTACTTGTCACTGATCGACGTAGATGTCAAAGTTGCGACTTCATTTCTACTTCATATCCTCACACTGATCTGCTTTTTGCAATACACTGTAGAACAGCTTATTGTCCATCATAAGTGGAAAAATAAACTTTGAAATAAGAAATTATAACTTATACTTTTGTTGTTGGTGTAAATTCTTATGTCACCCCTCATTTCTATGTATAGGCACATCACAAGTAGAGAAGTGAGAATTTTGCTTCCTGTTGTGATGTGCTTAAGCCATTCATTAAAAAAGAATACACCAGGGGTCCGTTTGGACACCAAAATGCTTTGTAGTTTGTTGGACAGCCGAGAACACCTAACCAGCATGTCTACCAAAGTCATTTTAAAGCTCAAGCTCAAAACTCTTTTGTGTAAGTTCAGACCTCTTTTCAGTCTAAATGTCAGTTGTGTCTGTGCAATAGACAAAACTGTAACAAAACCCTCTTGTCAAAACTAGAAAGTCTATTAAATAAACAGTAAAACTAAGCATGATGTGACATTAACAAAGTAGGAAATAATTTTGAACTGTATGACCCAGACTTAATGATTTAATGGACTGACATTTTGCAACCAGCAAACTAACAAACTAATTATTATTATAATTATTTTGTGCTGATATTTAGTCCCAAATTAAGATGAGCCTTGATGTCAGTTCCAGGTATAATGTTTTACAAATGATTGTGTGCAAAACACGTCAAATGTTTAAGCTTTATTTAGAAGACTTGAGAACCTCTTTGAAAACAGACGACACCCTTTCTTACAGGGTCAAAAATGTTCAGGGGTAAAGGGGCTTTGTGGAACTGGAGTGTTGTGCTGGAAGCTGCTGGTTAGCTTATGTTAGTGGACTCCGTTTCCAAAATAACTTAAGCTGCCTTTACTCTCTGTTAGCAGTGCGGAGAGAGGCACTGAGACGATGCACTTGAGAACGTGCATAAAATCACATCCTTTGGACTGTCGCAGAAAATCGGAAGGTCTTTCACAAAGAAATCCACAGTCAAGTAACATTAGATAACTTCAAGTGAAACTCTCGCCAAAAAGCAACCGAGGCTTTATTTGTGATTGAACATGAGTCAGACCTTCGTGTAAATGCATAATTACAACGAAAGAGGCACTTTTAAGATTTACCTTAGTTTTGTTTTCGGGCGAGCTAATTTTCAATTGAGTGCTGGGACACTGGCACGCTAGCATCAAAATCACTATTTTTAAAACATTAAGAAGGCTCGACACAACATGAAACTTTGCTCGTAGTATCACCAGGGTCTCTACACATGAAAACAAGCATTGAGAACATTGTTTGTGTACGCAGAGTTTACTAAAAAGAAGGTTTTTGAAGTACTCAACGTAGGAGCTGAATCTCCGGCGCGTAGTCGTCATAGCAGACAAAGAGTGTCAATCCCCGAGTGCGACCTAACAGGCAGGAGAGTAATGGTGGACCGCTCCTCAAGCCTGCCTGTTAGGGTTAGGGTTAGGCACTTTTTGTCTGCCATGAAAACGAAACTACAGTAAATCTTAAAAGTGTCTCTTTTATCGTAATTATGCGTTTACACGAAGGTTTGACTCATATTCAATCACAAATAAAGCCTCGGTTGCTTTTTGGCGAGAGTTTCACTTTAATCAAGCCATCCACGGGCTTGAATAGGAAAACCGCGAGAGACGTTGAAGATCTAATTTTTCACATTATTTTACAGTCCACTCACATATGGCCAATAAAACGGTGACTGATATGTGTAAATTGCTACAAATTTTTTAATTGAGCCCTTTAAACAGTTTCATCAGTACACCAGATTTATTTTAAAAACAAATTTTGTTCCAACTCTTGTTTTATTTTCAATAAAAAACAGTCTGGATGTTACATATTTTTGTTTGTTTGTTGCGTGTCTTACACCACAAGAAAAAAGAAATACACAATGAATTTGCTTACTGGTTTGAGTTGTGCATTCATCACTTGCAGCGTCCTGAGAGAGGAAACTACACCAGTCTTGTGTTGCAGCGCCCTCTGTTGGCAGACTGTAGAGGACCACCTGTTACAAGGGCAATAGGTCTTGTCATGATAACCAGGAGAAAGAAAACAGTTTTGAACAACTGTTTTGTCTCAATAGTCATTAACATGGCATTTAAAAACTAACCTGAAAGCAAGTGCCACAGAAATCTGAACTTTTAGACCGATTTACAACAACTGCAGTGAAGAAGTGAAATGTGAAGACAGCCTGTTAAGCCGATAAACCTGATTGGCTTCTAATAATTAATCAGTATGGACTACGGTTTGATTCAAACCTACTTAGTGGCAACGCCAGTGGAGAGACATTCAGGATGGATTTCCCCTCAATGCATACAGGAGCACGAATGCTTTTAGATGATGCAATCACAAAGTCGACCATCATTTACACCCAGTGATGGAATGTAACCAAGTACATTTACTCAAGTGGATTACTTAAATAAGATTCTGTTCTTTACTTGAGCATTTTCATTTTCTGCTACTTTATACTTGGACTACATTTTGGGGGCAAATATTGTACCTTTACTTCACTTTCTTTATTTGATAAATTTAGTTACAAGTTACTTTGCAGATTACATGCTGTATCAGGGCCTTTGTGCAATTTTCTATTAATTTATTATATTGGCAAACAGACAAACTGTTCGACTCCACAGTGTATTTACTTACACTTGTACTTTGGAAACATCAGTACCTTAATAGACAAAAAATGTACTATTAATATCAGACGTATTAAGCCTTTTACTCAAGTACTATTCATATGGGTAACTTTTACACTTTTACCAAAGTCATATTTCAATACAATGTCTTTTACTCATGTATGACTTTTGAGTAATTTGCAGCTTCTTGTGAAACAAACGTATGTTCTAATAATGATAAATAATTTATTTGATTATCTTGTTTAGGATCATTTCTTATTTCAAATAAAAATATGGATACATTTTCTTTTTAAAATTTCATGTACGGCCTATGATCTTTAAATTATCATCTGTGTTTTACTTTCCCAACAGCTTAAGAAACATTTTGCAGAGAGATTTCAGTAAAAGGTGGAAAGTACCTCACTTTTTGTTTTTACAGTACACCAGACTTATGTAGCGAGCTAGTTGCAAGTATTTAGTTATTGTATGAGGGTGATATTCTTGACTTGATGAAGCACTGAAGAGTGGCACAACCACATGCAGTAGAGGACTTTGTCTCATGCAGAGCTGTTGCACACCAATGAACGGTTCAACGTTTGGTTTTCCATTCAATCGAAGTCTGCTGGGAAATCACGCAGTGGGGATAAAGGGAAATACCAAGTCACCCAGTTTCGCTGGCTCACTTGCTGATGTTTGTCACCGCAGATAAACGACAGAGAGTCCCAAACTTTAAATCTGAATCCCCCCCTACAATCAAATATACCGGGTGGATTGATTAATGTCGCTTTCATCCCGATTTATGACAAATAAAAGAACTGGAATGACGTGTTGCGTCTTTTGCCACGATGCTGATATAGTAACACAAATTGTTGAGTGAAGGACTCAGATTCTGTGACATTATCCCTTTTTGTTATAAAGGTTAAGAGGAGCTCTGACCGCACTGGTTGGTGCGTGCGATGTTTCACTGTGATGAACACATTTGAAACCACAGCACGTCAGGCAGTAAATCCGACTTTCTGTTGGCTGCAATTAAGTGCCTTCTGTTCATCGGAAAATATGCCATAGGCTTCCTCTGTATCGTTAGATAATTAACATGTTTTGCTGTTTTCACGGTGACCAAGTAACAGATTGAATGGCGTTGCATTAAATTCACTGGCAATTTCAAACATCAAACCACCGCAATAATTGCCTTTTTTTTCTTTTTTTCTTTTTTTTTTGCAAGACATGAATGCAGAATTTCTTCCTCTCCATGTAATGAACACCATGACAGTCAAACTGTCCCGTCAGCGTCCATCTGGAGTGAGGTGCATCTCTACTTGAGACAGCCCTGCCGGCGCGCTGCTGAGCCGGCTCTTGAGCCCCCTCTGAATGTCTGCCTCCAGACCCAGAGCCAGGCCTTGTCTCTCCTGGACGTAGAGAGGCAGGCCGGGGTAGACGGCCGGTGGAGCCCGGTAGGAAGAACGCCAAGGCAGCAGGAAGTTATTGCACACGGCCGGGTGGTTCACATGGGGCACCAGCCAGTTTGGAGGTGGGTATGACAGGATGGGGGCATGGTGAAGTGTGTCAGGTGTGGGCAGAAATGCGCGGGTGGAGGAACCATCGGGGGTTTGGGGGATGTCGTCGCTGCAGGACACCTGTCGCTGAGCCTCCATCTCGGCCTCAAAGACCGCTCGGGGGGAGCGGACACGGAGCCCGGGGAAGTGGAAGAGACTTTGCTGTGTGAGAGAACTTTGAGGATCAAATCCGCCAACACCTCTGGTATTGGCCTCAAATGGGTGGATCGCTCTTTCTTGCTGCCCCAGATAAGAAGCGGGGCTGCTCACGCTGCTGAGTCCAGCCTGGAGGAGGGCTGGGATGTGAGCCGGTGTAGCTGATAATGACCAGGTAGAAGTTTCAGCGGAGGCAGCTTTGCTCTTCTCTGCGCTCAGTCTGCTGTGATACTGCAGGCTGAGCACCTGAGCCCGCAGCCGCGCGTTCTCGTCGCTCAGAGCCAGCAGCTGACCCTCCACCATCAGGTCGTTCAGCCTCCGCTTCTCTCTGGACCGCTTGGCTGCCTCGTTGTTCTTTTGTCGCTTGTCCCAGTAGGCGGCATCCTTCTGGTCGGGCGGGATCATCTCCCGCTTGCGGCGCGCAACGGGGCCGTGGCTGCTGCAGGCGCGAAAACGCAGGAGACGTCGAGCCAGCAGGGAGGACGGTGATACCGGGAAGAGGAGGCCAGGACCAGGTTCTACGTAGGTACCGCTGTCCACTGAGGAGGAAGACTCGCACGGAGGAGGGCGGTCAGGGCTCCTGGAGGTGGACATGGCTCAAGACTGGAGGGAGGCAATAAAGCAGCTTTTTATTGCATCTTAAAAAAACGATCTGAATATGCTTTTAAAAACGTCTCCCTGAGTCTCGCACGATATCTTAAGCTTCAGCTTACTTTATTGTATCCCGATGGAAGAAGGGGACTGCTAAATCGAACCAGACTTTACAATAAAAGTTAAAAAAAGATTACATTAGTTTGTGTATGAAATAGTTAAAAAGAAAGCCAAAATACCGACCGGCTACAACCTTCAATTTTGCATACATATTAATGCGTTAGTAACAATTCTGTAAACTTGTTTTGAATGCAGGATTTAAACATGTAGCGGAATGTTGTATTCTGAATACTTCATAAACAAATGAGTTTGAGGGTTAACATGAAAGACGACAATGTGATGTAAAGATTTATTTAAAGTTGCAGGAAGTAAACGATTATATCAGATTAGATTAGATTAGATTAGATTAGATTAGATTAGATTAGATTAGATTAGCTCATAGCACTAATGTATTGTTTCATGAATCAAGTCAAAAAGGATGATGAGACACTGACCTGGATGAAAAGATGTCACCTGTGGAATGATTTGGAGGACGGGATCAACTTTTAGAGAGTGTGTTGTAAATCTGCAACACAACACAGCAGCGACTAAGGTTTGACATGGCACTCAAATCATTTGTTTAATTATACGTCGGCTACACGTTTGAGGACGCTGCGTGTCCGCCCGGAGAGGGGCTGAGCCTACCTGTCAATCACAATGAGCGGTGCTGAAGAGAGCAGAGCTGCTGGGCGGCGCTCGAGGTTCACAGTCTGCATGCAGCCAATCGGGTTGTGACCTCTTGATGACTGTTTTTTTTTTTTTTTTTTCGGTGGAAACAGTTCAGGCGACTTCACTTGGGAGTGCGGAAGTCCAAGACAACAGTGTGGTCAACTTCAAATCGACAGGTGATACTGAAATGAGTCACTTTGGATCAACTGACCTACTTTTCTGATTCTTCCTGTTGCTGCACAGCGCCTGCAGAACATCACCAGTGCGCTGATGCAGATGTGTATCCACTAGACTTTATGTATATATAACCACATCAGACTTAACACAGGAGTTTGCATTTAATGTGAATGATATAGCCGAGTTTATTGGTGTTTAAACGGTACTCTTAATAGCTTGTAAAAAGATCAATTAAAAAAAGATAAATCAGAAACAATTTTTAAAATAAATGTAAAAAATGAAAGAAATCACACAGAATCTACTTTCACATTTCTAGAGATGTTTGCTTAATAAGCTGGTTTCAAGAAGAATTGACCCCATTGCACCATAAAACATCGACGTGCACGTTCAACTTTACATTTTTTGTGTCTGTGACTCCTCCTCCCTGAAGCGATCTAGCACATATTACTGTAAATGTACCCGCAGTGAAATTTAAACGGGGTAACGAAAGTCTACGTCTACTTTTCAGTTTAACCACGTGTCGCTATATCATGCTGCAACATTTTAAAGGGACCGTTCATTCCAAAGTCCAAAATGCATATTTTTCCTCTTGACTGTAGGGTTATTTATCCATCTAGATTATTTTGGTGTGAGTTGCACAGTTTTGGCTGTAGAGATGTCTGTCTTTTCTCAAATACAATGGAACTAGATGGTGTGAAAACTCAAAAGCAACGTCTCTTTCCACCAGCCAACTGTGGTGGCGTGCAGAAAGCTGTCGTGTACAACTCAGTCGAGGAAAATGTAAGTGTTAGACAAGGATACAAATTCGTGTTTACATCCCTCACTGTCATTCGTAGAAAGCAAATAGTTCCTACATGAAACTGCTCACAACAAAGTCAGCGGATTATCCTGAGAAACCGTATCATGATTTCTGGAAAGAGACACTGCTGAAAGCACCACTGAAATAAGCCTGTCTTATGTCTAGCTTTTACTATTCTCATTCACCTTTGCTGGTCCAGATAGCATCCACTGCATGGCAAATCAGCTTCTTTAATCTTCATGTGTGTTCAATCCATATATCTTTCTTTGGAGAGTCCTGGAGTCGCTTTCCCACAGCCACACAGGCTAACAACAGTAGTTCATGCAGTCTTCAATCAAGTCATGCCTCACGTTCTCAGTAGCATTGGAACAAGACATCTTGTCACTTGATAATACCAGAAATATCAGCTGCACACCTGCCCATCATTTCAAGACCGTTACGAGTTCAGCTCAATAGAAGAAGCTCCATCCTTGCAACCTCCTCTTTCAACAAACTAGGTGATTGTGAAGAAAGACAGCCAGGCATGAAAACAGCTTCACCCCACAGGAGGTGAAGTCACCTGATTTGCAGTACAACTGCACTAAACCTCAATACCAAATAGCAAAACCAGACTGCGTCTTACAAGACCACTCGTGTACTGATTTCATTGTGTTCTGCTGAGTATGGGGGCTGTCCAGATCATGAGGGGAATGTCCTCTGAGCTATCAGCTCTGTTTTGTAGAAAACTTCGGCAGATTTTTCTTTCTGACTCACTGTAACCACAAAGGCCACAGCCAGCTATGCCCCAACAGTCAGGTATGACTTTCAGTCATCCTTCAGATTTTTAAAGAGATAGTACCATATCATATCGTTTTGATTTTTGCTGATTAGTCTGATGGTTTTGCTATGAAGGAAAAACATAAACATGGTCAAAAATAAACACACACACACACACAGAAAGGGTGCAGACTTAACATCACCTTGTAGCAGTGTCAAGAAGATGTACTCATGAGTATAAATAATACAGCAGGGTTAATTGATAACAGCATGACTTCATATATTGTTGAGACAGGAATTAATCAGCTTTGACTGAGTGTACTGCATGCTGTTAAGGAGGCTCTTATTCACTGTTCAAATAGAGATGCACAGAAAGCATCACAGTAGGCTTGATTTTTTTTACCACTGCCACTTTCTCATTGTGCGGCAGCACCCACATCCTGACTGCATGTTGCACATGATCTCTCTGTCAGTTGATGATTTATCTTGAACAATATTATGTCCAGCTGGTTTTGTCACAGTACAGTAAACAGTTCAGTCAACACTTCCATCTGAAAGAGAATCACACAGCTGACTACAGCCTGACCAAGCTTGTTTATATTTCTCTCATATGGATGCTTTTCTGATTAACATATTACAGCAAAGGGATGTTGTGGCCCTTCTCCATGAACCTTTGTTAAAGGGTATGACTGGTGTTAATTTCTATTTTTACACCTCCGTGCTGACGACAGCATTAGTCGTAGACATGTTTTGGGGTTGCCCATCCTTCCGTCCCATTCTCAAGAATACAGTATCTCACAAACATCCACTTGGACTCGAGGGTCAACTGACTAGATTTTGGTGGTCAAAGGTCAGAGAGAATTCACTGCCACCTCACCAAAAACGCTTTGGCCATAACTTGAGTTTTTATACGTTATTTGATGGTGACAAAATTTCACACAAATGCCTACTACGATAAACACTATGAGTGAGTTATATCCAAAAGATAAAATGCCAGGTTCACTGTGACATCATTATATTCTGCAAATACCCTTTTTTGGCCATTATTTATATCATAACTCAGCAACGGAAAGGGATATTGTGACCATATATTACATTTCGTCTTCTTAGTTTAGTATTCTTCAATCAATATTCAGTATTCCATATAATTTGATAGGCTTTGCTTTCTACATAACCAAAACCAAAATAACATGTCATAGCTATTTAAATATCCACCCAAGATGGATAACAAATTAAATGAGAAACCAACATGAAGTTTCTCAGTATGGTTATGGAAAGCGCTGTGTAACATGTTGATCCAAAATTTCTCATAAGGCCACAGCACATGACTCACATCATGTTTATATTCTCAAACCATTCTGTGAGCCTTTTTTCCTCCATGGATGGGGGCACCACTCCCACTACGATAGACATCTTTCATGAATAAAAGGCAATCACTCATGACAATTTTATCCTCTCTTGAAATGCAACAAATCGTTATTTCTATGTGTAGTATTGACCAATGACACGTGAGTGGGCTTTGGTCGCACGCATGTAAACAGTCTGTGTTGAGAGCAAAGAGTCGGAACTCAGAACACACTGGCTGAGTTGCAATGTCACAACTTATCAACTATTGTGTGACAACGACTTAGTTTTTTATCAGCTTACACAGATTATCCTGCGGCATCTCCAACTCTTTGCTTGCATCTTAAATTGCTAATCAGACTTAAAAAACGACCAATGCATGGAAGAGGAGGTCTTGGCCCGCCTATTTAGGTATGAACTAGCTACGTTCAAAGCCCCAAAACATTGACTTTTGTCACCAGAGAGCTTTAATGACTTTGTTTTTATTTGCAGCGATCTCCTCACTGCATGGCTCAAGCCTTTTTTAGTATGCCACATGTTTTCACCCACTTGTTGAGAGTAATGTGAAGGATGACTCATTTGATCATATCACATTTTACACCTCTGTAGACCAGCGCCTGAGGTTTTTAGCACCACTGAACTCTCAAACGTGCATTCATCTTTGTAACGATAGTATTTATACTACAGACCTACAATCAGTCACAGTAGTCACTGTTTGCATTGACATTTTCATTCACCGGAGGAAGAGTTGCTCTTCTGTTTTTTATAATCAATTTTGCACTGTCAACTCAATTTCCGACCGTATCTTACGGGTGTCATGCCAATTGACGAAAAACGCTGATGTCACTTTATTTACTGTACCTATTAACACTGGCCAGTCAGTTGTGACTGAAGCTGCTGCCATCTGTGCCCCAAAAATGAACCCTTTTTCAAAAACAACAGGATCTTGCCGTCTTTCTGTCAGGGCCTGCTCAGATTTTTAAACGTCACAAAGCACAGCTGGATGTTATTTGCTTAATTATACCAGGCAGTGCAGCTGTGTGTTGTTATGTTTCTTCAGTCATTTCTACGGGCTGTCCCTTTACTTTGTCACCAGTCCTGTATTTCAGTGCGCCCACACATTTCACTGAACAAAGTGATGCCTCGTTTTTCAAGCGAAAGTGATGGAGTGACTCATCAGTGGGGGTTCATCGTATTAGTTGGTTCCCATATGCTTTGATGTTGTTGTCATCAACCCCCTACTCCTCACACACAAAAACACACTCCCACCTAAACCCCGACCATGTTCTACTTTCACCAAGCTTCTATACATGAAGTCCACTTCAATGGAAATACTCTGCTTTTGGTTTCATCTGAACCCAATTAACACATGTTTGTATGTAACGTTGATCCCAATTTATTTTGCATCCTTCTCCAGGAGAGTTGTGTGATTCTTGGGGTGATGTCTGCTTGCCTGATTCCTGTTCCTTAACTCACGTCTGAGCTGTCAAGCACGTTGAACAGGAAGTTGAGCCTCAGCAAGCACGGAGGGTATCGCCTCTTCATTGTCAGCTGTAGTGCGACTTTTCTTCTAGGCTACGTGAAAACCTTACATGGCAATGTAGGCCAAACAGTGAGAAGCTTACCACAGCAGAGGGCTTTCTCACACTCACTGTGAGGGGTGGTCTGAAGGTCGTGTCCTGCTAAGATCCTGTGAGATACAAAATAAGATGAGAACAAACAAGCTCACATTGAATACGTAGTGGAAACTTTGCCTGTATTTTTGATAGTGTGACAAATTGCAGCTAGATAATGTATGTGTTCGCTTTTGGGTGGATCTTGCTAATTGCGGTTTTCATTGTCGAGTGTGAGGTTTGGTTCAAGTGATAATTATGATACAGTTAAAATAAACGTTTCCTGCTGACATCTCGCTGTGCTCATGAATGTTTTGTCGTTGTGTCGGTTAACAATCATTTAAGGGAGCGAAAAAAGTTAAACTGAATTTCAAGAAAGGTGCGATTGATGACACTGATGTGTAGTTTTATGGTTACTGCAGAGGGTTGAGTGGATTTCAAACCTTTTATGGTTTAGTAGTTTGTTCATATTTCCATTTTGCATTGAACAAAACATGAGGAAGTTAGGGTTGTTATCTCCTCCTCTTGTGATGTTCTCACTGTTGATACTGTGGTAAGAATGCAAATCTATATAACAAATGACGCTTTTGTCAATAGGCCAGTTCTAAGAATTCAATAGGAGTAGAAATAAATAAGAAGTGTTATAAATGTTTGCAGCACTTTGTTCCTGTTGACAGCTGGCCCACAAGAAACTTGCATGAGATATGTGAGATCATCTTAATAGTGGTATCTTTGTGCTTCCACTCATACGATATGTGTATTTTATTTTTAGCTGTAAGGGGTCTCAGATATGACATAGATGTATAGTTTCACATTTTTTAAAGTTTTTCTCAAAATATAATTCCCATATTGATGATACATGAATACTAAACATCAAGAAGCCTGCTATGCACTCCGTTAATAAGATAAAGCTAATATAAGGCCTCAGCAGTCTGAGTTTGTCGAAGTTTAGATTACTATAATTTTGGTAGAAAGAAACATTTTTGTGTCCCCGGCCGGTGTTTCCTTGCAGAGTGGCAGAGGAACAATAAACCAAGAAGGAATTTTTCACATGAAAGACCATAGCTTTGGAAGATACCCACTTGACTGCTCAGGCCTCCGGATTAGCTTACCACTGGCTAAAATATATATTTTTGCACAAGAGGACTGTGGGTTTGTCCCCCATCTCTTACTTTTGAATAGTGTCACAAGGAGATGTTTTATAGCCAGTATGGACGGAAACAGCAATAAGAGCAACAACTCTTTCAATGTACACAAGTAATTATTTTAAGAAAAAAAAAGGTTTTTAAATGTTTAATTTATTTTCCATCTTTTTGCTTTAAGATTTTCTTTTTAAGTTCTCATGCTGCTTTTAACAGTCTTACGAAATTGAACACTTCTCCGTTTTGATGAAACAATGAAATATTTGGCTTAGATATGTTATAATATGAATTCTATTTTTGTTTTTAACTTAAAATACTGGCTGCAGATTGTAATATATATTTAAGTACTTGGGGAAGCTTGATCCTCTCTTTCGTCGAATTTGCAGCGTAGAAAATTCAACAAGAACCCACAGGCTCAAAGGGACTATTCTCCTGTGTGTTTACAGTTGTGAGGTTTTGCAGTCATGATGGGCAACGGTTAAACTGTGGTGGAAAAGCCTGGCCTGTTGACTGTCATTGTTCGTGGAGGCCTGAGAGTATGTATTCCACGCCACCGGCACATCACCCTAACCACTCTGCTGTGCAGCCCAGCTGTAAATACAGATAGGAAAGATTGCCCTAGATATGCACAACCACTCACATACACACACATGTAAGACGTAAGATACAGACACCTTCAGGTGTTGATATGTGGCATTTGTGGGGGCGACCTCACTTTCATAGGGAAGAGAAATGAGACATACAGATATGAAACCACAAAAAGTAAATTTAACTGACAATGAGTGGAATTCAGCAAGCTTCCTTTTGTCAAGACGTGCGATCGCTGTCAACTTTATCCTTTTGACCTTCATGTGATGGTTTAACTGCAGTGGATGCTGACCTCCACCAGGTGGCATTAGATTCATGAAGAAGGCAGAATGGTTAATTGAAGCGCTCAAATAAATAATGTGTGGCTTGACTTTAGTCTAAAGAAGAATATAAAGATTGAAAATGTGAAAAGTATATTATTGTCTTCATAACAGTGACATTGTATATTTTAAGCAATTTTGAACTGCATGTAAGTTTTTTTTTGAACGTATGCCTGATCTTTTTCAGAACACATGAATGAAAGACTGCTGTCAGTTTTAAACTTCTGGTTCAATATTTTATTTTAGCGTTAGAGTTCACATCTTATCCATTTAACACTAGAAACAAGGGCACATTTTATTCTTCTTTGGCTTGTTCCACATACAGTACAAATACAACTTTGAATATTATCAAACTAAGTCATGTATAGGGAAGTTTAATTTGCATGTTTTGAAGCACAGTGTTAAATGGCTCAGGGGGATTTGCTCATTCAAATGACAACCATTCGGCCACTTTTGCTACTCAGTATGAACTAGATTGTAGGCAAGACTGACTTCAGTCTAATCATGATTATTGTGTATGTATAGGGGGATATTGTTTAGGGAAGAAAAAGAATCACTAAATGTGACCTGGTTATGTGCTGGCCTAAATGCTACTGCTTTCACTTTGCTGTAAACCAATACTCCCACTGTTGCATGGTTAAAAGCTTCCTAATCGTACTGTTACAAAGACTTTCTGGGACAGTGAAGTGATTTAGGTTAGTTAAAAAACAAGTTCACCCAGTAGGTATGCCGGGAATCATAATTTGTTGTAGTTTACTTCCATCAACTAAAAATGTCTGCTAATTAGCTACAGAAAATAAGATAAAAAGACCAATGATTTGATTTGAACAGTGGCCTTATTGCCCCTCCTCCATTCCTCTTTCTCTCCTCAGGTGAGCTGCTCTGGGAGTACATTCTGATACCGGATCCTTCACCTGGGAGCAAGAGAAGGGCGTGTCTGTGAACATGTTGCACAGGGATTCGCAGAAAGAGAGATGGAGGAGGGGTATGGATGGGTGAAACAGGTGTGTTAGGAAAAGCAGCTGAAGAATGGTTATGAAAACAACCGTGTTAATCTCTGGCTGTGGGCAATAGGACTTCATGATTGATGGCTCAGCTATGTCACCTGGCTGCAGGTGCTGTATAGTGCTCGAGACAGTGCTGCCAAACAATGAAGGTAAATGCGTGAGTCATTGTTGTTGCGTGGGTTGTTTATGTGCTTCCGCTCATGATTTATCTAAAAAAAAAAAAAAACTATTAACAGCTCTACCAACAAGATTCATTAATAGTGAAATCAGAATGCCCTCACAGCATTGCTCTGTGTTTGTTGACAAATGTGGTGTACGTGCTAATTACTTGGCGACAAGCAAATATATCATGACAGTCATTTATTACGGCTCTTGTGCTTATTAATCCTTGCCGGTTTGATGCGGATTGTTAGATCTAAGAAGCCTTGGTCCTCTCTCACCAGGATTGCTCATGCAGCCAGAAGAGTTGGTACTTATTTCAGAATTTCATCACATGGAAAATGGATTTGCCTAAAATTAACATTCTGTTTATTTAAGCAAGTGGGTAAGGTTTGTAGAGCTGCAGCTTGAAGCGGAGCCTGAGTGGATCAACAGTGGTGATAACTTTGTGTCTGTTTTGCTCTGGTGTCGGTATGCATGGCAATGCACTGTAATGAGTAACTAGACTGATAAATGAATCGTGGAGGGAGACATTTGCGGCTATTTCACTCTGTTGTCTCCTTTGTGTAGCACAACTGCAGTCTACAAACGTTTGAGTCTCGGCAGCATCATGGCCAAGGAGAGTGTTGAATCTGGTACGTCTCTTTCCGTCTCCATCCTGTAATTCTTTCACCTGCTGTTCGCTGTCTCTTTATCTCACGGTGTTTACTAAAATGCTTTCAGAGGCGACTTGGAATGAACCGACTAATTGGCCAACAGATAGCAGTGGCTGATGTTTATCTTTTGTGTAACACCAATTTTGTGCCTACACATTTATGAGCTACTTGCTTGTGACATAATGGTTATATAAGTACTGAAAAATTGTAATGATTAAGTAGGTAGATGTATAGCAAGCTAAAAAGACTTTTGAAGCAAATACTTAAAAAAAAGCGAAGAAAATAAACTTTATCCATTAGAGTCATATTAAAGGTTGTCTCGTAAATGTTATAACATTTTTTTCTTTTGAAAATAGCATAATGAAATGTTTATTGACTTTAAAACAGTTACATTTTATAAAGGTTTCTTGTTTTCACTGGAACAAAGGAGGGAATATATAATAAAATCAAGATAACGTGAATCAGAATACACAACAATAAAACATTACTGGCATCGGCTTTGGGCCAATTATTATTTTATATAGGGATACATGATATAGGTTTTTTTCAGCTGATACCGATAATCAATATTTACCTGCTTCTCATAGTCAATACAGTATGAAAACAAGTTTCTTTACTTTACCTTACGCAAACCTGAGGCTATTCCACAGCTCCTAAAGAGCGTTTTTTGTTAAGACTTTTTTTCCTCCTCTCTTAACCCCTGTGAAACATTTATGTCAAATTGCAATTGCGTTGTGATCCTCTTCTTCTTCTTCTTCTCTTACTTATAGTCTTTTTTCTTTGTGTCTTTTTGCGGATCTCAAACCAACTTTAATACCACCACCTGTATACCACCACCTACTGTATCAGGGTGTTTAAAAGTTGCGCTTGTCAATGAAAGCAATTTGCCTTAATATTATCAGCTCTACTGGATTTCATTATCAGCAGATAATCAGTATTATTAATTTCCCAATATATATCTTGCAATTTTAATCATTGGTATAGACCAAGAATTGGTTGATCCAATGCAAGAAATTAAATGAAACATACGATAACATTCATATGACATGAACTATTAGTACCATATTTGCGTAGCAGCCTGCATGTGATCTAGATATAAATGTTCTCTGTTAGTTGATCGTGTTTCTTTAACAGATGTTAGGAGAGTCAGTTTTGCCTTCATCAGGCTTTGTATGGCTGATGCAGGAATCCCTTTGAGATATGGTTAACAGCAGTCCCATCCATACGCTGGCATATTAATACACATTCACGGCAGCACACACACACACACAAACACACACACACACACATCCATCTGCTGCCTGCTAATGTAAACAATACATTAAATCATTGTGTGTAAATGGTCTCTGAGAGCTAAGTCTCGGCTTACATGTGTCTGACAGGACTCACGTGGGAGGTTAGGGCGAACAGCCGGCACTACCACAAACCCAAACAGAAGAAATCCTTTCTGTGCTTCCGCTGGGGGAGATATGCAGTGAGTCAGCCACACATGTGCTTCCTTCCCTTCACACCAAACCCAACAACCTATACAGTATGTATATCTCTCTTGTCCCTGTCTCTCTCTCCCTGTTGCACTTCTGTCGCCAGGACAATTTGTTGCGCAGCTACAAATACTCCCCACTGACCTTCCTGCCCCTGACGCTGTTTGAGCAGTTCCAGCGAGTGGCCAATCTCTACTTCCTCCTCATGATGGTGATGCAGGTCAGATGAAGACTCTGCCATTCTCTCTTACTTTGTCTTATCATGTTCTGACTCGAGAAAATCAGAATTGGTTTTGATTTCTTTAACAGGCTCACCAGTAGTCTCTATTGTGTCATGTTAACAATATCCAAAGAGACATAACTGTCTGGATTTTGGGACAGCATTTGTTTTTGTTTTTTTGTAATGTGCTGACAGTCTGAAGTCATGGGAATGATGCTGATATGTTCCTTATACCATGATCTACATATCCAGTTCTTCTAGATTAAATGTACCTTACAGATTTGTGTGTTGTGATCAATGACATCTAGTCTGTTAAGACCCAGCTATAAAACATCATTAATCAGCACACACTAAGCCCAAGTTTCCTAATCGGTGACACTTTTTACATAACATTTTATAAATAGATATGAGCTGAAGTGACATTTACTGTAAGTATTTTTGCCTCCATTACTTGGTAATTTGAGATGCGTTACCCTTTCATTTCTTTTTAGAATATACCTTATGTAAACTCAGTTACAGCTTTAGAAGAATGTCTAAAAAGGGTATACTTGCCACATTGCCAGCACTTAGATGATCCAGAATCTTGCTGTAATTCCATTTCTCAGATCACTACTTTGGCTACTAGTTTCTCACAGTTTCAACTTCAAAATGCTATTGCTTGTCCACCACAGACCTCACAGGTCACCTGGTTCAGAATTACTTAATGTTCCCAGTGTCAAAACTGATCATGATGAAGCTGCCTTTACCCTTCATGCTTCTTAAATGTGTTTTTTTTTTTTTATTTTAAATGCATTTTTTTGATTGTCTTTTATTGTAGAAATTATTTCTCTCGTGTCCTTATACCTTTGTAATCTGCAAAGCACTTTGGGTTGCTTTTGAACATGAAAATTGACTCCTGTTGTTCTCCCTCATAAATACTAGCCACCTAAATATGCCAGATTTTTTTCATCCACATCCATGCATTATTCCCTGATAGATTAATTAAAATAATGACAAAAAGAATGTCCTAGTTCACAATGTTAAATAAAGTGGGAAAAACATTTTTTGATCCGTCCCTTCATACAGATCCACACCGAAAGCAATGGGGTCTGTTCTTGGCTTAGACCCATCCTCCACGTTCTGTGGAAACATGTTTTCTGTAATCTTGCTGACAAACCAACCAACAAACTATTATTACTTGTTGAAGCACTTTGTGTGTGCGTGTATATGCTTTAAATAGCATGTGTGACATTTTCTTGTGTATTCATGCTTGCATGTGGTTTTCAGTGTGTCCCTGCCATCTCATCCATACCTTGGTACATCACTATCATCCCACTGATCACCGTCCTGTCTGTGCGAGGGCTAAAAGACCTTGCCAACGATATGGTGAGACCACCGGTCAACCCCCCCCGCCCAAGATATACTTCCGCTCACTCACAAATGCATGAGCTTCATCACAAATACATGACCCATCTCACGCATGCATTTATGCACCTGACACTTAAGCATGTACATGCTCTTTTCTCTCCTTCATTGTCCTCATTGACTCCTTGTCCTCTCCTCACTGACAAAACCAGTCAACCCAGTAGCATTAATTTTCTCTCCCATCATTAAAGCTTTTCCTTTTAAATGCAAGTGTGATGTTTTGCATGGAGAACTCTCTGGTTAAGTGCATCACTGAGTTACGGTCGTTAACAGCTCTGGGTGAAACGCTTGCTTGACCCCTCTCTATTGACTAATCATTTAGTGGAGGGTGTAAATCTCCCAGCTGGTGTCACTGTCGAGCCCCGTAATGGCGTTTATCCTTTCTCCTTTCTCCTGTTCAACCTTTCACGGCCACCCGCACTCCCTCTCATACGCTCCCCATCCATCACTCTTTTTCTCCATCCTTGTCACGCTTCTCAAATCTATCTCTTTCTCTTCCCTTTTTCTCTTTTTTGGCTTCTCTCTCTCCATCTCTGGTCCAGGCACGGAGACGCAGTGACGCTCAGATTAACTCCCGACCCTGTGACGTGCTCGTCTCCCAGAGGTGAGGACAGAGAGAGTGGGTTATTCTCTCAGGACTCAACTCCAGCTCCAGTTTGAAACAGCCCTCTAATGAAGCTCTAATGAAGTGCGAATGAGTGAATCCCTTGATGGTCCCTTTTGTGCATTAGAGCAGGGCGAAAACAGAGCATTTTCCACGTGTGTCAGAGGACAAGAAGTATGACCATGCTCATCTTCTCTCGTCTTCAGAGATACCTTGGGTTTCGGTTTTTTGTCCTGACTGACCACAAATTCACGTTACCTACCAAACACTCATGACAGAGTGACACATTAAAGTCTGCACAAAACAAAATCCACTATATCCCACCCACTATGAAATACCACAAACTATAAAGGATTATTTTAGCTGTGCACAAATATTGAAATTACCCAAACATTTACTTATTCCCTTGCTATAAACAAACCATATGTATAAGACTGTAAATAATGTAAATATTTTTATCCTTATTCTTTCTAATGAACTTAAAATGATCTGTAAACAAGAAAACTACATTCTCCTACAGTTAGAATGTATCATACTCAAAAATATAGGCCTGCCCTGCTCTTGTTTTTGATGAAAACAAATCACTTCACAGTAGAGATGCATGATAATCTGTGAGTGAGCATAGTACAATTTTTATTCTACTATAGGAGAGGTTTAATATTCTCTCTAACTAAATAGGCAAAATATGTGCATTTGGTATCAGTAATTGTCCAAAATAATTGACCTGCATATCGGTTATCGGCAAAAGTATTAAGCATCCCTACTTCACAGCATCTGAAAACAATGATTACTTAAATGTAGTTGTTGTGCAGTGATGGTTTGTGTAATAAAAGACAAACATATTGGGAAGTTCACATTCTATATTTTCAATCTGATAATATGTTTTACTTACATTTGGATAACTGATCTCTGCCTCTTCAATATGAAGCAGAGTAAAAAATTACTACATAAAGTCATTGTGTTTGTATGCATGGTAGCGTTGCATATTTAGGAGATGTGTGACCACCAAATTATGTGAAATTCCAGCAGATGAAAGCTGTGGATTATTCTGTCTATGTGATCACTCTTAGTTTGTTCTGTCTCAGTTTCAATACAGCTCAGTGGAAGGATCTGTTTGTGGGAGATGTACTGCGAATCCACAAAGACCAAGTCATCCCTGTGAGATTTTAAATTTATACAAGTACTGAAATTAACAGCAATATAGATTGTGTAAAGACCTGTCTAATTAATCTTATCCTGCATGTAGAATAACATTGCAATCATTTTTTGTTGACCTTTTCTATGGATAAGTACTTTCATAAAGTGAAACATTCCAGCATAGCAGCACGCAACAGCAGCCGGCCGAGATATTTGAATAAATGCTCCAAAGCTCTATTTGTATTTCAGGTAACTTTCCACTGAGACATCTCTCTTTTATTTTTCTATTTTCTCTCTCTTTCTTCTCAGGCTGACCTTCTCCTCCTGTGCAGTTCAGAGCCTCACAGTCTGTGTTATGTAGAGACAGCGGATATCGATGGGTAAGAAACACAGTCAGTCTCATTCTGTTGGTTACTCATATAAATGTTTGTTTTGTATTTACTTGATGAATATATAGTGTAAGATATATGATATTAAAAATAACTGCAGGAATACGAAGTTAAGAAGAAGTGTTAGGATGTGATTTTAAATGTAAAATTGATTTGAGGCCCAAGCTTTGCACATTGTTCTGTAGCCTTGATGGCAAAAAAAATGTGTTCCCCATTAAAGGTCTTAAAACATTGATACTATCTACAACAGCCAGAGGGTCCCGTCCTGCACATCTGAGGTTTAGTAGTGGCTCATCAAAGTGTGAAAGGGGTACTATACATTTGGGTTCGGATTTTATAATGCTGGGATCAGAGAAAGAACAGAATCAGTTTGTTTAATGTGGGGTAGGGGTAACATCACCTTGTGGTTTATTACAGAGTAAAGACCTTTTAATGAAGTTATTTTAGAGACAAAAAGCTCAAATTTATTTCTCCAGACTGCTAAAAATGTGGAAATCCCCTCTGATTCTGAACCAAAGAAATTAATATTGCATAACCAGCTGCACACTGCCTTGACTTCTAATTATGTCTGATGAATGGATCAACTGTTTTAATGTTGATTTAATGTGCAAGTGTGTTCTCGTCTTTACACAGAGAGACTAACCTCAAGTACCGGCAGGCCCTCAGTGCTACTCACAACGAGCTGACCTCTCACCCCTCAGAGGAAGCGCTTGCTGCCTTTGATGGTGAATAAATGTTTTTGAAATGCAAATTCAGACATGCTCATTTTTACTAAAAAGTAGAGCAAACTTTTAAGAGAACTGAATGCTTGTCCAATGTAAGAGCAAATATAACCTTACATTTTACAGGTGTGGTGCTCTGTGAGGAGCCGAACAATCGCCTGTATACCTTCAGAGGCCAGCTGCACTGGAGAGGAGAGTGTCTCCTGCTGGACAACCAGCACATCCTCCTGAGGGGAACAGTCCTACGCAACACACAGTTTGCCTACGGCTTGGCCATCTACACTGGTACATGTAGAAGAACTTATTCAGTTTAGACAAGGGGATATCAACATTGATTTCTGTGGAAATGGCTATGTCTAGGAGATGTTAGTGCGGGGTAGGATGATGCAGGTTGTTTTTCTTTATAAAATGGATGCTCGCCACAGTCAAACTAGTCTGTTCAGTCTATAAATGACACTGAGGCAACAAGGATGAAGAGAATCCCTCATATGTGGCGCAATGTCCCAAAAGATGGACGATAACAGAGGCTGCAACTAATAATTATTTTCATTATTGAGTAATTTGCCCACTACTTCCTTGATTAGGGCTGTGCGATACAGTTGATACAGTACAATCGTATTGTGATTCTTTTGGTAAATTTCACAGTTGCAGAAATGTATCAAAAAATGATAAGCAAAATTTCCCAAATCCCAAAATCATGTCTTCAAACAGTCCAAAACCGCATATTTACTCTCATAAATGACAATGAAAAGCAAAAAATAATTTAATTTTGGAAGTTGAAATCAGCTAATTTTTGACATTTTCTCTCGAAAAATGACTGAAACAAATAATCAATTATCACAAAGTTGCCAGTATTTTTCTTCCAATCAAATACTCGATTAGTTGACATTTTTCATGTGTATATAAAACTATTGCAAAAATGTTTTGTATCTACCTATCCTCATTTAACCTTCGACTATGGACTTCACATGTTTCAATGACAAATTTTATTATGTGGAATACATTATACTGCTCATTATGGACAGTACTTAACTCATGCAGCTGTGTCTTAAATGTGGGTCTGTTAACGTCTGGCAGATTACAGGCTCCTCCTGTCTTCTAAGTGATCATTGATCGGATATTACTGGACCAGGCAGAGGTGTCATGGATCTCACTGCTATGACCCTTTCAGTTCTGGTAAAGTAGATCAATAGATCAAATTCTTCCAGAGAGGGGTTTTATACCGTTCATCAGAGACTGTCTATTGAAGTGACCCCCAGTTCAGCCTGATTATAACTCCAACCCTCCTGACACACACTTGACAAGGTCCACTGTGAATTATCAAGGTTGACATATTGTTGTTGTAGTCAAACTTGGTTGGAATCGGTTTCTGTCCTTGAACAAGCTCTCAGTTTTTTTTTTTTCATGTTTTCTTACACATGCAGCTTAATGTCCTTCAGCAGTCTATGTAAGAGTAAGAAAACATCACTGGAAAACATAATGTGATACTTTATTGATCCCTGCAAGGGAAATTCTCTCTTCCAACTGACCTCTTGACAGCGAGGTCAGACACCCCCGGAACTGGTAGGGATTCAGCATCTTGCTCAAGGGCACATCAGCATATACTCACTGACATAAGGGCTTGAACTTTCGCCCTCTGGCTGCAGAATGGACTACCAACTTTGCTCGGCCAGGCCGCCGCAGCTACAGCATTTAATAGTTGTCTGTTCTGCACCAGGCACGGACACTAAGATCCTGAGGAGCTGCGGGAAGATAAGAGTGAAAACGACTCGGACGGAAAAAGTTTTCAACAAAGTGGTGATGGGGGTGAGTGAGTGAAGGGTAGGGGGATGACAATACGAACGCATCCTGTGGAGTTATTGTAAACGGTGTTTGTGTATGTTCTGGATCTGTAGATCATCCTGTCCGTGCTGCTTGCAGCTCTGCTCCTCGCCATCGGCAGCGGCGTGTTTTCCAGTTGGGTCATGAGCCACACAGGGGTTCTGACTCCTCTGGTGGTTGACGGCAACCCCATCTACACGGGGTTCCTCATCTTCTGGAGCTACATCATCCTGCTGAGCCCGGCCATGCCCATAGCTCTCTACATCACGTCAGTTCAATCAACAACACTGCACTTATCTGAGCAAAGGCCAGAAGGTGGGAATACACCTGTGTTTTTGCACATGCTGTCATAATTTATGTGTGTGCGTCCACAGGTTCGAGGTGATCCACACGGTCCACAGCAAGTTTATTGGCTGGGATCTGGAGATGTATTGGCCGCAGGCAGACAAACCGGCTCAGGCCAGGAATACTTCACTGAGCGAGGAGCTTGGCCAAGTGGGATACCTGCTGAGTGACAAAACTGGAACGCTCACCCAAAACCGTCTGCTCTACAGACAATGCTGCATAGCTGGAGAAATCTATGGTAAACCATCTCTGATCTAATCTAATCTAATCTGGTGAACTAATCTTCAATAACAAAAAGTTACATTTCTCTGTGCTATTTTGATTTGTGATTCTTTTTTAAAAGAAAGCAATCCAACGCCCGCATCTGACCTCAGTTTGCGCTGGTAGATAGAAATTAACATTCCAACCACTGAAAGACTTTTAAACAACCTCAGCCTCTGCCAAGGCCAACAAATACAATCAAAATTACCTGAGCATTCGTTTTCAGCTGTGGGGATGATTATTGAGACCTGGTTCGAGTAGGAAACTGGTTCCAAAATGTCTGATTGATTGGAATCGTATGCCTCCAAGCTTGTCAGTACTTTCTATTGATGCCAGCGTGTTTTTCTAATGTCAAACTCATGCGTCTACGCTGGTGAAAAATCGTAACAAGAAGGCGTCATGGCAGAGAGGAAGGGATGGTTTAAGGTATGTTTTATTTCTACTCTGTTTCTACATTGTATTCAGACACAGGCATAATAGAACAGTTGTGTTTTTTGATTGAGAATCAAGAGGAAATTGATAAATTATCTGACCAATAAGTAGAATCTCTAAAGGGCATTGTTATCAATAAAATTGTATCAATTCCTGTCCATTTTCAACAGGATGTACATAAAAATAATGAATGCAACATGCTCTCAAGATGCATCTTTACAGGACTTTTAGCAGCTTTAACTGTCCCCTGTGTCAGCATATCAGTAGGTTAATTGTGCTGTAAGAGGTCATTATTTATCAGATGACCTTACACACTTCAGTAGGAAGAAGTGTTTATAAATATAAACACAAAAATATAAGAAAATAATAGAAAAGTAGTCATGGCACTTTGTCAATTATCATACCTGTGTTCACTCAAGAGTGCTTGTTTGGCTCTCAGTCAGAATGTGTGAAGTTCCGAGGCTGTATCCAACGCAGTAATTTGCTTCCTTAAATATTCATTTATGTCACAAGGTTTTATAATTACCAGAGAGCAAAGTTGCCCCACTGGATTAAAGTGGAACAAAGATCCCCTTGGGGAGGCAACCTCACATGAACGTTGGATGAGGCAACAGGAGACACTTAACATGTTCATATCCAACAGCCACCAGTCCTACTAAATATTTAACACAGCTCTGCCCACTGAAGACAAACTGTAACTGAAACCTTGTCTGAATCACGGCAACCATATGTCGTATATCTGAGCAACTTCCTGGTTTAGCCAACATGTACTATTTCTTTCTGCATTTCTGCATTTCTGAATTTCTTTCTGAATGTCTTTCACCAATTCGTTCTCTCTGTCTGCATGTCTTTCACCAATTCGTTCTCTCTGTCTGCATTTCTTTCACTGGTACATGTTTCTCCTCTATTTCACATGCTTTTAAAAGTCACTTATTATAGTAATTTCCCTACTTTCACAGGGGATGCATCAGTCAGGGCAGAGGACGTAGAGGTACCATATCATTACTCTAAAATCGTCATCTTTGAACTGTATTGTCTTCTGTCTTCACCTCTTCCCTGTATATTTCCAACCTAATTCAAAGATATTGTCTAAGCTCCCTTCAGGGTGCATCTTTTCTTGTCCAATGCGCCTGATTTAGTGCCCTAATTTCTGTTGCCATCAACATTCAACTCTATTAGCCACAGATGTGACACAGTATAATTTCACGGCGCAGTAACATTTGGTGTACCATCTTTTTCCCTCTACTTGTGCAGCCCATGGACTTGAGCTGGAATTCTTTCTCGCGCGGTGGACTGTTCATGTCGGCTCCCCGCCTGGTGGAGACAGTCAGAGAACAGAAGTGTCCACTCAGCATACAGTTCTTCTCAGCGCTGTCTTTATGTCACACCGTCATGGCAGAGTGGAAGGAAGGTAGTGTCTTTGTGTAGTTAAATTCTTACTCTCCATCTGATAAAACTGTTAGTCTTCATGTTATACTTCAGAGAACCCTGGTTTGTTTTTGATGAAATCTCACTTTGTGGTTCATGTTTCCACTGTGTTTTTGTCTGATCGATTGACTACAATTCAGGGTTATATAACCTGTATTTTTCATTTCAGACACTTTTTTTTATGTTACCAAACTTAAAGGATAATACATTTTTTATTAGTTGTTTTCTGTCCCCGAAATCACGAGCCTGAATCTGATATCTCAACATATAAAGTTGACTGAATGACACAATGAACCGTTCCCACAGGATGACATGTTTACTGCCGCTTGCATGTTGACTGCATTCCTCCAGAGGCTCCAGTTTACCAGGCTGCGTCCCCAGATGAAGAAGCCCTTGTTGGTGCAGCCAGGGAGCTGGGCTGGGTCTTTCTTTCCAGGACAAGAGATTTTATCGTTGTCTCTGAGCTGGGTGTTACCCGCCAATATCAGCTGCTGGCCCTGCTGGACTTCACCAGTCAGAGACGACGCATGTCTGTACTGGGTGAGAGTAGCCCTATAAATACACATCAGCAACATGATTTCGATCTTGCCATCTCTTGCAGTCTTTTGCACTCACCTCCTTTTTCTGCACTTATTCTAAGTTCTCTCATGTCAACTACTTTTCCAGATAAACTTGTTTTGTTTTTTCTTTCAGTGCGGGAGCCAGAGGGTGGGTTAAAGCTGTACTGTAAAGGGGCTGACATAGTAATCCTGGAGAGGCTGCAGAAGGGCTGTCCATATCAGGAAAGGGTTGAAAAAGCCTTGGAGGTGAACTGGAGTTTCTACTGAACAATTAATGTCTGCTGTCATTGAGTCTTCCATTAATATTAAACTCTGTTAGTTAGTTTCTGTTTCTTAATGAAGCAGTTTATATTCACACTTGTGTGAAAATGTAGAACTTTAGTCTTGGTGATTTTCAGGGATGCAGTGATATATTGGACGAACATTGGTATCAGCTGATCTTTGCCTTGTTGACTACAAGCCTGTCAGCAAATCAGGTGACACTTACCAACTGCAGCAGCCGATGTTTATCTCTTGTGTCACATAAATTTCTCGCAAGCACTTTCATGAGCTTCTGGCCCATGACATCCCCAAAAACAGTTCGCAAGGCTAATATAAAAAAAATCGTATTATTAATGACATCCCTACCACTAAGATCACCTCTGTATATCTTCCATTTTTATCGCCTATTGTCTTATCAATAGAGTTTTGCAGAAAGGATCTGACCCATGGATCTCCTGCTGAGATAGTTGAGGCATGCTATGAGGGTTTAAATCATGTTTTCTTTGTCAATTCTTCACTTCCGCCTGAACAATTACTCAGTAAATAATGTGCAGCCTATCAAATAATGTGTGAACTTCTCTTCCGTCAGTTGTTTGCCCAGGCCTGTCTGAGGACTTTGTGTGTTGCGGTTCGATCGGTTCCTGAGGCATCGTGGGAGCAGTGGAGTAAAACTCTGGCCCAGTCTGCTGCCATGGCGACCTGTGACCGTGAAGCAGTGCTGGAAAAGCTATATGATCAGATGGAAAGAGAACTGCAGGTGTGCTATTCCTTAATGTCATTTTTACGTGTTGATTGTAGGTTATCTTTTTAAAATGGTATAGCTGACAAATGACATAGAATGAGCAACACATATAATGAAGCCTGTTTTTCGTGATTTCTGCCCTTTACTCATTGACTATAAAATACATTTTTGTATGTTACAATGCTGAATGATGCTCATATCATCTCTTTGTCTCTTTGTTACGGTCATGCTATTACCTTCTAAATCCAGTCTTTAATAGAAATGCTGTAAACAAAGGCTAATTTCCATGTTTGGTAGCTCCTGGGAGTGACAGCGATAGAGGACCGGCTTCAGGAGGGCGTTCCTGAGACTATTGCTCTGCTTCAACAGGCTGGGATTAAAGTATGGGTACTGACTGGGGACAAAAAAGGTATTGTTGCATACTGTAGCAGGAGGTGGGAATGGCACCATTTTGAGAGTAAATAAAATCTCGCTGTGGTCTCTGTCTTTTCCTCCTCTCTTTCCTGCTCCTTTGCTCTTCCTCCATGTAGAGACTGCAGTGAATATTGGATACTCTTGCAAACTACTGGATCCTGATACCAGATTACTGGAATGGCAGGAGCTGAGGTTAGCAATGATAAAAATACTCAAAGACACACACACACACACACTCATACCATCTCATTGATCCTTGTGCGTTTGCCCCTACAGACAGATACTCCAGTCTCCAGACCCTGGGGTTAGTTTCTCCAAGGCCAGACAGACGGACCTGTGGGTTGTAGACAAGGAGAGGGCTGGAGCAAAGACTGCTGTGGTGCTTTCTGGACCTGAGCTGGTAAACACCAATAGTTTACTCATATAGTTTTTAATGGGTCAAATATATCTGCTGTCATACAATTTGCACATGACTCAGTAAAATGAATCTTTGTGTTGTTAAAGTCAGAGAATGGGGATAGCATAGGATAGAGGAATAATAAATGAGAGGCTCCACTACTGTTTCGATGGTAATTTGTTGTTGGTCACTTAGTATAATTTTTGTACATGTGAATCAGTTATACCTTAAACCGGCAATTCTTTTTTTGTTGTTGTTGTTTTTTTTGTTTTTTTTTGCTTTAATGGATCATTATTATACCTACTTTCTTTCACTAAGCTGTTTGTCTGCCACCAGGCACAAAATCTCACAGGAAGAAGAAGGCTGACTGCCGCTATTTCTGTCTGCTCTAACATCTCCATTACAGACTAAATGACTGAAGAAAATTAATAAATGTCATGTCCTGTTAATTATGGTAAACACGACTGTGAAGAAAACAAAAAGTAACCTGGATGTCTTTGTGACATCAGCACCAACACTAATAGCGCCTCAAAATGCAGATGCATATATCTAGTGGATAAGGGGCCACATTAGCATTCATTTGGAGTCATGTTTGTGCCTACAGATAATTGTAAGTCAAATGTTCACGCTCCTTGTAGTTCTGAATTTGGTCTCCACCAACTCCAGAGAGGAAATGTCAAGCGTGTTCATCAGCAAGTCGCAAGCTGTGTCTGTCTGTTGTTGCAGCTGAGCAAATAGTGTCCAGTGTGTTTATAGATATTGAAGAGCTGCTCCATCTGAAAACACTGCTGATGAGAACAATGAGACTGAACCAAACAGCAGATTAATTTGTTAAAACACTCAATCGGAGGGAAACTGCAGAGTCAGGTGACAAATGCCTGTGTTTCTGTTACTCCAAGCAAACCCCTTCTTATTACACAGATAGACAGATCTTATAAGAGATTACAGATTACAAAGCTGTAAACGGATAAACATGGAAAGCAAAGGCAAAGTCTCCAATAAAGTTCCATTGAGTCAAAAGGGGCATTTTATTTAATATAACCTAAGCTGAGTTGTCTGATGGTGTTGTTCTCCAGGCAGAGTTCGACCAGAGACCAGAATGGGGGTCCACGTTCATGAGACTGGCAGAACAGTGTCAGTCGGTGCTATGCTGTCGCGTAACACCTGGGCAGAAGGCTGATATTGTCACACTGGTCAGAAAGCACACCAGCTCAGTCACCTTGTCCATCGGGGACGGTGCCAATGATGTTAACATGATCAAGAGTGAGTCAGGTTGAAAGTAAAGAAGTGTATATAGCCCTGAATTATAGAGAAAACCTACTAATCAAAGTACTCTGCTTTCTGTTCTCATGTTTTCACATTTCCTTCTACTTTCTCGATCTATGTCTTTTCTTTCCCCGACACCAGCGGCTCATGTTGGTGTGGGGATAGCAGGAGTGGAGGGAGGTCAGGCAGTGCAGAACGCAGACTTTGCATTGTCCCAGTTCAGATTCCTGCAGAGGCTGCTGCTGGTCCACGGGCGCTGGTCCTACAGGCGCATTTCCCTCTTCTTGCGCTACTTCTTGTTCAAGACCTGCGGCTTTGCTCTCGTGCACATATGGTTTGGTTGCTTCAATGGCTTCAGTGCTCAGGTTAGATGTTTATGGATGAAATTAATTGAAATGAGTCTTCATGAACTGACGTTAATCAGAGAGAAAACATTTATTCCAACATCTGTATCCGTCTTGCAGTCTCTGTATGAGCCGTGGTTCATCGCTCTCTACACCGTCTTCTACACAGCGACCCCAATTATGCTTGTGGCCTTCTTTGAACAGGTCAGTTTTAGAGACAATGTTTCTATTAACTCAATAGTTATATTTATATATTTGATCATCAGCACTCAGATATATTGGGTCATAATTCATCCTGCCTCTGTGTGTTGTAGGACGTGAGTGCAGAAAGCAGCCTGAAGTGGCCGGAGCTGTACAAGTGTGGACAGAGACAGGAGCTCTCCAGTCCTCTCATGCTGGCCTTGTCGCTCCTGTATGCCGTCTACACATCGCTTGTTCTATTCTTTATCCCGTTTGGAGTTTTTTTCAACACAGCCTACGACTACCAGACCATGGCAGTCACAGTCGCCATGGCGGCCACGTTCACTGCCACCATCGAGGTTAGAATCACACTGCAAGTGAAGTACAGAAACTTTAAGAGATAAAAGAAAAATAAATAGGAATTTTGGATTATCAAAACGTATTCGACCCACTGTGAAATGATTATTAACTATTAATGTCATAATGTGATGTTTTTACATTATGTCACATATTGGTAAATTTGTTACTCATTCCATCTCTGTCCAAAAAGTAAACCTCTCATTGCAATAACATGCATGCAAACTAATCTAGCTGCTCTCCAAAATCTTCATGGTCTAGTTTCTGAAGTAACTACACTGTCAAAAGGGAAAATATTGTCTTTTACATATATATTGTGCTTTTTTTCATAAAATCTTTACCAGTGTTTATGTATCTGTATTTCTCTGTGTGTCTGTGGTCAGATTTTTGAAAGATGGCCATGGGCCGAGCAATTCTATGCGGTCCTGATCCATACAGTTCTGTTATATTTTATCCAATTTTCACCCATCTATTTCATTTTGTTCTATCTTGCTGTATTTTCTTTCATCTGGTGCAGGAATGTTTGAATGGAATATTCACTTGTAAGTGTTGTGTTAGTTGTATTTTACTGTTAATCATTGAAATCCTATTTAGAGATTTATTGATACAGAATTGTGCTGACAAATTCTTCTTGATTTTACGTTAAAGAGAAGATCCAATCTCAATTAACCAAATTAAACAAAACGAAAATAGATTTGTACTCGACTTTATTGTATATCCAGAGGTACATATCTCTTGTGATTCTTTCTGTTTGTCTTTCAGGTCGTGTTGGTGACCAAATACTGGACCAAGTTCAATATAGCAGCCGTGTGTGTCTCTTTTGTGCTTTTCTTCATTTGTACCAGGATCACCCACAGTGCCCGCATGTTTCAGAGATCACCCGGCGACTATGTCTTTATCGGTACGCTTCTGCTCATCTCACTGTCACTTGAGTGATGTTGCTTCTGGCTGTGGCTATTTCAACATCTATTACGGCAGGAGCTGCTGGAATTGATTCACATGGAGACAAATAATATCAACACTGTGGACAAAAACATTCAACCAAACACCCAAGACGAAATGTCCATTTTAATCCCGATTCATTTTTTTTTCGTGTTGATCTGCTGATGTGTCATAATTCCTGTGAACAGGTTTGACCGCTCTGTGTTTGTTTGTTTTTCATTAGGTGCATCTGATAAGGCCTTTGTCAATCCAGTTGTATGGCTCACAGCTCTGCTCACTGCCTGGACGGCTGTTTTGCCTTCTTTGACTGCCTACGCTCTCAATGTTATTCTCACCGTCCGTGACAAACACAAGGTGAGACATCTGCACAACACACAAAGAGATTATTGGGACAGTAAAAAAAAGGTGGAGTGTCAATTTACAAGTGAGTGCAAAGCTAAAAATTAAAATTAAACATTTGCCAATTACAATTATTGAAACAACAAAGCACACAACAAGTCAGCTCCTGTACATCAATCTCAGCCTTTTTTCAACAATTGAAGACTTTTACGGCTTCATAAAATGTCTCCAATCAACCTGCAGCTGCATTGCTTTGGGTGTTCAGAAAAAGTTACGATTTGTTCTGTTATTTTCTCAGTGATAATTCTCCAGTTGTGTGAATCCAACTGGGTTCTGACGGGAAAATGTACTCACTGCTGTTGGCAAATGACAACAAAACTAAATGTTTGACATAAGAGCCAACTCAATAAGATGCTGAATTAGGTTGCTATTCTGTTTTATTTTGGAGACTGAGCTTGTGCTCCATTCCTCTGTTTTATAAAATCTGAGATGAGGTGAGTTGTTTCCCATTCACCTTCATATATTATTGAGGTTTCACTTCTGAGGTTTCATTTCTCTAAAACTGAAAGCATGAACAGTTACTGTAAATGTCCGATGACCAAGTTCACATGAAGAAAATATTACAGTTTTTGCCCTTATTATGAAAATGACATTATGTCTACAAAGCTATGGCTAATGAAAATAAATGCATGCAGCTGTGCACACTCTGATTAATGATCAGCTTCTTTTTGAAAAAGGTCTGAGTTGCGATATTTGTGCTAGAGCCTGTCTCTTGTTATCGGCCAATATCATCCTGTCACGGATAGAACAGCATATATGTTGTCCGATATTCACAAATTCCCTTATATTGTTGTTAAACTGTAAAATGTCCTGCCTCCATTACATGTACTAGTCACAAGTGTTTGATCACCACATTGTGCATCACCCAATATATTGATATCAGAATGTTTTCCTCCCTGATATCTATACCAGAATCAGCCACAAAAATCAAGGATCTGTCATGCTCTAATTTTTGCATTATTTAAACTCCAGCTCAACACGCCTACTATGAGACTATGTCAAACTGCGTTAAAACCCCTTATTGAGATCTAAAGTCTAATGTATCCTTGTCCAAAGAACACTCCAAAACCTGAATAATATCAGGATATCAGATGTGTCTTTATCAGAAAATACTACATTTGGAAATAAGGCCTCATTCAGAATATCCAAATACAATATGCTGTTCACATAACCTGCATCATATTCTTAATAATTGTGGAAAACTGGTGTGCGTGAAGACAATGCGACTCTCACCTGGCTGTGATGTAGGTCCACAGTGTGTCCAATCAGCCGGTGGAGCTGAGGTCGCAGATGAGGAGAGGAACGTCACTTCGCCGTTCCTCTTACGCCCTCTCTCAGGGAGCCGGGTCTGGGCGCCACATCACATCAGCGACCTCCTTCCGCAGCACAGTGCCGACGGTGGATGAGAAGGTGACTGCAAGTAATAACCTCACTGCCGCACAAGGCAAAATTCACATGAAGGACAATAGCGATGCACCAAACGGAATCTGAATAATGACTGATTTAGGTTTTTATAAGGGAAAAAATGTGATCATATAGTTATTATATGCAACTTAGAGTTAAAAAGATGATTCGTATCATGTCTGTACTTCAAGTTGAATATATGTATAAAATACATACTGTACATATCTAATTTAAGTCTTGTTTAATGTTTTTACGTAGGCAGTTTACCTCAGCAGGAATATAGCTGATCTTTGTTGTTCGAGACTGTTGTGTAAAAATATATATATATATAATATATATATTTTATCATCTGCTGGGGTCACGAGGGATTTCCTTTGAAGATCAAACCAAACACAATAAACCAACAGCACAGCTTTGTTTTACAATTGTTTTATTTGTTAATTTATTTCAAAACACGCAATTTTACCCATATTATCCTTTTAAGTTTTTATTTTTCTGTAACAGTTATTACTCAGATTTTTTTCCTTCTCAAAAGTCTCAACTAGAGTGAAACTAAAAGTCCTCCACAGGCTCTCCGGCTTCTGCAGTGGGAGGAGGGAAAAGAGGCTTTCTGACCAGACGTCGTGAGTGGGTTTGTCCCTTGTTTCTGTGTGGGCGGAGGAGTGTGTGTGTGTGGAAGTTTACACCAGGGTGTGTCTGCGTGTGTGTGTAAGTGCAATAGGTGGAATATCCACATGGCCGGTAAATCACAGGACCCGTAGAGCAGCCCAGAGAGCTGAACATTGTCTTCTAGGTTTGGTAGCCAGATTGTCATACCTCTGATTTCATCTTTGGTTTCAGCAAACACTCTCAAAAGGCAGACTCACCCTCTCCAGCATGTGCCTGTGTCTGTTTGTGTGTCTGTCTGTCTGTACGAGTGCAATATAAGCCACCATCTCCAGACGACTTTGTAAACTTAAGTAAATACAATGTAAGCGTCTTTGCATTGATTGTGGCCCTTCCTTGGCGCTGGGGACAAAGACAGTCAAACATTGTAGTACAATGGAGCCATGAGCAGGGGGGGGATCAGCTTTGCAAACATCAACATGGACTCCATTTTGATGTCAATGGCAGTTTGGGGCATTCATGTAAAGCTGTACAACATCAGCTTGGTGAAATGTGTGCCGCTGTAGTGCTCCTCTCCCCCCAGCCACTCTCTACTGTAGCCTGAGTGACGGGGGGGGGGGGGATGACTCTGCCCGCTCTGGGCTTAGGGTAGGGAGGGGGAATGGGGAAAGGTCATGGAAGTGTGAGTGGGAGTGTTTAAATGTCAGGGGGAGGGACGGGAGGTTGAGGGTTGTACACTCTGACCCAGCAGCAACGATTAAGATTGGGGGGGTCAGGTGTTTGCATAGTTCTCTGTGCAAAAGCCACCAACCGGAGCCATTTTTTTATTCCTCGCGGCTGGTTACATCATCATTAGATTAGCAGGAAAATCATGGCAGGTGATGGGAAACATGGTCTTTGCACCACATGTCTTCATTTCTACTCCTGCAGTGCACTACAGAGTGGCAGTAGGAGTGCAGGAGGGTGAGATGTGACTGGGAGGGAGTGGACTTAAAATGTGTAATGAGTTTTGGTTTGGAGTGTCATGAACAGACGTGAAGGGGCGGGAGATGTGATGTTTCGGAGAATGGCGGGGCGGGTGGGGCAGTCGTTCTACACTACAGCTCGCCACAACTCAGAGAGCCTCTTTTCCCTTGGTTTTGCTCTTCAATCCTCCCCTTTCTCCTCCCCACTGGCCTGCCCTCTCTCTACCTTTTTTCTTGTTTTGAAACTGATTGTCTTCTACCATCACAAAGACACTTGGTTCTGATTGATTAACAGGTAACAGAAGAGGGAGAGCACAGTGTGACTGGGGGTGTCTACGCCAGTCCCATCGGCAGCCTCTGATCCCACAGTGAAATGAAGACACGCACATGCTGTTTGACAGCAAATGCTGGCGACATTTCAGGTCGGATTATCAGTTGCCAGATGGTTCTGCGGTTGGTTGGTCGGTCAGTCAGTAAGAAATGGTTTCAAATTTTTTCGCATGACAAATATTGCAACCCATAGCAAAGGAACATAAAAAAGAAACACTTTGTCTTCCACAAAGATACAAATGAGCACACATACACAGATTGAAGAAAAGCATGTAGACAGACATACAGGTATATTCAAGGCCGCTCGGGCCTGTGTGTGTCCCTCTGATTAACTCCAAGTGAACAGCCCGTCTTTGGAAAAGCAAGACACACATCTCAGGACCCGAGCGAGAACCACAAGCTGAGGAATGAAGATTGAATGCTATTGATTGGGAGGAGAGGAGTTTGACCTCCCCCAGCACACACTGCCCCCTACTGTCTGGGTTTATATACATCAAAGAAACATGGGGAAAAGGGGAAGGGTTGCAACAACACATGCACACAACCAGTGAATCCAACAGTGACGGAAATTTTAAAAACAAGGACCCCTCCAACGCCTAAAACCCAAATCCTCCCACCCTTTTTTTTTCGTTTGTTCTGATAGCCAAAATATCCCCCACCCCTTCTCCACCCTCTCCCAAGTCTTTCCATCCTCCTCCTCTCCCCACAAAATCACAGGTCATTCCTGTTGGTTTCTATACAGTTATACAATATCCATGCACAAAAGAAAAAAAAAAAGTGCACCTTCTTTTCAATAGGAGGTGCTGGTCTTTAATATTCTAAGAACATCAGGAGCACTTGAACACACCCAGGAACCTTCAAAAGTAACTGTGAATTTTTTTTTTTTCAGAGAAAAGACAACTTAAAGGCAGAAGAAAGCTAACAATGACTAAAAGGTTATCCCTCCTTTGGTTTAACATCAAATTTTTGTTTTAGAATTCAGCCCAAATCATATTTTTGTAATTTTGTTTTTTTTTCTCTCCTTTAAAATGTACCCGCCTTGGAGAGAGCTTTGAACTCATCGTGTCTGAAATAAGCAGCTCTTGCCCCTCACTCTATCTAGTCTAGCCTTCTCTTCTTCTGTCTCTTCTTTTCTCGTGAAACCTTCCACAGAAACATTCACAATGTCTTTTCCTTTATGAAAACAGTAAGTACATGCCGTAGCAAAAACAAACAAGAGAACGTACGAGAGAAATGAGCAAACAAATAAAAGGAATTTTTAACAGTATAAAGCTTCAAGTCACAAGTTCCAAAACTAACTATCATAGTATCATAGTTTCATAATCATTGTTATCATTAGCAGTATTATTTTCAGTCTAAATTACATAAAGTTTACATGAAAGGTTTTTGAGGTATTTCAGAATTAATTGTCAACACATGCCTACCGGGTCTTAGCACTAGCCAGGGGGAGAGGTCGACTGGACAGACAAGGTGGAGGGAGGAGAGAATTTGTGTCTAGGAACTGTCAGTGAGTCTTCCACACTTTGCTAGTGCAGCCTCTGTGCTTGCACGCCGTGGAGAGAGCGAAGAGAGAGACATTTAGTGGTAAGATTTTACAACTACAGCATCCCTCCGAGCGCTCAGAGCCTCGGCCTTTCTACCCCCCTCTTTCTCTGTTACACAAAAATATCTCTGATGCGAGAGAGGTAGAGCGGCTGAGACTCTGAGCACAGCGGGCGGACAGAGGAAAAAATAAAAAACACAAAGGCTGCGAGCTACTAGAAGATCAACGATACAGTAACAAAGACTGACAGAGTAAGGAGTAACATATAATTTTGTTTCAAATAAATAGTGTATAGAAAATGTTTTATAGACTTTCTACATGATAAAGTGCTTGTATTCTAGTGTATCAAGATGGAAAGTCAATATTTGAGAAAATGCTGACACAGCCCCCACTACGTGTCCCTCTCTTTGGCCCCCCTTTCTGTCCATCCAATTATGGGTTCATTGTCTGAATGTGTGCATGTTTGTAAATGGGTGTGCAGCTATAGGCGTGCACCCGCATTGACGTGTATGCGCGTGTTAGTGTGTGTGTGTCCAGTGCAGTCCCACCCGTGGTTGAAGGGAAAAGGCACTCAACTCTGTCTGCAAGGCAGCCACCTCCTCCTATGTGGCAGGATGCAGTCCGACTGCTCTGTTAATACAAATGTGTATGTGTGTTTATGTGTATGTGTGTTTATGTGTGTGTGTGTGTTTGTGTGTGTGTGTGTGTGTGTGTGTGTGTGTGTGTGTGTGTGTGTGTGTGTGTGTGTGTGTGTGTGTGTGTGTGTGTGTGTGTGTGTGGAGTATAGTCAGTGTGTTTGGGCAAAGAGGGGGGGCTTTTTTTTTTTTTTTTTTTTTTTGGTTTGTTTGTCCCCCTAGGCAGTTTGGGACCGGTAGGCTGTAGTATCTTTGGTATTAGTGGCGGTTTCACAAACCACTCAGCTTAGTGAGGTAGCCACATTGGTTCTCACTACAAACAAATGTCATTTTGTCAGCCTAATACCTAGAGCTGAATCTAGCTATTTACCTATGCTCGCTGAACTGTATACCACAAATCGATTTTAGCTCATCATCCTTTGGCGACGTTAACTCACTGCTTACAGCGACGTGAAGTTATAGTCCGTACCTCTCCATCAGCTCCTCTACAATGACCACCTCTTATCTAATCTGCACCTCTAATCTGACTACATTGTTGGAAATGCTACAGTTGCATCTTAAGACCATACAGATAACTATTGAGTCCCGAGCTCCCCCCCACCCCTCCCAACCCCAGCCTCCAATAAAACACACGGAATCAGCCGGGACGTTTGGAGGTCATGTTTTTGTCCCCCCTCCGTTTTACCCCGTTCTTGGGGCTCAGCTTGAAGGGGGCTGAGAGTAGCACAGTCTCTGACGTGAAATGCCAAAAGAGAGAGAGCGTCCGTCATTTATTTCTTCTCTTCAGCAGCTCCCTGTTTTTCTTTTTTTTTTTCTCTTTCTCGTGGTAAATGTCTCATCCGAGTCTATATTCACACAGAATGCAAAAAACAAAAAAAAGAAAGAAAAAACATCCTTCATTGGTCTCGGTCCTTGCATCCCTCTTTTTTTTTTCCTTTTAAAAAGTCCTTCCTTTTTTGTTTTTGATTTATCAACAAGGTGCCTTACTTATGCACAACAGAGCACAATAGTAACAAGAAATAGAAACTTTGTGTCTATGGTACTAATTAAATACCCGCATCAATATAGAGAGGAAGAGAGAAAGAGAAGGGGGCAATGGGAGTTAGAGGGATAGAGGAGGTAGAGAACCAAAGAGAGAATGAGAGATTTTTTCTTCTGCTTCAAAATGTGTCCAGTTATGTGTCGGAGACATTTCCTTTTTGTATTTGTAACACATACCATGTGTGTGTGTGTGGTATCATTTGAGGTTTGGTTATTGTATGCCTTAAAATCTGATTCTTTTTTTCATTGTTTTACTAAAAAAGTATATTTTAATTCAGTTAAAAGCTGATTGTTGGTTGCTTTGGCACACACCGCCCGTCATCAGTGGGGGCGCACTGTAGCTGTGTGTGAACCCTAGTACCATATTCTTTGATTCGCATTAAGGCAGTAAGCATTGGCACTAATTATTGTAGCATTTTGACGGCTGAGTGTGGTGGTAAGCTTCGGGTTAGCTACTGATAACCCTTGTGTGGGAATAACCAGGAGATTTGGTTTAATCACATCTGTTGAGAGCCTTTTTTTTGCAAACAGATGGGATGAAAGAATGGAAGAATGATTTGAGAAAATATGAAGCCTCCAAAAAACAAAAAATTAAACCTCCACTGCTCCTCAGATGTGTCTGACTCGATAAGCTGTTACTTTTTACTCTGTTGTACTTTTCTATCCCCTCCTCGTGTTATTTCTGTACTTGTGTTTTATGGATTCTTTAAGATTTGGATTGGCTAAATAAATCCCTGCCTTTGCTAAATCCCTGTGTTTTCAGCATTCAGTTTAACCATCCCCCCTCCTACGGCTTCACCAGTGCTGGTTGGATGAGGAACAACAATAGGATAATGGTTAGCTATTGATCTGCCTTCAAAGAGCTGCGAGGGCCTGAATGTGTTGTGCCATGACTTCTCCTCAGCATCTAGTGGCTCTTCCCTCCCTCTCCTCCACTCTAAGCCCCATTGCTCTGCTGGATGCAGGTCTGTGCTATCGACAGCAGGGGGCACTGTTGCTCTGCCGGCACAGGCAGGCAGGCAGGACCGGGAGGGAGAGGTGTGCTGCTGCTGCTGTTATGAGGCCTTTGTGTCCCCATCTCCAGTGGGTTCCATGTGCTCCTCTTACATTCAGCTTTTCATATGCAGCTGTAATGTAGTTGGCTGGATGCCCGAGCGTGTTGTTGTCGCTCGGTTCTCAAGTTATTGATCAGAGGGAAAGCTCCCAGCAGAACAAAGAGCATGTCCAGACATCTCGCCCGCCTCTCCTGTTGGTCAGAGAAACACAGACTCTAGGCTCAGGCTAAGAGTAACAATGACATGTCTCCCTACAGGCCTCCAACATCTGTGCAAAAAAATATAGACCTGGGCCTGGAAGACCTGAGTATCTACTGCCGAGCATCTTGAGTTTCACCTTCAGGAGGAGGTCAAGGCCCCGCTCTCTCTCTCCGTCTGCATCGATTCATTTTTCAATTCATTAGTTTGCCGTATGATCAGGCTGAGCTGCTCTCTGAAATGGCTGGCCATCAGGGAATACCTTTGGCCGAGGAATGAAGGAGACTACGGGAGGAGGGGGAGGTAGAGGCGGAGAATTGGAAAGCCTTGTTGTTTTTTTCATAGGCTGCGTTGTTTTCTTTATGACGGCCTTGTGTGTGCAGGATGGGGCTCGGATAATAAGACTATGTGCTGTTCTGTTGTCAGATTTATTGCCGTTCTTTTTCGCCCTTCCGTGTGCCGGCGTAGAGGGGATGAGAGAGAGAGAGAGAACGAGACTCGTAAGAGGCAGACACAAAGGAGGTGAGTTGGGAGAAAAAGCAGAATCTGTGGCTACTTGGGTGGTGGAAGGAGGCCGGCGTATATGTCTGGTACCGTCCAACAAAAAACATCAAATCTTTGGTGTCTCTTTACTTTGTCAGATGCCATAAAAATGATTTTCTTTCAAAAAAGACAGAATCAATGATTGTCCTTATGTGAGTAATGCAGAGTGGACCTGACTTCACAATTCACCTTTAGATTATGCTTGTTTCAGGTGAGCGCTTGAAATTCTGACTGACAAAAAAGATGATTGCATGGCACAAAGGATTTTTTTTCGGGCAGAGGACACATTCAGACGGTTCGAGGCCAGGCTGGGCTGTTAAAGACAGGTCTCACAGCCAATTTCCCATGTCGCCTGTTGTTCCAACCTGGTCTCTGGGCCCTCTGAAGGTCCTCACCTCCTCTCAGGCCTTGGAGAAGGTGGTGGCGGATGTGCCCGGCTGCCCGGGGCTGGCACCGTGGTCATCGTGCCAGCGGTCCACGCAGCGGCGGCGCGCGTTCATGAAGAAGTTGCTGACGGTGCTGAGCTCCAGGCCAAGCTGCTGGGAGATGGTGATCTGCATTTCCTTGGATGGACGCTTGTTTTCCTTGAAGATGGCGATGAGCGTGCGGCGCTGCAGGTCAGTGAAGACCAGGCGCTGTTTCTTGGGCGCCGTGTTGCGGTCCTTGTGTTGCTCCTGTTCTTTGCGCTTGCAGGCTTGGTGTGGATGGCAGCGGTGGGAGGGATTGGGATGAGAGTGGGAGGCAAAGAGGGGAAAAGAAAACACAAAACAAGGTAAATATACAAAAGTGACGTGTTGTCCTGATTAAATAACAAAGACAGAAGAGTGGAGGGAAGTTAACTAAATGTATCATTAGCCAATACTTAAACACATAAAAACTAGTTTATACACCAGCAGAGATTCTACAGCTCCATCTCTATTGCCATATTAAAGTTGATTTAAAGCTAATCCATGCCTCCTGCCCAGTGGGAATATTCCTTCCATCCTGCAGAGTGCAGACAGGGAGCCAGCCTGCGGTGAGAGAAAGATGGGGTGAGGAGAGGGGGGATGAGGGGGGAGTGGGACTGGCTGTTGCCTGCTAGCTGGAGACACTGCTGTTTGATTCAATATTAATGCAGTTTGAGTCGCAATGGGGGACTGAGTGACTGTTGCACAAAAGTAAGCATTTTGTGTGAGTGTGTGTTTGTGTGGAAATGAGAGATAGAGGAGAGGCAGGGAAAGAAAAGGTTGGAGAGAAAGGAACAGAAAAAGTGGAGGAGGAATACAAAGTGTGTGCATGTGTCTGTGTGTATCAATCTATCTATTTATCTATCTATATATCTATCTCTCTCTCTCTCTTTATATATATATAGATATAGATATAGATATAGATATATAGATATATTTGAAGTTGCATGATAATATATATATAGATATATAAATATATATCTATATATATATATCTATATATCTATCCATCTATATCTATATATATATATATATATATATATATATATATAGATATATATATATAGATATATATATATATATATATATATATATATATATATATATATATATATATATATATATATATGAATAAGAACCAAAGAGAAGAGCTGAGAAGAGGAGGGAGGGGCGGTGAGTGAGGAGAAAGAGAGATATTGACCGACTTTGCTGTAGGAATTGGGGGGTTCTCTGTAGGGACTGAGGTCAGAATCCCCCCCCAGCAGGTCTACAGTCTGCTACTTCAAACATAGCCCACTGGAGCCCACTCTATTGAGCTCTGAGAGGGTATTTATAACCCACTGCCCCCCTCCCTCCCTTCCCCAAACACAAACACTCGAGAGTTGCATGCACCGGCTGCTACGAGCCCCTTCCCATACGCAGAGAAATTTTCAAAAGAAAACACACCAAGCGCACTCTTTTTACGTTTGGGAGGGGGTCCGAGGGGGTGTTGTAGACTGGTGAACACAGAAATTAATAGTTAATAGAATGTTGTATTGTGGGTAAGTGTGTTGTAACTCAAAGTATTTGTAGGAGACCGGTGGAAAGCAGCAGACAGGTGGAGGCACAGCGTTCAAAAGAGGCAGAAACGGCACCCAGAGATGATGTAGAAGGAGTGTGTCAGTGTGTGTGTGTGTGTGTGTGTGTGTGTGGTGTGTGTGTGTGTGTGTGTGTGTGTGTGTGTGTGTGTGTGTGTGTGTGTGTGTGTGGGTGTGTGTGTGTGTGGAAGGTTAAGGCACCACCTCTGCAGCCACATGTTCCCCTGCTGGCCGAGGATCGAAATCCTGCCTGTGTCGCTCTCAGCTTCCCTACTGTCTCAATAAAACGAGAGCAAATTGGAGAGAGAGAGAGATGCCATCCCTGTGGGGTCTCCACCTGCTGCCGTCCGTATTGTTTGATACTCTCATACTCGCCTTCAATAATGTCTCACTCCCACGCTGTGTATGTGTGTTTTTGTGTGAGTGTGTGTCTTCATGCATTTAAGGACAGATTTTTTTTTATGTGCTACTGTGTGTGTGTGTGTGTGTGCGTGCGTGCGTGCGTGCACGAGCATGAGTGTGCGGATGTGTGTGTTTAGGGGGGGAAGGTTGTGATTATGCTGAAGTGGCTGGAGCCAAGCAGTGGCGCTGTGTGTCTAATTACAGTGGAACAGAGCCCATTGATCAGCCATTGCAGTCCAATCTGTTTACTACAGATGTCTAACCTGCACACGGGCCCATCCATCATATTCATATTTCACATCAACACTACGGCTTCGCACAGTACATCACACAAACACACACATGCTAATGTGCCATATACAAATTTGTCTAAATGCGTGCTTGTACGGTGCAATGTGTATGTTATCATACGTGATGCTGTGATTTATTGTCGGATTAAGGGTTGTCATGACGATGAGGAAGAGGAGGGAGATTTTCCATTTTATCGTTCGGACTTTAAAGGTATGATATCTAACATTTCTGCATTAATATGCCTCAAGAAGACTAGATGTTTCTGGAACACGTTATGATAACATCATTAATAAATGTTAAATTTATAGTTAATTAAACTTTCTGTTAAGACTTATTTGAGTATTAACAACCGATAAAATGTTTCATAAACCACTTCTTAACCAATCATAAAGGTTTATAGAAATCATTTGCAGCTTGATAATGGCCATCCAGGTAATTTTTAGATGAGCACAGTTTTTATTAACCATTTACAAAAAACCATAAACATCAGGTGCAGCTTAACACTAAGTAATTATTAGTTAACTATAAATGTACCATTTATTTATGATGGTCATCATGAAGTGGTACCAACCCTTGTTATTTATTTTTTTATACGAAAGAGTTTTATTCTAAAATTATCCCAAATGTTTCCAACAATGTTAAAACACAAAGAAATCTGTAATTTGACTCAAGGTAACCGTGCGTTTCAACATCAGATTATACGTCAATGAGGGAGGAAGGAAATCAGCGAACGTGACTAAACGTAGCGTGAATAAACTTCAATAAACTACATCCTCCGTGAACATTTCTAACACATAGATTTTTTTTATCAGCAATGGTGGTTGTTTAACAGTGAAAACTACAATTGCTTCACGACATCTTCACACTATTTTATTTCCTTTGTTTTGAATGACAGACCCAAGCGGCAGAAATTACATACGGTGCGCTTTAAGCTGATATATTTCACATTGTCACAGTGAGTTAAAGTCTCTACAGGACGAGCAGGACAAAACATTAAGCTGTAGTGGTTGAAATCATTCACGTTAATGAGGCCTGCTTTCACTAAAATTATAATTTCTTGGTGTCTTTTTCTGTCAATCTAATGACATCACAAGCTTCCTTCGAGTGACACTGACCTACAACCTCATGCCAACAAGATGTAATCCAGCGTCTTTCGGGGACAAGCGCTGGCAGGCCGACTCACACAATAGATTTATTAGAAAATAGATTCATCAATATGACAAGAACATCTTTAAAAAGGCATTCTGGTCTGAGTCCACCACCGAGATATATTGTTCTTGTTTTTTGGGTTTTTTTTAAATGCAGTTTAGTCAGTTCATACAGTCAGTTCTTCTTATTAAGGCATTGGAGAGCTGATTGGCTTGTTCTGAACATTAAGCTTTTGAGAAAAGCTTGTGTAAAAATGAGTTATTTCCCTTCTTCCACACATATTTTTGGGGGGTATTTTCTCGAATAGTTGACACCAAACCATAAACGCTCCTCTGTGTTAACTGTTTTTGTGATGTCTCTACCTTTAATCTAGACACTGACCAAATTATAGAGTCATATATTTGATAAAAAAGGCAGTCATTGAGTGTTGTTCTATAATGCTTGTTAGCACCTTCTGAGGTCAGATTTCTCTCTTCAGGGTCACCAAACTGCACTTTAACTGAAAGTTTACAGTCTACAGAAGCAAATTTAATACACTCTGTAGTTGGTTCGGTCATCTCAGTGCCTATAACTGGCAAACAATATATTGAGCCTACATCTTTACACAAACCGAACATTTGAATCCACTAAATAAAACTAGCTGTGCAAAACACACACACTTTAGTCACTAACACTGATAAGACGGTCGGGGATGTGCATCCACCAGTTTTCTAAACTATTTCTTCAACAACAAAGCGAGTTTGACATTAATTATTTACCAAATAAAACCAAACTTCACAAATTCTTGTTTACAAATCGCTGTTTTTAACTATACGGCTACAAACACAAGCCTCATGTGAGGACGCTCTGCTTCTACCACATTTTTTTGCGGGGAGGACTTTGCACTGCATCAGCTCCCCACTGACCTGAGGAGAAGCTGCCACGTCTACTCGTGCAGAGACGTGGCGTCCCGTCCGGCTCTATCTTGTGTGGGAGAGGATTTGTTTCCCAGCAGGACGACGAGCCTTAAACAGCAGCGTCGGCCCGTTTGGAGACCGAGGAGCAGCAGCGTGTGCTTTACCTTCCACAGTCACCAGACGACCTCCACCTCCCTGAACATCTGTGGGAAACACCACGCAGTCTCTGGGAGGCTCGAGAACAGCCATCTGAATTCTCTCTGATCATTATAAAAGGTGAAAATGCTGCATATTTAACAGATGTTCAAATTTTACATTTGACTTTTCAGACACGTTTGTACTCCTAGAACTGATATGACTGCAACGGCATGTTTTATATCGCACCGCCTTCCTTTTTGTTGCTGGAACTTTTACAGTTAATATCATAATCAATATAGATTCATGAGTTTGCATTTAAATGTATGCAGCTTTGAGGACGTCTGAATAGCTTCAGTCCAGTGTGTGACCTTTGTCGTCCCTTATTTGTCCATGTGTGTGTATATGTAATGACAGAAACACACACACTGGCGATAAACCTTTAAATTGTAAGTGTTCCATAAATGCATGTTTTTCTCTCTTTTAATGATAAACGAGTTTGATAAGCAGCAACATTTCGGCTTACGTACGAGTGGACAACATTTCACTTGACACTGTCACTGTGTGTGTTTTTCAGGCAGTAGAAATGAGTCAATCTGGTCACAGAAAGAGGATTCTTCTGAAATCTATGAATGGATTTGTGTTTTGAGGAGCCGAGACAAACCAACGAGCTGGTCGGTGTTTTTAATTACAATTGTGAGGACTTTCGACTATTTAAACCTTAAGATTAAGACTGTTTTTTTTGTTCAAGAAGCACATGAAAAGTGAGCCGGTGTTTGTGCCTCAGACAGTGCCAGCTTCTGTCTCCACCGGGCCCAGTCACGTCCTGCCACCTCATCGACCTGCCTGTTTTGTGCCGTTTCGGTCGGCAGGTGTCGCTCTCGCCGTGGCCCCGGCTGCACAGGGGCGCCATAGTGCGCTGCCTTTGCTACAGGCGCTGGATTTAGTAATCAATATCGATCGATCGGTGAGGAAGGGGGCCCTGATTACTGAACCAAGCTCAGCGTAGAAAAGAAAAAAAAATCGATCATTGCAGCTTTTAGAGCTACAGTAGGCACCGAGCAGAGAGACGCGCATAAACTCATGCACAAAGAGCGAGCCGGACAAGAGCAGAAATCCTGGTTTGGTGTTTTCTGAGGTGTACACCCTCCTCTTCCTCCTCTTCCTCCCTCTGCTGCTGCTGCTGCTGTGTATGGGGCTGTGAACAGGAGCGGGCCCAGTTTGAATGGATCCCTGAGGCTCCTCACAAAACACACAAAGACTGATTAACAAATGTCCATCCCGGGTCCTATTCTGCATTTTTATTTACTCGAACGTCACACGAACACGCCGCGAGTTAACCCTCCTACATGTTTTTTTTCCCTGTTAAAACCATTCAATTCTTTAATGAGTGTTTTTTCCAACTTTATCCTCTCCGCTCGGGTGAAAACGGCCCAAACTCGGGCCTATTTCTCTCCCACTGATGACATTAATATTCCTCGCTTCACGACAAACCAAGCGAGGTTAAGAGAAAGGCCCTGGGTGTTCAATATCGATCGATAGATTCGTGAATAATTCGTGTGTGAAATTCAGTTCGTCCAATTAATTATGCCTCGGAGGGGAGGGGAGGGGTGGTGGTGTTGGTGGTGTTGGTGGTGGAGGAGATTCATGACGGGGGGGTGGAGACGCGAAAACACACCAGGAAGGAAGCGGGATGATCCTGGTTTACTTTTTTAAGAAATACATGAATGAATAAATAAATAAAAGGGAGAGTGAAGAAAAGGAAATATGAAGGAGTGAGTGGTGATCACCTGTGCGCAGCTGTCTCGGGCCTCCTCTCTGTCCCTGCAGATGTGAGTCCATCTTGAGCATTAATCACTTATTGATCACCGCTGCCCTTCCTGCTCATAATGAGAAAGTCAAACGGCCTAATATTGCGCCTGTAGTGCTCCATGAAAAACCACGATCGCGCATCTGCATGTGGAATTATTCCAAACACTGTTTTGAAATGCTCTCCCGGAGCCCTGTCGGTAAAAGCAAGACGGGGGTCAGCATCTGCTGATTTAATTAATTTACCAATAAACATGTTTACCGGTTACGGTTCGGCGCGTTTATACACACACACACACACACACACACACACACACACACACACACACACACACACACACACACACACAACACACTGCAGGCTGAGTGAAGCTGCATGCAAAAACACGACGAGCGAGGACAGGAGCTTCACTCCTCTGCTGGTTTGCACGGAGCATGATCGGGCGGTTTGACGTGTGAGCTTCGGGTCTATTTATTAAATAACGTGGATGCTGTTTCTCACGGGCTGTTGCCCTAAAGATTGATGGCAGCGTGAATATCCATACGGCCTCTCCTCTGTCTCCATACTGTGGCATTTATTTCAGCCTGGCTGCAGGGCAATGCCAAGCTCCCCCCTCCCTCCCTCGCTCCCTCTTTCCTTCTTTCTTTCTCTCGCCGGGCCCAAACACTTCCAGCTCGATACCCCTTAATGTAATGAGGGAGAATTGGTGTTAATATACTGATAAAGCGGCACGATTTGTTTGTTTGCCTTGTGCCGCGACTCAGCTGCGAGGCATTTTCTTCTGCGGCACTTCAATAACACTCAACCTGAACTCAGCTACACCTTCGCCCACATCCAACCTCACTTAAGTCCCCCCCCCCGCCTGCGTTCCCTGTCTGCCTGCAACACTCCTCTTCTCTTTTAAATTAATTTACAACAAAACAGCCAATGTTGACGCGCTCAGTCAAAGTTTGGGACGCGCAGGATGCACCTGAGAAAATATGATTTTTAATCAGCTCTGTTTTCGCACCAACGTGTTATTAGCAGCCCGGTGGTAAAGCTAAGAAATTGCATAGTGCTAAAAAAGAAAATCAATAATCAGTAAAGGCTGCTGCCTGTGATGATCACGCTCCTTATGAGGTTTTAGATAATTAAATGCACTGAGCCATTGAGAGAAGACTCTGACTGAATTTTCAACGTGCGTTATTATTATTTTTTTTTTTTCCCTGTGCCGGTTTAATAGCAGCCTTGGTCTGCATGTGCCACTTATTTGTGCGAGTGGCCCCATTGTTAGAGTGATACTCTTATCTGCGATTATCATTGATTCCATTCATAATTGCTTTGACCAGTTATGCGTGATATAGCGGTAATGATCGTGACGCTTTATTTGGTAGTGTGTGCGGTTTCATTCGCCCGCAGACAACAGGTGTGGTTGGCCCGCTGTGCGTCATTTATCAGTTCATCAGGAGAGGGATTATTATGAGAAACGTGTGTGTGTGTGTGTGTGTGTGTGTGTGTGTGTGTGTGTGTGTGTGTGTGTGTGTGTGAATTCTTAGAATAAATATATAGAATAGTGAATAAAAGCTCAAACACACACACACACACACACACGCTCCGCTCGTGCTCAGCTATTTATAGCTGCTTTAAAATTTAATCCACCTCACGATCAATTTATTAGGATCATTCAACATTTAGAGGAATATTTCTCCTCATGTTAGTTGTTTCATGCGGGAAACCTTTGCCACGACTTTAAGCTCTTTTGACAGAGTTTACACACTTTTTAAAAGCTGCCAGATTCACAGAAACGGAAACAGACGAGCGGGAGAACATTAAGTGACTGAACTAGTTTATTTATTTATTTATTAAGATTATCACACCTGTAGATATCCAGAAATCACTCTGGTCAGATGTTCACCTTCTTCTGAGTTTTACACCATTAGTGTAAATAAAAGTTGCATCAAGGGATTTTTATTTATTTCATTATTTTTAATCTAAACGTGCTCTAAACGTCAGCTGTCAGTCTCCTCCTCTAATTTCTCATGTGTCGCAGGAGAACGAGCTGATCTGCAGTCAGATGACGGGCCACTGTTGACAGACAGACAGTCAGACAGCTTTTCAATATGCAGGATTTTTTTTTCTTCCCAGATTCAGTTCAATACGAGTTCTTCACTCAATCATGCGAGCAGAGAGCCAACAGAAATATTTCTTATTGCGCTGACGTGTAATTGCATTTGTATGGTTTATTTCTCCCCGCAATGCTGAACAAAGAATATTAGATTACATGGTAATAAATAAATAAAGCGTGGTTATTATTCTGCAGCACGTTTGTCTCTTTTACTTTTGAGCTTTTTCTAAATTATTGTTAATATTATTAAGGTTTATTATTTTGAAGGAGCTGCATTTATTGTCTTTTGCAAATTAAATTGCTCTAAAAAAAGGTGTAGAAATCATAATTTATTTATTTATTTATTTATTTATTTATTTGATTCAAGACTGTTCCAGTTATTTTTAATAATTAATTCTGCGTGAAACAATTCTGACCACGAATAATAATAATAATAATAATAATAATAATAATAATAATAATAATAATAATACAAAAAACGTATATGTTGTCTACTTACAAAGAAGTAGTAATTTAGTAAGAAATAATAAACAACAACAACAAGAGTGTAAATAGTGACAATTTTTGGATTTAAATTTGATGGTGTAAATCAGATTATTAAGACTACATATACTACGATAAATGGCGATAAAGTAGTCAAACACACACACACACACACACACACACACACGTTTTGCAGTGGTGTTTTTTTCCACGACATGCAGAAATCCTGAATAACTGCACAGAACAACAGTCAGCGTTTTTGTTGTTGTTGTTGTTGTTGTTTTTCACACCGGCTCAGTAAAGCAACAAATTAAAACGCAAATTATGAATTGCAGAATGATCCGCGTGCTGTTCGTTATATATTATAACATCTGATATGAAAGGCTGTGCGCGCGCTCACATCGATTCATTCATCAATTGATTTCACAGTCGTTTTGTTCCTTTGTTGATCTGTGTGGGGTTGCCCAACCGGAGTTTCGGGTTGCATCTGTGGGCACGATAAGCTGTGTGTGTGTGTGTGTGTGTGTGTGTGTGTGTGTGTGTGTGTGTGTGTGTGTGTGGTGTGTGTGTGTGTGTGTGTGTGTGTGGTGTGTGTGTGTGTGTGTGTGTGTGTGTGTGCATGTCTGTGCATGTGTGTGTTTGCGGTTTTGTTGTGATCGACCCTGTACAGAGAGACTTACAGAGGTTCCGTACAAACCATCTGTAGTCTCTCATTTCAAAAAGGCCCATCGAGCTCTTCACCTGCTCTTTGATTTTTTTTTTTTTTTTTTTTCACATGACTCAGAATTGATCGCAGCTCCGAGCTGCGTTGCATAAATTACTATTTTAACACACATGTAATCACGTACCGGCTCTTAAAAGCTCGTTTTTTCCCCTTTAATGGGTGAAACAAATTCTACAAAAACTCGTGAATTAAAGAGGAAAGTGCGTCTCCAAGATAACGACTCGTGTTTTGTCTCAAATTAAATCGTAAGAAACAAGCGTGATAATCTGAAGTCGTCCCTCTTGATTTCAGAGATCTCGCAGAGATTAAATGACTCCTCGCTGCTGCAGTGCTCAGTTGAAGTGGAGCCTCCTCTTTCTCTTTAATTGGCGTGGACAATGTCCTTGCCTTGTATTCTTAGGCTGCGCATTAAACAAGCCATTATCGGCCCTTTAATAACCGATGGCCTGTCAGGGCTTCAGATAAGATGCCGCCTCGCTGCTGCTTCCAGGGCCGCTGGATGTAGATTTATAACCAGCACCACCTTCCCCTCCCAAAAAAAGTAATCTGTTACTTGTTTACCAGTGAGTGTTGACATCTCAGGCAACTTTTATTGAAATCAGAGCGTGAGAGGGTGAGATCACCAGACTCCACTGGCTCAGTTGTAGCTGTCAGGTGAAAGCAGAGGAGACTGTGGTGCAGACCCAGATCTTTTTTTTTTTTTTTTCTTTTTTTCGGGAGCATCCCCTCGTTACATAACAGCGGGCTACATCCACACAGGTCAACATTTTTTTTTTTTCTAATTGCACAACAGCTCTGCTCTTTGGAGCCGCCAGTTGTCTCCCCCGTCTTGTGCAAACCGCTGCAGATTGTGTCGAGGTCAAAAGCCACCACGGGATGATTTGTTTGTTCAACACGACGACACACATTTCAAGAAATACAAAAAAAGAAATCCTTGTTTTGTTTTTTTGTTTTCTCCTCCCCCCCGATTGCGAGAAGACGAATAATGACGTTTAATTGGGATTATCTTAAATCCTTTTTTGTGAAGGAGGGACACACACACGCACACACTCACACAATGTACCATTAACCCTTTGATGCAAGCCGCGTGCATTCAGTCGACTCTGCCAGCAATTTGATTTAAAGGTCATTCTCTCCTATCGATCCGGTTTGGCGAGGGGGCGACGGAGTAGCGTAGGAATTGATCATCTAAAATAGAAGAGACGGTATCCGAGACTGTACAGAGCCCAGACCTCTACTGCATTTATAATTTCTAAGCACGCCCCCCGTGTGAATTGGAGTGTGTGTGTGTGTGTGTGTGTGTGTGTGTGTGTGTGTGTGTGTGTGTGTGTGTGTGTGTGTGTGTGTGTGTGTGTGTGTGTGTGTGTGTGTGTGTTGGAGAGACTGTGCAGCAGGTTTCGCTTCTGTCACTAATCTGATTTCTATTAAAATTACATTATTTTTGAATAATAAGGTCGACTTGGTGAGAGCGGTGTGCGCGGGACCGGAAGAGTGTGGGTGGGCTGTATAATGAGCGAGAGGGGGAAAAAAAGAAGAGGTTAACCGTCTGTGAACTTAAAGTCGTCTCACGCTGCTAAATCCGTCTCGAGCGCAGGGGAGGCAGCGCGCAGCCGCCGACGTGTCAGCGACTCCGACCGGCGCGAGGGGCTGAGCGCGCGGGTTTATTAGTCGCTCCGCTCGTGCGTTTTGAAGGGTGAGACGTTAATGGGAGAAATGGTGTTGCATGGCGGAGATGGAGGGTGGAGGGGAGGTGGGGTGGGGTGGTTGGTGGTGGTGGGGTGTGTGTGTGGGGGGGGGGGGGGGGTTGCATGGCTGCATGGCGCAGCTCCAGAGATGGAAAGCAGAGGCCGGGGAATGGAAATCGATACAGATTCAGGGCTCGCCAGATCGGCCTTAACAATGTGGCGCAGACGCACTCTACATCCCGATCACATACACACACGCGCCCGCGCGCACACACGTACACACGCGGGAGGAGAAGGAGCGCGCGGGTGGGGGGCGACACGCATGCGAGGCTTTACTCTCGTGTTGTCCTGCGTGATGCGGGAGAATCAGACAGGAAGCCTCTTGTCGTTTCATATTTCTACATATGTGCAGACTCGGGTTCACTGACACACACACACACACACACACACACACACACACACACACACACACACACACACACACACACACACACACACACAGCGACCACCACCTCTTCCTCCTCCTCCTCCTCCTCCTCCTCCTCCTCCAGATAATGATGCAAAGGCCGTGAGATGTCATTTCACGCGGAATGAGCTGCGCATGAACCCGGGTTTTAAAAAAACGACAACCAAATAGCCTGGAGGTGAAACCTCAAGAAAATGACTGTTGCTCTCTCACCACCAGCACCACCAGAGGATTTTCAAAGGCGATGCTTGTACATACGTGTCTCGGTACTTACAGCACACGTTGCTGTGCTTAACGAACAACGAGGGCTCTGAAAACCGCAGCTGCACTGTTTACCCCCCTATCTTCCCCTCACACATCAATTATTAAAGTGGCAATCGATCATTTCGCAGGCTAACATCAAGCCATCTCTTCATGAAGAGAAAAAAAAAAGAAATCCTGTTTTAAGATTCAATCACATCTTTAATGCCCCCCGTCCAATTAAACACATTAGCCTGGATTAAATGACCCCCCCCAAAAAAAAACAGGAAGAAGACTCTGGACTATTCGTGTTGCTCTCATCGCCAAAATGAATAAATGAACAAACAGCTCCAGTTTGGATTCGGCGAGAAGAAGCAGAAAATGATTTAAATGGAAAACCCCCGGCTCGTTCGTGCTGGACTGGAAAGTAGGGTGCAGCAGGGTGGTGTGATTGACGCGGTTGTGGATTGTAATATTGATCGATGGGAGGAAGCTGTTGGATGAAATAATGGTGTTTAGGGCCTACACGAATGCTATTAACTGTGTGTTGGGGAAAACTCCTGTTCGCCACCTTGAACTGTCCTCGAAACAGAGAGGAGGGTGCTGCAGGTCAGCGAGGAGGAGGAGGAGGAGAAGGAGGAGGAGGAGGAGGAGGACGAAGTGTGTTTCAGCACTCTGGACAGCGCCGTGGCTCCTTCAGAATAAAAGCAGGTTGTAAACCTTTCATATGAAGATAAATCCGCTTCGTGCTAGAATATTCATCTTTGAAGGAGTCTGATGCAGCCAAATAGAATTAAAGGTGTTAAGAAACATGTTTGGCAGAGGAGCAGGAGGGGAAAGGGCGCAGTGTGGCGGCAGGAGGAGGGGGATGGTGGATGGTGGATGGGGAGGAGTATTGCTCCAGGATTAGGCCTGTGTAAACGGCGTGTAGTCCATTGAAACATGAATAGAGGCCTCTCACCCCTCATTCTCTACAATGTTTCCCCTGCGTGTCCTGCGGGTCCTGACCTGAACACCCTGGCACGTGTCTCCGGCCATTCAAATGGTAATAAACCAACTGCGCTTTTTTTTTTTTTTTTTTTTTTCCTTTTTGGGGAAAGAGGGATGCCTTGGCACCCCATCACTGTCACACAGAAGAATGAAGCATATCCCAGCACTTTAGACACAATGTAAGGGGATGATTTGTGTTATAACAGAATATTTTGTGTTTACAAAAAAACATGTTTTATTCTAACCCCAAAGCCTCAAAGGACACATGAGTGACAGCATGCAGAACATGATTACAGCAAAGATAGTTTTTTTTTTTTAAAAAGAAGCGCTTTTGTTTTTTCTTTAAATAACAGCTGTCCTATTTCCCCTCTTGTTCCGGCTCCAGCCTCCCTCCCTCCCTCCCTCCCTCCCTCCCTCTCTTCCTCCTCCTCCTCTGCTCCAGGGGAGAGACCAATGGGAGAGAGTGCTGAGGCGGGATAATTGATAGATGCACTGGCTATCCTTATCGATCAGGGCGGTATTGACCCGACCAAATACATTGAGATGGAGTGTGGAATTCAACACAGATGCAAAGACGAATTGTTTTCATCGTTAACGCGATCTTTAAACGCCTCCCCAAACCTCACCTCTCTGCGCGCGTCCTCCTCTTACATGGGCACTTTTAAAAACGAAGCCGAATATTTATTAATGAAGTCGGTTGAGATGCTGAGAAAGTGTATTTATTAATGTGTGTGTGTGTGTGTGTTTTTTTTTTAAAGCATCCAAAGGTTAAAGCTGGCCTCAACACAATAGGTGGGGACGCCTGTGGCTCTTTGCCCTCGTTGCATTAGGAGATATTAAGCGTGAAGGGCACACGTCGCCCCCTCCCCTCCAAACGGGCCTATCTCTGCTCTGTTTTTCGTTCCAGGGGTTGGATTGTCATGTGTGTGCGCAGACACTGGCATTTTCGCATTAGCTAAGCAGGGCAGCTGCATTGATTTGTGTGACTGTGATGAATTTGGAATAGTAATTTGAATTTATTGATTGATGTGACCGAGCGAGTATGGCCCGGCCTCACTTTCAGCATCACATCCCCCCCTCGACCCAACACACTCACAAACTCCCACTCCCAGCCAGCCATCAGCCCCACAGGCGCGCTCCGAGGAGGATAATGGTGATTTTTAAATGCAATAAGTAAAATGTTGCTCGGCTCATTTACATACGCTCCCATTTGTCATCTCTTCCCCCCCTTCGACTGGGATTCTCTCCGAGGCTCTATTGTGGCAGCAGGTTAATGCACAACGCACAACACGCGCTGGAAAATCTGCTGATTGAAGGAGGAAAACATAAAAATGAATTGAACGGGTGTGTGTTTTCTAAATCAAATCCATCAACCACTGGAGCAATTTTTTTTTAAGATGAGAGCCAGCCCTGATTTCCACATCTTTACACCTACGTGTGCAGCTCTGGGCCCTGTCCGACCTTTAAGATATGCAGGAGGTGTGCACTCCGACATGTCAATTGGATTGGGGGGGGGGGGTTTATCCTGACGCCGGGTGTGGAAGATATAAAACCCCACAGCCCAATTAGCTTTAACAGCAGTGGCACTTAAAGAGACAATTGTGGAGTGTTTAAATCTTTATTTACCAGAACCCCACTAAATGCGCAAAGGAACAATTTACATGCCATTAAGTGCTTTTCAATAGGGCATTGACTGGAACTAAAATATGCCACTATATCTGCTTAATTGAACTGTTCGCTGAAATACGACACAGAAGAGCTGATTGACGTTTGGGAGAGCGGCGCGTCTAAACAGCGGCCTTTACGCAAACATCGATGAGAGAGGGGACCTCTCTCTCTCTCTCTATCACACACACACACAGACACACACACACACGTCCACACATCTCGGTTTCATTTGCCTCCTGTTAATCAGCTGTAAGTGTTTAAAGGGGGCGGGGAGGGACAGCTCAAATCACAGCGTTTCACTGGGATAAAGGAAATCAAAACGGTGGTTGAACCGTTTCACGAGGACAAAATGGAGACCAGGTGTCACAGTGTCTCTCCTCGCTTAACTGTCCTCTCACATGATCACAAACCACCACAAAGATGTCTGAGAAAAACAGGCCCCTGAATCCAACTTTGGAGACAACACAGGCCTGAGAAAGACGCATCTGTTTGTGTCTCTGTCTCTCTGATCCAAATCGATCATTTATCAGTGTGCTACTCTGAAAGGGGACGCCTGGACCTGAAGTATTGATCCATAGGAGGTCATGCTCCCTTCCCCACACCCCACAACCCCCCGACTCTTTGGCCAGGCCTCAGACGACGCGCTGATTTGACAGCGGGGGCGACAGAGTGTTACATCAAGTTTGATACAAAGGGTTTGAGTTTGTTTTACCTGTACAGAAAAACCTGTGAGATGTAATCAATTCTGCTCGCATCCTGCTTTGATTTCCTTTGTTTGGTTTCTGGTTTGGTTTGTGTGTGTGAGAGAGAGGAGAGAGAGTGTGGGGGAGAGAGGCAGAGAGAGAGGGATGTGTGTGTCCGTGCTCTAGCCTTGCGTAAACCTCTATATGTGCGTAAAAAACAGCCACATCCGCGCAGACTGCTGCTGAGAGCTGCCTCCTCTCTTTTGTTTATAACACCTCCACCGTTGCACAGCGTCTGTTTATACTATCATGGATTGTAGCATCAATCAAAATATAGATTTCCCCCAACATTTAACACCCCAACTGTCGTGATGAAGTTTTACTCAATACAATCGACTAATAACTTCTAGTAATGTCTGTTTGAGCAGCTATTGACAGTCTCGCCACATTGACTTCTAATTGATCCCTCCACATCACTCAGGTTGGGAGCTGTCTCCTCACTCACCTGCAAGCCTGAGCGCCGACATCCGCTGGAACTCGGGCTCCTGGAGCCACTTCCACATCCTCCTGAACGTCTCCCGGCCAGACTTGAGTTTACTCCACGGTTTAGGATTCCGCAGCAGGTCAGACAGAGTTCCCTGGGACCGGCACAAGATCCTCTGAGCAAAGATGGCCTGGGGAATGCTGTAGCGCTTGAGCTCTGCCGTTATTCGCTGTGCCACCTCCTTGGTGTTTATCTCCTCCACCTGCCCTGACCCACCTCCCTGCCCGCCTCCCACCACCGTCTGCCTGTCCCGGTCTGACAGCATGGACCCGTTTGCCTGAGAGTGCGGATGGCTGTGATGGTGTATGCCGTTCAAGGATGCCATGAGCCCGGCCCCGTGGCCCCCCAGACCCCGGGCCAGGTGCTCCTCGCCCCGGGACAGCATGGCTGCGTGGGAGTCGAAGCCCCCAGAGGAGATCATCTTGTCGTTGGAGAGGTGAGCTCCGGGACCGTAGGCGCTGAGAGTCTGCTGGGAGCTGTGCAAAGACCCCAGACCGTTGGACAGCGGGGACAGGGGCTGCCCCATGCCGGACATGTCTTTGGGGTAGTGGCCATAGAGGTTGCCCATGGAGGCGAGGCTGCGGTCGTCCCTCATCAGGGTGAAGCTGCCGCTGACGTTCCCGGCCGCGAGTCGCTGGTGCGCCGGATGATGGTGAGCATGTGGGTGTGGATGGTGAAATTTCTCCGAGACGGTGGATATGGGGGGCAGGTGCTGCAGCGGCGTCAGCGTGGTGTAGGTGCTGCTCAGGCTCATCCCGGAGTCGCATGACATGGTCATGGCCGGATGCAGGGGCCCAGACAAAGCGTGGTCCGTGCGGTAGTCCCCTGCTCCCTCCAGTATCGAGGCCATGCTGGACACCATGGCTGACCGTCCGTGCGACACCAAGTTCCGATGCGACGCCGACGACTGGCGCGCGTGCGGGGAGTTCATTAAGTCGCTCGTCTGGTGGGAGTGAGACACGCCGTGCAGATTTCCAATGTTTTCCATTGTAAGCTCCATCGTTGAAAATGATCTTTATTTCCACCCCTCTCGCCACTCTCTCACTCTCTCCCTCGCTGCTCTCCCTCTCTCTCCCTCTCTCCCTCTCACTGTCGCTCTATCTCACACTCCTTTCCAATAAATTTTCAACGATTTCAAAGCCAAGCCATTGATTGTAGTTGCCTCTCTGCAGTCAATCCAGCATGGTTTTAAAAGATCGGGTCCCGGCCGCCACACACAAAACTGCGCCGCAAAAACCTCAGCTCGGTGTGTGTGAAGGTGCCTGGATCTCTCGCTGGTGGAGCACCTTCCTGTGTACCCACAGCGCTGCTCTGCTCTCTCTCTCTCTCTGTATATTGACGCGCTCGCGCTCATGTTAAGATGAGACCGAGCCTGTGCGCATGTGCGCGCCCCCGCGGTGTATCCTCCTCGCACTCGCGCGCTCTGTCTGGGGCCAATCTGACGTCACTGACCCCTGTGTCACGGGGGTTGTTGCACAGTGAGCCTCGAATTCCTGAAAAAGATTGCATTAGACACTTGTTAAGATAAAACACAGAGTTTATCCTCTGCAGCGTGTGCAACATTTACACTGGGGCGGATAAGGAGCGCTCGCGTCTTGTTTTCTCTGATAAAGGCGTTTGACACGGCGCCAGCAGCGCATGTGATGCCTCTCCCGAAGGTTAAATATTAATTGACATGTGTCACATCAGGCCACGAGTGAGGATGGGGAAACCGCAGCTTGTCTTGAAGAGGAGGTCAGAGCTTACAGCCTCTGCCTTGGTTCTCCTCGCTCATACATTTAAGATTTATTTGTGGATGTGAATTATGTCTTTGAGAGTTAAAAACATGAGATTCCGCGCGGTTTGACCTTTGACACGTTTAAATGATAACCAGCTCCCCGAACCAAATCACATTTGTCTCCAAACTGGAAAGTAGAACGCTCAAATCTTTCTCACTCATAACTTTTTCCTACAAGTGATTTTTTTTTTCGCCCTTTGCTGAATAAATCTGTGCAGTTTCATTTCACCATCGCTTCAAGGCTTTGACCCCTTTGGCATCTTTTTTTTTTTTTTGCTCCTCGGATCCAGGCCACGAGAATCAAACTCTCCCCCTCACAAACTCTCACATAATGTTTTCGTGCCTTGACAAACTTCTGTATGAAAACTTGCCGCTAGCTGACGTCAATCCAGGTCAGCAATCCATCAATGTCAAAGTATGTATGGATCAGGAGGTGCATCGATAGGCTTGTGCCTATTGCAGGAGCCCGCACTATGGATGCGATACAGCAGGCAGCGCGTTGAGATCTAGGCATCGGTTTCTGCGGAGGGCCAACGAAGGAGTCACGCGTTTTTTGGGGGTGGAAACTGAGCTGCGGTGAAGTTGTCTAAATACTTTACCAACTGGTGTGAACACCGGATACATGTAGCTTTATGTATTACAGGTATCAATCCGTTCATTTAACCTGGTGACGTCGCAGCGCACCGCATGTAATTTAGCGGTGATGTGTGCGTAAAATGTGCGTAAAAATGCGATGTTTTAAAGGTCATGCATTTATTTCAGGATTTCTAACATGTAATTGTGCTTGCTTGCGTGCGTGCGTGCGTGCGTGCGTGCGTGTGTGTGTGTGTGTGTGTGTGTGTGTAGGTCTATATGGTGAGATACTGACACGAGTAGTGACGCATGGGAGTGTGCTGAAAAACTGCAAAAAATCACAACATCGACACCTCTGTGACATGCTTGAGACACGTTTGAACACATTGTGGAGTGGTGTGTGTGTGTGTGTGTGTGTGTGTGTGTGTGTGTGTGTGTGTGTGTGTGTGTGTGTGTGTGTGTGTGTGTGTGTGTGTCTGCCGGCCTTTCAGCTTGCTCTGTAAACTATGTGAACACAAGTGTGAGAAGGAGCCTTGGCATTTCCACCGATGTTATGTAAAATGAGCCCATTAGGCTTTCGACCCGCAGCTGGGGGAAAAATAGTCTAACAATCCAGGAAGTGGCATCACTAATCATTTGCAAATTGCATAAAATAATTTCCCTGACCAGTGTTTACCAACAGTTAGGTCAACGCCATCCATAACGCCACTGATGAATTGTGATATCAGTGGCCTTGGCACACTGTAACGACCCTAAAAAACTGTGTCTTCGCTGATTGCCAACGGGGGATGGTGGCTTTTGGCTTGTGCCATCAGGAGAACAGCAGTGTCCGCTTGGGTTAATGTCCCTGTATTGATCCCAGCAACCACTGCTATCGAAAATGAATTACCGAAGCCCGCACAGCAGCGAATCCGTCATCTGTGCTCAGCCAGCCGGCCAGAGCAGCTTATTGGTCGCGGTGGTGATGGATGTTAACTTTCATTGCCGGCTCCTTGCTCCTAATTCACAGGGGTTTACAACCCAAAACAAGGCGCTGAAAAGTTTTAGACTTCCACCAGGAGACACTTGTGTAGACATGTCTCTGATTTCTTTTTATATATTATTTTTCTCGCCCCTCTCTGCTCGTGATGCCTCTACGTGTTGGGGTCAACAGGGCGGGGTGGTGGTGGTGGTGGTGGTGGTGTCTTCTGTTTCAGGCAGCCCAGCCCAAATAAAATCTGAATGCAGAGGGAACCCGGCTCCACCAAAAGAAGAAAAAAATCTATGGATCTGCCTAGAGCTCAGTTTTAATTTGTATTTTAATGTACTGCTTTCGAATACTTAAATAAGCATATCCTATGGCAAATACAATATGAAATATTAACTGTGTCGATATCTGCGGTGTGACTGGGGCGATGCCGCAGAGACTCGGTGATTTATTTCATATTAATAACAGCGGGCGAGCCGGTGGCCTCAGCGCCACGCTGGCATCGACTTTACACACACACACATGCGCGCGCACACACACTGCAGCGATTGTCCGGCACTCTTTTGTGTGTGTTTTAATTTATTTGTTAATAATATAAAATCCCATGAAGTTGCAACATTTTATGATATTTCACGCAGGACTTCGGTTCATTCGGTACCGTCGGGTTTGAGTCCTTTACGTGGCCCAGGGCGTTTTGTTTTTTATCTTTAAGCACTGCTGTCGTTTGCTGATCAACTAATCAATGCTGAACCCGGAGCTTCGCTCAGTGCATTTCTGAAGGATCGATAGGGGGCCAAAAATGCATTCTGCTAAAATGGCTGAAGTTCTGTTATGTGCTTGACCTGTCTCAACAGGCAGTTTCATTACAGGAAGTGACCACAGAGCACTCAGCTGAAAACTTTGAGCTGAGCTTTTCATTTGGCTGAGTGCTGTAAAAAAAAAAAAACAACAAAAAAAAAAAAAAACACACACATTAAATTTAGATTTGCCTATTTTTACTTTGAACTAAATCGTAATTATTGTTGTTATTATTATTACTAATGAAAGTGTGTGAGTGTGTGTATTGTTAATTTTCAAATAGAAACTGTAAAAAATATATTTTTTTAATTTACACCGTGACACGCAGCAGTCACCCACACTTATTTTTATTTTATTTTATTCCTTTACATCACAATCCTAATCAGCTTTATTGGCCGAGCATGTCGGCTAAACACGCATCCAGGGAAGTTTTCACATTGTTCTCAGTGCACCTACTCACACAGGACCAGACCTAACAGCTGAGAACAAGGAGGGCAACAAAGCTACACAAGAATAAACAACTGTTGTGTAGAAAAACAGGTGTACATACAAAACAAATAAATATATAAATCCTATAATTGTATGTATGTATATATATATATATATATATATATATATATATATATATATATATATATATATATATATTACGTGTGTGTGTATATACATATATATATATATATACATATATACTTATATATATATATATATATATATATATATATATATATAAATATATATATATATATATATATATATATATATATATATATATATATATATATATATATATATATAAGCACCAATGACAACTGCATACATTATTAGAATAAATATATACACATCATTGTGTTATTTCTAAGGAAATAAGTAGGCTATTGGATGGATATACATGATATTGATAATTGTACAGTATGCATGTACTCATGTCTGTGTATTGACAGTGCGTGCTGATGTATATATTTTGAAGACGGTGCATTTCAAACTGCCCCTTCTCTTTTATTTCCCTGCGTTTCTATGAAACACTCGACGTCAATGAGAGGTGTTTCCACTGGGCCAGCTCTCCCGTATATAAGCTTGTCTATTTTCCCAGGAATCACTCGATAGAGACAGACTAATCTTTTCATGACTTCTTGAATGACTCCGTGGCTGATGCATCACGCTTAATGTATTCTAAAGTATATTTACTTGAATCTGGCTATTGGCAAAAGTTAAGTAGCAGTGTTTAGTAATGTCGCATTGATCAGGCCTCTGAGCAAGTCAGCGGGACGGACAGGGCTGCTGCTGCTGCTGCTGCTGCTGTTGCTCTCATAGCCGACACACACACACACACACACACACACACACACACACACACACACACACACACACACACACACACACACACACACACACACACACACACACACTGATATGGCCTTGTTTGGGGGAGAAACACTCTCAACATCTGCCTTGTTTGCCTATGGCTCTACTTTAAGTAACCGTGTGTGCGTGTGCGTGTGTGTGTGTGTGTGTGTGATGGCGAGAGGCACTTACATGACTATTCTTAACATCTAAGTGTAAACATGTAAAAAAAACACACACACCTCACATATAGATTTAATTATGGACTATTTTTTTCTTCTTGCTAATTATTGTCAAGTTATTTATTTATGTATGTATCTGTTGGTTTGTTTCAGTGTCACTGCACCTTTAACTTTATCACCTCGCCGTCAAACACTCAAGTTTCAACAGGCTACAGGCCAAATCAATGTCAGCCTGCATTCTGAATGTTACCTGTTTGTCCTGTTAAATCTTTAAACGGCGGCCCACTGTTAAAGCTGCGTGTTTCACAGTCAGAGCTCATTTAAAAGGCCTCAGTTTAAAAAATAGATAAGTAAAAAAAAAAAAAAAAAAATCCTGCCTGTGTGTTTGTAAAGCGCTTGCCTGCAGTTTGTTAAGGAATTAGTGAGTGGCCACAGATTATTATTTAGGTGCAATTTGCATTTGAAAGCGCCCCGGCAATAGAGGAACCGTAGTGATCAATAGCCCTGGTGCCATATCGATCTATCCGCAGCCTGATCGATCGGCAGAAAGAATTGGGCGCACATCTCCCTGCTCTGCTCTTGGTTTCACTCAAAATGAAAGTCAGTAAATGTAGAAATAGACGCAGCAGCAGCAGCAGCAAGGCCTCTAAAAATATTTAGGACAACAGGTGCCACGTGAGCCTGGCATGACCTGCAGATCGATAATCAACACGGGAAGATGTTGCTCGATTTATAATCTGTCAGAAATAATTCTTAGTATGAATTTGGATGTATATTATAAAGGATGGTAAATGAAGGAAAGCATCCAAATAATAATAATAATAATCAAAAAATCTTTGTTGTAATTAAAAGAAAAAGACAGGAGTGAATAAAAGGGGTTGTTAGTGTGGCAGTTTTTATTTTGTTAATTTATTGTCGAACTGATTTCCTCGTGTCTTTGTCCTTCGCAATTTACTTCTCAATTCGACAATTTGACTAAAGATGTATTCAAACAAAAGCTGTTTTTTTTTTTCGTCGAATTGATCGAAACGTTACGAAACAATACAGATCTATGAAAGCGCGCGTGATCATTTTGGCCACCGAAGTCTCCAGAGGGTTTATTCAAAGGTCCCGACAAGCTGTTGGCGAAATGACCATCACTCAGGTGCGTTCACGTGATGTCACCGCGGCGATCAATGGAGCTACTAATCACAAACACATTCAATAGGCTATCGATCCGATCGGGGCTGGATTACTAAATGTTATACGGATTAACTCGCTTTTTTTCCCCCACTTTCTTCCGGACACCTCCAACTTTAGCTGGCGAGGCCTCGCGGAGTGTTAACGAGACGGCTTCACGTGGCGACGTCAGCAACACAAATACAATCTCAACAACATACAGATTGATTCAAAGGCGTTGTTGTCATTTGCAGAGATTAAGATAAATAAATACAAAGGTATCAGCGAAATTAAATTGGTAGTTCACCTTGTCTTTAGAGTGCCCTGTCTAACACATTTACAAATATTTACTAGAAACATAATTTTTTTTTAAAGAAAGGATTGAAATTATAAACTCACACACACTCAGACATCATAAGGAAGACAATGACACAGACAGTGTAAAAGTATGTGCAAAAAGACAACAGATGTGCATATGTGTGTGTGCAAAGATGAGTTATGAGGAGTCAGTTAAAATGAGAACTTGTACATATTTTACTTTATTATTTTTTTTCTTTATCATGGAGCATATAAACACTAACTTCGCTTCCAGAAAGCCAGTAGAGGAATAAAAAATTATAAACACTTGCTACACAGCAACTGAGAGGAAGTTTGAGAGTACTTTCAGTATTATTTTGTGTGGAAATGTATATGTCTGTGTGTGTGTGTGCGTGTGTGCGTGCGTGCGTGTGCCGGTCTATAGGGTGAGACACTGACACAAGTAATGATGCATGGGAGTGTGCTGGAAAAACTGCAAAAAATCACAACATCGACACCTCTGTGACATGTTACCAGACATGTTTGAACACACTGTGGAGCTTTGTGTGTGTGTGTGTGTGTGTGTGTGTGTGTGTGTGTGTGTGTGTGTGTGTGTGTGTGTGTGTGTGTGTGTGTTATTCCCCATCTTTACACAATTGTATTTTGCTGCCAATACTTTTGTACTGTTTTGCTTTGTTTTATCCAGCTGCATAGATTCACATCTACTAGATAATGTAGTTATTTCAGTGCTTTTGTTCACTAGATAGATAGATAGATAGATAGATAGATAGATAGATAGATAGATAGATAGATAGATAGATAGATAGATAGACATCTATCTATCTATTTATCTTCTTAAATTGATTGAAAAGTCATTTGGCTTTGGTCTAAAAGCTGCACAGATGCTAATGAAGCGAAGCAGCTTTGGACTCATTTTTAATGTTTTATCCGGTGTTTACAATCCATCAGCTAACCGCCTGTGTCTGACTGACGACGTCAGCGCAGTTTAACTGCAGTGAGGTGGAGTGTGTGTGTGTGTGTGTGTGTGTGTGTGTGTGTGTGTGTGTGTGTGTATGTGTGTGTGTGTAATCACACATCAAAATAACTGACAGTAAAATGAAATGTCGTCCAAATTAGGCCGGTCACGATATCAGATTTTCACAACACGATTATATCGCCCAAACAAATTCGCAATAACGATTTTGTCCCGACACCTTTAGAAAATTGGGGAAAAGAAATTCTGCCAATCAATTTCAACTTTTACTTTGTTTACGGCTTGTTTTGTCTCTTTTCTGGCAACACATTACGCTCAAAATACAAGTGTAGGGAGGTGAGAGAGAGTCTGAACTCAGAACTGTAAAAAAAAAAATTGAAATAAATAGATAATACATAAAGAACGATGACACTCATCAAATGTGCAAGACTGAACATCTCTGCTGCATCATTCACACAATACCATCTCATGTTAAGGACATATTGTGAATATTGTAATTATATATGGTACATTGTGGAGTCTACAAACACACACACACGTCAGTACTTCTCTGTGTTTAGATGGTGGATTAAAGCGATCGTAGGTTGTAACGTGGATGTATATGATTCCCTCGCATCCATACGTTCATTCAGCCTCATAGGCCACAGATTAGAATGATTATAGATTGTAATGTGTGTGTATTATCTCACAAGCTAGTTAAGAGCAGTCCTCATTGTTCTTCTCCCCCTGCCCTCCTGCCTTTAAACCACACAGCTTCTCCCCATCTTAAGCACTGCTAACGCTGGATTTATTCGGCTTAAAGAATAGCCTACACATCTTCCTCAAAGGGGATCAGACATTAAGTGTAGATCAAAAGGATAAGGTCTTAAAAACAGAACAATGCTTATTCTTATTCCCCCACGCATGTTAATCCGGGGGATCGTACACGGACCGCTTTACACGGCTTTTTTGTTTCACATCCAGTGCGTAACAATAACTCTCCACCTCTCTTACATTTTACTGTATTAATTATGCACCGCTTGTGTCTTATAATTCCGCAATCTCTCCCATAGTGTTGCAGCAGTAATAACAGCGTAAGTTCTGTGCTTTTTCTGTCTCTCGCTTTCTTTTTTCTTCCTCTCTCTGTGTTGTCCAGACCGAAAAAAAAAAGGGAAGCGCGGATAAATTTAAAGCGGAGGGCTCTCACCGGTGTGCTTTTGTACTTTCACAGAGACGGCTCGCTTGTATGAAACAGTGACACAGCTTCAGGGAGAGTGATGGACCGCTCAGTTCGGATTTGTAACACTCAGACACACAAAACAGAACCGGTGACCTACTGCTAGTCATCCTGGCTCTGATATCAAACAGTTTTTTGTTTTTTTTTCCCACTGCGCTACATTTCCAGCACGTTTTTTTTTCCTTTTTTTTTTTTTTAGAGAGAGAGAGAGAAAGAATAAACGTTGAACCAACCCTCTGCCAGCATCGTTTTGTTATCTTGTAAATCTTTCTCTTTTTTTTTACATTCATCAGCCAAGTTGTAAAAAAACCCTCACACACACACACACACACACACACACACACACACACACACACACACACACACACAGTATGAAAGGGAAGCATGTATCAGTCAGAATAAATGTGGAATCAACTACAATTGGCTTTTGCTTAACCCCCTCACACCCACACACCCATACATGCCCCCCCCCACCACCACCACCACAGCTCCCATCATACCCCTCTTCCCTCCCACCCACCGTCCCACCCCTCCCCTTGCAAAACTCCCACCCTCCACACCCGATAGAGCACCCGTTGCTAAGCGACAGAGGGAGAGATGGATTGAGGAGACATAGTCGATCAATTCTACAGAGAGAGAGAGAGAGAGTGAGAGAGGAAGGGGGGAGAGAGAGAGAGAGAGAGAGAGAGGGGAGGTAGAAGGTAAAATACAGAGGGAGAGGAGAAGAAGAAGAAGAGAAGAAGAAGAAGATGAGGAGAAAGACAGAGGAGAGGAGGGGAGGACAGAATGCAGAGTGATTGCAGTCGTATCGAGGCTCCGGTCCGGAGCTGAAGACGCGCTTTTGAAACATCTATCTTTGTTAACTGTATCGTGCCTCCGAAGATAAATCCATCTCTGCGGCTGTCCACCCTTCCATCTTTGTCCGAGCGCTTTACTTTAATACTTTTATCACCACAAATTACAGTCCGCACAAGCAGCCTGTGTTTAATATTCCCCCACTCAAAAGAGAGTTAATTGTATATTGCATGCACTCTTTCTCTCCGGGCTCTCTCTCTCTCTCTCTCTCTCTCTCTCTCTCTCTCTTCCTCCATTAGTCACTGCTGCACACACACACACACACACACACACACACACACACAAACATGCAGATGCCCGGCAATACCACATGCCCCTCCGTGTGTGTGTGTGTGTATGTGTGTGTGCAGAGCTGGGTGTTGAGCGCATCGACTGAGTATCGATCCCACCACTCACCTCCCTGCAGTCAGCTCTTGTCCTACATAGCATGCCCTGTCTGATTTCTCCCTTAATGGCTTTTATCCAGCTCCAATCTTTATTTAAACTGAAAAGTAGGAATTAGCACCCACTTCTATCCTAGTCTCTCTTACCTTTTCTTTTCACTGTCATCTCGGAGCGGGTATCGGCAAGTATCGGTCCACTGACCCCTCTCATCTCCTGGCTGCGATTGCTTTCCCACTAGGAAATGTGCAGTACGGTGCTGTTACTTGGATTCCTCCCGGTTTCTCAGCATTTAGGGCTTTTTTCTTTATATGCAATATGTACCGTTGAGACGCTGTACACAACGCTGCGATGAAGCATTCTTGATGAACTCTTTGTCGATGAATCGACAAAGACTTTGGTCCCTGAAATGTCAGAAAATTGTGATGAAAGAGTCTTTAAATGTCTTCTTTAGTGCGACTGATAGTCCATAACCCAATAATGCTCAATTCACATTGATAGAAGACGAGGAAAAGCAGGAAGTCTGTGCCAAGTTGGCCATTTCGACTTGCCTAACTTGCCTACTTACATTGTTGCCTGTGACACTAATCTATTGAAGGATAGGTTCACATTTTATCAGGTTTATCTTGTAAAAATAATCACGTCTATGTATGTAAAAAGAGTGGAAAACACGTCCACATGCGATTGTGAGGGACAAAATCTACGGTCCTCACTCTGTGGAGAAATGCATCCTAAAGTTTAGCCAGTTTAGCTGTTTTTAATACAAATAATAGTGAAGAATCCTGATCACAAGCTCGAGATGATGTCTTTAAATGTCTTCTTTCGTCTGACCTATAGTCTGACAGCAAATGATGTTCAACTCACAATCATGCGAGTAAAAGAAACGCAGGGAATCTTAATTTTGAGAGGGGCGGGAGCAGCCATTTTGTGCCTTTTTTGCTTTAAAAACGGCTTGTAATGCATTTATAGATTGAAGGATTGGTTCACCATTCATCAGATCGATCTTAAAATAATAATTTCATGCCCACATGTATGTGGATCAATCTGTTGATTATTTACTCAATTAATAAATCAATTTTTTTGGTCTATAATATGTCCGAAAAAGATGAGAAAATGCTTGTCTCGTGTTTTCCAAAGCCCGTCATCAGATGTCTTGCAACCACAACCACAAATATTCACATTTAAGAAGCTGAGAATCAAAGAGTTTTGACATTTTTATCTTAAAGAATTAGTTGAAACCAATGCATCGTCTCTCAAAATACTTGCCAATTAATTTGACAACTAATCGATTAATAGTGGGCATGAGAGTATAGGAGGAGAGACTTGGACCTCTCTGTTTAATCGTCGCAGCTCTGGCTGCATGCACACTGTATTTCTGTGTTATTTGAATTAAATGTCATCACTCAATCGTAAATGGGACCATGAGACAACTCAAGTCATGTTTATATCCTCACCCCTGGATTGTCATGGCAACAGGGCAGACGTCTTGGCCCTCAAATGAGCGGCATTTATTCTGCACAGACTACTTTTCATATTGATGGCCTTCCCTTATTGTGATCAGCCAGCCACAGCCTGGGGAGGAACCCTCTGCGTGCCGTCATCCCTTTCGATTTGATTTGATTTGTTGCTCATAGAGGGAAGTGATGGGAGAGACTCTTATCTTGGCTGAGCAGAAACAAGCCATAGCAAATAAGACACATCGGACTATCTGTGCTGGCACACACAATGGGGATTAATTGATCCCCTAATACCACAGATAAATCAATTCCTTCCTTCCCCCTCCTGAGCTCTCTGGCCAATTGGACGGCTCCGCCATTTGATCAACAGCGCATCTCTGGCCAATAGCAGGAGGGCTGGAGCTTGACTGACAGCAGGCGCAGAGGTGAGCCCGAAAAGAGGTTAGGGAGAGGGAGTCCATCAGAAAGCCATTGGCTGCAGCAGGGAGACTGGTGTAGTGTACAGCAATACACAGAAAAACATGCTGCATAACAAGGTATTAATAGCATCTCCGTGTTACTGTGCAGGGCGTGTAAAATGACATCAAAACATCAAAATGAGAGTTCAGATAATGTAAATCTGCTCAGAAAAGCCTCATCAACACGTCTTTCTGCGGCTACCTTCCTCTCACCACCACGGAGCTGCATCCATGGTCAAGGCATCAGCCATTTTCTCACAGTTACCCCATCTTATCTCCACCTTGGTTTGATCCATCTCCATTAGACTCTCCGTTATATGCAGCCCACCGCCATCATTCTCACTCTTTCACTTCTTTTGTATCTCTCCCGCCCAATCTCTCTCTCTTATCAGCACCTTGGCATTTCTGTCTTACCCACAAACACTGTTTTCCTCATACAGCTCATATAATAACAGGCTAAAAATATGCCTTCTTTTTTTTTCTTTGCAGTATTGATTTTGCCCGTAGCATTGTCTATGGAGAGAGAGAGAGAGAGAGAGAGAGGAGAGAAAGACAGCGGGCGGGGGAGAGAAATGAAGTAGAAAACAACTGGAAAAAGAATTACTTTCTACGTATGTGTCAATGCTCTCACCTTTTCCTATTTTCCTTAAGTGGAGGACCATACTGTACTTTACCTCGGCAAAACACCTTTCAATTAAAAGGTAACCGCATTTACGGAGGCCCTCTCTCAGACGCCTTCGCCGCTCAACCCCACAACACAACAGCCACTCCGCACACATTTAATAATAACCCCTCTGAAATTAGAGAAACCTTACCATTGCAAATATGTTCCAGATCAGCTTTTCAGGGAAAATGGTTGGCTCTTTTGGCACTGGTGTGTAATGGGAATGGAGAGAGTTGATCAATAGGCTATTGATCGTAGCTGGCCAGAGTCTGGGGAATTGAGAGTGAGAATAGAGGGGAGTTAGGGTGGGGGTTGGCTCCAGGTTGAATTTTTAAAATGCTCTATTTCAGAGATGACAAATAGTCTATTTGAAACGAGAGAGACAAAGACGGAGAGAGAGCGTCATAAAGAGATGGAGCAAGCATCTCTGCTTGTTGTGCTCTCCGAGCAGAGAGCTGAGACCTCCCCGTTTCCCAGAAGTTACAGTATTTTGGACGAGAGCTGCTGAACTACAAAGACAAAGGGAGCAGGGACTTCTCAGGCTACAGTAGCTTGTGTGTATTCTGGCTGCAAGAAGAAGAGGAGGAGGAGGACGGGGGGGCTTATTATAAAAAAATCCTTCAGATGTGGAAGACAGTGCTTTAAAAGCAGCACACAGGAAAAATTATTTACACCAGAAACCTGCAGCTGACAGCATTTAACCTCATCAAATCATATATTCTGAATTTTACAACGAAGGTCTTTAGTTCTGATTTCTTGCCAATATTTGATTTTTTTTGGCCATGTCTGTGCACTAGCATTAAAAAAGCGAGAAATATCCCAGATCCTTAGTTTACACTCACATAAACCTCAGACATAAAACTCACCTACAAGCGCAGCCAAGTGGCCATCTGCAATGAGCATAAATGAGATATAATAAACCTGGAGCGTGAAGAAACCTTCAATCTGGAGGATACACTGCAGCGGCAGGGACCTGCAACCCACAACGGGGCACTTCCACCACTTTATCACCCTCTGTAGACACTCGAGAGGTTAAAAGAAATATGCAGTCTGCAGCATGTAAATCTCAAAAACTTTCTCAAAAAATTCCAGTTGGTGCATTTAGATAAGTGTTGCAATGGTAAAAGCCCACAAATGATATATTTCCACATACCTTTACTGTGCATGTGTTAACAATTTGCAGCATTTTACATGCGTTAATCACTTTTTTATTCACCGTATGTGAGCAGATTGTAATGTTACGTGAAAAAAAGAGACCTTCCACGCCTCTCTCGGCTGCCTACACAAGCCTGGGGATGATTTGTGGGAGTTGTTGAATGCTGCTGGACTGTGGGGTTTCTTTGTGAAGGACTAAGGTCAGATTTTCTGCAGCAGTCCAAAAGATGTGACTTTATGCACGTTCTCGAGTGCCTCGTCTCAGTGCCTCTCTCCAGTCTGCTAACAGAGCAACAGCAGCTAATGTCAGCTCCGACATGGAGTCCGCTAACGCACAAGTTCCACAGAGCCCATTTAAAGACATAATATGTAACATTTCCACATTAAAATGTCTAGACTTGACCATTCCAATGATGTTGGAACCCAGAGAAATCTGTAATGTTATTCAAGGTCATGGTGAGTTTCGTGTGGCTGCCTGCGCTGCTATAACTTGCAGGAACACATAAATATAATCTGAATAAAAGTTTAAACATAATGTCCTCCTTGAACATTTTTCTGCCCACACTAGTTCAAGGTGTCATCTAATTACTGCTTTTGTTTTCGTTGTTTGTATTGAGGGATCTCCGGCAGCTGAAGTTTAGATATTGTGCATTGAAGCTACATGCGAGTTAAAATACAGAATGGGGCTCTTTTATAAGAGATATCTGAGGTCTATACACGTATTGATCCTTTAAATTTTCACATGTTTTAAGCAGCAGCCTGAATAGCATTCGGTGTTTCCCTCTACATTGATTCAGGACCGGTTGAACCCTACAATAAGAACATACCCGCAGCTAGAAAAATCGGTAAATTGAACAACACAACAAAGGGAGCATAAAGGCCTAGTACGTAGAGGCAGACCTTATAGTCATGAACAAATAACCAAGTATGAAAAATATTAGTGCTGCGACCGCTTACGGCACATGAATGTGGATCATTTGAGAGGACAAAGTCTCTGAAATCTACTTGTTTTTGGTATTCCATTAACACTGTGACAAAAGTTGCTTATTGTGTAACAGGACTGAAAATTAAATGCTACCAAAAAAACGTACATTTTAGCCAAGTATGTCTTTAAATTTGTTTCACTTTTGAACAGAAAGAGATTGCTTTTGATAAACAACCCAACAAAAAAACAAAGTGCAGATATCTTTTTTAAAAATTTTTTATCCTGTTTTCCAAACACTGCTTTCACGTTCGAGAGCGTCCGGTAGCCCGACCCAGACAACTCCGAGCTTCGTGTTAAACACACATATACATGCTCGTAATGGGTGGGAAACAAGCTGGAAGCATTACATGTGATGCTCGCTGGAATCAACCGCGAGGCGATGGGAAGCAGTTAGAGCACTAGTCTGTAAACACCCCTGAGAGGAACCTATACCTCAGTAAAAAAATCTGCTGTAAATAATGTATTGAATGCAAACTTAAGGTCCACGGGGAGATATGGAAAGGCTCATTACTCTTTTAGTTTTTTTGCTGGCCCTCTTTACGCAGTCCGCGCAGCTCTCAACAATCAGCTCCAGACGCTCCCTCACTCTGTTTTGATTTAAAGATGCTTTTACCTGCGGATATTATTATGGATATAGGTATTGTTTTTTTATTTTCCTCTCACTGCCCTGAGGTTTGCGGGCTGTTAACTCATGCACCACCCACGTGCTCTGCGCCCTGTGATGTGTGTGTGTGTGTGTGTGTGTGTGTGTGTGTGTGTGTGTGTGTGTGGTGTGTGTGTGTTATCTGTGCCGGTAGTTGAGGTGCATATGCGTCCTGCGTGTGTGTGTGTGTGTGTGCCCTGTCCGGGACGCATTGATCTCGAAGCAGGATGTCAAACATTTTAACGCTGATCATGTCCTTGTTATTGCCCCGCACAGCCGGGTTGTTAATGCATTAAAAATCGTTTGTCCCTACCTTTCCAAACTTATCTCACCCTACTGCCCTGAGCAACACAAGAATACCCCTCTATTGTAACATACACACCACTGCCGCCCCTCCTCCCTCCACCTTCTGTTTCTAACCACGTCCTTCCATCCTCCGTCTCAATCAATCTTTACGACACCCGGTTGCATCTCTCTAATGTTTCCGGACTTGACCGTATCCCCGTTCAAAAATTCTTAATTAAGCTCGTTCTGTATGTTTACCGTTGGGCAAATTACAATCTGACAGGGCTAATAAAACAACATTGGAGGGAGGAGGCCGAGAGGAGCATGTGCTCTGACCCTCACCTCTTTCACCTGTCTCTATCTCCACCTCAGCTTATCTCCCTCCATCCCCACCTCATCATATCTGCCTATTTTCTACCTCACAGGTTTTGAGGCTGAAAGGGAGGGGACGAGGAGAGAGAGTGAGAGTGGGGGGGTGGGGGGGGGGAAGCGGTGTTTTGGCACCAGTTGTTCGAGGTCTTATATCCGCCGCTGTCGACGCAGACTATCTGTGTAAAACGCTCACATGTCATTACGCTGACATATCTTGGTACTATTCAGCCTTCTTGCTTCTCGTTTCTGATTATTAAGATTCATGAACCTGCCTGCCCGCATGTCAACTCTTACAGATATGAGTCATATATCTACATTCACATCAGCATCTTTCTTCATTTAGGTATTGACTCATGCAGTGTTCTCACATTCTACAATCCATAGCCCACACAGTGTGTGCATTATATCTCTATTTCTGTGCAGTTTTGTCTGGTCACTTGAGAACTGCTTTTTGCTTTATGTTAAAGCATGATGGAGAGGGGAGGCCATGTCGCAAGAATCTCTTCAGCTGCTGCTTAGCTTAATGTTCAACATTAAGAAGGACGAGAAAAAGGAAGACAGAGCCTGGCTGCACTAAATAACATAACCCTAGTCTTTGTAACAAACAAAGAAAAGTTTGTAACAAGAGCTTCTGTGCCCCATAACTGTATTATACACTGATAGCACGATTAGCAGAGGTTTTTAAATCTGCTTAAAAGAGGCATTTGGCTTTTTTTTTCAGATGTTTGCAGTGTTGGTAGGTTTTTTTGTTCTGTGTGAAAGAGGAATACATTTGGGCAGGTCTGGAGTATGCAGTATGTTGATACTGGTAAAGTGAGAAGATGAAGACCTGTAGACAAACTAATATGCATTACTAAACAGGGATGAATTTTCAGTGTGCTCTCACTGGACCTTATTCTCCAATAATGCAGTGTACAAAAGAAAATAGAGAAGCTGCTCACAGCAGTAGAAAATCAAAGAAATTGTGGGTGATCATACGGCTCAAGAAGGATCAAAATAAGTTTAACTGGCAGTGAGTGGAGTTTGATCCACTTTGGCATCATCTGCTGTTGGTATGAAAAAGTGAAGTGTGTTGATTTTTGGTATACTGAATGCAAAAACAGTACGGTATGACGATAAGTATGTAGATAACGATGCATAAAACTATCATGCAGTGTGAATTACTGCACCAAAACCAACATAACTCTACGTTAGTTCACCTACATCGACCTGCACACAGAGCTACTCCACTGCAGTGTGGGTTTATCTGTGAAGGACTCGGGTCGGATTTTCTGCGACAGTCCAAAGGATGTGACTATGCACAGTGCCTCGGGTCAGTGCCTCTCTCTGCTCCGATAACGGAGAGCAACCGTAGCTAACGTTAGTCTAGAAATAGACTCAGCTAACATAAACTCATGACCGGCTTCTGGCACAAACGTTGGTTCACTCGGCCATAAACCGGACAAAAGCCCCCAAACTCTCCTCTAAACTAACCAAACAGACCTCACAAAACCACACCAAGTCAAATCAAAGCCAACTCAGTAATAATCCACTGTACTTAAATGTGCAATCTGTAAGACATTTTTGTTTAAAACATTCAAAAATGAACTAAAATCGTCAACAGAATGTGAAGCAGTAAGAGTTTTGACGTTAGCCGAAAGATGTGCTGCATTGTAGAAATATCTACCAAAGTTAGCATGCTAGCCAGCTAGCCCAGGACCATCCTGTCTCACAATACCACTTTGTACCTCCAGAGGTGATAGTTAAATATTATATCTCAGACCTCCACTGGTCAGTGCTGGCAGCCCTGAGAACCTCCTCCTCCAAAGCTCCTTTGCTAGCGATGAAACACAAATACTCCAGTCAGCTCAGGACTGCTAACTGCACGGTTAACTGAGCTAACTAGCTAATGGCAACTCAACTGGTGATATGCTGGTGGCCAGTTATTACATATTGCCCCTTTAAATAGAATCAAATCCCCCGCAGGTAAAAAACTAAACTGTAGCAAAACAAAACCAACTGCCGCATTAAGACATTAAGTGGAATCCATGTGTCAATCTCACGTGTTTGAAGGGAATAAAGAAATTAAAAACATATGTACTTCACAAAATGATGATTACATACAATGTGTGCTTCAGTCTTCTTCAACCAAGTGTCAATCATGAAGACGTGTGCAGCTCTAAATTGCAAAAGTGTTCACAATACATACGCAAGACTTTTTATCTCGGTTGATATCACACACTTAAACAAAGCCTGACTGAAGCAGTGTTTCAGTGTGTGTGCACGTGAGTGACAATGTATGTCAGTGTGTGTTCTGCCGTTTGTATGTTGGACTACACCACCTGACAAGTGCAAAGCCCTGTGGGATGGCGCTGTTGTATCTTACACTTGGCTGAACATATACGGCACATCAGAGGTGTAACAAATCCATTCCTGACTGCCAGAACCTTTCAGAGAGTTTTTGTGACTGTGAACAACACATCTTCAGGTTTCCACACCTCAGAGCGGATGTGTGTGTCTGACACACAGACACACACGGATGAGATGGAGCTTCACACAGAAGTGTGTGTGTGTGTGTGATAGAGGGAGAGAGAGAGCGGGATAGACGAATCAGCGCATTTGTGTCTCTGTCTGTGTGAAGCATCCGTGTCTCAATGGCGTCTTTAGAGTGGTTAATCAGAGGAGAGGTTGAGGAGAGTGTCAGAGTGTCAGGCTGGCTCCGGTGAAGAGTCCTCGAGCCCTCTCTCTTTCTGTGTTGACACCTCTTAACCTCAGTCTATCATCTCTCACACTCACACACTCCACTTCTATTGACACTCGCTACCCCGCAGCTCTCCAAAGACCCGAGGAGAATCCACTACAGTGATTGTCCGTGTGAGGGGAGCCTCGGAGCCTGCAGAGAAGAAAGGATTATATAATGCGTCGACATACAGAACAAGACGTGAGCGGATTTAGCGGCCATTTGGTTTCCCCTCCTGACGTTTCAGGGTGGATAAAAAAAAAGAGGGGAGCGAGCACACAGAGAGAGAATGATAGATCAACACATTGAACAAACCTGTCAGCTCTCGACAGAAACTGCTGAATCCTCACATGCATCAATTTGTAAATGAATCTCTCCCTCTTTGTCTTCTCACAGCAGGAAGTGTGCAGGATCTGTGTCCACCACTGTCCCCGGCTAGTGTAAGTGGGGTCAGGAGCTCGTGGGTCAACCAAGAAGAGGTCGAAGGTCGTAGAGCAGTGGGTCTTGTTAAAATACCTTTTAGCCTCCTTCAGGGATATTATGTAATGGCTCTGGGAATAGGTTAGGTTCCAGGTTGACTGTTTTGTGGCGGAGACCGGAGGATATATGTGTTCTGCTTTATGCCAGATGTAAATTCATCACCCTTTTTAAAAAAATCAGGATGCAGAGGAAGTGCCGGGGGGGTCAAGAGGGGTCGCATGTAAGAGGTCACATGTATGTGTTTTTCCGGAGTGTCTTTGTGTTGGACAATGCATTAAACACCTCCGAGGGATCTCAGCTCCAAGACAAAAGGCTTCTTTTCTTCGTGTTGTTTAATTAAAATCTTCAGGAGCGACTCTTGTAAAACATGTTTTTTCTCCTCTCCACACAGGCTCACATCGAAGAGCTTAGCGAAGAAAACTGGGTTGTGCTGATCAATATATCGGAGGCATTTGAATATCGATACAACGAACGTGCTGTCTTCAATCTTAATTTTTAATATGGTGATAATAAGTGTATTAATTTTCATAACTTGCATTCGATAGCCTTGGAGTATGAGCGATGGTGGCCCAATTTTTGCCCGGTGAATATGCATCTCTCTCCTCAGTGTTGCCATTGATCAACCCTGTGCTGTTTCTCCCCCTCGCTTTGTCCTCCAGTCTCTCCCTCTTTCCTTCCCCTCTCACACCACGCTGCACTGTAAAATTCATTCTTATTCCCCATTTCAGCAGGCTAACTGTGTGCACTACCTTTTATCAGTCCAGAACTGTTAAATTAATAAATTGATATTGACGAGCTATCAGCCGGGGGGATAAATTATTTGGGAGCAGAAGGCTAGGGTCACATGACTTTTAGTACCCACGATTCTGTAATTATTCCCTATGAGAAGAACCACCGTGTGGTGCATCACCCACTCACCCCCACCCCCCACCCTCTGCACCCCCACCCCCCCCCTTCCTTAGAAATGAACAAACACGCACACACACATGTTATCACACGAAGAACTATAAATATCCTTACATACAGTGGACTACAGGGGCCAAGGGAATACTGATGATCATTACTGCTATCATAACCGTCATGATCCAGGACGTTAGCCTGCTGGAGATTGCATTTTATCATCACCATTTACACAGAACCGAGGCGGACAATCCTGGAATGTGATCGCTGCACTGAGCTCAAAATTATACAGTATTGAGCCTGCCGTTGCTGCAAGCGTGGCTACCTGCTAAGGTAAGGCAATGCAAAACAGTGGGACGAACCTCCTGCAGCTGAAACAAAATGCAGATGAGAAGGTGCAAACTGGGAGGGAGGGAGGGAGGGAGGTGAGCCCCACAGATGAAGGGGGCAGCGAGCGTGTCAGAGTGCCAATCATGGAAGTGCTCTTGTTGCCCTCTGGCCATTGCTGACCTTCTGACCCTGGCCATGGCCTAAATGTCAGAGGTCGCCGACCAGGGTCAGCGCAGATCACCGCAAGACCCCGGCCAGGGATGCATCACCATGGCAACGCTCACTATAGGAGGAGAGATGGGGGTGTTTTGCATTCTGTACGCTGGAATCATGCACACGTACACACACACACACACACACCAGGTTGAGCATCACATCTGTGCTTTTTTTGTTTTTCTTTTTCACTGGAGTCGAGGTACCCTAGTGAACTGACACACAGCAGGGCAAGAGGCCTGGGTGTCTTGTAGGGGTCAAAGTATCATCAGGAAGAAGAAGAAGAAGAAGAAGAAGAAGAAGAAGAAGAAGACGAAGAAGTAATACATTCTTGGACATTCTTCATGTTGATAATAACAGTGGGGGAGGGGGGGACTCAAATACTGTACATTAGGGATAAACAATGCAATGCTGCACAGTATGCTGCACTGAAAATAAAATCTAAGAAGAAGAAGATAACTTTGCAACATCCACTCACATCAGATGGTCGAGGCAGTGCTGGAAATATTCGCTTGCACCTTGCGTCATCTAGTGGTCGGATCGGGCTGCGTCCTCGCCGCTCTCCAGCTCCAGCTCCGGCTCCGGCTCCTCGGCCGCGGTGGAAAGAGGGGAAGAAAAGAAAAAAACACCCCACTAGTCTGCTTTTGTCTCCGGGGAGCTCCGGTCGATGCCTCGTCCCACCATATGTCTGATCGCAGCTGCCAATCAACAGGTCAACGCGACCCCGGGGAGGCAGGCACTGGTGGGGAGAGATCAAACAGTGGACCTCGGGGATGACAGATGCAGATGGAAGAAAAAAAAAAGAAGAAGAAAAAAAAAGGCAATAAAACATTGCTTCAAAGATGGCAACGGTGCACTAGGAGGCAAATTATTGTTAACAGTAATCTGCAGAATAGCGCCTCGCATTCTGATCGATTGACTATTATGGAGCCTTTGAAGCCGAGGTAACGCCAGGCTATTGTTCATGGTGGGACACAACCAGAAAAAAGCAGCTGGTTTTGGTTCAACTATAGCGCTTCCTAAGCCTTAAATACTACTTACTTCTATGCAATCATGCTTTCTAATAGACTGGCAATTTGGACTCCTCCAGGCTTTGGGGCCTATTGAGAGTTTGTGCACAGGGTGCGTTCAGGTGCAACTCGATGAAAGCAGCATTTGTAAGAAAAAAAATAGTGAATAAAAGTCAAACATATTCTTTTTTTAAAAATCACATTGAAGTCCATTTATTAGCCTGTATAGCCTGTTTACTTTATATATATGTTTGGATGTTTCTTTCTTCATTGTTTTCAGGGTTTTTAAAAAACATTTCTTTGGATTTTAAAGAAAGTGCATAATGTTTTCTTGTCATTTATCACTATCTATATACCTGAAATATAGTGCAGTATTCTCAGGAACAGAAACAAACTCACAATGAAAGAATGGCACAGACACAAATTGATGCTGAGCCACAAACCAGAAATCAATAATATAGGCCTATATATATTTTTTAAATGTACTATGCACTTGAACTGGTCGGGCTACTATTTGTAAATAGTTGAATATTCAAATATCTTTCATCATTTAAGATCTCCACAGCTCCAAATGTCAATGTGTCTAAAGTCAGGTCTACGTATCAGCCAAAGACCATGTCAAGCCGTTAAAAGGATGTGGTTCTTTTGGCAGTGTGCTTGGAGACATGCAAAGAAATTATTTAAATATTTAGAGAGCAAAGAAAGAATCCCAAGGCAGGTACACGTTCTTTTCATTTCTTTTTGAATGCACTTCTTCAAGAACGCAGGAAGGCATTTCAGGAAAGAAAGTCTAAATAAATCAAACTGTATTTGAGCTTTCTCTCAAGTTACTTTCTATACATGCAGTGGCTGAAAAAGAGGATAAAAAGGCAGGGGTGCTCTTCAGTCGGTATTCAGCTCTGGCGTTTGGGTAAATCATTAAAGTGCTCCATATTACACAGAGTACAAGCTACACGCTGCAAACAAAGGCAACCCTTTCCTTTTTCCTGTGTATCTCTTTGATGTGTTTGCTCGCACCAGTTCAGGCTCCATCCTCTGTGGTGTGAACTGTTGTATGTTGAGTGTACAGTCAAATCAATGAGATACATGTAAGCTGAAGGGGGAATCAGCTTTGGAATGCCGCCGCTGCACTGTAAACGTATTGTATTAAGACACGGACATAATGTTTCATCGCCATCTCAGCAGGACTTGATCTTCTTACCTCACTCTCTGCTAATCAGGAACAAATCTTTGTGCCCTAATCTACGCCCCCCTGCACCCTTCCGCCCATCTCATTAGATTAACGAAATGACATGCACATATGAACACACACACACACACACACACACATACACACACACACACACACACACACAAACACAAACACACACACACACACACACACACACTGAGCTCATGACCTCAATCTAATGCTCCTAGAAAGGTAGTTAATTATTATTTCATTGCTGAACATTAGTGACATTGTTTACAGCAGTTTAACAGTTTTTGTGTTTGTTTGATGGGAAAACATGCTCAAACATTTCTTTATTTTAGTTGCCTATGATTTAATTTCCTACTTTTACAAAAAAACTCAACTACCAGACACAGATAACAGATATTTGAACGATGACATGTGTGCAGAGTGTGTTTCTCTGCAATTTTCTTTTGACACTGAGTTGCGTGAAATGTGTGAAATGTAAACTCCTGCACGTTAATGTGTTTGAGTGTGTGTGTGTGTGTGTCTGTGTGTGTGTGTGTGTGTGTGTGTGTGTGTGTGTGTGTGTGTGTGTGTGTGTGTGTGTGTGTGTGTGTGTGCAGCAAACATATGCAACCAAATTAAAGCCTTAAAGCTGGTGAATTGAAGAGGATTTGATGCAGAGAGCAATTCATGGGAATTAAGCAAATTAGGTCTCCAATTAGCCGCTGACATTGAATAGGAAGATTTGGTGAACAAAAATTAATTAGATGGATTTGTCATTGTTCTAATGAGCATCGCCGGAAAAATAACTATTGAGAAATAACACACCCTCTCTCCCTCTGACATATTATAGTCTGTTTAGAGTCTAATTTCATGTCAAATATTGCCTCATTCAAATATTCAATAATTTGCAAATAAGACGCCCACATGAGCCGAGACAAACAAACTTCAGAAAAGTCAATGTATGACCTAATCCTCTTAGGCTGGAGCACTGAGGATGTAAATGCCAACCTTTGCAAGTCAGAGAGGAATTTCACTATTGATGTGAGAGCCCGACAGGTGGAAATTGACTTGATTCTTAATATGGAAATATTTTGGAGGAACCTTATAACTGAACTGTTCCAGCTCATGTCACATTATGATGTGTGGCTTTTGTCATTTTACAAAAAAAATCACGCGCATGGATCTTAACAATCAGATACACGCTGTGTTCATTAGCGCTTCAAGGAGTAGTAGATCAAATGAATTGTGAACCATTTAAATATTTGATTATTGTTTAAGAGTTAAACAAAAATATCAAAACAGTTCAGCTTTTTAAATGTGAGGATTTGCTGATTTTCAACAGTTTTCAACACTTGGTTGGACAAAAAAGCAATCTTAAGACGTCCTTTGGTCTCTGGTACATTGTGTTGAGCATTTTTCCCAATGTATTTATATATTATAGTGAAAATGAACATAATTAGTGGGATCGTCATACCCTTAGGGCCGCCCACGGATCATTGCTCATTTCTGCTTTACAATCTTCCAATATCTGTATAATTGTGTACTTGTGCACCACCTCGGTTTATCAAAAGAAAATTAATTGCCATCTGTTTTAATAATCGATTGTTTAAGAGCCATTTTTTAAGCAAAAATGTCAAACATTTGCTGGTTGCAGCTTCTTAAATAGAAGGATTTGCTGCTTTTCTTTGCTATCAATGATAGTTAATGAAGAGTTTTGGGGTCTTTTAGACAGTCAGTTGGACAAAGAAGCAATCTGAAGACGTCCTTTAGGCTCTGGGACATTGCGATAAGCAGTCTAAACAGTTAATCATAGGTGTTATATACACTGGGGACACTTTTTGAAATGACCTCTTTTGTCCATGTCAGCCTTCGAAGATTTAAAAAAAAAATGCTATTACACTATTTTTTTACGGTCATAATTATCTACTTCATAAAATGCACAATATTGACAAAAACTGCAAATTTCAAAGACTGTTTAAAATACTTTCATCATCTGAGCCTTTAAAACGAGTTATCATGAAAATAATGGCCATATTTATCGATAATAAAAATAATGACAGGGACTTGGTGTTCAATGTGAACTCTAATATATCTTCCATTGTTTAAATTGCATGTTTCAGCCTTGACTAATTCTTCAGAGTCCCTAAAAAAGACCTCCCTCCTCTCACCAATAAATCAGCATGCCCTCCCCTCCCTCTCTCCCTGCCTCCTTCCCTTTCCTCTGCTTCCTTCATCCCTGACCTCCCGTGGTCCCCCCTCTTTCTGCAGCAGCGGTTACGGATTACACTGTGTGATAAGCTTCCCATTTCTTGAAACTATTTGGGATTGCTCAGATTATCTGGCCTCGTATCCTTGGGAGTCGGCTTTGGAAAGCCCGATTTTAGTCTCTTAACGCAGAAGATTTTGCATCCCGACAGCTTTGACTAATTAGCATCTAACAGCGGGTGGTATTTTAGCAGTGGGCTCACTTTTAGTACGATCTGTTCACACAGGCAAGTGCATGCGCGCACACACACACGCAGACAAAACCCAACTGAGGCAGCTGATTAAAACATCGCAAGGAGTTGAATTCAATATGATTTAATGAGATTAATACAAAACATTGTGTCTTTGTTATTCTACAAACATTCAGAATACAAATAAAGGAAGTGCAGATTCATACGGTTCATACATTTTATTGAAACACTGACCCTAAAATCACTTTGCCTTTTGTTTGCAGAGTATAACGTCCAAGTTCACAAAAATTATAACATCACCTAATGACGTATTCATTAGCAAATAGAGAGTATACACCAAATATAAAAACTATTCACTCTCAAGGTGCAGAGGCTCGCAGGCCCCGGTGGAGCCCCACTTGTGGCTGCACACTGGACCATGGCCAGTAAAGTCTGGGTGCCAAGCAGGACAGAGGGACTGTTTGGACTTGAGGACAGCACCAACAGGTCGTTCTGTTGGGCTGGATGAGGGCAGGGTGGTAGGGGGACCTCAGGGTGCTAAGGGGGAGCTGTCCTGCCACCCTGCGTACCCTCCGCCGTGCCCTCCGGCAGTGGTAGTCCCCGTTAGAAAAGTCCTGGTAGTTCGAGGGGTGAATCGCCCAGAAGTGGCCTTTCCCGTTGTCACTGCGGCCTGCTTTGATGAAGCAATCATTCAGGGACAAGTTGTGCCGCACACTGTTCCTCCAGTTTTTATCCTGTTGCAGCAAGAGAAGAAAAGAAACAGGGTTAAACTTGAAAACCGACTAAGAGTTAAACAATGGTTGTCCCCAATTGAAAATTAACAAAGGTGTCTGTTAAGTATCACTGATCCTACTCAGGAAGTCACCTTGTCCTGTTGTTGGCAGGATAGGCGATAGCGTGTCAAGACTGTGTATGATCGCAGTAAGACACGACACCCTGAGTTACCTTTTTAGCACGTCAAACCAGTGATCAACTTTAATCCACTAGGCTACGTCCAATCTGTTGTTGCACCTGGTAATAGCAGAGGCGGTTTGCAACCTAGCAACAGGATTACTTTATTTGTGAATTTGCCAACAAGAAGATCATCTAGTGTCCCTTCTAGAACCTAATTGCCTAACCACTCAGACAGATTACCTTTGCCAAGTAGGTCACTTCGCTTGCGAAAATGGCGACCACGTTATTTTTCAGCGACCGAGCGAAACACGCGAAAGACTTTGGGCTAACATGCTCTCGTTTTCTCTCGCCTGCCTTACCAGTAGCTGATGTAAGTTCACAATACATTTGAAAATAGTCCCACAGGTAAAGATCCCCAATTAGACTTTGGGAATTCTTCCACAACTACAGCTATTGCTTTCTCACAGGGCATTTATATTGTTCTCTGCCTACCAGGTAAACAGATTGAGAGACTGAATCGAACATACCTTACTCTTGAAGTACGGGTAGTGGTCCATGATCCACTGGTAGATGTCACACAGCAGCAATTTCTTCTGCTCTGACGCCAGGATTGCCTTGGAGATGAGCGCGATGTACGACTGGTTGGGTTTGTCCGCCGACTTCTCTGGACTGCTGCTGGTAGATGTGGTGGTGGTCTCCTCCCCCTCCTCTTGTTGCTCTTTGTTCCCCTCCTCTTCTTTGACTTTCCTTTCTTCAGTCTCTACCTCTGACCTCTGTAGCCACTTCTCCGGTGTCTCAGAGCGAATTCCCACCTCTTTCGGTTTAGGATTCTGATGATTTAGCATGTTGTTTGCTGTCTGCTCAGCTGTACGACTTCCTGTCGCTTCTTCTTTAGAACCTTTGACTCCTTTATTGAACAGAAGATAGTCAATAGTGAAGCTCAGTCCCAGTCTTTCTCTGCCGCCGGTGCGGCTGCTTGTGTCCTCCATTGTCATGCCTGAATTGAGATACTTCAAACTCATTACAGACGTCTTATTGGTCCAAATTAGCAGTTGAATAATATACGGTGATAAATCAAAAGAGTCTTCTCAGAATTTGGCATCTGATTTTGACAGCATGGCTATTTTCTTTTAAAATGCAGGACCCTTCATAAACTAATCGCCTCAATGACCCTTGCCTCTTCCGCCGAAGTCTTACTGTTGACAAGATCACAGATAAAGGTGAGCCTCTCAACTGTTGTTAACCTTGATGCGCTCACGAGCGACACAATCTCAACTTGTGGAAATGACGTCAGTCCATCAGCCTAAAGACGGCTACTTTGTTTAGCAACAAATTTAAAGGAAATGTTTCTGCCTCTCTGACAATCAAAACTTCTTTGTCAGTATCCTCGAAGAGTTGTGCTCCGAGGCTGAGAAGGTGACTCTATTTATATGACTGTGAATTTATCCCTCACAGAAAGGGGCAAAGAAGGCACAGCGGAGGTCCAGGTAGGGGGTCTGAATTGAGGCGGATTATTTTTATTAACCTCAGCAAATCTTTGTAATTACGGGAGATTAAACACTCAAGATTTAGTAAGACATGGTGTGCAGAGGATGGATGCTGTAGAATCAAAGGACTTTTAGATACCACTGTTATCCTGTTAAAGTTGTTTTGTCCATGCGGACGCTGTCCAAAGAATTACTTTGATAACCAAAGAACAGTAATTAATCAGCCAAGTTCAATGTTTTGGAGACTAAACAAATGTGGCGCAGTCTCTCTCTTTTTTTTTTAAAGGAGACCAATGTACCGTGCAGACACTGATAATCACAAGGTAACAGAACAGTAAAGTGTATGTGTGGGAAATGAAATGAAGTCATTCCTTGCTGTTGACATGACCCACTTTTAATCTGTGTGTCCTGTGTGTTTTATACCAATTCTTGGTGGCTGTTATAATAAAAGAGATTTCTTTGTTATTGACCACTGGAAATGTTAAAAAGTTTTATACAAAACAGTGTCCTGATATTACATGTTTATTGGTTTCTGATTGTCAGTTCAACACTTTTCTCTTAAGATCCATCTCCGACAGCAAAACTAAACTTTGCACTGCTGGACTGTAATGTATTAAATTGTTTATTTTGAACTGTGTAGTGAACATGTTGCTGACATTTTCATCAATTTTCCATCAGTTATTATAAGGGTATAGTGCTCTCAAACGATGTGTTAAGAATGTTTGACTTCATCTCTGTGTTTAATTAAACTTTATTCTAAATTTTGTAGTCTGTGCTCCGACTTTAATTATTTTTGAATTTCAGCAATGAATTGACTGAATTGTTCATGTTGTGATTCACAAATCAAATACACCAGACTCTTGTAAATAACACTTTTGAATGTGGACATAAATGGTGTATGTTATCTTTATTAATTGATAAGACCGGCATTTGAGTAATTAAGATTAACAATGAAGGACAGCCAAGGGTCCTTGAGTGTTCTTTTTTGGCTAATTATGAGGTTTACTGAAGAACCTAATCCATCTTAAAGCGTAGGGTTATTTAACCACTTGATTCTCCATGTGCCCAAAATGTCCCTTTAATTTCCCCACGAGTCATGCTAAACATTTGCACATGAAAGTACACATATATATTTTGTCTCCTGCTTGAATCTGTTCAGTGATTCAGTTTATAACAATTTCAGAGCAATCTTTTGAATCCAAGATGCAATTAACACAGTTGCAGTGTCATATCAAATGTAAAAATTAACAATGTCCATTTTCACCATGATTTATAACTTTAAAATCTCTGTGATCTGACACAAATAAAGATCTTTTTGAGTTTTTTGGGTACCTTTGTGTGTATGAAGTTATACTGATTAACTTGATCACCATAGAATTGTGGAGATCCCTCCAAAATAGGATACAAATATTGGCCAGCACAACCCAGCTGTCATCACATTAGTCCAGACAACAGCAATGGCACAGTATCCGGAGTGTTCTACTTTGTTCTGCCAGTTTTAGTGAGGAAATGAATTAAACTACAGTCAGGTCAAATCCTGAACCATATTGCCCTCTTCTGTTTAGATAATAGAACACGTTTTACATGCACAAAAGTGAACACTATACTGACTTTACAGTAGCAAGCTTTTTGTGTTGTAATTAGCTATATTGATTTATATGTAGGCTTATGTTCAATTAATTAAAAAATCTAAACCAATATCACACAATTGTAATTAAAGTAATTACAATTATAGCTTGTATTGTACTGGTTAATGTATTTTGTACTGCCTTAGTGAACTATATCTAAAAAGCTCTATAAAATAAAAATAACTCAATCCTATATTTCCTATATCATTTATTGTATGTAGTATTTATTAAAACATAATCAAAGATAACATTCTCCATCCAGCAGCATAGTGGCACAAGCCTGCTCTCCTTCTGAATGCACAGCATTGTCTTATTGACGTTTCACATCCAAGTAAAGCCAAAACAAAACACACCATGTTATTACATGATACTGCAATTCCTTCAATTGATTTGTGTGTTTCCATGAGGCTATTCTTTGCCACATATGAGGAGCTGCTGGAAAAGCAGGGCTGGATCACGACAGGGAGTACAAGTGTGTTCTTGGTATGCCTATTTACATTTTGCTTTAAGTGTGACACAATATGCTTCTTGCGTTTTGGACAGGAGGTGACTGCTCTATACTTTGAAATGTACGCGTATTTAGTTAATTACCCATTTTAATTAAATTATGAGCATACCTTAGACAAAGCATCAGCTCCACATCTCACGGCCGGCGCGGAACCCGAAATGGATTTTTTTGCTCGGACGGGCGCTTGAACACACCATGCGACCCCGTCCACTTGACACCCCATACTTTACATCCATGTTGAATTAAAACCGTTTTTAAGATACACGTTCATAATACCTCAATACTATTAAACCGAAACATGACGGGTATCACAAAAAATTCACACGTGGTATCAAATATCGACACTGAGGCCTATTTTGGAAATGAGACCTGCCTCTTAGTGTTTTTAAAAAGTTGAACTGTAACTTTAAAACACGGTGATCCCGCCCATTTCACATGCAGCCCGTAGGGCTCTGGTTCAAACCTCGCTGTGATTGGTCGAGGCAACCCGTCTATCAAAGCAGGCTCTGCGTTTCATTGGTGAAAGACTAGCAGCCGTCTCTGACTCTCGCGGTACTGCTGCAGGAAGATGGCGGCCGAACTGGTGGAAGCGATGGCAAGTAGCGCTTGGCTAGCTTTGGTTTGATGGAAGACGGGCGCGGGAGAATGATTTGAAACTCAGCATAGTTGAGGGGAAACTGTCGGCTTTGTGTGAATATAGTGAAGAGTTTGTACTCTCACAAATGAGGCGTATTACAGTCACGACGAAACGAACTAGCCTGTGGTGCTAGCATAGCTAGCCTGCTAGGTAACGTTAACTATGCAAGTGCGTTGGTTCAGCTAGCATCACGCTGGCTTTGAAGGAAGACACCGAAAATGAATGATGTGAACATGAAAACACTTGAGGGTTCGCTGCTAGCATACTTCCCAGCGCGATACTATTTGACGTTATTTGACTCACAGTGATATCTGTCTGTATGTAGCCTGTTAGTTTATGAAGCCGTGCACCTGTCAAAATGTCCAGTTGCTATGATTGAATACCGACAGCCCAGTCTGTGGAGAAGCTAGCCAGCTGCTAAGCGCAGGCTACATTGGTGATATTCACGTGAGGCTAGAGAAACTGCAACATTACTGACTTAATAGCGGCATTTTTGCACAGCGTGTTCAACAGAAGCCCAATTGGCAGCCACATTTTAAAAAAAGAATAAATCTAGACACAAAGCTGTTGTGCTACTGATGTCCAACGCAACAATGTCAGACAAAGCTAATGCTACGCGGCTCAGGTTTTTCCAGCAATAATTCGTGTTTTGCCCCACAATCAAGTATGTGTACTCTGTGTTGTTGCTGCCTTTTAAATCGGCATCCTCCTGCAGGCGATATATTTTGTCGTGTGTCCTTTAGTGGGTTTACAGATTCCACTTACAGCTTTATCTAAGTATTATATACACATTTAGTGCTGCTAATCGCAATGTGGACTCGTAATGTCGAGTATGTTAAACATGTGTCACACTGAAGGTTGCATTTGTATTTGATTGTGTCTCCGTCTACACTTTGATTTAGTGCATTCAAAAAGTAAACAAATGGGATTGTTGTGGTTTCACTTCCGCTCGAAGTTAAGACGTCACTTGATTCGATTTATTAAAAAACATGCTGTCCAGCAGTATTGGGGCACACTGGCAGGACGCTGCATTTTGTAGAAGTTGATTGGTTTTACATTAAGGTGTAATGTATTTCATGGTACAGTAAACAGATTTCGTTAGACATGTAAATATCACACAAGGCAAACTAAACCTGTCTCTTTTTAAATAAAGATCCAAACTCTAGCTTTTACCAGATATTTTATTTTGTTTTGTGTTTAAATGTGTTTTGTGATTCCTCTTGAAACATATTTCTTAAAATCCTCAAATTAATCACAGTCCAATTTGTCAGAGGGTTTTATACGTTTGTATGCCTCACATGACCCATAAAGTGTGTAATGTGAGGTCCAGTCATTCATTTTAACAGTTTCAGTTTCCTGAAATTTTGGTTTATGGTCCCACCGTTTTTTAAAGAAGGGAATGATCAAATTTCTCTAGAAGCTTACTATACGCGGCCAATTACGAAGCAGGTTCAAGCCTCTGTAGGATTAAAGTGATTAAGGATAAAAGCTAATTTTAGCAGGAATCAGACACTGCTATGTCATGTTAAATGCATACATACATAGAAGTGAAGATATTGCGTCAAGCCCATCATGGGCAAAGTTATTAGATGTGTTGTAGGCAAGAATTCCACAAGGAATTGAATTACTGGATCCATTTTGACGTTTTCTGTTTTTTCTTTTGAGAGAACTTCATGCATTGACTAGTTAATTTCACAGATCATACACCTAATGGACTGGGACATATTTTTTAACTTTGTCACATAGATAGACAAATTTTTTTTTTCTTACAGCGAGTGATGCTGTAGAAAATCAGACTGTGATTACCTTGAAAAAGAGCTTCAATAATTGAGAAAAGAATACATGTTGAAAATTGTTGAGTACTCAAAGTCAGAGGTCAAATACATCCAGAGCCATTAGCACTGTAGTAAATTAGATTGAATGTCAGTCAAGTATCAATACGTCTTGGCTCTCAAATGTAGTCTGGATTTGTAAATTCACTGCATTGTCACTCAGATCTTTAATATTTACAGCTTTCATGGTTCCTGTGTTGTGTTTCTAATCTTTTTTTTTTCTTGTTCCCCTCTAGAACATGGTCAAAAGTTTTCGGGTCTCAGACCTGCAGACGCTGCTGGCCTCAATGGGCCGCAGCAAAAGTGGGCTGAAACAGGACCTGGTGGGGCGTGCACTGAGGCTAGTGCAGACCGAATACAGCCCAGAGCTTCTGAAGAATGTCAGACAGCTCTATGAGTCGCGCTTCCCCAAAACATCCGGCTGGCTTGCGGCACGGCGTCCAGAGGGCATCTCAGTCGCCTACTCATCCCTCAGCTCCTCCCCCACTGCCACCTCTCAGGGCGCAGACTACCTCAATGGCATTTCCAAACCGATCCCCACACCCGCACCAGAGGTTAAGTTGGTGCCACTGCCCTTTTACCAAACTTTGGAGACACTGTTGCCACCAACAGAGCTAAGTGAGTATACGTTTGACATTTCTGTGTCCTTGCATTTTAATCCTTTTGTTTTATAGAAATGTTGTATCCTTAACTAAATAACTCAACTACATTTTCTCTACACATATTTTCAGTTGCCCACAACAATGAGAAACTGCAGGACAGTCAATGCATATTTGAGTTAACACCAAATCAGGCAGACCAGATCAGAAATGCAAGGTAAGAAAATCAAAAATTCTCCCAACATCTGCATTGTTGACATCAGCTTAATTTACAACATCTAACTCTGACGAATGTTCATTTTGATTCATGACCTGTTCTTTAGTGAGCTTCGTCCAGGAATCCGATCAATCCAAGTGGTTCTTAGGTAAGTTCCCTCATATTTCCATAAAAACATAACAGATGTTTCACGATGCATTTTCCTGGAATGTGGGTATTACCATGCATGTGCAAATACTGTTTTAATTTCCCCCATAATCTTATCTGATTTATATATCAGAACAGACATTCTTATAATGCTAATTTCTCTTTCATGGTACTCTCTTTTGCAGAATCTGTTACACGGACTCCATTGGTGTTCAGGAGGACCAGTATCCTCCCAACATTGCTGTCAAAGTCAACCAGTCCTACTGTCATGTGCCGGTGAGTTGCTTCTCTTCTGAGACAAGCCACACCTTCAGGACACAAACATGACTAAAGCCGAGTTGTTTTCTTCTTGAGTTTCGTCAGTCATTACTGTAAGCAATATGTTTTCAAATACAGTCAGTGAGTCACTGGTTTGAGTTTGGACAGACTTACCGCCTCCTCACAGCTATACTAGTGTCATAATGTATTATAGTGACTGATTAGCCAACCTAATGGAGGTAGAAGTTAAATGAGGCAAGTTATCTTGATGGAAAGCTTAAACAGAAATAACAGCATGTTTGTGTTCACAAGGTGTGTAGTCACAAAGTGAAACTGGAAAGACAATGTTTTGAAAACAATGATAGGAATTTGCTGTCAACCCATCTCTGCATTACAGTAAAGTGATGTAATATTCCAAAGCGACCAGTTGTACTTGTTCTAATATTTGTGTTCACCCAATTAATATAAGCCGCAACATAAAACCCACTGACAAATGATGTGAATAACAATGAGCAATGTAATGGTGGTGGGGTGCGCGATTCGTGTCAGGTGGCATCCACACTAGTGCCAGGACCCAAGGTTTTCCAGCAGAACATTGCATTGTAACAAGATGATCAATGTTATTCACATCAACTACCCATGGTTTTAATGTTGAGGCTGATTGGTATATTATGACTAAGGGGTAAAGGCAATAATTAGATCAAATAGAATAGTCTGATAACTTTCTCATATCCACTGTTGATTTTTAAGGCCATATCAACCAGTCCTAGTGGTTTTGCTTCTGAGATGTTTTTATAATACACCACCAAAATTAGACCAACAAAAAGACACTTTAGTCCCCCCATTTTATAAGATAGCCGGCTAACTGTGCTGAATAAGAATTTCAACAAGGGACAAGGTTAAATATCTCTTCTGAGCCAGTGCACCTACCTCAAGTGGAAGTTAACAACTTGCACTATTTTGACACACAAAATTTGTTATGTAAAAACATTAGCATGTAATCAAGTATAAATATTTAAGATGTCTTTTATAATTTAGACATAAATAAATTAATACACAGAAGTACAGCCACATGTAGAGTACATAAACACTGTATCCGTAATCTAACATCCATTTGCAACTTGCTCTGTAGTTCAAAAGATGACTGCACAACTATCACAGTGAAGATCTCAGCTTCTAATTTGTCTTTTAAATTGTACCTAAGCCCTTCATTTTCACAAATTGGTAAGAATAAACGTTATTTGATTGGTTTTATCGATCAGATAACTTACAGAATTCTTTTGCATTTGTGTGTTTCTGTATATACAGGGCTATTACCCCTCGAACAAGCCTGGTGTTGAACCCCGTCGTCCTTGTCGTCCTGTTAACATAACTCCCTGGTTGCATCTCTCCAACGCAACCAACAGAGTCACCATCACCTGGGGAAACTTTGGCAAGGTCAGAGCCTGATCTTCATTTTGTGTTTTGGCATAGTTCAGGAATGTGGTGATAAAAGGGGCAAGCATGGAAGCACAAGTGTCTTTATTCACTCAGCATATGTGTCCAGCTCCTCCTGGCCAGTTCCATAGTGCACCAGTGCCTGCTGGGACATGTAGATCTTTGAGTGTTCCATGTCCTACTCATTTGTCCAAGGTATAACTGTAAAATAACTGAACTACATTCACTAGCTTCTGGACTGTGGTCAGTTTCTGATCCAGATAAGCAGTTGGAATGCTAATAAAAACACTCCATGAGGGTTCAAAGTAAACAACAAGTTTTTTGTATTAAGTTTGTCAATAGTGTTTTCTATATCCCAGAGTTTTGGTCGTAGCTTTCATCCCAACTTTCCTTTAGCTGTTCTGTAAAATATTTTGTCCAATTCTCTAACGTGTTTAGGATAATGTCCAAGAAGAGTGGAGTGCTAATGCAACAAGGTTCCTGTATTGCACCTGAGGAATAATGTTGCTGATTTAGAGACTCACCAACCATTTCTTGTGTTTGAAGTGGAACAAAGGAATAACAAATTGATTGCTCAGCAAACTTAATCAATGAGAGTCCATAACCTTGTGGTTGGCACACAAGTGAGGGTTGTGGGTTTTTCAGTCCATGAAAACCTAAGATTGTGCGAAGCGGAATGTTTTTTGTTTTTTTTTAAACACACCATCAGTGTTAAGAGAAAAATAACAAATGCCCTGGAGTTAATTAACATTCTTAATTAGAAAGAATCTGCTGTGGTTTCATAAGATGTGACTTTTGTAATTAGCCCATTGAATGTAAGAGGGATATCTTGCATTGAATACAGTTAAATAATCAGGTGGGTTCTTGAGCTGACAAGAATTGTAAATTCAAGTCAATTTCTCTTAACATAATAAACCATGTGTTTTTAAAGGGTTTTTAAGTGACTTTGAGGTTCATTGTCTGTATGCTTTATTTTAGATCAGTGGCCTTTCAAAATAAGTGCTCATAACCTGTGATTATTTGTGTTTTCAGCGGTACTCTGTGGCAGTGTATTTAGTGAGGGTTTTCACTGCAGCAGACCTCTTCAGCCAACTCAAACTCTGCTCTGTTGAGAGTGCAGAACGCTGTCGTGAACGCAGTAAGTGTTGCTTACATACTCTGCCAATTTTTTTTTCTCGTGTTTTTCAAATGTGATTTTAAAGTCCTGCAAAAACATTCAAAACTAAACAGTGTCTCTCCAGTACCCTATAAGTCATTAATTTTATTTGTTGGTTTGTTTTGGTAGGTCTGAATTGTGTGTTACTATATATTGTCTAATACACTATTATAATACTAACTAATGTTTTGTCTGTGTTTAATGTAAAGTCCAAGACAAACTACGATTTGATCCAGAGAGTGAAATTGCGACCACAGGCCTCAGAGTTTCTCTCATCTGTCCAGTAAGTACACGGTCACGATAATACCTGACATATTTGTAGGTGGATCAAAGTACCAAAAAACATCTGTCCTGCTATAAAGCTTGATTATTTTGACATGTTTCTCTCTTTCCCCTTCCCCAGCTGGTGAAGATGCGGCTCGGTGTGCCATGTCGAGTTTTAACTTGTGCCCATCTTCAGTGTTTCGACGCAGTCTTCTTCCTGCAGATGAATGAGAAGAAGCCCACATGGACTTGCCCGGTCTGTGACAAGCCCGCTCCCTTTGAGCTGCTCACTATTGATGGGTAAGGAGACGAAAGCATGCTCTGACTCGTTTCCACACCTGAAGCACCGTCCTGCTTTTCTTAAACTCTGAAAAGGTACAACCGGAAACTTTAGCTATATGTGGGTTGAAGTCAGCTTTGAGATTATTCAAGCTGCACAGATGTTGGAGCAATTTAAGGACTCTTGGTTCAAGGTTCAACTTGAACCATGCACCCACCTCCTGTGTTTTCATTTTAAAAGCTTTGAATGTTTTGCATAGCATTGAAGGGTGTTAATCTGTTGTTTGGTATTCCACATCTGCTGTCAGTTTTTATTAGAAACTTTTGATCCTGTAAATTGGCTTGTTTATTGACTCTTGGATCCACCTGATGTAACACCGCTACAATTTCGAAGGGAACCATGTTATTGTGGGACTCGCTTTTTTCTTTTACTGTACTCATTGCTGCAAGTCACTCTGAAGTCACCTGCAGTCATTTGTTGACACTGTAAAGTGCTCTGTCAGGCTATAGATTAGGGATGCACCAATCCACATTTTTTCACTTCCGATCCAATCCCGATATCTGCCGATACCGATACTATTCCGATACCAGAGCTCTGTTTGCTCATTATTATCATTATTGTTGATTTTATATGTGGCTGAAATAAACTCCTCTCTACAGGCAAGTATGACATTGGGCAGACATCTGTAGTCCAAATATCTGTAGTAAAGCTTGAGCTGGAACTCCTTTTAACTTCTCTAACTTGATTGACACTCGGTTGTATATTCAGGTAGCGCAGTCTATAATAAGTATCTCCTGGATGGTTAACTATACCGTGGCTGCAAGTGTTCAATCAGGCTGCGACGTCTCACGTTTTCCACCACTGATAACAGTTGGTCATTGAGTACGATGAAGTTTAGCAACTTCTTGGTAATCCCTTTAGCTTTCACGTTGTCTGCTGGGAGTTGACCTTGCTTTTGGAATGACTCCAGAAGTGATTCCTGATGGCTTCTTTCGTCTTTCTGCCCCCTGACTAAAGATTCCTTGTGTTCTTTCACGTGGTGCTTTTTTAAATGTTTAATTGTGCTAGTGGTGTTGTATGCCGCCTCTCAAAATAACGGCTTTGCAATCATTGCATTTTGCTGTCTTGCTTTGTGGTGTTTCCAGTGTAAAGTATATCCATACGTGGACATGTTGGCTAGCCACAGTGCTGTGCAATGCTAGCCTGCTAGCTGGCTGCAAACTGTGGAATGGATTTCCTGAACGGCGGCGTGTCTCATAACTCTGTGACTCATTGAGCCACGCCTCCGTCCAGGAAATCTATTCCAGTTTGCAGCCAGCTAGCAGACTAGCCGGCAGGAATCACTTGTGGAGTCATTTCAGCAGACAGTGTTAAGGCACAGACATGGCTCATGGATCGGAAATTTCCGACTCGTGAATTACGATGGTATTGGACCTGATACCGATACTGGATCGGATCGGCCCCATCCCTACTATAGATGTAAAATGCATCTCTGTAATCAGTCGGCATTTTAACACCTTTTGGACTTTCTGTCAGAGCATAATAACATTTTTTTTATACAAATGCAAATCAGCCTGCAGTCCATCTTATCAAACAAATTTATGCGCAAGATATTTTCATCCCCAAACCTCTGGGCGTGTATTTTCCTGCAAATTCTTAGCAGCTGTCACGGGCACTCCCTCATTTTTACAAGACTGAAAGCATTGTCTTACGTTTTGGCATTTAGATATAATTTGCATTCCTTAAATTGAGCCTGTGTGAAAGACCGCACAAGCCAAGAATTCAAGCTGATTTTGTTGATTTTCTTCATCGAGCGGGACTTTAAGAATGTTTTGTTATTTGATTACAGATATAGGGTAATCATGGTGGCAAATTACTTTTAGGGCGCAGAAAGAGAGACATGATCTGCATACTGCAGGTAGAAAATTGGCAAAATAGGACAAAATCTAAGAAATTTAACCCATGCAGTTGAGTTTGAATTGAGTATTTTCTTCCTTTACTGGTCTGAAGTGTGTTCTGTGTGGCAGCTCTAACCAGCAGTGTGTATTTCAGGTTGCTATCCGAGATTCTGAAAGAGACAAGCGAGGACATCGAGGAGATTGAGTACTTAACTGACGGCTCCTGGCGACCCATCAGAGATGAGAAGGAGAGGGACAGGGAAAGAGAACGCAGCAACACACCCGAATATCCTGTTGTTGATATATGTAAGTTTCACTTCAATGTCTTTTTTTTAATTTCTGTGCATTAGTTTGTTAGTGTAAATACGTGGTGACTATTTGTATTTCTTTTCATTCTTGTATAATTTGTGAAAATGTAGGTGTTGACAATCCTTGTGTTACCTGTATTGTCTTTGGTATCTTCTTCAGTAGTATTATTATTATTTTTAAATGTATTTTCTTATTTTCTACTTTTATCTTATATTTGGCACTATGCAGCTCAGGAAAATGCTTTGCAAGTTCTGATGCTTTGCACAATGACAATAAAGACTTGAAACTGTATTCAGTTTTTAAATGGCCTTTGTGTCTGCAGGCATTCCTGAAGCAAACGGTCATTCGCCGGCCCACAGCAGCACCAGCCTGACGGGCAAATCTGGAAGCAGCTCCTCTGGCATGGCAGGAGTCACAGGAGGAGCCGCTGTGGCACCGCCCGGAGGTGCAGTGGTAGATCTGACTCTTGACTCCTCCTCTGAGGAGGAAGGGGGTGGGGCAGGAGGAGACAGTGAGGACACAGAGGACAGCGCCGACAGTCCTGCCCCAAAGAGGGGCCGATACAACTACGACAAGGACCTGGTCACTGCCTACTGACCCCGCAGCTCTGTCCCCTCATAGACTGACACACACACAGAGACAGAGAGGCAGGGGGCTAAAAAAAACTTGAGGACAGGAACACGGTAATCCACTAGATGCAACAACCCCCCCTTACGCCCAGACTTCAGAGCCTTTCAGCAGCTCTGGTTTCTGTCGAGACAAAACAAACACTCACTCAAACATGCACTGTCAATGAATCTGCAATCTAGAGTGATTAGGATTCCTCTTTGTACTGTACACCACTGGAAGCAACTCTAACTCTTTTTGGCCAACTGTCACCTTGCAGTGAATATCTGTACCGTCCTGCTTCTACTAAAGAGACTGAATGGATCGAGCACCCCAGCACCACCGCCCCCCCAACCCTTCCTCCTATTCTCTCTCTACAGACTATTCCCTCTCTATCACCACCACATCTCTCTTTGTATTTGACTTGGAATTACAGGCTCTTTTAGCCATGGGCGTTCAGTGTTTGCATCTCTGATTTTGTCTCTTTTGTGACGAACAGGTTGAAAATGGAGGCTCCTCAGTAGTTTTTGGTAAAAGGTCAAAAACAACTAATGGGAAAGAACTTGATTCATTCAAGGGAAGGACAAGGCAGAGATATCTGGAGAGTGATGCAAATTTAAACCTCTCCCATTGTGTTACTATTTCTTTTTTCAGAGAATGAATTCAAAGCTTGAAAGGGTTTTTTCAGGAATTTATCCTTTTAATTATGAAAGGGCAGAACACAATACTGGCCTCAATGTGTGATGCTTTCAATTTTATTTTGTCCTTTAGATAAAGAGAACCTACCTCAGTCATAAAAACTTAGCAGACTGACCAGAGACTAGCTTAGAAAGAAGCTGAGGACAGAAGAATTGATGAGTCTTTCTGAAGCCAATTTTACACTGGAGATTTGTTTTCCTACATATATATCTTTTGTTTATTTTAATTCCATCGTTCCATGCAGCTCTGTTCGCTCTGCAGCAACAAAATCTTTGTGGAAGGGCAAGTTAGTTTGTGGACAACACCGCTAGCTGTAGGTGTCAGGGATGCAAAAAGTTATGGGTGGAAATGTGCCACTCTGTTAAACATTACTGCAGTTATCTCGCTGTAAAAGGATCTTTATAGGGGCTGTTGCTTGTGGAAGTAACTCATCAAACAGCCTGTACGGCAGCTGTGCCAAAGCAGATGGATGGATTTTTTAAAGAATTCACTGACAGGAAGCGGTTATGAGATTTTGGTGCCTTTTGTTTGTCGAGTGGTGAAGATTCGAGTCTGTTGTTTTAAGGCTAGCTGAGCTGGCCAGCAGAGAGACCCCAGTTTGAGAGAAGGTGTTTTATTTCATTTAGGATTCCTCCTTAGATATTTTTCCAGATGGAGAAATGGACAGAGAAGCAGAAACGAATCTGTGGTAAAGGATCATTATGGAATAGAAGTGCTGTCATCATTTTTTCCCACATTTGGAAGTATCATATTTATTTAATTGCTTCAAATTCTCTTAACAGTTGTTTGTAATAAGTCTGCATAATATTTGCTGTAGTTCTGTACAGATGGGAGATATTAGTTGCAGAAAGCAGGACACCTCTGCTTTGGTTTGAGATATAATTGGTCCGGGCTCATGGCTGTGCTGTTGAACACTCCCTTTTCTTTTCCTCTGAATGAATCCACCCCGGGTCAAAGCAGCATTCAGAGTGCTTTGCTGCGGCGGGTTCAACATGTCTGACACAACGAAACTTAATGAAGTGTCAATAAGTGCAACCCCACCAAGCTTAAAGTCATTGATTAGATTACAAATGGTCCTGTCTGGAACAAGTGGAGCTGCTCCAACCAACAGTCCCCCTCGGCCTCCTTTCAATGTAGATAAGGTCACATCTATTTGCTGGAATAGGATTGGACTTTAATTGCTACATGCTGTAGGCTTACAACTAATATTCCTCTGCACCTGCACTAGTATTGTTAGTATGTGATGGCTGCTCCTCAGATCAGGATCCCCGATCGTCAGCGTTTTGCTTGATGAGAAAAGGTTGTTGCTGTGTTGCTAGAGCTGTTTGCACTTTCGTCTGATACTTCATCCCACGTTTAAGGCTTATTTATTTCAAAGCCATCATGTAGTGAGTATTCATTAAGGATCTCTGACCGTTGCGATCAGTTTTCCTCACCCCCATCTCATGTATGGGTATCAGAAAATGTGAAACCAGAAAAGCGGCGGTCCCTCTCGACTGCGAGACGCTTGGAAGGAGAGAATGAAGTAGTGACTCAGATTAGTTCTGCATTGCGTATTTCCCTCTCTCATCATCCTCTTTTGTTGGAGTTTGATCGGCACAGAATCTAGCTTTCTTTTACCTCGCTCAAATGCACACAGAAACAACATTTACATATTGATCCCGGAACTCACTGTTGCAAGTGCATCCTGATACGGTTAATGATTGGAAGAAGTAGGTTGAGTCAAATCTGGTCTTCCATTTTTCTCTCTTCTTTTGACAATTTGAAGTGACAAAATCGATATACTGGTGAAAATTTTTTTCGGGGTAATCTACACGAAATTGATTGATGGCACTTTTGCCTGTAATACATCAGAGTATGTCCCTGAAACGGATCATCTGTATAAGATGTTTTTGAAGCAAAAATAATGTAAAGAACTCTAAATACCTGTCTTGAACTAGGCAATTTGTATTTCTATGTAACTGCTCTACATGTAAAAAATGACTTTGTTGATAGGTATAGAAGGTCATTATTTGAACGGATTTCCTGAACTTTTCTTTGCCTTATGGTTAAAGATGAGAGGTGGCGTGGGTTGCTTCTGTGGAACTGAGCCAGATTAAGTTTGCAGGTTGTTTGGGAGCAGAACAGCGCTGAGGGTCTGGTCTTTTTGTAGTGGCATCTCTTCTTCTTATAATAATGCATAAGGTAGCATGGGCAGAGGCTTACAATCCATGATGTAAATGTTTCGTTTGTTGTGTTTTTTTATATGTTCATATTAAAAGACAATAAAATTTAAATAATATTTTATTAAGCCTTGAATCGCCTCCAGTTGTTCCTATAGGCAAACAGACAATAAGAAGCTGTTGGGGGAAGCAGCAACACCTGAAGCTGATGCCACAGAGGACTGGGAGGACTGGTTAAGGTGGAGATTTGTCATGTCCTGTACCAAATTCTCAGATCTGGGGACACATTTGATGCCTGTTGAGGATGAAACTGTAAAATTTAAAATGATCGTATTCTAACAGCTGTTATTGACGTGTGGAATTAATTAAAATCAGTTCTTAAAAAAAAAAAGCAAGTCTGCCATTGTTTTATTTTAAAAGGTCACCCTTCAGCCAAGCGGACAGGATCCACAGGTACAAATGCATCTCATCTTACTTCCAGCACTGATGTCTACAGGTACTGCTGAAACTGGAAGATCAATCTCAGGTGAGGTGAATGCATCAGTCTGGTGAAAATGTAGTCTTCTCTTACATTTAAGTATTTGAAGGGGGGGTCGGTATCGGTGAGGAAACTAGAAAGTTGATGGGAAATAAAGACAGATGAGTAACATGCAAGAACGTTTCTTGGCACATTCTTGCAGCAAGACTGTACACAACTGATTTACTCATCGAAGTGTTTGCAAGTCTTGTGGAGTACTACTGCATTTGTGAACAAGAAGTCTAACGCCTTTGTGGCTTCATGTAATCTGATCAATTGCCTCCAGTGACGCCACTCAGTGACTAAATTGCATTGTAGGTAATCTAGATGCCAGGTATTGAAAAGCAGTCCACTTGTGTAGCACTGCACTCCTATAACACTGTCGGTCTCATTATGTATAGTTTAAAAACAATTGATCAAAAGCGATACAGAAGAAGCTGAGTAATCGGCCTTTTTATTCCACATGTTCTTCTTCATTTTCAGAACTTGGCGCCAACACTACCCACAATGCAACTAAGCCACTGAGTGACATCACTAGAGGCAATTTATTACATTACATGCAGCTTCCTGTAGAGTCACAAAAAGCTTTAAACTACTTTCTCCACACATGTAGTTGTACTTTCCAAGCCTTGTAAACACACTTCATTTTAACTGGTGGAGCTGCCCTTTAATTGTGACTTTTTACAGCAGATGTTTTGTTGTGTCATAGCTGTTAAAGATACAGGTGTTACTAATAACGTTAACAATGGCTCCATTCTATTCAAGTGACCCAGTAAGTCACAACAGTGAGCCAACACGAGCAATACCAGGACAGTGACATTGATAAAACAATACCAGGCCATTCCCCCGCTGCACTCAGACCAGAGCTACAGGATCTGTACAACACAATGGCACAATCCTGGGTCATTGCAAAGCAGAATAACCTCAACTTTAGCCATCTAACTGGCCCCGTTCATGTGCAGGGTTATTCACTGTAAATCAACTAATTATTGGGCTAAAAGGTGTGAAACAGGGCTGATGAAAATAATGGCCTTTAACGGCAGTCATGCTTTCTTTGACAAAGTAAACATGCGTCATGTCCTCCAAGGGACATTTAACCCAGGGCCAGCAGAATTCCAGTGTGCCCTGGGCTACGGTTAACCCTGGGTTAGCAATGTGGTTGTGTGAAAAGATGCTATCTTATCCGGAGTAAACTCTTAGCCTAGGGGTGATAAGAAGTGAGAAGTGAGCTGGTTTATTGTTTTTTTACTGTGACATGTCAAAATGTCCTTTGTGAAAAGAGCAATAACCTAAAAACAACATATAGAACACAGTGTATATTCTCTTGTCTCTCTCCGTATAATCTTTTCTATTTAACCTTTATTACACCAGTAATATTCCCATCCATAGTCAAAACAAGAGAAGGTTTGTTTGTGTGATGTGTCAGACAGTGAAGGACATGTGAAGAAGCTCAGTTTAGGCACTATACATCACAGACTTTTGGATATTCTGAGAATGTGTGTGGGTTTTGTGTGATATTTGCTGTGTTGAGAATCCGGACTGGATGTCAGCAGCAAAGTGAAAGGGATTCGGACAAACAAAGTCAAGCAGTTACATACTACAGGGGCGTATTTGAAACTTCGTGCATTTATGGCATTGCTTGTGTGTGCACTGCTAGTGATAAAGATGATGACACATGATATATCTCATGATAACAGTTGCATGACGATTCACAGCCAACATCATTATATGGATGGAGTGATAAGTAGATGAGTACATTATTTACCAGGGTTTGTTTATAGGACTACAAAATTGTAACAAAAAGCTTCATCCAGTAGCTGTTCTGTGGCTCTCAATCATCTTACATGATTTTCTCAGCATTTCTCAGGGACTTATTGTTTATTCTTGACCATGGAGACAGCAGTTGACAAAATATTTCCCAACACAAGCTCCATTTGCAGCTGTTCTGACGCTGGAAATTTTGTAATATCAATATATTTTGACATTGAAGAATATGTTGCTAGTTGAAACAAAAATCATCACTTGAGCCTGGAGAAGATTACTGCAAGCTTTGATTATAACAGGCTCACTATTTTAGTGGGAAAACAGCCAGAACACATAATTTGAATTAAATTAAGAGATACAATAACAAATATTTTCCCCTAAACTTATGTGTTTTTGTCATTCTTTTAAAAACTAAAACGACACTGGATTTATTTTTGATAATACCACTTCCAAATATGATCTACTGTATTATCGTCAGTTCCCTCTTCTCACCACTGGGGGGCAGTGATGTACTTCGCAGCTTGTTTACTAACAGCCATTAAACACATAAGAAAGCAGCAGTGGGGGGTGGTGGATATTAGCTGGGCTTTTACCTCATTAAAATCGGCATATCGGAGGTGTTATCACAAACTGCAGATGTCGTACCTTTCCCACGAGATTTCTTTTTTGCATCTCTCGCATCAACTTGTCCGGCGGCCTCACTCAGTCTCGCGCTATTTATGAGGGGCTCTCCCTGTGGGTGTCACACAGGTCTGATGCTGCAGCTGCTCCTTCCTGTATTGAAGCACCAACAGCCACAGCCAAAGCCCTTTTTCTCTTCAGAGCCCCACACCCAGAGCCGAAACACCGGAGGAATTTATTGCTGCGAGGGGGGGAAGCGAGCCGAGTCGGTGTCCCGGTGTTAGCTGCCGTGTCTGGCCGTTGTGTGGCGCGAGCTGAGAGGCGAGGAGGCTGCACGTTAGGACCGAGACGCAGGGCACGATTTTTCCTGGAACTGGTGCTAGCTAGGAGCAGCTAGGCGGCTAGTGGCTAGTAGCAGCAGGTAGATAACCCAGAAGAAGCGGAAAAATTGAAATGTGTTGACGCTGTTGATGCACCGGAAAACGACCTGACTTGTGAAGAGCACCTCGGCATGACATTATTACCGAAATATCTGACTGACATGCTTCCGAAAGCATACTAACTTTGCTAACGTTAGCTAGCCAAGTTTACTAGCCATTCAGAGCTGATCCTGTTGCTTTTTCAGAGTTTCGAGCAACTTAAAGGCTACATTAGCAGCTTCCCAGCTCACTGCAGGTTTGTTATTATTTCAGAAAGTCGTTTAGGGTAGTTACTGACATGGCTCCCAAAAGAAGACCCGTTCCCTTGAACATTAAGCCCATTGGGGAAGGACAGGCCACCTCCAACACCATTGATGCTGCATCTGAGTGAGTAGCCCCACTTATGGGTTAAAATGAATTGTTCCTATGTTAAAGAGGGACTGTCTGTGATTGTTTATGTGTATTGTTTTTTTGTTTTGTTTTTTTTACAAACAGTGTTTAATGCTAGTCCTATTAGTCCACAATTAAAATCTTCCTCCAGTCAAAAATAAAATAAAACATTTCTTCCTGTTCACACAGTTGAATGTTTAAACTTGACTGTATAGGATGGTGTGTGTGCAGAGTTTGACAGTATGAGGCTGTTTTAACAATATTTGCCTAAAGTATTGATTTACTCTGTGCCCATTGAAAATCAAATTTTAAGAGGTGGGCCTGCCAGCTTGATTTGTGACATCACGAAAAGTTTAGAAGCCAGTCTTGGTCTGAAGATGGGCATACATGAGTGTGATGTGGACAGAAATGGGAGACATCTTGTGCCCAGCAGTATTACTTGTGAAATGAAAAATATTTTCCCATTCGTATATATTGGAATTATCAATGGGGGAGAAGCAACAGCTGTCATTTTTAAGGATTTTGATAAGGTAATTATATTACACAATTCTTTGTCAGGAATATTAAGCCTGCTGTCTCCTCCTCACAGAGCCAACCTCGAGGCCTTACAAAAGAAACTGGGAGAGCTGGACCTTGACGAACAACAGAGGAAAAGACTGGAAGCCTTCCTCACCCAGAAAGCTCAGGTCGGGGAGCTGAAAGATGAGGATTTTGACCCCATATGCGAATTGGGTGCAGGAAATGGAGGAGTGGTCAACAAGGTCCGCCACAAACCCTCGGGTTTGGTGATGGCTCGCAAGGTGAGAGTGGATATTTCTTCTATTTCCTTGTAGTGTTACAGTTGGATGGAGCACAATAAAAACACGCCTCTAGGAATTCAGGTAGATTGTATCACAGCACCTAAGCTCCTGTGTTAGTTTGGTTTGCTGCGCTCACTTCTGCATGAAGCCACATTGACACGCTGTGTAAAGAAAAGCATGCCACACTTTTGTCAATAACAAACTCATCAGATTACATAAAAGATATATGAGCAGTAATAAGCCATGATCTTTCCAATCTATTCTTGGGCAAAACTGAGATGTGATTGAATACTGTTTGTCCTTATTATGGACTGGTAGAGTTAAAGTTAAGTCCCTCAAATGTGAGCTGCAGATAATTGGTGAGTCCAACACTAAGTGGAAAAAGAGCATAACGATATATCATCTGGGTCAGTTTAAGTTATGAGAATTATCAGCCCAGTCAATTACCAGGGTCGATATTCAGCATTTTCCTGATTATCAGGATCAGTGATTTTTGTCTGATTTCAGGTAAAACTATATCAATTTAAAAGTGTGCTTTTTGTAAACAAAACAATGTTCTCTCTCTCTTTTGTGTTCTCACACAATGTCCTGCCCACAACACTTCTTGAGTGGTTACACATCACAATTGATGGCCTTTTAACACTTAACAATTTGTATCTGACAGTAACTACTAAATAAGGTTATCAAATAGATATAGAGTAGTGGAAGTATAACTTGACAGAAAATGGAAATACTCAAGTTAAGTACTTCAAAATTGTACTGAGAAACATGGTGCATTACAGTACGTGAGTAAATTGTTCTTAATTACAATCCAGCACTGGTTAATCTACATTTTTAGAGTATTTAAAATTTTTGTTTTTGCAGCAGATGTATATTTTTGCTGATATAGTTTATCCATCTCCTTAATTACCAATAATTGTTACCTTTTATTGGGCCTGGGGAAAAAAAAAACAATCGTAAGTAAATAAGACGTCAACTAAGAAAAATGTATATGTTTGAGGTCATCTACAAGCAGTGCCTCAGTCATATTATGTGTACGTTAAAAAAAAGAATCAAATAGAGATCTCAAATATTGATAAGTGCATCTGCCTCAAAAATACTGATTGGGCAGTTAAAGCAATCCTTGTTTATGGTTGTATACTTGAATTGAGCTGGTTAGTCTACTTGCTCCTCATTTTCATGATGACACAGGGTGTATAGTGCAGTAGAGACAGGAAGTTCTTGGGACACCAAACAGACACTGCAGCAGCAACTCAGACAAGCATAAGCTTGTATGCTAGATGTCAAGCGGCTTACTGTGTGTTCACACAGGAGTTGAATTTTCAGTGAAAATTCTACAAACGATGACAAACAATTTGGAAACTTGTTGTGGTTCTAAGACATTCTCTGTGTATGTAGACTCGCCTGGTGTGTGTCCTTGATTGGAGCCATTTCAAATGAGTAATCGAAAAAATATTATGTGCTGTGATTGCTAACAGAACACACAGACGAGCTGGATATTCTGATAGTAATGCCAACCACCACCTCTGAAATGTGTTATCCCGAGATGTTCGGGTGTCAGTGTGTGAATGATGTCACTACGTCTCTTGCGTTTGCCAGAACAGCAGTTTATGGTCTCATTCTCTCCCCCCTCAGTTGATCCACCTTGAAATCAAGCCTGCCATCAGAAACCAGATTATCAGAGAGCTGCAGGTGCTGCATGAATGCAACTCCCCCTACATTGTGGGCTTCTATGGGGCCTTTTACAGCGATGGGGAGATCAGCATCTGCATGGAGCACATGGTGAGAGACAAAGACTGTTTGGAGGGCCTACCACCAACGGATACAGGATTGACGTGTCTGGATACAACTACACACTGTCTTATATTTTTGAAATAGAGTGTCAGATTTTGATAGTGCGACTTGTCTCTACAGGATGGTGGATCCTTGGACCAGGTCCTGAAGGAAGCTGGACGAATCCCAGAAGAAATCCTGGGAAAAGTTAGCATAGCTGTAAGTTGTTCACTGATTCTGTTACATGCACAAATGTAGTTCATAGGACAGCTCACCAGATGCTAAAATTTGTCATAGTTTGTATTTGGCAGTGATATGAAGATTCTTAAAGTTTATTAGAATACATGTGCACTGCTGATTGTGGGTGTCTGATGTTGCCTAATAAGATGTCATGCATGAGTCACAAACAGTAGAGCCAACTGCACTTAACTCAACTTAAACTCTTGCAACAAGTGTTTTTAAGTGATACCTACACGGCGAAAGTTTACTTTTCATGCTTCTGTTTGGACCCTTGTCTGAGATTTGGCCCTTTTTTGTATTTCTGTGTGTCCTGTTACATGGTTTCCTCTCTTGTTTACAGGTATTGAGGGGATTGGCCTACCTGCGGGAGAAGCACCAGATCATGCACAGAGGTAAGGGTGGTGTTGCAAAAAATTGTGTTACTCACAAAATCTCGTCTGCAACATCTTCAGATCAGTGCAGCACAACAGATACCTAGTGTCTAGTTTACAAAATCAAATGACGGTTGATTGACTAACAGCTCTGTTAGGCTTAGAGATGCTGATCAGGGGGTGTATGTTTACACGAAGGTGTGGAGGGTAGTGTTGTGCACATGCCTCTCCTCACTAAAATGTAATGAGCACACCAACTTCTAAAACCTTACTGCAGCGGTCAAATGGTGGGACGAAATTATATTGGCATGTTTTTAATTGCTAATTCTTATTTGTTATGGGACATAAATGGTTGCTTGACCACAAGGTAGTTGTAGTAGTAGTAGTAGTAGTATTAGAAAGAGATCAATGTGAAACTATTTTTTCTTGTTTTTTGTCTGGGAATAGCCATCGAATGTATAGAAACCCCATATGAGAATCCTATAAGGGAAACTCAGTCATCAAACAGCCATCTCCATTTAGAAATAATTCAATGTAGATGTTTTGTTATGGACGTCTATTGCGGGTAATGTAATGATTCCCATCTGTACATTATGATCTGTGGCTTAATTCTGCTGATGCCTGTGAGGCAACAAGCAGAGATTCAGATCATGTAAATAGTCAACAGTCAAAACATCCAATAAAAAGAAAAGCAAATTTATCCTTAAATTTACCACTAAAATTATCATTGCTGCACTGAAACACGCTAACAAAAAGCATGTAGGTATGATCGCTATTTCCAAATGTCTATGAACTTTGTTGTCCTTGTAACCACTTTAAATGCAGCCACATAAACGAGGCTGGCTCCAGTCATCCCTTTTCATATTCATATTTGTATTAATTGTGTTCATGCTTTTTTCCCTCATATGTATTGCATCAACCTCCTCTGAGCTTTAGCACGCTCACCAAGCAATTATATAGGAATAACACAAGTTCCTGATCATAGAAATTTTTAGTATGAAGAAAAAAAAGGCTTTGTAAAAGCTATTATCTTTGCATTGAAACAAAAATAAAGTCACACCATAGCAGAGTGCAAGGCAGACAAGTTTTCCACAGCACACCAGGGACGAACCACGGTCGTGTTGTTAGGAAATCTTCTGGTAAAAGGTAGCAGTCAGACCCGTATAGTGGAAAGGAGTCTAACATTGCTACAGGGTCGGTGGTACTTCAGGACGGTTGTCTGTGAGCTCAGGCGGTAATTGCAGCCTCTCAGATGTGATTATACAGCAGCCGCGCCTTGTTGACCCCTCCCTCTGCCTCTCTCTCCGTCTTTCTCCCGCTCTTTCATGCTACCTCTTTCTCAGTCGCTCCTCACGTGTCGTGGGAGGGGGTCACACACACACCACAGAGGACAGATTGCAGGGCTCAGTCTTAGCCCATTATTTTGCAGGATGTCGCTCAGTGATGAGCGGGAAATGCGGAGGACCGCGCTTGTTTATAACGGGCTCAGTTTGTGTCGTAGCTATTTTCTGCCTCGCTCGATGAATGTGGCACCGCAGACAAAGCACACCACCTATGGCTCTCACGGCAGGCTGTAGTCCTGGTCTAAGTATTTGTCTCTGAAGCCATTCTATGTTGCAATAACTTTTTTTGTATCTACGTACGATATCAATCTGTCAGAAAGGTTTTGTTAGTAGGTAAATGGATAGTTTTTGATGTCCTTAGAGGGAAATGTGTCATCAAAGCCTGCACATGTTAGCATCTTGCATGAAAAACACAGATACAAGCAGTCAAAATATTAGACATGGTCATATAGACACATGTACATACATGTTACTACTGCTAACTTACTCATACTTGCATAAACAAGCACACATGATACTAACACACCACTGAGTAAGTTTATATGCTCTGAAAGCGCCAGTTTTTGCCCTTTTCTGAAAAAACCCCCAAAACAATAGTCCTATTAAGGTATTTACATGGCTAATTCAAATTAATATTCCCTCAATTTCAGTTTACCTGACATATATTGATGTACCATAACATGTTTATCCTTCAAAGCACAGGACAGCAGAAGTTTTCCACTGAACTTGTCTGACCCTGCAAACACATTTTCCCTCTTTCATTCCTTAAACCACCGTCTTGAAAAGATCAGCATGGTGACATTTGTGCATGTCCAAGTCTTTCATGATGCTTAAAAGTATTTGTGTTTCTTCTTAGAGCCAGAAATGTTGGCCTTTCCTGTAGTCAATGCATCTTTTCATCAGCCTTGCAAATTGTTGGCTAGTTGGTTTGTGTATGAGACTCATGTTCTGAATATTCTTACATGTCCACAGAATGCTCCTAATACCTGTAAATAACATCATATCCCACATGTCTTAATTGGAAAATGGAAATGGAAATTGGAAAAAATGGGGCCTTATTCAGAATAACCAAACAGAATATGCTATTCATATAACCCTTAAAAAATTCAGAATGTTGTCATATTCTGAATAATAAACTGATGTGCATTTAAACCTATTCAGTATAGAGGTGGTCCTCTCTGTTTGTTTAGTCACGATTTCCTGATGTCTGCCAAAGTTGTCAGTATCAAAAGTGAGGTGTTGAGTATGAAGACTCACTGCAAACGTGATTTACATTTGCTTGTATCTGCCACATAGATGTCAAGCCCTCCAACATCCTGGTCAACTCTCGTGGGGAGATCAAGCTGTGCGACTTTGGCGTGAGCGGCCAGCTCATAGATTCCATGGCCAACTCCTTTGTTGGAACGCGCTCCTACATGTCGGTGAGTCAGCTCTGCACGCCTGCGCCCCCACCCCTTTTTCTCTGGCCCTATCCCCACTTTCCTTCTCCTCTTTTCTCACATTGCTCTTGTTCACATGGCCCCGCCCTCTGCCTTGCCTTCCTCTGGCCCTCCCTCACTCCCCTGCCAAGAGCCGAGGGCTGTGCCCAGGAAAGGGCTCTTTGGCAAAGAGCGAGGCAACTGTGCTCGCTCTTTCTCGTCCTTCTTTCCCCTCACTCTTAGACACCTTGTGGGTGCAGTGCCGAAAGCTGCTTGCCTGTCCCGTCCTATTCCCATCTCTTACCCACAAAGCACCAGTGGTGTTGAGACACTTTCCCCTTTATCAAAATTCCCAACACACACACACCTGTCCTTGCTCACCCTTCTAGCTAAAAACAGTCCAAAGCTAACCTCCTGCCAAACCCTCCCATCCTCTGTCCTCTTGCCCTCACCACACCCTAACTCTCTTTGCCATAACGCCCCCCTCCTCCACTTCCTGCACCTTCCCCACCCAACCCTCTGCCCAACCCTCTCTCCTGCCTGGCATCTTGGCTCTACCTGCCTCCCTCTGACGTAGATCGTGTGTTTCTCAACAGCCGGAGAGACTGCAGGGCACTCACTACTCAGTTCAGTCTGACGTGTGGAGCATGGGTCTGTCCCTGGTGGAGCTGGCGATTGGCCGCTACCCCATCCCCCCACCAGACGCCAAAGAGCTGGAAGGTATCTTCGGACGGGCTGTTATGGACGGGGCCGAGGGGGAGCCTCACACCAACATGCAGAGACCCAGACCACCAGGCAGGCCAGTTAGCGGTGAGAAACACAACAACATTTAAAAACGCATACATGTAGATTTTTATAGACTTGGCAGTGAGAGCATTTCTTGTTCTCAGGATAAAAGCCTTGAATTAATGCCTGCTTAAGATGTGATTTAATTTGTTCTGGTGGGAAAAAAGAAGTTCTCATTCCGTCCATGATATGCGACTTCTCCACAGGACATGGAATGGACAGTCGACCTGCCATGGCCATCTTTGAACTTCTGGACTACATTGTCAATGAGGTCGGAGAAAACGCAACGTATTTTCTTTAACACAAAACACACTTCTATATTTGTGCACACAGTGTATGTTTGTATAATTTATTCCGCTTTTGATCTTTTTATTCTTTGTTCGTCCTCAGCCGCCCCCTAAACTGCCACTTGGGGTCTTCACCAATGACTTCCAGGACTTTGTGACAAAATGGTGAGCAGCAGTTTTTCAGATTGAGCTTCCAAAGAAAAGCCCATGGCTCTTATCTGTTTTTATGCAAAAATTAATCGTGGGCTGTAGATGATACTGAGAGCTTAAAGTTCTATGCTTTCCTCCTTGTAGACATCAATTGCTTTTGACTGAAATAACAAGAAAGACTAAGAATAACAACGATTACAACTTTATTTATATAGCACTTTATACAAAAACAAAGTTACAAAGTTCTTTACAGGAGAAAATAAAATCATAGAAAATTAATTTAAATACTACTAAAACAGTATTAAGGTTATAAAACATTAAGCAGAAGGAGTCAAATTGAATGATATGAAAAAAAAATGGGAAAGAAAATGGTAATAACACAAACTTGGAAATATTTATTTGATATATTTCGGTAACTGAATAAAACAAGCCGTCCTTGTGAGGGAATAAAGTGTCCAAAATGCTATTTGAAACTAGAAAGGTGACTAATTAGAAGGGTCCTGCGGAGATGAACAAAGTAACACGGTCTGAAATTGTGTTTCTCTTAACCTTTTGTGGTGTCATTTGTGTCTGCAGTTTGATCAAAAACCCTGCTGAGAGAGCGGATCTGAAGATGCTGATGGTAGGCGCTTGAGCTTGTTTTCACTCATCTGATAGTTTGATTGCAGGGTTATTAATTGTGAAGTTATGGTGCTAACAGTACAAACAATGCTTTCCCTGTGTTTTTATTTCAGAGCCACACTTTCATCAAGCGATCAGAAGTGGAGGAAGTGGACTTTGCCGGCTGGTTGTGCAAAACCATGGGCCTCAACCAGCCCAGTACTCCCACCCGCGGCACTGAGTGAACAGGCCCACTGCCCTGGCATACCTCTGGGTCTTGCTTGCATACACATAAAGATTCTGCACTTACACATACACAAGCCATCACACACATTGGCACTTTTTTCATCTAGCTCTTGGGTAAACTTAAACTAAAACATTTCGGCCTTCCCGTTCATTTATTTCTTCACCAGCAGCAGGGCCAGCAGTTGAGTCATTGTACTGTAAGGCCACAGCTCCACCATGCCAGTGTCAAGAGTAGCCACAACCTCACTTTTCCACAATGCTACAGAGGATGTATAAGCACTGAAGGGCTGCCAGTGTGTCAGCTGAAATTGCATTGATTGACAAACTTTTTTGTATTGTTGAATATTCTGTATTAATCTTTTCTATGGCAACGGTTAATGGCTTGTTGGACTGTATTTTAATAGATTACCTGCTGTAGAGATTTCCAAACTGAGAGAAATCCAAACATATGGTCTACTTGCAAATTTTAAATTGATTTTATTGAAGGTGAATGCAGGTATTTCTTTGATTAATTCACAAAACATATCCATACTAAATCCATACTACATTATCTGCAGGCACCTTGCAATTACCTCCAATGTAACAATCAAATTTGTGAGTAGACAGTGCAGGACAAATGGTCATGTATGGAGTAATTTTGTTTTTTTTTTTTGGTAAATGAGCGATGACTCTCAAGATCACTTTGTGAATATTGTCACGAACCAAAGAGGGTACTCATGACTACTAAAGTTTCTCAATGCCTAATCAGTTTTTTTTTTTTTATTGTATGCACATTCATGCAACAGTATATCAATGTACTCTCTGAATGTTTTGATTTCTTTCATTCAGCAATCTACACTCCGACTGTTCTGGCATTGTTTCCTCAGCATACATTTCAAATCACACCCCACGCTGTCTCTCTCACACGGAAGGAGGCATATGCTGTGGAGGCCTGATACATGCCAGAATGTCTTTACTTACATTGAGAAAACTGATCAAATTGTATTCATGGGATGATATAGCATGGTTTATTATCTTTCTAATACTGTATGTGTGTTTTATTTCCCAAGATCATGATGGGGATGACTAGCTGGTGTTTTTATCAAAATGCCTGAATCTCGGCGATGTCGTTATGAAATTTCAATCACGTTGACTAATTTGACTTTTTTTCTCTCTTCGTTGTCGGTCCGTACCTTCCCCTGAAGTGTATTTGGTTATGTTTTCACTGTACTGCTACGTGTGGCGCTCCAAGCTTTCTCTTGGGACACAACCGGCCTAGAGGTGTGCTTTTGGAAAATACTTGGGTTGAAAAACTATTTGAAAACATTTTCCCTTTTGATTTAATCCAATTAATTGTGGTAAAAGTATGAAAATCGTACAAAGGGTTTGACTGAACATTTTAACCCACGTCAGTGTTGGTCACATGGTGGTGGTGGTGGTGGTGTTACTTGCTAGCCTGCCGTCTTGCTAGAGCTCTTGTATTGTCTCTGCTTATGGCTGCCCTTTCTTATTCCCCTCAAAATGTGCGTTCGTTTAGAGCAAAATGAATGCATTGTCACTTGTATGTGTACAAAGCTATATACAAAAATTACAGGAGTACTATTTTGCAGTCTTAATATACAAATTTTTGATTTATGTAAAAGACAAGGGAGAAGTCATTTTATTATAATATAAAAATGTGTTGGATATGGTTATAATGTATAAAAAAGATTAAAATAAAACTTATTTGTGAATGTACTGTGATTTTTTTTTTTTTCAGACATGTCCTTTTCTGACTTTACGGAAAAGCACGCTAACCAGAAATTGTGCCACACTAGTAAGTTACAAGTTATTTATCCCCTTTCAACAAAACAATATTAACTGTATACACAACCACAATAAGAAAAAAGAAATGATACATTTATACAATATGATACATTTATAAACTTATAATACATCGATATGGTTAGCCAGATTGTTGATTATCCTTTCAGAAATGTTGTGGTCAAGGGCTTAGCCACCACAGGGAACACCTCGATCATGCTCTAGGTATTTTTCCTCCCAGAGTACCTGGTGGGTATGATTTCAATGATTCCATTACTTTTTGGGTGATCTAAGGTGGTTTCTTTTGGACCCATGCAATAAAATGAAAATACAAAAGTATTTCCCCACCACAACTTTCTTCTGTAATTGTGTAGAAGGCTTTAACAGCATTTTGAACATGAAGGCAAATCAAACAAATTACTCTTCATAAATGTCAAGCTATGATTAGACAATTAACAGAATAAATGAAATGAGTCGTCCATATAATTAGAACATTTAGATACCTTCTTTTTGGTAATGTATCAATATTCAGACTTATTTTCAAACATAACTGGACGGATTTGTTTTTCCTAACTTGCCTTCAAAATGTTTTATCCTAGATACTGGGGTACTCTTTTCTGATTGGCTGACAGGTGTCGGTGCTGCCCATAGCAACATCACCGGTTAAGCTAACTGTAAACTTTGAATAAACTGACTTCACAGAGTTTGAGAGATGGATGACGGCGTGAATACACACTATTTCCTGGTGTTACTGGTAAATGGTCTTTTAATATTTATATTCATTACGTTATATATTGAAACTTGTATTGTTGTTATTGTTTTTTGTCTGTTTGTTTTACTTTAGCGCTATCTCCGTTCAGTATCAAGCAGCAAAATTAGCTAGGAACTTTGGCTAACGTTAGCTTAGTGACTTACTGTAATGGTAGAGTTGCAGAATTCTAGCTTTCCTGTTGCTCGTTATGACAACCGTCAATTTCCGTCCATTATGTGTTGGATAGAAACGGATATATACATTATTTGAAAAATGTAGGACATAGGCTTGTATGTAATAGTACTTTACAGGAGTATTCCCATTTTCTGCTTCTTTATGCTTCAACTCCCCTATGTTTGTGATACATCAGAGCAAAAGTAGCTCATTAGCGTTTTTTAAATTAAATTATTTTTAATCAGCAATTGGATAAAATAAAAATGCTGAATATGGAATCTGATAATTAGCCTGGGCAACAGTCTGTTGAGCCATACTGTATAGCCTACATTGCAGTACATGTAAACATATGTATAATTTACTTTTACTTTTGAAGAAGAAAAATCTTTGTTTTGTTAGATATCATACATTGTACAACATAGTGAAACTGGATCCCTGCATTTAAGACCATCTCGAAATAGCAGTGGGCAGCCAACGTACAGTGGAAGGGACCAAAACCAGATCGAAGCCAGTGCCATGGTCAGCGGCACTGACCAGATAATTGACCCAATGTAAATGTTTTGATGTACTGGGGAAACCGGAGCACCCAAGAGGAAACCCACGCAAGCACAGGGAGAACATGCAAACTCCACACATACTGTAAAGGCCTGGCCCAGCCGGGATGTAAACCCAGGACCTTCTTGCTGTGAAGCAATATCAGATACTTCAAGACTTTCACTCAAGGGCAATTTGTATGGATGACTTTAACTATTACCAAAGTAATATTTTACCACTATGTCTTTACTTTTACTCAAGTATAATTTTAGGGTACTTTTTACAACACTGATTATAAGCTTCTCATAAAATGGCTATTAACTACCTGCAACTTTTTTTCCTACTGACCCCAGGCCCCCAGTTAGCACACATGTGCTAACTTTAATTGGTCAGCTTTTGTTTGAAGGTCAAGCTGGAATCTGTTTCCGGGGGATTTTTGTTAACTGCCTTTCTTTTTTTGGCCAGATTTAATCAAAACCATCATTCAGACAGTAATGACAAACACAGATCTGATGTGGGATGTCTGGAGTTGGACAGGACCAGTTTATATTGGACTGAAAGGCGACATTGCCATAAAAATGTCTGACATCATCTCAGACTGCCATGGACTGAGAGCAACTAATTTTGACTGTGGATAATCAGGGCAAAACTGAATAGTAGGCAACTTGTGTAAATATAATGCATTTAGATGAAAGTGTACATCCTTGCTGTTTTATTTTCACTCAGGCTGCAACTTATCCACCTGCATGCTTTTCACTTAGAGTTGCAAATTATAGCGAGCGATGATACCAAATGCTCAAATACAGCAATTCATGTGTGTCTCTGAAGGTTGAAAGCTGTGACTCCCCTGTGCTTATACGGAGACAGTGCTGAACAGTGCCCTCTAGACTGAGGGTGTGTCACTACCTCTCCCTGCCAAATAGCCCCTTGTTTCCCTTGCATGGTTATCTGTGCAGAGACAAGCCCTGCTGCACTGTTGTGGGACATGACTCCTGTAAGACTGGAGCCAAAAGGCAACCATTTACAGGCAGCGACATTGTGAAAAGTACATTCCTGTCAAGCATGTATTAGAAATCTCTGACTTAAAATGCCTTTACAGGTGTGTTGGGACGGTTTGTGGTGCAACAGAATTATTGAATACATCTTGTGCACCATCCCACTACATGGCACAATGGCTGGCTGGCACTCACTGAGGGGGCGTGCGGGTGGGTGTTTGAAAGTGGCGCAACATCAAGTGCAAAAGCTGTAAATTTACACATGGGAACTTGCCATTCCCCACAGTGGATAAGACACGCTTCTTACACTTAGTAATATATTCTGTGATGCCTCACCTGTTGGAGCTTGGCAGGTATTATGTAGAGAGACCAGACAGAGCCAGAAAGTGTATCAAGGGGGTTGCTGGCAGCCCCTACCGTATGTGCTGGAATGTGCCAAGGCTTGCTTTCGGGGTGGGACACCATGACCTCAGGCAATAGGATGGGTGGGTGCGTCTCGACTCACATAGAGGAGGAAAGCAGTATTGAGAGATGAGGCGGGTGAGAATTGACAAGAGTTACAACTCAGTTTCCCTCAAACCAAAACATTTGAGTGTCCGTAGAGGGAAACATTGGCTGGCATTCAATGCCAAACCACAGCGTGGGAAGGCATGGGTTAATGATTTGTGTCATCTCTGATTGAGTTTATGACTTTGACAACTGTCCACTTTGGAGCGCAAAGAAATTTCCACTTTACTTTTTTCATTCGCAGAGGGAGGAGGGAGAGGAGTCGGAGGGGGAATGCTGTTTCTTTAAGAGAGAGGGAGAGAGAGTGAGTGAGAGAGAGAGAGAGAGAGAGAAAGGGAGGGACCTCTTTGCCCTCCAGAAACCAGGAAGGGAATTGAGTTGATCTGCTGCTGCTTGGTTAGCGCATACGGGGCTTTAAGCTGCACAACAGTGAGAGGGAGAGGAGGAGAGGAGAGGGCTGAGCTAACCCACAACAAGCTTCACCACGGCCATCGCAGGTGAGCTAAAAGGCACCCTGCCATCCCCTCGCTGTCCGCCCTGGGCCTGTCGACCAGAGGGGAGCAGGGCAGAGGAGGAGAGGAGAGAGGGAGGAATGAGGGAGGGGGACAGAAAGGAGAGTAGGGTGGGGGGGTTGGCCGGAGAGGAGAGGTGGGTCGCAGCAGTAGTCCCTTGTCAAGGTTCCTCTTTTTTAAAAAAATCATCCTAAAGTACTTCCTCTGCACTGCTATTTATCTCTGGGGAATCTTGAGATAAAGTTTATAGGATGTGTTCAAGGCATTAACTTTTCAGGCAGGTGGAAGCACTTAGAGGAGGAGGAGGTGGAGGAGGTGGAGGAGGAGGAGGGGGAGGGGGGCTCTCAAGAGAGGGTGGGGGGTACTGAACGAGGGGAAGGAGGAACCAAAAATAAATTCTATTGGACAAGGTGTAAGTAATAGCAGCAACTTTTCGGGACAGTCGCAATTGAAATGCTCAGTGCGGGGCAAGTTGTGTGCTGTGTGCGCAGGGCATGTTGTAGTGGCAATAGACTGTTTGGGATAGGAATAAGTCATAATTTAGGTCAGGAGTTTTAAGTGTGTCTGAGATGTCACTTGAGTGTGAGCGGACGAAAGAATCCACCTCTATGCTTACTGCTCTGACAGTTGGGGCTGAAATGATTTTTTTTTTTTTCATACGAAGCTCGGCCCTGTTTGATGGCTGGTCTGTACTTTAATACCTGGCAGCCTGCTAGCAACATACTGTAGTGTATAATTCAGCCCTGAGTGCTTACGTTAGAGCAGGCTTGGAGATAGAGGGGGTGGTAAGGGCAGAGAGAGCTGGGACTCGTAGTCCACACCAGGGACTGTAGAGCAGGTTGAATTGGGTTTCAGAACTCTATATCCCAGAGTGCCTTGCCCACGGCCATCCAGGAAAGGGAACAGCCGCCAGCCTATCCCGATGAGGAGGTGTGGTGAGTGAGCAGCTGTCAAGCCAATGAGAGCAAGGGATGCGGAGCAGAGTTGTGGGCTGAAAACAGAAGGGGGTGGGAAGGTGGGGTTGGTGGTGGTGGTTTGGGTGGGGGGGTAGGTGTCTGTTTGTGTGGGATCAGGCAAGGGCTTGCCTGTATGACTAGGGCCACTCGCAAGTTTCCTGTCTGGTAAAGCTCTAGCCCTGCCCAGAGACGGAGGCAGCAGAGCTGGCCGGCAGGCAGGGGAGGCAGACAGGGCCCGGGAAACATTTTCTGCCTATTTGGTAAGCACTCCAAAGACATCCACACACTCACACACACATACACACACACTCTCACACACTGTGTCTTTAGACTGACTAAGAGGAGTAGAGAGGCAAGCAGAGGAAGTAAATACCGTAGCGTGTTGTGTGTGTGTGTGAAGGAGAGTGTGAGAGAGAGAGATGGGGCTTGATGGAGTTCAGAGTTCTTGACCCACTTGCAGATAAAGGAGGGAATGGCAAATAGGTCAGTGCTGAGTGTAAGGTGCTGCACAGAAACAGTTCTGGTGTCGTAAAGTTTTCATTCACGTCAGACTAACTTTTTAACTATGGGCATGCAGTTCATTGTGCATTGATGTTGTTTTTATCTTATTATGGCCCGCTATTCTTTTAATGTGTTTGTCTACTGCTGTGATTAAATGGCAACGCTGCTATTATTAGTAGAGTGAAAAGATGAAGACAGTTGCACATCCTGCACTGCTGCTTCTTCTTCAGGGTTGTTGAAGTATTTCCACAAAAACCACTGCATTAAATGTTTGCTAGACTGTGGCATAGCGACTGTGTTAGCTGACAAAGCACAGGTGGGGTGTTGTTGAGTAATTGTTTGTCTGAGAAACCTCAGTTGTGGCATCATCTCTTGCTGAAGGGGAGATTATGTGACACATCTTGTGACAGCTGGATTTCACTTGCTTCAATGCAATTTTAATCTTAAACTCTGGTAACTTTGTGCACTATGCTAGAGAATTTGTGCACCCTCTGATTGATTTAAGTTTTTCTCAGCTACTCACACCATGGTCAATCTCATGACATTTCTTTTCTCCTAGTCCACCAGCCCCCCCATTCACCAGCATCTTGTCAAAAGCAGATTCTAATCTTGCTCGTCATGTCCCGCTTGCATGTGGCTGGTGGTTTGAAGACTTCACAGGAACCCTGACTGCCTTGCTCGATAACCAGATGCATAGTTTTTGGCTTTGCATACTTGTTGAACCAGTTTTTTAAACGTGTGGGCACGGAGAGGGTACAAGAAGAGCAGTTCATGAAGACGCCCAATTGCTGGGAAAGTGTTTGGAATGCTTTAAAGAAGGCGGGCAGCAAACAAGGTTGATGAGATTTTTTGATTCAGTTCAATGTCGGAGACAAAATTAGTTACAGTTGATGGTGTCCTGATGCTACCCTCTGTGCCACTACTACTGAGAAAGGTAAAGTAAGTTCAAGTAAATTCCAGCAAGAGGTTAATCTAGGACGCCATATGTGTTTGTGTGTGTGCTTGTGTGCATGCGTGTGTGTGTCTGTGTTACCAACAATAGACTCCAGGGGAATTGCAGGGGACTTCAGTGGCTGTGGGCAGGTCCAAGACACCACCCATCAATTTGGCGGTGAGGCTGAATACAGTTTGATATTCCTGTATGTTTGTGCCTACACCACTATGGCCTGAAACTAGCAGGTTCAGACAGACTGAGAAGACAGGTTGCGTGATGTCGCCGTGGCAGTTTGAGGCTTTATTTTAGAGTGAAATGTTGGCTGTATACAATGCACTACATGTAACATTCATTATGTTTGTTCAAAGTTTTTTTCATGTGGTCAATTGATATATTGTGGCCCATATGGTGGAACCAAAATCAGATTTCTTTTGTACCAACAGCCTTATTTTTGTGCTGCCTTTCTATCTCCATCTGTTTGTTTGCATAAATTAAAACATTTGTCTACAGTTTGAATACTTTCATCTGCCTCTTCCATGGTGAATGCAGCCTCACTTCCCCCTAATGTTTGGTTCCCCTGGTCAGCTGCTCAGTATACCACAGCTTCCAGCCCAGCTAGTCAGACAGACAGACCCCTCTCTGTTGTTTTTCTGTTGTTGTGCTGATGTCTAGGGGGAGTAAAGGGGCTTCTTCTGTTCTCTTCTGGGACATTTATTATGGAGAGGCCAACACAACCTGATCAAATTAGAGTTGGAGAGGAGGAGGCTGGGATGTTTTTTCAGGGTGGGGGCAAAGCTAGTCTTGAATTTTCACACTTCTTTGAGTTAGATGGTGTCTTTTTTGGGGGAGTGATTTAGGGTTTTCACATTTTCAATGCACTGTAAAAAAATAAAGTTAGAAGGCATCAGAATGTTATACTGATATTAAACAATGTGGTATAGCAGTACAGATGTGGCAGAACCTCCTTTTAATCAAGCAGAAAGGCCATGCGATCAGGGAGGGGGATATGTGACCAATCTGACACTGTCTGCATGTTGATTTAGTGAAACGGTTTCGATGGAACAGGGGAGAAGATGGGTGGGTGCGTTACAGGACAGCGATATACAGGAGGGTGGGTGGGACCATGCTGCTTTGCCTCCTCAGCAGTGGAAAGGGGAAGTGGGTGATGTGGTGGGTACTGTGCAGTGCAGAGTCTGAGACAGAGATGGAGCAATGATGAGATGAGAGCGACAGATGAGAGGAAGGGAAAGAGAGAGAGAGGGTCAGACAGTAGGGACAGAGAGTGAGCAAGCAGTGAGCTGGTCATCTGATAACAGAGCGGGTTCTGTTACACGCCTGCCACAGACTCACAGGAAGTCCTCTTTCCCTGTAGGGCTGCGCATGCACAAAGTGGCCCAGGGCACGTCGGGCCTGCGGACTGACCAACTGGTCAGCTTGAGTTCTGCTGGACGACACCGTGTTGGAGTGTAGTGCTGTTTCAGAAGCCATGTGTTAGATTTTGTTACACTTCCTGGTTGGCAGCATGGCAGTGTCAGAGCATGTTACTCAGTCTAAAAGGAACTCAGACCGTGGATGTGGTTTTGTTACAGTGCAGCTTGTGAAAGGCTACTGTCCCAAGCCAAGTAGTCATGGCTTCACGATGAAATATACACCAACAGAGAATATTTTAACTGGCATGTAAGTAAAGAGTGTTGTTGTTTTCATTTCGTGAAGATATGATAATCTTAAAAAACTAACATATTAAATGAATTAATTAGACAATCATTTTAAATGAGGTAGTACTTCATGCATGATCTGTTTTTGCTGAGAGTACTTCTTTTGTTGTTTGTGTGTGTGTGTTTTCTCAACACTGTTTTTGTATCTGCACTTCATGGTGAAGTGGCATTGAACTAAATTCTATTACTGTAATTATAATGGTTCTAATATTTTGTCTGCTTCATTTACATATGGCAAGGCTCTGCAAGTTTATTTATACGACACCTTTGAGACACAAGGGAATTCAAAGTTCTTTACAGGGGGCATAGAAATACAATAACAAAGAAGGTTGAAATTGCGTTGAAAACTCAATAAAACAAAAAACAAAAAAGCCATAAAAGAACCTGAAAGAAATGGAGATTAAAATGCATGTAAAGGACAATAATAAACAAAAGCAAGCATATACATGGGTACAGATTACAAAGAAGTTACAAATCTAATTTATTGTAAAGCCACAGTAAATGTAAACATGTAAACAGCAAATGTGAGAACGTTTGACTGTATATTGCAACAGCCCAAACTACAGACTCAAAAACTACCATAGAATTTAAATTCTTACCATCTTGCTATTATTGTGTCAAAACTATTTTAAAAAATGTAAGTTTTGCAAAAGTAGTAATTCACAGCTGTCATACTGGATTGAATTACAATGTCTGTGTTTTTGTCCTCTTTGTATTTGCTATCCTGTGGCTGTACAGTGGCTCTGACGGATACAAAAAAGCAAGAAAGCAAAGTATCGTCAAATTTAGAACAGTGTAAGAGGTAATACACATTGTAAGCAGCAGCTACAGATTTCCTTTTTTGGGTCCATTGCAATCTGTAGCACATAATAAAAACCCCTGATAGCTTCCTCACTTCAGCCTCTCCCCAACATGTGGGTGGTGGTTACCTTTCCTCTTAAAGAAGCAGGTTACACCAGGTAACTGAATGAGATCTGAGTTTATCATTGACATCTGAGCCGGATTCCTAGGCCACCATACGCTCAGGAGTTATGAGTGAGCTTGTGAGTTTAACGCCCTGCCTCGCCCACTACCTTTTCACTTGCTTTGTGTCAGTGTTTTGGCAGTGCTTCCTGATTAGTTTCTAGTAAAAGCTGCCAGGCCTAGACCAGCCCTTGCAACTTCAGTTTTTATCAGTCACTTGCCCTCTTCCTGCTTCGCTCCCAATATGACCAATCAGGTTTCCTTCCACTACTGGCAGCAGTGAGTCACTTGGCTGTGGCTCTTGCTACAAATGTGCCATTCCTAGGAACTGCAACCCCCTCCCCATTCCGATTATCTTCCATTATCTTGGTCCAACCTTGAATCCTTTTGACCTGACTGAAGTGATTCCCTTGCAGCAGGAAGGGCTGGGCAGAGTTGCTGCCATAGAAGACAGTTAAGGTAGTCAGTGAAATGAGGACAGGGAGGAAAGAGAAATGGTAAAGAATTTGTTAAGGAAGTGTAGACCAGGGAAATGGGCCAACCAAAAAATTTGACTTCTTGTTTAACCACGAGATTTTCAGATGTTTTCAGTCATTTTTTTGCTGCTGTATTTTTGTTATACTAATATTCATGCAAACGTGCTCAAATGCTTACGTTGGTTGAAATATATGAATTATTTTGACAGCAAGCGAGCTTCTGAATGCTAAAGTGTTCACTGGAGTGACCCGATCAAATCTTGTAAAAGCAATAAGATAGTAACACTTCACAAGGTGTTTGTAAAATGAACAACTGCTCTGTATTCAGTATTAAAACAGTGGCCCATCTGTACTCTATTAACATTTATGGTTTAAGGGATTGATGATTATGTTATGTTTGCTCTGATTGCTTCTTTTAAAGTTGACTTGCCAGGTAGTTTTCAACTGTGCTTTATTATTTATGAGCCAATCACTTTTTGAAAGTTTAAGTTTAAGTACTTACTGAAAGTTAGAGAGGATATATGCCTAATAATCAATGTCAAAATAAAAAGTTCCCTAAAGTAAAATATTAAGTGCAGTACCCACCGTAATAACTTTTGTTTTATAGCAATAGTTGTTGCTATGTCCTTTTATCAAGTTCAGTAAAATCTTAAAAACTGTTGTTGTGCACTACTCCCAAAATGTGCAAGTAAGCTGTTTATTTCTGTGTCTATCTAAGAAACATCTGAGGTTGCACAGGGTTAACAGTTTGTTCCTTTGTATTTAGGAATGAATGGTATGTGTCAGCCAAAGACAGAGATACTTTTAGAGTGGAAATTCTGCAGTCCGTCCCATAGATGATACATATCAGGCAAAATAAAAAACACTTTTACTTACTGCAACCACAGCCTTATGTCAATGTAATTGTCTTTGAATGTCAAGCAAATTGGGTGTGACTGCCCTGTCGCAGATATTACACAAAAACACAGCACAGTCAGCTGAATTGACAGCAAAACTACTTTGCAAGGAGACTGTGGTTGGTTGTTTCGTCCCTGAAGCCTAATTTTGATATCTGTCCTTGCTGTGTGTAGGTGTTTGGGAAGGGGCAGAGGGACTTTATGGATGAGATGGAGGTGACGAGGGTGGGGACGGGATGGGTGGGACCTGTGTTAGAGCGGTTGTTTGACTTGCAAAGTAGGCCTGGGTTGCTCACGAACAGGGCAGCGAAGAGTGGCCCTTCCCTGGAAGTGGAACACCAGGGACACGGACAGTTGCTGCGCTGCTTTGTGCTGGGCTGCAGGCCTTGTCACCCACAGGCATGAATTAGTGATAAGGAATGTTTCAAGCCATGAGGAGGTGTCAGGATCAGGTTTGTTGCACTGTTTCCTCTCTCTTAGTGCTCTTTCCAGGTTATCTGGGGACAGGTGGGCGCTACATGCAGAGCAGTCCCTCCATGCTTAGTTGGCAATGAATCGAGCTTGTGATTACGTGTGTGTGTGTGTGTGTGTGTGTGTGTGTGTGTGTGTGTGTGTGTGTGTGTGTGTGTGTGTGTGTGTGTGTGTGTGTGTGTGTGTGTGTGTGTGTGTGTGTGTGTGTGTGTGTGTGTGTGTGTGTGTGTGTGTGTGTGTTTTATCTCCTCTCAGCTCAGCGTCTTTACCCCACAAAGCCGTGACCCAGGGTCAGCTGTGTATGTATGGGGGATAACGTGCTACGCAAGCTTGCAGCAAAGCCAGGTCTAGTGCAGGTGCTGTGTGTTGAAGAAAAGCAGGTTGGCTTGGGTCTGGATGGGCTCACAGAGATCTATTTCCACCTGTGAAGGACGTGACCGGTAGCCATGTGGTCGCCCTTTCTCTTGCTCTTTCTTCCATCTCCATCTCCATCTCACTCTACTCTCTCTTCCTCCCTTCCTCCCTCCCTCCTTCCTGTGCCATCTCTCTTTGTCTTTGCCCTCCTCTCACTCACATATTCAGATGAGCAATTGGATAATGAAACTCACTCGGGTAATGTCTGACAGTTTCAACAGAGCTTTGTAAAAGAAATTGTCAGTGTTTGCAGAGGCTTTGTGGTCAGCTGCTTATCAAAATGGTTTAAAGTACAGTCAGGAACAAAATACAGTGAAACCATTAGATATTTTACTAGTAATCCAGAAAACCTGCACTCTTTATTTTATTTGAATGGACACATTTTTACTTGAATGTTCTCTTTGTCATAATTGACCCATTTAGGACCCATCAGAGTCTGTACTTTATTTGAACAAATGTGTGCTCTTCTTTGTTTTTTTTTAAGGCTTTACCTAACCCTGACCTGTAGGCAGACTGACAATTTGCCAGATCTCAAGGTGTGGAGTCTCATAGGCGTTGCTTTGTAAAGGGTAGAAGAATGAAGAACTGCACATTCAGAGCAGGGAAATTAAAAGGTGAATGCAGGTAGAAATGAGGAGAGGCAGCCAGGTTAGGCAGGTTTGGTAGTGGGGTGTAGCGAATAAACATACCAGGAAGGCTGATCTAAAGGAATGTCATTTGAATGCCTCGCTCTTGTAGCGAGCAACACACTCAATGCATCCGTTAAACCCCCCCTCCGATCCCACCCCCTGCTGGGTCTCCCTGGCAGATGGAGAAGAGGGGGAGGAGGGTTAGAGGGGGGGTGGATGCCCTATATGTGTGTTTATGTGCGCGTGTGTTTCGTGCGTTATTGATGTCTCTGTGATGTTACAGTATTCGCTTGTGTGAGTGTGTTAATAGAGAAATCGAGAATGGCTTGTTCTGCTGAAACCCCTCTCCCACTGCGCAGGCTTCAGTCGATCATTTTAATCTCCCCCCCCACACGTGAGCGAGGGGACAGCCTTTCCTGAAACTTGGCACACAGTACAGGGTGGGGTAACCAGCTCAGACCGGATTGACAACCTCCCTTTTTAATACTGTTCCCTCGCAGCTTGTTGCGTGTCCTCTTCCTCCTCCTGTGGAGTTTTTCCACAGGGTCTACTCTGGCAGCCCCCCCGCCCCCCTCCCCCCCCTTTCCTCCACCTCCCTCGCTCTCCTCCCCAGCTCTCGACTGACACCGAGTGCACAAGCTGCACAGCCCAGCTCCCAGCATGCACTCTGATCCCCACTGCCCTCTGCCTATCTGTCCTCCATGACCTCTTACTTAGTTTCTTGCACGAGTGCATGCACATACACATACCCATAGATGTAAGCATGCATGGATACAGGCACCCAGCCACCTGCACACGTGTACATTAAATGGTACATAAACATCCTAACTGAGCTATTTCCCACACTCATGGTCTTTTGCAGGGAAAATACATTCAAAATGATTGAGAGCCCCTGTTTATTCAGTGCTATCGGAAACACATTTATTGTACCATGTCACGCTGCTGTTGTACAGTTTTATGCTTGTGGTAAACCTGTAAATACACCTGTTGTGCCAGGAGGTTTGGTTTAAAGAAAGTGCTGCACATTAATTTGGTGTCACTCTTTGGTTTCTTCGAGGTTATTTGAGACAAGCGTTGTAGTACAGTAGCCATGTCAGAAAAGTAACACAGTATAATAAGAATCATTATAATTCATATTATTATTATCATTATTATTATTATTATTATTATTATTATTATTATTATTATTATTATTATTATTATATGATCAGTTGAGATCACCTGCAACAAAATGAAAACAGAAGGTTTTATTTCAATTTTCCACAAACATGAAACTAGATATAAACTTGAAATATTTATTTCTTTGATCACACTTAAAAGTCAAAATTCAATACCCTAGATAAGCAAATGTATACAGTATTATAAACTTTTATGCCACAGAATACCTTAAAACACTATTTTGCTGGGACACTCTCAAGGCTCAACGTGTTTGAAATGGCTGTTTTTGCTACTAGATTTTTTGGAGCTCCTTAAATGCAAAGCATTAACTGTCAAGTTTAGTTTCAGGTCTGGCACTCATAGAGCACAAATTGACTAACTTATTACTTTAATTTGTAGTTTTTTGATACATGAGAAACATAATGCTGAATGGTTTTGATGTGGATTTCCTTGGCATAAAAGTAAGAATTTACATGAAACCATCAATGTGTTTGGTGTGAAAAATCAGCAGGGAAGTTCTTGCAATGCCAAGATGTTAATGAATAAAGATGACTTGTAAGAGTGAATCACTTTAGAGTGACAGAGACTCAAAAAGTCACACAGTTTACTGTAATGAAGGTCAGAAGAATATAGTGTATGGATTAGACTAAAATATTACAAACGCAGTTACCAGTTATCATAATTTATCAACCACCTATCCACTGTATACTGTTATAAAACTGTTTTCAGCTTGTTATAGTCATTCACCATCACTATTTTTTAGCATGTTTAATTTTTGCATTCGAAAAGGTTAATGGAAATGGCAGAAATCGCCAAAACAGTGGAAATTGGACGAACATTTTTTTCCAAATAAGTTCTGACATGCCGCACATTTAACTCACATCATCCTCTTGGTGGTTAATTGGTGGTTGGCTGTGAGCTTTAAGGCTGGATTGCGATATATTTATAGATGGATAGATATACATAGATTTGAAATTTACAAATTGTAAAACCGTGACCTCCAGGAATATTTAGTGTGTTCTGGGTTGTGTTCTGAAGCATTATGGTGTGTATTTCTTACTGTGGTGAATCAAATAGTCAATACCCCTCTCCCTTTATCCACATAAAGAATGTCATGAACTAATCTATTATTTTCCGCTCTGTCTTTCTCCTCCATCCCATCCTGCTATCCAACTCTCCTATCCTCAGACAGGCAGACGGACAGACGGCAGGACGGATACACGGGTGGGGGCTGTGCTAGGCGGCTCGGCGGCAGGCTGGTGGAAGATGTCGTCAGGAGCCGGTGGGAGGGGAGGAAGGCGGCTCAGGGGGACAGCAAGCAGCAGTGGTGGAGGGGGGAGAGGAGGGGCAGGAGAGGCAGAAGAAGGCCCCGTGGGGATCCCTTTCCCTGAGCACAGCGCAGACATCCTCGGCAGCCTGAACAAGCAGCGGCTCAGCGGCCTGCTGTGCGACGTGCTCCTGGTTACCCAGGAGCGGGAGTTCCCAGCTCACCGCTCCGTCCTGGCGTCCTGCAGCTCCTACTTCCACAAGCTCTTCACATCAGGGGCCGCCGCTGACCAACAGAACATCTACAGCATCGACTTTGTGGCGGCAGAGGCTCTGGGAGCACTGCTGGACTTTGCCTACACAGCCACATTGACAGTCAGTCACAGCAGCGTGGCTGACATCCTTGCCGCTGCACGCCTCCTGGAAATCCCACCTGTCCAGGACGTCTGTACACACCTGCTGGACACCAAAGTGCTCTCCCCGCCGGTACAAGACCATTATAGAACTAGAAATTTAAGCTTTGAGATGAGATGAGATTTGATCTGCTCTGCGTTAATGAGTTAGTGACACCATACGCAACCCACTGTAAGTGTTGAATGGACATTCAGCAAAGCACATCTAACATACAGTACAGTTCATGCTGAGTTGATGTGTTGTAGAAATAAAAAAATAACTAATTCAAAATCTAGTTCTCACAGGGGACGAAGTGTATGGTAATGATACCATTCCCTTCATTAAATAGTCTGCATAGTCAGACTTACATCATGGCCTTTATCAGTCTCTCTCACTATGCCAAACGCACGCCCACAGCCGTGGGGTTAGTTCAACACTTACTCATTCTGAGCCAATAGCGTGTGTGGAAGGACAGCATGCTCTTTCCAAGACTACAGACCCAGCATATCACAGCTACACTTCAACACGATCAAGTGTAGCTGTGATATGCTGTGTCTGAATACATAATGCTCTACATCATGTGATAATCACAGCTACACTTCACTGGGATGATCACATCATGCTGGGCATGTCAAACGAGCTTCATTGGCTCCTGGGTGTTTGATTTCTGAGGGTCCTAGCCTGTGAGATTGCAGTATTTGATGAATGCATTTTTTTTCTCTTCACAACTCATAAAGACTTCAACATTTAAACTTTTGAAAGACAATCGGAAGACACAAAAACATATCAAACACAAAAATGGGGTTCTGTGCTGCTTTATTGTCGTTAATACCCCCATCAGTTAGCAATGTGTTTCGGCCATTAGTTTTTATTTCCTAATTGCACATGCATGTGCTCACTGGCATGCTGCGCCCCTGGGTGCACATCCAGGATACCCGTATAGTGATCTGCCCTTGCTGATAGCCTTTTTCAGTTGTAGATTCAGGGCTTCCCAGTCAGAAGTCACCAGAGCTGCGATACTTTATAGAATGTGACTTTTTTTACTGTAGTGTTCTCTTTTCTATATCCGCTGTACTTCTGTCTCTTTTAGTCTCCCCTCTTTCTCTTTTTTTTGTGAAAAATTGACTGACCTTAAATTTCTCCTTCACTCACTCTCTTTGTTCCCCGTCATGTTTCACTAGGCGGGCAGTGAGCGAAGAGATGAAGATGAAGACGAGGAGGGGAAGGGCAGAGGAGGCAGGGAGCAGGGGAACCGGGTGCGGGCCCGGGAGTACCTGGAGTACTTCCAGAGAGGGGCGCACTGGAGCAGCAGCTGCAGCACGCCAGAGCTCAGGGACCTGCCCACACACCTGCACTTTAACCACGGAAACGGAGGCACTCCCAGCAACGGGGCCCCTGCTGGCCCCGGTGAGTACTACTCCCCCCTGGCCCTCGCCTTGGCCCAGGCCCCAACACAAGAGCCAGAGGAAGAAGACGAGGATGAGGAGGAAGACGAGGATGGGGAGGCGGTGCAGGGGAACGGAGCAAGCCTGGGGTCATCTTACTTCCCTCCATCGCAAAATGGGCACTTCTACCTCCCCTCTGAGTCTAGGCTGGGGCAGGAGCCAGAGGTGGAGGATGGAGGTAGGGAGGCATTGGCGAGGGATAGGGGTTCGGCCAGTGCTCTGCTGCAGCAGATGATGGACTCCATCGAGAGGCAGAAGGAGCGTGCAACAACCGGGGAGGAACAGGGAGATGGGGACGATCCCGACATGGAATTTTACTTGAATTATTTTAACAGCTCGCAGCATGAGGATACAGCCTCTGCTGCTGTGACACAGGGAGTGCCGCCGCTCTGGTTATCACGGGGCAGAACAGGCCAAGAGAGAGTGGGAGGAGGAGGAGAGAGGGGGATTGGAGAGAGAGGCAGTGGGGGTGGAGTAGGAGGAGGTGGAGGGTGATATAGGTTAGTGGCGAGGATTAGCATTAAAGTAATGATCGTATTATGATAATAGGTATTGATGGGGAGATGGATATTTAAAAGAATATTAAGGGTTAGATATATGGGGTGTGGTTTAAATAGGGTAGGAGAATTTATGATTTGGGGGAGATTGTAATGTTTGAAATTTGTTGTGAGTATTAAAATGTAAAATTGTTAGTTGAGTATGGTTGAGTGGAATTGTTGTATTTAATGAAATGATTGGGTTTATATGTTTGAATTGGGTGGTGGGGGGGGTGTGGTGATAGTTAATTAGGTGAGGGGGATGGTTGGGGGGATGAGATGGGTGTTGTGTTAGGGGGGTAAGAAAGGGGGGATGGGGTAGGTGGTGAAAAAGTGAATTGCTGGTGAGATCACAACACAGTTGAATTCTATCACCAATATTGGGGGATGGGTTTGTGGAATGAGGAGGTGTGTGGGATTGGGGGGTTTGGGAGGGGGGTGGGGGTATTAAGGATGTGATTTGGAAGGTTTGGGGTTATTTGGAAGTGTTTTGTGAGGGGGGAATGGTGGAGGAGTGGGTGGGGATGAGTGGTGGAGGATTGTTTGCTGAGGAGATGTGTATGTGGGGTGTTATGAAAATGGGTGGGTAGATTGTGGAGAATTGTGATGGGTAGGGTTAGGGGGTGAGAAGGGGGGTGGGGGTGGTGAAATAGGATGTGGTGGAATTAATAATAAAAGAATATAGATGATAGTAGTTAAGAGATGTTGGGTTTGAGAATGTGGAAGGAATTGTTTGTTAGGGGATTTGAGTGGGTAGGGAGTGAAATGGTGTAAATGTTTTTGGAGTAAATGAAGGGAGAATGGTATTATTTAAGATATAATGGATGGTAGATGGTAGGGGGAGGTTTTTTGGATGGTGATTATTGTAAATTAAATCTGTTGGCATGGCAGGTAGGGAAGACCAATCTGAATTTGCCTTCTAGCTAAATTCGACCGGCAGTGGGAAGGGGTATTGTAATCTTAATCCTGTTTGATCAGGGTTAAGAGTGTGCCTCGCACGGTAATAAATCACTCTGTCCTTTAAATAATTCACCTCTGTCAGTGTGCCACCTTGTTCCAAGACTTCGGCCTGTGTGTGTGTGTGTGTGTGTGTGTGTGTGTACATGCACCCATATGTACATGTGTTTTTCTTTTCACTCTGTAGAAGTGTCTTTGTTAATTTTTCTATCTGGGTTACAGTTCAAACAGATCTATAAGGGTTGCTGTAGGTTTATTTGTTTGTTTGTATGACAGCTAATCCACTTACATGGCATGCATGTGCGTGTGTGTATGTGTTCAAATTGTCTTAACTACGCTTGTTTGTTTAGGAGCCCTCTGCCCTCGGTGCAGTAGGGTTAGACGATTAAAGAGCTCGGGAGCTTGAGAGATAGTAAGGGCTAAAAGGGGGAGGGAGTGACAGGAGTCAGATGAAGGCCAAGGCAGCCTGATAAAGTGTATTGGGCGGTACATCATCGCAAAGTTAAAAAAACGTCCCAGAATCTCTTGAGATGAGATTTGAAATTTCATAGTGTGGTTTTGTTTTAAACAGAGTCTTATCGTCACAGAACGCTCAAATCATTGGAAAATATCATATCGGCTTAAATTTGCTTTACAGTTTCATCTTTAATTCATTAGAACTCAATGATAAAGTCAAGTTTTCAAAATGATTTTGGATTTGCAGAGAACATTTAAGTCTTAATTTTCTATGAGCAAAATGCATGCATTTTTCAAATCCATCGATTTTCATGGTATCATTCTCAAATAAAAGTTACCAGAAATCATAAAAATGCAGACTGACACAGTGAACATTGAGCTCTCTCGTCAGCCCACACTTGTGCTCTTGTGTGCAATTACACAGATAAAGATGTAAAGTTTATGGCTTCTCCACAGTTGGCCCAACTGCCCTCACAGAATAATCGTGTTGGAAGGGTTCCAAAAGATGACTGTTTAATAGGAAATAAAACCATTGAAAGCATATTAAGCTGGCCACTGTAAAAGTGAGACTTAATAATATATTTTGATTATGTATTGGTACATGATGTTACATAGCCTGATTAGTAACTGAGACTGAGAAGAAAAGCTGAATGTCACTGTGTGTAAAGCTAGCTGGGTGTTTTCAAATGGATGTGAGCTCTTGTGCATTTAAATTTTAAGTCTGTTTTCTCACGTGATCTTGTTTATTCTTCTCCCCCAGGCAGGACAAGCTCAAGGTTCATATGCGGAAGCATACAGGAGAGAAGCCTTACCTGTGTACGCAATGTGGTGCCGCCTTTGCTCACAACTACGACCTGAAGAACCACATGCGCGTACACACCGGCCTGCGCCCCTATCAGTGCTCAAGCTGCTTTAAGACTTTCGTGCGCTCGGATCATCTGCACCGCCACCTAAAGAAGGACGGCTGCAACGGCATCCCCTCTCGTCGAGGCCGAAAACCTCGGGTGCGAGAGCCAGGGCTCCTTGATGCCCCCCTGGGCATGCTGAGCCCGGGCTCCGACACAGGCCCTGGGCCTCGTACCATCAGGGGACGGCGGCGCTCGGAGGCATCCTCAGCGGCAGAGGTGGATGGGGCTGCAGGAGCCAATGCACACAGTCCTCAGCTGCAGGAGTTGGCAGGGGAGACAGAGCCCTGAGACTGCCGGGGCAACAAGGACACTGCTGGACACCATAGTCACTCTGCACCGCCTGTGAGACAGGCCAGTGAACAGAGGAGAAAAAAACATGCAAAGGCAAACTTTAATAAAAACAAAACAACTAACTATTCCTCTATAAACCAAATCAGGGTGTCACAAAAATCTAATCTTTATATTTCTTTTTCCTTTTACTCTAGGAAATGGAGTAGACTTGCAAGCACTTAAGTCGGTTTATCTGTTAAAGAGCAAAGAACGCTTCAAATCATGCACCCATGATGTCCACTTTCTGGGCCATTTCTTTCTTTATAATATTAAGGGTTTTATACATTGGCAAATGTATGATAGATACAAAGAAACTCTGAGCAACTATGCAGTTGATTTAGATTTTTATTTGTTTTGTCCTCACAGCCTTTGAGCTCTAAGCAAGGTGTCTATCAAGCACCTTCTGGCTGCTGTACGGGTGAAGCGGGGACAAATCCTCCCAGTGAAAACAAGTCTTTTTCTATTCTTTTGCAGGTCTGAAATGTACAGTTACCATAGAAACAACATTGCCACAATATGGCATATGCAAGAAAAAGTCACCACAATTTTGATGCAAGTTTTTTTCTCTCTAAATGTTCCAGAAAGAATCAGACAAGGGTTTGATTGAAGTGTTGCTTTCTCTATAAAAATGCATTTTAAGAATCTATGGTTTATTGAAAAACAAATTGATGTTGAGTCAAATCCACTCTAATGGGGGCTCGTCAATTGCAGGACTAGGGAATATGAGGGGTGGAGGGTTTGTGTTTTTAAAGCACTACCATCGTCAATGTATCTGTTGGCTCGACTACGTTGCCTCTTATCCCTCACAACCCTGCAATTTCAGCATTTCTGTTTTCACATTTGATTTTGTCTTAATTTTTATTTTGGTCGCTCCTTTTTGTTGACTGCTTCGGGTACTTGACACTTTATAATTGTATACATGTATATACAGCAGGTGGTGACATGACATTGATCCCCTCTTAATGCTGAGGTGTACTTATCGGGTTTTTCCTCTTAGGCTTGATGTCATACTTCTCACAGAGTGAAGCTTGCGGGTGAACGAAACCAACTGTATGAATGTTTGACGAAAAAGAAAAAAAAAAACACATTGAGTCACCCATTTGTCCTAAACTTAACACTTGACATGTATAGTTCCTGCCCAAAGGATGAGGAGGTCGAATGAATGAATGTGCTTAACTTTGTGCAGTTTTTTCGGAATCTGTCCTTGTGTGACAAGGCGCGGGTAGCATTTAACCAACCGCAGGTTAAAGGAATGGCAGGGAGCCCGAGTGAGAGAGTGACAAAGAATACAACGGAGAGATAGATGAGCACCTTTTTTTTCTACGTTTGCACAGCTTTTACTAAAGATATCCAATGGATCGAGAAAGAGGTATATTTAAAGGAAGTGGGCTGGTGTTGGGGAAGGAGTGAGAGGTGGTTTATGTATCATGCTTATTCCAATCTTTTTGCCCTGGGGACCACACAACCATGAGGCAACCTGTATGATGAAGAGAGCAATAAATACCTGTCCAAGTTGGGAGGCCAAATAGGAGCGCAGCTGCAGCTGGTCGATGGGGGAGGGGAACAGAGGGGAATGGGAGGGGGATCTCACAATGTCTGTTGCATTCCAAAAAATAATCTCCCCCAGCTCAGCCACGTTTCCAGGCAGGAGGGGATCAAATCAGGCCTTTTTCTCTCCCTCTCTCTCCCTCTGTAGTCCTCTAATGCCCCCGAACCAGCCTGGAGGGGATATTATTATATTAGAGCCTGGTGTTACTGTGGGTAGGACGCCTGGTGCTGGCAGTTTAGTGTGCGAGTGTGTTTGCATGTACGTGTGTTTTTGTGTACATGTGTGTGCGTGGCAGCCGGGGTCGCTCTGGCCACATCATCACTGTGTGAGTCAGCCACAGCCTGTTCAAACATGCACCCTGAGCTGCCAGCCCCAGTGCACTTTCTCTGTCTCTCACTCACACACACACACACTTGCATTCACACTCACTGGGTCCAGGTATCCTGTAGAGAAGGGGAAAACACCAGAGCTGACATATGTGTTTGGATATTGTTAGTGACTCCATACATCTGGATTTGTTAGTCTTAAAATATTCACGTTGCGTTCTTCTACTCCAAGTCCAATGTTATTTTCCAAACTAGCACGTTGAGCCTTTGAGTCAAGAGAACAGAACATGCGTGTGATTTAGAGTCCCCCCACCCCCACCCTATAATTCCTGCAGTCGTGCTGTAGTTCAACTATCAGTCCTTTGCACCTTAATTGGAAAGAGGCAGTTTATAAATGCACTTTGTTACTGAGGTGGGCACTTCTGTCAACAAAACGGGTACTTTAAAACAAACCAGTTGCAAATGAGATCATTCCTTTCGTCTGTTCATTGTGGTGAAGTCCAGCTTCTTCACTGGTTTTGTTCAGGTTTTGACGACAAGCTGCCAAAAAAAAAGAGGAACATACGAGTTCAGATCTCTGAAAGAGATGCCGAGTGGATTCGGATATAATCACCTTGGGTTTTGTGGCCCAAGACTAAATTAATCCATGTAACTGATTGCACTTGAAGTTAGTTGTTAAAAGAAATTTTGCGAGTTGTCTTTATGTCTTAATGTAAAGGAAGGGCGTAGAAGGAGGAGGCAGACTAAGAAGGAAGGGCACTGTGTGTGTGCGCGTGTGTGTGAATGTATGCGTTGCATATTTTTTTGTGCATGTGCACAAGCATGTTGCGCTGGCTGGCAGGCTGGAGGGTCTCAGGACAAGCTTGGATAAACAAACTTCGTGTCTACCCCATCTGTTCACCAGCTACTCTCATAACTACACGTGTTCTCTGAGGAACCACGGTGATAATAGGTCCACGGTACCACAGAAGCAAAAATACCATATTGTAAAACAACTCATTGGACAGTTGCTTGTTTACTTCACGGCTCTCTTGGTGCAGATTTGCATATTTCTTCGTGTACCCTTGTTGGTCATTGTCAGGGGCTGGCTAGGTCTTGAGAGTTTGTAGTTTCTATTTTTGCTTCTCTGTTATGATGAAGATGGGGTTTGTTAATGCCCAGTTTGGCTCCCACAGCAGACGTTAGCTATGTATGTCTACCTGGTTTGTTCTCTTTATGTAGTGGTACTTGGTACGGACTGCCTAAACATTTTGTCTCGATGTGGAGGAAGCGAGCCATCTTAATGTTCCTTTGGACCTTAATATTTCCCAAAAGTCTTATGTTGTTTGTTGATTAACCAAAGCTTTTTGCCCTCGATCTTAGTCTTCTGTCGACTAGCGATACTGAAAGTATGTCTTTAATTTATCCAGACTGGGCCTCCCTCACTACGCCACACCCAGATGCCCTTCTCTTGAATACATATGCAGAAAAGTGTGTGGAATCATACAGATATTTACTTGAGTACTCCTGCTCCTTGTATATTTGTGGACAATAGAATCAGAGGTTTAAGGATGTATTATTTGTTCTGTCTGTCTACACTTCTTAAAATAACGTGTTGTGCTACAGCTATTTTTTTCCTAACAATTTTACATGGCTGTGCGTGCGTGTGTGTGCCTGTATGTATGTATGTATGTATGCGTGCGTGTGTGCGGGTTGGGGTCTTGGTTTTGAGTTGCTGTGCCAGGAGGGTGGGGTGCATGGGTGCTTGGGTGGGGTTATGGATATAAAGCCTGATAGCACTGGAAATGGTGCTTTAGCTGAGAGAGCAAAAGTTTGCACTAATGTTAAATGTCCTTGTCCTGCTTATGGGAGAAGGGCAGGAGACCTCAGAAAGGCCTGCGAGTTTCCATGAGCACAGAGCAGTGTGGTTAATACTCAATGGTCTCATAAAGAGTCCATCCAACCCCTCCGTAGAAATATAATCATGTAAAGTATATTAACAAATATACAGACGTCCAACAACAACAAATACCAAAGGAGAAAAGATGGCTTGGATTCAAGTCACTGGACACTTTAAGCTACCAATCCCATGTTGGATTAATAGAGGTTTATTGTTAAGTCTGAAGGCTCTTGAAAAGAGATTCTCGATGAAAACTTCAGATGGAAAGTGGTGCGATAACAGCAAATGATATTTGCTTATTATGTTAAGAAATATTCCAAATATATAACGTTTAGGCATTTACAAAGTAGCAAAGACTCTGAAAACATTCAAAACATTCACGTTTGTCCTGATCTGATGGCTGAGCTGAACTGTGTGCAGGTGCCAGAAATACTGAACCCCAAATCTTTTGATATGTCAGAGATGGGATTGTTAAATTTTTGTCTGATGTTAAATCAACTGAATAATGAAATGATATAATAATGAAAAGTGATGTTACTGAGTGTGTTGACATGCACAATAGTATCCCGGTTATGATCAGGTTTTTGGAGTATCCAGGGTTATGCTCTGTAACGTAAACAGCTTTTTCCGGTTTCTGAAACCTGGATACACGAGGAAACAGAATTCAGGATCACGTAAACACCTTATTAAGGTTTCTGAAACATCTCATAACGACCGAGATGGTGAAAAATCAAGACACACCCGAAGGAAGATGATCAGAAACCTGGATACTGTTCTGATCATGTATACAGGGATATGAATAACCAGGTTTTTATGCTCCATGTAACGCCATATCCAGATTTTTTAACGAAAACCAGGATACTAATGCACATGTTAACGCACACACTGCTATGTTGATCACTGCTGAATTGGATGAGTTTACTTTTTGAAAAGGTTGAATTGAAATGTTCTCTAGTTGAAGCAGACTGGGACTGACTTTGTGGCCTTGTCTGGGTGGAACTAAAGCTTTTATATGTTTCCAGACAGTTGTATTGTGCGGTGTGAGGCTGAGGCGCACTCCAACCAGGTGGAAGGGCCACAGTGTGCCTTAAGTAGATGGGGACTGAAAAATCTCCCAGCTTCCCTCAATTTCTTTTACCGTATTTTTAAAACTAACCGTTGAAGCTGATTGGCTTGGTACTGAAATTGAAAATTTAGCTGTTGAAGCTTGATTTGAGTGAATTTTTAATAACGTCTCTGTAATCAGCCTCTTGGAATCCACAACTGGTGTGCCCCAAGCCTCAGCCCCAGACCAAGGCTCCTCCAACACAGGCTACACTGAGACAGTCTCAGAACACTTGCAAGCGTTTTCCCAAATTGACCTTGATCGGTTTTTGTATGCTGTTATCAAAGATTTTTGATGAATCTATCTGAGAAGGCCATAAAACAAAGACAACCAACAGCTATGATAACTATAACTGTAAGTAATCAAACGAAGCAGGACAGGCTGACTGTTAATATGGAGATTCGGGTGATTTAGAAGGGGGACTATTTGCTTTGCTTCGTCATTTTTCCTGCACACCTGATTTTTTTTGTGTGTTTTCCATCAGGCTCTTGATGCACAGCAAGCTGAGCGCAGCATATGCAGTACGGCACTATGCGCAGCGTGGCTCTGGCACTTACACAGACAGCCCTGGGTCCTTCAGAGAGGCAGGCTGCTGTCTGTTGGCTGCTCTCAGCCAAGTGGGGACAGTTTGCACTTGGAGTCTTTCTCAGTCTCTGGGGACACAAAGGTTGGCATACAGGGAGGAGGATTAAAAAAATGGGTGGTAGGGGAAGGCTGGATGTTGTTTTCAGGGATGAGGTTAGAAAGCCCAGGTGACGGACTTATTTGCTGAGCAATGGTTCAGTGCATGGCCATGTTATGAGAAGAATTGTAACACAAAGGAGGTCACCGCAGATTTCACATTTGAGAACTGCAACAAGGAGAGTGTTGCTGATCTCTTTTGTCTCTATGTAAAGTACTACTCAGGTGGAAAATACACTGCTATGCATTGGGTTTCAATGTCTGCTAAGTTTAAGGTATATCTAATAATCACCCTCCAAGTTACATCTCTGTCTTTGCCTTTCTTGTTCATACCAATATTTATCATGATAGTTCCCAGAGAGATAAAAGCAGGAACAGTTTCCCTCATTGTAAAGTGGCTGTGACCAGCCTGTTTCTCCATTTAATATTGATCCAGTGAATTGTTTGTCGGAGGGAAGGAAGCCACTGGAGATTCAGTCTTATGAGTCAGACTGTAACATTTTCTGAAAGGGGATGGGGTTGGAAAAGCGCAGGGGAGGGTATATCCTTCATACTTTCTTCTCCCATCGCTCTCCCTCTCTCTGGACTCAGAGTCTACATCTTTGCTGCCGACCGGCCTTTGATCAAAGATCACACACCCTCAGCAGGGGGAATCGACAGGAGAGAAAGGAGGGAGAGGGGGTTGGAGGAGGTGTGAAGGAAGAGTCCGTTTCAGTTTTCAGTCACCTAAACCAATTTTAGGATACATTCCATAACTTCATGCTGTGATTCCAACTTTGGAGTTTTTCGTCATATGTAAAGGGTGTGAGTTGGAGACGGCGGGAGGAAACAGTCGACACTTTGCAGTCGGCCGTTTCAGTCAGTCCGTTTCGCCTCACTATCCGTCTGCTGTGTGACAGACAGACATGTAGACCGACAGTTCAAAAGGCCCCCCAGCGTACCGCTATCCAACTGCCTTTTTTTCAGCTTCTGCGATTGTAACAAAAGCACTTTGCGAAAAGGCCATCCTGAATTTTGTGTGCTTTTATTTTATGGTTATCACTATTGTTATTGTTGTTCCTGTTGATGTTTTTTTGTTTTCTCAGTACAGATGATTATTTAAATGCAAAAAAATACAATATGATGAAAATGAAAAAAAAAAAATGAAAAAACTTGAATATTTGGTATCTGGACTGAAGGTGGATAGAGCTGCCGCCTCATCTGGACATTAAACAAACACATCTCTGTAATACTACCACCGTACCTGTTATATGCAGCTTATTGCATAGTCACACAAAGGTAGAGGGGAGGGGGCAGATCTCCCTCTACCTGCTCTCTGCTTACTGTCTCAGATCTTGTTGGGAGAAAGGTCATTTGATCTCATTTTTGGGAGACTCCTTTTCTTGAAAAAGAAACCTGTATAACAGTTGCAAAAGCTTTCTGAGAAGGCTAGCTGTGCTGAATGTTAAACATGCAGTGATGTATCCACTGCAGAATCTCTTTGTCTGCAATAACGCCCTGTCTGCGTAGTTAAAAGCTGGGTCTGGTATCCATATAAATCGCGATAAATGATTATGAAAGACAGATGAAACGGCCAAATGACCATCATGCACTTTTGCAAATCAAAACAGAGAATTTTTACTGGCCTTAACATCGATGTCACATCAAGATTATTGCAGTAGAGTGAAAAGAATAATATTGATCATGAAAAAACATTCAATAAATCCATAGTTCAGTAAATGGTTTAACTTGGCAGAGAAGGAACTAGGCTACTATTTATAATAGATTGATTTGTAACTGTGATTATTATGATAATCCTCTACAAAGTTTTTTTTTTTTTTTTTCTGATGTACATTTAAAATGGCAGAATCGTCCCAATTTTCAAACCTGGACATTTAATTGTAAATGCACACGGAGTGACATCAGGCAGAGAACTGCTGTGTTGTGTGTGTGTGTGTGTGTGTGTGTGTGTGTTAAAACTTTCATCCTAGTTGCACATCTGACCACACCTTGCTCTGTTCATCACAAAGGCAGAAGTACCTGCTGTGACATCACTAATTGATCGGAGTGTGGCCCGAGAGCGCAGCTCCATCGAACGTTTTAAACCCACAGAGTGCAGCAGCTGTTTTACTTCTTCTACCTGATTCCAGTGTGGATTTACTTTTTAAAGAACACCTTTCTCTTACAAAGTTATATTTTTTTTCTTAGCATAGCAGTCTGTCAGTCCATATCTGTTAGAAGCTGCAGGGGGGGAGGGGGATAGGTGATTTTTTTGGAGAATTTGCACTTTTTGGCGATGAAAAGAAATTGTATTGTATATGAGACCACTAAATCCACAAAGTCTAAACCATATAATTCCATTTTGTGTCATTTTTTTTTTTTTTTGTTCTGTTCTTCTTTTTTTAATATATCCAAAAATGTCTGGCATCTGGTTGTCTGGTTTAAAGAATATAAAATCTTTCTATTAAAAACAATGGTTGCAAAATTTTGCGTGGATATTTTTTTTGTCTTATTCTAATTTATCAATTAGAAAACATTTGTTTGTATTAGTATTATATATTTAATAATCTGTAACCGTGTTAAGGTAATTAGGAACAGAAATAGTATTTCAGCTTACTTTATCATGTCAATTAACTTTTTAGTGGGTAAATTTAGTCAAAAATAAGAAACACTGTACACTTCACATTACAGTTAACGTGTCAAATTGTTTCAGATTGCTTTACGAAGGTGTGTAGTCCAATGTGCAGGGGTGGAAGTAACTAATTACAGCTACTCAAGTTACTGCAATGAAGCCATTTTGGGGGTAAATGTTGTTTTTCTAACTCATTTATTAGTCTGTAATTGTACTGAAACTTAGGTATGCATTACAACATGTACTGTAACATCTACTTAGTTACTTTTAAAATCATAATGGAGTACTGAATACAATTTGAGTTTAATATCCAGACCTTTCATCTACATTTTTTAGCATACAGGACCATCCGATCACAAATGGGCCGATGAAAAACCCCGACATACGGACAGAAAACTAAACCCTGCAGCAGGTGCAGGTTTGGAGAGGTGACTGTGACCACTGAGCAGAACGGAGGAGGAGTTGGTATAAATTTAGACTGAAGATCTGGAGAAACAGAAACCCCTTCGATTGAACGCCTGCTATTGATAATGCATTAAACATCAACGGTGCAGTATTTTTTAAATACCAGTCATTGTACTTGTAATTGAGTTATATTTCACTAATGTCACTGTACTCTGTTTGAGTCATCTTCCCTCCACAGCCAATATGTAAATAATAGCAGGACTTTTGTTTGGGATACATCATACTGACATAATGTTCATGTTCCTAATGCTTTCTTCATGTACTGTACAAAATGCAACCACCTCGGACAAGTCAGTACCCCATTTCAACCACAAGATGGCAGTAATATCACTGTTATTCTCATTTGAGGGTGCAGTGATCCTCACAGTGCAGCCACACATCACTGCTGTGTGACTCTCTCCCTCTCTGTTACATCCATTCTTTTGCTCACTCCCTCACCCTCTTCACTGACAGCATAGATGAAGTTAACATCTACATTTTCACGGATGCATAAATGTGGACACCACACAGCCATGCTTACACTGGAATTACAAAATAAACCGTCACTTTATATCGCGCATACACACTGTGAAATACATCAAGAGCGCTGTAGTTAAATCGTTTGGTTCCATAGGGCGTACACTCATATATGCTGAGGTCTTGTTTGAGGATATATCTGTCAAGGTTAGGCCACCTATTTTTTATTTTCTTTTTTTAAAATCTGATTCGTCCCAGAAGTCCAGCAGCAGATTGCAACCATGGGCTTGTTGTCACCACGTCTTCCTGTTTGTCTCGCTCTGTCTCCCTGAGGCGATCCTGTGGGGTGACAGAGGTCATAGAACAGCTCATTAACCCCACCCCAACAGCCCACACATTGCTGCAGTCCTCGGGCCTTGCACACACACACACACACACACACACACACACTTTATAATGCTCCACTAATAGCAGTTAAGTCGACTTAAGCCAACTCTGTAAGCAGTATGTTTTCAGGGATGCACTATGAGACATGTATGTTTCTTGCGTGTTGGATGTAAATGTGTTTCTGATAGATGATGGTACGGTCACATCTCTATAACAGATTGCAGTTTGTTTGTTTGTTGTTGTTTTTTTTTTAAAATCAAACCCCTTATCAGTGTTGATTATAATACAAACGCACTCTGGGTAATAAATAAGAGTAAGACATGTTTTATTCAGTCGTGTTGAACCTGTTGGCCAGATGTCTCGGGGCTTCAAGTCATTAATTGTTATGTTTGTAAGGTATCTAAAAACACAGTGGGATATGCTGTTATTTTCCATGTTCAGACATCATCGTTGCAGTCAAAACATATTGGATAAGAGGAACAGCAGCACTTCAGGGGCTAGGAGATGCCTGGGAGCTATTGTCTAGCGTCTCTAGTCATATTATTCCCTCAAATCAGGTGCGTGTGAGCGTGCACACGTGTGTGTATGCATGTGCCTACAACTGTTTCTGTTTACATGTTTGTCTATATATGCGGTGGCGCAAAGGTGTGGTTTTATAATCTAACGCGCACATGTGCATGCACACCACAGTCATTAAGTCTCACGGTGAATGAGCCTCTCATACTGCCCTCACAATGAACGCTCGGGGAGACGGGCTGTAATGTAAAGGAAAACACACACACACACACACACCCACACACACACACACTAGCCTCATTTTCACCAGTACACACCTTTCTCCAGGGATATAAAATGCCCCTGCCTCTGCACACTGTGGGACATGAGTTTCATCCAAACTAGCTGCCGTCCTCAATAAGACCCACGTGAGCAATCTCTGCAGTATAGATTTCCAGTTTCTCTTAGGGTATATTTTGTTCAGATCAGGTGCTTAAACTGCTCAATATGACAATAATTAGGCAGAGCTGAAGACATGTGTTCTTTCTTATGTTGATAAGGGACATTGACCTTTACCCTGTGCACCCCTGTAGTCCCCCCCCCCCAACACAACCCACCCGTCCCATATGCCCCCGGCCACCCCCCCTCCCCTCTTCTTGCTCTGTCCAGCCCCTATCAGGAAGGATAGAGAGGGGAATTGGACAGGCTTGGAGCCTTGCCTCTGGCCATCTCTCCTCCTCCCCGGAGAACAGAGGACTGAGGTGCCTTTAAACCACTGCGGCAAAAACCCTACCAAAACCCTGCAGTCATTAATATGCAAAAATGCAAATGAGTAGGTAATTAAGAGCTGGAGCTCTCTGGAGGCTCTTTGATTGCTAATGAATTCTAATCTGCAAAGAAAGGGGGGAGGGGAGGAGAAAAAGAGATGAAAGAAATAGAGAAAACAACAAAAAGAGAGAAGCCTCAACCCGAAAAATGTGTCATATCCATAAGTTTTCATATTGTATTTGTGTTTTTTTTTTACCTGGCAGCTGTAATGTAAATCACGAGCTTAGCTATTCGAAACAATCACTCGATCGTATGTATACAGGTCGGGAGTATTTAGGGGAATATAAATGTATAATAAGGAGCCTTCAAAACACATTTATATCAAATTAGGAGATTGGATTTGTTGTGGTTTTTCCTAGTGAAAATACGAAGTCGTGTATTCCGAAGCAGATTATATTAATGACAGGAGTATGAATGGGCAGAAATCTGTTTGCAATGGACACAGTGCCGTCATTGTGTGGATGTAGCTAATTAGAGGGGAACATGACAGGCGGGCAGACACTTCTGACCAAAGAAAATAGAAGGCCAGATATCTCAACAGTGTGTTCTTTGCTGCAATAGCAGCTGTGTGCTCGAGTAAAGGAGATGTCATTTCATCACTTTTGTGAGCCATAACACATCCCCACTTCCACTCTAACTCATTCACTATGTCACACAGACACACAGACACACACAGACACACAAGCGCACACACTGCTGTTATTGTTGTTGCAGTGCTCCCACGACACCAACAATCTCTGCTTCCCTCCCCCACACGGGCTCACATCTATCTCCCTTTCACTCCCTCTCTTCCCCCTCCTGTCCTGGGCAGCCCTGACATGCCTACTTCAATTGATTTAAAGTCAATTCAGCTCCTGATCTGATTGTTATCATGTGACTTTTCGCACACCTCCCCCTCGATATATGACTACTGTATTATTTTCAGATTGAGCTGGAGATTTTTTGGGCTCAGGTAGGAACACTCCTCTCTCTACTTTGCACTTTCCCTGTCTGCTCGCTCACTTTCCCATTCTTCAAATTCAACCTCAAATTCAAGCACCGCCGCAGTCTCCTATCTGCTCTTTTTGCTCAGCTGTACAGTCTGGTGCCGGGGCTCTCAATTGCCCGGCTTTGTAAACAGGAAGCTGGTGTTCTGTTCACTGTACCTGAAGCGTGGTTGGCAGAACAGGGGCACCCATACAACTGCACAATAATGGGAATCCAAGATGGCAGGGAGGGGTCCCATAAAATCTCTAGAACAGAGAACAGAGGAAGGCGGCATCCAGGAAAAAGTCATTGTACAGTGAGCGCAGACAGAAGTCAAAAGGATTGTTGATTTGGTTTTTCTTTTTTTGTCCTTGAGCAAATAGATTGTTGATTTGCTTTGTGCTTGTGTGTCTGTATTGGATCTAGAACTGTAGTGTTTGGGAGGATTAATGTCATGGACAATCCCTCAAACTCATTTTCTTTCTCACTGTGGAGCTCTGTGGGAATTACAGTTTCAGGATAAGGGAGAGAGACATTGTATTTTCTACTGGCCACGGTCGCATTTGTGATGAAGTGAAATCTGGGTTCATCGTGTCCCTTTGAGTTTGCCTGTTTTGAATACTCGCATTAAATAAGATAGGCTGACCTCACTTGTCCCAAAACAATTGGCCCTGCTCTGCTTATGTTTCTCATATATCTCTGAAAAGGGGGATAGCAGAACCTTCTGTTTGAACCACTCACTCCTCTCTCCCCACATTTTTACTGTTGTTTAACATGTTGGAAGTCAGCGCGAGTTTGGGTGTTTTCTGCCAGGCGAGCTGTAATAGGGGGGAAGAAGCTTGACGGGAGTCAGTTTATCATGAGCACAGAGAGCACAACAGATAGATTCCCCCCTGTCTCCTCCCCTTCAGCACAGATAGACTCTGAGCATGGGCACTCAGCCAACACTATCAATCTATCCGCTCCTACCCCCAGCCTCTAACTCTTATTGGAGGACAGCTTCCAAAGGGGTAAGGAAGCATGAATCATAGCCCGGCTATGAGAAGCTGTTATGCCTCCAAAAACACGTGTTGTGGCTCAAAATCACTCCGTCGCCTCGCCATTAAATGACAATCTGGGCAAGTGATTGTCACAATGCTGTAACAAAGTTGTAGCATTTAGGAGGAGGCTGCGGAGGCTGTTCAGGGAGAGGGATTGTTTGGTCTTGGCCTAGTTTTCTTGTCTGATCAGAAACCTGTGCACCTCTGCCCTTCCCCCACCCAAACCTAAGCCTCTACTATTACAGGCTGCGAGGGGCTCAGTATGGAACGAGGTGAGCAGCTTGCCTCACCATCGAGCTCGGCGTGCGTTATGTGCTGCCTATACTGTATGTTTACGGGCTTATCATTGTGTGTGTGATATGACCTGGCGATGTGGTTTGGCTCGCATGACCGGCTTCCCATGAGCGGGGCAGGATGGCAATGAGGGCCAAAAAGGTGTATAACGTGAGGGTGTTGAGGCAGGTAGCTATAGGATCTAAACTCCAGCTGTAACACAACGTTGTTTTCTGATTGGAGGTTAAAGCAGTGGGAATCAAAGGTGACACATGTGAGGCATCTGTACTGCGATGCGGGGCTGCCCTCTTTATTTGTTCTCCAGCATTATTGATTTAGAAAAAGAAAAAAAAAAACACCCAAAGAGGATTAAGTAGACATTATCACACGCTGTTGTTTCTCGCGTGAATTTATGTAATTCAAACTATGTGCTCCTAGATGGATATGGCATTAATATGCACAGATATATGACCGATTAGCACCAATGTGCCAAACATATGCTAATTTTCCATGTGCATCTGTTGTTAATTACAGATATGAAGCCGGGGATGGCTCGGAGGAATCAACGAGGGCATGTGTGACAGCATCCTGCCTTTAACTGTCCATTGTACTGTGAATGTGTTTTGAGATCACAGATGACGTGTTTGTGTTTTTGTCCCTCCTGTATAATGACGCCGTGAGCTTTTCCACTCGGTACATTACCCATCGTAACCGCGGATAATGAAACACAACTTTAGCATAAAATTGAGCTTTTAGAGGTCAGTTTGTGTTGCTGTATGTTCGTGTTAATCGGCCGACAAAACAAAATATAGTGGACGGCGGCGTTGTAATGTTCACATAATCCAGGCTGCACTAATTATTTTGTAACAGCTGCATGTAAAATTGCATCGCTCAATATCAGGAATAACATATTAAAGCAGCTATTGCCCTTGGCTCCAATGAGAAAGTGGTGCCACCCTAATTCAGTTGTAATATATATATATATATATATATATATATATATATATATATATATATATACTTCTTCTGTCTTTGGCTGCCTGTTACACAATCCATTTCTGTTCAACCTCGTGTCACCGTTAGATGCACTCTGTGTTCATTAAAGTGAAGATCCTTATATATGTTTTTTTTTATTCTTTTTCTACAACCCCCTCCCTCTCTTCAGCCTGGCTGCCCTTGTACATGCTCTCCATGTCAGACCCAGCTGTTACTACAAACTACTTGGAGGGCTTACAAGCCTCATTGCTAATACTGACAACAGCACTATTCTTACTCAAGGCCTAACGTCTACTGGAAAAAAGCGAGAATATGAGAGATTTTTCTCAGCCTCCACTAGAAATTCATTTCCCCAAACAGATGTTTCCATCTGTTCAAATCTAATCTTTTGATTAATACATTCCTCAATGAAAGGATTCCAAATAGGTGTTAGATAAATAACTCAAGATGCCCTTTCTTTGATAGTTGTGATTATTTTCTGATGCCAGGGCTGTCTCGCCTTCGTTTTTTTTTTGTGTGAATGTGTGCGAGTACCTGCGCGTGTACTCTGGTGTGTGTGTGACCAAATGTGAATGTGTGCATGGTATGTTTGTGAAGGTATTTATGGCCCATATGTGCGTTTGTTCCGAGCAGTAACCCCATTACATTCCTAAGACGGTCCATGAGACTAATTAATGTTCTGTGCCGAGGCTTTTCTTTTACCCACGGGACACCCAATGGATTATTTACCTATATGTCCTATTGACAGCAAATCCCCTTTCCCGTTGCTAACCTCTGTGCAAACAGACAGTTTGAGGCATTAGGATGCATAATAACACCAGACAGCTTTGTAGAATTTGCATTTGTCATATCTTCATTTAGCTAACACCCAAAACATTGGCATCCTGGCCACAGAGTGACTTAAAACTTGAGTCACTGAGGCTTTGTAGTAATCGATCGTGATGTTTTTACAAAATCTTTCTTTGTCCAAAGGTTTTTGTTGTCCCCTGTCTTTCTGAAATATTATATATGGGTATGATGGCCACTTTATTAGGTAGCCTACACCTCTATGATGGAAGGAAATCCAACAACTTTATTACAGTTTTTGTTGACACTGTCAAAAAAGATAATCACTCCACTTTATGTTTATGATTGAGGTTTCAGTGGCTCCGATGTGTTTAAATGGGAATGGACAAAATATTAGAAACACCTCTTAATATAAAGCATTTCAACACCACTGCAGGCTACAACCTCAATAATAAACATCTAGTTCAATGAATACCTCTCTGACGCTGTCGATCAAACCTGAACATAATTATCTTTACAAAGGGTGTTGTAGTATTAGATTGCATTTCGTTGTACAGGTGTACCAAATGAAGAGGCCAAGTGAGCCTAAGTCCATATAACATTGTAGTTTTGGAGGTTGTGGACCGGAAACAAAGGGAGGGTTCCTTAACTTCCCTCTTCTTTAACAAGGTTTGCCCTCAGGTGGAAAACAACAGCTGTTGAACACCTACATACACTTTTCAAAAGAGAGGTTATTGTGCGTTTTGTTTCGTGTCAGGGATGTTGTGTGCATATTGAATAAAGGCAGGAAACACATTAGCTTCATAGCCTATCGGGGTCATCTAATCTTATTCCACTGTAAGCAGTTTGTCTTCATCATCATAGGGACTGAACTGCAGTTCATTTCAAATATCTATTGGTGGTTTTTATCTTGTATAATCAGCATTTTAACGTTACAGACACATTTGCGTTGATCATCCGGTGTGCCCTCCCTGTCTGAACTGTTTTCTCTGAACTATTTCCCCCCCTCCTCCCCTTCTCTGTGATCCTATACTCTCTGCTCTCCCTCCTCTCCACTCTGCTCTGGAGCAGGCAGTTACTAGGGCTGTGTTAGTCTTATGTTTGTCAGCCCATTCATAAAAATACTGGCCACATAAAAATTGGAGCAATAGCAATTCGCCAATTAATCTTAGTGGACTGACAGAAAATTGATCAGCAACTATATTGATTATCTATTTTTTTTTAAATTCAGTTTTCAAGCAAAAAAACAACAACATACATTTGATGGTTGAAGATTCTAGAGATGATTTTCTTTGTCAAATGTGATAGTAAACTGAGTATTTTTGGTGTAGACTGATATTTGGATAAAACAAACATTCTTTGCTGCTATTTTCTGATGTTTAGTTGAAAACACAATAAACGATGCATAAACGATGAATCATTAAATTAAAGAAACAAGCAGCAGAGTAATCAAAAATTTGAAGTAAACATCAGAAATGATATGTTACAATAAATGATAATAATAGAATGATGGTTGGATATAATGTTCATGAGTACAGCGGATGATCATTTTCAAGGAAATTCACCTGGACAAAATATTATTTTGGAACCAGAAAATGTATGCTAATATGTAGCCTAGCCTAGCTGTAAGTGCCAATTTAAATAAATAAATAAATAAAATAGTTTCTCTTCATAACAACCCTTACATGAGGAGATCAATATAAAAAAACAAAAACAAAAAAACATTCAGCTTATGTCATACAGCTGTATTGAAATAGAAAATAGAATAGTAGTTAGTACCAGCAATTAAGCTAGTCCATGTATCATCATGTCATGCTAAGACAAAACTGAAATTATAATTTAGTTTACAGATGCTGTTATTATTGTAATGGAAACAAGAATAATTTTAATCAGTGTGTTGGCTATATTTTTTTTGTTGGGGGAAAAAAAGGGAAAAGAGGACCCACCAACCAAAGTAATAAAATGATGTCAGCGGGCATGTTGGAGCCCCCCTCAGCCAGCCTCCCTGAGCACACAGGGAAAGTGAGCGTCAAGAAGAAGGCGGGCAAAAGTTGGATTTCCGGCCGTTCACTGGCTGCAGCTGCTGCCAGTCAAGCGTACACGCTTTACCATTGGCTGAGCTCTTTCGCATTTATCGTGCCATCTCGTCAAGCTGCTGCTGTGTAATCGCAGGTAACTTTCTTACGATAGCCTTCCGCTGGACGACCTAGTGCACGCAGCGCTCCCTCATTTTGAGGATTGCAGATACAGCAAACAAAACCGAGCTACGCGGTTAGACATTTACGGCGTTTTGGCCACCGGAAGACGTTAAAGCAGTATTTTGTTCGCCGTAAAAATACCCCGTCTCTCAAAGGCGTTTGAAATCGGACACCGCTGGCATTGAGGCCCTCACTTTTGTGCGGAGGGATACGGTGTTGCGTCTGACAATGTGGACGGAGGTGGTGAAGATGTCTACGAGAAGAATGAAATCATCTCAGTTGTAACAACAAAAAAGGAAGACGCGAGATTAGTTACTATAATAGATTTGTTTGCACACAGACTTGTTACATTGAAGCAAACACGTGGGCGCTGTGTGAAAAACAGGCTTACCGGGACAAAAGGAAGACATCTACGGTGCTCCAATGCGTTTCATGCACTGAGGTCGAAATTCTCTTGAAGTTTTATGTTTTTCCCCTTGCGAGTCTCCGCTTTTCTTTTTACTGTTGGATATCAGACACTTGCAGAGGAGAGGTAAAAACACCTTCTTTCACTTCATGTTTCGGGGGAAGTTGCATGAATTCGATGGGTTTCACTGACACCTATTTTGACGCCTGCAATTTTCGAAAAGTTTTCGGGAATGTGTGGTTAAAGCGGGGGATGTAAGTTTTTGTCTGGTTTGAGGTGGCGAGCCAAGTGTGTGATGGTCTCCGCATCGACCACGGAGAGGAGGAAATTACTCCTTTGTTCTGAAAAAAGACTCGACTAACGTTAAAATGTTAGTCCTGCCCGAACAAGCCTCATTTTGTTTTTTTTTTCACCGTATGTCGCCGCCGCTAGCACTAAGCTAGTATGTGCAAATCTTGAAATCTTTTACGTTGTGTATTGTTGGTGAGCATTTTAGCTAACTTTGTTTTGTGGGCCTACATGTATTTTCTCTCTCCACACATGCCAGAAACAAACTTTCCATAAAAACCCCCTTTGGTAGCCCTTTAAACATTCCTTTATGGAAGTGTCTGGCCACCAGCTAGACTTTTATTTTATTGCACATTTGGCAGGAAATTCCTCATGCTCCCACCCCCACCGTCTCCGCCACTGAACTCCCCTCATAATGCACGACTTGAACCCTAATATGTGCCCCGTTATTTGTTGCATGAAGTTTTGGGGCATTGCTCTTATTCTCCAGGTTTGCGGCCGCTGCACTTGTTTTACACATCGTTTGTTTCCACTGGGAAGACCCAAGTGGAGATTATGGTTTTTTGTTAGTCTGGAGGGACGGTGATGTCAACATAGTTGGGAAAAAAATAAATGGTGAATGGGTTAGTTGTCAGCAGTAGCTTGGCCCTGGATGTGGCCTAGCGGAGATGATCAAATAATGTACAGCCCTACATCCTGTGGGTGCCCTTGATTGTTTACTGTCATTGTTATAAACTCTCTGACCCAAAGTGGTTATTATTTTTAATAACCTGTTTCTGGCACAAGACGTTCACATCCGTTTTTCTTTCGGTCAGCGTTTGAATCAACAGTTGAATTTGCTTTTTTTCTCTCTCTCTCTGTTCAGTAAGGCGGCCCTTGTTTATTCCCGTAGTAATAGCATGGACATAAACACACGTTATAGTTGCTAAGTTTTGCTTTTATTTTAGGCATTAATAATAGCAAATAAACATGTGTAGCCCGTGCGGGTGCAGTTGTGCTTTCGATTAACATATTTTTTTAAACGTCAACAACAGTTATCCTCAAGTAATTACATTCTTATTGGAAACACAGGTAGATACTCTAATTTGTCCCCTTTATTGGTTAAAACAACAATACATTTAAGTCCTGTTTGCTGTTTTCAATTTATATTTAACTGTAGGTTTTTTTTTTTCCTTTTTCTATTTCTTTTTTGTTGCTGTAAAGCATCTGTGTAGCTCTGGGGGCTCTTTTGTGGAGAATGACCTGCCTTCTCTGCCTTGTGTGGGGTGACAAAGACCCCTAATCTGCCTGCTACAAATATTGATCCAGCAGTAGCTGAAGATGCCATTTTGTTACATTAAGCCCCGCTCCATGTGCTTTGCTCCATTTATATCAGGGGTTTGATAGTGTTTGTGCATGTTAAGTTAATTTAAGTTGACCCATTTTGTCCTTGATTGGCCATTTTATCCAAAAGTTTGGAAAAACAGTGGCAGCCATGTTCCTAGCGTATTTACTCTTGGGGCTATGTGTTGTGTGCATTCACTTCCTTTCCTTGTCTCAAGGTTACTTTAGTTATGCTCGCCTGAGTTCACTAGACTTGGACTGTACCGTTTGTCTCCCCTGAAGTGACATGTGTTGTTTTCATACTTGGAGAAATGTTGTTGTTTTTTTAACATGAATACATCTGTTTATTTTGCTTTCAAGCGGTTCCTCATTTCTATTTTTATTTTCTGACTTAAACTCATACAATCAGTTTATAATTTTCAACTTGCATTTCCTCAAATACATCCATCTCTTTAGTTTGTTTTATGCAATTGCATCAATGTATACTAGGGCTGTATTACAAAAGAGGCTGTAAAAGCACACCACCTGTTGGTGTCCAAGTGCCTCTATTCCTCCACTCGCTCCCCTTACCCACTAGTTCTCTGTGAGGCTTGCAGAACCTCCGCTCAGCATCAGAGAGCGGCCTCGGGCTTGCGTTGGAATGCAAAACGCAGGGTAAATCCAGTATTCACGCTCACTGTGTCATTTGACAAGGTTCTTTCTGAGTTGACATATGGTAATTTGGTAATGACGTGTTTGCATACAGTCATTAGCTCTGCCTTTCACCCCTATTTCCTTGGGCTAACAATAGTCCCAATTATGTCTGTAATTGTAAATGTATTACATTCTCTTTTATGTAGCAATGATCGACATATGGTTGTGTTATTTGCTAGGGTTGATTAAAATGAAAGACAGTTTTTTAAGTCATTACTTGGAAGTAATTTGACTAAAGGCAAAGTATTCATTATTTCATGACAGTATCTCTTTTAGTTGTTGGATGGGAAGGCAGTTTCTGGCTGAAATTAGCATTTTTAAGTAGACCCGGCTAAAGCGTTTAGTGTTAAGTAGCCTAATGTTGTCTGTTTCCCCTCATCAGTCCGCGTTTCATCGAGGTAGTAATTTGAGCTGTATGTTATGGCCAGCTGAGAATCCATATCCACCATCGATGATTTTCGTAGTGCAACTTCTCATGCACACAAGATTTTAATAATAAATTGAAAACTACAAACACAAATTTAATGTGTTAGCAAGAAGAAAGTTGTGGGTTTTTTTTTTCCTTTAAGAAAAAATGCTGACATAGTCTTGAATTTGGTATCTTACGGGACACTAACGACTTGCCAATACGAATCATCATCAGGGATTTGATATAGCCAAGGTAGAGTAGTTCGAAGCATTGATTATTTTCCATCATCCTCTTTTGTTTTTTAAGAGTTACATGTAACTTCTCTTTGTGCTTGCTAGTGCCATTAAAATCCTGTATCTGCAAATTTCTCTCGTAGGGTTTATTAGAGACTGAAGGGTATGAACGAACAGCAGCAAAGAATGGCTGCAGTGGGAACTGACAAGGAACTCAGCGACCTCCTGGATTTCAGCGCGGTAAGAGAGTGGGAGAGCAGACTGGGTGGTTCTGGGTTGCATTGGGAGGAAGAGCTAAAGCCAGTGCGATACAGGTGTGGTTAAATTAGCAGAGGAGAGATGGAGGTCTGAAGGAGAGAAGTGGGAGGGAAAAGGGGCGAGGAAAGAAATTTAGTGGGAAAATTTAGATAATTTTTTAATATAGGTCTTGTCAGCTGAAGTTATTTCCATCCGTCATTCTTGGCATGCTGAGGTAGTGCTGATTACATCAAAGTAAAATACCTCAGGGTGACTGGTGAAAATGAATTCAAGTTTTAAATATAGGTTATTTAATTATGTAGGTGTTGCGGAGACGCAGCAACAAGGAAGTGGATCCTTGCTACAATGAACTGGCATCCACTATAAAATGTAAACGGCGAATCAGGAACGCCTGCAGGAAAGGTGAAATAACTTGTATCTCTGTTTGCCTTGTTAACACAATGTGAGGGGGAAATACATTGTTATATATGAACTGGGTTGAGGAGACAGCTTCTGCTTTTTTTGTCATATTTTTAGTCTTCTAAAAAGACACTTTCACTGAGATGCTTTCAAAGGTATCCTCCAGACATTATCTACAAAGTGGATAGAGCTTCTATTTACCTGTGTTCCATTTTGTTTGGGAAGCCTTTGTTGAGCTTTGCGCTAACATAAACATCTCATAGGCCCAATGGAGCTGTGTTAGTTTTTTCATCCTAAATAAATTGAATAGTTGAAGAGACTAAATTGCTGGCCCTGCATAATTATTATATATGGGACACAATGGGTAATTCCAAACTGTGACTACTAATGAAAATTTGTCAGCAGACTTAATGTCCCATAAGATTTTCTTTTGACAGAGCACAGTGGATCAAGACTGAAGTGTTAAGAGTTGTTGTTGCAAGTGTCGTTGACATTCTATGATGTGTAACACTGGGGAAAAATGGGACTAGCTTTATATTTGAGTCACTTCTTTTAAGCATAGAGCTGCAACTAACAACCTTTTTCATTGTTGATTAAACCGCAGATTATTTTCTCAATTAATCTAGCGTCGTTCGGTTTTTAAAAGGTCAATCACTGTTTCCCAAAGCCTAAGATGACATTGTCAAATGTCTGTTTTTGTCCACAACCTAAAGATATTCAGTTTACTGTCATAGACGGGTAAAACAGGAGAATATTCCGATTTAAGACGCTGTATCAGGCAAAATAGTCGATAATTTTGATAGTTGACAACTAATCGATTACTCATTGTAGTGCTATTGATGGGAATGAATGTTGTAGATCGAGCCCCGTCACAGTGACTTAAAAGTCAGTCAGCTGCTTCGTTAGTGTAGTCCTGCTCTCTGCCACGTCATCGGTATTTAAAGGAACTCTTACCCCATGAAAGAAAAACACTCATTGTTGTGAAGGGGGCTTGTGGGAGGTTCTCAGTAGACCGTTGGATTTTTGTTAGAAAAGCTCAGATTGATAAGCTGCCAGTTTGTATCAGCAGATGTTCCATCTAAATACGACATTGATAATTGGGTGGGAACCTGTCAAACAATGTACAAACAAATTTTCTCCCCTCTTTTTTTCCCCCTGGTCAGTCAAAGCAATGCGTGTTAGATTGGATGCCATATAAAGTGAAACTAAACATGTTTGAGATGTCTGTGACCCAGCGAAATGGAGACAGAGATCGTTTGTGAGAATGCATAGGTGACACTGTTAAAAACAAAGAGTGAGAGTGATCAATCATAATAGTGCCAGATTGTGTTATGGTGTCCTAGATACAAAAAGGTTGGGTTTCTATAGTGGTCATGTCCCTGAAAGATGCCACAGAGCAGATATTTAGACCACACCACAGCCTCATGGTAAAGCCCAGAGTGGCTCAATGACGAAACCAACGGCGTCAGTGTTTTGAGAAGATAAAATTCATACTGCGTGAAAAAAAATACAAAATATGTCTGAATATTGTCAGCATTTCTTTTTTGGAAAAAAACTAACCTCTTGTAATTTTTATTATAAAACCGAAAAGACTTATTTTTGAAATGTGGTATTTTGCAAATAAAGATCTGAAAATGTTTCTAACGTCTTCGAAGTTTTTATTTGCATTTTTACTGCTATGCTGCAAGTTGTTAAATCAACGGTGGAATCAGTTGATTTTAGGTAGTTTATCTCACTTTTGAGTGATTTCAAACTAAAAAGGCCTTTCAGGAAAAAACAACACACACAACGAGTGAATGACATGTGTATGTGATGTCATTTATTAGTGGAAGTAGGATGTGTGAAGTGTGCCGTCCTTTGTTTTTGTTAGTTACGGTATCTTTCCTCTTTTGTCTTGTAGATGTTCGCGCCTCCAGTAGCCAACGGGAAGAACAGGACAATGACACTCGCCAGCAGTCAGTTTGGTGGATCAGGTAAGCTATTAAGCGTGATATGGAAACCCACACTATATTTCTCCCTTGAATGTACTGCACATCTTTGCATATGTGTAATTATTTTTCATCTTTTTCTCGACGTAAACATACTAGTTTCACATGTAATTTTTGACTGACATTCATATGGCTGCATGCAAGTTTTGTCAAAGCACCAATAAACTAATGTTAAATCTAGGTGCATATGCAGTCATGATAAATTTGAAAATAGGGTACAAATAAACATGTCTTCACACCTCACCGTGGGTAGGGAACCTCAAAGGTCAGCTCAGCCGACGCACAAGAAAGTATTTTCCCCACATAACCCTGGTGGTATTGAGAACACAGACGGTTTCAGTTTCATTTGGCCAGGTTTTGAGGTCGCTTCCGCACCTTTACAAAATTGCATTTCAAAAACTCATAACAGCTTACAGTGGAAAATATTTTCTTCCAAGAAACTGGCTGTGCCTGTATTTGTTTTTTGTGTTCGTAGTAAATTGAGTTGTGTAGGTGATTTTATGAGAAATTCCCATTAAGTGACTTGCTACAGATTGCTCTGTGCCTGTTGATGAGGTTGCCCCTTGATTTTTTTATCTGTATGAAAAAATGATCCATTTAGACTACCACACTGGCTCTTTAACTGTCCTAAATGTAGCATTGACACTTCTTTGAGAAACAAAAATAGACTGTAGCTGAAATCCTTCCATTCTTTGTGGGAACTGTGAAGATTTATTAATGTGTTTTTCATGAATTTGTTTGAACATCTGTCGGATCATTTTTTCTTAGTCTTTAGTCTTGAACTGTTTTTTAAGGTGCAAAGTCTCTGTAGTTATCCTCCTCAAGCACCTGAAGCTTTTGAGTGGGCTTTTTCTCTCTTCCTGAATGTTATTAGTAAGTCGTGTTACTTTTCGTTACTCTGTCACCCTGCCAACCTGGCGTGTGAAATCGAGTCACACTCCCCAGTGTTCCCCAGAGTGAGAACTTGGCCACTGAGGAACAAAGGCAAAAAGAGGGGCTTATGGACTTGAAACGACTCCCCCACCCTGAAGTGTAAAACACTCCTCCCCCAACACGGCACAGGGCTCTTACCCCCACTGATCTGCAGGAAATGGCTCGAGTCCGAGACAATGTCCCTCACCCCCAGCTCGCAGCCTCTTAAACTGGCCCAGCATGCAGTGAGTGGCCAGAGTGGAAGAGGGAGCTTGTTGAATAGAGGGATCAGCCTGTGGAAGGCAGGATTCTGTTTGTTTCTATTACAGCAGGCAATTACTAAGCAGTGAGGAGTTAATTCCTTCCCCCCTCCTCATGTCCTAAAGTGTGGCTCTCGGTCATTGACACCCATTTTAATGTGATACTTCAAGCTGTCCCATTTAACTTTGGGTGATCTGCAGGTACCCTCTAATAGCACAAGGGAGTCAAAATGCTAACATCTGCGAATTCCTGCCAGAGGAGTTTCTCGTAGATCTGTTTCATGTTATAACTCACATGGTACAGAGAACACAGCTTGTCTATATGAGGGAAATATACAGATCTAAACATGTACAAGTTTGTTTGTGGAAGGAAACTGGAAGCTTAAGATCATGTGGACATTATTATTATTATTACTATTATTATTGTTGTTGTTATTGTTATTATTGTTATTATTCCTTTTTTAGTGTAATGGCTTCATTTTCAACACAACGGTCTTTTGAAACCCGCTCCGAAATTGCTTTTATTCCAAAATATGATATGGCTTTGTTCCAGGAAACCTATTTATTAAAGAAATTATGGCCTTTAAAGAGCAGTGTCCATTTATGACGTCACTTAGGCGGCTTGTATATTCAGCGAGCCAGCAGCGCGGGAACGGCAGCGAGCAGCCTAGTGGCCCACCAGACCACCTCTATTCATCAACACAAAAGTGCTCAGAGGGGTGCTAATTGCATTAGGCGTCCTTTTCCCTTCCTCAGTGGCCAGTGTGTGTGTGTGTGTGGGGTAGGGTAGGGTGTGTCGGGTAGAGTGGCGGGGAGAGGAAAGAGGAGAGGATTGGCAAGAAGTGTGGGATGTTTGAGAAGTAGGGGAGGCAGAGTGTGACGGTGTGGTGGGAGCTGGCCAAGCCCACAAGCCTTCAGGCAGGCGTCCCCTCTGTCACCTCTGCAGCTGCTGGCAACGTCTCTAACCCCCTTCACACACACACAAACACACAAATACACAGGGCGCGACAGGCTCGCTTCCCTTAGATCACAACAAACAACATTGTGAATTTACACATGTGGTCTCTCTTGGTGGCTAGCTTACTAGCACTGCGTTTGACTCTTGCTCTCTCAGTTGTATACCTGCACGCGCCTGCAGTATTGTGTCATGTATTTCACTGTGCAGTGCTGGGTTTTAGTTGGAAAATCTTAAGCCTTCAGAAAGAGGAAATCTCAAAGGAGAGTGGCTTCCTTCTTCAAATAAATTAGATGTTTTCAGAGCCTGCAGCCGTGAGAAGGCTTTGTGGCTCAGAAAATAAATATTTTTCTGGGTTCTGGTTGTCAGTGAGTCAGTATTTGTTTTGCCATGTGACTTTCACTGGAAGTACGTTCACACTAACTATGCCAAAATCTGGATGGATGTGTGATGTATGTCCAGAGAACCTGTTGTTTTCATGCCAACACAGGATGTCCTTTTACATTTCCTATGTGCATGTATAATTGGTAGATAATTCAGGGTATTTTCAATCAGGGCTGCAAAAATCATATAGTGATTGTTTTGACAGATATTTAGGATTCAGGATTAGTGTAAATGATGATAACTGAAAAGCTATAAAATTCATGATGGTGATTTGTTGGGGGCTGTACCAAACAAACATGTTTTCTTACATCTGAATTACTGTAGGCCAGAGCATAATCCATTATGCTGTTTTTGACTCATTTTATGTTTACCAAATAACTGCAATTGCTGCGATTTAATTGTGCAGCTCAATTTCAGTCCTAACCGTATTTTCCAATTCTGGCAGCATGTCGATTAATTCTTCAAACTCTTCATCACTTTGTGATCACGTTGTGCTTTTTGTAGCTTTAGTCCAATTGTCCGTTGTCTGAAGATGGCATAGATTTTTGTACTGGACATGTTAGTTAGTTAGTTAGTTAGTTAGTTAGTATGAACTACAGTGCTCAAGATCTGATACACTCTTGAAATAGTCTTGGTGTCCTGCAAGTGTGATCTACATACTGAGAGAGCAGTAATGCAAGTATCAGTACGTAATGTAGTCAATTAATTAAATGATATTGGGAAAGTTATATATATTGGTAGTGTCCAATTATAAAAATTCAATGGAGCCAATAATCTGAAACCAAATTACTTTCATTGGCTTAACAAACGCAGCATCTACACACCTTTAACATTTGTTTGTAATCCATCAATAGTTGGTTTAGGGAGCCAAACATGCAAATTTTAACACATAAAATCTTATTAGAGCTGTTACTATGCGCTCATGTTTGCATAAACTACAGGAAAATAACTTTTTTTTTTTATCTAAAATTATTAGGTATTTTTTATCAGTATTAGCCATCTGAAGCAGGTAATTATGGATTGTCATTATTTATATTTTGTAATCCAAGGAATGATGGGTTTCATTGTATTGCTAATGTGGTACCCATATTTATGTTATAACCAAAGGATTGTCGAACCATTGAAAGCTTTCTGCTTCAGTGATGTAAATGCAGAAATCTATAAACTACATAAGGAGGTGTGTTGGCACTGATATGCCATTCTCACATTGACTATTGGATGTCATGATAATCAATTGCAGCTATTTATATGGCATCTACAACAGCGGTGTGATGGCTTTATTGTTGTTATTATGTGTTGTAGAGCAGCACTACCAGGCGACCAGAGAAATAAAAAAAACTTCAAGACTGAACTAAGTGATGAAATGAGGATGAAATAAAGCCCACATCAGGGCAGATCTGTGTTAGTCCCTTAAATTTCATTGGGAATACGGACTGTTGAAGCAAATTTTTTAGGTCACAGGCGACGGGTTGGTTGAAAACAAAGCACTAAAAATATTTTTACTGGCCAAAATAATTGATGTAGGAGTACATTGTTGACCTACTTTGAATAGTACACATCTTCTTTTTACAATTAGTCTTTAAAATTTGCTTACTTGCTTGTACAAGAGCAACACAGAAACAAATCCACAATCCCAATATAATCATCTCAAATGTAGTGGCCAGTGTAGCATGTGACCCCAATTGATTAATGTTTTTTACTGGCATGTGAAGCTTGGAGGGTTGTTTTAATCATTTTGGTTGTCTCTCAATATTACACATGACAAGAGATTAACAACAATAGAAAGATCTCTGTTCTGGCATAGCTGGGCTCTCCTAGGCTGGCTGAGTGTCAGTGTCACCTCAGCAGCTCTCCACCTTGTTTTAATTGCCTCCGAGTTAATTACTCCAGTAAGTGTGAAACAATGTTGTCAGACTTCTCCTACACAGCCATGCTCTCACTCTATCCTCTACACCCCCGCTGGCCAAATGGAGGCTTTATAGGGGTATGGGTGGAGTATTGAAAATAGCTGTGTGAAGATTTTGATTTTTTTTCTCTTAACTCTACTTGTTGGCTCGCTTGGATGACTCTGTGCAGGTTGTTGTTGACAGTGATGATGTGTAATTTTGTGGGTTACCCGTTACAAATTTTAAGCGTGTTGTACATGGGAAAATACTTTGAGGTTTGCCAGCAATTTGGATGGAGATAGAGTGTCAATAAGTGGGGAGAAAAGGAAGGTGTTTGAGTTAAAAGACATCCATTCATTTCTTGACTGGAAGCAGACAAGCTCATTGTTGATGTCTCGTGTGTGTGAAGTGGATTTTTATCTCGCTAATTTGATATTACTTTTCATGGCACCAAGCTCTGGCTGAAGTGTCTTCATACAAAGTCTGTCGTCTTTATTTAGCGTGAGCCTGTCACCAGCATCCTGTGCCATTGGACATGGTTGACGGTGGTGCAGCGCTTTATTAGTGCCGTGGCCTTTCAGCTGGGCCGATGTGACAGCGAGCGAGTCCGATCTTTCGAGGTCCCCTATCCTCCCTGCTCGCCTGATTCTCCATGCCATTGGCATCAGCTCCATAGATCACGGCTGTCGCAGCGTGTGTAGGTGCTTGCACCGCTCTGTTAGTCTCATCACTCATTCTTGCTCGTCAGCCAGGCTGCTGATCTCGCCCAGACCCCTCTCACTCTGCCTTCCCTCTTGTTCCTCCCGCTCTCTCCCCCTTCCTCCTCTCTCTGTCTCTCTCTCTTTCGTCCCCTTGCTTTCTCCTTCCACTCGCTCACTCTCTCTTTTGCTTTCTCACACACATTTTTTTAATTAGGCAAAAATCAAAGACGAAATATGAATATTCATAAGGAAACCGCATTAATATGCACAATTATGCAAATCAGCATGCAATTAAGGCTTGTGTCTCCAGAGAGCCTGGATAGCATTAGTGCATAAGACAGGGAGAAGGGGATGATGGGGGTATTTTGGAGTTTTCTGCTCCACCAGTCTTTTGGCTGTGTTTTTCCTTTGTGCCACACATCGGTCCTTTCTTTACCTAAAACAGTGTGGTTCATGTTTTGGCTTTACGTGTTTTGTTTTCTGTTATTTGTCTGTATGTGTCAGATTGACTGAGAGCATATTTGAATGTGGCTTATAAGATGACATTTCATCCTCTTGAATTGCATTAGGGACATGAATGGTTAATTTTCTGCTATTCAGTGACCGTAATAAACACTAATGGGTACACTGAGCAGCTTTTCCTACTTATTTATTTTTTTCAGAAATTGTGTAACATAGCATTGCATGTTGAATGTGACAACGCTGTCTTTGATCAATAGTAATGCTATCTCCTTGCTTGTGCAAGCCTATTGTGGCCACTGAATGATGTTGAATGTTTAGAGGAGGACATGGTGACAGGTTCTCTTGATATGACTCCAACATCAGGGGGTTTCTACATATATGCCGTGACCCTGGCTAATAATTATATTCACTCATATTTGGGATTGCTTAAACATTAGCACGAGTCCAACCTGCTTTTTGCTTCTTTCAGATTAAAGTGCTGGTTTCCTACATGTAAATAACATGAATATGTCCTCTTGCAGCAATAGATGAGCGAAGCGGCTCTGGGTCTTGGGGCTCGGCAGAACAGAACAGCCCCTCTTTCAGCCAAGGACGGGTAAGATCTAAATACACACAAGCTCGCACTCTTAAGTCGCACACGATTTTAAGTTTGGAGATCTAAGCATTAACACCAGATGCCATGATATTGTCACACACTCACACATGTTCAGTTAATCACTCTGCCATAGACGAAGCACACACATTCCCTCTCCCCCCTACCACCACAACAGCTTAGTACTCTTCATGCCGTGTGCCATGTTTGATTTGAAGTGGTAGTTTTACTTTCTACCTAATAACCTTGGCTCAGGATCCTGCATTGGCAAGCTTTTAGTAGCCTCGAACCTCTGTGGAAGCCCACCGGTAATTGCAGCTTCACATCCGCTGTAACTGTCTTGGCACAACTCTGTGTAAATACAAGGAACAGGGGGTGAAATAGATGCAGCAGGCTTTGATTACCACAAGTTGATAATTAAGAAAGTCGGTTTGAATCCCCCGAGCTGATGCAGATTTGTTTGGCATGGATCCTGTTAGTTAGACAGAAAAGCAGAGGGAGGGTTACCACTAAGCGATATAGGTGTGCACACAAGCCAGGGACAGCTTTAAAGAGCGGTTATCATTTAGGTCTGTGGTTGTGTTAGATTGTTTGTCCAATTTGAAAGCCTGCATGTTTTTGTTTACATTTCTTTTTATTTTTCCTGTGTTCCTACAGGGCTATGCCGAAGGATCCCACTACAATGAGCATGAAGGCTTGTCCTCTCCATTCATCAGTTCAGGGGTCGCTGGTATGTTCTACTTTGGTTTCCTTCTTTTACCACTTAAAGTTTATAGAGTTGTAGGTTTTCCAACAACACAAAACCACCAAATGGGAAAACCTGACGACACAATCGCTGAACAACACCAGGCAACAGAAAGATAATGATAAACATTTTAAGTTGAATAATTTCAAACAAAAACATTAGACAGTAACAGAGTACATAATAAACTTGTATATTGACATGAAGTGTTAAGGAAACTTGTGAGATGTCAACTGTACTACTGTCCATTCTTAGTCTGAAACAAATGAATGTTTAACTAGTGTTCAGTCTGTAACCTAAACATTATCACTACACAATTATCACCGCCAAACAAATGCACAATAACTCTATTATTGTGATATGTATGGAGGATTAAAAGTCAAATTGATATTTTTTAACTCTGTTTACTTTGTGTTCGTCTCTTCTCTGGCTAATGCCAGTGTAGGGCGGTGGAGAGACTCTGTAATTATAATTGTGAACAAAACGAACAATTATACTGAATGAACAGTGAGAAGACGAGACGTACTGAAAAAGATCCACAGGCCTAAAATCTGTGCTGATATCTTCATGTGTATTTTTGACACAGTATCCATATTTCATATTTTTGCTTGATGGTTATGTCGATATTTATATATCAACACCACTAATAGTGTCCACGTAATGTTTCCAATCTCAGGGTAATTTTTTAAAGTGACTCTCTTATAGTAGAAATGATTACATTCTTAATTAGTGTATACATTTACTTCTTGGTGCCAGAGAGACTGTTATCTTGTCACACTCCATTTTTAAAATAATAGTGTTGATAATTCAGCTGTTGTGCATACGTTATTGCCAATTGTTTTCTGGGTGGCGAAAAGTGTATGTGCCTACATGCATGTATGTGCGTGTGCGCCTGTGTTCATTCGTTGAGTGTTGGGGATGTTAGGGCACTGAAGCAGAAACCTTCCCCAGGGTTTTGTCTGGCAGGCGGCTTTATGCAGCTGAGCGCACTGAAAAAGGGGAGGGCATCTCTGGACTTTTTGTACTTTAGAAAAACCTACTTTTCATTTGTTTTCGCACATACACCATTGCCTCTTAATGTGTATGCACACCTAATGGTTTCACTCACATTTACAATGAAACAATCTTCAATCTTACAGGTAAAAATGAGAGGCCACCATACCCTCCCTTTGGAAGCCAGGTAAGTTTCTACTTATTCCTTGCATCATCCCACGTCTTTATGAGTATGAGAGCTAAATTTGTGTAATGTGTCAGTATTAAGGAAGCCCTGTTCTCTCACTTCTCTTTTCATGTTAAATACTTTGAATTAACTGTCTTCATTTCCTAGAAGAGAAACCGCTGTGCTCTCCCACGCCCCGCTAAGTATTATTAGTAAAACCTTGTTTCGCTATCTTCTCTTTTCATAGCCCGGCTTTCTTCCTAGCGACATAGCGATGCCCAGCCCAGATGCCATGTCCCCCTCTGGCATAAAATCTGGCTCCCAGTTTTACCCGTCATACCCCAACAATCCGAGGAGAAGGCCGCCTGATGGAGGCATAGGTAGGCCTCTTTCCTTTCTATCCGTCTTTCTTGCTTTCTTGCTTTGATTTCATTCATGCTATTTTTAATACTTGATCTGACTAAGATGCTACTAATGATTATTTTCAAATAATATGCAGATTATTTTCTTGATTAATGGTTTGATCTCTCAAACATCAGATTATAGTTATGATTTCCCAGATGCCAGTGTGGTCATATTGGTTTAATTGCTTGTTTACTTAGACCAACAGCCCAAAATCCAAAGATAGTTACTAGAATAGTTACCAAGTAACCGAGTATCCAAAGATTTTAAATGCTGGAAGCACTAAGTCGTGGCCTAATAATTGGCTTGGAGGTCCACTTTGTTAAATACTTGATTGTTCAGACTCATTCCCAACATCTCACATTCTGATGTTTTGGGCGTCAGTATTTGATGAGTTGAGAATGAGACAAAACAATCAACTATCTTTAGAAATGATGAATCTATTGCTGATTATTATTTTTTACCAATAGTATATGATAGTGTAGCAATAATCCTTCCAATTCATTCTACTGTTGTAACGCCGAAATGTATGAACTTGTAGAGCATAGATATGAAATTGACCCAAATAGACGAAAAAGGCTTTTTCTTAAGATTTTTGTGCAATTGTTTAAGTATTTTTTCCCCCTTTTTGTTTGTTTTGTCTTTGGTCTGCATCCGACAGATCTTTTCAATCTCTACAGATGAATGCACATCAACATTCATTCACACTGACAGACATGCTCGTACTTACACATGTCTGCACTGTTTTTTGATCTGTGGTTGGAATTGGAGTACACGAAATGACTTCCCCTGATCTGACATAACATTGGAAAATGTGTCTTTGCTAAGTCTTTATTTGTGTTTTTTTTGTCTCTCGCCTTCTCTCTGTGTCTCGGCCTGCCTGTATGCAGACACCCAGCCAAAGAAGATTCGGAAACCCCCTGGCCTGCCGTCCTCGGTGAGAGCTTATTTCTGCTCGCCTTCACAGCTCACAGCCAGTCCTTTTTCTCTCTTACTCTCTCTCTCTCTCTATACACACACACACACACACACACACACACACACACACACACACACACACAGACACACAGACACACACACACACACACACACACACAGATACACACACACACAGATACACTTGCACACTGCTTTCCCCACTCTGCTTGAGCAGTTCTGTGACAGACAGGGGTAAAGACCCTCTGCTCTGTCAGACTCTCAGTGAGCTGACAGTCAGGCAACTCAGGCCCCAATAAACATCATCACTGTGGTTGTCTCTACACTACACTCAAGTGGTTTCAAGTGGTGTTCTGGGTCTGGTTGTCATGTAGACGAGTAAATTTATAGGATTTTGAGGTGCCTTGTCAAGTCGAGCAACTTACCTTCTTCGGTGGTGTGATTCTGAATTACATGTTTCGTTAGAACAGAGTTCCTGCATTTGGGCAATGAAGATCGATATGTTTGTGGCAGCTCAATGCATGAGGAGTTCAAGTAGGTTGGTTTTTTAATGTTGCTAATGAGCTTCTTGGAATTATAGAGTACTGCATGGATGATGTATTTTTGTTGGCCAGCCTGGAAGATGGCATCCCTCTGGTTTCCTCAACAAAAATCCACTGCAATGATTTCATTGGATTTTGAGTTATTGCAGAAAATTAACAGTCAACCCCACTTTTATCTGTGTTTTTTTTAAAGTTTACATGAAATTGCCAGAAGTGAAACGCTAACATTAGCAAATAACTGATCTACACCACTGTTACATGACATTGCTACCACCTTGTAGAATGATACTTTATAGTAAGTTGTGTAAGTTTTAGCTGGAACAGTTTGCAACTAAAGTACACCTGTAAAGACGGACAAGTGAGTTGATGAACTGCTATTTGTTTTTTCATTGTTAAGCTACTTATTAGCGGCCATTTATCAGACATAAAGTAACTGAACGGGTTATTATTAGAATTTTTGCAAGCTTCAGAGATTTTTAACTGATTTCTTGGTTTTGGAATTATTCCTGCTCTACTCTATTAAGGCTACACTAACAATCTCTTGATGAGTCTGACATCTCCTCCTTTTTCATCAGCAACACTAAAAGTTGAAACCATTGAGGAAGTTGTTTTGGCTACATAGTTAATATCTGAGATGCCTGGTCAAAGTTTCCCTTCTTGGAATATCAATCTTGGAGTTTTAGTTTCTAAATATTAATGTATTTGTAACTTTTGTTCCTTAAATTGTAAAAGAGGTAAGATGGATTTCAACATGTAAAGCAGATTTGATAGTGAATTCTAGTGCGAGTGCTGTCGAGCCTCGATCCTTAGTTGCAGCAGTATGAAGTCTCATCTAGTGCTTTGATTTACTGTACCAAGTGTCACATTTTGTCAGTGGGCCCAGAATTCCCAGCAGCTGATGCAGCTGATGTGTGTCGATGATGGCAACCACACATAGCTGGTAACACAAGTCATCCTGACATGTTTGAATATATACTGAATGAATCTCACTGTTAGTTTAAGGACAAAGAATTGAATCAGGAAGCAGTTGCCCACATCATGCCCATTTATAGATTATTTCCATTGGCTTCAGTCGAGTCCAGCCTGTCCGTCCATACGGTTATAGCTACTGTCGATCAAAGAGGATTCAGAGGCCATTTGCTCACTTTAACAACACTCTCCCCCATAACAATTTTTCTTTACAGATGGTGTACATGAAAGTTCTTTATGACCCTGACCCAACCGATGCATATCTTTGTAAGACAGCAAACATTTCAAGTCAGAAAGGGCCCTACTGTGTAGTTTGCCATGTGTTAGTGTTGCTGTTAGAGACCGGTCCTGCTGCTTGAGCTGCCACTGGATCATCAATATGAAATACTGCCATTACACAAACATTTTCCTCGTGCTTCTGTAGTTCTCAGATGACTAGAGTGACCTAAAAGAAACCCGGTATGGAACCTTCTCATCTCCTCACACACGGTGCCTTGAAACAGCACACCAGCAGCACTGTAAGGGGATGGAAAGATTGAGAGAAAGACTATGTAATTTACCATTTTGTATATGTTAAGTATGTTTGGGCTTTACGCTGTGAGAGTAAAGCAAGTATTAGGTTTCTTGGATCTGGGGTTACCTACACTTCAACCCTGTCTTTGCCCTGCGATTTTATCATCTTCGAAAATGTTGCACAGAATTTAAAAACAAAGGTGAATTTAAATTTGACTCATGACTTTTTTTTTTTTTTGAATGCATGCATGAAGTAAATTCAAAGGATTTATATGGCTGGCTTGGTCCAAATCATGGAGCTATGGATGCGTAATCTGTCAGGAAATGTAGTCGAGCATTACTAATGTTGCATTGTGACTCGGTCATAGTTTGAGATAAAGTTGCAACAGATGCCGCTACTTTAGTCGGCTGCATTGATCAGGTGAGCTCATAGTAGATCAACTAATAGTACGGAGTGGGCTCAAAGTTGGACCTGGTGAACTTGCTACTGAGCTCACTTCTTAAACCCTTGTTTGTTTAAAGAAACAAGAAATCGGTGTGATCGTTAAATGACATCAGTGCTGTCCTCCACCTGAGGGTGTTGTCGTGTTGAAGTGGCTGCTGAAACCGCTGCATGTACACACACTCCGCCACAGTGACGACATCACAGGCTGAGTGTGAACACTTGGTCTGGCCAGGGCCCCCTCTGTTTCACTGTCTGAATCTCAGTCATTCCCCGCAGTGTGAACGATGGCCGCGTGGTTTTAATGCGAGTGATGAGATGTCTGCGTGTGTGTGAACCCCCTCCCCCACTTCACCCAGCCCCTCCGCCTACGCTTCACCACATGATGGCCTGGGTGGGCCTCCCCCTGTGAGTGACCCAGTTGTGAGGCGCGGTGCTTGCGAGGCCTCTTAGCCCCGTGTCTGAGCCCAGATTAATGACTGCTGATGATGATCCTGTGGTCTTTCCTCCCCTCCCACACTCCCTCCCTACTGCTTCTCTTCAACATACCCTTCTCTTTTTCCTCTATCTACTTTTGTTACTTTTAATAATGAGACTGTAAATGACTAAATGGACAAATAATAGCTGCACTGCGAAGTCCATTTTTCATTTCCCCATCAAGCTCCCCCGATGTCTGTAACCCATTGATACCTGTACACGAGATCCTTGCCCTCACCCCCTGAACTCTCGCCCCCTTTCACCTGCAACAATCACACAACATGGAGGAACTTCTCTTCTGCCCCCTAGTTGTCCAGTGGACTAATGTGGTTGAAAACCTTGTGGTTGAGTAGTGGAGTGGTTTGAGGTTAGTTTGATGTTAATCTTCATCTACTCCCCACCCCTTGCATCAACCCATGTTTTTCTAGCATAGAGACCTTTACACGGTCATAACCTGAATTACATTAAACCCCTATTAGTTGAGGATTTTACCCTAGAAATCCCCTTTCTTCCTGAGAATACAATTATCCAGCAGCACCAGTCATTGTGTAGTTCTCTGTTCCCATCTAGAGCAGCAGGATTCACTCGACATTGTTCCCCGTGAAAGAACAACTCAAAGCCTATTGTTAAATGAAGCCATCTCCGTCATGTTTTCCCCTGAATTAACCGTGATCATTTTAAATCCCCTGTTTCCTTCACACTCCCCTGGCCATATCAAGCTTTGTTTAAGTCATTTAGATTACCTTCTCCTGTCCCCCCTCAACACCCCTTATCTCTCTACCCATTTCATAAATCATCAGGGCCTTCATTTTTTCCCCTCAATCCTCCCCCTTGCCCCCTACCCACTGCAATCTCTCTCTTTTTCTCTCTCCCTCTCTCTCTCGCTGACTGGATCCCAGCCCCCATCTCTCTCTCCCTCTCTTCGCTCCCTCTCCTCAGCCCAGCTGCCTGTGGAGTTGGATGTGGTCCAGGAACAGGCAGATGGCTCTGTAATTAGAAGTGCATCTCTCCATTCCCTTTCCACTTCTCCCTGTTAAATCAAATTACAGAAAAAATCCCTTCTCTGGATTAGCATTCTTTGCAGCATAGCCTCCGTTCTCGTTCTCTCTTCCTCTATCTGCCATGTACTACAGAGGAGGAGAGGAAAAAGACGGACTGAGTGGTGGCTGATGGTGTCGTGAAAACTGAGGGCTTCTCATGTCCGTGTGGCTTTGGAGCGCAGAGATGTGTTGTCACTGAAGGCCCGGCATCCATTTTTGTTAGCAATATGCAGAAAGGATGTGTGATTGGACTCTCGGAGGTGCTAATATAAAATGTTGAATTTCATCAGAGCTGTTTTCTGTAATCCGATCCTCTGTTGTTGCCATATAGAATTTGATAGTGCTAGTTTGAAGGTATTGCCAGTGGACTGTTCAGGGTGTGTGTGTGTTGGCTCACTGAATGCATGCTATGTGTGCGAGTGGATACTGAGTGTGTTGTAGGGAGGGGCTGCAGGCCAGGCAGTGCGATGTCACTGGGGTCCTGGGAGCTAGAGGAAGTGCTCACTGTGCACTGGGATTCAAGCCGTCGCTGTGCCCAGCATGGCATGGCCGCTGTGTTCTCCTCCACAGGCGAGGAGCCGGCCTGCCTCGACAGCCCGCAGACTCCCTCTTGCCATCTTGTGGCCACTTGACGCTAGTGTACTTACATGGTTTCCAGAAAGCAAGGATAGAGTGGATTGATGAATTCTACTTCTTTCTCTCTCATGATGCTCACCATCTTTTAAAAAAAGACAAATCCAGAATGATGAAATATCTACGTTTAACTTTATGATAATGATATAAGAAATAACAGGCCACCGGCTCATTGTCTGCATCTTTTGTTTAGGTGTATGCCTCCACATCTGGTGATGAGTACGCAAGAGACAATGGAGGATATCCCGGTGCCAAGCCAGGAGCTGTCTACCCCGGCTCTTTCTATATGCAAGGTATCTTTAATCATGACGGCACTGGAATGAATATGCTCCGTAATTCTATTTGTTATGGTATTTTCATTTTTGCAAATGTGTCTCTGCTTTTCTCAGAAGACCCTTGGTCGTCTTCTGGCTACTCCGCCATGCTCGGTAACTCGCCTCACATCGGACAGCCCGGCTCCTTCTCAGCAATTAACCCACAGGACAGGATGGTGGGTAGAAACAGCCTCAATCCCATTCTAGTCATTTCATGTTGTTTTTTCTTTCTTTGTAATGGCTCATATCTTCTAATGTTAATAGATTTAAGCATTTGCTTTTTAAAAGTGTCAGTTCCTTTTGTTCAATAAAACCATATACAAGGTGCGATTAGTGCTAAAAATCAATGACAATGCTTGAAATTTAATTTGGTGGTTGCCAGGTTCCAAAAATGATTGAAATTTGGATAAAAGGCTTGAACCTGGGCGCGCAGGTGGTGGAGTGGTTAGAGCGCATGCCATAAATGCAGCCAACCCCGGTTCGATTCCGGCTGGAGGTCCTTTGCTGCATGTCACATCCCCCTCTCTCTCCCATGTTTCCTCACTGTCTCCTACTAATAAAGGTGTCTATGCCACAAAAAATCTTAAAAAAAAAAATTTAAAAAAAGGCTTGAACCTGCTTTGATATTATGCATTATTTTTATTTAATTGTTTTACAGTGGGTCAGCCTTGTTTTATATAGGATGCTTCCAGACAGATGTCACATTTTGAAACAGGAAACCGTACTGTTTTCCTTTAATTTGTCACCCGTCTGTAGAGTGTTAACACATAATTTACAGTACATATTGTCATATAAATATGTAATTTACCACAGATGCTAGTTGCTGGAAAGGTTTAACATTCTTAAAAAGTTCTTGAATTTGATAGTGGAAAAGGTGTAGGCAGCTGCATATATTACTTTAGATGCATGAAATACATTTTATGTTAACATTTTAAGTACTATGTAAGGTTCAAAATGTATACCTTTAACTTTCTTCATGAAGCTGAATGCATTTGTCACATTGGTTTGTTTTCCTTTGAGGGGTGTTTGTGCCTTATGGAGCTACTTGTTATCCCTTCTCCAGAATCGTCAACCCCTGCCTCTGTCCCCACAGAACTATCCTCTGCACAGCAGCGAAGTCAACGGCTTCCACTCAGCCCCCACCACCTACAACCACACACCCGCCATCAACGGAGAAGGCATCATGGGTAAAAACTTTTTAAAATGAGCTTATCACACAAGTGATAAACAAGTGTCTCGGTAGCGTCTGTCAGATTCAACTCCCATGGTCATTTGATTTTTTTTTTCTCTCTCTCCCAAAAACAAATTAATGGGTCATCTGACTCAAATTATTTATTTTGTCTCTGCAGCCAACCGAGGCACCACAGCTGGCAGTTCAGGAGATGAAATCGGGAAGGCTCTTGCCTCAGTGAGTTCTTCTGTTTGTTGTTGGTTATTTTTACATTAGAGCTGGGCAATAAAACAATAGCAATCATTTCCCGAGGAGTTTTTTTTTTCTCTTGTCAAAATGAAAATCTTTTGTGTTGGATGACTTGTGTGAAGAAATAACAAATAAGTGCAAATTCCTACGGATGGTGATGCTGACAAAAATCATTGGTGGTTTTACATTATTTTGGTTGTTTGTGCTTTGATCCAAAACAGATAAATGGCAATTAATCCCAAAAATATTCACCAAAAAAAACACAAAATATTGGCATTAAAGGACCTCATTATTGTTGTATACAGGAATCCCAGATATTGTGTTTGTGTACCTGTCAATTCATAATTTTTACACAAAGAAAACGATTGTCAATTTAATCTTCAGGCAAATTTACCATTAATAAAGTTGGAACCATGAAACTTATCCAGGCTGACAGAAAATGCCCAATAAGGTTTAATTGTCCTATCGATCAGTAATTGCCTACTTAATTATTTCTCATTTAATCTTCCATAACTCTTTGATTTTACTCAAGCGTTTTATGACCAGGCATATGACCATTTTGACATAAATACAGATTGATTTTAAAAAACAATGCATCACATTGATACATAGAGCTGAACTGTTGTGACTTTTTCTGCTGTATTGCCTGGCAATAATTTGAACAACGCTTTAACTAGATTGCACTGAAAATCAATAAAATGTTGTCTTACAATGTGCCATAATGTTGTGCTGTTCGGTCAATTCTTTCAGATTTACCCGTCGGACCACAACAGTAATAACTTCTCCTCCGCTCCGTCTACTCCTGGATCTCCTCAGACTATCGCAGGTTAGTTCAATTCTGGCGTACAGAGAATAGGAGCATCAAAATGTTACTACTTGCACACAAAAAAATCTTAATGTTATTTCAAAGCAATTAAAGGCTATAAAAGGTGATAATCTCCTAAATTCTCATCTTAAACACCAATATGAAGAAGGCTGCATGCTCATAAACATCTTATTTATTCTGTAAAAGAGATTGTCATAATTTTACTCCGAATAGTTAGATGTTGCCTGACTTTGATGTAAGATTCCCGTTAACCTAACGACTGAGTGAATTTTACCAATCAGGTGGTTGGTAAACTCAGTTCAGGTGGTTTTATCCTTTCTTTATTCTCACTCATGCAACCACAAATTTGGATAATATTTCAATTTCGGCTCAGAATACCTACATCAGTCTAATTTATTTAACTTGTTCAGTTTGATTGCAACCTTGTTTTTGGCACACAGAAATGAATCAGTTGAAATTGTTGGAGCCAAAATGATCCTTTGCATGTTGAATGTTCTTTAGCACAGAAATGTGTCTGCAGCTCCATCTGCTGTCAAGTTCAGAATTAACACTGAACACTGTCCCAATTATTTCTCTCTGCAGGAGCTCAGTCTCAGTGGCAAAGACCAACCACACCCAACTACGAAGGGCCACCACATGCATTGGTATGTAAAAACATTTCTCTGCAACATCAAAGCTAATTTGAAGCCAGAAGTTGTCACAATATATTTGTCTAGCCTTTGTAAACTTCTTTTAGTTTTAGACAAGTACACATGCACTTTGTAAGTCATTAAATTGTTTCTCTGTATATTTATAAGCTTTCCTTGGCTTGTTGTTTTATTAAGATATAAAGCAATGCCTCTCGTATTTACATAGCAGAGTAAACTGGAGGACCGTTTGGAGGAGGCAATTCATGTACTGCGTAACCATGCTGTGGGCCAGGGCTTAGAGGGCGCCCACTCTGACATGCACAGCCTGCTGTCCTCAGTACACAACGGTGGCCTTGGGGCCCTCTCTCCAGCTTTTCCCAATGCTAGCCTTGCCCTCAGCAACAGACATCCTGCTATGGTGAGTCACCTACTCTGCTCAGAATGTTTGATTTATGTGTGTTTGAAAGAGACTTGGACTTTTGATGGTGTGTGTGACAATAACACATAGAAAACACATAAGTGTTCACTTTTTTTGGCTGATTTTTATCCCATTCATTCTGTTGAACACCTCTGAAACCTTTTGTATCCAAATTGTAATTTGGATATGTCAGTTGTGTTATGTATGTGATGCATTGACTGGCTGACTGGGTATATTGTAGGGATGTAACGGTATGAAAATTTCACACCGGTAATAGTGACAAAAATTATCACGGTTATCGGTATACCGCAGTATTTTTAAAATGTCTTTAAAAATGTTGAAAAAACACTGATACGCTGATATATTGAAATAATTTGACCAAGATTTATGTTTAAATAGATTTATTATATATAAAGAATGTATAAAAACTGTACAAAAAAAACCTTAAATACAGTAGAATGATATATACTGGCAGCAGCACTCGATTGGCCAGCAGACCCTCTCTGTGAAAAAAATGAATAAAACATGTAATTATTAATTATTACTGTCATTGTTACTTAATGCTTAGGGTGCAACCAACAGATCACAAAACTCACAATTTAGATAATATCACTTTAGTGAGAAACAGGTTGGATTATTTTTTAGATCAAAACAAAAAGGATTATTGTACATTAATTATGAATACTCACTTTTGGCTCTTATCTCTATCTAGACACTTGTTATATTCATCATTTTATATTATTCTTTATATATAGTCTATTCTACAAATAATCCACAAGTATTATATATTTCTGATATTACTTTTATACATAATTGGCTGTCTGTCTCTCTGTCTGCTTGCTCGTCTGTTGTTAGTGGACTCGGTCAATCTGATTGGTCAAATGTCTGCTGAGCCACAGGTAGACGCTGCTCCGGTGAACGGAGCTGAGATGAAAGTCAGTCATCTCAGTCTGTTTGCATTCACTAACTCAGTCCACTCAGTACGTGTCTGTCTCAAATCCTTCCTCACTGCAGCTCTGCATCAATATTTGAGGAATTATTAGGTCGACTTTAAAAAGTGAAATCTACAATTAATAAGCGGTTCAGATAACGTGCCAAATCACAGATCAGCTTTGTTCAGTTATACCACTATCTGGTCAGTTTACATTAGTCACAACAGCAAATTAGACAGAGAGAACTTGACATACTCATACATCATGCACCCAAGTTTAAGGTTAGCTTACCTTGAATTCGCTGAACAGCTGAGGGTGATGGTCGCGTAAATTGGATGTGTTGCCGCCTCTTGCAACAACTTTCTTCTTGCAGCTCCTGCAGACAGGGCTGCCATCCTCGACTAGGTGGAAAAATGCCTTGAGGGCCGCTACTATCACGTCCTCCCTCCGCCATGTCTTCTTCACTTCATAACAAGTGCACGTTGCATGTTGCGCATGCGTAGGGAGACTTGGGAAGTATCTCATGAGTTTTCCATACCGTGGTTATCGACTGCGGCGGTTACCGTGGTAATTAAAACTTAAATGGTAACCCTCACCATTAGGAATTTTACCGTGGTTTACCGTGACACTGGTAACTGTTACATCCCTTGTATATTGTATTTATGTGGTGCACAAAAAGTTGCAGACATAAGTTTTCTGTTCTAATTGGCAGGAAATGTGGAGGAAAAATCTATCAAACTTTGATTACTTGTGTTTATTTCCTTGAGGAACAAAACATGCCAATCATGGTATAATGTGTGCCATCTGCTGGTCAATAGTAAAATTAAGCAAATGAGAGTAATTGTATTTTTATACATCACATTTAGTGAGTCGAATAACATTAATCACACAAAAATAGGAGCAAACAACCTGCATAACGTTTCTATTGACTACATCATTTTGTAACCATTTAGTTTGGGGAACTATTTGAGTCTGTTTTGTAAGTACATAGTTGTGATGTATCTGTCCTCCACGTCATGGTCCTCTACCTTTACTAGCAGGGAGGGAAACACGAGGAGCCGACAGGCCTTCCACCCAGCAGCACTCTTCTGCACGGTCATCACGCATCCGGGCCCACACCGTCAGTTGGCCAACCAGAAGGCTTTACCAGTAAGTCTGAGTAAATGTTGTAGAACCAGTTTATTATCTGGGTATTGAAATTAAACATTTTTGTGCCAATGCTAATGAAGATACAAATGGTTCTGTATTTCCAGTCATCTCTGCTTAGCTGTATTAGCTTTTTACATTTAAGACTTGCATCACGCGCCCCTTGTAGAGAGGTTTCAGTGCTTTGGAACATAATCCTCACATCTATGCGTCTGTCTCTAGGTCTCCCTGGTGGTCTTGCCCGCTCCACACACTCCTCCAGCAGCTCGGACATCAAAAGAGAAGACAAAGAGGATGATGAAAACTCATCTGTTGCAGACAAGTCAGATGATGAAAAGAAGGAAAGCAAGGCACGCAGTCGAACAAGGTAAGGTGGTCCTTACTCTGTTTTTTCTTGTCTTGTCACTTTTATTTAACAGCATAAAAGAAAAAAAGTGTTTGTACTCTGGACTATGTGTTTAACCTAAACTGTATCAGACTATGGTATCCTGAAAAGCTGGAGATTTTCTTGACTCAGTTGACAAGTTTGAGAATATAACGGAGCCCATTTCATATGCAAGGCTCCACGTGTCAGCTGTCCTGTTTGTCCCACTGATTGCCCAGACAATGTTAGGTATATAATAATGTTGAAATCCCCCCCTTCCCTTCATCTCACGTTTTCAGAAAGGAGGCGTTGACCCTCCAGATGCTCTCTAGCCTTTCAGACCAGAAAGATGAGTAAGTTTCTCCAATAGAGGATACATTTCTTGTGCTTGGTGGGCTCTTGGTAGACATCACTCAAAGCGCATGTTCACAAGCATGGCGTCTAAAATCTGACTTCTGATTGGCAGAATCGTTGTGGCAAAAACAACCTGAACTTTATTATCCATCACTGAATATGACTGACATGAATATTTCTGTACCTACGCTGCAAGTGATTTGAGATTTAAAAAGTAAAGGGGAAAATGCTAGAAAGAATTCACTCCCAACCAAAAATTACAGTTTGCATAGTTTCTATGATGACTGCAAACTTCCAGGCTGTAGCTACAGCTCAGTGTGCCTTCACTTCTTACAGACACATAATCGGTTTTTAAAACGAAAAAACACAGCAGCAAACAATGCACGCATAGCTTCGTATACTATTAATCGTAAGTATATCCAACTTCTGTCGGATGAACATTTTGATAATCTGAATCTGTTTCTTTATGTATAAATGAATTAGAAAGTTTTTCAGTATGCATTTATCATGATATATTTTGTCTTTAACTTCTCAGCTTATTTTTTAGTGCATCCATTCCGCACAAAGCTCAGCTGTGGATGTACAGTCCCTGCAATTGAAGCTAAATTTGAAGCAGCTAAATGCTAGTCATTAGGTAGCAAGATAGTCTGATGATATGTTTTGAAATGTCCTTCTTCCCATGGGTTCACCATTTCTTTTCCATTTTAGTCCAGAAGAAGATGATGAAGACCTTCCCCCCGAGGTGAAGATGGAGCGCGAGAAGGAACGGCGAGTGGCTAACAACGCCCGCGAGCGTCTCCGAGTACGGGACATCAATGAGGCTTTTAAGGAGCTAGGGAGGATGTGCCAGCTGCACCTAAGCCATGACAAACCTCAGACCAAACTTCTCATCCTGCACCAAGCCGTTAATGTCATCCTCAATTTAGAACAACAAGTCAGAGGTTAGTCTGGCAGTAGCACATCAGGGATGGGGAGCTCAGTTCATGTTTACCTCAGTTTGTTGTTATTGTATACTGAGAGGGCCTGTTTCTGTTTTCCCTTTCTCTGTCAGAGCGGAACCTTAACCCCAAGGCAGCATGTTTAAAACGCCGTGAGGAGGAGAAGGTGTCTGGGGTTGTGGGTGACGCACCCATGCAGCTCTCAGGAGGTCATCCTAGTATGGGAGGAGATGGCCACAACCCAGTTGGCCACATGTAACACCAGGTAGGCCTTGTCGATTGGCTCCTGACGTAATTACTTAGGACGTAGTCCGTAATCCTTAAGATTTCATTCTTGGTTTATTTGGCCACACAACACCGTTTAGTAGCCACAAGTGTGGTTTATCACTTAAGTTCCAGTTAATTTCTCTTGTGTCAAAAAATTTGCTCATGCGTATGGAAAACATCACACTAGTCGCTGACACTGTTGAGTTGCACTTGCTTGCAGAATGACAGCATGCTACTTAAATCACACACTTGCTGGTGTTTGGTTCAGTGTAAAAAAGCACAATGTTTGAGTGAAAAGGGCTTAAATTATTTATGTATGATGCAGAAAGAGTAGAATGTTGGTAGGCAAGAGAAGGGATTTGCAGACAAAAAATTGCGTTTCATGCCATGACAATCTTAAAAGACGGGATGCACTAGTTTGTAAGAGTCAGTGAGCTCCGTCATATCCTCAGGTTTTTGTTGATGTCATTGTTACGTAACAATGCTGTAACATATTGTTTGTGGTCTTTTCCTCTCTACAGATCTGGTGGTGTTTCCTTGGCTGTCAGAGGATGTGGCCTTAACAGATTTCTTCCACCCATTATTCTCAGTGTGTGTGTGTATATATGTGGACATGTCTGTGTATTGTCCGTTCAAGTTTCAAGATGCACATTCACACACTCGTACACACATGCATACTGCCAAAACTGACACAGCCTGTTTGTCGCACTCCCAACCATGACTACAAGCTCAAATGTGAAGAACTTTTTTTTTTTAGTTTTGCTTTGTTTTATACATGTAAGATTTTTTTTTTCTCCTCTTGGTTTCCACAAGATGATGGAACACCCAGAGTACTTTTTGTCCTGCCACAAATTGGGACTTCACACACTGCCGAGAGGTGCTCTTGTGAAAGAAAGGAGACCTAAACAAACACAAATTGAATCAAGGATTTGTGCCTAATTGTTACATGTTTTCTATTTGACATTTAAGCAAATTGCTTTACATGTGAGGAACATTTATTGTGAGGGATTGCTTATGTGTATGAGCAATTATTTTTAATGTATGTCATTCCCAGCGTGATGGTACAGTCTTACATATGTTATGTAACCAAGCCCATAGTTGAAGTTGAATTGTCTAAATTCAGTGACCTTTCCTCGATCTTATCAGCAAACGTTTGGGGAAGGGAACAGAAAGGTCAAAAGGGAAAGGTCAAAAGTTTTGACAGTCCAAAAGCAGCTTATGAAAGACGGGAACTCTGACCCAGAGGCAGCCTCTGACTGAAGCCCGGTCTCGTCCGACAAGGCATCTGGAGACTTGGAATAGAAGACTCCTTCCTTGAAGGTTATTAATTATCCAAGTGGTAAATCTGTCAACTACAAAACTGTTCTTCCTATTTGTTGACCACAAATTCTAGTAATCCCTTGTCATAGGTTCAGGTTTTTGTACTGCTTTATGTACTAAAGCAGACACAGACGAGACAAAGCACAGTTGTATAGGTTAAGGCTGGCTGTAAGTGTCGACCTGTTGTGCATTGTAAATCTTGTACAAAAGCCATTTGAGACACTTGCTAAGTGATCAGAACCACTTAGTGCTCTTACTAACTTGAAATGGTTTACTGACAATGCCAGCACACTTAACAGCTCAATTTTCTCTCCCCCTTAATTGATGTTCTGTAAAAGACGAAGAAAAAAAAAAAAATCTGGATTCCTTTTGACGGAAGGATCTCATCAGTACGCAGTTGTTTGAAGCAGACGAGCCTTTGTGTAACAGAGGCTTTCTTTTCCTAAATGAGCATTCCCACTGAATTTCAGCCCCTCGCCTTCCTCCTGAGTAAGTTTGTTGTCACGTTTCTTACTGAGAAAATTGTGACGTGTAAATTCACTTCATACATTACTCTGATATGTTTCATTTTTCAAAATTAAATATATATAAAAATATATATTTTTTGTTAGTCTATACATTGTAGATTTTTTACATAAATGGCAATATTAGTTTGAAGTTTAGAGTGTATTGTAGATGAGCTGAATAAGGGGATATTTGACATTTAAATGAAATTGTTCAACAAAAAAAAGTAAATTCAAAATTGAACGGGGATGGCAGAGGACAAAGGGTCAACAGATGAAAATGTTGAAAGAGTTTGGTGTATCCTTTATTCCAGTTATAGTTGTGAGGTTTATCATCAGCTTACCCAGATGAATTTTTTTCTTTCCATTTGGGGGTTTGTGGACAGTGTCTGTGCCACGGTCCTGTTGAAGTGTTCTTACTTATGCAGTGAGGCACTGAGGAAATATGTGGGAAGGGATTTTTGTCTCTAACAGTAATTATGCAACTGGTTTTTGAATGTAGCTACCATACAAATGTGGATCACCTTAATTCTCAGAGTTGTGTTCCTGGGTTTTCAGTACAGTATAGTAGTTTTCATTTCACCTGTTTTCTAATGTCTGCCCTCAAACAAGTGGCTCTCGGTGTGCAGCTCACTTTTTTTTAGTAGCCTGCGCATTTCTTTCGGAGGCAGACGTCGGTATTTGGGTGTGAGGTAATGGATAATATGGAGAACAAAACAGTGTTATTGTGATGTTATTCCCATGTCATGTTGTGAATGGTTTTTATTACCAACATGTTATCACAAATGGGAGGTAGAGCATTTTGTGTGTTTAATTTCTACGAAAAGAGATGAAGAAAAAGACCTATACAAATCAATAGTGTGGCCTTTTCATTCTCAAGACTTAAGATGACATAATGGGAGAGTGATACCTTATCAGTGCCTGAACTTGTATTTTCATTTAAGACAGTTTTATTTTGTGAACCATATCATTTCATTTATCATGGAGATTAAAGAGGTACTTGTTTCATTCCCCCACCCTCCCTTCTCCTAATGCTTTTTTCAATTTTCAGGAAGAAGTTTAAATGGTATAAAGAGATTTTCTTTCAGTGTATCTAGTTAAATAAATAAATGTTACGTAGACCTTGTTTAGTTTTTATTCCTTTTTTTCTAATTATTCAACTGGATTATATTGTCCAAACTGCTGTTTTAGTTGAGGTCATGGGTCCAGGTCATGAGTTTTCTTTCTATCTGCCCTATATTGCGAAATCGGTTGACATTGCGGGGTTCAAGAGATGCAGCTTTTGGCTCTGATTGTCTGCTTTTGATGCACATTAACATGTTTCAGTGTATGTGTTGCTTCAATTTCAATGTAGGGAGTGAGTTTTATTTTCCGTAGTAGCTGGAGCCTCTAATGACTTGGAGCATTTAAAATTTCTGTATATCAGAGTGCAAGCCCTTTGCTGCAGTGACTTTCAGTATATTTAGTCTCCAGTTGACAATTTTCACCTCTGACCTTTTACTCTTCCTGCTCTTTGATGGCGTTGACGGTGACTTTTTGCGAGAAGTTCTAATCACTTCTTTCAAAGAGTTGTATTTGAAGTTTTGCTTTTTATTATTACAAGATCAATAAGTGTAATGAATATTGCCGATTTGTTCCAAGGGAAAATCTGACTTGATGTCATTTAGTATTCTGTGAACATCCCATTAGCCTACAAGCTACATACTCAAATAATTTCTTTGGGGGAACCTTATTTCTTAACATTTGTCTTGACACAGTTTGATATCTGCAGAAAAGCAACCCGACAACTGCAGGAGCACATAATGTCAACAGAAAAATTACAATATTATGATGGAAAATGTTCAGTTGACGGGCTTGAACTTGTTTTGGTATAAGAAAGCGGTAATAAAAAAATTGCTTACAACAATTTTGTCATATCTTTGTTGAACTAAAAAGGGGGAGTCTATTGAGTGTTAATTACAGTAACAGGTACAGAACCTGACATGGAGTGAGGACACTGACTCCTGCAGGGTCCTCAGAGTGCCTCACTCAATCTCTTGCTCTCTGTTTTTTTTGTTTTGTTTTGTTTTTTATATATAAATATATATAGTTGAGAACTGTCCTGTATATAACAGTAATGTAGCAATAAATGTGCCATTTTTAATAACAGATTATACCTTTTCCAATGTCTGGCTTTTGAATATTGTATACATAAAAAGGAAAATAAAGGAAAACATTGTAATAAAGGGTTTACTGTAGTATGGAAAATGAATTTGTTCATATTTTACATTGCCAAAAGCTGATAGGGTACAAAGGTGTGTGACATGTTTTATGATTTGCTTAAGCAACCAAGGCACCACATTCAACTCAAGGCATACAAGTTAATACAGTTGAGTGCACAACGTCGATACGTATACAGCTGGGTGCTTGCTAAAGACAGAGCACACAGGTTATTTTATTTTTTTAACAAACAGCTCTGTGTTGTAAACCGAGACCTTTGAAATAGTGGCCTGAAACGACCCTGAGCTGCTGCACGCAGCCCTTCTGTTTATTTTTTATCAGGCATAAGTAGGGGAAGCTCAGGGTCCTTCACAGCCATCAGCGAGAAAACATTGCGCGGAGCACAGATCTACACCTGAAGGACGGTCAGGATGGTCCAGAAAATTCTAAATAAAATCGTCGGTGCTAAGTACATTACTATTCTGAGGACGTGGTAAGTTAGATCAATAACAAAGGTGGAGTTCAGCACTGGAGAGGCATTTCTAGTGCATTTGTCATGTTCATGATAACGCTGTCAACGCTTCTGTGTCCTTCTGTGTGACCCGTTTGGCTCGCTAGCTAGCCGTAGCTAGCCGTAGCCTGCTTGTTTATTTCCAACTGATTTAGCTAGCTGGGCGAGTTAGCATAATCTTCCCAGGTGAACAGTTAAATCGCAGTCATTACATTGACACTGCAATTATTAGCGTTTGTGAGCATGGTGCCACCCCAGAGGTTTTGGAGATTTGATCGCCAATAAACGATATCAAAAGTACTTTAAAATTCCGATATTGAAGTACCTTAATACAGTATTTAACCTTAAGTGCAACACTGTTCATGTTCCTATACTAACAAAGCAAGTGGGTTGTATCTCACAGGTTACTTTTAAGATGTTCTGCCAGTTTTAGTCTGACACATGTCATATTTGTGTAAAATCAGGATACATTTCAATGCATGACATAGTCGCATATTCACTCATGTTAGAACTTCATTGGTGCCATAATGACATGATTTATGTTAAATATGATGGTTTGTGACCACACCTGTTTGTTTTTGGATCAACATCTTGATGCTCAGCACTATGATTGTCTTGTCAAGATGCACACAGCTGAAAAACGTAGAGTCACAGTGATAAAGAGTATTACTCTTAGTGCTCTTAGTGTGACTCTACGTTTTTCAGCTGTGAGTATTATTTGATTACAATTAATGTAATACTTTATTACATTAATTGTAATCAAATAATGCTTAGGTTAATGTATTAATGAAACGACTACTAACTTATAAGCTAATAAAAGAAAAAACAACATTTTAACCCTGTCACTGATTCACTTTTGCACATGCACATTTTATACAAGTGTTCAAGCTAATTCGTTTAAGTCTGATCATCAATAATCAAACAAAATGAACATATGAAACACTAAAACCACAGACTACATTAAAAAGAAAAATGCAGTGCACAGATCTTCAGATGATGAATCTGGACAAATGAGACAGGATCAATACCGTCTGTTTCTACCTAGACTTTGACAGATGTTCATGCTGAAACCTAAAAATGTCTTCCTGACTAAAGTGTCTCTTGTGAAATAATGGCACCTGAAATAGAATTATATAATTGTCCAGGTCTCTTTTGATATGTCTATTGCAGCTGATTGTTTTGTTCAAATATCTGTTGGATCTACAAATGCCATCGGTTTCTTTCCATCCAGGGTGCCAAATATGGCCTTCTGGGGATCAGCTGGCGGAGTGGCGCTCGTCTACTTCACAGACTGGCGCTTATTTCTCGACTATGTGCCGTACATTAGAGGGAAATTCAAGGATGACTGAAGTCCCACACAACTTAATTGTGAGTGTTTTGTTATCTTGTGTAAATGTTACACATCTGTTTTTTCAAACTTCAGTTGGATTGCTCATTAGCTCCACCCTTGTAGCGCTGATAAGATAGAGACAGGTGCAGGCCTGCCAGGTGTTGGAACTGAACATTCAGATAAACAGTTTGTTACCTTGCTTACACCGGGCCACTTGTTGGGGCTCACCAGCAGTCAGAAACACTCTATTCTAAAACATCTGCAGCGCTCACTAACCAATGCTTACCGTAGGCTCCTGTAAGCTTGTTCTCTAATCTAAAGCTTTGCTCGTGGGTCAGACTAGTTTAAAAATAGAAAGTGGGTCAGTTCATGTCAAATGAAAGGTTTAGACAAAATTATGCGTTCAGCAAAGCTGGCCCAACAGATTTCAGGTGTATTCATTGTATTCAATGTTGTACTGATTATTTGTGTATGAGTATGATAGTATGATAGCAGTGTTGTAATAGTAAAGTTACAACAAATCCAAGACGATATCCGTGATATCATATCCAGTCTGACATCACACTGCAGACATTTTATTGATTTTGTCAGGACCTATTGAAGTAATATACACACATCGTTCCAAACCCTCTGCCGCTCCCATTGTCTCCTCCCCTCCAAAAAAACCCCCAAAAAACAACCCTTACTTGGATGTCAGAAATCCTAACTTCAAGACAGGAAGGATTCAAATACACATTATATATGTATTGATGTACATTTTGCTAATGAATGGGCTGTGTGTCTGCCTACAGGACCAGAGCTTGGGAATGGGCTGATGGGTGGATTTCTAACACAACGCAAGCTTAAAGGGGGATGCACTGGCTCCACAATCAGTCACTTGAGGGCTTGTTAGGAATTTGGACAACGCGATGCACTCTGCACTCTTTATAAATGCTGTTCTTCACTGAGTATTATTTTTGATGTGAATAAATCTTTAATGAACCCAAACGTGTCCATTTATTCTGCACTATTCCAGCCATTGAAATGTTTTGTTTAAACTGCATGATGAGAGGTTTTTTGTTGTTGTTGTTTTTTGTCTGTTTTTGTTAAAATTTTCCATAACTGCATATATTTAGATAATACTGTTTTCCCTTGCATGGAGCAGTTGTAAAAACGTGGTATTGTGGACCTGAAATTTGCCATCTGGCCACATATATTTATTATTTTTCTCTGTAAAAGAAGTGTCAAATAAAATGTTTTATTGAAGAGGGCGCATAATGTTAAGTCTCTGCTAATGTAGTTCCTAACGCATGATGAATCACACACACATAAACCCCATGCATCGCCGGACCAATGGCACACGGAGACATGATACTCGTTTTATCGGCCAGACTGCGAAATTTGCGTGGATAATGTCTTTCATTTCTCTCATCGAAGGGGGAGGGGACTGAAAGAGGAGAGGGGAGAAGGGATTTAACATAGCGAGAGGGAGAAAACGAGATAGTGTCTTCAAGATGGATAAAAACGAGTAAGTACATCATGTAAAGGGCAATGAAACCGTGTCGGGGGGAAATAATTGTTAATGGAGCGTTTAATGCGCGATGTGTCGTCTCCTTAATATTTTGGAAAGTGTGTTTATCATCGATTAGACAAATGCACTCGGTGATCTCGCATTTTTTGCAAAACAGCATTGCTGGGGTCTGTAGCTAAGGGTGTCGGGCGTTTCTACTGCATTATTTGATTCATCTATTAATGTTTAATTTCCCTGATATTTGCAGCTAATGTAGAATTAAGCATGGAGTCGGTGTAACGTACTGCGTCGACTGTGTGCGATCTCGACGGAGATTTTAATCTTGCGAAGCAGACGGTGTGTGTTTTTTCTCTCTCTCCCTCTTTCTTCCCCTTTCTGCATCGTTGTGGCACAAACAAAAGCCTCCGTAGATGCATGACATGCTGTTAAAAAATGGTGACTGTGTTTTATCGATAAGATGCACTCTGTTCATTCATAAAAGCCGGCTCCAAGTCTGAATGACAACGGTGGGCATTGTGGTGAAACGGCTCTCCAATTTCACGAAGCTAGCATACGTGAAACTTTCGCATTTCGTGTTACTGGACATGCTACAAGTGATGGACGCCACTTTACGACAACTCTGAGATGTAATCACTCTGCAGCGTCCGCGATTGTTGTCACCGCATCTGCATGATTGCTATTTACGGTCTATTCTAAGCTGTAGCCTAATCTATATTTCCCATAGGTTAACGTTGATGTATCAGCGTCAAGCTAGACAGAGCAGAACGTCACACTTCCGGTAAAATATTTCAAAACAAAACAAACGGTCAAAACGGTTTTTTTGTTTTGTTTTTCGCAACGGTTGTCACCTTCACGTGACCTCTGTTATTCGCCGGGTTGTTAAAGTAACCTGATGTTTTGGGAAAACCAAAGAGCCCAGGAAAAGAAAATCAAACCCCAAAATTGAATATTTACACTATTAATCAGATGAAAATACAAATTGATGTATTTTCATATAAACAGGCCGTCCTCCAGTGGGAAAAGGTCTCCAGGACACTGTTTTACCTTATAAAGACAGCTACTTGGAAGGTTCTGACTTACATAAACAATGTGAAACTGTGTGAAAGTGTGTTGTCCTGTGATGACAGTGTGTTTATTCAGCGAAAATCAGTAGATTAAGATGTTATCTCTTAACATTTCTTCCTCGAAACTATATATACCCCTTTTCCACTGGTCAAAAATCCCACTTAAAGCTGCTAAAATCGGGCTTGTGTGTGCAATGGGAATGTGTACACTCTGCATTCACACCTGACTCTGCAGTAGACCAGGGTATGTTTTTCACCTTGGTCCGACTAACTTGAAGGGGGATAAAATAATTTAATCTTGCGGCTCTTCTGGGTTTTCCAAATGTTACTGGACCTAATGGCTCGAATTATGATGAGTCACTTCGCGGGGGTGGTGACGCTCAAAAGAATGTATCGACTGTTTTACACACAGCCGCTTCTTTCACAAAGGTCTGTTGTTGTTCTCTCTTCTGGTACAACTGTTTCCGGCGCATTCGTGACGTCGACCGTGACGTCAGGGACGTTTCAGGTAAAAGTCGGAGAGGGGCTGCTCGTCTGCAGGAAGTGGGAATGGGGTCATAGGCGATTGTAAACGCGGTAATAACGTACCTCTTAAAAACTGTTCTTCAAGACGAAGACCATGACTTGAATGTGAAAGCGCAACGTAAAGTAGTTTGTAAGTTAATATCATTTTGTTAAACTATTTTTCCCATGGCCAAAAATGTATGTTCTCACTCACATACATTCACAAAGTTTTCACAAAAACACTATAATATTTCCAGTATAATCAATTTCAACTCATTTAACTAAAGTCTCTTTAACTTTATTATAAAATAGAATATACTTTCGAGTGTGGAAACATGTTGTATTGGTAATTTGTTTAAAAATGTAATTTAATCTTAAATTTGATTGAAGTTGGTAACATTACTTAGTGCATTTTAGAAAATGAACATAATTCTATACATTGAATTGTTGATGACCCAAATTTTACCAGGTAAAACCCGTTGAGACTGAGATTTCATTCTTAAGGAGACCTGAACATACATGAAGGCTGCACAAATAATGGATATATAATCAAAATCACAACATAGCCAAGTGCAGTATCCTAATCTTAATTTATAAGGTTAAGTGTGTGCCAAAACAGCATTCTCACATCCCTGGCCTACAAATCGTGTTCTCTGGACGTAAAAAACATGTTTGTTTGGTATATATCATCATATCATATAATTTGAATATTTGAATTTGAATTTGTTTCATATCAGCATTTTTATTTTGTCGTTTGTGAATAATTTTGCTCCCCAAAAATAACTGAAATAACATTTTCTTTGCCTTTTTATTACATAGCTATGCAAACAAATCCCAATATCTCTAATTTAGAGTATTGTACATATAGTAAAACAGCAAAGTTAAAAAAAAAAAACAGAGCACAGAAAAGCAAAATCTCTTTTGTATCAAATTTGAAAATGTAGTGCATACTCTCTTGAGATCAAATTGAGTATCGCACGCTACTCATATCCGTGACGAATGTATGCTTTTATTCTGAAGTCTTTACCTTTCAACTTCCTGTCTCGTCCTGGCTTGCCTCGCGGTGTCCTATGTTATCCATGCGGATGCAGCCCTCGTGCCCCGGCGAGACAGGCAGGTAGTGATGTGGCCGCGGTCGGCGGCGGAGCGATCTGCGCGACGACAAAGAGACGAGATGTTGTTAGCAGGGAGATCCCATTACCGAGGACGCATGTTGTAATATGGTCGAAACAAAAGCGTAAGAAGCGATAGGCCTGCCATCCAAAAAAAAAAAACAACAACAAAAAATCGACACATTTTCTCTAAATCCAATCTGTTTGCTAACTTTTTTAGCGGATTTATAGGCTACTCGCGTGGGAAATGGAGAAGAAAAGGTGGGATTGCACTGCTCTCCCCAAGGGCTGGAAAATGGAAGAAGTGACCAGAAAGTCGGGTTTGTCAGCCGGAAAAAGCGATGTCTATTATTTTAGGTACTACACGAACGGGGGCTTGCAAAAAACTTCCATAGGTGCACAAGACATCGAGTTTTGTTTTTTTTTTTGCGGAAACAGACAGCAGTGTGATCGGGGGAGGGGGGGTGAAGAGGGGGGTGGTCGGTCTAAAGTTTGGGGCTTGGGGAGGGGAAGGGGAAGGGTATGTGTGTAGCAGGGCACCGAGGCCACAGCCAGGCCAGCTCCTCTTCACAAGTGTTTGGATAAAGAAAAGAGTCCGTCCGGCCGCGCAGGCTAGCAGCGAGCAAGCAGCCGCTCACGTCTGGCGAGGCCTTGTGATGACTACAAAACCCAGTGTTAATACTCTTCATGTCCCATTTTGAAGTGAATCAACAACGCCAGATTTGTTTTTTTATTTAGCAGAGGAGAAGAGCAAGATGAGGAACAGAGGCAAGAGAGGGGGGAGGCGGGTCGGTTGTATAGTCTGTGGTAGGCTAACTGTACAATCATACTGGTGTTGACTGTGGTGTGTGATGTAAGATGGCATTTGCATGAGTTTACGAGCACGTATCCACCCACAGTTCCCTTTTTTTTTTCATCGCTCAGGCTTTTCGAGATGTTGCTGTTGTTGCTCCCACCAAGTGGAGTCACAATGTGTTTGTTTTATTCCATTCTTAAAAAAAAAACAAAAAAAAAAACATGTGGTCCAGTGTTTAGTGCTGCCATGTTTACATCGTGTTCACTGGTTATTTTAGAGGCAACGTGTTGTTCAGTATGTTTTTTACATGTATATATAAAAGTGATGATGCTTAAAACTGTGTGCAGCTTGTGATAGATGATCAGGGCTTAGGAAGAGTGTCCCATCAAAGATCGTGCATCCATCTTTTTTAAACAAAGTAATGTGATTTTTTTAACGTGCCATCGCCACCTGAATGTGCTCTGCTTCCGTATTTGCTTTTGACTTGTTGCATGTTGTGTCTCTCTCTCTCTGTGTGTGTGTGTGTGTGTGTGTGTGTGTGTGTGTGTGTGTGTGTGTGTGTGTAATCTTCTGTCTGCTGTGGTTGTGTTGTCACCTCGTCTTTCTCTGTCTGGCCTGACATTAAGATGATATTAATCTGGTGATTGTTTCGTGTCTCTTCTTGCCTCCCCTGCCAGTCCATCTGGGAAGAAGTTTCGGAGCAAGCCTCAGCTGGCCCGTTACCTTGGTAACCAGATGGACCTCAGCTCCTTCGATTTCCGCACGGGGAAGATGCTCATGAGCAAGCTGAATAAGAACCGTCAGAGGCTGCGATATGATAACAATAACCAGAACAAGGTGAGACAGACGGGCTCATCAGGACGGCCGGACACGACTAGATTAGAGTCCGGACCTATATATGGACTGGTCGGATCAGATGTATTGGGTGTATGTGTTGTCTCATTTACGCTGCTGTCAAAACCTTTATTTACAGAACATTATGCAGAAAAATTATGCTTGGGATAACTTATCTTTATGAAATTCTCAGCTCTCAGTAAAGTTTCTAGAGCACTGATGTCATTTTAGAGAAACTTTGTCGTTGTTTTGTTGAATGTTAAAATATCCTACCACCTTTACCAAGTGTTCGATAACAACAATTTAGGGGATTATTCCAAAATAAGCATGTTTACGTGTTATTTCTGTCTTTATAGGAATATTGGCCAATATATCTATCTGAATGTCTTACTGTATAATCTCTGCATCGACACCTAAAAAACAAGCGTTGACACTGTATTTTGCAGGGGGACACTAGATGTAAAGTGTAAGTGCAGCACTGCAAGTTTAATCGCCTCATGTAAACAGTAATCGAAGACGAGAGTCACTTGTTTAGCTTAAATATCGGTGAAAAATTGGTTGTATTTTCAACAAAAAGAGCTGTACTCTGTAATCGTAGTGGGTTTACATTATCATAAATAACTTTATCTAGAAAATGTAGATATCAATGTTGATTTAGGGTTGGTGAGGAAAAAACCTGCTGAACTGACGCTTTGTTTTGACTTTCCAAGAGGCTGCTGCACATCAGAGCTGAGGAAACTAATGTAGGGGTAGATTTATCTTTCAAGATCACAGCACTTAACTGTGTAAAGTAACATTAATAAGTGACAGTATGTAACGGCTGATCATGTTCAACTTCAACACAGGTTTCATTAGCAAACTAGGTGTGTTGATAAAAGGCAGCAACAGTAAAGTTTTTTCCTTCCTGTATGAGTGAGACCCTTGTCATCTTGTAGTTGTAATCAGCTGGTTTTTTTGGAATAACTCGTAATTGCTCCTTTAAATCCTCCTCATTCTCGCTCTCCATTTGACGTTTTTAAAGGGCAAACCCGACCTGAACACGTCGCTCCCTGTCAGACAGACGGCCTCCATCTTCAAGCAGCCCGTCACCAAGGTTACCAACCACCCGAACAACAAAGTAAAGACGGACCCTCAGAAAGCCGTCGATCAGCCCAGACAGGTGAACTGCCTCCGCCTGCTGTTAACCCCCATTAAAAACCTGAGACGCATGTTGTTTGACGGTGTGACGTCTTCGAACCTGGATGAACCGGACCTGAGTTTCTCTCTCTCTAATTGAAACGGAAGCATATTTCAAGTTTTGGGTTTCTTCATGTCAAAGCAGCCTGCAGCAAACATTATATTTTTGTTTCTTTGCAGCTATTTTGGGAGAAAAAGCTCAGTGGTCTCAATGCTTATGACATCGCAGAGGAGCTGGTGAAGACAATGGAGCTGCCTAAAGGCCTGCAAGGTGATGCATACGAGATCAACACTGATTCATCAGACAAAGTGAACAGTTATATATTTATATTTGACTTTTTATTATGTCGGTATTGCTATTCTGATATGTTCTAACTAATCCTGGGTCCAGTTACAGCTTTGTTGTATCTTCAGAAAGTCTACTAACACCTGGTTTGTCCCACAGGTGTCGGCCCGGGCTGCACAGACAAGACTCTCCTGTCGGCCATTGCGAGCGCCCTGCACACCAGCGCTGCACCCATCACCGGCCAGCTGTCCGCGGCCGTGGAGAAGAACCCCGGAGTGTGGCTCAACACGGCTCAGCCGCTGTGCAAGGCCTTCATAGTTACGGATGAGGACATTAGGTAGGTGACCGCAGAACACCTCCCCACACAGATCACCTGTTGTTATCCATATCCTCAGTGAGAGAGTCAGATCCTGTGACAGGTGTGCCTGTGAAAGAGAAAATCTTCCTCAGATCTCCTTCAGTGTGTTTTTTAAAAACAGGGAATAACAACCCAGGGTGTAAAAATAATTTCCAGTTTGTGAAATGCTGGCTTCCACTTAGAATTCTACAGCTCAACAACAAACAGAAAAGGCCTGAGTTGGGCAGTAGTAACGGCAAAATCGTCCAAATTGGAGAGACCTTGAAGATTTCTTCATCACCCAAAGATAACCAAGCTGTCTCTGTTCAGAAATCCCAGCGTCCATAAGGAGTGACCCTGTAAAAAAAACAAAAACGCACCATCTGTTGTAAGCTGTTTCAGTGGCTGTTAACAGGCAGCTGTAACTGCCAACTGTAACCGCTTCCTGTTGTGTTCGTGTGTAGGAAACAGGAGGAGCTGGTGTACAGCGTGAGGAAAAGGCTGGAGGAGGCTCTGATGGCTGATATGTTGGCCCACGTCGAGGAGGCTGCCAACGATGGAGAGGCTCTGAAGGAGGAGGGCAACGGCAGCGAAGACATGGAGAGCGTATAGCACAGGTTAGTTCAGGGACAATTTGAAAAGGACATATGCTGCGTTTACAATATATGACCGTGTTGTTCTTTCCCACCTGTTGCGCACTCTGAAAACTAGGTAATTCACCATTTACTTATTATTTTTCATGTTAAAGTCAATTCACAATCATAGAGTAATAGATCTTGCTAGCTTGTTGCAGCAATTTTTGCCAAATAGGTTATATGACTTTTCAGACCCAGTTACCAACTGTATTTCTACAAAGCGACTAGCCACAAACCTGGTAACTTATTCTGCCCATCAGGAAAAAAAGACAAATATATTTAAAAATATATTGTATTGAATTTCATAAAGGCAATTCATGAGTTGTGTACTTAGTAGGGTTGACACAGTTCAGCACAGCGGCCTTACAATCTTACAATATTAAAGCATCTGTTTCTTCTAATTGTCGGTCCTTTCCTCTCGCAGGGTTTTGCGAAGTCCGGATGGGTTTGTCGAACCCCTGCACACACACACGACCATGACCCGTAGGATCCCTACAGCAGTCCAGCCCTGATGAACTGTCCCCTTGTATCTGCGTCCAACTTTAAACCCATAACCTGGCTCGACCTAAAGAACTGTCTTCTACTTGGGAACACTTGGGAATCTCAGAGTCCTCTTTACCTCCACTAGATGGGACTCCCACAACTCCAAAATCAATTAAATCACTTGATGGAATTCTGAGCTTTTTTCCCCACTAGGAAAATAAAATATTTTAAAGAAATGACATCAGATGCACTTGCAAATATCTAAGATAACTTATGAACAGTATGTCCCACTCAGTGTTTGATAATAATGGTGTTTTTTACAAAAAAAGGATGGGGATGTATTTTTGGTGACAATCGTGTCAAATCCGTCATTTTATGTCAGCAGAAAAAGGCCAATCTTGGGTGCTTTTGTTTTGGGCAGATGGGAAAAGAATGTTTTGTATTTTTTGACTTGAATTTTGCGATGCGCTCCGTGAGTAGTCTGACACAAAACACACAAAACGTCTTTTTTAATAGAGCCTGTTCAGAGTTACCAGCCTGCAGGCGGCTGATGTTACCGATGCAGATGTAGTCTGAGTCCTGTGTACTTCCATCTGAGGGCAACGGAGTCAAGTTTTTCATGCTGTAATATCAAGAAAATATTATCTATCGTGTCAAGTGTGTTATCTTGTGAGACAGTATTGACCAAAGAGGGGACATGTCATTCTGAATGTGGAGGGTGCAGGTTGACTAGTGTGTAATTTAAAGTCTGCTTTGTATTTTAAAGCGATTATATTGGCTCTACTCTTGTAACATGAGGAAAATAAAAAGGTACACATGACATGGGCTGAGCAAAACGGGAAAGACATGACCCTTTCTATTGTACAGTTATTACTGTTTTTAACGCTCATCATCATCATTGGTGCTCACTGATGTTGTGAAACATTGCTGTTTAGTGCCAAGGCTCTGTTTCTGTCACAGCTTCAGTCCATTATTATTATTATTTTATTATTTTTTTTCTTAATGTGTCAATGTTACCACACACATGCTGCCTCCTCAAATACCCACGCACAAGATTGGTGACACAGCAAATTACAGCTAAGATTTAGTTTTGATGTCTCTTCATTTAGAATAATGATTTTTGTATTTTTTTGTTTGTTAAGGTCTTGATGGTGAATATGCATCCAGCCCAAATCATGAAATTCCCCTCTTGATATCAGCAGGCTGAATGCTGAAATGAATTTGATTGTATTACTTATTAAAAAGAGTCGGTATGTCATCAACTCTGCTGCTGCTGAATCGTCTTTATTTCTCGAAAAAAGTACTAAAATAATGTGTACATTCATGTTTATTAAAGGGGCACTGTGTAGTTTTGGAGAAGGAATTCACAACTCAGATCACAGTATTAATGAGGTCATTATAGAAACTCAGAAATATTCATTTGTTTCTGTTCTGAGAGGAAAACAGGTCCCCAAAACACTGAAGCTAGAAAAGTGGCAGGGTCCGCCAAATATAAACTGTAGTGGTACCTTCAGTAAAATGCTTACCCTGTCTTTCTCCTGGTGTCGTCCATTTTTGTTGTACGTTGACCAAGAGTCCACTTATGCTCGTAAAATCGAAACCACACAGACCATCGCTTACTGTAGCACTTTACACCCAATAGTATTGGCTTTGCTGGCTATTAGTGAGATACACTGGATCACCCTGCCATGCTACAAGGGACTCGTTAAGGGCCTTCGATCTTCTTCCACAGACTCCCATGTAGTAACGTGTCAGTGGTGCCACTGTCTACAAGGGCCTTCCCATGATGCTGGTGATTCTTGGGTACAGGCTGACTACCATTGGCAGCCATGGAGCCTATTTTACTGGACCCTATAGTCCGTCTTGACTCAGACTTTAGCTGTCTACTGTACTTTAAATTAATTGGAGAGGCATGAAACTGAGGGCAGGATCCTGGTGCATAGTCGCCATTACAACGCCAACACGTAACAGTGTCAGGTTTCTTTAAAACGTTCTTTTCCATTGTTTCAGTAGCTCTGTTAGATTCAGTCAAAACACACCAAATAATACAATCACATACATTTATTTAAACATACAGCCGAAGATTGGGACACAACACTAAATGTCTTTATTTGCAGGATTTATGCTTGTGTGACGGTCCCTTCATGGTTGCCATTTATGTGGCAGCATTGGCAGTAAAATTCTACCAGACCGACTGGAGCGTCTGGCCGTCAGTCTAAGGTGATTGGGTCTGCAGTGTGTCATGGACAGACTCAGTATGGAATGAGTCTCTCCTGGGTGTCATTCTTCGCCTCTCTTGAGCCTTCACAACAAGGGCGTCCTCACACCCTGATTGGCTGGGAGGGGAATGGCCAAGGCTGTTTTCACTTATTAATTAGGAGCCAGTGTCTCCACCCTGCACACAGGTGATCTGAATCCAATGCAATCAGAGGGATTTTGAAATCCAGCCCAAAGAGAGCATGTTCCACACAAAGACACTGCTACAAACCAAAGTAAAACAGTATGAAATTGCACTGTTGTGTATTCAGCCATAGAGAGTTTGTTTATTCAATTTGTTTATACATAAAAAAAATGTCTTCCTTAAAACTTTACATTGCCCCCCTAAAGTAATTAAACGTGTGTTTTTAAAAGTAGGTTTCTACTGCAGTAATGATTCAAGCATCCAATCACTGCATCCTCCCTCAGATTAACAGTTAACCTGACAGTCCTCATGCCTCTGTGTGAGCCCGGACAAAGTGCAGAATACTGTCACCGGGACATACAGCGGCTCTCATTCAGCGGTGTGGAGGATACAGACTGTTCCTGTAGAGTTTTTAAAAATGTCTTTTTGGATGCTTTAAAGCAGTTGAGATGACTTCACTGGAGCTGTACAGCAAGGTAAGGCTGATTTGAATTGTCCCCCCCCCCTCATTTTACAAAGTGATGGGAACTGAATGTTATACAAACATAACAACGCTCTCATCGTTATCAATGTTGAGAATTATTATGTTTGTGTAACATGTCTGGTATGTGCTTGTCACCACTTCCCAGTTAGGTAAACCTTCATATAATGCCAATTTGGCATTATATAATGCCTGTTATAATGCCAAAAATGATTACCTTTCCTGATTGTTGTGTATTCTCCAACAATCAGACTTTTTCTATCTTTATTTCTGTAAATTGCTATCTAGTATAAAAAAATGGAATAGTATGGAATAAAACTTTATCTATTCTATGGGCAGATTAATAACAAATCAGACATGTTCGAAGTAGATAATGGCTAATCCATGCAGGATGACCGGTGTTAATTTTTAACACTCTTTAAGAGCCGTTTTATGCTGATGGGTGACAAATGTCTTGTCTGGGTGGGGCCAGGAAGTGTTAAGAGCAGTGTTGGAACAGAAAAATTAAATTATAAGCTCTTTTATAAGCTCCAAATGTGTCCTGTACAGTGGAAGTGTGCTCAACCTGCAGTATGTCCTCCCCTATATTACTCAAACAGTTCTGTTCCTTTGCTAGGGAGCGAGTGTGTGGATTCCTGACCCAGATGCAGTTTGGGTGTCAGCACTTCTCCTCCAGGACTACAGTCCTGGACAGAAACATCTACTGCTGCAGTTTGCTAATGGAAAGGTGAGACAAGCAGGTAGTCCTCATTATAAGGCACCATGCCAAACTCCACAACAAGAACTCCTAACTTCCTTCTCCATTTGTAGGAGGCCCAGTACCCAGTGGGGTCCCCCTCTGACCTCCCACCGCTGGGGAACCCCGACATCCTGGAGGGGGAGAATGATCTAACAGCCCTCAGCTTCCTCCATGAACCCGCTGTATTGCACAACCTGCGGGTTCGATTCCTGGACTACAACAGCATCTACACGTACTGTGGTGAGCAGACACACACGGGGATGATCGCCCCTGCTAGAAGTGGGAAGACATGAGTGACAGAAGGTCTTTGAGATTCGTGCCAGCTACAGGCAGCTCCTGTTTGCTTCTGTCTGCATAATTACAGCTCATAATGTCGATTATATGACAGCAGGTCAAAGGTTGAGCCAGGGAGGCAACTCCCTCATTGACACTGGTTTAAGATGTAATGACATATTTGTTTTAACGATGGGTGGAAAACCCTCACACACACTTTAAGTTATCAAATTCTTTAGTTTTGTTATGAAAATTGATGTCTTAAAATTGCCATAAAGTAGAATAGGTTGTGTGTTTATATCCACAATCCATAATTATGACTGACATATGCTTTGTTTAATTTTCAAATTCAAATATAATGAAACTAGATGACACTCTGCCGAACAAGACCGCATCACTGCCCAGAAAGAAACATCCATCTACTCATGGACGAGAGGCTCTTCCTCGTTCAAGTCCTTGATGGGAACTTTAACGGTTTCCTCTTTGACTGAGCTGTAATAGAAGTTAGCTTAATTAGCTAGCCTATCATACATGGGTGGATCATGCTCTCCCTTGCGTGCAGATATGGTTGGCAGTTGTAGTGTAGTAGAAAGAAAATAGTTTCTACACGAAATCGTTCTCACCAAGGTCTGTGATAAGATCTTGCATAACTGGATCAGGATTTCTGGAAAGAGACATGGCCATCGAGTTCCGTTATACTACCAAAACTTAGCAGTTTACACCGAAACAATTTATATAGATAAACAGAACTACAGGTGAGGAGAAAAATATTTTTTGTTGATTTTGGGGTGAACTGTCCCTTTAAGTCCAATCAATATCCACACTGTCGCCGTCTCTCCTCGTCCTCCAGGTATTGTGTTAGTGGCCATCAATCCCTATGACCAGCTGCCCATATATGGAGAGGAGGTGATCGATGCGTACAGCGGTCAGGACATGGCCGACATGGAACCTCACATCTTCTCTGTGGCCGAGGAAGCTTACCGCACCATGACCAGGTCAGAGGTCGAAGGCTAGAGGTCATGTCATGAGTGTTAGCTGACCTTTCAAACTTTACACAGAAAAAAAATTCAATATAAATATTTCCTGTACAGAACTGTCTTGTCTCAACTTCACTATATGAGGTTTGACAGTCAGTCTGTGTGTACAGGGAGGAGAAAAACCAGTCCATCATCATCAGTGGAGAGTCTGGCTCAGGAAAAACAGTCTCAGCCAAATTCACCATGAGATACTTTGCTGTGGTTGGAGGAGCAGCACAGCAGACCAGCGTGGAGGAGAGGGTCCTGGCCTCCAACCCAATAATGGAGGTGATGGATGCTTGAACAGAATTGTTACTTAGGAATAAGAGTTTTTACTGTCAGTTCTGCTTCTTTTTCAAGATGCAAACAACACGTACTTGTGTCTACAGTCTATCGGGAACGCTAAAACCACACGAAACGACAACAGTAGTCGTTTTGGGAAGTACATCGAGATCGGCTTCGGCAGGAAAGGGGACATCATCGGGGCAAACATGAGGACTTATCTCCTGGAGAAGTCGAGGGTCGTCTTCCAAGTGTGTTTCTCAGCCAGAATAATGATAAAAAAACATTTGTTTGCACATAAGAATTGTTCTTTTGAAACAAGGTAATATGTTACTGTGTGTGTCAGGCATCCGCAGAGAGGAACTACCATATCTTCTACCAGCTGTGTGCCTCCAGAGAGTTGCCAGAAATGAGATCCTTTAAACTGGGTAAGACTGTTTCTGAGTCCAACAACACAATGTATATTATGACGTATGGCTACAATTACAACTATTATAATATTAATTAGTCTATTGATTAATTTCTTAATGAGTCAACAAGTTGTTTGGCCCATAAAACGTAAAAAAAAAATGGTGACAAATGTTTGTTTGTTTTTCAAATCCTAAGGTGACGTCCTTAAATGTCTTGTTTTGTCACTTACTTAAACATTATTCAATTTAATGTCACAGAGGTGAAAAGAACCCAGAATATATTCTTTTTTTTAGGAGCTGAAATGGGAGAATTTGGCACTTGTAAACAATCCAATTATCACATAATCTACATATCAAATCAATTAATCGACTTACAGCTCTATGAAAATGTCCATGACGCATGCAGGCTCACTGTGTCTTCTGTTTTGCTCCAGATGCACCTGAGCATTTCCGCTACACCAACCAGGGAGGAGACATGCAGATCCCTGGTGCTGATGATCTGTCTGACCTGGAGCGCACTCGCAATGCTTTCACTGTTCTGGGTAGAGTAATTATACACACACACACACACACACACACACAGAGACACATGCACGTAATTTAATCATGTCCTTGGTTATGAAGATAAAACTTGTATTTGTTTTTAATGCAGGTGTGCAGCCTGACCAGCAGATGGAGCTCTTCAGGATCCTGTCAGCTGTTCTGCACCTGGGAAATGTCAACATCCAAATCAGTGGGAGAAGTTCTGACAAAGGTTACATTGATGTAAGAGATGCATTTCTACTCTATCTCTACTTTCCTCTGTAGAAGCGTTAGTTCTTCTATAACACACACATGCATATACTACACCTCAGTCCTCTTTCCTTCCCCCCCCTCAGCCAGGCGATTGCTCTCTGGCTGTCTTCTCCAAGCTGTTAGGAGTGGAGGGACCTCAGATGGCCCACTGGTTGTGTCATCGCAGACTGGCTGTAGGGGGAGAGATGCTGATCAAACCCATGTCCGGTCAGCAGGCTGTAGGAGCCAGAGACGCGCTGGCCAAACACATCTACGGCCAGCTGTTCACATGGACCGTCCAGAGGCTCAACTCTGCTCTGCGCAGCCAGAGGGGGAAGGCCAGATCATTTATAGGGGTGCTAGACATCTATGGGTGAGCCACGAGCTTTGTGACACTGGATGCTCCGCAATCCAAAGCCTATTTAGTCCCACTAGAGATATTATCCTGTAGTCTGACATTGTCTTATCTCTCTGAGCAGGTTTGAAACCTTCGACCGGAACAGCTTTGAGCAGTTCTGTATAAATTATGCGAATGAAAAACTGCAACAACAGTTCAACAGGGTAAGTCACAAGACAAGCAGACAAGCAGATGTTTCTTCTTTTCTCTTCAGTGTGAATATCATCTTGTTTTGTTCTTGTTTTGCAGGTTAATGCATATTTTAATGCTTGTTTTGTGTACTTTATTAGGGGTAGAAAATTTCCAGAATCACGTTATGATGTTCTGATTTTAAGGAATAAAGGTTTTTTTAAAAAAGATTTTTATTCCTCTTAGTTACAAAAGAGTGTAATGCTGCTCTGCCTTACTCACAGACTTTCCTCCCAGCGTGATGATCTGTTGTCTGTACCCCGCTGGCCTTACTGTGTTGATCTTTCCGAGCATTTGTAATCCACAGCACGCTCGGCTCATCTGTCTCCTTGAACCCGCTGTACCCTAATGCAATTGTCTCCATCTTTAGGTTTTAATTGACAGATTTATTTTATTTTATTTTTGTGTTTTGTCTGCAGCATGTGTTCCATTTGGAGCAGGAGGAGTACGTCCGGGAGGAGCTGGTCTGGAGCCGCATTGAGTTCAGTGACAATCAGCAGTGCATCAATCTCATAGAGGCACAACTGGGCCTGTTTGATCTGTTAGATGAGGAGTGCAGGGTCAGTCGTCCTCTCCTTCTCTCACCAGCTTTTTTTAAACGATGCATTTGACTCAATCTCAGTCTGTACACCGAGTTTAAAGGGACAGTTCACCCTAAAATGAAAAGTACATATTTTTCGTCTCTTTTTATTATCTCATCACTTTTAGTGAAAATGTGTTGAGCTCTTTTCTCTGTGACCATCAGATGCCCAAAGGTTCAGATGAGAGCTGGGTGCGGAAGCTGTACGACCAACACCTGACCGGCAAGCCCCACCCTCACTTCCGCAAACCTCGCATGTCCAACAGCGCCTTCATCGTGCTGCACTTTGCTGACACGGTGAGTGATGAAGGTCAACACGCTGATTCTGGGAACACTTGACAGAAACTGTAGAGTATTTGGATGAAGTGTCCAGGGAGAAACCTCAGTGATAACAATTTGTTATCAATATTTGCATGAAGAGTTTTTTGTCTCTGTCATCAGGTGCAGTATGAGTGTGACGGCTTTTTAGACAAGAACAGAGACACAGTCTTCGAGGAGCTCATTAACATTCTCAAAGCAAGTCAGGTAGACATGTTCTGTTTTAAATTTCTTAAGTTTGTTTAATTTCTATATGACAAGTGGGTGGCTAAATTGTGTGTGTGTGTGTGTGTGCGTGTGCGTGTGTGTGTTTCTGTGTGTTTCTGTGTGTGTCAGTCTGAGCTGGTGGCTGAATTGTTCCAGCAGCAGGGAAACACGTCCTCTGTGGCTAACGGAAGTGTTCGCTCAGGAAAAAGAGCCACCAGAGAACACAAACTGACTGTGGGCTTCCAGGTGAGCCGCTACGATGCATCATCCCTGTGTTTCGTGGATTGAGTGGAGAATTTTCATTTTTTTTAACACTTTGGTTTTGAATGTGCTTTGTTTCAGTTCCGTCAGTCCTTACAGATGCTGATGGACACTCTCAACAGCACCACTCCTCACTACGTCCGCTGTATCAAACCCAACGACCTCAAAGAACCCTTTTTGTGCGTCTTTGTTTGGCTTTTCCTCGCAAAATTTTAAGTTGACATACATTTAAATGTGTGCACAGTGAGCGACCTAACAGCCATGCTTTGCTAGGTTTGATCCCAGGAGGACAGTCCAGCAGCTGAGAGCCTGTGGGGTGCTGGAGACAATACGCATCAGTGCTGCAGGTTTTCCATCAAGGTATTGAGTAACTTCATGGACATTCATCAAACTCTTAAGAAAGTCATTTAAGATATGTATTTAATTTTTCCTGCAGTCGACTATTGATGAGATTTAACTGCTGTAAAAAATAAATGCTATCTTGAGATTTCTCTAAGTTTGCCAAATCAAAATCTTTGTGTCCAGATGGACGTACGAGGAGTTCTTCAGCAGGTACCGCCTTCTGCTCCGAGGCCCTCAGAGCCTGGATCAGGCCCAGGCCTCCTGCAGACAGGCCCTGCCTGAGCTCATCCCAGACCCGGACCAGTTCTGCTTTGGGAAGACCAAAGTATTCTTCCGTGCTGGTCAGGTGGCCTTTCTGGAGAGACTAAGAGCTGAGAAGCTGCGTGTTGCTGCCATGATCATCCAGAGCCGCGTCAGAGGATGGCTGGCCCGGACCAGATACATCAGGATCTGCTGGGCGACTGTCACCATACAGAGATACTGCAGAGGAGCTCTGGCCCGACGGTGAGGATGGAGAAAGAAGCGATTGTGTGATTTGTCTGTGTTTATCCCAAAACCTTAAATGAAATGTTCTGCACTTGAATGTCGTCTTTGTCATATTTGCTGCAGGCTGGCTCTGACCCTGCGCTACTCCAAGGCTGCTTTGGTGATTCAGAAGACCTACCGAATGGTTGTGGTCAGACAGCTGTTTCTCATGATCCGACAGGCCACCATCACCATCCAAGCCTTCACCAGGGGCACACTGGAGCGCCGCAGATACAGACTGGTTAGCATTTAATTCCAGCCTTGACCACCTCATTAACTGCTGCAATTTCTATTATTTATATATAAAAAAAATTGTATAGACCTAATCTGAAGTAATGAGAACTTTTTAAACCCTCTTCTTCTTCCTCAGTTGGTTGCAGAGCGTGCTGCCGTGCTGCTCCAGGCGAGAGTGCGTGGGTGGCTGGCGAGGCGGGCGTACAGGCGGGTGCGTGTGGCAGTGGTGTTCATGCAGTGCTGTGCGCGCCGCAGGGCTGCCAGGAGAGAGCTGCTGAAACTAAAGACCGAGGCCCGCTCTGTGGAGAAGTACAGAGAGCTCAACAAGGGCATGGAAGTCAAACTGATGCAGCTACAGCTGAGAGCAGACCAGGGGGTGGGTGAAAGGAGTTTGATCCAGTGATGTGACCCTTGTGTAGCTCCAAAACGTCTGTGTCAAAAGATGATTGATAAAGTTGTGTTGGTATATGTCCAGGCAAGAGAGGGCGCAGCTTTGAGGGAGACCCTGCAAGCAGAGCGAGAGGCCACCGGTGCCGAGCTGCAGGCTTTGAAGGCAGTGATAAAGAAACTAGAGAGCCAGAAACACGAGAAGCCTCAGGCCTGCACTGTCATCAGCGAGAAGGAGGTGGAGGAAAGGAGGAGAGCTGAGGAGAAGGCTGCGCAGGAGATCCTTCAACTCACACAAGTAGGATTACAAACCCGACAATAACTCGTCACATTTCAAACTGTGCCAGTTGGCTCATAATTGACATGTTCTTTTCTTTGACAAGCTTTGTTCACTCAAATTTTAATGGGTTTTAATCATTTATTCTTATTCTCTCTCATATTCAAGGAGTTGCAAGTCCTGCAGAGAGAAAAAGACAGTCTTTACAAAGAGAAAGAAGAACTCTCTGCTCGCTTGCTTGAAGGAGAAAAAGCACAAGAAGGTAGCGTCATATAGTCTGCATTACTTCATGGGTAAACCCTTAAAGTCTTTCATCCATCTGTGTTTTTCCCTGTTTTTTATTTTTCTTGGTGTGTGTGCAGAGTGTGTGAATCAGGCCGTGTCTCAGGCGAGTGCAGCTCTGAAGGCAGAGCGTGATGAGGAGAGAAGAAAGTATCAGGGTCTCCTGAGAGATTTCACCAGACTGGAGCAGAGATACGACAACCTGCGGGAGATGAGTCTGCTCACTGAGGTTGACACACACAACCACACAAACACATGCACACACACGCACACACACCCCCCAGACAAAAGTAACATTTTAAAACTCCATCTATGGTTCCTCACAACAGCACGCCAAGGGCCACAGAAGAACTGACTCCACTCGGAGTCTGAGCTTTGAGCTTCCCTCGCCCACTCTGATGACACCCCAGTCTCCTCTCTCCCTGTCACCCTTCCCATCTGCCTTCCCTTCCCCGGAGGAGGTCCGCAGGGTCAGTGTGACATCTCCAGTGGACGGGAGAGTCTCAATGTGGAGCTCTGAAACACCAATGGTGAGAGAATGTAGAAGGAGGAAAAACAAAAGTTTTGTGCAAAAACACTGGGTTTCTATAAGTTGCAACATCGTCTCATGAAGCCAAAATGTCACGTTTGCATTGACAGGACCAGCTGATGGAGAAGATGGAGGTGGCCAAAGACCCGGCAGTGAAGATGAAGGGAGAGGACCTGGCCCATGCTTACGATGCTGTACGAGTGGCCAACAAGTCAGTCTATTCACTCGCTCATTTCCTATTAGATTATGAACTTCCCTTTTAGTTCCATGTTAAGATTTACTTTGGATGAATCTCTCTCCTTGTCTGTGTCAGGTTTCTGGAGAGCCAGCTGCGTCGCCAGCACAGTCAGAAGGAGGAGGAGATGGAGGCTCTGAGGAGGCAGCTTAGTCAAGCCATCTCTGGTTCTTCCTCTGCTGCACAGCAACAGGTAACAGACACCTCCAGTGCTTAAAGGGTTACTGTTATGCTCCCTTCTTCCCAAAAAAATGCCTTTCTACGTCTTCCCTCATCTTTCACCTCTTAAGCTCTGTCTACTGTTTTTCCCAAAAGTCAGTTTGGTTGACAGCAGCTGGGAAATGTAAACTTGAATGTAAGTGTGTGTTTGTGCGTAAAGGACTTGCAGGAGCTACTGGAGGCCAGGGAGCAGGAGTGTGTTCGACTGAGGAGAGAGCTGAAGGAGCTTAAAAACACAGTGTCACTTAGACGACTCCTGACACAAGGTAAGATCTCTACAAATTGACTGCAAAATCATTTCTGTCGTAATATGACACTAAAATTCAACTTTGGTTTGCTGTGTGTTTTCAGAATAAAGTATTTGTATCCGCATTTGGATCATGTTTTCTGTTTCCCGGTTCTCCCGTCAGCTTTCAGCCCAGAGACGACTCCCTGTCTGTCCCGACAGAAGCCAGCGACGGTCACTGGTTTGTTTGAATGTAGGAAGAGAGACGAGAACAAGCTAATCAAAAACCTCATCACAGGTGAGATTGATCCCTGTCTGACTTATTCATCTTTATCTGCCTTTATCTGTTAAAATCCAGAAGGGAGTGTTTAACTTTCAGTTGTTATTGTTATTGAACATAAATACCAACACTATGAGATACCGGTATTCAACTTTCTGTGTACAGAAATGTTTAAATGTTATGTAAATGTGAATTGCATGAAGGTAATTTGAATCAGGTCCATAGAAGAAAGTTAAATACTTACAATTCTTCTAAGTAGAGCCCGACTGATAGATCAGGTGGCCCATACCATCGGCTGATGTTCGCCTGTCACAGATATATTGATCTCGCTGCCTTAGTTGTCTGATACCTGCCAATATAAAAACTTTTCAAATATATTTTAATACTTTTTTGTTTTAAAGTTTATGGTGTCACATATCCTGCCTCTCTTACACGCAAGAGGATTCTTTAATGCTTTAGGAACCCGTCTACAGGACAGTGAGAGCAGAGTTTTGCAGCCTCTGAGCATGATGTGACTCACAAGAACAAACTTTACGAACTCTTCTATTGCTGACAAATGTGACCTGGTCATGTCCCCTCTGCCACTTCTGCTCTCTCTGTCTGTGCTGCAGACATCCGGGTTGACAGCGCCCTGTCTCTGCCTCCTGGCCTGCCTGCCAGCGTGCTCTTCCTGTGTGTTCGTCAGGCCGACTGCAGCGGAGACCAAACTCACGCTCGCTCGCTCTGTAGTGCTGCTGTCACGGCTCTGAAAGCGGCTCTGAAGGTAACCTGACTTCTGAATGTGATCGGCGCACCATATGGTTGAGGTTGCATACGTACCGGCAGATCACCTCGTGTCGGGCAGGTTGCCGCTTACACAGAAGCATCGACAGCTGACTTTGAAACACTTTGAAATGTGATTGTTTTGTCCTACGTGCGTGTCCAGCCCCAACAATCTGATCCCTGTGAGGAGAAAGTAAACTGCACACTCATATTTTAACATGGCACATAAGAGCACTGAGAAATGTGTTTTCTTTTTTAGGTGTTCTATCTGAAAGTGACAATATTTCTAATCCTGTCTGTCCCTCTAGAAACACAGTAACGATGTACGTATGACGGCTCTGTGGCTGAAAAACGCCTGTGTGTTGCACGACCTATTGACCCAGCACTCCCCAAAACAGGTAGGATGAACATGTGGAACTTCTTGACAGCCGTGTAGCACTCAGAAACTGTGCCAATTTCAACATAATGTTGCTTTGAGTAACTTTTACACTTCAAACTGAAGTTTTGGCAGAAAAAATATGGTTGCCTTTGTTGGTTGGATTGGTTAGGTTTAAACATGAAGGATCAGGGTAAACCAATCAGAGGCAGATTAAGGTGAATCAGAGGCACCTTCAAAAACTTTTTTTCCAGAACCTTCTCACCTGGCATTTTCTTTTCGTGTTTCACAGCTGAGGAAGAAAATGAGGAACTTACAAAGATTATTGTGGCCCGTCTTTTTCTGCTCTTCTTCGTAATGAAAACACAAGACTATACGATATCCTGAAGAAGCATGGGTTCATGGGAGATTGTGTCTTTGTTGTTAACAATCTGATGTGCCTCAGGTAGAAATAGTCAAGGAAAAGTTGGAAATTATAGTGACAAGTAAAACATGCCATTGCCTTAAATAAAATTACAGATGTCAGTGGGTTTAGAGGGCTGTTAGCATAATGTAAACTACAAGACTCAACAAAATATGTAACAAAGATAGAATTATTTTCAGGCCTTTTGTTCAGAAATGTTAGAGATTACATATGTAAGTCATAAACAGGAGAGAACAACAAATTAGACATTTAAAGGTTTCCATACTAGTTTCTGATGAATAGAATTAATAGTGTTTGGGAACATTTATTTGCTGTATGAATCTATGGCTGAATGATCACTTTTCAGACCATCGACTCAGACGAACTTGCTCCACTGACCGCTGATGTGAGTGACTTGATCCGCGTCCTGAGTGACCTCTGCATCCAGGCCTATCAGCAGCTCCTCTCCATCACTGAAAATCGCCTACAAAACATCATAGGTATGACCACAATACCAACTGCAATGAATGCTCTGCCCTCCACTGCTTCCCTTATCTCACCTCCTGCTCCATCTCTCCCTCAGTTCCTGCTCTGTTGGAGAGCGAGATCATCCCAGGACTATCTGGCTCCGCGGTGAAGTTGGTAACATCCAGAAAGAGAGCGGGCTCAGACCCCAGGGCTGTGGCAAGAGATGCTCCCACCATGGCGTCGGTGCTGAGGGAGCTGGGAGCCCTTTACGCGGCTCTGTCCCGTCAGGATCTGCCCCCGACACAGATGGAGCAGGCCTTCCACCAGCTCACCTACCTCATCTCTGCCTCCGCCCTCAACAGCCTGCTGCTGAGGAAAGACATGTGCTGCTGGAGTCGTGGCATGCAGATACGGTAGAGATAAACACAGATAAATGTATAAATATGGAACATTTTTTACATGCCATGCCATCATATGTTCTAGTGTTGGCCAATATGAAGCTATACATCATGAGAGGTGATGTGATGTATGACAAAGAAAAGCAGTGAAAACTCAACTGGAATCAGTGAATGTGTGGCATTTTGATTAATGAAGGGCTCAAACTATTAAATGAAATTACATCCAAAATAAGTTAAAATGCTGTTTACTGTATATTCAAATGAATACAAAGACGAGAAAATTAGTGTTATGACTTTGATGCCTGCAAAGTGAGAAGAAACGCAGCATCCCAACATTTTTTAATTTTTTTTTCAGTTTAATCAAAAACTGGTTTCTTTTAAGTCAATTTATTCAGTTTAATTTATCCATTTAATTTAATTTATTTGACTTAATATGATTTAGTATATGTTGATTCAGTTTATTTTCATGTAATTACTTTTAATTTCCTTTTTTTTGTGAAAAGCACTATACTTTTTAATTTTATTTAGCTTAATTTTCTAGTTAATGTCATTTAAAAGTAGTTGCTGGAGAAAATATAACATCTCTGTGCTGACACCTCAAACTACAGCCGCGAAAATGAACATAATAATACCATCAATACGTCCCTGCAACAGCATCAATATGTGTGTGCATATAATGTAGAAAAAAATGTGCAGAGCTAATGCATATATCACATTGCTGTTTACTTGTTACCATATTATGGCGCATGTAAACAGATTAGATCACTTATTAATCAGCCTGTCTTTCTCTTGTCACCCAGCTATAATGTGAGTCTGCTGGAGGAGTGGCTGCGGAGCCGAGGTCTGCAGGCAGGGGGCGCTGTGGCCACGCTGGAGCCTCTCATCCAGGCGGTTCAGCTGCTGCAGGCGGGCAAGAAGACTGAGGGGGACGCACAGGCCCTCGTTCAGACCTGCACAGCCCTGTCCGGCCAGCAGGTGGGGCTCTATCGACTGCCATCAGTAAAAACCACAGGCTTTGTGCACTTGCAGTGTGTTTAACTGCCTGCTGATGTGTTTTGTTTAACAGATCGTGAAGATTCTGACACTCTACACGCCCCACAGTGACCTCGATGAACGAGTCACAGTGAATTTCATCCGTACTGTCCAGGTAATGTCCACACCCGCACGGTTTAATGTGTTTATATTAGTGTAAAAAAAGTGTCTCATGTGAACAGTGTCCCATCTTTTTTTCTCCTAGGGGCTTCTCAAAGGCCGTTCAGACGGTCATCCTCAACAGCTCCTAATGGATGTGAGACGAGTGTTTCCTGTCACATTTCCCTACTCGCCTCCCTCCGTCCTCCATGCTGAGCAGTTAGTCATCCCAGACTCCCTCAAGATCTCCTTTCTACGCAGAGTCTGAAAAACAGGATGCCAGACCACTTCAGTGGGGCCGCTTCGGAGTAAATATATTCATGTTTTAGCAAATTTAACGCCCACATTGTTGAATTTAGTCCTTTTTGAAAATATCTTCCAGGAGATGTTGTGAGCTTAATCGCTATCTGAGATTTCTTCTGGTAGCATATGCTTGATTAATTAATCTGTTAATTGTAAGTGGATTTGTATCTATGCAATTAAAGGTCAGAGGTGATGTCTAAAATTGACATGTCAGCTAACTAACTGCTAAATTGAAAATGACATTAAGGATAATGGGGAACAGGAATGTGAAGAACAAAAACGGTAGCAGAGATTTGGAAAAAGTCACAAATGGGAAACAGTGCAGCCATGTCTCAGTATGGTTTGACCAACGAGGAATGAAACAAGGCGTTATTTTTCTTTTTCATATTTTATTGGAAGCAGAAACACAATGAGACTGCAGTTCCTGTCACCTCGGCCCCCAATAAGAACAACCAGAATAAAAAAACAACCCAAAAAATTAGAAACATCTCGTGTATAAAAAAATTCTCATGCGAGTACTTTGTACCACTACACATCATCATCAGTAATACATATTTATATATTCACAAACATTTGAAAAATAGAAAACAAGAATGAAAATATCAAAATAAAAGGAGACAACAATTGGCATCAAACATCAAATAATTATACGTGCTGGCACAACACATTTTTTTCTTTTTGTTTTATCGTTCCCTATCATGCACCGTTTCTGGAAGTACAGGACCGGCGTGTCTGTCTGGACAGAACAGATCATGCATGTCTGTCCACTTTGTGTCTGTGTGCTTTTCGTTGTGCTTCTAACATTTTATCCTCGTCCTCACCTTTCTGTTCGACATGCCAGTCCGATACCCCAACACGCAAACTGAGCCTCTGCAGGAGGAGGAGTTCCTTCGACTAGAGCATCATTGTCAACAGCAATAAATAAAGTTTTTTTTCGTGGCATTTTCAGCTATGTGACAGTTTGTGTACATGTTATTTAAAGTTATTAAAAGACTGTGCAGATGTCCCCTCGGGTAAAAGACCCTGTACACACCAGAGAGTGACACAACATGTGTGGACGGGTTGTTGTTCTGCTGTGTTTTTATTTGGCTCTGAATCAAGCCCATTACATGATCAATGTTATTTATCTCCAGTGTGTACACGGCCCCCCCTTTATATCTTTCAATAATAGCTACATATCCAAATAGGGCATTTGAACACACACACATAATTCCCATCTGCCCAGTCACCCAGAGCAAAATTCAAGTCTACAAAAGAGCAGCAAACTTCACTTCACATAGTCCGACTTGTGTTTGTTACATCCGAGCTATTTACAGTGCCAATCAGCGACAATTGATCTCCCTGTTCCAGATTATGTTCCTCTGCACTGAGAAGCTGTACAAACAAACTCCAGCCTCTAATCAGCTCTACGACAGCTGTGATATTTGGCCCATTACAATAGACGGCATTTACAACATATCAGACAAACACTTGTGCTGATATAATAAGAATAATAATCCACAATGTAAACATTATAAGACTGCTTCGAAAAAGATGACTCCCTCTACATAGATCTTTATAGATTAGATGCATAGAGTTCAGTTCTTACACCTTGTTCAAAAGAGGGGGTTTGTGAAATTGTATTCTTTTGTGATCAGGTGCTTCGGGGGTAGAGGCCCTCATCAGTTCCCACTTTTAAAAAGAAAAGAGAGAAAACACCCTGTTTTTATTAAACTTGGACCCTTTTCCTTGAGTCTGAGGACTACATCCATTTCCGCTGGATGCTTTTGGAAGAAAACATACACAACTTTTATAGATAAATAAGTCTTTTCATGAAAATAGAATTAAGAGACATGCTCAAAGTCAAAACATTTTGTTTTTACATAATCAAATAAATGCATTTAACTGGAGGTTGATTTGTAATTACTGTCATTCCATAAACAACTACTGAAAGACAAAAGAAAGATCATAGAATAAATGTGTTATTACGGGTGCATTAAAGACCCCTGTGCTTCTAAATCTCTACTAAACAGTAGGCCCTCTTTTAAATGTCAGCTCCAGACCTGGTGTGGGTCTGGATCCGCAGCCCTTTAGCAGAGGTCTGACTTCTTGAGCGTCTATAGTTCTGATCATCAGGGATCACGGGTGGTAGATCATTAGCGATTTGTGCTCTCCCTGGGGTGCAGGGTGTGAGATGTTGTAACCTCCGTATAAAGAGCAAAAGTCACACCTCTTCCGGTGGACCCCATGGTCGACCTTATTTCAGAAACAATACGTAGTCAGTAGTGCCATGGTAGTGAAAGGAGAGAGACAATAATGTTTTGGTTTTTGTCCATTTAAAAGGCAAGTTTCCAAGTCATTAAAGTCACAACACCAGCACAACAATAAATCTGGTCATATTAACAACTGCATTCATGTGAGAGGAGAGTTTGTCCGTGAACTGCCAATACACAGGACCAGCACAAGTTACTGGTTTTGGTGAGCGTTCAACGAGACAACATTGGCTGTGTAGTCTTTATAATTACTTGGTTTCTTATATTTCATTAGTTTTATGATAAACTGCGAATGCCAATCTTTGAAACTAACAAACATTATATGTGTAGTTCATGGCACAATTCAAAATGGATCAAAATATTATCTGTCTCTCTCCATTCACTGCTGTACATGTTTTTTCCGGATTAGGGTCCCATGTGGGAAACTGGAAGGGGCGTGACTTCGGCTTTTTTAATATCTCCTTGCATTCAGGTTTTGATTTGGCAATTTGTATTTCTTAACTGTGGAATGTTTACAGTAACAAAAAAAACAACAAACAAACTACAAGAGGCATCCTCCACTAAATAAAAGACACTTAGAAAATCGTGTCTGAATATGAACATCGTCCTCTGTGTGATGGCTTCCTGTGATTACATTTGCGGGTAACAGGCAACACGGGCGGCTAACATGAGGTCAACATTAGAACGTCTTACAAACACACTCGCTGACGCAGATTGTACATTCGCACACGCACACGCTCTCTAACCTTAACCTCTCTTACACAGTCACTATATGGGACACACACAGAGTACCAGGGTCAACAAGACAGAAGGCATTGAGGGTGTCAGGCAGTGTGCTCTGTTACAGGGTAGACGGACATCAAGACGGACAAGGACAATCTTTCAAGTACCGCACGTCCATTGAATAATCCTGTATATAACTCTGAATATGTCCTTCATATATTATATAATACGATATATATTTAAATACAAATATAATTTGGAAGAAAGCAATAAATAAATCTTAAAAATTACCAAAACTAAATAGTGCTTTGTTCCCCACCTGTTATATCTGGAATGTTTGAGGCCTCGCAGCCGTTTTGTTGTCGTTGTAAATGGGTCAGTTGGACAGTTTGGTCCCGTTGTGCTTAGGGCTGGTCTTGGCGTTATATCAGCGATTATCTGTTGGCACTTGCAGTCCCTTCTCCGAGCAGGGGGCAGGCGGGAGAAGGGACGAGAGGAGCCGGAGAGTGGAAGGTGGTAAAAGTTAAGAAAGGCAGAGGAAAAGTGAGAAATAACGCCAAAGTATTAAAGGCTACGAGATATTTCTCACCCTAACCAGTCGAACGAGGTGTGAGTGTGTATGGCGTGCTTCTCCTCTACGGAGAGAAGAGAGCAGATATATGATTAAACTCTATGTTTTCTTCATCAAAAGGATGGCTGATAACATCTGCAACAATAAAGACACTGGTGCTTTCTGATGAAAATTAGTGGCGATGTTATGCACCTGCGTCCTCTCCACTGAAATGAATGTATTTACAGCACTGGATGTTGTGGTGATTCTTGTCTTATCTGTGCTTTTACAACATTGGATCATCAGGGCAGTGGCTAGCAGTGGCTCAGGAAGAGCCCCGGGGCAGTAGATGGCGACGTCTGATCGAGCCTCAGACATTTTTTTTTAAAAATTCGGTCTCTTAGCTACGGCCTTCCTCAGCAGAGCGCTGGTCGGACTTGAGCTTGACGAACTCCTTGGCCACGTCGTCGTTGTTGCGTTGGGAGAGGATGCGCAGCACGGTGAGGCCTGTCTCGTCCATGTGGATGCGTTTACCCAGCGGCAGCCAGCAGGCGACGCTGCCTTTAGAGGCCACGTCCTTAAGCTGCAGGACAGCCATGCCAACGGTGCGGTCCTCTCGCGCAAAGCAGTAGTCCTTCACACACACTTGCAGCTCGTAGCACTCGGGGCCCACCTCGTTACTCAGAGTGCTGCAGCGGAGAGAGGAGTCAACAATATGTTAGCACTCTCATTTTCTACAACCCTAAAGGAGACATATTATGGTCAATTTAAGGTTCATAATTTTATTTTGGGTCACTACTGCATTTGGTTTACATGCTTTAATGCTCAAACAACACATCAGTTTTCTCAAACTATCCAGATCTGCAGAACTATTTTTCTGCTCCTGTCTCTTTGAGGCCCCGCCTCCTGAATACTCTGATTGGTCAGTTCACACATGCCTGATCCAACACCGCTAAAAACATCGGAGCAGCTGTGCTAAATCAGTTCTTACAAGCCAAACTAGCCGCAAGGCAATTTTGCAAATGCGTAGGGATGTAATGTGATGTCACAAAGTCACGGTATTATGAGGCGTTTCAGGTGCAGGGTTTTCTGTGGGAGAGTGGAGCTTCTGTTGATGTGGACTTTAAAGATCTTTTGTATGCACAGGAACCGATATAACAGACAGAAGGACAGGGAGCAAAGGAAAGAGCGTAATAGGTCTCTGAAGAATCATTATCAGCATTATCACTCACAAAGTGAAGGTTTCATTGTATTTAGGAGCCCAGCTGTTATTCTTCGACTTGGTGGCGTACTTCCTCTTCTTGTCACTGAGGTGAGGGCCGATGATGTAGACCTCCACGAACGGCCGGAATATTCCCTGTGTCTGCCACCTCAGGTCATTGGCAGCCACCACTGAGGCAGTCGGAAGAGGGAGAGACGGAGAAAATGGAGGGAAAGAGAATGCGGAGGAGTGGGTGAGAGAGAGAGAGAGATCGATGTCGAGAAAATGTGTGAGAAGTGAGAAAAAGTATGAGCGAGGTGAAAATTCAGAACAAGAAAATACCAGCTCTCCCTCAGGCCTAGTAATCAGCTACTTGTTGAGACAGCGAAGGAGGAGAATTGGGATTTCATTTCATTACAAAGTCATATTTTTCTTTGGCAGCGGGAAAGCAGTCAGGCACCAGCCTTTATGACTTTATCACGTATGACTTTCCAAATGCCTTTGACACAGGAAAACGTGTATTTTATTACTGATCTGCACTCATTTACCTATTTGTTTTTCTTTTCTTGCTTCTTGATGATCATTTATACTCCATTGTTAAGCAGTGTGACCTATTAAAGGGTGGTGAATTCTGATGCAACATGCACAGAAAACTGTCCTTTTCTTGATCCGCTGATCATCAGCGACTGAGAGAAGTCATATTAAATCTATTTTGATGTAGTAAACAATAAAATGCAAGGTTTTCCAAGGGGGTTCAGCACGTTTTGTAGCCACTATGTCTGGCAAAATAGAATCACAGGATTTGTTATTCTTAGCTGTTACTAAAGGTGCAGTGTGTAGGATTTACTGGCATCTAGATTCATGGATTTATTTAAAGCTGGTGTATCTAGCTGTTATTAAAGGCTCTTGGCTCATTCCAGCACTGTCTTTGTTTTGATAAAATGAGGTTTAAACTGACTCATGCATGCCGGTGTTGATGCTGGAATACTACTGACAACACTTCTTGTCTCTGTGATTTTGGTTGTGTATATTTCTGGACGGTGTAGAGGAACTATTTTGTTTTTTCTCAGTTCTGTAATAATTTGCTTATTATGTAATCAGCTCGTCGTGCTGATCGTACTGACAGAACACATACTAGCTACAACCTGACCGCACGATCTTCATTGGTGAATCATCAAGATGGATCCGTTGACATGCAAGCTCAGTAGCGGTGGGACTTTCAAAACCTATTACCAGGATTTGGAGGCTGACTTAAAAAATGATAAAGTAACTTATTACCAGCGAAAAAATGCAGTCAGCAATGTAATCCAAGTATTGCAATAATGTAAACTGATGATGACCTAAATTCTCATGCTCACTGATCAGTGGTGAAAACAAAGAGTGAGCAAAAAAAAACTAAATCTTTTCCTTTACCTTTCACTGTGACCTTGTGCTCTCCGGTGTTGGGGTGAGTGAAAATCTCCACATGGATGGACACCTCTCCCACGGCATCGTCCACCCCAGAGCCTGAGAGGACAGACAGAGAGCGGAGGGCTCGTCAGTGCCTCTGAATGTGTTCACATGAGTCTCCTATCACAGACCAAACACCGACACAGACCACTGCGCCTTCCATTTACAAATTCTCCTCCTCATTTTGAAAGGTTACAGACGAACTCCATTTCAATTTGATTACTTGAACATTGAAATGGATGCGACTGTCGCCTTTTGGATATCACAAGCCAAACATTTATTTGCGTTAAACTAATTATTGTGTGACAGGAGGGCTTCAAAATAAAGCAAAGTGATCTGCTTGTGCATATGTTGTGGTCTGGAAGTGGGAAATCAGACAAAGCGGCTATGAGTGGGCATGTGTGTTCAATATGACAGAATAACTGATACATTTACTGATGAGCTGATGAAGCCTTGAGAAAACATCTCTCAACAACTCCACAACGCCAGTCCAGAGGACGTTTTATACTGGACCATAAATAAATGCTATTAAATCCTTCAGTAAGGCGCTCTGCATTATCATTAGACGCAGACTGAATTCGGCGGACTGAGAGGTAATAATTTGGATCCAGTGAGGACGGTAATCTGTGCCCACTCATAGCTCGCAAGGTGTCTGTTAGGATGCAGGGTGGTTAGTAAGAGGCAGAGAAGAAGACAGGAAAGAGAAGCTGGAGAAGGTCAACTGGACAGTGTGGTTCCCCCCCCGCGACATAGATCGGGTCAGGACATGCTCAGATGGATCGAGACAGGTGGACACACCCATTCCTTGGTAAACACTTTTACCCAAGCATGGCAAGAGGAGGGACGAGAGAGAGGGGAAGGAGAGAGAAGCAGTTCAGCCTCTCAGATCTGTCGGTGACGGATGGCATGACTGATAACGGACTCTCTAAATAAAGTGACCGTTCACTGTTTTTCCACAGTGTAGTTTAAGTTTTATTTATTCATATAATTGGTTGAAATAAGATGATTCTTTCTATTTCAACCATAAACATCACGTAGTTTTGAGTACGTCCACCCCTCCTTCCAAGATAACTCGACTCTGGACCCGAGCCCACAGCTCATGTCCTGGGGTCCTTTGCTGTTTGACTCCTTAAGACCGTCTTCGGTTGAGGAAGCCCTCACGGCTCCACTCAGGCTCCATCTCTTTTGTCTGGGAGGGAGACGGTGGAGAAATAGTTTTCTCGGTGCCTCTATGTGGTTTTTGTGCAGCGTGCGAACAAGTGGTTGAGATCCGCACACATCTCCAGAAGGATACGGCGACAGATGGACATTAATTTTCAATGTTTTAATTAGTGTCCTCGCTCTGTCAACGGTATCCTTGTGGTGGCGACCAGCAGCCCGTGTGCGTGTGTGTTTTTCGACCAGCCGCCCACTAAACAAGGTGTCTGTGGGAGTTAGACGGCAGAGTGTTCCTGGCATGCAGTGCTCTGCATCTCTCCAGGGAGCATTATGGGATTGTTGGTCTCGCTGCCAGCAGGACCAAAGAGAGCAGCAGTCATCCATCTGGCCTCGACTACTCTGTGGAGGACGTCCATAAGAGATGAGAAAGAAACTTTGCTGGCTGGGAGGCAGGAAGATTTTTGCCAAGAAAAAACGCCAGGCTTTCTCTCCTTCAATAAACACGACAGTCAGAGGTGCAAATTTAGCACCATATTGAAAATCTTCACCAGAATAGCCATTAAATATTAAACTTGTGCTGTGATTGCAGCAAATCATCGCCCGAGCTTGCTTGTTTTCAAAGGTGACCCCTGTTTATTTCTGTTACACATACAGCAGCTCCCAGCCCACGGTGGGTAAGACCAGCAGTCATCACTGATCAGCAGCAGTCGAGCTTCATTCAGTCATCTTGCTTTAATCATCTACGCTGATATGATGGAAGACTATCCAGAGAAATTTGCTTGGCAGGAAGTTCATTTGCATCCTTGTTACTGTCATAGACATCCAGCTGCTGACAGGAAAGGACAGGATATATCTCTACTATTCATTTAAATCTAATTAGCAAGCGAATACTTAATTCTGAAATATGAAAACCAAGCGTCTGAATTTGTGTGGTCTGAATTGTCCTGTTTTAAACTTCCAATTAGGCAATAACAAAAATGTCCCAAATTCAGAAAGTCAGAGAGGAAGTCCAAGTACAAGAATTGTCCAGTTTCAAAATTGCTAATGAAAAAGGTCCAGAGTATAAAACTTTCTAACATGTGTTACTACTCACATTCCGTACCATATAAAACAATTTATTTCCTGGGTATGTTTGCTCATAACTTGCTCTGTGCTGTCTGGTAGTGGCGCATCACATTGCTGCTTTCAATAAACGCAACGGTTTTATTTATGAGTCACGCTCATTTTTACTCCTGGCAGAAACAACATGTAAGAGATGTTTAATGATTTAAGGCTCTGTTTTTGCTGTCGATTTTATCCGACTGCTGTCTCCCATCGCATTTCTCTTGTCTCAGTTGTGTGTTTCTGACTGGAAACACAATTCTTTTTTTTTGTTCCAAGTATTTTTTTTTTGCCTTTTTTGCAGCAAAGGGCCGCAGGTCGGACTCAAACCCTGTGCCACTGCAGTGAGAACAAAGCATCTGCTCTACGAACTGAGCTAGTGGGCAACCCGGAATCACAATTCTTAAGCTAATACACAGATTTAATTGGCTGATTAGCGTCACTTGAGTGAATAACAATGCCTGCCTTTGGGTTGTTAGTTTCCTGGGCCGCTCGGGTTGTAAAAGCTAGAAAAGCTGTGTCAATTAAAACACAAACGCTCCGTAAGAATGTAATAATTCTAAATATTTTATCAGTTATAGGTCCTCCTTCCAATCGCCAATAGGAATACAACCAAGCTTGTGATATGACGTATGCTTCTGGTTACACAAAACAGTCTATTTTTATAGGATTCTTTTCATAATGTTGTAAAACATTTGAAATAATCATTTGAGCCTGTCAGTGGCAACACTTTTACTTACTTCGTGTTTTTGAAACGGCAAAGATCTAAATGACCTCAAAAATTTCAAAGAGGGCTATACAGACCAAATAAGTGGTTTTCAGATCACATTATTTCAGTGCCATCTATTCAGCAGTTTTTACATTTCAATATGATATAGTCAGTCATGGTTGAATTTCTGAATTAGATATCGTTTGTTGCTTCCCTTCTTCTGTCTACTGGAAAACCACACAACTTTGTATTTCATTCGTCATCTCTCACTGTGGTTGTCCATCTGAGAGTCGCATCGAATGGAGTCAACCCGCAAACACTGAATTAGCTGAACGCAAACAGCTCCTGCGTCATCCCGCCTGAGCGTTTTGTGAGCAAGCATCAAATCCTTTGGATCTAATCTAAAGTGACAGAAATCAGACCACCTGACCTGAGGGACTGTTTCTGATTGGCTCAATCTGGTGAGGGGGGGGGGTGGAGGGTGAACTGAGCATCCTTTCTCATCACTGCTGTAGGGCGGGCCGCGCTGCACGTGGGAACGAGCCGCGTGTATGTGTGTGTGTGTGTGTGTGTTTGTACGAGTCGGCCTCTGCCTGTGTTTGTGTGCGATGACGGAGCAGGCAAGGACAGGGAGCCCTCCCAGACAAACTAGAGCCAGCAGCCATCATCATCTTCAGACAGAATGATCCTAGTCCTCTTCATCGTCTTTCATTTCAAACACAGCGGGAGGGGTGGTAATGCTGGCGAGGGGTAGGAGGAGGAGGAGGAGGAGGAGGAGGAGGAAGAGGCTTTCCTCTCTGTTTTTCTTCACTGGAGACAGACAATACTCTGATACACTGATGCTTCTGCTTCAGCAACCTTTAGGACAATCTCACTCAGTCACATCAGCTCTGCTCAGCCTCTCACCCATGTGTACACACACACACACTCACACACGCGCTCATTCGGCCCTCGGGCCTCTCTCGGTGACATCATGCTGGATCAGGCTTCCTCCACACTTTAATGCATTTCTATTCTTTTTGTCTGATGTCAGCACATCATGCTTCAGTGTCTGCTCATACATACCGTCCGTGGCGTATGTATTCAGTGCAGTCCCGTACATACAGACATCAGTGTGTAACATTACATGCATGAATGCATAAAGCCTATGCTGTTATCGTCGTGGTGGGCATGTACAGTATGTGTGTGTGCAAAAAAATGCAGAGATCGAGAGAGGAAGTGAGGGGATATGTTCAATCTGTGCATTGCATTTGTCTGTTGGGATGAGTTTGAGCAGGCAGGGGAGTTTCAGGATGCACATGGGGGAGGGAAGTGGAGTGTGAAGGGAGTTGGGCTTGGTCTCTTTTCTTGCAGTCCCGGATGTCTCAGGCCCCTGAGCCTGAGTGCCACATACCCTTCTCTGGGTAAACATCCTCACTAGTGGTGAACCTCACCCCCTTCCCGCCGAACACTGGCCCACAGACGGGGCAGAGGGAGGGAGTAGACAGAGAGAGGAGAAACATGTAGAAATATGAGGTCGAGAGAAAAACAGACCAACATTTATAAGAACTGTCGCTGAAGATGTGAGAGCCTGGTAGATAGATGTATGTTTAATCTTTACTTCTAATTCTTTAGATCTGCAATCAGCTGCTGTAAAACACTCCAAAAACCGCATGACATTTTGCTAATTAAATTTTAAACTAGCATCCACTCAAATGGTATCTCTAGCGGCGGTGCTCAGGGACAGCGTGTCAGCATCAGCGCTCCCACAAATATGACGGCTGCTATGTAGCCATCTGACGGCAGGATGGAGGCTGAGCAGTGGAATCAGAGAAAAGAAGGGGGCTGCTATTTATTTTTTTCACTGCAAATAGCTGTCAGATCATGTAAAGAGTAGTCTCCGTGTTTTCCGGAGGCTGGCTACCAGGAGACTCAGCATTTCAGAGCGGAGAGAAAAAAAATAGTGTGCAGCCTCGACTTCATGCTCTACAAAGCATGGAAAGATATTTTCGGTATATAGAGCTCAGCGTTCTGGGAAAAACCCTAACGTCAACAGAGGAGTGGGAGACACTGCGTAGAGACAGCGACAAGGAATACAGCAACGTCAATCAGAGAATTATGAAACATTTGGAATTAACTGATACTGGAATCAGAATTAAAAAAGCAGAAAGGAGAAATGTGAAGAAGAGAGCCACACATAATAAAGAGCATTAGGTTACCTTGTGAGTTCTGTGACTGGACAAAGGTCTTAACGAGTTTGTCCGTGGCCTGCGTGTAGAGCGACAGGGCGTAGTGGAGGGACAGGAGGTCAGGACTCTTCTCCAGGAACGTCTTCTTCAGACCCACACCGCCAGCATGGAAGTATTGCTAACGTACACAGAGGTGCACAGACAAAAGAAGAACATATCTGTAACTTACCTTCTACGGCAAGATTCTCGAGGAAGAGAGGACATTTTTTGGGGGAAATAGCAATCAGAACGGTTAACACAATAATCCAGAGCTGCAAAGATTGGTTTAATAAAGGATTAACTGATTGTTCTGTTAGTCTATTGACGGGAAAATATTTGGAAACTCTTTTGAAAAGGGATTTACTGTTATTTTTCAAGCAAAAAAAAAAAAACAAGCAAAAAACTTTATTAATCATTCTAACAAATGCATATTTTTGAGTTTTGGACTGTTGCTGAGAACTATTAGACAGTTATGTCTTCTTCTGAGGCTTTAGGAGGTTATGATGGTCATCTTTTTTCACTGTTTTCTCATCTTTTATAACCAAATAATTAAATAAATTAATAAAAAAAAGGAAAATAATTCAATCATGGACAATATTTAAAACCCTGAATTAATCCAGCTAACAAACTGACCAGGACTTTTTAGAACACTAACAGCAGCTCAGTCAAGTGATGTTACAGGGCTCTTGTCTAGTTCTAAACCCCCTGAATCAATTCTTATCTTGTAAAATAGCTGGTCTTTCATCTATTTTACATACAGCATGTCTTATTTTCCCTTTCTTAACCCATCTCAAAGGAATAGGATGTTTGAAATAAAGAGTTTGTAGAGTAAAGGATGTTAATCATGCATACTGTCCTCCAATCAGCTCTCAGAAATAATAATACAAAATTAATAACTTCTTTACTTTTTTGTTCCTCTGTAAATCTTTGGTTCAATCTCTGGGTTTTAAGCCCGTTTATTTCACACAGGAAAAAAGGTAAAGGGTTTCTACCTTGATGGTGTCCAGGGCCAGCTCTATCACAGCGCACTGCTTTGGTGTGAGTGCTTTGGCCTCCTCGCGAACCATGTGCTCCTGAGGACGACAACAATAGAAGCACAGACATAAAACGTCCAGTCTGTCCTTTCGCCTGCTCTGTCTCATGTTTTCTGAGCAATTAAAGTGTTGATTTGAAGCCCTGATACCAGGCTCAGAACGTAATGGTGTAAAAACACACTGTACCTTCAGCTTGGACAGCTGTCCCAGCTCCTTGGCCGCATTGAAGATGAGCTGAGTTCCCTGGAAGAGACAGAGAGAGAGAAAGAGAGAGAGAGGTGGAAAGAGGAGAGTATTGTTATTATCATGACAATGCAGGGCAGCAGTAAACGGCTTAGTGTCACACAGAGGACAGCGACGTTTCTGACACACACACACACACACACACATTCATAAACAGTCCCGCTAAGCCTCTTTACAGATGTCAAGGTACCTTTTCCTTCAAGTGCTGTTATCACACTTATCTGCTTTTTATTCATTCCAAAACATTACACACCGCTGCACAAATCCACACACACACACACACACACACACACACACACACACACACACACACACACACACACACACACACACACACACACACACACTGAGACATTTCAGTATGAAGAGAAGGGAAAGTGGCTCAGCTCGTCGTGGTGAGGGCAAGAAAGAACACATACTCGTGCACTCATGAACACACACATGTGCAGGCACACACGTACACACACACACACACACACACACACACACACACTGAGGTGTATGCAGGTATTTACTGCAAAGTCCAGCCTAATGCATTACTCTGGTAAGAGAATCTATCCCTAAGTGCTGCCGACTGCACCTTCACGTCCTATCTCTGATTACAGGCTAGATTCAATCAGGCAAGCAAAGTCTGACAGCCTCGCTGCAGAGTAATCCAGCCATCCTCCACTGCTGCGCTGCGTTTAACTGAGAGAAAATATAGTAGATAGCGGTGCCTTTTTTTTATTTCATGCCAAAATATTCTGATCCTGCGAGCAGAGTTTTCGTGACTAAAATGCTCTATAAGCTGCAAGTCAGAGTGCCAGCCATCACTTGCTCGCAGCTTTGCCTTGTGAAGCTCAGCCGCTTTGACTTGCGCTGATCTTGCAAGCCGAACCCCGCTCTACTTTTATACATTTTTTTCCCCATGTAATGTAGATAGCAATTACGAAACAAAAGTGTTGCTTTCAAAAATCCCAAGTGGGATTAAGTGACGATTGAGCTCCTTGACTCCGTGTTTTCTGCGGCCGCAAATGTCCGCATTGTAGATGAGAGTGTATGACCTGTGGCGAGGCTGGCAGTGTAGGTGGCTACTCCTACAGCATTTCACAGCATATAAACAGCACTACAGAGGAATGTTGTGTGAAAACAAAAGTGAAAAATCAATATTTCCACTGCTTTGTTTGACCGGCGAGCTGAGGGAGAGAGAGAGAGACGGAGACACGGAGAAGAAGACATAGAGGGAGAGAGACAAGACACATTGATCTGAAGGGGTTTAGTCCTTACATCACTGTGAGAAGCACTCTTCAGCCTCCCCTGGAAAGAGAGCATTTGGTTAATACTTCAAGCAGTGGCCAGTCCCTGCAGTCTGACTTCACCCTCATTTGGCTACATGAGGTTACGCAGTCAGAAGTGCATATGTTGCTTTGCAAAATGAAAAAGAAGAAAATCGAGGATACTTCTCACTTCTAGAGACGTCCCCTCCTTTTTGCTTTGCTAATTAGCTCAGCCTCCAAAGCAAAAGCAGCGTATTTCGAGACTTATAACAAAACAAAGAAGACAAACTTTACCAAAATCTGGTTGACGGAGCGAGAGAGCAGCATACATTGAGGAAATGGACGCTGACCAAATTTGCTTTGAAATTTGCAGATGACACTTGCTTGACAAATGTTTAAACCCGTTTTGACAATCTCACATTGCTGTGCTATTTCGAGGGAAGCTACAGTTATAGGGGCACACTATGTGGTCTGAAACTGGGGCATGGTCACCTGTAATAGGTCCACATGCCATTTGCAGGAAACAACAGGATGTTATTGTGAAAAACCTCTCTTGTCGACGACATGAAATAATCCAAGGATTTGAATGATGAAGAAAAAGTTTGACATTTTAAGAGTTGGGTGAGAAAATCGCAATCCAAGGCGTTAGAGCGGGGAGATGATTAGCTTAGCTTAGAATAAAGGGCAGCATGGCTCTACCACAGGTGCAAAAATGAATCTACAAGCACCTCTAAAGCTCACAAATCAGCACATCACATTGTTTATTTTTTTTGTTTAATCTCTACACACACACACAATGGCAGATTTTACAGGGAGTTCTGTGCTAGTACTATGTGTCAGGATTTAAGGAAGGCACTGTGTCTCGGCTGCTGGTCACCAAGAAATAGCATGTAACCCAGCATGTGTGCCTGCTTGTGTGTGGATTACATACGACATGTTAATCAGTGAGCTTTTGAGGTGCTGCTAGGTGGACTGAACTTTAAAATGAACAAGGCTATGAACAAGGCTAGCAGTTTCCCCCCATTCCTTAAATAAAGATAAAAATAAAATCAACACATCGTAGAATTCAGTACATAAAAGCTCTTTTTTTTTTTTTACAGAATTTGCCGCCCAGTAATACATGAAAATAGTTCAAAGTAGCAGTTAACAGTAAAATACTATTTACACATAAATGCATCAGTAAAAATAACCCAATGATACAATAATTACCTTTAGTACTTTAGAAGTATTGCAATTATTTTACTTGTGCAAGATTACTTTCACAGATAAGTGCTGTGTCTTTTACTAAAGTAAAGAAACTGAATACTTCCTCCACCACGGGTTAGGCTTGACATAACAATAGATAAGCGCCACAGATCATGTGGACTGAAAAACAGGAGTAAAATCAGCTCATTAGAATAAACCTCCTGTGTGGCATTACAATGTTTTGGCTGTGTACTAAAGCGTACACTACAGTTCAAAGATCAGGATGGACTATTGGAATAATTCTTATGTTCGATGCGTCATTGTATCGTGTAGGGTAGGGTTACAAAACTGTTTTTGCAGGGTACATTAAATGCACCGTTTCTTTTAACCAACATCACTTCACACCAATGACGTCTTGTAAGAAAAGCCACGAGGACCGGTGACATAATACCAGCATTTAAAATCATCATAGTAACAACAGAACATGAAATCAAACCAGGACAGACCAACATGACAGGTCTGCAGAGACATACAGTACGGTACAGTGTTGTACAGTATACTGAGAGAGGACTGTAGTGTTGAAATAGACCGGATGCAAGCAACAAACCCACAGTGGGGCGGTGGGAGGGAGGGGCAGGACACATTTCAAACAGGTGGGAACAGGTGGGAACATTGGGGTAAGGGGGACGACTGAGGTTAAGAAGGAGGGAGAGGGGGTGGGGTGGGGCAGGACACCCGATACCAAGCCACCGAGAGATCAGAGTCACCCCACCAGAATCTCAGTAAAAAGGACACAATGCATGAGAAGAAAACAAGGCAACACCAGGCGCAAGAGAGGAGCACCACTTCCTGTTTGAGGAGAGTGTTCAGGAAGAAGAGACAGCGGAAGAAGGGGGGGGGGCATTGATTGGTGGAGATTGTTGAGGGGGTGGGGGGGGGAAGTGGGACCTATCAGAACCAGTCAGGAATGCACCATGCTTCTGTCTTCTCAAAAAGAGAGACAGCGTTAGAGAAGGAAGAGAGTGAACGGAGAACAGAGAGATGGGACAGTTTTGAGAGGCGAGGCTGTGAGAAGGGAGAGGGTGCGATGTGGGGTAAAAAACAGGGGTAGATCGCAGCCACATATAGCAGAGAACCAACCACCGTGGACAGACAGACAGACACACACGCAGGAGTGCTGTACTTACAATCATCTGTGGAGGGAGAGCGGTGGGAGCGGGATGTAATAGTAATCACAACAACAACAACCAGAGAGAAGGGTCAGTCAAGCTGCAAAGAGCCCCACATCAATTAAAAAAAAACAAAAAAAACACAAGTTTTGGCCCCAGGGCTGTAAAGGAAGGGCACCGAGTGATACCTGTCTAAAGCCCGGACTGACTACAGGGACAGAGGGGGCCAGGAAATTCACTGTAATCTAAAATCTTTAGGAGAGTATATCAAATAATTGTTTTAGCAACTTTAAAGGTGCAATATGAAGGAAGTTTAGTCAGCAGAATGTGAAGAAATCATAGTATGAATACTTGCATATTTGCCAAATAGGCTACATAAGAATTTTAAAAACAGAATCATCAGCAGAATGTGAAGAAAAATTTGTTTTTACATCAAAGACATCTTGACGTTATGTTGCAGACACCTACTTCTGTTAGCGTTCTGACCAGCCAGCCCCAGCACGTCCTTTCTGGAATACCACCCAGCACTGACCGCTAGCTGCATGGCTAACTAACTAGCTTACAGTTAGCAGAAGTTAGCAGTTACTCTGTTGAACTACCGCCAATTCTAACATACTGCACCCTTAAATGAAGAATTCTAAATAAAAGGTGATAATGTGGCATTTGCACACACCCAGAGCTCGCTATCTTCTCCTAATTTTATTCCTTTGTCTTTTTTCTGATTGGATAAACTCAATTGGTCAGGGGGCCAGCAGCTGCATATCTATGGCTCAACCAGTAGTGTTGATACTGGCGAGCACCGCACATGGTAACCAGAGATCACCGTCTTAACAGTGATATGAGGCTCTTTAGTTAATAACCAAACACAAATAAGAACACATATATCCAAAACAAAAGAAAACAAGAGGCTGCTTTCCAAAATGTATGATTTGTTTTTTTTGGAAGTGGGCCAGATCCTCTGGGCAAAAATTAATGTTCTGCCACTCTGTTGTGAGTTACTCATAAATCAGGAATCTCTCCAAATACATTTTTGGCTGACATACTGGAGAGCAGCCATGAGCTGGTGTTAGAATGATATGGTGCACTCCTTTTTTCCTCCAGTTTTTTTTCCATTTTAATTGTCTGGGTGAATGAAGGCACTGGGGGCGATGTTAAATATAATCTGTGTAGGGGTTAAAGAAGTGGATAGGACGACATGTAGATGTGATGCAGAAGCAGTTTGAGCTTTTGTTTACAAAAAAAAGAGGGCCATCTTGAATCGCAACAGGCACAAAATGTCTGCCTTTGTGTTCCCTTTCCTCATTCGCCACCTCCTCCTTTTTTTCTTTTGATGCTGCCTTAGCAGTTGGAGGTGTGTGTGTGTGTTTTTGTGCCTGTGTGGGTGCATGTGTGTTACATGTTTTGCACATCGCTGTTCTGCTGTCTACCTTATGGTCAACATCACATTGAATAGTCGTATCTCTTTATCGCAAGATTCCCACTTAAATAAGCCTGAACAGATTCTGGTGATGTGAGTGTGTGTGTGTGTTTGTGTTTGTATGAATGTGTGCACATGTCTGTTTATCCACACTAATAAACAATCCTTGCATGTACAGCAGGCACAGCGGGTGCCAAAATAACATGAGTGGCTTAGCACTGTTATTGTGCAAGTGTGTTTGGTTGTACGTGCTTTTGCAGGACGGAGTGCTCTCACCGTTTGGTCCGTGAGCGGCGGCAGAACGATGGTCTTCTCCATGGTGTTCATCACCAGCTTCCACAGCTCCTTCAACACACGCTTCAGCACAGTCTTCTCACAGATCTTAGCAAACAACGTCAGGCTGGCAGAGGGGATTAGAGACAGAAGGAAGACAGGAAATGAGGGAAAGATGAATAATATGCAACAGAAGGAGGCAAATGTTGTTTTTTTCCCCTGAAGAACAGATGAGAAAGAGAAGAGGAGACTGAACCCGAAAAGAGGTCGCCACTTGAAATCCCTGCATCTCGGAAGGCTTTTCTCAGGTCTTAATGAAGAGTTTGAATGTTGAGTAGTAAATAATAGTTTGGAACAATCTGTAAAGACTGTGGAATGAAGCAGGAGTTCCTCTCTAAAGCAGGGACGTTACATAACAGGGTTCCCACACTTTCTTAAACATTGAATTCAAGGACTTTTCAAGAACTTTTTAAGCTCAATTCCCCGAAATTCAAGGACCAAACAAAGCATAGTTTGAGAAACCGAACAACGTTAAGAGTGCAATAAGAATGAACCTCTTGTCACTTTCAACACAAATAGGGGGTGGCATGTAACTACAGCAAATAGCTGCTGCTAACTACAGCTGCCGTTAGCTCAGTTAGTTGTTCCACTAGCAAACATGAGTGGAAGCTCAGAGCACCAGGGAAGTGCTCCCTACCACAGGAGCTTAACTGGGACGGGACTGGGCTAGCTGGTTAGCACGTAAATATTTTATTTTAGCATGATATTCCTGCCACGCAGAACATAGTCGTCATGGCGTCAAAACTTCTGTGTCTTCACATTCTGTTGATAATTTTTAACATGAGAATTGGCAGGCTTTACAAAAACTCAAAGAGAACAGCAATGATGGCAGAAAACTGCAGGAGACACACATGCAGACAGCAACACATGCCAATTTACTAATGCCATAAAAAAATATATAAAAATATCCACACACAAATACAACTTACAACAAAAATATACAAATTCAAGCACTTTCAGTAAACCATGTTTATGTCAGTTTTCAAAAACTGGCTCCCATCAAATTCACAAACCTTTAAAGATTTCAAGGACGATGTCTGTCCACAACCCCTGTGTGTGGACTGCTGGTCTAACTCCAGACCTCCATCCTGACCTCACATACATCTGATACATCACATTGATTTAAACTATTATACCCAGACTATCCAACATACCCTAAATTCACAAAAGCAGACCATAAGCCTATCTTGGTAAAGTGAAATAATAAAAGGCGCTCAAAGAAGCTTAACTCTCCCTTTCAGACTCCACTAAAAATGGCAGACTGCCTCACTTGCTGTCCAGGAACTCCATGATGGGCTGCAGGACGTTGTCAGCATCCTGGGCCACGCTGCTGGCATTCCCCACATTTGAGGTTCCCTTCACCTGAGCCAAGATGTCTCCCATCTGCTTCACATTCTCCTCTATGTGAGGCTGGAAACTGGAGAGAAAAGTAGAAGAAGTGTTTAATGAAGTCAGTCAGTCTAAATATACATCACATTGATGTCGGAGTGTGTTTTCTACCTGACGGAGAAGACTCTGCTGAGATCATCCATGACGTTGTTGAGCTTGACCTGCAGGTCTTTGAGGATGTCGCTGGCCTCCACACACAGCTAATGCACGCACATGGTAACACACAAACAGAGCTGACTGTTATGCACTAACGGATGCCTGCAGAATAAGATTTGCTGAACTAAACACTGTGACCAACAGATGCACACAACTCTAAGCCAGTAGAGGATATCGGCTGGATAGGGACAAAAAAAGACAAAGATATTCACTCACATCTTTTCCACCCATGGCTTCAAACATCTTCTCCAGCTGAACTCTCAGCTGCTGGATATTGTTGATCAGGATGCAGGGCTAAGCACAGACAAACATGACACAGCGCTCACTAAAAGCATTTAAAGTAAGATGGACCTTTTTTGGTGGTGTGGCATCCAAGAAAACCATTCTTACAATAACCATCAAGATTCTGTCCTGTTTATGATTGCAAACAACAGAAACTAAAACATATTGTTTGTCCTTGGCTGAGCGGACTCAGTCTTCGACCACTCACCACTTTCTCCATGGACACATAGTTGGCAAAACACTTGGAGATGATATCAGCGTAGGACAGCAGCACATTGCTGATGGTCTGGAGGGGAAAACACATGTTACAAGTTTTTATAATGAGATTATAATGTTTATAATTTGACTGAAAGTTGCAAATCCACTACATCTACCTTAGCAAACCGCTTCATGTAGTGTCCCACGATCTGCGGGTCTGGACACTCTAGCTTCCTGATGATCTCAAAGCTCTGGTTGAGCTGGGAGAACACGTCCACCACCGAACAGGAGAACAGAGCGTGTTCTGAAGTGACCTGGAACTGTGGGGCGGAAAAAGATGTGCGAGAAGATTAAAAACCGCAAATGAAATAACAGAGGAAAAGGCGTATGTGGTTAAGGATCAGCTTGAGGTACTAGGTGAGAATTCAAGGGATGCTAGCAAGATGTGACCTCTGGGCTCAGAGGAACATATAGACTGACCATTAGACGCTATATTAAACTGGACCTTTGATATCTTCCCCCCACGTGTACTGAGCCTCAGACTCCTGAGAGCCAACAAGCCGTTCAGCCAGTTACACAGCCAGCCAGTGACAGGTGGGAGCTCCTGTCTGTCTCCTTGTAATTGGCGGCTGGTGAGCACCTGGTCCCTAATTGGCTAGAGGTGAGCGTGTAGGTGCTCCTCCGGGGAGTCTGGGTAATGAGGTGAGGACAGCTTTCCTGCAGTCAGAACTCTGGAATAAGACCATTAATTCACAATATCCTGCTGTCACAGAGTTATCTCCCTCCTTGAGTACATGCACGTCTCAACCACGCTGGTTTTAAACTTCCAAAGAGGCGCTTCGACAGAGAAAATTCTCTGTCTGCCGCCGTGTCCACGCTTCTATTGTTGCCTTTGAAGAGTGCAGGAGAGGCGGCGGAGGGGAGGGGGGGTGAGCAGTGTGGGAGGCAGAGCGGGAGGGAGGGTGAAACTTTGGCTGATAACTTTGAGTGTGACAGAGGAACTACAAAGGATGGATTACAGTAATTCCACCCGAACAACAGCAGCGACTCAGCGTTTCCAGAGGAGTGGGGGGGAGATAAGGAGGGAGAAGAGCCGGAAACTTTTACCCCATCTTTTTTGTCTCTCTCCAAGGCGCCGTGCAGAAAGTCCCGAGACACCTCCTCGTTCTCGTCCAGCCACTGAATGACAAATGGCTCAAACCACCTATGGAGAGGCAAAAAAATATATTAACGTATTTATAACAATCTATTTTCTGCTCCCGGTATAAGCCTGATGTTGCATAACAGCTGATGGGGCGAGCTGCTACTCACGCAGGATATTCTGGCACTCGGCTCTTGAAGAAGGGCAGATCTTTGCAGTACTCGTTGTACAGCCACTTCACCTTGAAGTGCAGGTTCATGTAATCGGCGCTCTTGCACAAGCGATTTTTCTCATGTTCTGAGAGGAAGAATGAAGTGGAAAAATGCATGTTAAAAAAAAAAGAAGAAAAACCCGAAAATCTCTCACCTGGTGTTTGGGCTTCATCTACCTGCAGTTACCACAGATCTGTTGTGCATACAGACATATCGACCCAGAGGCAAACACACATCCTCATCGCCTTGATCTTGACAGCCAAGATCATTATAAAAAAGATGAACAATAACACCAATAGTATGAAAGAAATAACATACTAATAGAACCAGAAAACTGACTCTGACCTATCAGGCTTTGCTTGTTTTAAAAAGTTTGTTTTTCCTTCACACCCACAGGGACATTTAGGATCTGTTTTGCGCCCGTTTTTTTTTTTTTTTTTACTAAATCAGCTGTAAATTATCCATCTGTTATTTTGCTAATTATTTGTGTGGGCTGACACAAAAGCAACCAAACTTGACAATGAGCGTCTGTCAGCTACTGTCAGTTTATAGCCTAACTGATAAGGATTGCCATCAAAGGGCGGGTCCATTGTTATTTGTGTTTATGAGGTTGTTCTATCATACTGCAGCTTCCTAGTAGTGTTTTTTTTCAAATGTTGGTCAAAGTATGTTTGTTTTAGAATCGAAGAGCTATTTTCCCAAACACAGGAAAACTTTTTTTTCCCACGTAAGTGCTGTAACCTCTGTTAGTACCTTTACTAAAGACCAAGTGTCCATTTTGGAAACCAAGAACAGATCGACGATGGACTCGCACTTTCATAACATATAATCTCCTAAATCACTTGACCATTCTCACATAGATCCTCTATTTTAAACATTCCCACCAAGTTTCATCCGGATTGATGGAAGTTGAGTTGAACGACAATAAAAACAACCTAGTTCTCTTTGACAGGGTTCAGTCAGTTCAGAGGCTCACAGGCTATCACTGACTTGCACTCACCCTCCATTGCATACTTCATATCCTGAGCGAACAGGTTCCACATCACTTCAGCACTGATTTTACCCACGTTGAGCTCCTGGGGAAATCTTGATATAGGAGAGAAGGAGAAAGGCTTACTGCACAGGCACTTCAGATAAAGAAGGTATATGAAACCAAATGAGCAGATGAGAGCCTGAAAGCGAACTTTCAAGACGTACGAAGAGAAAATGTGGAAGAGAGACAGAGTAATAGGAGTACAGAGACATACTGGTTTAGGCAGGGAGTGTAGGAGTTCTTGTCCTCCTCGATAATCGAGACGATAAGTGTGATGAGTTTGGACCAGAAATCCAGATTCTTGATGCTGGGTCCCTGCTCCTCCGGAGGCACGGCACCCTGCTTGGCCTGAAAAAGCAGTGACACAGCATGAGTCACAGTGGAACTACGCAGACGTCTCTGGGGGAGTTTGGTTTGCTTTTCAGCATGTGACGGGAAGATGGCAACAGCTGTCAATCTGCAGAGTCATGCAGGTAATTGTATTATGCTCAGTCACAGAGTTCTTAAAGCCAAGAGATGTCAGCTTTCCTCATGGATATTATATCATTTTTAGGCTCTAAGGCCCACAACAAACTTCTACTTACATCTAAGGATCAGATAACAAACGGGTCAAGCTTCAAGTGTAGTCATTTAATTGTGTGTAATTGTATTAATGGTGTTTTTATTGTCGGAGACAGAGAGACTGGGGAAGTCTTCACTGTGTTTTTAATCCAGCAACTCATACATATTCAACTCTCGCTGCTTTAAACAGACTCAGAATGTCAACTGTCTGGACGACTTCTTTTGAAATAGCTGAAGATATGCTGGAAGGAAAAGAAAAGAAAAAAACAACCTAAGCCGAGCACCGCAGGGGTTGAAGAGAGAAGAATGATCTTGCAGAGATTTCAACAAAATATAGCAACGTCCCTGAGGATGAACTGTTTTATTCAAAGGGAAAAATGCTTATTTGAAATTCACGGGGGAGTTTGAATGGGGATGGCGCTTTAATGAGGACTCAAAGCAAGTTCTAGAAATCCCTGATGAGATCCACTGCGGGAGTGATGGATGGAAGAGCCCGGCCTTTCCCGACCGAGAGCATGATGGGAACTCACCGCACTTACAGTAGATGTACACCACATGGAAGCGCAATAGTGTAACAGTGCATTTTAGACAACGGCCAGGAAAACACAGAAATCAAGCAAATCAAATATTTTTTTTTTATTTAGCAGTTTATGAAGGACACTGCTTGCCAAGTTTTGAGTGATTAGCGAGTCAACTGTAACCAAATTACAGCAAAGGGAAAAGAAAAGCACGCTAATCACTGGACACTATCATTAGACATTATCAGGGCATTGTGAGAAACCTGAAACTCCACTAAAAGACGTTCGCTAAATACAGGTTTGTCATCGCAACCAGGTCGTGGCACAGGTCAACGGATAAACCCGACCAACCCAGAGTGCCAGTTCTGCCAGTAACAAGATTCAGATAGAGAGCAACATGTCATAATAAACAGGTTGACGGCTGTCTCTGTCTCCCTCCTCTGCTCTGTCTTTGTTATGAGCTGTAGGTGTGTGTGTGTCTGTTCGAGCGAGGGTGGGGCTGAGATACATCCACACAAAGCAGAGAGGCAAACAGCAGAGAGGATGATGCACATGCTTCGGCTGCATTAAAATGAAATCCGGATGGTTGTGCGTGGATGTGGGCGTTATTAGCTTTGCTTTTTTAAACAATCTCTAAAAACCTTTCTGTTCTAACCTGCTGCTTTGTTTTTGCAACTCCGTCATGTACCGCTCGCTTGACCACCTCTGCTCCCTCAGTCTCAGTTGGTCTTTATTGAATCGGGAGGATGGCGCGACTTTAAATGGATTGTTTTCAAACCGCAACCGACAAATTTCCATAGTATAGCTTAGATTATGGCCAATAAAGCAAACTGAACATTTTGCAAAGAAAGACTGATATAAATTGAGAGAGAGAGAAAGACATTGACTCACACCTACGCAGATATTAAACAAATTGCTGCATCTTACCGGGTCTGTCTGATACTCGCGGCTGTACAGCTCGTGGCAGTTATTAAAGATGTACTCGTAGGTGGAGTTGAGACAGGCTTTGACACAGTCCTTCACCACCTGACTGGCTCTGGGTGGAGATTGAAGCTCTTGAACCTGAGCACACGCACAAAGGAGAGAAGCAGTTAAACTAGTCATGTAGACACACTGTGATTAATCTATCAAATCATGGCACTTCAAAATTGTCTTCATGTTTGTCTTGATTACGCAGACAACAGAAAACGACTGTTCCCTCAAAGTCTATACTAGGTCAATTTAAAACAAATATGCTGAACACCAAATACATAACATTCGTCTTTACAAAGATGAATGAAGGGACAGTACCTTCATTCTAAAAAAGGTGATACTGGTGAGGAGGTCCACTGTGGACTTGAGGTCCTGCAGCCTCTCGGGGCTGCTGGCAGGAAAGTTGTTCTGCAGTCAGACGGAAAAAGAAATAACAGTGAGCCACAAGACATGAGATAACATCCATCCTTGTCCAGTGTGTGTTTGTGTCTGTGGGCACGATCCAGCACGGCAACACAATTTCCGCTGCAAATTTCCAACACTTGTTACTGTGTGGGTGTGCAGTGTTTCCTGGATGTGTCTGTGCATGTTTCAGAGGAGCTGTCACTCTCACTAACGCATCCGCCTGCTTTTGTTTGTACCGTTTCTGACAAAGAGAAAGATGAGGAGAAATAAAGCGGGGAAGAGCAGTGGAGACAGAGGAGGTGGGCTGATGTTCTAGCATGCAGTTTGTCTACCCAGTAGTTGTCATCTATCACAAACTTTTCAAAGTTTACATGAGTGACAACAGTGAGTTGAAGAGCAGTCTTACTCTGTACATGGACAGGTCAATCCTTAGGGAGTTGTGAAGCTGGTCGAGAAGCTTGACAAAACGCTCTTTCTGTGGAGGCAAGGTAACAGATTTTTAGAATAACCAAGCATATAGCAGACACAACGAGCTGCTTGTTATGCGAATGATCAGTCACGGCCAATGAGCATAATAATAGCAAAAAACAAAGAAAAGCAAGGATATATTTCAGCTTTTTCTTCTTTTTTAAATATAACTGTGGCACCTGCTGCACTTATTGATTCTGCGAGATGCTTTCAGCGGTGACTCACCCCGAAGTTTGAAGCAGCAAAGCGGTCAGAGGCAGAGACGTTGTTGGTTGCCTGGGTGGTGTGAGCGTAGTAGGCATTGATGTTAGCCAGTAGGGTGCTCATCACTGCAGGCACCCCTGGACACATGTACTTAGATGACAGGCAGGCAAAGTGACTGCAAAAGGGAGACAGACGTGTAAAAAGAGAGGGCCTTTTTTTTCCAGAATAATCACATTCTGACGTCGGGCTTTCAGCCAGTAACATACGTCATGGCCTGGTAGATGGACTCCACTCCGTAACGCATGGCGAACTCATCAACGATCTCCTGCGGAGTCTCCTCAAAATAGACCTTCCATGCATCATCCCCTTTGGCATCAGGGATCTTCACCACACCGTTGTTCTGAATATCTGTCACATAGTGGAAGAGGTTCTACGGGGGACGAAAATAGGAAAGAGTTAGAGATGTATAGAAAAAAAGAAAACAAGCAGACATACAGAAGAAAAGGCAAAGAAAGGAACAAAAATAGAAAACAGCAATACTTGGCTATTAAGAGCTCTGACATGTATAGGGAACAGTAAGTAGCCATTACATAATGATAAAGAGTGTGTGTCTATGGTCTCCCTAAACCAGCATGTTCAAATTGTGTATACAAATTCAGTATACATTTCAGCTGTGATCAAACTTTCTATATGTTTCATTGTACAAAAACTGAGCACATTACAGCCTATGGTGTGGTAATCTTTAAATGTCTGTGCTACTTGAACAACCATTCAACTACATTACGAGGCCAACACAAGGAAGGTGCTGGCTGGACTACTCACCCATAGAGTGTTATGCTGCAATAAAACATTCAGAGTTGGCTTCGCGGTTTATGGCCACTTATGCGCAGCAATAACAGCGGTCATCTGTCTGTCAAGGTTCAGCTGATATGCTCTGTTGAGTAATGGGCCGAGTAATGACTCCATGCGAGGCCGCGATTGGTCGACAATCAATCAGGAGAGTTTTCCCGCACAGAGCCGTACTAGAAATGTGTCTGATGTCTGGAAGTGGTTCTTATCTTCTGAGAGCAAAGCAAACTTCATGGAGTATTAACTAAGGTTTAATTTGGAATAGCTCCATTATGGAGCCGAGCATCAGTCAAGTGAATTAACCTGTTTGGCATGGCTCATTGGGATGGCTTTGCACGGAGATACACACAGTGGTTAGAAAAAGTCCTATGCACCTAAAGTTATAGTAGCAATGCATTAATCAAAAAGATTTCCATGTTAAACAAATATGTAATTTAAATGCTCAGTCTGCCATGAGTGTGCACGTACAATAAAGACAGTGGAGGCCTGGTCTGCATAATGTTGTGCACGTTGTTAGGCAGACCAACTGGTTTCCTAAGCTGTAAAGTTTGCTGGCTTAGTTAGAGGTTGTAGTTCGGTAAAAAAATAGTCCCTACATGAAACTGCTCACAAGAAGGTCTGTGGATTAATGAGTAGATGAGTAATGATTACTGGAAAAAAAAACATTTTTTTTTTCTTTCTCTTCAGCCTGTATTAGTGTTAATGTTTTGGGTGGCCTGGATGGGTTGGATTTGATGAATTGTTTTGTCTTTGTTTGTTTACTAGTATAAAGTTTTATACAGGTTCTTTACCATATTCTTAAAAAAACTGTGTAATGGAGGAAAAACTACAATACTTCCAAAGATATTGTAGTAGAGTAAAGGTACTAAATCATACAAATTGTACCTGTGAAACACCAGTATATTAGAACAGAACACACACACACTGAGCATACCTCATGCAAACATGTGTACTGAACGTGATAGGGGGCGACCGTCTCCTCTCCTTTAATCTCCACATTGATGTGCATGCGAATGGCTCCAGACACAGCTGATTTGTCTGTACGCTTGTCTGCAAAAGGCAAAAGACATACAGCAACAATGTTACCCAACTTTGCAGCTGAAAGCATCTAAATCAGAAGAAGTCAGGTCACTCAATTAACTGCAATAGTGGTGGTAAATGGCGTGGACTAAATAATTCAACTGACCCAGATTATACCAGACATCCATCTCTCCGCTCAGAGTGCGGACCTCAATGATAGTCTGACCGAGGAAGTCGTCGGACTCCCGCTTGAACTTCTGCTTCACGCGAGACTTAATGTCGTCGTCCTCGTCCCACACTCGCACCTTAATGCGGTCTGAGGAGTTGTGACATTCGCTGAACGGACAGAACGAGAGTCAGCCACAGGTAGCAAATAAAGTTGATATACTGACAGAAGACCAGATGAATTACTGTCATGACTCATTACTGTAAATATCAAAGAAGGGAGAAGAAATAGGTGCCATTTTAAGGACTTAATGTTTTTATTCTACTTTTTTTTTCAAGCATTTGGAGATGTCACCTTTAGCTCTGAGAATCTGTGATCACATTTTCTTCTTATATATGAAATTTCGTTGGCCAAACAATACATTAATTAACAGAAAACTATAAAAACCATATTAGTGGGTAATAAAAATAATCATTTTGTGCAGCCCTAACTCTTTTCACATATTTTATTTCATTTTTTAGGCCTTGACTCACAAGTTAAACGTCTCTTCCCAGACGGGGTTGAGGTTGCCATAGATGGTCTTAGTCCTCTTTTTGGTCTTTCCCACCTGGACGGTGACATAAGGATCACTGGAACCGGTTTTGTCCTTGGCTTGTAGACCCTGGGCACACAACACTAGGAAGAAGGAAAAAAAATGGCAAGCTGGTCAGTGTGCGTGTGTGCGTGTGCGTGTGTTTGCAAGCAAACAGATGCCTCTTAAATCATCTGACCTTCTGCTCTACTGCCCCACAAACGCCACCTGTGCTTTCTCCCTACAAACGCCAGCTTGTCTCTTTTTACAGACACATAAACACCTGACACGTGCCGACTCCTCTGACTTTGAAGTCGATAGAGCATCAAAGTGCTGCACCGGTTTGACACGACCCTCACCTGTGATGCTGATCTTGGCCGACCATTTAGAGGTGCCGTCGAGCACACTCTGCTTGATCTGCTTCATGTAGGTGACATGGGTGGCCTTGACGATGGCGAACACTTCCTGGATGAGTTCGAAGATCTCGGGTTTGTTCCTCTCGCGGATCTTCATGCGGTCCTTAAGAACCATGATGATGTTCTGGGTTCGGTCCTCTGCGCCGTGTTTGGAGCTCTTCTCTGCTGCTCCTGGTTGGTGTGAAAATTGAGACGAGAAACTTAAGGATTAGATATGTAAAAGCAAGTAACGTAGTGTTTTTGGTGTACAGAAAAATAAAAATGAAAATAAATAAAGCTATGCAAGTCCAGAATCATGAACAGTAAATTGCAAATCAACCATAAAATCTGAACAAAAAACTAAAAAAAAATGTGCAATGTGTAATTTAATTGCAAGAGCTGCAGACTGTCCAGAGTATTCAGCAGGGAACGGGCAACAGTTTACTGTATGAACAATATTTCGTTATTAAATGATTACAAAAACAAAGAAAATGAGCTTTCAATTTAAAATACAGAGGAGAGTAGAAGTGTAGGTGATGAAAACCTTGGCCATATTTCATGAATGAGAGGCGGACATATTTGCAGAGCTATAAAATTGCTGAGTAAAAAGAGCGGTGGATGACAACAAGAGACAAATGGCTTTTAATATCCTCCCAAGAAAACAAAGAAAATAGGAGAACAGCAGTGAGAGAAGGAGGAGGAGGAGGAGGAGGAGGAAGAGATGGACTGTGCTTGGCAGTGACAAATAGAGATAAGAGATAATAGATAAACTGGATACTTTACTATTATTAATAAGAAAAAACAACGCTGTCACAGAAAGTAGTCAGGAAATGCTGTAAATATTTTATGCTATACTTTAGATGAAAATTTGGCATCTTAGCTTTTGCTCTGATATCTCAGTATTTTGTTGGTGATTAAATTATAATTTTAGGCCAAGCTGCAAATATATTATCACACATTTAAAGGAATACAAAAACATTAAAGCTCCATAATAATTAACACAATATATGTAATTTCTCTAATCCACACAAAAAATGCTAAGCTATGCTAATGAACAAACATCACAGTGTTTCGTGATTTTTTTCAGATCAGTTTCTCATCAGGGAAAAAACAGAACCAGTTCTTTTTCCAATATTGTACTTACGTTGTAGACAATCAGCATTGAGTAGATCTTGGCACTTCTCGTGGCATTTGACCCCACACTCGGTGCAGCGCATGCCCTGGCGAGCGATGCCCCACAGCAGTCCCTCGCACTCGTAGCAGTAAGTGGGCGTGGTGGCCGTCCACACCTCAAAGTTGTGTGGGGTGGTGCAGGAGATGGGATATATAAGGGCCTGGAGGGTCTTTCTGTAGACGTGACTCTTCTACAAGGGCATAAATGAGGGAAAGAGAGGGTCAGCAATGTGCTACAATCAGATTTATTTTAGCAGAAGTTGAATTATCGTTGTAAATGAGGACTGACCAGTTCTTCGTTATGCAAGGTGCTGGACGTCAGAGCCGACGTGATGCCTGCCTTCCTGGAGTTCTGAACCAAGGACTGAGTGGCAGGAGAGAGGAGGGGTTAGTGTCTTTCAGCTTCCACTTCAATATCAGGTTTTATCAAAACAAATCTCAGGGCAGCCTCTGAGGCAAGGTGTATTATTACTGTCTGTCTGGCAATATTCCCCTGAATAATTACTGCAAACTAGAAGTGTCAACTGCAGAATTCAAAGTGCTTCCTCTCATAAGAATGATCAATTTGCTGGCTAGACGAGAAAACTACAATGCCTTCACAGGTGTTTTGATAGCAAATGGTGTTGGTGTTACTCACCATAGCCTGTGGCCGTGCAGAGAAAGTGGGAGGAACATGGGAGAGATATAACATTAGAAAAAGGAAAGCAAGGGGAGATTTCCTTAGAGACTTAAAAGGCAAAAGAAATGTTGAGAGAAGATCATAGACTCAGCAATAAATAGTCGATAGAACCACCGCAACGTCACCATTTGGAGCCTCTAGTTCAGCATTACAAACGCCTCCATCCTGTTTTTTTTTTTTTTGGAAGCAGAAGTGACCATATTTGTAAGAGAGAGTGGAGCTAGGGACGATATCCTGATTGGATTTGACTGGAAGTCTAAGGACATAACGTGGTAGCCACTTGTCAAACAAAATATAGCCCCACCCACCTCGCTTTATCGTTTTTTTGTTACTCTAAATGGAACCATAAGTTACAGAATGAACATCATTCTGTCTTGAAGATTACCTAAAACTAGTGATCGAGACCATAAACGCTACAAAACATTTTACTGGAGTAAAAAAAAAAAAAAACAAGTTAGAAGGAGGGTCATTTTCTCATAAGCTTATATGTAATCAGCCTCTTTTAGAAACCAGTGAAGTCATCCCCTGCTGGCCATTAGAAAGAATGCAAGAACAGGGCACTTGAGAAATGCCTTCACTTTTCAGACCTAGACCTCCATCCACTGTTTATGGAAAAGATGCATGCATTGTGCATATACTGTCGTTTTTGTGATTTAACAAGAATGGATTGCCACAATAAGAGGACAAGAAATCAAACAAGGTGAATCAACAGCCGGATGTTGATGACTTCAATAGAGAGCATGTCAACCAGACTTGAGTATTTGACATCTGAATGTAACAGCCTGTGATCAATGTTCATTCAGCCATTACCCCACCCTGTCGGATCAATTACCCGAGACACTCTGACACATTGTGTGCGCGTGTGTGTATGTATGTGTGTGTGTGTGCACAGTGACAGAGAGAGGAAGTGAGACGGGGGGCACCTTCCTGTGACTGCCTGTCTGTGCTTCGTGAGTGTTTATTAATGAAGACAGTTAATTACCTGTGTGTGGTTAAGCAGGGATCTGGCATGATGAGGAAAATGGTACACGGAGTTTTGCCTGGCGGTTAACATAAAGAGCTACGTTGTCTTTGACTTTACAAGCCTCCACTACAGGGCAATAAGAGTAGTAGTTTAACACTTTGACGAACACAGTATGCTTATTTCGTTCGTGCCATGAGTTGGAGAAACCACTGAAACCACTCATCTCTCTGTTGAATACAAAGTTGTAGCCTGCAGGTGTTTAGCTTAGCTTAGCACAAAGACTGGAAACAGTGGGAAACAGCTAGCGTGGCTCTGTCTGAAGGTAATACAACCCACCTTCCAGCAAACACTAACCAGAATATGTATTTATATATATATATATATATATATATATATATATATATATATATATATCTATATATATATATGTATATATATATATAAAGCTGAAGCATGATACTAATTTGAGTTTAATGTGTATCTGTACTTGATAGTGCAACATTTTAACCATGATGGAAAAGAGAAAATGCTGTCCAGCCTGCGTAATGGCACTAGATACTCAAAGGAAGTGGGTTGTATGAATGAGTGACAGCTTTCTCCAATCTTATCCTTAATGAGGAGTGGGGATGATGGCAGCGTGGGGTACTCAAAGCTCTGTTATATGACAGCATCTAGCACACATCGATGTCATTTTGCCCTGGAGCTCGCCTCGTCAGGCTGTAATAGCAGGGAAATGCACAGTGTTGTGGATGTAGTGCAGTGGGCGAAAAAAGAGGGAGATAGCCAAGGTAAAGAGAATGAGACAAGAGAGAATCTGAAGGAAAACAGGAGAAGGTTTAATGGGAGAGAGCGCTGCCTGCTAAGATGAGTGATAGATGGACTGGGGAGATCTGAGATACTTAGTCAGGGGAATATAAAGAGATTAGCGCAGAAACTCACCAGATCTCTGACCAGAGGCATAGCTTTCCTCTTCCTGAGGTCTGGCATGCTGTCGATGCTATACAGAGCGCCACCCATCCTGGAGACAACACACACACACAGAGCAGAGTTCAACACCAGCTATTATTTCAGCTATAGTCGTTAGACACGACGAATCAATTAGCCGATAAATACATTCGGATGTTCAGGCTGTGGGCTTGCCTTTTGGTTGGTAGGTTATAGATTTTTCAATGACTGTAGTAGTAACAGCATCATGGTTACTTACCCTGCTGATAAAAGCAGAGAGGCGATGCCAACACTTTCTCCTCGGGCCTGAGGGGAAGGAGAGAGACGAGATGAGAAAAAGAGAGGCGAGCAGGGTGCCATAAGAGCTGTGACTGGATGAATGGGGAGCGTAGCATATTATAGTACTGTACATGGTGCTTTTATATTGTTCTTTTTACTGAAAACAACAGAAGGGAAAGATATGGCATGGTGTTCCCTTAGCAAAAAGCCCTATTTCATGTAGCCACAATGACTGCAAGTGTTCAGAGAATTCACAAATGAATAATACAACAGTGGTGCAAGTGGGAGACAGAAAGAAAAAAGGGGGGAGATTAGGAGACTGGTGTAGCTGAGTTAAGTCTTTGTGAGTGAGTGTGGTGATTACTGACATCAGCAGTGGCTTCTCTGTGTTTGAGAATCATAGTAAAAGTAGATTACAGCCAGATGGCCATCCGTGTAATCATTCTTCTAATTCTATCTGCACGGTTATTGAAAGACAATGTTCTTTGTCTGCTTGCCTGCTCAAAGAATGACACACAGCATGGATACTCACGTCATACTGGCGCACAGAAATAGTGACTATTGGCATTAACGTTGGGCATTGAAGATGAAACTTAGCAGGCTTGCGACAGCTTCACATATATCTACGAGCCACACAGGATACATTCAACATAAATCAGACTGATCAACACGCCACTGGCCACACCCACCTGAGCGTCTGCTCCAGCCATGGGTAATCAGAACGGACTACATGCAAATCGCTACGAGGATGGCAACAAACTGAAAAGAAAATAATGAAATGGCAAAAAACAGTACAAGGGATAAACAGAAACTATCAAATAAACACAAGACAATATAATTCACAGCGATAACCAACTAATAACTGGGAAACATGGTGGAGCAGTCAACAGAAGCTGGAAAAAAAAACAACACAGTAACAGTCGAGCGTGCAGGGAATGATGCAACAAGTCAGTGACCTCCAGTAGTAGATTTCAGCCGAGCAACAACAGAGACGACATATTACCGGGCATTCACCTGACACGAATCCACACCTGTGTGCACAAAAACACACTAAGAAACACACACACAACCACACACAGGCTGTACCTCTTGCAGCTGTAGTCGTACTCTGCTGAAGAGTCGAAGCCAGTTAGCTTTGGCTCTGGCGGGACCAGGTTCCATGATTTCCCTCTTTGGGAAGCTATAACAAGGGTAAATGGAAGAGTTATTCACACACTGTTTGTGCCAACGTGTGTAAGCTAATTTAGTGAATATACAGTGATGTTAGGGATAACTATCACTGACTAATAGTAGCAAACTCATTAAAGGGGGACTCCAGCCCTTAAGTTCTCCTAAGAAAGGAATGAATGTTGTCTTCTTCTTCTTCCTCACCTGATGTTGCACACTTCATTTATCTCAACCTAGAGGAAATAACCCTGAGGATGTCATCAGGCACGAAGATACTTTGATGGAAATCTGGAATATCTGGGGGCTTCTCCTCTACCAAGGACGAAAAGTCAGAATTTCTTGCCGTCTGTGGCTTTGAATTTTGATTTTTTAACTGTGTCTCTTGAAGGTCCTCCAGCTTTATCTAAGTGAAACACTAAATGATGTGACCTTAAAATGAGCCTTTAATATCTACAGAGGAAACCAGTCCTCTTCCATAGAGTCTGCCATGTTGAATGCCTCAGTAGTGCCACTACACACTAGACTATGCAACCTGGTTACAGATATCTACCCAAGAGTCTGTCTGCTACATTCCTCAATTGGGCAACTGGAAGTGTGGTCCACACTGTTTGTTAAAGTAAATATACAGTATGCGCTTATTTTTACGTGAATGAGGCAACAGTTGAACGCCTTTGAAATGTAACTAAATGTAGTGTTAACAGTGTGTGAAAGCTTGTTTTTCCGCTACGAAGATGACATTGTTTGAACAGCGTTCACCTTGGAACAGGTGGCTCCTCTGGTTTCTCTTCTGGAGCTGGGGGGACACTCTCTGCTGCGGGAGGCTGCTCGGGGGATGGAGGTTCCTCCAGCAGCAGCAGCTCAGACTTGGGCTCGGGCTCAATGGGCTCGATATCTTTAGCTGGGAGCTGCGGTGCAGGCGTGGTGGTGGACATACTGGTAGTAGACAGAGCTGGCTGGGTGGGTGCAAATGGAGGTTTGGTGGATTCTGCACTGAAAGGGGGCAGCTTGTCGCCCTGTGTGACTGGAGGTAGACCAGGAGCTGCGCTGGGGGGCTGCAGCTGATCTTGGGCTGGTCGCTGCTGATGCAACGACGGCTGCTTCTCAAGTGGAGGCCTGGTGGACGACAGGCCATTGGCGGGAGGCATCACGGTGGGGGCAGTGCTTGTGGGTGTGGGGGTGTAGGGTGGCTCCTGGTCCTCGCTGAGTGTGCCATCAAGCTGATACATATCTTCATCTTCTTCATAAGGCATCTCCTCCTCATCTTCATAGTTGTAGTCCCCTTCCTCCCTGTACATGTCGCCCTCCTCTTCGGCGTACAACGCCCCCTCCTCCCCTCCATCTTTGAGGTAGCCGCCCTCGTCGCTGTAGACGCCTTGGGGGTCCTCGCCGTCCCAGCCCGGGGAATCCTCTTTGCCGTAGCTGACGGAGGAGTGGCAGGAGTGGTAGGAGTCATTCTCATCGTAGAACTCAGAACCTCGCAAGCTCTCGCCGTCCTCGGGAACGAACTCCTCGCTGAGCTGAGAGCTGCCTCGACTCAACTCGCCTGATGAGGCGTAACGGCTGTCTGTTGGACTGAAGGGAGGGGGAGACACAGACACCTGTTACATGTACAGGCCCACACAGGTTTAAAGGAAAACTAGGGGAGTCCCACAGTTACACAACAAAGATTTTGGTTGTCACGGTGACACTTAAGGAGCTTGTGTTAGGGCCAAGGAGGGACACAGCTAACAAATAGGAGAAGAGGGGTGACTTTGAACCAACCATGGAGAAAACTCGGAGTAGTGGGGTTTAAGCTAGTGATGCATCTATGTAACTGCAATGGGAATTAACACAGAAACACACACCATACAAAACGATATGAATAGACCTATTCAAATGAAGGAGCGTGAACCTTGAGATGTTGAGGGTAATTTATTAGCCTGGCAGAACTAAACAGTCTCTTTTTTGCCGATAAATAAGTGAATAATATTTATTCATTGTGATGAATGAGGCTATTAGACACTGAGACGGACCGTGAATCAGAGAGAGATTTGAGACACATGCAAAACAATTTCTCTCTCTCTCACACACACACGGACACACACTCACACTCTTTGTTCTGTCTTTATTGATTACGTTGGTTCAATAATGCGTTGGTGCAGGGGCAGTAAAGGAGAGAACTGTATCATGGCATCAGGCTGTGAGCCAGAGGGAATACACAAGTGTGGGCGAGCGGACACATAAACACTCAATCACGACACCCCTGTTCAGCTCTATTCATCATCTATCTCACTATCTCTCATCCAGCACAAAGACGGACACAGACAGTGACAAATGCTTGCATAATGTGTGAGTCTAAATACTTGTCTGCCCTCTTTCTTCGCAAAGAGAAAAAAAAAAAACAACAGGGTGAAACTGAGATGAAAATGAAAGTAATCCGTCTTGGTCTCTCTGCTAGGGCCCAGTTATTAGGCTGAAGGGCCCCTGCTGTCTTACAAGTGGAAATGTGTATAATTAGCAAGTATGGGACACACAGAATAAGACAGGGCTCTTCTTAAAGTCTCACACAGAGGATGAGGCTGTAATAACAGGCTGTCGCGACAACAGATTCACACAGATTCACACAGGCTCTTCCATAAAACTCCCACCAACAATTAACCTCTCTGACTTTCAGGAAACAACACACACACACGCGCGCGCATACACACAGCTTGTCCATCACTCACCCACACACACATAAACACAAAACTGCGCAGAACTCACAAGAGTTTAACGATGGCCAAGATGAGTATGATACATCATTTGTGATTCTTCACCAGGAAAACACAGTAAATATAGATGCGGGACCAGTAGTTTTCTATAGAAAAGTATAGAATATACATATACAGAGAAAGGGTAAGAGCGCATGCATGCAAGCACAGCGAGCGAGGAGGACGGGACAAGTCCACCACTGACGTCACAGCGAGACGGAGTCACAGGCCGGAGCAGGAGAAGGAAGAGGAGGAGGAGTTGGAGAGGAGGTACAGAGACCCACCTATCGGACAGTGAATGCCTACTGTCTAGAGAATACTGACGACTGGTGCGCCGGCTCGACCCTGAGCCTGAGTCGATATCACTGCGCCCGTTGGTGGCCGAGTCTAAACTATCATAGCGTCTGGTCAGAGGAGCAAGGAGGGAGGTAGGGAGGAGGGGAGAGGTGGGAGAGGAGCATCAGTAGAGCTCAGTGCAAATCTTTCAAAGAAAGCTCTAACCAAACTGAGGCTCTGCACTGCCCGGTTAAAGGAAAGGTTCACATTTTTTCAAGGCTTTCTTAAAAACAACAGTCAGATGTTTGTTTGAATGATGAAGCAAGTTGCTTTAATCATTCCACCTCTTCAGAATGGCCATTAAAAGACTCTTTTAATCTGAGATATTCAAGTCAACTGGGTGTACAGTATGCAGTGGTGGAGGAAATATTCAGATACTTTACTTACTTATCAGTACTTATACCACACTAGGAAAATAAATGTATTTAATTACATTCCACCTCCGGGTATACTTTAAAGTTAGTGTCTATTTAGACCTTTCTGTGTGACTGTCCCTCCACTGGAGCTCAACAGTAGACAGTAACTTCAGAATATACCTTCAATAAATACTTGATTTTGTCCTGAGTCACTTAAATGGTAAGTGAAAAGAAAAGGATCTCTTAAAGGGGGGATTCTGATATTTTTAAACATTAAAAATGTGAGTCAGTGTTGGGGAGAGGAATTTAGAGTTTGCGTAAAGCAACTATCAGTGAGAAATTAAGTTATGGCTGACAATTTAACAGATTTTGACCAGGGTGAGACAACAACTGCAACAGCTCACCTCGTGAGATTTCAGACCGAAACTAGTGTTCCTTGGTAACAAAACAGATCTAATTACTCAACAAAAAAAAGTCTCTGTAGGAATCGTTTCCTTAATGTTCGATAAAAATCAGAATGTGACTGTTTCAGTGGACATAACTTTGATTTTTGCAGTTGCCCCGAGATTACATTGCAGCTACTGCAGCCATGTCTCCAGCGAATTACGATCTTCAGAATTGATTGACAAAACTTGACCGTTATGAACGAGGACTGCTCACAGCAACCTGTTTCGATGTTCATCTAAACATCTGACAATTGTTTGAAGACAGACTTGAAAAAAAGTGAACGTACCCTTTAAGTTTCTGCACAAAGACCTCCTACTGAGGCTGAGCACTTGAAGATTTACTTTACCCATCTACATCTACCCAAAATCAAAACCTTCAGCTTTTTCTGAGCAATGCATTCTGATCATCTGCCGCCTTTGAAAACATGTCGAACAATGTTCAGAGATACTGTCATGTCCAGCAGTTAATTTAATATCTGTACAACAAGTGGGGGCAGGAAAGATCACATGGATTGTTTTTTTGTTTTTTTGATGCTCACACACTCGAAGTGCACACAAAGATGCAGGCACGCACGCACGCACGCATTCACACATGCACACGGTAAAGATAACCACAACGGCCCACTTCATACATGACCTGTATACAAGAACTGTGCGCCCCAGCATGCTTGTATACACTGAGGCCAGGGTTATTCTCTAGAGGAGGAGAGCACAGTGGGACAACATGTTACCATGTACAATATAATGAAACAAAACAAGGTCGTCTGTCGGGGCTCAGCTGTCTGAGGGATAAATGCTACAGAGTATTTGTTTAAGATGGGATATTACATTTTCAACATCTTACAGTTCATCTGGTGTTTTTTCTCCTCCTGTCTCACCAGAATTAAGCCCTTTTCTACCTGCTGCTGGTACTTTCTGACAGCCCGCCATAGTAATCTCATGAAAAAAAAGAAAGAAAAAAAACTGAGCCTCAGTTGAAGGTATGTGGTGGCTGTCAGGTGCTTGTTACCTCATGGCTCTGTGGTCGTAGTCCAGCTCATGTATGTCGTCGGTGTAGGAGTGTCTGTATTGCTGTTGCCTCATGGGATATTGGTGCATTGAAGCGTTGGGCTGGGAGGTGGTGTAGAAGGGAGGCGGGATACTGTTACTGGTCTCGCTGCGATAGTCGCTGTCCCTGTCGTCCACGGCGCTGTCTGGGTCCTCGTCTGTTCCCACAAACACAACGGGAGACGGGACAAAGTGATAAGGCGAGACGATTGGTCGGAATTGTGACCTTTGACCAATGTCAAATCAAGTCTTTCATAGGTTTGCTCATCATTGTCTTTGCATCTTCTTCCTTACTCTATCACAGGTACACATTTGGTTACATTTCACTGCAGCAAAGTGGAGAAATCTCACCTCAAAATCAGTACTGTATTTGTATCTTAAAATAATTGAGATGGTTTTAATGTTTTAACCTATAACGTTTTGATTTAGGGACAACCTGCATAACACCAGGCAGGATGTGAATCATTTAGCAAATGCTAAACTGATTTTCAGCCACTTTACCATCGCTGGAAAACAAAGGATGTAAGTTTGGTTTCAGAATTGGGGGGAAACAGTGAAAAACACATTCAAAATTGAGTGAGTGTAAAGAAAAATTATGCTTATTTTGGTCACATTTTCCATAACAATGGTAGGATATAAAAAAATGGAAATGCTATATAAACCTCTGTATTGTAACCTCACTTTAAATCACTTTCAATCTTTTTTAAAAAAAAATTTAATACCAGATACCTTTATAGATACCAGATACTTTCTGATACATCATTTTCATATTTTTACTACAACTATTTCCATTACTTCTATTCTACTATTTACAACTACTTCCATTTCCAGCATCTTTTATGAGAATATAAACTGTATGTATTACAACATCTGTGCATAGTCCACAGAACCTTATTTTAGCCCCAAGTAATACCTGCAGGTATTTTTTTCAGGCAACATACACACCCAACAACCTTCAGCAACAAGGAACATAGATGTATAATTTACATCGCAGGCAGAGCCCCATTCATTCCCATGAAAGATGTTAAGTGACACTTCAAGCCAAAACAGTTCGACATCCAGGTATAAAATTGCCTGGATCTTTCCGCATAGCGTCCGTGTTGTGAGGTCTTTAGTGCCGGCGCAGAGCTGATCTACTTCAAATTTAGCTCCAAGGTAACTTGAGTGGGAATACAATTATTTAATAAAACAGTTTTGCTAGACGTTACAAATGTTAATCAAAGGGTTTGACCGATATAAATTATTGGCTTCAAAGCCTGGTGCACCTCCTGGGAGTCTGGGTAAGACAGCCTACATGAAGCCTAACAGACAAGACTCAGGGCAAAGGAAACGTTTGCACAGCAGAGAAATGATCAAATACCACAGAGTTTATTCTACTGCAACTATTCTCAGTTTAATTCTAACAGCTTGACTTTAAATCCATCAAGGGAACACGAGCTGAGATGAAGTTCAGACAGGATGCGTGGAGGGCAAAAACTATATTTTCTTGGTAGCTAATAGTCTCTGGGGAAAAGCTACACAAGGAGATCATTACAATAAGTGAGACATGGACAATAAATACAGAGTTACTCCAAGTCATTAGCAGAAGCGCTTGAAAGAAACTTACTTTGCTGATCTCCCCACAGACTCCAATTACCTGCGAGGAGATAAAGGGTTGTGGGGGAAAAAACAAATGAGGTTTGGGCCACAAATTACACACATCACCAGTCTACAGAGCCAGGTAAACAAACATGCAGAGATTTGCAGCCCTGAGCAATAATCATTTAAGATGTGTGTATATATATGTATATATATATATACGTATATATATATATATATATATATATATATATATTATATATATATATATATATATATATATATATATATATATATATATATATACATATATATATATACACATATATGCGCTCTTAAGTGTATGTGCGTGTGAGAGTGAAGAAAAGCAAGGTCTTTAGAGAAGCTTAGATCAAAATCTACTTTTGTGCAAATTCTGCTGGCCTTGGTGCTGCTAAGTAACGAAGAACAGAAAAAACACACGCATGCTGTTGCCATCTCTGTGCACACACACACACACAAGCATCATGCCACCAACCAACCAACCCACCCTGTCCACAGATTTACACCCTACACACTTATCCACCTGCTCCCCCCTGTGTCATCATCACTAGACAGACAGTCAGGCAGGGCGGTCCGTGTCTGACAACCCAGCTTATGTCAGTTCGCATTCATCACGCATCTCGCACCTATAAGTCATTTCCAGCATTCAGACAGGCTTGCATGCATGATTCGTCACATCAGCTTCCCTCCGTCCTTCGGCCTCCCTCCGTTGCCTCATCTATCAGCCTCATTTCTACATCCTGTCTGGCCCTGTTCTCAGTATGAGTCTGTGTGATGGAGCAGGAGGGGGGGAAGGAGGAGGCATGAAAAGGACAAAAGAGGAGGAGGACGTGGACGGAGGACTCACAGCACTGCGTGGATGGAGCATGAAGTGGCCGCTCCTGCTCTTCTTGATAGGCGTACTGAGGGGGAAAAAAAATCAGGCATATTATTAAAAAAAAAAAAAAATAACATCCAGCAATTCTTCTTCGCTGGGAAAAAATATTGACTTGGCAAATGTGCTCATATTGGCAGCCACAGAGTGTAATTAGAGGGAGTGTGGAGGATAAAGAAAGAGGTGGAAAGGAAACACAATAGGACGAAAGAGAAGGGAATAAATAGATGAGGAAAGACAGATGGTGCAGAGAGCGATGTGGATCTTACATCTTGATCTCTCATAGCGTTTAGTTGTTCAAGTTTCTTGGCCCAGTATCTGGCCTCCTCCTCTGGAATGTCTGCAGAACACGACACAAACACTCAACATGTTTCTCCGCATCGAGTGCGTCCTTGGTTGAGAGTGACCTTTCTACTGTTAACGCTGTAGTCATAGCAGCAAATAAAATAAGCAGTAAATGTTGTCATTGTAGGACTAGCAGTAGCAACTAACGAACAAAGTACGGTGTGAACCCCCAGGCAGGATAAATAAAACTCTGACAAAAAGGCCAAACCTAGTGGCAGTTCAAAGCGGGTGTCGAGCAGCAGCCGGTGAAAGGTCGGGTCTTTGGTTCCACAGATCTCATTCTCAGCCATGATCGCGTTGGAGTCGAGGGTCAGCCACTGGCCTGGACCCTCCTGGAAAAAGAATCGAGGAAGCAGAGGGGCAGAGAAATATGACTGCAACATTTACTTACTTACTGAAAAGACAAATTATCAGGCTATCATTAGCTTCGACTAAAGAACAAATCTCTTAGGTGCATGACAGTGACGACAAGACTCATGGTTGTCACTGTGCCTGGTTACAGCACCTGAACATTAACTCTATGTGGGACAATCAAAAATACTATGGAAATACCTACGTTCCTCATACCGATCCTTCTATCTCATTCAATTCAGTGGTTTACAGTATTTAAGCATTCTTTGTGCACAAACGTAACGAGCCTGAACGTGACATGTATTATTGATTGAGTACAATTCACAAAGGTATCAGCAGATGTCTTATGCTATGAAGCAGGACTACATTACAAATCAAAACAGTACGTAGATGTAAAAAATGTCGCGCTGTCATGCGTAGTGGATTAAATATTACTTTAGTCAAGAACACCAGTTCAACACAACACTCACAACACAACAACACAGTCAGCGCAAAGCAGAAAAAACCCCTGCAGGGCATACAAGCTTGAGCCCTAAGCAATGGCGTCCTTGACTTCCGAACCCTGTTAGGACTCTAAACTAAAATGGTGCTCGCAGCAGTGTAGGAGTCAGAGGGATACATGAGGTGAAGGCCACATCTGAATGGACCGCCTTGCTGTGGGAATTTTGTCATGAATGATCAGAAACAATGATTTAATCAGAGGCTGTCAGCTGATCAGAGCAGCGGCAGTATAACTTCCAGTATGAAACTTCCAATAGGAGTCAGGTGTGATTAGGTTATTTTAATAATTGTATTCATTCATTACTCTGACCAGACTGATCTTGTACTTGAAGTGCAGCCGATAAAACCTTATGTTGGGAGATGTCTGAGCCGGAGAGAGGGAGTGAGAGAGGGAGTGTACCTCGTTGGACTGCCGTATGTTGCGCAGGGGGATCCATAAGGTCCCCACCATGGTGTCCCAGATCAGCCCTTTGTTCCACACCTCCACCGTCAGGCCCAGATCCAGCCGGTTAATCTCGCTGCTCGGCAGCAAGAGGAAGAGGCGGATTAAGAGCAAGAGAAACGGGTTAGGAAAAAGCAGGGGAAAGGGAGTAAGATAATACAGAGCTGAGAGACGGGGCTGTATACAGACACCTCACTGCACAGAGAGGCTTCAACAGAAATACAGTCTCTGCCATCAGGAGCTTCACTCAAATCTGGTGATGGATATGCACCGTGATTCAATCTGCTGAGGGAAATGAGTCATTCGGCACGAAGATGGAAAGAGCAGGTGATTGTCAATGATATGGAGAGAGCGCAAGCAGAGGCTATCTATATCTCTTCTGTGTGACAAACAAAAGTGAACTCTGTGAGTCACTTTTTTCCATCAAACAACATTCGTATACAGTCCACACACCTAAGGTCTGGAAATGATTTGTAAAGTGATTACAAATCTGACTGGCAGATTATCAGCTCACTGAGCATCGCTCATTGTCCAACAGTGCTTCTTCTCAAGCCCGCTGGCTGTCTTAACGGAATCAAAAGCTAATAATAGTCAGCGCTTTGATATGAAAATGCATCTTTCTGTTTCCTTAGGAGGCAAAGAATTAATTTGGCAAATGGCTGAATGGTGTTGTCGCTTCACAAAAGGGGGAAAAGAGGGGGCAGAGGTGCAATGAACCCTGGAGAAACCCTCTACACTGGGTGTGCGAACCCTGCTGCAGCGGCTCAAACATCACAGGTGTTATATCATCCCCTCGCTCTTCAAAGGGAGCGAGACAGAGAGGAAGGGGGAAAAAATAACTCCTGGTATAAATGTCACAGCTGACCCTGCTGCCCTGCGGTGCACATCTGTGTGCTGAAGACTGGAGCCCCAGAGGTGACATCTCTGTTTGTGTGGATTAACAGTATTTACTCCTTCTTAAACATTACATTTAAGGACTTTTCACTTTCCAGGCTAATATTAAAACAACCAACACAGCACAGTTTGAGACAAGAATGAATGTTAAATGCTGTTACAGCAATTAGTTTTGTTTAATGGGAGCTAGCACAGGGAAGCAGAGGCTCACAGACAACAAATATTAAAAGAGGCTGAGTTATATTTCTTACAAAGTCAAATTCTCTATTCCTATCTATTTATGACTACTCAAAAAAAATGAAATGATTAAATTCGTATCCTCAAATTCACAAACTTCCAGTGATCTCAAGGATCCATGTGAACCCTGATTCACACTAGATGTAGACTCATACGTTTGGAACTATGTCAAACTAAAAATACGACCATGCATGACACCTTTCTTGCATGAAAGTCAACTTATTAACACTGTCACTCTTTGACAGCTTTTACCACATGATCCAATTCGATGCAGCAGAACTAGAGATATCGTCTTGAGATAGCAAGTCCAACCAGACACTATTTCACAGGGGCACTGTTGCTGCATCCGAGAACTGTTGTGATTGGTTTAAAGAAATACAAACAAGCCAGAAACAAGTCACGTTTCCTTTCCCCTGTAGAATAATGAAGGGTACAGCCAAACCTTTCTCCAGGGATGGCTCAGCACTGGCGTGGTACAAGATCGCTCTGGTGCCAACAGTTCATTTTTAAACATGGGTGTGTTATGCCCGCGGTGTCCAACTGACACTGACTTAAAATATTACTTGAGGCAATTTATCAGATTTAACACCTTCAAGTCCAAACCCATGGCTTAATTGACACGCTTGATTAATCTAATGGCTCCTTTCTCGGCCACTTAAACTTTAAATCTACCTCTACGTGTACAGTTCTTTGCCTGCGAGCATTTCTATGCCACCTGCCTGACTTCAATGGGACACATGCAACAGGCAGTGATGCTCTGCCAACCTGGCAACCGTGTTAAATTGAGAAGAAAATGCGAGCGAGGAGGAAGACAAGTAGCTACGAAAAGAAATCTTGAGTCAGAATTGTGCAGCAAATATTCAATTAAGCAACGTCGTACAGGCAGATATACAGAAGAAGAAGAAGAAAATATATACAGAATAAGAGAGGAGCTCAAAGACATGGTGGGATAAAAGGGGCAGAGGACGTGAGAGAGGACAAGAAGCACTCACAACATGAAGTCCTGCTCCCAGCATGGCTGACTGCCTCGCACAGCGATGGTTGTGCTCTTAACATTCTGCACCTTCAGGGTCACGTATGTGTTAAATTTCTCTGCAAAAAGTGAAAAAGCAAACCCCATTAGTCACGCTACCGTGTGTGTGTTTATATGCAGCCCGATTCAGCGGAATAATAAGTAATAAATGGATGATATCCTCACCTTGGGGTCCATCGAGCTTGCCTTTCTTCACTGCAAACAAATTGAGAAAACGAACAAGAGATTAGTAACATTTCTAAACATGCAAATACAACATTCAGTAAATCCACAGAGGATTTTCTTTTCCTGTCTGTGTCCCGGCAGGCCTCTCACATAGTTACCTCAGAGTTTTTCATGTGTCTGTTGTTTTTACTCCGTAATGAGGATGATTTAAAATTCACCAAAGTTCAATACTTAACACTTGAGCTGTTTGATAATAGTCTTTTGCTTTAATGCATCATTCTGAAGTGAATACTGTGTGCACACTGTAATGGCTGCAGAAAAATTACAACACACGCGTATAGATTTTTATTCCCTATAAACCTCGCTTTCACCGCACCAGTCGGTCTGCCTCTGGGCTGGATTCTTCCTGGAAAAATGAAGGCCGCATAATGGCACAAAGGGAAGTGCATCTGGTATTGCCTCACCCAAACAGGTCGCTGTTTTCCCTGGTCGCTACCTAAACTGCAAACCTTGCTGATGGAAAAGGCAAAGAAGTTGAAGAGGGAGAGTGATAGAAACCAACGTAAAACAAGCGAACAGACGGACTTCCACTCTGCTCTCTTGTATACATGTGTTCCCCCTCACCACTGGGACATGAGATGGTTCCAAACTGTAACAAAACCTGTTAACCGGTTGTTTAACTCTTCTTTCACTTAAGCCTTTTCCTAGTGCAGAGATCAGGTCAGTCGCCAGGCTGCTAATGTTGTCTTTGCAACAGTGGTGCCTAATACCACAGGGAGACGCTTGAGGCAAGGGGAAATTCAAACAGTCATCTATTTCCACTTTAAGTAAGATTACAGATTTTTGTTGTAGCCGTAATGAGAGTAAACCTTCCCCGAGCCTCTGCCTGTAGCTCATGTGCATGACAGTATGGTTGCCTGGTGATTGGCAGGAGCCTGGCATTTCAGAGAGTGGGGGGGGGGGGGGGGTCTTGCTCTTCTCAGGCTGGGACTCCTCTGTCCTCTATGGCCTGAATGACACAATCTCAGTATGAAAGACTGCATCCGTACAGCAGGAGATGTCATGATCTCTGAGTCACAGGGCCAGAAGGACAGTTTGTGCAGGTGAGAGTAAAAGGTGACGCCACGGAGGAGAGCGGCCACATGCCTCGTCATCTCTGAACGATGTGTTTGTATGTATTCCTGCGTGGCGGACGACAAGGGGTGCTGGATAAAAGGCCAAGCAGCGCTGCTTTTTTGTCTCACACAATAGACGAGGCTCCGCTGAGTTGCCAGGGCCAGCCTCTACATGCAGGGACCTCTGAAAGTACCAGACTGACTTTTAAAACCAGTGACGTCAGAAGCCTATTCATTATTCATTCAATCAGGCGCCCTGCCGATGCCCAGCATCCTCATGTTCAGCAGTGAGATATTAATATTCAGAGCACTGTTTTTTTTTTAATCCGTGCTGATTGCATCTCTTCACTGATGTTACATTTTAGGGAAAGAAATACAAGGAATAATTTAGAAATCTAATTGGACCACAACAACAAATTCCTAGCGCATGTTTATATCAGTGTGTTGGACGGTGGGTCACCACATTATAAATGTAGACAGAACTAAACAAATAAACACTCCCTGTTAGCAGATCAAGCATCACCAGGGTGGCAGAAGTGACGATGACAAAGAAACACATTCATTCAGAGTAATTTCTCTTAGTGACAGCAGAGCTAGCATGATAATCAATGTGGACAAATTGGCTTCTAAGAATAGCGTCACCTCAGCGAACCCTTGCCCCTTGGATAACACCAATCACATAAACTTATCACTTAAACATCTCCCTGATTCATGAGGCAGGTGCCCGGGTGAGTGGTCTGGTGGAGCTTCTTAGCCAACTTCAAAGTAAAAACCCCCTTTTCTGATGATTTAGCTGCTGACAAGGCAGTCACGCCTGGGGGGGCTTTTCCCAGGAAGCACGGCATATTCATCTGACAAAGAGGCGTCCAAATTAGTTGGTTTTTTTTAAAAAAAAAACATTAAATAAACAGTAGATGACAGATGCACCTTGGCTGCACCCTTGCCAACACTCCCTGTCATACACTCTCCTCTCCACAGCATCCGCCAGTCATCGCCCCTCTCTCTCTCTTCCCCTCTCACTCCATCGCTCGCTCCTACAAGCTCCCCCTGCCATGTGGCGAGTATGCACGTGCGCTCCCTTTTCTATCTCTTTCTCTCGTGCTCCATTAATCTCTCTGTGCAGCCGGATGCGGGCAGAGCGCGCTGCATCCCCAACACTAAAAATAACCACTTCAGTGTGACAAGGGTGGGGGGTGCCGGAAAGGGGGTGTGTGCGAGTGGTGGGGATGGTAGGGAGGGGAGGGGAGGGGGGTACTGCTTACAGCTCACAGGCATAAGACTAAATCACCATCGCTGCAGTTAAAGCGCAGGGGGAAGGAGTGAAGAGGAGTAGGTGGAGAAAAAAAAGGAGTGTGATATATTTTCTGCAAACCCTCAACAGAAAGTACCTGCCACAGCAATTACAGAATCTCATTTTCTCTTTCTGTGCTGCAGAAAAATTGGACAAATACACTCACTCATGCCCCGGTGTAGAGGAGCTAAAAGGGGCTTTTTATTTTCTGAGGTTTTCCAATCAAAAGCTTTTTCAAGGAGCCTACAATTCGGAGCAATTACACCGACACCAGGAGCAAAAATATAAACCTGCAGGCGGGGGGGGGGGGGATGCAGTGAAGAGAAATCGGAAGATTATGACAAAAAAAGGAGAGAATTGACTCAAGTGCACAATTAAGCGAGAAAAAGTGGCAAAGATTGAGAGGTCGTTACAGCGTCGCTCACTCTGCTGGAGGAAAATCGGTCACACACCTGCAGTATGCCTCCGGAAATATATCGATAACGGCAATTAGAACGTGACACACCGGTAGTCACTGATGACTGATGCATTCAGACAGACTACAGGCAATACAGAGAATTTCATGTCATGATTACCCTGACACGATTTTAACCAATTATCATCAATAGATTCTTAAAAGATTAAAATAAAATTGTACGACAGCATGCTGCAATCACTTCACATATTGTTAGAAAATTCACGTTTATCTCGATTTACGATTATGCCACCCATAACACAGACTAGCTGAAACATGTTGAAACTAGAATCGCACTCTGTAGAGAGCACACCTCGGCCAACAGTCCTCCTTAACTCAATCAAGCTAATTTCAAGAACAACCTCTGCAGCCCTGTCTCACTCTACATTTGAAACTGCTGAGCCATAATTTAAACTCACCAGATCGAGAATCCACATCAACTCTTAGATGCCGGCCACCTAAACACATCCTCCATCAAAGTTTCGTGAAAACATGTTCAGTAGTTTTTGCGTAATCCTGTTTACAAACCAACCAACCAACCAACAAACATCACCTCCTTGGTGGTAAATCATGGAAACTGAAAATGTGAGTACAAAATATAAAGTACATACTGCATTCCAAGGTTACATTTAACAGTGTTTCTACAGAATATGCGGCCTTGGATTCATTAACTACATGATATGAATGCAGCATCATCCACTGTACTGTATATATTTCCATTAAAACACAACTGCTCCTAATTATTTCCAGACTCCCAGTTACCAACAGTCATTATGACAACAACGCAGCAGTGTGTTTGAAATGGTAATAAGACACAGAACCAGCCAAGGACAGCTTGGTGCTGAATTTCGTTCAAAACTAATGTTGGACTTTCTGCAGGAAATCTTCCATAATGATCTGAATACACGCTGTATGTAAATACTCTTAAACAGATGTTTGGATGGCGCTGCACTGAAAGAAAGTGAGACTAATGAGGATGTCTCTCCTGACTCACTCTGTTCTAAAGTTATGTGTGAACTGGCGTCTCACTACAGGTGGGGTGACAGGGAGAGGCTGGTTGCCAGGTCTGAATACGCTTATGCAGCTTCTGTGGCACAAGCTTTCATTTGAATGGCTGCCTCTCACATCACGAGACGTGGAAGTGGACCACGCACACATCTCGCATCGCCACAATGTTAATCGGCCCGACTCGCGTCACCGCGGGGCTCATTTCCTCATTCTTCTCAGAGCCACCGGAAAGAAATATAATATCAATATAAACCTAGCTGCAGGTCTATAATGCTGTGTGTAGAAACTAATGAGAAAAATGCCAGCAGAGACCTGAATTACCATTGGGGTTGCTATGCCAACAAAGCTTCAGGACATAAAGGGGACCACCAATGAGCCTGAATCTCGTTCCTGACATCTGTGCAATCAGCTCGAGCACTGGTGTCAATAGTACGGCAGCCTCTTTACAAACACTACATGCCAGGTCCAAGCTCTCTGAAGAAGCTTGAGGGGAATCACCTTTCCATCCTTTTCTGCAGTGCCCCATGATAAATCAGGCGACACCAGTCTTGAGTGTTCAGTGAGTAGTAAATAAACACAAACTGGTCCACAAGTCTCCCTGGGCATGGGGCAAATGTGTTCTGTATTTGAGGGAGTTATTCGGAAGCTGCTATTAACTGTCACAAGGAGGGGAATCTCACAGCAATTCACAGAGGATTTTAGAGAGCAGCAGATTACTGTCTATTCATAAGTCTGGGTGGTTTTGACGGTGTTTGAAGGTGTTGATGACTGAAGAAGTTAAGAGACACTTTAAGCACAATTCCAAGGACAGGGATAAATGACCGGATCAGTGTGTGTTGAATTGTGCTTCAACTTTTGGTGGCAAAAGTCTGGGACTGACCAGAGGCTATTGAGAAGGTTACAGGAGATCCACAGGATAACAGCACTTCCCTCCCAAGACATCTGCACAATCCACCCAGCCAGTTTCCCCTTAGACAGTTACGCAATTCAATTAAAATCACATCCGACAGCAGAGGACCCAGATTTGATTAATTCGAAGAAATGCAGTCTTAATGAAGTCTTCAGTCTTTTCGCTGCTATTTTGGAGCCCAAAACTCCAACTCCATCAAATGAAACCAACGTATGTCAGGAAACTTCCTACTTGTTTCACATTACAGGCTTTGCAGAAAAAAGACATACGCCTTCTACAAACAGTGCAGTGTGATGAGTAGGGCCTGTTCATACAGTAGAAAAACAATTTGGACACAGATGAGGAATCTTGAATTATTCAGAGAGAGAGAACATCTTGCGGTTGTCATTATGGAAGCTCAATCAATAGGAGGCATGTAGATTAAAGACTGCTGCACCCAATCGCGTAGCTTCAAGAAGGAACCCTACTGTAAGACACCCGCAGGCTACTGTACACGCCTTTTTTTTTCTCCCTCTTTGGCTCCGCGCAATTACGCATGAAAACTGAGACGAAATGTCGGCACCGGCAGATGACTTCTTATCAGAAATGCTATCAGCTCTTTGACATGAAACATAAAAAAAAAAAAAAACACCCACCGCTTCTGTCACACGGGCACAAACTGAGAGTGGATTACATCTTGTTTTACTATGTTTGACAGCGGCTGCCAGAACGCATACACCTACTCCATGAATCGATCCGGTTGCAGCGATGCCAGGATTTTGTGAAATGAACCTAAGCTGTCGAGCGAGACTGTCGGAGTGAAATAGTTTAGGGTGAATCACATAAAAAAAAAGAAAAAAAGAATTCAAACCAGAAACATACAAAAGGTGATGTCAAGTATTCGCCTTATTAATTGAGTTTGCATCAAACTGCCCTTTGGCAAATGTCAACATTACTGTGGAAGACGGCTATAACCAAAACACTGATGTATGGATCGATATCTTCACAGGTAAATTCCTTAAAAGCTGCAAAGAAAAAAAGACTTGCGGCTGCTGAAGCCGCTCGCACTACAGCCGGCTGAGGAAATTGGCAGCAAGTCGTGCCAAGACGCGAAGTGTGAGTTTTTTCCTCTTACCTCCAACACACAGCAATGACATTTCTTATATGCGCCTTTTTTCTTTCGTCCAGGGTCCAGTTTCTTCACCAGCGTCCGTAATTGAGCCAATCTGTGCGATGGATAATGGATAATGCACCCTGGGAATGAACCGTCGGGGCTGGAGGTGGAGATTCTGCCGTCGCCCGGCGGGGACAGGGCCTGGCAGGAGCTCGTTGCGCTTCACGGAAACAACAAATCTTCCCACACGGAGAGTGAGCGCCGATCCTCTCTCGTCTGTATGATGGCCTGTCCGTCTGAATTCGAGCCCTCTTGTCGACCCCCTCCTTCTACTCTCAGCTCTCCGCTCCCCGACGCACAGCCATCTTGTTCAGCTTCAGCACCACCGCTGCTGTGGACAGCTCCTGGCAGTGACGTCAGAGCGGTTGTTGGGGGGGAGGAGCCTGTCTAACACCTGATCTGTGGCCTCTCCCCCCAGATTTTAAACACTTGAAAATGTCTGAGGAGATCCCCACTTTTTGGTCTCCTGAGATGATATCACAACATAGAGGTTTTTCCACAGAAGAATATGGTGATCATTTATTTTTGCCCTACTTCTGGGGAAACGACTTCAGAGGAATTCTGGGTAATAACAGAGCAGTGAGTCATTGGCAGCAGGAGTGTCAGTTATAATACCATCACACTGTGCAGCTTTAACAGAATCTCACCTGAAAAACGACAAATTCAGATATTATCTACTCACCCTCAAGCCGATGGAAAGTCTGGTGAAGTATTTGCAGTCCACAAAACTTTTCAGGAGCTTCACAGCAAAACAGCGCAGCAGCATTCGCCTAAACAACTGAGGTAGATAGGGACTTATTTAAAGACATAAAAACAACAAGGACAACAAAGGCAAACACATAAAATGCAAAAAACAAACAAACAAAAAAGTCTCCACAAGCCCACAGATCCCACCTTGATAAAAAAATTATGCTAATGTATTTAGCTTAGCCGCAAGAGTGACGATATTTGCTTTAAAAGGGCGTGAAGAATGTCTTTTCAAATCAATTCTCAGGGCTATCAGAGACTTGCATTACTCTGATTAAGCTGAATGGAGTCATGTTTTCATTCAGTAGTTTCTTTTACGATTTAAAACGAGTCCCCATCTACTTCAGCTGTTAAGGAGAATGCTGCAACGCTGTTTTGCTGTGAAGCCCCCGAAATACTAAAAAATTTCACCAGACTTCTCCACCGATATAAGAGTGAGTAGATAAAGACTGAAAATGAAAATGTTTGGGTAATGACATTTAAGCTTGTTCTTCTGCGATCGCTGCATGTTAAGTGAGTCGCGTTGTTGCTTGTAAATGATATTCTCAGATGCGTGTAGTCTGAGATGTGTGCTAACTTTGTTGAGTTTTAACAGTGTGCCTGTCTTTGTGATCAACTTGCTTTGTTATTTTGATCACAGGTAATCTTTTCACATGTGCGCTTATTAATGGTTTTTTACTGTAATGCCTGTTTGATGCAGCAGTTCCCTTTATCTAAGACCAGTTTGTCACACAGTAATTTTACCTTCTTCTTTCTGACATATTGCAACAATTGCTTTTCAGGCTGCATACTGCCCCAGTAAAAACATTTAATTTCTTACTTAATTGCACATGCACATAAATACTGAGGGGCCTGCGTCCAATGTGTCCTCTCTGAAATCTATACCTATGGTTATTAGGCTGCGTGCATCAGGAATTCAAAATGTTTACATTTCAGAGGACTTCTGCATGGATGCTCCTGTAACAAGGTAATGGTTATGCATGATGTAGGATTTAGGTGATACTTGACTGGAGCAGACAAACTGTTGGTGCATAAGCCAACAGACTACAGAAAAGTGAAACATATTGGTATGTTAGTGTGACCACAAATTGCAATGGCAAAACCTCAGCTAGGCTTAGGTTTATTAGGTCTTATTAAACTGTGTTGCATATTAACCCAGGTCACCCCATTTTCATCATTCCAGTTTAAAAAGAAATGCCAATCACCAGACTATTATGACCTTTGAGCTGGTCTAACGTTCAACGCTTTTATTTTTGTAATTCAACAGCTCCCCCTGCTGGATTACAACATCCACTGCATGCACTGTCATTTGGGGTCAGGTAAACAGCACAGACTCACACAAAAGCATATTTTCCCAGTAACTTCTTGTGGAATCTAGCCATGCATATTTCAGAGGGGAAAACATGTTGTTTTGTGGGGCTTTTTAAATCATTACACAAGGCTGACAACAATTTAAAAAAGAATAACTGCACATATTCACCTTTTGTTGGAAATGTTTTCAGTGTAGTTTAATGAACATTTCAGAAAATACAAATATACTTCACAAATATATAATAATATTCTGACAACATGTGAAACTGCTTGTCCATTTAACAACCCGCTAGTAAATCCAAACATGTACACTCCATCATTGTATTTAATCTTTTACATTTTTTCATGCACTCAATAACACTACGAACACAGTCCCCACCCACCAAATACCAAATGGCATTTACTGTAAACTCTAATAAACAGGCTCGTCTTGTTGGACAGGTTAGGGGCCTGTGGCATTTGCTAAAACTACACAATAGGCTTGCAGTCAATCCAAATTTAAACACAGTTCAGAAGATAAAACTACATATAATGAAATTCCTGAACTGTTAAAAGCCTCGACACTGCCACACAGATTTACATTCACATAAACTCGTGTGCATGAATACATGTATTCTGCAGAATTCATATATTCATAGAGAAGAGGCATGTAGACAGGACTGTGTGTGTGGTATTTTTAAGTATTTGTACCCTCGTCTTTACTCTCCTTGAGATATCCACATGCTCTGTTGAATGGCACTGACTTGAACTAATACCACAAAGCCGGCCGTGTGTCCCTGTGTTGCAGGACGAAGAGGAGTGTCCTCATAACTTCTCACTGGAGAGAAAAGAAAAAAAATCACTTGAGAATTATAAACAAAATTAATAGAAAACCCTGTTGGACCAATAATAATGTGAATAATAAGAGACGTCTTTTTTAAAAAAAAAAAAAAAAAAAAAGAAAATTGACTAGGACATTTTATTATATTATTATAAACTTATTTATTTGTGTGTACTTTCTTTCATATTAATGTCACACTGTATCTAACTTTGAGTCTCAATTCATGTATGCAAGCCGTTTATTACTGAAGATATTATTTGGATAAAAATGAGAAACTTGCTTGGCGCCCAATATTTTAGTAAAGACTCCTAATGATGATGAGACATTTAAACCCAATTTGATACACAGAAATATGAATGTTTCAGTCTGGTTTAATCTTATTCTTTTATGGTGAAAAGATAATTGCGTTGACATCCAATCCTATAGTTAGGCAAGGTGAAGTATAGCAGATTGGTTAGAAGAAGAAGCTAAGTCTATAAGCGCACTTAATTATGGCTCCTGATCTCTGTTTTAGTGTTTTATCCCTACCAGGTTGTGTTTGAGAGACATTAGTTACCTGTCCAGATGAGAAAGGACTTCACAAAGCTGGCTGAGTAGGGCACGATGCTTGTGAGGGTTTCCCTCCAGCGCTCCATTGAGACGACTCAGGTATGAGTCCAGGTTCCCAAGAGATGCTGTCTCACCTGTGCCTGTTCAGAAAAGATACCGAAGAGTTCATTCTAAGTCCTCTCATGGTGAGATATCATAGAATTTAAGCACTGATATGACAATCCAATCCTGATGGATATAGGAGTTCTTAGCAGCTGTTGTTATGGCCAGATATTGATGACTTACGTGTACTGGTCATGTAACATTTCTAACATTATTAATGTACTGTAATTGTACTATAATATGAACAAAATAGCGTGAAAATATTCCTGACGGCAAATACATTTATCTAATATCTACCCGCTCTAGCTAAATATAGCCAACTGACTACTGACCTGGCAGGGGCACTGCTGACAGACTGTTGACCAGTGTGTGTTTAATCGACACCAAGTGTTGGTGCAGAGCCTGTGTTCGCTTCTCGTCCAGCCCAAGCTCAGCCTCCAGGCGCTCTTTAGCGTTGTACATGTCCTTAATGTGGCGCTGAAGCACTGCATTCTGCTCTTCAAACTCAATGTTTGCCTTACGAAGCCGGCGCAACTCAGCCTCTCGCGCTACACCACACAGAGAGAAACAAAGCAGGATTTGATGAAAGTGTAAAACTTACATGATTAGATCAATGCTAGGTTGAATTTAATTCAGTGAAATACTGTTTTAGTAAAGGCAATCGTGCAGTTTTGTCTGAGCCATGTGAAGGGGGCTTGTGATCTATCAGAATGATCATTTCCTGTTGCCAGTTCCTCTGTTACCTTTGTTCTGATCGAGGAACTCCTCTGTGAAGATGGGGATGTCGAATCTGCTTGAAAGGTCAGAAGCCTAAGGGAAAACATAAGACAACTCAGCTGTTTGAAACATTTGTAAAAAACAAACAAACAACAAAATGATGGAGATGCTGAATATACAGTGAGATTATATGATGTGTCATGTACCTTTGATAAAGACGGCTCTGAACTAGTACTGATGATGACAGATGGTGCGTCTTCTGGAAGAGAAAATTGTAAGTGCTTCTTACAGCTCACAAGACACAGAGTAATAAAGTACAAAATAGGGATTATCTTGCCAATTTCCCTGGGGATGTTGTGGCTATGCATGCACGAGCAATAACCAACATGTCATATATCATAAATTCATAAATTGTCACCTTTCTTGATCCTCTTGTCTTGAATCTTTGCGCTGGTGATCTGATAGGCCTCAGTCTGCTGATATTCCTTCAGTTCCTGGGCGTACTGCATCTTCTCCCGTTCCGCCTCATCCAGGTAACGCTGTCAGAGCACAAGTAATGTCATGCTGATTCACTGAGAAAATTTTTTGTCTTGCTAACAGACAAGTGCAAACAAATATTGCGCTGAGAAACACAACAGATGTGAAATATCTTATCAACAATCATACAACAGGATTTGTTGTCTTTAGAAAAGTAAACAAGGCAGATGATGATACCATTTGCAGCAAAACTTGACTAACTACCTGTTTGTCATTCTGGGCTAACCGTGTCCACTCTGCTCCAAGTCTCTTGGTGATTTCTGGGAAAGGTAAGTCAGGGTATCGGGCCCGCATGTGTTCTCTGCGTTCGTTCAGGAAGCGGACATATCCCGTCACTGGTGCTTTGGGACCATTTGGTAGCACCTTCTTTCTTTTCTTTCCCTTTGGCCAGCCTCTCTTCTTTGGCTGCAGAGAGGGGGAGCAACACTTTCATGAATGCTGCTGACTCATCTGTAAAAATGATCTTGCCCAGTAGGAAACTACTATAATTACATACCAGGGTTGCAGTTCACAATTCTTTTGAATATCAGTTAATATACAGATTATTTTTCTCCATTAATTGTTGGTTGTGTAAAATGTCAGCAAATACGATTAAAGGAAAATGGCTTTTTTAGTCTGACCAAAAGTCCAAAACTCAAAGAAATTCAATTTGTTGTTGCTGGACCAAGCTGGACCAGAGTTGTTGGGGCATTTGGGTGAAAAAATAACTTCAATCCATGGCATACACTTTACTCTGCAATAAATCATACCTTGTGAAGTTTAAACTGTGAGGTATTTGTTTCAGAGAAGTGTTTTTTTTTTATTTTTATTTATGCTCACTAAGGAGGCTGTAGTAAGTGGTGCTGCAGAAGTGTATTACATTAAAGTGAGAGGTGTGTTTTATTTTATTTATTTATTTATTTATTAACACTCTGTTCTGTTATTTTGTTTCTGCTGTTCTGCTCAGCGTTTACAAGACAGTCAATCTACCCTGCATAAAAAAGGTTAAATACATAAGGTAATGAAGAAGATCTACAAAAGTTCATCTATTCCAAATATGTTTTAAGTAGACAACCAATTACAGTAAACTTAAATATGCCAGTGAATGTGGAAAACTAAGGGTATTAATGCAATGACAGTAGAGAGATCTTTGTTTTATTGATGTGATGCTTCTTGTTTTTGTCTTTAATCCTGTAGACATGTTTGTGTTTGTATTTTCCTGGGTGAGACCAGAGATACATTTCCTCCTGTAACATTATAACCTTTGTGAATGTAGGAATTATTGTAGAGCTGCTGCAATAGTGTGAATAACCTTTAGCTACAAAACAAAAATAATGGACAGTTACATGATCAATCACACCTTCACTTGCCAAACTTCACAGCCTTACTCCTCCAACTAAGGATGCACAATCAAAGCAATGAACAAATCGTGCTGATCCTGGTCAAATGTAGGAGTACTCACCTCTTCTTGTGGTTGCTCTGCTGAATGTGAAGGTCTGGGCTGATGTGAAGCATCACTCTGCTCTTGTTTGATCCCTCCCATGATCTTCGGCCGTGTAACTGACTATAAACGTATAAAAATGGTTTTAATCCGTTAGGGTTTTGCCAAGGGAAGACTTCTGTGTTGAATAACATAGAGGAAGTTGTACATAAAGATGCGAGCACTAGTGAATTTCAGCATTATTTCCCCGTAGGTCTGCCGCTTCTTATGCTAACCTGACTGCTAGCAGCCCAGAGCGGCTAACTGGTCGCTCTGTGCAGTTCTAACACACAACGGTAAATATCCACAAACAAAAAAGGCGAGACAAAGCGCTAACTTTTCACAAGGAAAAATTAAATACTTAAATATATATCAGCACATACAGTAATGTTCATTCACTTATAACAATGGCAATTTTGTAGAATTAGTTGTACTTTTCAGGATAAACGTCTTCTAACTCACCCGATAATGAAGCCCTCGGCCAAACAGGAAGAGAACGCTGCCTGTCATCTGATTGGTCGGCGCGGTGAGTCATGATTGGTTGGTTGGATATCCCCCTAACTGACCCCCCATTAAAGGATTGCATAAAGAAGCGCAAAACAGAAATACTCACGTAAAAGTACCTCAGAGGTATACATTATACTATATAGTGTTAAGTAGTTAATCTTTACTACAAACTGTTCTTAATGACGCTATGAAATGTCCGAAAAGACTGTAAAAGCTAGAAAAGTACAACATCGGCATTGTCTTTGCATTTATCAAATTAATAAGGTGAATATTAACATTCATCCCATTATTCACTTTAATATGCAAGTCATTTTTATTCTACGTTTTATAAATAGTACTCCTATATGATTCTACATATGTGTTACTGCTGTGGGGTTGATAAGATTGTAAGGTTGTACCTTTGTAAGAAAGGTTGTTTTACTTTCATAATATGGATGATATTATGGAACTACTATTATTCAATATTCCAAATAAGTCATTATTATTGTTAATATTTGTCTCCCCTTATTTTGCACTGCCCTGAGATGTGTAGGTTTTCTTTATTATTGTCCAACTTGATGTTGTTTTATATTTATGGTGACACATCAGTAAAGTTTTTCATATAGTACCGTATTTGTTTCCATATTATACTTGGATAAAGCTTGATTTGAAGGCACGATAATGTCTAGCTTTCACACCCCAAAATACTTGCCCACCACCAACAGCTTCACGCTGCATGCGTTTTATTCTGAAAGTCTACACCGGTAGTGGTCGTTTGCTATCATGCTTTTGTTGACAACCTGGATTTGATACTTGCCGTGATCGTTATTATCATACGTTTATATTATCATATCATATGTTGAGTGCCATCCCGTTACCATAATATGAAAGCACATTTGTGGTTGTGTCCGAAAGGCGAAACGGCCTCCTAGTTGACATTACAAGAACAAAAGCTACGCATTACACCGTTTTCATATAGTGCCATGTACACAGCTTTTTTAGAGGCACCATGTACTGGAATTATTTTTTTTCCAAGCAGAATTCAGGTGCACTGGAAAGTTACCAATCATGTGAGTTTACTGCCCTCCACAGGTCACAGAGTGGAACAGCATCAGGAGAAGACAACAGTCCTACGTATTTCTTGAATTAATTTGGAAGTATAATAAATCAGCGTCTCGAAGTATTACATTTGGATTTGTGGATGTAAATTTATGTGAAGAACGAGATTAGTCTTATTTTCTTAGATTTTGGGGTTAATACCCACTTACGGTACATACTTTCAAAGCACAGTGATAACTCAGAAAATCAGAAAACAAAGCTTTCAACAATATGAAATAATCATGTTCATTGATCCCAGTGAACATGATTGGCTGTTATCAAGTATGATTGACAATTAGTTCCTGATATTGATTTGCAAGGGGGGACGTTTAATGATAAATATATAAAGGACAGCAATGGTTGTGGATTACTTCACACATCTTTTTCAAGACAGATTGACAATATGATAGATCATACCCCAATTGTTTTTTTTAGGCTACAAGAGCACAGTCAAAACAAAGTTTAGGACTGTTGGTTTATTATCTTGTTTGAGTTGCTTTACCCATCTGCTCATTTCATGTGTGGGTAACATGAGACCAAGTTCAGCTAGTTTGATTTTCTGGCACCCCTTAGCCAATTACTTACCCTAACATTTTACATTAGAAAGATCTGGTGGTAACCATAAAAATAATATGTCTCATAGACAATTTCATGGCAAATGTTTGACATTGTTGGTGTATACTAGTATTTTCTCAAACTGGTCTACAAAATATCAAACTGTCAATTGTCCACTGACATACCAGTGCCTGAGAATTATTTGTTTTGTCTTGAGACAAAGCAAAAAACCCCCCCAAAACAGTAACTATATACCTGCAAATGTTTGGCAAAAAGAGCAAAACAAAGATCATACTGAAATGTGTCTGGTAACCGTTGCCATTTTCTTTAAGTCTCTGCGTATTCACCCAACTCCTGCTTCTTGTGAAGGACCACAACAGAAGATCAGATTTTCTTTTGTCCACGAGACAAAAAATAAAATGATTGGCCCACATCACACAACCCTTGCAATGTACCTGATCAATCTGGTTTTATGCTCCCATCATGGCAATGTCAATGTAAACCTTGTATCATTGCTGACACGTCACCACCGCCTGACTTGCTTCATCAGTACAGCTGTCCTTGCATCAATTCATTTTATATCAGTAGTATAAAAGTATAAAAAGCTCTCACATGATTATCCCCATGAAGAAAAAAGCCTGAACCATTCAATTTTTTATTTTCCTTTATTTATTGTTTACAATTTTTGTAGGTGTTTATTCATTAACGTCAATCCTTTTGGCAAACCTTAGTGCTCACTGTTCTGTACAGTCCGGTCCCACAATGTAGACATAATTTGTTGGGAAGGGGAGGAATGAGGCAAAAGCCACGTGAGGTCCCAAGCTTTTACAATTTGTCCAGGTAGTTGTCCAAGGCTGGGATACCTTCCTTGAGACCCTTACGCTTGCGAGTCTCGGTCACAACGATACCGGGCTTGGAGGCGGGGTCGCATGGGTCTCCGGGGAGGATCTGCCAATGGTCGAACACACACTGTGGGAAGGCCTGGCCACCAGTGTTGGAACGAAGATCAGCTGTGAAACCTGGGAAAAGACAAAGTGAAGTATGTTTCATAACTTCAAATTATGGAAGAGGACATCCGTTTTCCCCTCTAGTCAGAAATAGGCTTTTAGTATGACATAGGTACGGCTGCCTATCCTGGGTTAGTAGGGTATCAAAAGACCTGAATGTCTACGAACACGCATCGCAGTAACATGATTTCTAGCAATGAATAGCATTTCAAACAGCATTTTTAACTAATCCTTATGACTCAATATATGGCTTTAATCTCCATCTCAGAGAGAAATGACAGTTTTGCTAATACAAGTTACTAAAATGCTGCCCTGATTAGTCAGACCAAGCTAAAACATCAGGCAATAAAATTAACACTAGCTGCTCTGCCCATATCCCTTGTTAAAATAAAACTTACCAAATGACTCCATGACAGGCAGGTAGGCCTTGGTAAGGCGCATTGGTGTTCCCATGACACTGATCTCCTCAATCACATGACCACGCCTTCTGTTCAACACACCATAGATTCCACCGACTGCTGATGCAGGACACTGCAAAGTAGACAAGTGATTTTGAGCCAAAGAAAGTTGTTTGTGAAAGACAAGTCAACAATTGTCCGAGCAACTTCAAAATTAAAGAGCTTTATTCCTTGGACTGAATCAGCTCCATCAGGTAACTAGAAGAAACTAAATACATGCTACATCTCCAGTGACACGTACCTGGACCTCCACCAGGTAGACAGGCTCCATCATTCTGGGCTCAGCTGTGAGCTCACATGCGTACAGAACTCTGCGAGCTGTGGGAATAATCTGACCACCACCACGGTGAATGGCATCTGTATGCAGGGTCACATCATGGACGTCGAAGCGAATGGCCCTCATGTTCTCTTCGCAGAGGACACCCTACAGACAACATTGAGGCACCAATTGTAAAGGAAATACATGTATATGCATTGATCGCTGGATAGAACGCAATGATTTAGCCTGATAGATTCTAGTGGAACTCAAGACTTTTAGCTGAGTGCAATGACCTGTGAATTTTTGCTGCACCCTTACCTCCTTGACTGCCCACTGGAAGCCAGCCACAACACTATCCTTGATCTCATTAAGGTACTGCACTCCCTTGGTGACATCCACCAACATGTTCGGGCCGGTTCCATCAGGTCCGAAGCACCAGATCTTTCTGGCCTCACCAACATCCCAATCATACTTGTCAGCAAGGTAGCGGGCACGGGCCTTGAGCTCCTGGCGAGCGCTAACGTCACCCTTCTCGATGTCCTCAGGCAGGCCATCTTCAAGGGGACGGGCCTTCATGAACAGACGGTTGTGCTTGTTGGGTGACTTTGACAGACACATGACAGATGATTCTGCAGAGACGGTCTCTCTGTAGGACACCACTGGATCAGATTTCTAAAAGAAAAAAACAAGAGTCAATGCAGTTATGTTCAGCTTGAGGGATAATATATTTTACATTAAGCTCATTGATGTAAATGGTTTTAATGAAGAACATCAGTTTACTCAAAGTTGCATTAATCACCTTGAGTGGAATGCAAGCATGGTCCTCCTCCAGATCCTTCAGGCAAATCTCCAGATGGAGCTCTCCAGCACCAGCAACGATATGTTCTCCAGATTCTTCAATGATGCACTGCACCATAGGATCAGACTTGGACAGACGCTTCAGACCCTCTACCAGCTTGGGCAGGTCAGCAGGGTTTTTAGCCTCCACAGCAACCCTCACCACAGGGCTGACACTGAACTTCATCACTCTCATGTTGTGTGCTTGCTCAAAGGTGGTGATTGTTCCAGTCTTGACGAGGTACTGGTCCACTCCAACCAGACCCACGATGTTGCCACATGGCACATCCTCAATGGGCTCAACGTAACGGCCCATCATCAAAATGGTCCTAGAAAAGACCAACAGAGTTAGATGTGACCAACATCTGATACATTTAATACACATGCCCAATACATATCGATAGGCTAAATGTTGCAACCAACCTCTGAATCGGCTTCAAGTAGAGATCATCCTTCTTTCCAGGAACATAGTTTGGACCCATAATGCGTACTTTCAGACCAGTGGACACAGACCCAGAGAACACACGGCCAAATGCATAGAAGCGACCCTTGTCATTGGTGGGGACCATCTTTGAGATGTACACCATCAAGGGAGCCTTGGAGTCGCAGTTCTTGATACCTGATAAAAATAAAAAGTTTGACTCCAAGCCACATATGCACTGCTGCCCTGCCAAGGTATCCCCCAGAGAAACTGCTGAAAACATGCATGTGCTGTCTATGTTACAGCCTTAAATTCTGTTCATGATTAAAACATAGTAAATGTCATACCCATGGCAGCCTCATCATCAGGGGGTCCCTCATAAAGCAGGTCACAACGGTACTTTTGGGCAGTGACGGGGGAAGGCAGGTGGATGGTGATCATCTGCAGAAGAGCTTCTCCTGCAGGCAGCCAGCGGCGCATCACAGCCTTCAGGAGAGGCTTGCCCTCCTTTTCTTTGTCCTCGGTGTCCAACTTGACTTCCAGCTTCGTGATGAGTTTGGCAGTTTCTTCTTTTTTGAAGTTCATGATGGCATCAAACACCTACACAAAGTAAGTCATCTTGAATTAGTAGGCTGCAATTTAATGAGGCCTAGGCAAGAAAGTCCAAGAAAACCAACTTCTGTGCCCTTCTCAGACGGAAAATTATCATCACTGTTACTCAGGTCAAAGTGAAGAATGTTTAAGTCATCACTTTCAGGCACATAGGTAAGTTTGAACCAAAAAAACCAAACACTTGCTCTGACACTCAGTTACCCAATTGAGAAATGTCTGTACTGAACAACATTTAAATAAACTGAAAGTCTTGTTACCTTGAAGATGGGGTCCAGGATGAGGGCAACAAATGTGCGGGGGTACTTGGTGCCATCAGGTCCTTGAGGAGTCTTCAGGAACTTTCCATTGGCTTGGTCGAAGTACCTTAAATATACAAACATGGTGTTAAGCTTTACCAATACAACAGTCAGACCAACTAATACAAGCAAACTTAAAAGTGCATGCTTCCATTCTTACCCCTCTACTTCCCATTCCCAATCACATGCGCTTTCATTTGCTAATCAAGCTTTGCTAAAGAGACTCACCTATCACCCCACAGCTTCTTCATCATGTCCTCCACCTTCTTGCAGTGCTCAGCTGCTGACATCTGGGTGTTGCCCTTAGCGGCAAACTTGGCTGCATACATCTCAGCAAACTGCTTCAGGGTGAAAGCCCAGCCATGGAGTCCAGAGCCAAAGCCAACAGTACCAATGGTTGGATCGATCTAGGAGAATTGAAGACACCACATTAAGATTTCAGTATGAATGAACATCTTTAAGAGAAATTAAATTTAGTAAAGTTTATAATGTATGAACATTTTACTTTAGACACAAGCTTAAAGAGAAATATTCATTTTGAGTCTCAATTCAAGGGCTTTATCCTGCAAATTCTGTCAGTTGTCTGAAATGTACTGTGTCTCAAGAAAGAAGACTACAATGTGGTTCAGGAAGCCACTCACCTGGAGGTTTCCCATAGGTCCTTCCTCGTCTTCTCCATAGGTGGAGATGATGACATTGACCGACTCAACAATACGCTGGAAAGTTTGGTACAGGTCTTCAGCTTCAAGCTGCAACTCCAGTAAGGCACGGTCCATCTTGTTCATCATCAGGACTGGCTTGATGCGCTCGGCAATGGCCTGACGGAGCACTGTCTCAGTTTGCACGCAGACACCTGGCAGGGATACAAAAGGATAGTTTAACCTACAAAAAAGGTGATAGTTTTATTTCACACCAGCAGTCTGACTGTTAACATAGCAACATCACTTATTTTGTATGGCTGGTTTCCTCACTCGAATTGAGGGTCTAAGAACAGAGGATGTCGTTCACTGTACAGATTGCAAATCCACTTGAGGCAATGTGATTGTGGGCTGCGTAAATAAAAATGATTTGATCAAACTGCCCATCAGCCAAGACAAGCATATATTCCTGCATTAGAAATTTGTGTTGCTGAGGATTTGTCAGCCATGGCCTTACCAGACACACAGTCCACCACAACCAGGGCTCCATCAGTGACACGGAGGGCAGCAGTCACCTCAGAGGAGAAGTCAACGTGCCCGGGTGAGTCAATCAGGTTGATCAAAAAGCCATTCCCGTCCTTGGCCTGCTTAATGAAGGCCAAGTCATTATCACTGAGCTCGTAGAACAGGGAGATGGCGCTGCAAGTTGGAACAATTTGTTAGACAAAGTCAGATGCCAAATAAATGCCACACCTTCCTATTATCGAGGAATGCCATCAAACAGTTTCCTATACAAAGACGTCTTCCATACAATGCCTCACAATATAGCACTTACAAAATCTAATGACTTCACAAATGCAAGTCTGCCAATTGTTTAATACCATAACAGTAAAAAGTCAAAGCAGAACAGTAGTTAAAGTTATGTTCGTAACAGCTTGTAAAATGTTCAGCTATAACATTACCATATGTGCAATTTGAGTAAAAATAAAACAACTTTGACAACTATTAGGAGCTGGAACAATGCAGCCCAATTAATAGTTTTGACCCAAGTGCATTCTGATTTAAATGGGGAGGTGCTGCATAAATTATTTTTTAAAAAATGCGCACACCACCCTTTACGTAAATCTGCTTGCTACAAAACACTGACACTGCAAAAAACAGTAGGGACACAAGATACTTACGTAGACTTGATGGTGATACAACGTTCCTGTTCATCTTTCCGCGTGTCTGTGAAACGGGTCTCTCCAGCACGAGCTGAGGCAATGATGCCAGCCTTCGACACAAGCGAGTCCGTCAGGGTAGACTTTCCGTGGTCTACGTGAGCAATCACAGACATGTTACGGATGTTGGCCTTCTTGTCCATGATGGCACGGATCTGGTCGACTGTGAAGTTCACCTGCGGGGGGGCAAAATCAGGTTAGTGCATTCACGGAAAGGGGAAACAACCACCTGACAAATCAGTGCAAACATTGCAAAAGAGTCTTAAAAACACATCTGCTGTGGATCTTCCAGTTATAACTCATGGCCACTGATTTCCATGTCGTCATGTATCAGTGCGCACACACACAACTGTTATTTAACTTGGCCTCAGACTAACTGCTACCACAGCTTATCGAAAATTACTGCTGACGCAACGTCAACTGTGCAGCATTTCCACCAGGGCGTTGTGTCCGCCATCAGCATCACATCAGCTGTGACGTTACCGTCATCTACACTGCACAGAAATTTATTACAGCTCGCTGTCGATGTTTAACAGTTCAGCCGATGAACTACTGATATTTTGACTACGATGACAATTCAATAACAGTTGGTAAAAATACGTTGAACCACGTTAATAGCCGGCACAATGCGTCGGCTCTTGTAGGCCACGTGTACAGACTTTGACACTATGCTAGATGCTAACACGGGCTTGAAAGCTAAATTAGCCGGTCGGGCCAGAAACGCGAAATGCCGGCAAGTCATCCCCCTCTACCCCTTACAACGTCAAAAACACATCGCTGACACTACACCTAGGCCGCCTTTTTAGAACACGAGTGTCCCGATACAGGTACGTTCATCTTGGTCTTAGCAAGAATTCATAGAAAGCACTGAAAGCTGAATTACAGAGCTGCCACAAATGGTAAAAGTTAGCTAAGTAGTGGCACCCAACGTCAGCCATTTCAGCCTGTACAAAAGGGCCGGCCGGCATATCGCCTTTCAGAACATGTTTTAAAAGAGGTTAACAAGCAAAGAATCCAGCGACAATTCAGAAGTTGATTTTTAATCAATAATTACATATAACGGATAACGTTGCAGACAACGAAATGGCTGCCATTTTGATCAAAGCCCGATCCATAGATAGGACATGCAAGTAGCGTAGCATCCGTCAAAGTGCCCATGCAAAATTATAAATACTAACATCGAAGACACCTTTTGTGTCCCATAACTCATTAATTACTCGGAAAAATGTGACAAACTCACCATTTTGGCGGATGGTATTGGATTCGCTTAGTGGCGAAAACAGACAGGAAATTTTACGCTGCCCACCTCACGAGGGCATAGGCAGGGAAGAGGCCGCTGACGTCAGAAAACAGGCCTTTATAATACGTGCGTCATTCCTGTGCGTCCTCACGTACAAATGTCATTACGCTGCTTCGGCTCGTGATCACAAGTTTGCTTGTTGATGGAGTCTGACGAGCTTCATCATCATTCATCCGATCCGAGTTAAATATTTATTTAAATCACGACAGCCATTGATAAAAAAACTAATTATGGGCTAATTATGAATCCTGCAAGATACTTGTAAATGCATCAGTAGCTTTAAAACATGCTTTTTAAAATTGTATATCAATAAATTAGATTTTTTATATGGTTAAATTCATGTCTTTCAAATAAGAAAGAGAAGGAATGGCTTGCCAAGAAGCCAAACTGAATTTTCCACAATTCACAATACAATATGCCTTATTAGCTTCAGGCACTAGGGACATTCTTTTATGATGCCTGACTTTAATTTGCATCAAATAATCATTTTTCTAAACCTCAAATTCCACATATTGCTCATGGAAAGTAATAAGGTTCCTGAATTTTTGCTGCATTTGCTAATACATGCATATATATATATATATATATATATATATATATATATATATATATATATATATATATATATATATATATGTATATATATATATATGTATATATATATATATGTATATATGTATATATATATACACACACACACACACACACACACACATATATATATGTATATATATATATATATATATATATATATATATATATAATGCAATGAGCTGTGTTACATTCCATCAACAAATGTAAACTGCATTTGCTGGGATTTTTTGACCAGCAAAATTTAATTGATCAACTGAAAGAAAGAAAACCTAAAATACTATACTTTCAGATATTTAACACACTTTTGCAAGAGTCAGTGAAAAAAATGTATTTTTAGAATGGGGTTCTACTACAGAATGCCTGAATTAAACAGCGGCTCGCTTGTTATTGAGTGTTTTTTTTTCATCCTCCTTTCCACTAGGTGGCTAGTGATCCATTCTGGTGAACGTGTGGCATCATAGAACAAGTCCTTAAACAACCTTTTATGCATGTTCTGGTCATCAGCTACAGCTGGCCTGCTGCAAGTCCCTCATGCCGGTTTAAAATGTAGATTATAATATTTCTAACTAGTCTTTTCCTTTACAACTTGGTGGTAATCAAATTTTAGTGCTGAATGTTTAAAATTAAGTGACTCAGATCTGCCAGACACAGGATTCCTCGAATTATCTAAGTAAAGCTAGAATGTAAGTGAGTATTTACTCAAATACTGTTTTTGAGTACAATTTTGAGTTAAGCAATACCTGTAGACCTACTCTAATTTAGTATCTTCATTTCAAGCTACTTTATGTCTCAGCATTATTATTGAGAGCCACACAATGCATCATTTACTCCAGTGTATTTATTCTGTATACTAAGCTGTAGTTATGTTGCTTTGCAGATTCATGTTATTTTACACAAAATGCAGTCAACAGATAAATTCTGATGTATTTTCATACATCAAGCTACCCAGCAGCATCAACATTTTTTAACAGTCAAAATCATGCTTACACATAAATGCATCAGTCCGCTCAGTGATGTTTGCCGTATTTATCTGGAATGAGAATGCAAATTGTTGCCAGTTGATGGCAGATTTGAATCAGATTAGTGTTGTTTTTTCATTTGCCATGAATCATAATATGCATTTCTTGTACAGTACAAAAAATCAGTTATATCTGGGATTACATTCTGCTATCCAGCAATCTTTTCTTTTTGATCACGTATTGCACCTGTTCCGTAATTAATCCCTGTGCTTGTTGCCTTCTCTGGCAAAAAGAGCAAATAGATATAAAGTGCTTACTACTATGAAAAACAAGTAGTTATCGGCATAAAATGATTATGAAAAAAAATCAATCCTGCGTTATGAAAGAAAACACTGGTCAGAAACAGTCACTAATTCATCCTGTTGATGTCAGATGTTTCATTTTTTCATTGTCAGATTCTTCACAACATTATTTTACTTTTCCAGCAGATGGTGCCCCAGCTTTACTTCCAGAAACTTCAGCTTCCAGCACTCCAGTCCCACTAAACACAGGTACTGCACTGTGCTATTGAGATGATCATTTCACGCTACACTGAGTGAAGCAGTGATTATGTTGCACTCATAGAGATGTTTAAGACAATAAGACAAGGTTAACAACACTTTTCATCATGGAATCGATGCAATCAATGTGAAAAACTGATAGATATCTTCTTTGATTGTGCTAGAATCAATACACTGTCAATCGCCGGTTAAATTAGTCTGACTAAAAGACTCCTTCTGTTGCTCTAATCGGACCCTGTTTGTTTTATAATCAAGGCTTTCACCAACTCTGTGGCTTTCAGTGACAGAATGTAACCCAGTAGATTCACTCAAGTACTGCACTTACAATTAGTGCTTTACTTGCTTTATTTTCTGCTATTTTATACCTCCACTGGGTGACTTTCATGTTTACCAATATAATATTTTAGCACGACATCTCTTTTACTGAAGCGTGAGTTTTGGTTATACATCACTAGTGGCTTCTAAGTACATATGCAGAGAATGGGAGGGAGAAACAACACAATAAGCTGTTTGAGAACTGACAGTCTGGTGGAGAGGGAGACGACCGAGGACGGATATTCTTTTTACCTTCAAAGAACGTGTTTGTTTTAAACTCTCAGAGGAAATGAACCAAGGGAACATGAATGATGAAATTATTGTTACTTGTCAAGAGCTCATCCATCCAGGGATCTTTGTAATTCACACAGTCTTCAGGTAGATGGGGTTTTCTACCTCATATCAGCTCCAAGGAAAAGTGCTGTTTAACACAAGGATTTAGTGGAGGCTGCAACAATTTGAGCCTGTAAGACCATTTCTTGTTGTTTCCAACATTCAGAATATATTCAATTAACATTTTCAATAAAAATAATAGATAAATAAATACCATAGAAAAATATTATATACCTGATAAATACCCATGCACGAGGAAGGTCCTTGAATTAAAATCCTGTGAGTCATTAATGGTGTACAAAATGTTTTTTAACCATACAGTTCAATGTACAGGCTTTTTTTTCTAATCTTGATGGTTTGTTGTATCCTCTAATGACTCACCAATGAGTAAACATGCACATTTTCTTGTAAGCAACAGTGACTGCTGTATGATAGGATGCACTGATGCTAGCATGACGATGTGCTCAAGATGTACCAAGACCTCCTCACAGATGTGCTACTTTTCACTTAAACGCCTTCAGATTCCTCAAATTTAAAATGAAAGTCATATTTTCCCCTACACCTGTAGTTAAAGGCACAAACCATTCTTGGCCACAGCAAATCATTTCTGTTTGACATTTCTTTGCACCTGTGTGGTGCAGTCTCTGTCATCATGGCAGAAAATTGAAGGGATCAGTAAGGAAGACAGTATGACCAGTGTGTATTTCTACAGAGGACGGTGAATGCAGAATATTAACGTGGGTGTATGTAGAGGCCTGCAATCATCCCCGTCCCCGCTCACATGATAGATTGACCATTATGTGATGAATTGTATGGACGTGCTAGTGTCACAGAAGCGCTCTTTAAGAAGCATAAAATTGTTCCATGATTCATACGCTGCGAGGAGAGAGGGAAGGTGCATCAGGGACTCAATTAGAAACAATTGGGACATGCTCAAAAAGCACAAACATAGTAATTTAAACAAATTTGACAGCGTTAATTATCTGTGGGAACAGGATGGAGAGTGTGTAAAATTTTCTCATTTAACGCCATCGCACCTGATCTGCTTTTCGTGTTCTGTGCTGTAGCTTTCAGCCTGCTGTCATATCAGACACTTACACAGAATGATTGACATGGAGAAATGGCAGGCCGCTCAGCCTGAGTAATTGACTATGGATTGAAATGACACCAAAGTTTTTGAGGGACAATGGGATTTCTCCCACAACAGCTATCCTGGGGGAACGTTGTGGTTGTGCTCAGTTTAAGAAGAATTCGTGTTCTGCAGGCACTTCGCTTCAGTCTGACCCTTTGAAATGCAGGCAGGCCTGACTGTCTTCAACATGTATGGGATTTCTCCAGTCTCCCCTTCTCCTCTTTACTCTTTTCTTTGATCCCTGACCTCCTTACATAGGATCCCAGGCATCACTTACACAACAAAATACACTATATCGAATAAGACTACAGTCAAGTCTAGCTCCTGACAACAGCGATGGTGCTTCTGAACACAAATCATTAATACTCCTCAGTGCTCACATCACAGCAGTGTTAAAATTATGTGCTTCAGAGCCCCTTAATATATTCAAAGCACATCTATACTGTCTCATTCATAAGTACTGCACATTGTTGCACTCTGTCCCCTGGAGCCTCTCTTGGGTATCATTATTATGGCAAACAGCAAGAATGTGCTATTAATAATAAATGAAGGGAAAAAACCCAACAAAAAACACCCATTCGTCTCATCAAATAACCTAACCTGAGATAGTAGGGGATTATGCGTGAAGTAGCTCTTTGACAAAAACAGCACAAAAGTTTTAATGTAACAAACTTTAATAATTAATGCTCAACAATCTCCTCCCGACATGTTTTAAGAGATAAAATCAATGATATCTTGATAAGATTGTCTGAAGACATGTATGTTTCCTACCTCAGTGGGAAGTTCTGTGCATGTGCAGTTTCGTCATCACATTTCTGTTAAGTTGCATACCGCACCTGTCGCAAAATCAAGCTTGTAGATAAACAACAAAGCAAGGAGAAATGTTATCCCCACAAGACTGTAAAAACCTGATCATACACACATGAAACAAATCATTCTGCACAGCAAAGGTCAAAAAGTCCAAGCGAAGTAAAACCCATGTTTGCATGGAGGAGGACTTTAGAGGTTCCACATCGTGCTTAATTACAGGCTTAATTTGGGTGTCTACCAGAATACATGCCTTTCATGTTTAATGTCTTTACGCAACATTTTCTGATACTGTCCATGGCAGCAGCACCTCTAATCACCCTCTGCCTGAACATTCGGTTTCAGGGCCCAGGCTGCTCTGATGGGTTAATTATTACAGGCCTGAGCAGCTGCAAGTGTTTTTTTTTTCAACCTCATAGATCTATCAATAGAACTTTTCTGTGAGAGCAAAGATGGCGCCTACACAGTCCAGTGAGAACTGCTCGTCAAAAGAAGTTTCCAGCCTCCCGGTTAACATCCTGGTTATGCGACCCACTGAAAATGTGCAGTTCCAGCTCGGCCCATTGACATTGTGATGGTGGCACTGATTTTTAAATGGCTTTCCTCTGCTTTTAGAAAAGTTTCAATATCAAACCTTGATGCATACATTTTCTAGAGATATCAAGATAATACCATTATCATGAGAAGATTTTCCAAACTACAAACAATATTTGCATTTGGCAGTCACTCTGTAGGTGTCTGTGTCTTATTGGCTGCTGTATAATGTCAGAATGGAGCGGGTGAATCGCTTTAGGGCACTGAAACACACATCGTACTGCATCATTTTATTTTTCCCTCAATGTAAGCAGTCAAGTTGGAATCTCTGCTCAAAATGATTTCAATCAAATATTGTCCATGTAACCACAGCTAATGTGTCGCTTTAGAGGGAGAGGATGGACGGCATATTTTGGAGGACTGTTTGGTGTGTCAGCACTGTAGCTCATAAAAAAATGGAGACATATGACATTTTTTGCTCTGGGCGAACAACACATTCATTCATTCATTCAGTTGTCCAGTGTCAGCGCGGACAGGCTCCAGCTCCATGGATGAATACATTTCTATATACAAACAGATGATTTGAGATTAAATGCCATATTAGTATTTCGCTGACCTGGCAAAGACACACCAGCACACCACCAGGGAAGACCTGTCAGAGTCTTAACACATCCACGACAGGGATACTTGTCAGGGAAATGTAACCATGGGCTGTGTTAAGCTATTTGAACAACTCTGTCTTGGCAATTTGGAAAGGTAATTTTATGTTGTATTCATGTGCATCTGTGTCGTGCCATGCCTGCCATTTTCAAGGAACAGTCGGTCCATGTTATTGTTGAAGTTCAGTCTAGCTGTTTGACGCATTCTGTTTTGAGCGAAAGTACGATTGAGGTAGTGTAATTGAGGGTCAATGTGATGTTCCACCTCATCACCATGTCGCATCTGTTGCACAGAAGCATTTTACGGTGTTGAGCAGGACTTCTCCTGAAATGTATCAGTTTTCAGTGCCAAATTATCCATCCATGTGTGTTCGTTTGCGTAGCTACTCTGCTGTGAAAATGTCTATTTTCTATTTGCAAGCAGCACTGCAGTCATCCGCCCATAAAACCGAGCGTAAAAAAAAAACTGGAAAACTGAATCAGAAAAGAACATTTTGTGATGATTGACTAAGTTAAATGCGACCCTCTCCTCTGGTACCGGTTATTGCTCATTTGCTGGCGCTTTCTCCGATGAATCTGTCACCACGCAGGAGCGCTAGATTGACTAAAACAGCTTAAGATTCCGCAATTTTAACAATAAAATCGTACGTAAAAACACATATCACTATGACTACAGAAAGTCATTTTTGTGTGACATTTCTTTGCGTCTGTGTGGTGCAGTTCTCTGTTCGAAGTGAGCTCTGTCAGCGTGGCACAGACAAATGGATGGACGGGTATGAAAGACGGTATGACAGAGAGTTAAGTGGTGAATGCAGAGCTTCACTGTGTATGTATGTAAGGGCACGTATGCATCTCCAATCTCCGCTCACATGATAGATTGACCATTGTGAGACGATTTCTAAGGAGGCACATGAGCACATTTGACAGTGTTAATTATCTGAGAGAACAGGAAGTAAACAGCATGAAAATTTCTCATTAACACCATCGCACCTGGTCTTCTTGTCCAGCCGCGTCACATCTGTCATAAAATTGTGCTCGCAGTTGAACAAAGCAAAGCAATTGTCGTAGATGTAAACTGTTGATTTGATTGGTGTGCCTTGTACCTGCTCTACCAGAGAACAGTTCAGTCAATCCACGTCACCGCTGAGGTCCCCTGACTATCCAGACCTGACTTCATCCCTGACACCAACTCATTATGTATCAACTGAAATTATGATTGAGTGAGATCATCACAGTGCTGTACCTGTAGCCCTGAGGCAGCTGTCAGTGTTGAGTAGCAGTTCCCCTGGGTTTTTTTTACCAGTCTGAGTGCCAAATTATCCATCCATGTTCATTTTGCCTGCAGTGATTTACGTGGCTGCTCTGGTGTGGAAATTTCTGGTTTGGACTGACGCAACACTGTGGTCAACAGTAAAAAATAAAATCGGGAGAAAACATTGCTTTGGGAAATCAGCTATTGATGAACCAGGTTACTTTAAAGAATCGCTTTCCCATTATTATTATTATTATTATTATTATTATTATTATTATTATTATTATTATTATTATTATTAACATCTTTGCACTGGCCTGGCCTTTTGACACTAGAATTCTTTGGCATACACCTCCCTGAGAAGACTGGCATTTACCAGTACCATGAAAGCATTGGCAAAGCAGATCACATGCCTAGATTTTGGCTGTGAGAACAGTAATTTATAAAAAGTGTACATTCTTGTACGAAGTGGTGTAGAGAGGTTACAAAAGGTTTAGTTTGTTTGTAAAGATATAGCCCTGTATCCTCTCCCTATGGCCTGCAAACATGATCCATCAATGCCACTTTGAAAAGGGTTGGCCGTTGAGACTTTTGGCTGGTCCAGTCTTTTTTTTTTTTTTATCTTCAATGAGTTACTGAAAATGAAATTATGACCAAGTGTTTTGTAGAATAAAAAAGAGGCGGCACTGTGAGAGAGCTTTCTGAAACTGACATGGATTCAATTTTTAACCTGAGTGTGGAGACAGAGGACCAGTCTCCACCAGGACAAGCCCATTACTGAAAAGTGACAGCCCTCGCATTATGCTGAAATGCAGGAAGGCCACTCGTGTTCACATTCTTCTGTAACTGTGTCTAGAGATGCGTGGGGTCATATTTGCCCAGACAAATGAGATGATAACTGACCACAGTCTTATTAACCAAAGCACTTGATGATACAAGACTGCATTCTCACACTGGTAGCAGAGATTACCATACAAGGCACCTCCGGCTCATCAGGGCGGGGTAATCATTCATATGCACACTCCACACTCACCGATGGGAAAAATTTAGGGATCGGTCTCTTGCCCAGTGACACCTCGACGATGTAGACTGTGGCCACACTGTTAAATTGTTCTTGGAAAAGCTACAAGGAAAAAGTCAAATTCAATTTCATTCCAAGTTTGTGGTTTTTGGATATCTGAGGTCAAAGGTAGGTAAAGTGGGTGGTAACTAATTAAAATGGCAGATATTTTCCTCAATAGAGGTATGGATCCACTTCCATTACGGTTTAATTGCATCTCAGCCCTTTGGGTCAGGGCTCAAAGGCTAAGACTGAGGTGTGCTGTGATGCAGACGGGGTCACACTGGGTTTATCAGGTAAAACTTATTTGATGTATGCGGATAAAAGATAAAATAAACCAAATTAAATTTCCAGGGTCAAGACTGAACTTTCAGAATAAACCTTTGATCTGACAAAGTGAAATAGTTTCGTCGACTAAATTTATTTCCTTGACTTTATAAACACAGTGCAATTCTTTCTGGTAAGTCAGAATGAAAGCTCTTTCATGCACTTACCATGACATTTCCAGACCTGTCGACTAAAGTGTTTCCCGTCCAATGGAGCTGCACGTAGTTATTTCGAGGGTTCACTTGTAATTTTTAAATCTTACCTTTAAGGTCAGCACCAATTATTTTCATTATATCTATGAGAACTTGAGTTCCAAATGCATCATCTCGTTACGATGAAATAATAAGTTCAATGCTTTGTGCTCGTGCCTAACCAGCTCTCCACTGTGCTCAGACAGAAGCGTGAAACTGTATGCTGAGAATTAGATTATTATGCTTTGTTGCAGGAGCATAATTTGGTAAAATTACTAAGTACTAGAATGTTATTTGATGCAGGTGCTGTAATGAAACGCTGCAGACAGGAGGGAACAGTCTGCTGTTGAATGGTGACTTCAATCATTTGGTTTTGTTTTTTTTTGATTATATCACACATTTATAGGCAGTTAATGTTGGTAATAAAAGTCTGTATTTTATATTTGAATCCTAAAGAATTCTCTCAATTTTCACCGAACTTTGTGTGTAACAAGTATGCAAACTTGAGCAGAAGGTTACGGCAAAGTTAGCACCACAACAACAGGGCCTTTTTTAAACTTCCATTAATTGGTGGTTATGAGACTTGTACAATGCCCTCTCAATCCTGAAGAGGATATAAGTATCTCTCTAAAAAATCATGGGTGCCACTAGAAAACTTGACAATGTCTTTATTTTGATGGAAAGGTTTTGACTTTCAAAAGAGTTACCGTGATTAAAGTAGTCTGTAGTCTGTCTTTTGACTTTCAGAGTGAGAATGTTGTATGTTTTACCAATGACTGAATGGACGTGGACTGTAAGATAGGACAACAGAGAGAGAGGAGAGGAGAGGAGAGGAGAAGAGAAAGTGGAGGGCATCGTAGGAGTTTAAACCACAACAGCTGGTACAAAGCTGTCATGCCATGCAGCTGCCACTAGTTGTGATTCACCAGTGTGAAATAAATGGCAGCAGGTGGCAATGGCTGACAGCTTATATTTGTCTCATTTGACTTGATTTTTTGTTTGTAGGCGTTACATCGCCGAATGCAGATGAGCTTTAAAAGGGGATGGCATTTTGAAAACCAGCCCAAAAATTCAAAATGACTAATGACCCAGTTCTGGCAGGACACTCTAAGCTCCTTCAGACAGGGATGCCAGCAGAAAGGCTTGAATTATGTGCAGTGTTTCCAGTGTCTTTTTCTTGGACACATATTCTTCAGTTGAAGCTAGACTTACAGGAGCCTGGGGAAGGTACTGCTCTACATCGCGGTGGCACTCATATCAAGAGGGGTTCAGTTTTGTGCGGTGGGTTACTGATACGTCGCGTGATGGGGAAGTCAGATTAAGGGGGAGAAATCAATGATCTCGATTTTTCTTGTGGTTGTGTCACCACAATGTAAACAATGCCAACCACAAACAAAAACCGGCGTGGCGCCAGCTTCATGGCCAGAAGGCGGCTTAATGGAGTACTGCAGTTAACCACACACACAGAACTGAAAGCTGCTGACATGCTGACTTCAGGCCAGCTTTTGTCAACGCTGAAAGGGGCTTCGATGTCATGCTTTGCTGTGTCAGTTCACTGCAATTTTTCCTGAACCATTGCATTTCAGTGACCTGATTTGTTTTTTGTTGTATTCACTCTTTACATTGATATGAGTCTACTGTCATGGCCCCTCCTGCTTCCTATATTCAACCTGTTACAGCTCTGCTCTTGTTCAATGCACCCTGGAGGGTCTTACATCCCAAGATAACAATAACAAATATCTAGGGGGATTATTCTCTGCTGTCTGCGTGCTGCTTATCACGTCGCTGTGTTGTCCACGCTGTTGTGCTTTTTTTATGCCTCTTTGGGATTCATACCCATGAGCAGAGCTGGACTGCAGAGTAAAACCGCATTTCGATTTCAATTTTGAGTGCATCCTGAATGGGAGATTTTCAAGCAGCTTTTCTGAAAAGCATAATCTCAAGGTCTTGTTTCGCTGTTGTCACACTGGCCCTCTATATAACAGCAATTCAGTCAACATTACCATACATAAGGTGTCCTCACTTAACAGTGTGTTGGTTTCCTGAGGAAAACAAGCATCTTAATGCTTAAGAGAGGGGGCTGTATGACACGATAGTAAGAGTTTTTGTTTTTTCTCACCATTTATCAAAATATTTGGGATGAATACAGCAAAGGAACTCATAAAATATGGAAATTAAATTTCAACCATGAATGGTTTTGCATAGACTGTCATCTTTGAGCGAAAAGATACGTCGACTGATTTAGCTTCTACGTAAATAGTGACTGCACAGTAAAATGGCTGCGGAAAAATTACACCATGCGCTTATAGATTGGTTCCCCATAAGCCTCGCATTCACTTGATCACTTCACTTGTCTTGATTTTTCAAGCAAAAATTAAGGTCACATTATGGCATGAAGGAAGCAAGTCTGGCACTGTCCAACCAAACCAGGAAAGGACCATTGTTATTTCCCGGTCAGAATCCCCAGGTAAAGGTGAAACAACTGGAACAACTGTGGAGACCAGGGCATGTGAGCGGAGCGCGGAGCGCGGAGCGAGCGGGGAGCGAGCGGGGAGCGGAGCGTGCGAAATATGGTTGGAGTGCTGAGCCGGTTTTAATCCAAAGGCCAGAGCGATGCTTCCGTTTCGCTCCAGTTCCGTTCTGATACCGCTCTCCACCAGTCTAGTCTAGGGCATACACAAGTCCAGACTCACGTGTGCCTTCAAGGGTTAGCCTACATCAGAGGTCATTCGTTGAGAGATGGAGTTTGTAAAATGTTTCGAAAAGCAAGCAGACAGGTCATATAGGTGCAACGTCAGGAATTGCTCCCTCTTTTAAATTTGAGCGAGCGTGGAGCGATTTCACCGGAGCTGAATGAAATTTTAGGTGAGTGGAGAGCGGTCTTTGAGCAGAGCTGTCTGGTATAACTTTGAGCGATGGAGCGATGGAGCGAAGGAGCGAACACCCACGTAAGCGGGGAGCGGAAATTCTCGCCGCTCAGCTCCGCTCACATGCTCTGGTGGAGACTCACTGAAAAAATATATAAAAGAACCTGCTGATAGAGGAGGTAAAAACAGCGATGAGGGAGATCCATGTTGCTAATACTGTGTTTGGGACAGTGGTGCCAGCAGCGGTACCACATGGAAGGGCCAGAAAATTTGTCTCTTTCCGGTTTAAAAGGAGATTGTATTGCAAGGGTACGAGGCCATATATGAGTTTTGTCCGCAGGCTAGCTTCCCCGCTCCTTTAAAGAGGAAATGATCATTTATTTTATGACACTTGATAACCAGTTTTAGCTCTTCTATTTCATAATTTTCTGACTTTAAACTCTAGAGAAAAAAATAAATCATCCAGTCGTGTCCCACCACACAGAAGTACATCAACTGGAATGTATTGATAACGGGACACACTTTATCAAAGTCAACACAATTCCATTACATTAGGTGACAGTGATTTATAATGTTGCTGTTGTTGTTGTTATTATGATTATTCAGCATTTTCTCACTATTATTGGAGAGCAAAGGCTGATGGGAAACGGATGACGGCTAGAATCAAACTGGTGACATTCAGATATTACAATGTTTACATTTAAAAAACAGTAAATGGTTTAAAAACTAAAGCTCTGGCTAAATATGAATAACTTATTGATAATTTGATGGTATAAAAAACTGTTATAAACATATAAACCGAATGAACGACCATTTATTAAAGATGTTTAACAAAGTCGGCTACCACAGAACAGATAAAACTCATCCAAACCATAGTGCTCTCTGATTCCACATACTGCGCTTCTACGCTGTTATCATGTCTACAAACGTTAAGCTTAGATAAAAACTGCTCTTGTCTTTTATCCTTTAGTGATGCATGATAAGAAATTATTTGAGCTACTGATTAATATCAAATAGGTAAAGAGAAAAAAAGCAGATAGAAACATCATGAAGGAGATAACAATTCTCTATCACTCTCCGCTGCTGTGAAAATAAATTGATTTACCAGCCAGACAGCTTTCTGAACAACGTGCTGCGAGGCATATTTTCTCCTTTCTTTTTAGCCACTATATTGAGAAAAAACGATGATAGAACAAAATGATTGATTATTATCATACTTTCGGTTGAGTGGCAATATAAATATAGAGCACATAGACCATCAAGGCTATGCACACAAGCACACACAGGCACATATAAGTTTCTTTGTCTTCACATTTGAACACAAGTGGATTGTTGTTTTGGTTTCTTAGAATGCGTCTGAACATTGTTATTGACTGCAGGACAAGAGTTTCTCTGTTTTTGTCATTGCAGGGGTGTTACAGAGGTGTTACCGTGTTTCTCCTGTGACAGGAAAAGAAAGGATTAAATTCAGAGCAGACCATTTCCAAGGCTGAACTGTGTCCTCAGTTTTCTGTCACACGTTTACAGCCTGTGCTGGGCTGATGTTGTCAAAGAATAGCTATCAGGTTTGGCCTGACATAACCAGAAAAATGATGTTTGGGCATTGAATACAGTAAGAATATACTTCACTCATAATCTTTATGCTTTAAAGTTGTTAATTATCTTTCACATCTTTCTCATCTGATGTTATGTATGGAAATGTGCCCAAAAGCATGACACTGGTGCTGTCTGGACTACTTGGTTTATGAAAGTTTGATTAAGGGTTTTAATTAAGGGCAGGATTTTGAAGAAAAGAGCAAAAGATTGATGGATAGATTTTAATCATACAGTTTTAATTTTTCTGCCAATCATTTTTCTATGGAGTGAATATTAACAACTGTTAAATTTAGCTTCCTTGGTAAAAGCAATGTCATACTCGACACCTATACATGATTTAGTCAACTTGTCACACTCGGTATGCTTTAAACTGAGGAGGAAGCCACTTTCCAAAAGTTTTATGACATTTAATATCAGCTTTGTGAAACTAAGATGCCATTTATTACAGTGGCACAGCACAAGTTTTTGTCCGTAAATAACAACATGTGGGCTGTCATGGTTAAAACAGTATAGAGTGCTTCAAAAAATAGGAGGAAAGGGCACAATAAGACTAAATCAATACATTTAAAGGAGCACTGTGTAGTTAAACACATAATCTTACTTACTCGTACATTACTGGTGAGGTAAAAAATAGAAACTCAGATATATTTATTTTTTCCATAACTGAATAAACAAGCCGTTGTCAGAGGAAAATAAGGTAAATTTCTTCCCCAAAACTGCAGAGTGCACCTGTGACTTTCTTCATGTCCAATCCTGTGTAGTGGCAGAATGTGCCAACAAAAGAGATTGCTGCTCCACTCCTCTAGCAGTATGTGGGGCCTTTCATATACTAAACGGTATAAAAATGGTACAGCAATTTGCAAAGTTGGGGGCCTTTTGTTTTCAGGTGGTGTAATTGTTTAATTTCTTGTGATACATTGTGTAACTTATACAATATGTCAGCATGTTGAGATATCTCCAGTGAAAGTACCATGTACACTACATTTTAAGAGCAGATAATTATCAGACTCTGTCAGTCAGTCATTGGTGTCAGTCCCCAACGACTGAGGGCTTGTCTCAATACTCAGCATTTTTGCTCTCATGTTCAATAATCATCAAGGCTGAAATCCATTCTGTGAGCAGCTAACAACGTCTCTATTGATAATAGTCTCAATACACCATGGCAGGCTGAAGGTAGTGGGTACAAAGTGAGGGCACAACAACACTTTGCAAAATAAAAAAGAGTTATTTTGAGACTGAGCATGGTGAAAGCTGAGATGCAGTGAACATTTTCAAGTTGCTGATTTTTAACTGTGAAGGAGGATTTAAACATGCTTTATCCAACAAACATAATGATGTTTTTAACTGCATGACTTATTAACATATCTTCATGTCCCCAAACATGTTCTCTATGTGAGAAACTGTATTTTATAGGCTTTCAAGTTTGTATGCTGTCTGCTCCCTTTTGAAGCAGAGCTAAATGCTCTGCAACAAAAGGGCCGCTCAGTCCATTTCCATGTGAGTGGTCTCTGTATAATGTGAGTGAAACCGTCTCTGAGATGTTCTCCTGTGTGGAGGGTTTCACTCAAATGATTTTTCTTGCCACATTTGGATGGATGGTTTTTGTTACTGACACCTGCATTTCTAATTTGAGCTTGAGCCATCAGAAGCATCACTGCTGTGAAGACAGGCAATTAAGTTGGCTTCCTGAGGAAAAAAAAGACCTTTCTGGTCCTATTTGCAAAATGCTGGCATGTGGTTACATGTATATATGTCTGATATACGTATGTCGGCTACTGCATGATCCTTTATACATAAAAAAAACAGAAAACAAAACTTTTAATAGATGAGGGATATTTCCCCAAGGTTAGCAAGCAGAAGAGTACTTTTCAGACAGAAACATAATTTATTCTGACTTGCTAGTCAGATCTAAAATCCATCCTATAATAAAAGTATCATGCCAAAATAGGTTGGCAGTTACCCTGCCGGGAAACGAGGTTAAATCACATTAAAAGCTGAAGAGATGCCATCATATAGGCCTAAGTGTTGCATGGAATTTCAAGCTTTCCAGATCCTTTGAGACTGAGCCCAGCTCTCCCCTCTCAGCTCAGTAAACAAACTGTAGGAGGTTAAGGAAGGTTTCCATAGTTGGAGAGTCCTCAAGACCTAATTTTTCATGTGTTTTACCCCAACGAAATGTATGAGAACTGAAGTGAGAGTAACACGTGTCAGTACATAACAAAGATAAGCATTGAATACACACCTCTCTCACACAGTCCAGCTCTTGTAAGAAGTTCTTCTTGGTGTATAGAACATGAAGGTCATAAATGCAGGTATAGGTTTTGAGTAACTGTGTTGAGTGTTTGATTCTTAAAGGAAAACTTTGACATTATCTGGATCACTCTCTCTTTCTTTCTTTAAAAGAGTTAGATGCGAAGATCAAAATGCATCCTTAAGATAAAAATATAGGCATCTATTCAGCTTAAAATTACATAAACACAGTTATGCTATGCCTAGCTAGCCTGACTTTATCCAAAGGTAACATAATCCAATTACCAGCAACTGTAAAGATAAACTCTAAAGAAAGGTTATGTGCCTGACTATTTCTTGGCTAGGAACAGTTATCGGGCAAAAACTCTTCACAGTGCTACCATGTTATTAAGAGTGTCCTCAACAGTAAAATTGTTGGCTGGTGAACCAAAACCACAAGCTGAAAGACTCTATACACTCTGTAGAGTTGAGGGAAACATCAGAGACGACTAAAAATTATATGGGTTTGTTAAAATGAGGAATCCCTTCAGTGTCATAATTGTTGATATAAAGTGTTTATTATTGCTGTTTCAAAGTCTATTTAAAAAAAGATACACTTTCTGCTGTAATGGCACTTTAGTACTGGCTTTCACTGTTGCATGCTCAGTCCTTTTTAAAAAAACAAATTCCTCAAGAGTTGGGACATGATAAAAATCCTCTGTGAACAAACTGCATTCACCGTTTTTTGCAATGATATAAATTGCAACTTGACTGCTTTGTGGAAGCATACACACATGAGGTGGTAATTATGGTTCTTTAAGCACATTCTTTAGGCAAATGCGTGCTGTATTTAAAAAAAGGGAAGTGTACATGGATGCACAGAACAGAATACAAGGTCTGTCATAGCCGGAGGACTCAATATTCACCCAGCCAGGCAGACCACACCAGCCTTGACAGGCTAAATAACAATTTAACAATTGGATATCTATGAATAGCAAATAACATGCAATTCAAGGTTGTACATACATAGAAATTTCAATTTTCTCATGCCAGGCTCTCAGAAAAATGAAAAACCACTCGACAACCAGATTGACGTGCCTCCGCTTTGCCATTGTTTGTGCGCGGATAATAGAAGTTGTTAACATCAGGGTTGATATTGTTGTTAGCCATCATAACTCTCATCTAATTTCTTTAGTGATTCCATTATTCATAGCAACCCCTCTGCTTTAAGACAAAATCGTCATTCTTGAAGTGCAGGAAATAGAGGGTTGCGAGAAAATATGTCATGAGGAGGTCGACTCGCTGGATATGTACAGCAGTGCAGTTGATGAATGGAAAGGTCTTGATCCCTGGACACCATGACAGCCATTGATTAAGTGTCTACACTAACAGGGTATTGGTTAAACATGATAGCACTCTGACGGAGTCGGCTGAAGAAGGCTTTAATCAACACCCTCTCTCAGAGTCGCAGTGCCAGCAGCTCATATGAAAAACGGCTAAATGTGTCTTTTTTTGTTTGCTATAATTAATCATGAGGAACCTTGTAGTGGACAAAGTGTTACCAAATTCAGTTATCAACAAAGTAATAACATTCACAAACACAGTTACAGATTTCTTAGTGGTATTTATTCATGGATAGCCAGGATTTGTGACTGTATTCGTGCCAAATAGCAACAATACTATGCCAAAGCATGTAATAGAGCCCCTGATCTACTCGAGGAGGACGGGGTTGATGAATTGGTCAAACACAGGACTTTCAGACAGGAAACTTTACGTTTGTGTCTCGTGTGAAACCAAAACGTTAACGTTAACTTGTTTTAAATTAAGTTTGTGAGGTAACTCACACAACATACTTAACTTATGTATCTAGTGATTTTAACCCGAACCGTGAACTTTACCTTAACCTAACCAATCAGTAATGATGCTTAAACCCAACCCAGCTGCAACCTTCACCTGAAATGTTTCTCAGCTAGCTTTAATTTAAAGTCTAACCGGACAAAGCTTTTTATGTTATTTCTAACTTCATCGCAGAAGGAGAATGTACTTTTCACACCTAGGCAGTGAGACTGACACAGTGAACCGATGGATATGTTACACGCTTTGGCAAGATATGGTTCGTGCACATAAGGTTTTAAAATATATACATAATTAATATATTTTTTACATGATTTCAATTTGATAGAACAGCTGTAGGTTGACAGGAAATGAGATGAGATGCAGCAAAGGGCCACAGGTCAGATTTGAACCCTGGGCCGATGTGGTGAGGACACCACCTCACATGTTTTGCACGCTCCACCAACTGAGCAAGCAGGGCAACCCGAGTACTGTGTGTTACAGAGGAAGAGGAAAGCTGAGGAAGCGGCTTATGCTGAAATGGCTCTGGTACTCTGTTGACGAACAGTAATTGTGAACCTACAAGCTACGAGAGAAAAACAAACGAAAGCCACTCTACCTACGACAATTAAAATAAAAAGGAAGATTAATAAAAGGAGTTAAGGTAAACAATAAAACATGTTTTTCCTTGTGCTGGAGGGAAAATGAATACCACCTCTGACATATCATATCTTGTTGTTCTTCAGCAGTTTCCGTCCAACACCATGCGTTAGACATTTTGAACACAACCCAACACAGACCGGGTAATTGAATATTGTCATTATTAACCTTAGAAACACAGAACTAAATTGCTTTCTGTTTGCCTGAGGCTTTATTGTGCCGCAAACTTAACGATTTCTCTGATCAGTCATGCAGCCTTCCTCTCTCCCTGCCTGCCTGACTATTTTCTCCTGCTGCTTCTCTATTCTTTTTCATTATAATCCTAATATGCTGCTTTAATCTCATGAAATCTCATCTGCATGGAAAACTAATTTGCCACATTTCCATGTAGTCCCCAGTCAGACAGAGGGGGGAGTTTCATAGAACAGTGACTGGTAAAGGCAGAAGACTGTTCCTGAAGGACTGCAGTCTTAAACTTGGAGTGCAGTTTAATCCAAAGCATGTAGCCGACCGGAGAGATTAGCAAAGATTGAGATCTTCTGCTGGATTTGCTGAATAGATTTATAGAGTTGAAAAGAATGCAAAACTGTTTCCCCCAGGAAAGCTCACAGAATTGTCTCTTGACTGGTAACAGTTTGATAAAGATACAGTTACATCAGCCCATTCTCCTAAATACGGTGTCCTAAATACGGCAACCTAGTCAGTTGCCACACACTTCTAAGTTGGCAGTGTAGGTCAGTATTGTTACTAACTAACTAGTATAAGTTACTTGAACGTTATTTGATAGCATCAAAATCGCTATTTTTAAAGCACTAAGAAGGCTCGATACAACATGAAACTTTGCTCGTAGTCACCAGGGTCTCTACACATAAACATGAGCATTGAGAACATTGTTTGAGTTTACTAAAAGAGAGTTTTTGAACAACTCATGTTACCAGTTGTTTTGTCCGCTCGCCGCTGTCCTGCCAGTGGAGAAGTGTCTTTACTACGAGCAAAGTTTCATGTTGTGTCGAGCCTTCTTAATGTTTTAAAAATAACAATTTTGAAGTGCCCCTAGCACTCCATTGAAAGCGAAAATATGGTAAATCTTAAAAGTGGTGCTTTCGACGTATATACTTTTAAATGAACATTTTCCTCGGGTACATTCACAAAAAGACCCTCAGTTGCATTTTGGCCAGAGTTTCACTTTAAGGCCACCGATATGTGAGAACGAACTGGAGGTATATAGTAGAGCTGCAATGGTCACTTGATTAGTCAATCAGTCATACCATAGAAAATTAATCAGCACATATTTTGATTATCAGTTATTTTTTTGACAAATAAAGCTGGGATGCCAAAAATCCAGCTTCTCAAATTTGCAGAATATTTAGCTTTTTTTTGGTCTTCTTTGATATGAAACTGTTTCTCTGTTGTTGTTTTTTTCTGCGGTTTGTTGATTTTCTGTTTAATTTGCTTATTATATCTCATGTGTCATGTTTCACTTTCTAATTCCTCTGATTGTGTACTTTTTCTGGCATTTTACAAACCGAACAATCAATCAAGAAAATAATAATCAGATTTAATCGATATCAAAATACTTGTTGCAGCCCTCGTTCATAATGATTAGTAGTTATGATTATATAGGAAGAAGAGTGCTCAATAAAACACACTAAATGTTATCAGATCCTCGTTAGAATAATTAAGTAACTTAAGTAGCTGTTTTAATCTCAGTCTATATCAAAATCATTTCCTGCTCGAGGTGACCTTGTTTAATTTCTCTAGCAACTGAGCTCGGGATGTCCCCAGTTAACACAGAGCAGTGCATGGCGAGGCACAGCTGGCTGGTCTGGTTTCTCTCGGCGAATGAAGAAAAAGCGCTCTCCAGGCGTGGCCTCAGCCTTCTGTGAAGTCTCTCTCTTAGGAGATAACAAACAAGCCCACAACAAGGGAAAACAGAGTTGACTTGTGCGCCCACTGAAAACCTCTAAGCTGTGTTTTTAATCCTTTTAAGAATTTCAGTGCGAGTGTGTGTCTGCATGTGTTCCTTGTACTTTCCATTTCTTCATTGTAATGGATGGCCTTGCTGTTCCCCAGTATATGCATGACATCTTATTTCACCAACAGGAAAGAACAGCAATGTTTTTTGTTTTTTCCTTTTTCACATTTACATTTGTCTTTTACCTGCTTGCTAATATGGGCAGAAGTGACAAATACGCCTGAATCCCTGAGCTGACAATGGATCATAGCTGCAGTAAGAGCTGATGCACAGCGAGAAAAAGCCTGACCTACATTTCAGGGCTTTCAGTCTCTGGAGGAATCTGACTTGTGAATCATCTTTCAGAGCCCCCATGGAAAACCTAAAGGAGAGTGCCATCTTCTTTCAAAAGGCTGAAAAACATGTCAGGGTAAAGGTCAGGAAATATAAATCGAATATCTGCAGTAACTCTCTCTCAGTTTTAAAGATCAGAGGTACATGAGTACCTGCAGAGTGAGGATAAGTGGGAAAAAAGTGCCGGGTCCTTTTGTGAATAATTCAGAATTCTGAGTTTTTCTTTAAATTTCGTTTTCACACTGCCGTACAACAAGGTCTTTAAAGGCCATATTCATCGACTGGTTATTTTCATATTCATAGTGAAACCAAAGGTGTCATGAATCTGGAGATGAACATCATATCTGAATCATATCATACTCCACGATGAAAAGCCTCATATACATTGTATAGTCATTAACATAATCACCATCTGTGCTCACTCTGGGTTGATGAGAGCAGCGATAGACTTCAGTATTCTGCCAGCACCTCAGTTCATCATGCTATAGATATAAAGTAGGGCTCAGAGTGGGGTGGGGGGGCGGGGGCATAATGTTCATTCATTTACCTGCAATGTGTCAGTCAGTATTTTTTTTTCTATTTTTCATCTGAGAGCACAAAACTTCAGATTGAACCAGCAAGTAGGTCAACATCTTTTAAACATGTTGCAAACAAATAAGGCAAGAACATGTGCTTTTCAGAGGGACTCCAAATAACCTTGAAATGCTGTCATACAGCCCACACTAATACCTTGTGTTCAATTCAGACCTTGAACCTTAACGTCTTCAGGATGCATTGCACAATACATTCAGTGGTTTTCCAGTTACAAAACAGAGATTTTGTAAGACACTATATTTTTAATGCATTTCTTATACAGGTGCACTTAATGCAAATGTACATTGCTCAGGCAGCTATTCACCACTCGCACAATGTATGTTGCTGCTCTACAAGCTACACATCATATTGCTTCCGGTTGCATCTCTACAGTACACGTTTATCGATATCTCTGTTTGTTTTTGTTTATAGGGTTTTTAATGTTTTTAATCATTTTGCAGGTGTTTTTAACTTGCAAGGCTAGCCTGTCAGCTGGCTTCCTGAAAAGCTCGCTCAGTGGTAGCAGTGAGCCATGGTACATGATGATGATAATGATGATGTTGCAAGATGATGATGATGCTGATAGTTATGGTCACCATCATGATCATTAACAGCAGCAGCGACAGCAATGCCTCCTTTGTCCCCATTTCGAAGAGGTGGTAATACAATTATCATCTTGCTTTAAGTATAAAAAATAATCCTTTATTCTCAAAAGGCCACCCCAAAGTTTCAGTTTGTAGGATTTAGTGGCATCTACCGATGACTTTGCAGATTGCAGATCAGCCTACCCTATGGTGGCAGCTCCAAACATGAAAAACTGGAGCCAGTGGTTAGTTTGTTCATTCCAGGCTGCAGAAACATGGCAGTGAGACATGGCAGACTCTGCGGAACAGAAGGTTTGTCTATTGCCCACAAGACACAAAGAAAAGAGCATATGTATGTGATGTTACGTAGGCAGTTTGGTTACATTTTGGTTGAGTTTAGGATCAGTTTAGGAAAAGATCATGGTTTTGCTTAAAAATAAGCACATAAATTACATTATGATGCATGTAAGTAATGAGTAAGCAAAGCATAACAGGTGCATCTGGGCTAGAAGAGTGGGTCACACCTAAGACCTTCATATGGGAGATTGGGTTTTGCTTCCTGTGTAGAGCATATCTGTTTTACCTAAAGCCATGATGTTTTCCCACAACTGTCAGAGGAAACGGGAATGAGAAGCTACCAAGGTTCATGCTGAACCAATCACATTGTGACCTATTGCATACCAATTAGGTACAGTTAATGTGCTCCGGCACTGGAACACGTCCACAACCATAGCTCCGGAAGCAGACCTGCTGCTTGTGTAGATAAAAAGGGCTAATTCCAAAGTAAGAAAACCACACCAATTTATTTTTTCAGGTGATTATACACTAATGATAACATCACTGCCCATAATTCCATACACTGGAGCTCTGAATAACAAGACTAAGAAGAATGTTATCGTGCTAACTTTTGATTATCAGCATAAATATAAAGTACATTTGAGTCTGATGGAAATGTCATCAGCTTTGCGAGTATGTGGTCATAAATTACCAGTACTGGCAAAATTGAAAAGTTAAGGAAGACCAAAATCATTACAGTTCAATCTGAGGGTGACGTGCATTTCCGTTGGAAATTTCAGGGCAATCCATCCAGTAGTTGTTGAGATATTTCAGTTCAGAGCATCCAACACTGCCATTCACAGAGCCATGCTTGCAGTGTGGCTAAACATGCCTGATTCTGATTACCTTTATTCAGCCCACTCGTTTTCAACATCTGTTAAGTAATTGTACTGACAAAAAAAAAAGATGACAAAATGACAAGGTGTCAAAAAGGAAAAACTGTTTATTTTTTTTTATTTCTGACAAACATAGCTCTATGCATAGGAGGTTGATCTGCACTCTATTCACCTGCCTTCTCAGCTTAGCCTGGTGTCTGTGATAATAATGGGTTCAGATATGGATGAAAGGGACTGTCCCGTTCTGCCTTGTTGTATCTAAAGCTTTCTTTGTGGTGACCCGAGCTTCATTACATGGCAAGAGAGAACAGATAAAGCCTGAAACACTGGCTGGTATTTGAGCTTATCTATGTTCTTCGAGGCAGGCCGAGATCATTATCAGCAGGGAAAGGTCAACCAGACCGCAATGTTCACGCCCGGAGCTGTAATTAACCGTAAAAACTTTTTGTGAAATGAACGCAGGTCAGTATTATTTCAAAAATAAACAGGTCAGCATCAATTAAAAGACTTTAACCCATTTTATCTCTTTGACAGCGTAAGGTCTGTCTGATGGCTTGTTGATCCCACTGCTAGTTATTATGGATTATTCTTCTTCAGCCCCCAGCGTTACTTTTTGTTTAGTGCTTATTAGAAAATGCTAGCATGCTAACACTTAATTAAGACCGTCATGGTAAAGAGTTTACATCCTTAGCATCAACATACCATCATTATCTTTGTGAGCACATTAACCTCTAGCTAAAAGGAACGGTATGCCAGTGTACAGTTACACAGAGCTGCTATCATAGGTGTAGATTCTTGGTCTGTGTTAAGAAATGCTGAAGAGAGATTTGTCTGCACTAATTTTCATTCTGGTTTTGTACTTTTTTGAATAAACTACACAAAAAACCCAGAATACAGCTATGGCGCCCCGTGAGGGACTTGTTGTGCACATAAGAAGGAAAGTCTTGGGGAAGCAAAGCTAAGAGCTGCTACCTTATCTACATCTCTACTTTTAGAGATTACCATATTCTGCATGTAAATTGCTGGATCATAAGTTGTTGAAGTTTTCTGTAGCAATGGGGATTTTTAAAATAATAACCTGGATAGTGAAGAAGAGGAGAATGAATGTCTTAGTCGGCTCCAGGTTTATGCTCACAATCTACATCCAGTGAGTCAGACAAGGTACATCTTAACTCTACGGCTCTGTTCACTCTGTCTTTCCTCCTATATGAAACTATGCACCAAACCGTCTTGACAGAAGATGAGCACCTTTTCACTTTACACTGAATACAAGCTGCGAAAAAGTATTCAACACGTGCAGGATTCATAACTTTTGACATGCTGACTTTCATGTTGAGGCTTAGTCTTCCTGTGTATATAACCTCCGACTCACATGGGAAACTTTCTGATCTATTTCAGGATGTGATTCTGGTTGCTTCACAATGACTTGTACAATAAAAGAAATCACGATTCCTGAATCTTATCCTTCCAAGGTGCCTACAGCACGTGGACATCATGCAGGGCGCAAAGCTGCCAAGACACTCGAGTGACTGAAACAAGCAGACAAGTGAAGAAACAAGACTTTGCTGAGAACTGTAAGGTCAACCTTGAGTCATTAAATCTATCTGAACTTTGCGTTTCTGTTCTGATTGGTTTGTGCTCCCTCTCGCCGCTTAGCTCTCTTAAAGTAAGCCACAGAACAAGCTTCAGTCTCAAGGTCTCTGTGTGGGCAGCAGCAGAGCGAGAACCAACGTTTGCCGAGTCAAAATGTCACAACTTCCCTGTCTTACTTTGATCACGGCCAGACAGCACACTTTCTGATTGAAAAAAAACCCTGGGCAAAAATTCAGGCAGAATTTAAATCATGAAGTGCAACAGGTAAGAAGTGAGCATCACAAGCCGAGCCATTAGCAAAGCAGGAAGCTGGGAAGAGAGCAGGAGAGGGAAAGAGAGTCAGCCTCCCACTCTGTGTTAACGCTTAACACTCATGAGACCTCTTAATAGTCACAGAGATAAGCACATTCTGTTGCTTTAGGAGGATAAATTGAATTCAGTGATGGACTTTTGAAGATATGGGCGTGACTGTGTAGCTGGAGATGACCAGGAAAAAAAATTGGGGCCACAGCTGATTGAAAATCTTCAAACTCTTCAAGGAAACGTGAATAAAATATCATGGAAATGAAACCAACCCCCACAGAGAGTAAGGTGCTGCTTTGAATGATTGCTAAATTGTGACCTGGTGAGTTTGTACAAAAAAAAATCTTAAAGTTTTTATTTATCAGGAATAAGATTCTCATTTGAGAGAGCTGTTTGAGATAAATGCCCGTAGGTCATGGATTTAATAACAAAGAGAGCTTTAAATGAATACCAGCCAGTCCTCTACGGTCGTCCATGCAAGAAGCTTATGATGACTCATTTTTGCGTCTGTTGTTAAGTGATGACCCCTCGTGGCGGAAGTGATTGTGATCGAAGCAAAGGAGGAAGTCAGGTGTCATACTGTCGTAGATGAAGTCTGGATAAGGAAGAGTTTTGGGGTAAATGGCTGAGTCAAACACATAGACAATAATGTAGACAGACTCTATGTGGTGTATCTGGCCCTCGCCATCATGGCAGTGCTTGACTCCATTTAGGTTCTTGCTGACCCAAAAATGAGCAAAGAGGTTGAGTGTGGGTGGGCCAAAGAAAGCCTAGTTGCTAATAACTAGCTAGACAGCTAGCAGCTAGCTGTCACTTCACGCACACATGTGCTTATTTATGCATAACTTTAAGTAAGTTATTCAAAATGTAACCCCCCATGTAGTTCAATCAGGAGATACAAGTGAACAAAGTAAAGTAAAATGTTTATTACAGCGGATGATATGTGACAGAGTCAGAAAATCTTTGGCGCTTAGACTCCACAGGGAGATTTCGTGACTGAAGGGGCGTCTAGCCTGAGCAGCAGCAGCAGCAAGAAGAGTCCCCACGTGGTTGATGATTCTTCTGAGACAGATCGGCTGATGAAACAGTGAAGCTGACGAAATGATAAAGCTGGTGAATCTGCAAAGACTGGGCTGTGTTCGGGGGGTGGAGGACGTGCGCAAGACAGCAGCAAGAACGAACAACAGGCAGGAGACAATCGTATTGAAAAACACAGCAGCAATGACTGGCTAACTGTGCCATTGTATAGATGTGCCAGGCTGACGTTGGCAGGGGATATCAATTGACGACCCCAGATAATGACTGGCAATTATGAGTGAGAGCAGTGAATGAAAGGATGATATGAGAAGTAAACTAAGGACAAAGCATGCGAAAGATCTTTTTGTACCATACGTACACATGCTTAGGCTGTTTCTGCTGTAGAGTTGGTCATTTTAATAAGGAAGTCTGGTGATGGCTTCATTATCAGCCATGGAGGTAGCCCCAGCAAGACTTTTACTTGGGAGACAGCTGTTCGTGTCCCATGTGAAACATTCACAAAATAGCATTATGCAACATATCGTGACAGCACACAACGTAGCCGCACACTAATGCAACACAATGTAAAGTAAAACAACGCGACACGATACAACATAATGCAACTAAGTATTACGTGATTCTACGTGACGCATTTTTGTAGGATTTTACGTAATCAACTTTTTGTTGCCTGAAGATTGTTTCACAACGTTAACCACGTGACAACAAAGGTCCCAGATTAAGAAGGCTGGTACACCACTGGACCCACTGGCTCCAACTGTCACATACAGTATGTAGTTCATATTTGACCTTAACGGGCATTAGACTTCTTCAGAGGTTTAGGTATGAGGATGCGTGAATAAAAAAATATGTGGAAGTTTGTCAGAATATTTGTGTGACAAAAAGCACAAAGATAAAGGGTTAAACTTACAAAGGGAAGAGGCAAACTGTCGTACACACTGACTTGTTTCTAATAGTCAGATCTTTCCGTCAAAATCCTTTCTGTGTCATTTCATATTGCCTTTTTTTATTGCCTTGAGTATGTTTTACGTATTTTCTCCTTTGCCTTTCTATCTTTTGTGCAGCACTTTGTATCGCCCTTCTGTTGAAAACTGCTATACAAAAAAACTCGCCTTTCATGAGCTGCCCAGTTTGCTGCCGTACATGTATAGATAATCGATTCAGCCATATGGGGTCTCTTTCACCCCAGGGGGCTTTTGATGGAAACTGCATGGCATTAACATGCTATGTGTCTCACCTGCTTCTAAATAATCCCATCCGTGGTTGAAAAAGTCAAGTCACCCTCTGCCGAGTCTGAGCCTGTTTAACGCTAATGAGGGACAATTAAATATTCTAAAGATGCGAGTGTTGTTGGGTTACCATTAGGCCTGAGAGAAAGGTCAGCGCCAAGGGTGTTGGGCGACCTTCTACTAACGCTTCCTGTCCCAGGGGAAACTTGGATGAGTATTGATCAAACAGTCTGACATGAATAGTGACAAAGTGCATGTTGATAAGTCTATTAGCTTGCTGTTAGAAGTTCATGTACTCTTTTTGTAACAGTGTGTGTCTATGTGTAAGTTTGTATTCTCATCAAATGCTTCCTTTTAGAGAAAGAGAAAAGGTGACAGCGAGGTGAAAAAGGATGCTTTGGCTCTCTGTATGCATGAAGCAGATGTGAGCGCAATCAGGGAAGCAGTTCTTTGAATTACAGCCAAAACATAGCGCATTATAAAATATACACTCAACTGTATTGTACTGTGATAAAACAAGAGCTCAAAGTCTTTGTGTTGCCTTTTTCATCCCTTTGAGTCTGCCAGTCGTGCATGTTCTGCCCTACAGGCATCTTTTCCCTTTGATTGTAAAAAGTCTTTGGTCCAGTCCCTCTCAAGTGTTGACTTTTGCATAACATTTATTCACTTTAAATGGAAAGTTATTGTTTGGTTACCCTTGACAGGTTCTGTGTACATAAGTCTTAAATCTATTCTCTTGCTCAGTCCATCCATATGCAGCAGATGCAGACGAGGCTTAAAGGTCCCATATTATGAAAAACATGATTTATCTGGTCTCTACATATATAAGCTGGTCCTCCCTGAGCCTGCCAACTCTCAGAATGAGGAACGCGAATGATTCCTGCATGGTCTCTGCAGCCCACCCTCTGGTAACACGGCGCTCTTACAGGCTGTTCAGATTCAGCTCCGTTCATCACGTAACAAAGTAGTTATTTTCATAGGCAGGCCTCCTATGCGCGGTGAGAGGAGATATCCGAGAGGGGGGGCGTTCATCCCCGAGGTGAAGTTCGGTGTGTCCAGCAGTAAGCTAGCAGTGTTTCGCAATGTCATCGCTCAGAGTTAAACACGCAAATTGCTCTGTTGTTGGTTGTAAAAATATAATAATAATACATCAGTGCCTACATTCTGTCCCAGCTACAGAAGAACAGAAGAGACAGTGGTTGCGTTTCATTTTTAATGACAACATGCCGGCTGAGATTTGTGTTAGTTTGTATGCGTGTGCTAACCACTTCACATCGGACTGATTAAATAAGGAGGGTCAGTACAAAGCTGGCTTTGCCTCCACACTGACCCTTATAAAAGGATCAGTCCCAACCATACAGGACCTAGCAACTGCACCCGAGCCACAGGTAAGTGTCGCCACGTTTTGATAGTATTTACAGTTGCCTACGAGTATGGTGAAGTCAGCTGGAAATTAGCTAAGTAGTTATCTCTGCTTCAGTCCACTATGTAATGGTGTTTGAAGCGAGTTTAATGTTAATAATATTATGATGGACCTTGGTTGTCACAGTAAAAAGTCTGGAAACGTGAAGACTGGAGACAGATACGATGTGAACAGTGTCCAAGAGTTTGGAGACTGTGTTGGAGACAAACACAGCTTTTGCTAGCTGTTAGCCATTAGCTACATGGTAGTAACTGTAACACATACGAACAAACTAACATTATTCAGACACACACTCTGAAACGTCCTGCTGCAGCCGCAGAGTCTGTACTTCTTCAGGAGCCTCTCCTTCTGGGTCCGATTCTGGGTCAAACTGCTATGGTTGAACGACAGAATCTCTGCGAGCCATAGCAATACATCTACTGTAAAACATTTGCGCATGCTACCGCTAGCGCAAGTGGCATCGTCTCCCTGAGATGGGCGTATAGCAGGTAAGGCAGGCGTTGACGGACGGAGCTCATTAGCATTTAAAGGTGCAGGCACAGAAACAGCCTGCTCTCAGTAGAGCTCAGTAGAGCTCACTTAAGCGACTTTTAGACAGCTGAAATTCAGGACCACAGATGGGTTTGGGGCAATGCATTTCGAATACAGTGATGTTGGACCTCTGACAGCTGTGTGAAATTGACGAAAAACAGGATAATATGGGAACTTTAAAGTGAAACTCTCGCCAAAAAGGAACCTGAGCTTTATTTGTGAATGTATATGAGTCAAACCTTCGTGTAAAAGCATAATTACGACAAAAGAGGCACTTTTAAGATTTACCATAGTTTCATGCACATGGTTTCACACACAACTCGCACAGAAAGAGGGATATCAAAATATAGATCAGGTGTCATTTAATGAAAAGCAAACATTGTATATTCCCTCTTTTCTGTCTTGGGCAGCTGCCTAGGCACAGGAAACCTGTTAAAAATAACACATTCATGCTAAATAGATTTTCCCTACAGGGCATTTGTTCATTATCATTTTATGAGCTTTGCTTGCAGAGTTTTTTAATTGCGGGCGTTTTGGCTGTTGGCCAAAGGGCCTGGCAGGTTGTTATTGGAAGGCAGCTAACCCTGAACCGTTTTCTGTGGATTGCCCAGCAGGCTTTACCGGATGCATGCACTGAAGCTACATATCGTGCTGGTGTGGGTAATTACAAAACTGATCCTCCACAGCTGATTATGAAAGCAACAGACAAAGTGTTTAAAGATAAGATTCCTGGTTTGATTCCAGTGTTTTTTCATGGAGGATCAGCACTAATGTGAGGCACGGATTTTAAAATCTGCTCATGCCAGCAGAGGAGCCGGTCTGACAGACTCAGCTGGGTGTGCTTTTACGCAGAAGATGTTTGCATACAAATGGTGTAAGACTGTGAGTGAAAAAGCTCTACAGTTTCATGATTGCAATCCATGTTCTGCATAATAAGGCCCCTGAAGTTGTAATGGTATTATTACAATAAAAATGCATCCAGAAATACCTGGACACACAACTGATCATTCAAGTATACTTAAACTCTGATTGAGCAAGTAAAGGTCACACAAAGCACTGATTCTGTTGTTTACAGAAATTACTGATGTCCCCAGCATGTCTGGATTATCCCATCAGGGGGCCCTGGGGAAAAAATAAATCACTGGGTCCTGTTGGCGGCCCTCCTCTGTCTCTTGCCATAATATATGTACCATGCTGCATTCACACTCAGCAGTCTACCATTGGCAGATTAATTATATAATTTGTCTCGAGCTTAAGGATCCAACCAGTACCTCCCGGCTGGAATACTGTCTGATTCAAGGATTGCTTATGTCACTTAGTCCATGTAAATTTGATTTAACACACACTTATTTACCAATATGCTCCATGTTAACACAATAAGGAACAAAAAATGTGAAGCTGTTAATTGACACAGGGTGCCATGCAAGACTGAGCATCTAGATTTCGTCATTATAGAGGAGCTTTGATGCTCTAATCACTTCATACACTAGTGGTGCATATTCTTACACAAATGAGCAATCAATTTGAAGGGCAGCTCCATCAAATCTACTCATTAAGTGTGTTTACAGTTCTTGGGGAGGATAGTGCTGCAGAATACATGACAGAGCAGTACAAAGTCTTTTGTGGCTCCAGAGGAAGCTGCAAGTAATCTGATAAATTGCCTGCAGTGATGTCACTGAAAAAATCGATAAAGTGGAACTAATGATCACCTTTTTTCATTCCACACGTTCTTCCCCCCTTAAAACCTGGCAACTACATTACCCACAGTGCAACCTCGACACTGAGTGACATCACTGGAGGCAATTAAATACAATTAAATCCCCCCACATATCTAAGTACACCACCTGACATGCAAACACACTTTGATATGTAAAATTGGTGGAGTTACCCTTTAGTTTAATTACCAGATATCAATCAACAAACAAACTGAGATACTGTTCATGTGGCGACCTGAGACAGTAACCAACCAATAATTACATGGCTTTCAACAATAATATATAGTATTTTATCACCCCCTGTGCACAGAACACAGCCAGGTTTAACCAGAGTCACTCTAATACCTGGAGTGATGTTTAGCAAAAGCCTCGTGTTACATTCAAAATAACATTCCTGACTAATTAAATATCACTCCAGGGTGTTTTAGTAAGAAATATTTTGAGTGTGCTTTGTCAAACATTCCCTCTGTGTCAGAGGAGCTTTGATTAAAAATGAAAAAAATCTAATTCTCATTTCACCCCAGCTCATCAAAGGGGATTAAGAAAAGCTATCCACTCTATCTGACAGCACCTCTTGTTAACAGCACTTCAGTCAGAAGCCTTGTTTGTGGATTATTTGTGCAGCGTAGTGCTGATTTTGTGAGTGGTTGAAGAGCTGCTGCACAAACACTGAGGGAGACAATTAAATACCATTAATAAAAGAAGAGAGGAGTGAGTCTCTGTGTATGTGATGCCCTTCAGTCTGTACAGGATTATTTTTCAGCAACGTTAGTCCCACTTTATTTTTCAGTCAGCCGTGCATCTGCATATTTCACCTCCCCATGTATGTGCTCTGAATGCCAACTTGGCCCAAACATTCCAGCCAGTTCATGACAAGGTCTTAATTTAATCATTACTTTATTTTCATTGACACTGTGCCAATTCATATTATTTTCCATTGACACATCAAAACAAACAGTTTTTCCTCTAGAAAATAACACGATGATGGCCACAGCCGCGATAGAATACAGAGAAGACAACATATTAGCAGAGAGATTACATCGTCACGTCAGATCAAGTCAGTCCGCGTGTGCTCCTTCAACATCGATAACCGTGTGATTTAACAGAGGACAGGCCGGTGTCTGCGTTGGTGGATTCAATCCACTTTGACGATTGGCCTGGTTTGAATCTGCTGCAAAGACACATATACAATCTGCAAATTTAATGCAAAATTCTAAATGATTCATTATGTTAATCAGTCTGACACATCTCCAGCTACGAGAAAGGTGCACCCAGATGTTGCATCTGTGATCACCGATTTGTTGGGCAGAAGAAAAAAATCTGCCGTTTCTAACCAAGGCAACATTCAGCTCACAAGCTATACACTGTGAATTGTGTTGATCGTGTCGTGCCGTCTTGCCTCTAAAAAGGATGAGAAATTGATTTGACTCCTCATGCCTTCTCTTGATGTCTTTCTTTTATTTTTTTCACCGTTCCAAGGCACGAAACCCAACAACTACTCTGCTTTTCTTTTCTCATGAATAAACTGCACGATGTAGCACAGTGCTTGACCTTGCCACTTTTCAAAAGCTGTATCTCATTAGGCTTGCTGTTTACGCTGTCTTTTAGATGCAGCAAAGACCACTATTCATTTAGGTTTCACATTTTCCTGTTTGCTCTCACTGTATGAAGCAATGCACACCATTACACCACAGAACAATCACAAACACAGGAACTGGCTGGCACACTGGGTAACCTCCTCATCACTCAGGTTCTTTCCTCGTTTCACTAAAGGGGAGTTTAAACATCTTGGTCATCATTTACTCTCGTTCTTGTCCAAGCAAATCCATGATAAAGTCACAGTCTGAGATTTCTAACAGTAAAGTAAAGAAATGGCTAATCCCACTTATGGTACAGATGCAGTGGCAGATTTTAATTTAGGTGCACACTAGCTGTGCTCTATGCGCAAATTTTATGGAAACGGCAACATTCAAAATTAAAAAAAGTTCTCTAATGCCCAAAAAAGGTTTGTACGCCTGTCTGAGGTGTTTTTTTTTTGTCTTATGCGAATCAGAGTTAATGCACGAAATGTTTGCTGGAAACTGAATTTGCCGAATAAACTCTGACGTAGCGAGCATTCGACTCACATGACTGGTCAGCTGTTTCCGCGCATTTCTTCCATCGTCCTCCGGACAGCACGGTTGCGGCCGATGCTAGCTGGCATGCAAGAAGATTTGCAACTTGCCCTATCGAAAGGAATTCCTGAAGACCTCTCGCCGGTTGGTCTCCTGGTTTGTTTACCTCTCGCCTCTGTTTACTTTCACATCCGCGCATGAAACTACGCTTCATGTAGCCTCGTTCATTCGCTCAAAACTATTTATGGAAATGCACCAGATTCGGATTGTGATTCTTCTTATTTTTTTGCGAACTTTCAAAAGCCTCTGAGTGCGGCTATTTGAATTTATGATTGACAGCTATACATATTTATGACAAATTACTGGATGAGCAGCACTCCTACTGCCTGTCAGAAGCACAGAGAGAGACAGAGAGAGAGAGAGAGAGAGAGAGAGAGAGAGAGAGAGAGAGAGAGAGAGAGAGACGCGGAGAAAAGGAGTGAGAGTCATTGTATAACAATTTGCGGTGGAGTCAATCTGGGAGCATGCAGTGAAAGTGGGGCACATCCCACTGAGCAGTCCGTTGTGATTATGATGTTTCCGAAAGACAAAAAGGTGCTTCGTATTCTGTGCTGACAGGGCTCAGATCAATGCACCATCATAGTCAACAGCTCCGGATCAAAAGTACCAAAGACAAGTTCTCTCTTCTTCACCCCTTTCATTCCTGTGTCACAGTCACACATCCATTTGGACCAGCACTAGAACCGGCGGCGCCTCAGCAACTTTGGTCTTGCGCCGCAGCAGGTGGGTCAGGCTCCTGAAGGATGGCGTGGCGTGGAGGAGGAGCTCTTTGAGGCCGGCCCGAAACTCTCGGCGAATCAGGCAGTAGAGCACAGGGTTGAGGCAGCTGTTGGTGTGTGCCAGACACACGGTCAGGGGGAAGGCGTAGGCCTGCACATTGTAGAAGGCCTTGCTGAAGGGCACGAGGTCAAACTTTATCAGCACCCCCCACAGTGTGAGCGCCTGATTGGGGAGCCAGCAGAGAAAGAACGACAGAACCACAATGACAATCGATTTGGTCACTCTGGAACGACGATTTTGCCGGCCCTGCTCCACCTCGGGGCCCGCTGCACCTGTGATACGCCTGCTGAGGATTAGGCGCAGCAGCAGCAGGTAGCAGACAGTGATTATGATCAGAGGAATGAGGAAGCCCAGCAGGACCTTTTGCAGCTGGTATAGACCCAGAAGCAGCTGTGGATCCCAGCTGCCTGAGTCTGGAAAACGCACCAGGCAAAGCTCCTCATCTGACACCTGAGCGCTGGTGGAGTAGATGGCGTGGGGCAGAGTGGCCAGCAGAGAGACAGCCCAGATGCCCAGGCTCGTCCACTTGGCCCTAGTGGCCGCTGCCCGCCGGCTGTGCATCTTCAGCGCCGAGGAGATGGAGTAATAGCGCGCCACGCTCATCGCAGTGAGAAAGAACACGCTGGCGTACATGTTCATGGTGGTGACGGAGCTTATGATTTTGCACATGACACGGCCGAACGGCCAGCGGAAGTCCAGAGCCGTGTCCACAGCCCAGAAAGGCAGGGTCAGAACAAACTGGAGGTCAGTGATGGCCAGTCCCATCACGAAGCAGTTGATGGAGGACTGCTTCTGCCTGTAGCGCGAGTGCAGCAGATACAGAGCCAGCGCGTTTCCAACCAGCCCGAGCGCACAGACTATAGAGTAGACGCATGCGATCATCACACGCACCACCAGGCTGGAGCTGTCCGCTTGGAATTCCATGATAGATTCCTTAGTGAGGAGCTGCAGCCAGCAGTGCAGCGACAGGTTGCCGGTGGAGCCCCCGCTGCAGTTCCCAGCGTCCTCCTGTTGTAGTTGCTGCACACATGGCTCAGGAGCCAGGGTCTGAACTCCAGTCTCGTTCAGCTGCATCTTGCTCACACATCAGCCTGAACACTTAAGTTGGACATCTGTGTTTTATGAGAGAGAGAGAGAGAGACTGGGGAAAAAGTTTGAGCTGAGGACATCTTAAGCGTCCCTGTCAGGTTTATCTCCAGCGGACGCGGTAGATGCAATCCTCTCTTCCGCGATTATCCTCTGCTCCTCTCTCTCTCTCTCCACGACGACTCGCAGCTCTGCGCGCCACGATCGTTTATAGGTTCCGCGTGGACGCGCAGAGCTCCGTCGCGCGGTCGGGGCGCTCCTCCTCACCAGCAGCCAGTTTATTGGACCAGAGCGAGTACACGATCTGACACATCAAAGTCTCCCAGCGCGTCCGTCAGAGGTGAGGCGTGGCAGCACAACTTCCAAATGATCATGTCTGCGTTGTTGTCTTTTTCAAAAAACAACCAAAGAAAAAAAAAAAAAAACGAGCCTCGGAGACGTGGAGACAGCGGCGCGCGTAAAATATGCAGGTGAGTGGAGAGGATGCATGCACCGAATCCCGACCGTACACAAACAAACAATCCCGGATTTGTTATGTTCTCCTCCCCAGACGTGCGTGGAGAAGAGTCAGGGACACAAAACAAAAACAGTGAGTCTTACCGAGGCGGGAAGAAAAAGGACAACCTCTCCGGATGAGCATGCTGCGCTCTGACCAAAAACTTCAATGGGATAAAGCTGCCGTGCGCACTCGAGTTATGGTGTGTGTGTGTGTGCGTGCCTGCTCCCAAGAAATCCCCAGGTTGCAACTTTTTTTATTTATAGGACACAGGAAACGGGGTCAGGGGCGTCTCTAAAAGTTTTAAATAACCGTGGAAATAAAAAAAAAAACTCTACACATTAAAATGTAAAAGTCATTGCCAATAATAATAATGATGATGAAAATAATAATAATATGTTTCCAAATCTTTCAGTGCTTAGTTTTCTTGACTTATTTGTATGTTTAGCTTCAGGGTGAGGGGAAAACAAAATGGTCCAACAGAGACGTGAATATCCTGTTTGAGAATATGAATATTTATAATGAGATTAAATCTCACAGAGGAATTGTTTTCTCTCCCAAGTATTCGAGTTGCTTTATGCATTCGGAGGGGTGAGTTTTGCGGAAACTGTCAGCGCAAATTAGCAGAGGTAAATGTATTCCGAATATAACCGCAGGGGAGATAATTAAAAACAGAGTTCTTAGCGGAAAATCACTTGTTGTGTTGTTGTAGCCCAGAATTGATTCACGTTGCATCATTCAAGCCTCAGTACCTGATTTTCTTCCCGTCCACGTTCCAATAATGTGCTCCTTTTTCACAGTTGTGTGACCAGCGTTCACTTTTTCCTCAGCTCTCGACGGCTGCCAGCAGGGATCAAGTAGGGAAACGATGACATGCCAGTGCCACCTGTTGTAGCTGCTGTCATTCTTTCAAACGGGAAGGCCCAAGTAAACACCAGAATAAGGGTGGACACAGTTTGCACAGGGGCAAAACTATAATATGTAACAACGTTGGGGAGGACAACTACATGAAATAGCAAGACAAAGCATAATTTTCCCATGGGGGGGTTGTGTTTCCCCTGTATCTCTTGGGACTTGGACATGAGGTTTTAACAGTATGGACTTCAAACCACCCCTACAACAAGTTCTTCACCTCACTTCTGTTGTCTTGTGAGTAATCCCTCCCTGTGAGTTTTCAAAGCAAATTAAAAAGACAGACGGAATTAAAAAAAAAAAAAAAGGAAAATCATCTGCAGTCTTTTAATCCCTTGCAACCCGGTTCTTGTCATCTTAACACCTCCTAAACCCCCAAATGTGCGAGCAGTGACAGAGTGCAGGGTTTAATGTTCTAAGCGTTCAAATCTGTGATGTAGCCTGGAATAAGTCTTGCACAGGCTGCTTACTAAGCACTTATATTGCACACGTTTTTAAACCAGTGTTTCATCTGCTCCAAATTATCGCAGGGCTGTGAAGAACACCCTCACACAAACATGGTCGATCAGAACGTTGATGAAACCGTCAGTAATCACTGGAGCTGATGGAGAGTAGCCACATAACATATCGACATCGTTTTTTTGGTTGCAAGTCCTTTTAAATATCAGAAATCTGACAATTCTTCATCATTTCAATGTTTAGCGGTTGTTAAGCAGCTAAAGAAACACTGAAGAGTGAAAATTCGGAGGGACATCCGGCCGTATTTTAGTGAAACAACACAGTATTTGATATCAGCTTACTTTGGACAATAGCTGACGTTCACGTACTCACAAACTTCGTAGCCAGCGGTGCTGTTTGGTAGTGCCATAGTGATGAAAGGTAAGGCAAGTAAATTAATTCTAAGGTGTCAACACACATCTTGGACACATTTATTCAAAGCTGGAGGTGAAACTGTTTGCTAGTAAGTGGTTGAATGGTAACGTTAGCTAGGTAGGTTATCAAATATGTTGTTTTACCTTGAAGTATGGTCCGATGCCCCTCCAGATTTTCACTACCAATCAAAGTTTTATTGCTGATCAATCGGGTGGCAGTGAAATGATGACAATTTGTCAATTTCCTTATGTTTATGCAACTAGCAAACTGGGACACAGCAGCGTAACGTTACCCCACCGCTCGAGCTTCACACCCTGAGCGTGTGAATATGTGGTCTATTGGAGTTTCACCTCAGAGTCGCCTGTGAAATCACGGGGTCATCGATGGGGTCAGTGATGCAACAGAAGCGTTCTCTAGTCTGGACAGTCCGTTGGGTCCTCAGAACCAGCTTTGTTGTGCTTTCATTTAGGATCTGTGGCAGAGAAAGCCTGGGGCAGGAGTGATAGTGACATATCTAAAGAGAGGATAAATCCCTCACATCTCAGTTGTTGCGTCACCCTTTTATTCACTTTAAAGAAGTGAATTTGAAGTTGGGGAATGACTGCACAGCTTGTTCCAAGGTTGTTGTGGCTATCGTGATTGATGGCGATTGATTCAGTTCGGTGAGAGAGCAAACTGTTAGAAAAGCCAGTGTCTGTTTGGGGTGACTTTTTGTTTGATTAGTATTGACACTGAAGTGACCCCTGTCAAACTGAGCCACGAGACAAGGATGCATTTTTGACGCTTTACGCATCCTGCCTGACAGAATCCTTAAAAAAACGAGCGAACGATTAAGTGGATAAGGTTTGATATCTGTTTGCCCTTAGTGCTGACTGTCTCCTTGAATGAGTAAAAACAGTTTATACTATCTTGTTCCAGCGGGGCTTAAGACACTGCTAACTGAACACTGACATAAATGTGATGGCATATGAATCTCATATTGGTGTGAATGGCTGCCCATTGTCACAGCTGGCCTCAGGCTCACAGTCACAGTCACCTTGAGAACGATTAGTATTCCGGGGTGGAAAAAAAGAACGATTTCAGGATGTCATCTGATCAGGCTAATATTTGGTGTAGGCCAAACTCTGGGGGTACAATTCTGCTGTCAAACATTTATCTTTGTCCAGACACAGCTGCAAATCAATCCAGAGTGCTTTGAGGACAATTTCAAATACATGCATATTTTTTTTTTTTTTTATTTATCTCTGAGCCATAAGTAAACTACTCTGTTTCTGTCCGCCTCACAGCCAACAAGATAAAAGGTTGGCAGCTAACATTTCTGCGAGCCACCGATATGTTCACATTCGCACACGTCTTAGGCCACGCACCATATTGACATTTCTTCATTAGATGTTCATGACCTGACTTTAATGTGAGACTTTTTTTTTTTTTTAAGACTGTGTTTAAATGTGTGTAAGTGTTTCCAATACAGGCCAAAACATGATGTTTAAGCCAAAAAAGGTGATATTTTCCTAAACATCACCAAATGCTTTTTGTGTCTGACATATCTTGTGCCTTTCCGCGTATCCATGGTTCGCAGATGATTATATTGCCAACAACTGTTGTATTCTGGCAATTGGGTTGCATCTTATCATAATTGAGTATCAGACCCACCTTTAGGTCTTGTCCTTGAACTCCTTGTTTATTACTGCTGCTGTTTAATTTCTGTTAATAGATTGCTTTGATATTTGTACTATCAGCCTTTGTAAACACTGAGGTAAATTGTGTCTGCCACAGTTTTTATGGAGATTTTTTTAAGTGGAGCCATCAACCTTAGGGTGACACACTGCCTGGTTAATGAAACCTTCATTTGTTTGCACTGTGTGTGTTGGTGTGTACGCTGTGTGTCGACTCACGCTCACCTTTATCTTGCTGCGTCTTCGCTGACTGGACTGATGGATGGTCTGTTTTGTTTCTAATGATTCATTATCTCCTGGCAAGCTAAATTCCACCATCCAGGTGTGAAGAGATAATCTTAAAATGGGCAACAATTATCTAAAAAAAAATAAAAAAAACATTTTTCTGGGCCATCATGATAAACTTATATTCCGTACTTATTTGAAGAATCTGAATATCACAACTATATAACATGTGAGTGCAAACAAGAACCAACATGTATCCCTGAGACCGTCAGAATATATATAACTCCACGTTAGCTATAAATATTCTCGTTGTTTAATAAGCTTGTTATTTCTAAGAGCGTACAAGCTCTACATCACGTCTAAATTGCTGATTTAGGTGACTGGATCCCAAGGTGATTTAAAATGCTTCCTGTTCAGAGCGAGGCGTCTGCTCTGCTAACTTTTTTTACAGTACTCAGCCTGCCTCCAGCTCTGACATGGTGATTAGAGGCAGAATTAATCGGAGTGACATCCAGACATCTTCAGACCCTCGATGTCTTCAGAGTATATTTAGATTTCTCCATCTAATATTTACAGCGGTATTTTTTTTGCAGTCCATGCTTTGGTAAAAAGATTTGCCGCCAAGGTAATTTGAGCTTTTTCAACAAAACTTCCAGCCGCACGAGCTCTCCGCGGAGACACTCTTCAGGAATGTCCCAGTGCTGATTATATTTCTTGAACAATCTCTGCCCAAGCAATTGTGCTGATAATCACTTGTATTTGGTCCATCCTTGGGAGCATTCATTTGTCAGGTTAAAACTGAAAGGCTGGTCTGTTTACACAGCTTTCAAATTAGTGGACATTTTTACAGCCAAACAAAGAGACACAGGTTTCTGTATGTTGTGCTGTTTGCATCATACCTTCTTGGTTTTATACTTATTGATTGTGGATGGAGATGATGCTCAATGCAGAGCCCTTCTGCAGGCTCTTTACTTTCGACCAGAACAATTCAAGTAAGGCTGCATACATTCATTTATAAGTAAATTACCCCCACCAAATTAAATTCAAAGAAGCCATATGTATAAATCAGTAAATCCAGTGTAACATATAGTATAAGTTCCTGATGGCAATTCATATCTCCCTTGTCTTTTTCAGTATCATTGTGTTGTGGATTTTTGTTGACGCCAAATGCAAATCTCTATGACATTTAATACTGAATACATTTACACTGTTTGTCTCAATTGGCTGATCCTCATCTGCATAATGAGCCTTTAATCCTGCCATTTAATTAATACTTTAATTTGATTATCTAATTTACAGAACTAATTAATTCCAAATCATCACGTGCAAGGATAGTAAACTAATGGCAACCAGTGCGTTAGGACTAATTATTTTGTGTGGATGGCCACTCGCATGTTGGATTGTCATTATATTGAGTCGTACAAGAATTCATTCTGATCCTAAAATGAATCACTCATTAAGAAATAACACTTTTATAAAGAGTTGTCGACAGATTGTGTTCACTGTAAGTATAAACAATATCCATCAGAAGCATGCTTTCTAGCATGTAGCTATGTGAAAATCAGAAAGACTGCCCATGGCTGATGGTTCGATGGCTGAAAGAATAGTAAAGATGGAGAGAAAAGTCTCCAGGGGAGCAGTTTTGCCCTTCATTAAATATGACTGCAAAGGTTAATCTGATTAATTGGCAAAATTATTTCAGCAGAAAGCAAGAACAAAATATATTTCAGGGTTGTTTATTTTCCTGAATCTTATAATGAAATTGATTATTCCATACATAGCTTAATGTGGGAGATTTAATGTTTTTTGTGAGAGAAACTGTGCAGAGGAAAATATTCTAATAATTGACATTTTTCCGAATCTCTGTCAGCCTGACACATATTTTTAAATTAGTGCTGCAGAAAAACATATTGCATCATGCCTAAAAAAACAAGAAAAAAGAAGGAATAATCCCCCTTGCACTTCTCTGAGGTGTGAAATATTGATTCAACTCTGTGCTTTCAAGCTTGAGTACATGGATAGTTGTTTTAGTTCCCTCTTTATTCTTCTGATATTGGAAAAAACAATTCTGTTAATAAGAAAGTTTGGAGGCGGCTGATAATCTTCAACCAAGCAAGTTTATTCAGGCCACCGTCACACCTTTGGAAAAAAAAAAGAGACCATCTTGTAGATTAAAAAAGAAGAGGAATCTTTTTGAAAGACACTCTGTCCCTACCATCATTCCTTCCTTGCGCACTAAAGTCAGCGGCTGCTGATCTATGCGAAGAGGCTTTTCGGCTCCTCAGGGAATTGGTCAATCAAAGCAATGGGTTATGTTAGTGATTTAAGCCACTGGTGGTCAAGAGATTTTCACCTTGATTAGAGGAAATAACTTAAGACGGAGTCCAATGAAAGAGGAAAGGGGGCAGATGGAGGGCAGCGATAGAGGGACAAGGATTCAACCAGGTCAGACATCACCAGTTCACGCTGACACAGAACACATGGTCTGTTTGAAGGCACGTAAAATGTGTTTACTGTCGTGTCACACACTGTGGGCCTGCTCAAAGTTATTTTTGTCCACTGAGAGTTGAATTAATTAGGGTATTGTTTACTCCAAAGACACAGCCCAAGCCTTACCATAAAGCTGATAGCTGATACTTATTAGTATGCAAATGAAATAACCTGAAACTATGTCCTCAGCTGGGTGAACTATAAATTAAAAAGTGACAATTAATGGGTTTGCAGTGGTTCAAGGATTAAAAAAACCTCCGGCCACGTAGAATGATCTTTAATTAATGACATTCGAAAGTAAGATGAATATGAGAACCCAGCCTCCAGTAAAATGTAATGTTGGGGGCATCTGTGTTATCGTCCAGCAAAACACAACGTCAGAGGTGAAAACTATGCAGGGTTTGTTGGTGGCTGTTTGCAGACGTTCCATTCAAATCTTGTCACTTCTACCTGGCTCGAGAAGAGACATAATATTGTATTTTCCAACTTTCTTATTTTTTGCAGCTAAAATCCAAGCTTCACCCTGTCGGCTGTTTGCTCTCTGCTCTGTGTACGTGTAGCTCGCCCCACCCTCAGTCAGACACACAGCCCGGCAGCTCTTTTTACACCCATGACAGACCAAGAGCAGAAGACACAGACGCAGACAGCGACCTAACCTGGTTGCCACGTTTTTATAGCCAGGATCTCATGCAAAAATACTAAGAAAATACGAAGATACAGGCAGAGGACAGGTCATCTGCACATACAGGCACAGCTGCCTGTATCTACTGGGTCATGAATAAGGGATCACATTTGCATGAATTGTTTCATGTGAAGAAACTTCCTGACTGTGACTGACATCCGCTCACAGTGTCAGCTCTCCACAGGGATGGAGAAAAAGAACGGCTGGAAAGAGGATGGCCGAAATTGATGGAAAATACATCAGTCACATGTCGAGTGAAAGAAAGAGAAAGCTAAGGTATTGTGGGCGTTGTAAAATGTTCTTTTGTTAAATTCTCCTGTGTATCAAATGTGATACTTCATGAAGCAATGATCTATTTTTAAAAGGCCTCTCCGTACTTTTACGGTATTGAAAACTGCTGAATTTTTAAAATGTCATGCCTCCATATAAGCAACTACTTTATTACTTTACAAAATGTTTGCACTATAAGGTTGGACATTAAATTGGAACTGCAGTGTTAGCTTATTTGTAGTGTATATTCTGTTCAGCCAGAAATTTGTTTTAAAAATAAAAAAACGATTTCTACAGTGGGTGATTCCATCACTGAATTGAATCTCCAGTCCTGCCTTGAAGTTCAGTCAAGCTGACCACTGGAAATGTCAACAAGTCAAACCTGAATGAAATTCTGGTCCAAGTGGCAGCGAGGATAAGAGCACTTTCATCCCATCACTGTGTGGTTTGCGCTGACAAGCCGGACACGGGGACAGCAGTGGACACAAGCTACAGCCCGACTTCTATGAGTAAATATATGAACATGTCTGAGTCATGAGATAAGAGGTCACCCGGCCCACCTTTGGCCCATTTTTTTCTGTCTCGCTCTCTGCAAACCATGTCTCCACTGACATGCTGTTCTCGCCCTTTGAGAGATGGCTCGTCTCGAAATTGGATAATACAGATTCAGGAACTGCCAAAAGGAAATATTAATGGTGTACAATATTAATATTGTACATCATAAAGGAAAATGAATGCACAGTGTTTTGATCCCTCTGATCTCGCTTCGACTGCTTTTATTTGAGGCAGTGAATAAATCTAAACACATTTTTTTTTCATTTGATTTAAAAAAATCCTTCACAAATTATTCATTTGGATCTAAACTATACACATCATCACAGCTCTATTTACCCAGCTTTTGACAGTCTCAAACACACTCATTTACACTGGCATTTTGTCAAAGCCAGCAGGCAAAACAAACAAACAAACAAACAGAAACAGTTTACTTTGACAGGCGACGTCACCGTGACTTTCACATCCGTATTCTGATATATAAAACAGTGGCACAAATAAGGAAAAAGGCATCCAGATATAATAACAAACAGGAATGCAAAACAGGAATGATTACAGCCTAATTTCCCTGTCTGTGTAGACAGCAGCCCCAGATAATTCCCTGCTCTACCATTACAAAAAAGGACGCTGTGGGGAGTTCATGTTGAGATCATCTATGCATTTCTTTTACATGTCATCAGCATGTGGTCGCAGCCTGGCTGATCGCTGGGGATCCAAGGTCAGAGTAGCTATGTGACCGGTAATCGGGTCGACGTGGTAGTGACCCACTCTTTCTTCCTGGCTTCTGTTTAGAGACAGCGGCTCCAAATCGGGCCCGTTTTGGTTCACTAACAGCTTCCCCATCAGTGAGGTAACGTCGTCAAATTCCTGGTCTCCGGGGAAATGCCGGTGCAGAGGCTCGGATCCGTCCTCGGGGGAGAACGGCGGCTCAGTGACGTGCAGCACGCGGGAAGCCTGAAGGTTCTGCAGGGACCTTGACTGGACTGTGTGAGAACAACAGGCGAAAGAGAAGATATACAAGTTGAAGCCTCTGTGGACAAACAGCTCAGCTTATTATTATCCAGTATCCCTATTAAATGGTCATAAGCGGCTTCTCAGTGCCAAAGATCATTTCGTAACGTCATATCACATTTTTGTATTTACTTTTTGTATTATGTAAGAAGTTCATAGCCTGCAGTTTGCGCACACCTAAGGGTAAGAAAAGGCTAACATGTAGTAAACATTTTGACTCACTTCTGAAATCTTTCAGAACATGTACTGCAAATTGACTCTGCCCAGGTGCAGCAGTTTGATGTCAGGAGTGCAACAGCAGCATGCTGTGCTTGCTCTCCTACTCCTTCTTGGTTTTTATTGGGGGATCACAAGCCAACTTTAAAGGTGCATGCTGTCAGTGTCTACTGTATCAAAGTGTGTTTAACTATGCTTAACAACATGGCTTTTAGTATATATATTTTTTTATAGATAAATAGATGAAAAATGGATAATATAAATGTATTTAGCGCTGCCTTTCAAACCACTTGAGGACGCCGTATAAGAGCAAGTGAAAATGTGTTATCAGGATAAACATGATAGACACCCAATATTAACAAGTTGATGGGGCCTAGGAGTGTCAAGATGTGAAGTAAAAATCAATCAAAACAAGCTTTTAAGTTCAGCTATTAGTTGCATGCAGTTGCACTTCCAGACAGTTATTCTTTGTGCATGATGAAAAAAAACTGACTGGTAGGAAGGTTATGCTGACAGTGTTGGATATGTGCCACAGATCTATTATTGATTCGCTCGGCAGTTTATTCAGGGCGAGTTTCAGAATATGAACTTTTGTAACAAAATGAATATACTGTTTGCTGTGCATTATGAGGTCTCTCAAATGTGCTATTTTTTTTGTTGAACTCTAGGATCTTTATATTTTTGTGAATATCATTTGAACTTGCCTGTTCATAACCTGCAAATGTTGCCAGGATATAAAGTCAAACTGTTGTTGTAAAGTCATTTGTTAGACATGAATTTGAAAAATTCAGATGGCAGCTGTTAGGGCGTAAAACTAACAACCTGTTGATCTTTACAATCAAGAGTTAAGTGGCCTTACACTGCTTGAAGCAATATGATGATATGTTTAAAAAAATGCTTGTACACTGCTTTAAATTGCTATTAAGGGGGACATAAATTGAAGTGTTACTGTGTCGAAGCAAATGTGTGTGTCAGTGTGCTCCCCTGCACACATGCACACACACACACACACACACACACACACACACACACACACACACACACACACACACACACACACACCACCTTTGTGTGTCACAAGTACATCAAACTCAAGCGTAAAGACATTTAAGACTCTAAACCTGTGAGAACTTGTGACATGGCCTGTAGCACTCAGGGAAAGTGCAGCATCGATTGCTTTTTCAAGGCTGTCAACCAGCTTATGGTAACAAATTACACTTTGGCACTGTAGAAATTCTGATCGCGCCGCCAAATTAAAAAATTGACATTTTGGGAGTTGGTGCCAATAAATCTTAAAATGAAGTGATAATTAATGGCCATTAATTAGAGGCTGTAGACAGCAATAGCTTCATAGCTGTAATGATAATACATGGCCTTGGCTCTCTGTGCATTAGCCTGTAATCATTCAATTTTAAGCTGACAGCAAATCCCTCAGACAGGCGGAGCCGGCTGTGAGGCTCCGCAGGTGAGACCCTTTCAAGTGGTGGGTGAGACTGCAGTTCTAACAAGCTCCTCAGCTGTGACAGAGAGGTGCTGGATTAGTTGGCGGGCGGGCACACAATGCTATTTGCGAGTTGGAGGTTACTCACTTCTGACTGGACTGAAGTCTCCTTGGCTGACCTTGGTGTCGGAGAAGGGCTTGAGGCTGGGGAACAGGATTAGGGAGAAGGACAGCAGCAGCACCTGAGGGACGGAGAACAAGAGAGATGGATAAAGGATAGAAAATACGTCCTTCACACAAAGAATGTTGCTACTTGAATATCTGCGTAATCTTCATTGTTGTGAGACTATTTATAGATACTCATGTTGCCTCAGGTCTTGTATTTTATCCTATTGGTGGGGATCAAAGGCAACGACTTGCTGCTGTTCAAACAGTGCTTGTCTCTCCGCGGGGACGGTGTCATTTTGCGCTGTTTTGGCCATTTACATATCTAGTTTGACCTTTGTCAGCGGCTCGCTTGTTGCTATTTGGCTCGCCATGAAGGTGAATGTTTTTTAACGATGAGTCATATGGTGTTTCTGGGCAGTTTGTTTATCAGCCTGGCATACACACAGAGGACGTCCATACCAGTACACATGTCCCTGTCTGGGCTGGCTTTTTCGAAGTATTCATGACGAGAGTCTGCAGCCTGCGCAACTGTTCCATTAGTGACCTGCAGGGAGGATGGGGCACAAGCGGAAGAGAGGAAAAAAGAGAAAAACAAATATGAATGAAAACGTGAGACAAGATAATTGGATTAACAAGAGTTTGAGGCAACGCGGGGGCGAGGAACAACGTCTACTGAGTGGAGGAAATATCAGCTGTCTGATTACAGAGAAAAGAACAGTTGAATATGGAAAAAAAAGAAAAGAGGCCTCTCACATGTTGCACTTCTCCAGCTGCGACACTTTCCTCTGCAGCTCCTGGTTGTGTGCATTACAGGCAGCCATCCTAGAGGAGATAACACAATACACAAATATAGCCCATCTTTTTATGCTGCAAAAAAACAAACCTTTTTCTGTTAAAGCTCCAGTCCAGGCAATACGTATTTCCAGGGGTAAATTAACAAAACCTGGAAGACCAAGATGACGCCTGCAGTGAATGCACAGCAGGAAAAGAAAAATCAAGAAATTCTAAATTTGCTCTGGGAATGGTCAGCATTTCGAATTCGTCGTTTAGATGCAAAAACATGCAGAATAATCAGAAGGAATTTCTGCCGACTGGGTTGCGATATGAAGAGGCCAGAATCCACTACAGTTACATGGCACAGCTGGCTAATCATGGCTCTACATAATGTTATAATGTACTGAGATGAACTGACCATGGAGTGCCTGGAGGGCACAGCAGGAAAGAAAAAATTAAAATCAAGAAATTCTCAATTTGCTTTGGAACATGGTCAGCATAGTGAATGTGGTGTTAAGATGCAAAGCCATGGAAAACAATCAGGATTTCTCTGCGTATTTACCTGCTTTCCAGCCCATCGATATACTCCTTCTTCTTCTTCCTGCTCTCCTGCGCGGACTGCTTATTGCGAATCTTTCTGCGTATTTTCTTCAGAATCCTCTCTTCATACTGATTGACAGAGGAAGGAAGATTTTCATTTTGAGCCTCCGTGGGATAAACTCTGCGAGCTGGTGGTTGTTTTCATTATTTGTGTATTGATAGGCATTTACCTTTGTGAGAGGCAGCTGGCTCGGCAGAGTCACCCCCTCCTTTGCCAGAAGCTTCTTCTCATCTTCATTGAGAATCAACTCCTGGATGGACTGTTGGGATGGGTGCTGCGGCTGGTGGTGAGATGTGAATACTAATAGTTAAAACATAGTCAGTGCTGTTTGATTCAATTTTCTCTCTGCCCCGACTCCTCTACCCCCCCCCCCTTCTCTCTCCCTAGAGCCTTACAAGAAGTAGTACACCTTCATCACTCTCATTTCATGGCTATCTCAAAGCAATTATGATGTGACAGCCTAAGTTGCATTCTGCGACTCTCCCCTTCAGCTTATTATTAAGCCGGCCTGGTAAGATGTGATCAATACCCAGAGTGAGCTGAAACCCACGCCACTCGAGAGGCAAAAAACAAAATAGTCCTGTTGTCATCATCAGTATTCACGCGATCTGTATTCCACTTGAGGAAAAGTTTCTCAGATACTTAAAGAATCACGACAAATATAATTTAAATGCTTACATATATTTATACTTGATGCTAATTTTCAGGTTTGTACTTTTCTGTTCAGAAAATACATTATTTTCTCATACTGTCCATTGCTGCGACACCTCTATTCACCTTCTGTCTTCTCGATAGTGCCTGTCACTTTAAAGCCCACCTCCCGGAAAGCTTGGTCTGCTCTGATTGGCCTGCTCCCACAGGCCTAAGCATACACAGACACCACCCATTTTGTTTCTGCATTAGTTGTGCTGAGAGCAGGCTGAGGGCGGTGACTGTGTAGTTATGAGATCACAACTTTACAGAAGTCCTGACAGCTTGTTCGAAGGCAGTGCATTTGTCTTCCGTTTAAGCATCTTGATACTTTCAAAGTATTTATAAAGAACCCAGACCTGAAAAACATGGAAATCTAATTTCCACAATATGGGACTGTCTTGCACTGCAGCCTTCTGGGTTTGAACTTGCCGGCTGTGTTTCTGTGTGGATTCTGCTTCATCTCCCAGTACCTGGCTCTCTGTGGGTGCTTCAGTTACCTCACACAGTGCATGCCTGCATGATATTACCATGCAGGTTAGGTTAACTGGAAACACTTAATTGCCCAAAGGTGTAAATGTGACCCTACCTCTTGCTCAATGTCATGGATGAATGGTGCGGCATAAAACTTTCTCTTCACAAAATTCTACTTAAAATATGGAAAAAGGTACGAACAGATTATAGCATAGTTCGCTGTTTCTTTTCGTTTCCTTCCCTCTGTGTCAATATTAAAAACCTGAGCACTGCTGGGAAGGTTTGCTGATCTTGCAGCAAACCTTCCTATAAACAAATGTTTAAAGATAGAAAGTTGATTTGCAATTCCCCATGCCTCACCTCTCTCAGTGAGTGCAGGATTTCAGCGACTGTAGTCACCCACTTGTTTTTACACTCACACTGACTCACACAAAAGATGAAACAGCAGGCCGTGCACATGAGTCGAGCAGGCAAAGAAAGACGCGCACTAGCGCTCTCCCCCTCAACCACGACTCTACCATCCCCACAGAATGTCAAACTCTCAACCCAACCAGGAAACACTCACAGCTTCGGCTGTGCCAGACAGCAGCAGATCCTTGACAGTTAGAGGGAATCCAGAGGACAGCTGGGGTCTGTGTACATCGGAGGGATATTCTGTAATTCTCGTCCGGCCTGTTGGGTAGGCGGGCTCCCAGGCATCTGCTCCCGCATCACACAAAAGAACACATATAAAGCCCATGTAAACAAAGATGAATAAGACATGAAAGTGTCATAGTATGAATTATGTAATCTGTGATCATTCTTTACTAGAAACATTTATTATGGTGTAATAACGATGAAATGGTCATGTTTTCGTGGGGAGAAAATTGCCCCAAATTCATCTGTGCTCAAGTGTTAATATTTTCTCAGTCCTCCATGACAGTATTCATTCATCCGATATGGATATATTTGGGTTTTGGACTATTTGACGACATCATTAATTTAAAGGAAGTTGTGACAAGCAGTTTACATTTATAGACCAAACAATACATTTGCTCTACAAGATTATAGCCTGTGAAGTGATCAGTTATGAAAATACTCATAAGTTGTCCCATAGATGTTAAAATGTGTCATGTTTTTCACGTGGACTTACTGAGGTCAATGGAGATGTTGCCTTCCAGGGCTGCCTTAGTTTGTGGCCTTAAGGGAAAATACTGAGCGTCCCCATGGGGGCTCTCGGGACGCTGAGGGCTGTCCATCTGGTCTGACGGAGGGTCCTCACTGATCCCACTGTCACTGGGAGACGGGGACCAGAGAGGCGAGCCTGACACGGAATCATTTCCAGTCAGGAGGGCCTTGAGGAAGTCGTCATCTCCCTGTGCGGCCGGCTGCAGCATCTACTGGATGAAAACACTCTTATTAGTCTGTGCCTGTGACAGCGCAGCGCAAGATGGGACAGTCTCTTTTAAAAACCGTCAAGAGGCCACAGAGTATGTCAAGGAATCATAGCGTCAACGCGAAGTAAACAGCTATTTGTAACATGTATGAATGGCAGTCCAGATCCCTCAGTTTCACGCACATTCGGGTCCTGGATTGGCCAGATGTGATGGTTGCCATGGCGCCCTGATTCCTCATGACGGAGAATGCCTTCGTTTTGATCAAACAGCCAGTCGAGCAGTTCGATGCCATCACATCCCTGAAATGAGATCATGACATTTAATGTCACACAGTACTGTGTCTTTCACGCTCTTAGAAGCAGGGAAATCAAGACAAAAAGCTGTCATATACTTCCACAGCTGGGGGGGACGGCTTTTCCCTGCCACGATCCTCCTGAACACACTGTACTCTAAAATATCTTTCCCTGATCTGCCGAGATATCTGTCATTCTCTGTGACCGGCGCTTTCAATGTAGTTTTAACAAGAATTTCTCTATAGATTTCGGTAGATTTTGGTTTTTTTCGTGTTGGATTATAATGCGCTCTCACGCCTGAACTTTGCCCTGCTGACTCGCCCCAATAACCCATAAATGGCAAACTCCAATGCAATAAAAAGTATAATACTTTATTTACCTGATCTTGGTAGTGCTCCATAGTTCCCTTGCTTGGGGGAAACACCAAAGAGGTCCCCAAGACAGCAGAGATCAAGCCAAAATATCTTATTCCTTTGTAGTGGAGGAGCTTTGTCTCTGTTCCTAAAGAGTCTCCGCTGTATCTCTCAGCTCTGCTTCTCAGGTCCAAAGTCTATACTCCAACTCAACACACCCAGTCACCTAGCTGGCTTTGTTCGCATTGGCTACGAGGAGATATAATCTGATTGGTAGCCAAGAGTACACAATAAGGAACTTGACAAGTCGGTCAATATGGAGACGGCGGACATGAAGTCTCCACTAAGATGTATAACAACCGAATGGGCAAAGTCTGTTGTTTCATTTCCCTTTAGTTTTTTTGTTTTTGATAGTTTATTGACACAAGGGTAGCTCTGACCTTTGGCATATATTCACAACACAATGGACATGCAAGGGTTGTAGAAAACAAAAGTCATCAACACTGGTTTGAAAAATTTCGTAGAGCATGAGAGCACTCCAGACAACCTCTAACAGTCCTGTTTAGTCTCTTTAGTTTCAAATCATATTTGCGAAGTAAATAATACATTTTCATACGCATAGTTTGCATTTTGATGTGTCATGGCACTTCTTGAAGAAATGGGGATGTTAAGGGGATAATTTGTTTGTCGAGTAAGCGGAAATAATAAAAAGCAGCCTGAGGCCATAAAAAGCTGCGTTAATCAGCCTTCACAAACATGAATGTACTGCAAATTAGCGGATAAAAACCTAATTACACAAAAACAATTAGCACCCTCTCTTAATCATAATCTATGCCAATTGTCTGGGGGCCTAATTATTTCTTTCACTTAAGCTTTAAAACCCAGAGTGTACCTCTGCAAGACAAAGAATAAATGAATTCCTCGCGGAGGGAACCTGAGAGCACAGAAATACCCTTATTTTATTAAAAATTTAGCTTTAGATTGAATTTTCATGTGAGACTGAAGACGAAACACACAAAACAGAGGAAGCACACGTAGAAAAAGAGAAGCAGTGTTCTGAGAATTTGAGCTTGTTGATTTTTTTTTCTATCATCCGAGAGCACAAATCAATACACAGCTGTAGAGACAACAAAACTTTCTTCATCAAAAGTCAGTACAGTAAAGTTTCAGCCTGAGATAACCTAAAAAACAACCATATAGGTCGGTGAAAGCATCTTGGTACAACCCGTAGCAATTATTAAAGCAGCAAGGGATGAAGTCAGGCGAAGTAACACATTCATTGTTATTGGAGGTCACTGCTTGTGTGTAGTTTAACGCAAAAAGTCAACAGTGAGTTATTTTAACCTAATAATGTAGTTAAGTTACAGAAAATATCATGACTTAAGTAATGTTGATAATGCACTGTATGCGCCAGACTAAAGTTACGGAAGTGTTGCAGTTATTTTCACCCAAACCACAATGTTTTCCTAAACCTAACCAAGTAGTGTTGTTTCCGGAATAGTTTGACATAAGAAATATAAAATAATATTAAAAAGTATACATATACCAACTTGGTTTCTTGCAGGGAGTTAGATAACGAGGCTGATACCACTTCCATTATGGTTCTATAGATATGATGCTACAGCAAGAAGCTTAGTTTAGTTATTGGCTCAATCTGAAAATATTCGTATCAGGCTTGTACCTCCCAAAAGGAAAATTGTGTTATTTTATACATTTTTACATTTTGCATGGAATAAACAAAAAAGGTATAATGCATTTAAATGCTTAATAGGTGTGGGAAGGTGAACTTTTTACATTTTGGACTGTGCCATCTCAACCTTTTTCTGCTAATAGAAAATCTAACCAGCTGCTCACTCAAGCAACATGTTTGACTTTGTCATTACCTGATTTGTTAGTGACATTGGTGTTTGGCATCTCGAACAGTTAGGTACAGCAACACCGCAAATTGAACTACATTAAAAGCTGCTGCAAGCTTTGTCGTCATTTTAGCTAACTTCGAGCGATAATGTGGTAATCGCCTGACATAGCAGCAAACAGTTGGAGACAGGACTGCCTCTTTATGAGTTCTCTGTCCTGATTGGACAAAGTGAGCAGGGATACCAGAAAATGTGTTTTCTCTTGTACTGCATGAGCGAGCAAATGAGAAACATTGGTCACTGAGCAAACACTCTATAACTGTGAATTCTGTTGGAATACAGAGCTATTTAACACTCAATAAAGTAACTGACAGCAGCCTTAACACTGTGCATCTGTTATGTCTAGTTAGGATTGTGATCATGTTTGCTAATGATTATTTGAGACAGCAGTTCGTGGTTGCATGTTGTTGCAAGGCGTTTTTTTATATCAGTGTTCTTCTTGCTGTTATTGCATGCTGTCCAAATATCTGGACAAATTATGCTGTACTGATGCTTTGGGAATTTTGTCCTTGAAATGTTCATGTCATTAAGTTAATTTTAGATTGAACTGATGTGAAGGAAAATCCTGACAGGCAACCACGCACCACCATCCGAAATAATCATTAGCAAATGTAACCGAGTGAACGCACTGTATCAAACTGCCGGGTTTCTTCTTGGGAAGAAAGTGACAAAGCAAGATTTTAAACTATACCTTTAAAATCCCTCCACCAGCATAACTGCCGGAAAAGAAAGTCTTGCAAGACATTCTGTGATAGTTGAAGTTTTAGTGTAGAAATTGAAATTTCATGATATCGCCTTTAAGGCCAGAACCACCGCTTCTTTTTCGTTCCACCAGATTCTCACCCTCACATCCTCTCTGAGCTCACTAACACGTAGGCAGGTAGAATGAGGTCACTGCCAGTAAACATTCACTTCATGTATTGCAGTTGGACATGGCAATATGTTTATTTGACTTGGCAGCAAAGGATTGTCGGTAAGGCTCCCCGCTGCGGCAGTACAGCATCACAAAACAGAGTAGACAACGCGTCATAAATAAACTGGAAGGGGAATCGCACTCGGTAGTCTTGTATTTAACTGAACGATCCAAACTCAGCGGAGCGGATAAAACCTTGCGGTCAGACGAGACGGGGGCTGTGGTGGAGCGGCAGCAGAGCAGCGGTACGATGGCCTTTAAACAGACGACCACATCAGTACACTGAGATTTGAGGGGCATGATAAGCTAGCTGTCAGCTGACACAGTACACAATGTCTTGCCGGGACTAGTCTGATGGGTGTTCATAAAAGAAGCATTATGTAATCATTATGACTTCATTATCTGATGGAAGAGGGTTCCAAAGGGCAAAAAGCTCTGTAAGTGCTGCACAAGTTGTTTTTTCGAAAACTTCAGCTCTGAAGACAGAAAGCTCTCTGAGGAGAAACGTTCAACACAAACACTGAATAGGTGTACAGTTATAAACTGTAAAGGTCAAGTTTCACGGCCTCAGCGTCATGTCGGTTATCAGCAGTATCGTCAGGAAGAGACAGATGTGTTTTGTGTGCCACCAGTGTGTCTAGTTATTCTTTACTTATCTCATACTTTGTGTCTTCACTCGAGGAATTTACTCATGCTGTGATATATTTGCTACTCAAAAGGATTTGCTTCATGTATTTTAATTCTGCCTATTTGTCAACTAACCAAAGTTTAGTTTTTGGAGCATTTTGTATCTTTAAAATGCAACAGTAATTGCTCAACAGAATGGACAAAGACAACTAGGATACTTTAATGCGGAAGTAAATTGAGTCATTTTGCTGCGTTAGCCGCGTGGCTCCATTAATGGAAACGGCAGTGGCAGTTGTTTAATCAAACCCCACTCTGGTCCTCACAGACATTTATGTTAATTTAGCAAACAAAATTAGCATGCTAGCACCATAAACTAAGACGGGGAACATGCCAAGCGGTACATATTATCATAATTTTAGCACTGTCATTGTTAGAATTTATGTTATCAGACTCCATTTCTAAATGAACGTTAGATACCTTTACTCAGCTGTCAGCAGGCTCAGGTTTGAGTACTGCAGGCAACTGAGAGAGACGGGAAATGTCTCATTGTTCACGTCACACTGTGATCTGATCACATATGGCCAGTAAAAAAGTGACTGGTAGATGAAATTGCAACACATTGTTATATAGAGCCCCTTTAAGTCCCCTTTTAAGTCTCAAACTCTTAAGTGGGCTAAGAAGAGGCGATAGGTGAGGAGAAAATAAACATTAATGTCATAAAAATGCCTTTTAGTCGTTCTTGTTTTTGACATTGGACGTGATGTCAAATGATTCATTCCTTGAGCTTGTGGAACTGCATGTTCCAGCACAACCCCGCATTTTCTGGGTGCTGTAAACAGGAAGGAAAAAGGTAGACGAAGAAATTCTGGTCTTCCTATTTTTTTCATTTGCTTTGAAAAGCTGAAAAGATAAACAAAACAAAAAAAAGGGGGGGGGCGGGGGAGGGCTGAAAAAATAATCCTGTCATACCAGTTCTTTGCTTGTTTTCACAGATGAAAAAATATAACCTAAAATGAATCCTGTGAATCTGATTTCACTTGGCTGAAATAAAAACCCTGGATCGCCAGAATGTTCCAAACCACAGATTTTACGATGCTGAATGTCAGCTACCCAACAGACAGTAAATGGCAGGAGCGTACTGTACCACCTTGCATGTGCCTCCACTCTATGCCCCAGGAGAAACCGCTTTCAAACTCGAAGGTCAGCAGTCTGACAGTACTGTGAAATATTAATTTGAAGGTGTCTAGAGGGATGCAGTCAGGTACTGACCTAATGTTACAGTACAACAACACTTTTTTTTTAAAATTAATTTGCTGCGTGTCAAACCATTTCTATTCCAATACCTGAGGGGCGTTTTTCTTTTTGTTTTTTTTCAAGTCATGGATCCTGGAGTTGAGAGCCCTGTGGGAGGAACTAAACATGCATAATGAATGGATTATATAGTGCCTATTGCTGTTGATGAGTTGAGATGACATTTGACAGAGCGCTATTAATTTCCCATTTGAACGCTGCTCTCCGCTTTGCTGCATATTCCAGAAAATCTGAGGTGAGGGTCAGATGACGACGTATTCGTAATTGAAAGCTGGGGGGGGGTTGAGGTATGATAATGAGCCTCAACAACAACACCGTACTGAGATTTACAGATGCTGAAGACCAAATGCCAATCATTACAGTAAATGCCAGTCTGACAAGAGCTGTAACACCGCAAGACCTCTCAGGTGGCCTGCATAATGTGAAATAAAAAAAAAAAATCCCAGGAAACGCTAATGTAGCCTGAAAGAAACTAATGAAAATCCCTATATCATAATATGTTATATGACATGGCTACGCGGCACGATAGTTCGGCTGGCAGGTGTGACATTTGGTAAAATAAGTTGTGCATACATGAATATTGCAACGGTTCTAGTGACATCTCCTCAGCTATAACCTGGTGTGATTCAGTCATAATATTTAACAGTGAGTGACTTGTGCTGCAACATTCGTTTTACTTCTTATAGTAAACTTGAGGCTTCATTTTTTCCAGGGTAATTACACAAAATGTCTCGAAAAAAACACCAGACAGGCAGCTAATGCTACATCTACCAAGCAATACCAAGAAACCACTAAAGGTCTGACTTTGAGAGACTATTAGCATATCAGACCAGAGATGTGACAATAGGCCAATTTGCATTAAGTCTCTGGAGTGAGGTAAGGTCAACATGAAGGCTTAGTGAACAACTCCGAGCTGACATCTTATTATGTCACGTTTGTTCAAAAGAGAGACTAAAAAAGCGCTTTGTCATCGGAGGCTTTGTACGCGGGGAGGGAGAAGAGAACAATAGAGGAGAAAGGGGACGTGTCGTGATGCAGCAGAGAAAAGCAGATGCAGATATCACAGAATGAAGATGTTTTTCACGACCTTAAGTTCAGCTCTTCTTGCCAGCAGCACTGCTTAATGGTGGTTACGACTTTTGTGATATGAAGACCTGCTCACTGTTCTGGTTCTTATGATTGTTGTCAATGGATTGAACGCAAAAAACGAGCAGTCATATGCTCACTTTTAAATCTTGCCATTCGTAACAGTCTTTTGCCATGATCCTCTACAGTTTTTTCGGCGGAATGATTTAGAAATCATTCGTGCAAAGCTTTGAAAGACATGGTAGAGTACATGGTGAGTACAATGACCATTATTCTAAAAAGATTGTAATTTTGCAAGTCTTGGCCCATAAAAGCAAAGTCAAAAGAAACATGATAGCAAACACCGGTGCTTTATCCTAAGAAATTGATTGGTTTAGCGAATACTTGGCTGAAACGATCATCCAGTACAGATAAAATACTTTTTTAGAAGTATGAGTCTCATCCAAATAACGTGTGTCGATATCTGGACTGAGGTTTATTCACCAAGCTTTAAAAAAACAGACATAGATCTTAAGCTCAGTTAAACATAATACATTTAATAAATATAGCAAATTCTGATCAATCCATCAATTCAAATGAATGTATCTAATGGAACACATACAGACACAAACTAGAGAGCGTCTTGCAGTGGGATGACACCAGCCGCCTTTCAACACGTCAACATTATGAACCATGAGTACTCTGCAATCATGCCGCGATAATTACGTGAGCCACATTCATCTTTTGAACTTGGCTTTCATTTTAATCTTATTGCTTATGTCCACAGAGATACATAATTACAACCGGAAAAATACTCAAAGCTGCTTCTGTATTAGTTCCCGCCTCATATGCGTCTCTCGGACTACAAACGTGGGCGGGGGCATGCGATGGGGAGATGGGTTGGCATGCTCCTACGTTCATCCCCCTTGGAACACTTCCACGTTTAAATTCTGCCTTCATTTTGATCTCAACACACACCTTTAGTGTGTCACACTATTGCACTGACAAGAACCTGTCCACAGATAGACAAACAGATATATAAATCCAATAAGGAACCCAAACTAGTTATGTGGTTGTTATATTTATATTTTAGGGCATTTAGCAAACACCTTTGTCCAAAGCGACTTACAATAAAGCATACAAACATTCATACACTGACGGTGGTGGCTGCCATTCAAGGTGCCGGCCAGCACATCAGGAGCAGTTTTGGGGTTCCACATCACACTTCGAGACTCAGACCAGAAGAATCGAACCAGCAACCTTCCGATAAAAAGACGCTGGGCTCTACCCCTGAGCTACAGCTGCCCCTGAGTCACAGCACCAATAGGTGTCTTGTGGAAAACATTTTGCCTCGGCTGCAGCGGCTGGTAGTAACGGTGTACTAGCTCCTCCTTATTGATACATCTAGGTTAAGATGTGGAGGAGTCCAAACTATAAAGCAGCAGTGGAATTCCACTGGACTATGACCAAACATGAGGAAGAAAGGCCCTTTGTGATTGACGACATAAGCAATAAAAAGTTGAATCAGAAAGTAAGCCATGAGGTGAGATGGGACTTCTGAGTCCTGAGTCTCTTGTTGGCCTAACACCGAACTGTCTTCACAGTGACACGTGTGATTCAGGCATAGTAGTTAGCTTGGCATGCTTAGTTCTGTCAGAAAATCATGACATGCTCCTACCAGCACCTCTCATGGCTACGTTGGAACAAAAACACAAGAAACAATAACGTTTGATTATTAAGGATTGTTTTGTCATTTAGGTTTTTGTTAAATTTCTTATATGTCAAACATCATACAAAAGATATCAAACTTCAGCACAAACAAATCAAGCATATTTAAACAAAATATGCATAACTCTGAGCCCATAAACAGCGCAGCACATCACCCAACACTAAACACTGTGTCCTCAAAGAGAGTATATATATATATATATATATATATATATATATATATATATATATATATATATACACACACACACACACAAATTGTCCTCCCCTCACAAGTTGTAGGCACCTATTCCCCTCTTATATGATTCAGAAAATGACCCCAGACCTGGTTGCTATCGTCAATTCATAGGAGGCATTATCCGTCATCAGCTTAACCCAGTCAGTGAATTTTGGTCGGGTCTGACTCTTCCAGTGGCGAAGAATGATTCTAGCTGCAGTGATGAAGCCTGTCAGTGCCAAACCGAATTCTGCTTTTGATATTCCTGGTGGTGACCTTGACCTGTCTCCCACTAGGCAGAGTTGGGGGGTTTCTGGGAGAGCTTTTCCAAGCCATTCACCCAGTTTTCCTATAACCTCCATCCAGAAAGGAAAAACCAAAGAGCACTCCCACAGTGAGTGTAAGAAGGTACCTGGATTATTTAGGATTGTTGAACTGACAAGGTTTGTCTTGTACTTTACTTACATCTGACAGAAAGTCAATTCAACCCATTATTCTTTTATATGCATTGTGCAAACACACTAGAGGCACTGGATTCATGTCAGTGACTAAGCATGCACATCCAACACCGACATTAGCAGCAAAATTAGCAGCAGTAGAAAAAGTTAAAGCTGGGGCTGGTTGTGTTGTCCCTGTACTCCGACGTGTAAATTGATGATATTGAAAAATGTATTCCACTTCACAGTCAATCAGTAAAGTTTCGGTTCACCAGTCAGCTGCATCCGCCCCCGGGCCAAAGAAATCACTCTAACTCGAGATAAAACAGCTCCAATAAGAGCCAGGGGACACCCGTTCTAAACCTTAAAATTGCTTTATTTAGAGTGTTGTGTTTTTGAAGAAGCTTGTTCATTAAAATTCTGTTTCATGCACGGGAATTTAAAAAGTGTCAAATGTTTGTGTTGTTATTCAGTCAGAGTGCAGCAAAAAAGCTTGAATAGAAGAGTTCACTTGGGTTTCATTAGGCACTCACAAAGACAAAAAGGGCACTTTTAAGTGACAGGACCTTGAGGCATTTTTTCTAAATGTGTCTGCATTGCCACAGAGTGCTCTGGTTTTCTTCCCAAAGAGATGCAGATCAGGTCGAAGCTGACACCCAAAATTACCTGTGTGTGTGTGTGTGTGTGAGTGTGATAGTCTGTCTGTGTGTAGTCAATGTGTGTGCCAGTGTGCACAACCTCCTGTGTGATAGAGGGGAGCGAATGCATCCAAGAGGGGAACTTATTAGTTGTAAGGAACTATCAACTTTACTAACAGGCATTTCTCACAAACATTTTGGCCCCGTGCAGGTGTAAAAGATAACGCTCAGGGCTCCAGACTCACATTTCACGCTGGCTTTACTGGTAACCCTGAATGCGCCTCATTTAGGTGCACCAACACAGGATTAGGGGTGCCCTCCATAGTATATTTTCATTTGATTTCATAGCAAATTCTGTAAATGACTGTAAACAGGAATAAAGGTGCAGGAAAATGATTCTCTTCATTTAAATCACATCAACAAGAAATTGCGACAACCTCCATCGATTTAAAAAGCAAAATTACACAGAGCTGATGTTTAAAGGTGAATATGGCTAACTTTCTAAGCCCAGTGTTACTCTACAGTCCTCTGGTTTATCAGTTAAGAGTCTGAACTACACTGCAGTCTGGATTATCTCTGGCAAACACAGCTGACTCGCATGGACGGGTCCAACGCAGGTTGCGTTCCACATCTCATGTGTGAAATGGCTGAATCCTAACTATTCCTGATAAACTATGATTTTCAGGTCGTGGGTCTCCTCTGTCATCGTCCAGGGTCCGACTCACTCCCTCCTGGACCGCCACGGCCTAACATTACCGATGTAGACACAGGAGCCCTTAAATTAATGATTGCTCAGTTATAATCGTCTGTGCCAGGAAGCAATTTCAGTAAGCCAGCAAGCACGATAGCAAGGCTCTTAATGAAATGGCTCTTGCCAAAATGAAAGCCAGCCCTTTCAACAGAAAGCCCCTTTGTTGTAGAAAAGTCACACCGTCACGGTTCATGAAAACTCTTGACAAAGACTATTTTATTTTTCCTATCTCTCATAAGCATTCATGCTCTGCTGGTGTTCTAAAAAACTAACTTTTAATGTTTCAACACAGTGTGTCTGTTTTAAAGTTCTTTCGGCCTCTCCAGGCTCAGGTTGTTATAACTCTTGCCCAAACGACATGTATGGGATTGCTGTCGCCTAACAACCTAAACCACGTGCAAGTATGACATCTGAATGTGTCTGAGAATCGTTCGACTTCAACAGCAGCGCACGCTTCGCGAAAATCGAGTGAAGATCAGGTCTTCTATGGCTTCAAACATTGCATCTTGCCCCATGCAGAAAGGAGTCTTTGCTCAAGGCTGGCCCGCAATCATGCCGCAGGGACTTTTCCTCCGACCTGAATAGGAAGGTGTGGGGAATCAACCATGGCAGAGATTAGTGGGTTCTGCTCCAAAGGATATCCGGTTCGCTTTGATCTGTTGACACAGTGGGTGGCCCGTGTTCCAGTAAAAAGAACCAAAAGACTTTCATTATTTCGGTTGTTTTGATGCAATATGCAGATTGAAGCACCTTGTAATATTCAAATCTATTAGAAGTGGAAAGTGTCACTTTGCCAATGAAACACCATCCTGCACGATCGAGTTTGCTGGATTTAGTTGTCATGAGTTGTCAGAGCTACCGTGTCCATCCAGCACTAACATTGTTTCAGGCTGAGAGAAAAGCAATGAGTGAAAGAAACAGCAACAGAAATCACTGAATCATTACCTTTGAGAAAATATATAATGTGCATAGCCCAGTCACCGGGTTGTAATGGTTAGCAGTTAAAAGTTTCTTCAAACCAGCGATACGTCCAAGGTTGACATTAGTAGCAAACGTGGCATTATTACATGCACATCTTATGCTTATTTGGTGAAAAGTGGGTGTTTTTTTTTTAAGGACACCTGCGAACCCTTCTATCTATCATCGTGGCCACTAAAACAGGTATTTGAACCCATACCATGATGTTTTTTTCAAACTCAAAACAAGACGTTTTTGTGGCTAAACCAAAACAGAGAATAAACGCAGCATTGTGACTAGAGAGAAATATAAAAATTAGACCTATATAAATGTAAAGTTGCAATGTAAAGACACATTCAGTTTGAACTTATCTGTGGTTTGGCAGAAACAGACTTAGCTAACGTTTGGATGGTTGTATCTCACGGTAGCAAAACCTTTACTTTAATGCAACGTTATCAGTAAGATGTCACTTGTGAAAAAAATCTAAACATGAATTAAACTGGCTACAAACAATATGTGCGCAATAAAAGCTGAATTAAACACTGCATGGTGTCTTGATATATAAATAATAATAAAAAAAGACTCCATGTTGTGGAAAATAGCAAAAAGTAAATTACAGCAACAGAATTGTGGCAATCAACTGAGACTGCAATCAAACAAAGATAAATATCAGTTCCAATTCATTTTTCTCCCTTTTAGCAATGCTCAGTTCAACACAGACTAGACTGTGCAGCTGTATTACATGAACGGATTGATTTTAAAACACAGAAAGGCATTTTTCTGTTTAAGAAACATAAGCCACCACAATGTGGATGTTCCCTCTGTCAGGGATGCACGCTCTCGTCTGGTCATTGGAAATGTTAAAGGTGCAATGTGTAAGAATTGGCCACCTGTCAAATTGATCCAAACAAGCAGCAACAAGCAGTTTGTCTCAAAAGAAACTGCTTATTTCCTGCAAACTGCAGTGAGCTCGTAAGATCAGTGGATGAACAGCTGACTCTGCGTGGACTGGAAGGTCGGTACATCGGTGTGTTGGCGTTGTTTACCTTCTGCATTACAACGCTGCTCACGTCTATCTGGTTTTCACACCAACACAATAGATATCTCTGCAACACAATACATAGGCACCTTTGACTTCAAAACTGTATTTCTTTCACATTCTATTAAAAATTGCGGTGAATTTTTAGATGTTTTAGGTGGTAAATTATCAATATTCTTAGATTGTGTAATGATTTTTTTTTTAATAAAATGTTGCGCTTTATAGATACAGATTTGTCAAAACACATTTATTTATTTTACTTTTACTATTGTCAGTGTTTGCATTAAAAGCCGTGTTTTAATGGGCCACAGTGATGACACGCGCTCATGGCAGGAATCAAAGAAAAACCACAAATACACTTTCCCTTTTTTTTTTCATTTTGTTGATGACCCAGAAATTGTATAGACATAATGCAAGCTGAAAACATGCTGTCTTATATTGACATATGTGTGGGAGGAGTGTTTGGACACCTTTCATCAGTCTCATCAATCTCCCTGAGGCCGAAGCGCAGCAGATGTTCAGTGGCCCTGAAACAGCCTCATCTCAATATGCCCCAACTCACCTGAGCCAAACACACTCCACATCTGCCAACACTTTCTCCACACCACTACCACGCAAGTGTTCTGGTATTATAGAGTTTCCCCACAACAGATGTGTTAAGTGACGCTCTATAAAAGTTGTGCAAAAAGCCTCATCTGCATACACTGTGCCAGAGCGGGTGGATAACCAGCCGACTGAGGAGGCCAAACATCCGGAGCTATCTGTGAAGCCCTGCCTGTTTAACTGGCAGTTTCTGTGAGAGAATCATTTCTGTCGATATGGATTATTAACAGCAAATGCGATATTGAAGATGCTGCTTTAGGGGAACTGGCAATAATTTATTGCAGGTTAGTCATTATTTAGACACGGTTGTCCTTACGTGACTGGCAGGAGTGGAGTGCAGATCACAGTGGAAGACAGCTTCCATCTAGTGGTTAGAAATTGTAAGTGCAAATTCAACCCAAAGGTCACCGAGGCTTTGTTTCACAGTATGCGGACTTGCTGTAGCAGTGGGTATATAGAATTGTAGGGCCCAGATCATCAAAAGCGTAATGCTACGACAATCCAGCGACACAACTTGTTTGCATGCATGGTAACACTTCATGATAACTTTCTTTCATAAATGGTACATTCATAGTTGATTAGATTTTAGTACATAGTTATTTCACTGTTAACAAACTATTCAGTAAGAGAGGAGTATTGAATGATCCATCTGAGCCCAGGGTATGAAGATCCAGATCTGTCAATACATGAGGCAGCAAGAGCTACACAGTGTTTATTCACCATTCACAAAGTATAATAAACATCAGCTGCAACGTTACAACACAACATTTCTGAATAATAATAAAGCATTTCATTGTTCTTGAAAAAAATATTTAACTAAAAGTGAATTCACCAAAACGTGCCAGTTATTAACGATAGTTATAAGTGTTAAAACATCAATATCATTTTTGTTATTTACTGTTGCGGAAATCAGTTATGGATTGTAACTAACATTACATTCTTGTAAATATTGAGTTTAAGTCAAATTTTAAGGTTCTTTCCATTTTCTGCTACTTCCACTCCTCCACATTTATTGAATAACTTCAGCAACACTGCAGACTGCATGATACATCAGAGCCAAAGAAGCACATTTTGAATCAATTCATTCTATTCGCAGTCAGATTTAAAAAAAAAAAAAAAGAAGAAGAAAGAAAACCAAATGATTTTGATCATCAGAGAAAAACTGTAACTTACTTGCTATGACTTAAAAAATTACCTGTGACTTGCTGCCTGACACTTGGACCAAATGCCGCTTGACTGACCCATAATATACATAATATACATAGTAAATGTAAATATAAATACATAAACACACATCTATCACCAGAAAAATTACTTTTGATCAAGTATTGTACATTCAATATCAGATACTTTATGGCTTCACTTTTTTTTTTACCAAAGCAATATTTAAACTCAATATATTTACGCTTATTGAAGAAGGACTTGTGGGTATTTTCTTTACAATGCTGCCCAAAATAAACAAAGATTTTACAGCAGGAAACTGGGTCATGTTGTTTGATGAGTTTATTACACTAGCCTGAACACATCCTGTCACTAATCTACTTCTTCTGTTTAATATAAAAAGGATTCACTTGTGTCTCTGTGAAATCTTTTTCCCAGCGATAAGCCGTGTGTGTGATAGGAAAGACAAATATCCCCTCAAAAAAATGGACAGGATGGGGCCAGACGTTGTCTTCTGTTGATGTGATGGCATTTTGGAGATAAGTGTATTAATATTGAAACAGCAGCGGTCCAGACAATCTCAAAATTGAGGTAGTTGTCGAGGCAACTCAGATCACAGCAGTGACTTAGATTAGCGAGAAAAGATGAGATGGCTCTGCGGGCTAGACCATTTCCCAATCACAGTGGGTGATCGGCATCTCTCAGAGGCCATTTTTGGATGATAAAGTTAATCTTCAATACATCAAAATTGTTTCATTATTTCCAATGATTCCTGCTCTTCTTTTATCCCACAACCCATGTGACGCCCAGCATGATTTGAGCAGAAGGAAATTGTCTGATTCAGAGCCCTCAGTGGACCGAGAACAAGCTGCTCAGTGGGAGGAAGACACATCCTGGATGAGGATCTGTATGAATCCTGAGACAAATCAATAGTGGTGGAAGGGGTACTCAGATCAGATCAGAAAAAAAAAGAAAAAAGCAATACCACGTACAAATACTCTGTTTCAAGTAATAAAGTCATGCCTTGATTTTTAACTGAAGTAAAAACACAATGATTATGAGCATCAAAATATACTTTAAGATACATAATGTCACATTTCTGCATTCAGATGTATGAGAAAGTACCAGCTGTCATTGTTCATTTGTTGACTTATACATGTACATGCATTATCCAAAATGTTTCCAGAGAAATCCATAAATGTATTTAAAGTGACTGTGCCCCTCATTTGGTCTCTTTTTCCTCTCCTTTTTTTCTTCTTCTCCATCTCCTCTTCTTCTTCTTCTTCTTCTTTTCCTTCATCCCCTATTCTTCTTCTTCTTTTTTCTTCATATTTTCTTCTTCTTCTTCCTCTACTTTTTTCTTCTTCTCCATCTCCTCTTCTTCTTTCTTCATCCCGTCTTCTTCTCCTTCTATTCTTCATATTTTCTTCTTCTGCTTCTTCTTCTTTTCTTCTTCTCCATCTCCTCCTCTTCTTCTTCCTCTACTTTTTTCTTCTTCTTCTTCATCCCCTCTTCTTCTTTTCTTCATCTTTTCTTCTTCTTCTTCTTCTTCTTCTTCTTCTTCTTCTTCTTCATTGTCTTCTATGTATACATGGGCTGTTAGGGCAATTATAAATAAAGTGAAGTTGAATTTTGAAATTGCTTCCTCAGCTAGATCTGCTCTGTCTTCTTCGGCATTGGTGATTCTGCGATGATTTTTAATAAAATAATAATAATAATAATAATGATAACAATAAGAAGAAACCTGCAAAGCACCCAGTTACCAAAGCCATCAATTAAATGCTATGGAGTACAAAGCCCATCATCAAGCGCGCATGAGCCAGCTGCCACAAACCAACCAGGGTTCAGCATCTAATCTGGGCCGCCGGGACAACTGGGAAACTTACGATATGTTCAAACAGTGGAACCTGTAATGGTTCAGAGATTATCAGGGACTCGTTTGTGTGGCCTGTAGAGGGAGGGATGATTATTAAGACAGCTAGGTACAGTGGAGCCGCTTCTCTCCCCTCTCTCTCTCCAAACGACTACATCCATGTTCTAATTGGAATTAGAAATGTGAGATCGGGGTGCTCAGACGCTTCAATAGTTTATGATTTAGTCGTGTTCGTCTCTGTGGGCTCCACAGGAAGAGAATTTACAGAACTCACCATCGAATGTGAAATTTCACGAGAACACATTCAAACTCGTGATGTGGAAGTGGAAGTCCATTTTCTTGATCAGGGGGAAGGACATGTTGGAGTGCCTCGGGTCGATATGGAGGAGCTTCATACTTGGTGCGGCACAGCAGCTCCACCGCTCAGCCTGCTCTTATCACATCTCATCAGCCTGTTAACTCAGCGGCCCATAAAACTGTCTCCGGTGTGATCCGCCATCATCACATCGCACCCTAATTTTTCTTGAACAACACCTTACACTCGAGCGAGCATGCTTTGCAATGCATAACCGGAGTGCAGGGGTGAATTAGGCGCCGGGGGACACCTCCAACTCTTACCGCTTGTTAAACCGCAACTACACTTTCAGAAAACTTCGGCGCGCCAGCCCGAGCAGAGAAGGAGCTTTGCCTTCCTGCGCATTTGTGTTTTGTCAAGTTCCTTCGTTCACTCATCGACTCCGGCTACAACTAGACGGCATATGGCACGTTAAACTGTGTGTCCTCACGTTCTCTGCGCGCTGTTTGTGCTTACGCTGTTGTTTGCACAATCTGCAAGTGAGTTACTGGATGAACAATGTTGAATTTGGATAATTAGGATGTGTGTGTGTGTGTCTGCAGTGCATGCCTGTCTTGACTGTACGCCTACGAGTGCGCACAGAATGCAAAAACGACTCCCTCAGCTGCCTTTTGTCTCCCCCTGGGCCCTCCAGGCCTCCCAAGCTGAACAGATCAAGCCGGGCTGCCTCCCTCTCAGGGTCCAGGCTGGTTAACAAGCAGAAGAATGAACGCCAGCCAGTTAAATTGTATGTAACTTTTTAGTTCGCACTAATAGTGTGACCTTTATTGATTTCTTGTCTCTGCCTTCAGCTTGGCGAAACACTAATGGCACGGGTCAATAAAAAAAAACCATGAAGTGGAAGTTTTCAATACCCTCCCCTCCCCTCCCCTGCGCTGACCACATCCCTAAAAATAGCCACTCAGCCTCCCTCCGAGCCCTGCGAGCCAGCGCCACGACAGCTCGGCGCTCTTATTCAATATGAGCCGCGCTCGCCCCGTTTGTTGCCTCGCCGCGGACGCGAGAGGGCTAAAAACACGCTGAGCCGTCGGCCCAGACGCATCCACCCTGACCCCCGTCCCCGCCAGCTCCCATTCAGGTGGCCAGCCACATCCAGTGAGTCCCCCCGCCTCTCCTGATCAATACATCTATAACACGACGGACGGAGCATAAAATAGCACCGCGACTAATCGAAAAAAAAAGAAGAAAAAAAAGAAGCAAACAGCAGTCCCAGCAACTGTATCTTCTCGTGTGGCACTCTGGGACCCACCGCTACAAAGAATTACATTCACATTTCAAAAGAACAAGTTTGCTATAATAATAATAATAATAATAAAAAATAGAGAAAAGAAAAGAAAAAAAAAGAAAGAAAGTGCCCCGTGTCTGTGCAACTACCACCCACTATTTTATTGACTGGTAATGTCAATTTGTACCCCTGCCTGCTGATGTCTTTCCATCCACACTTGCGCTTATTGAGTTTTGCAGCAAGAAATATTATGAGCGGAGTTCAATAGAGCTGAAACCATTCTCAGTGAAAACAACCATCCACTCCTGGACATCCTCCCTCCAAACTTCTCAGCCCCTGGACGCTGCTGACCGCTCTGTGTCTGCTGCACACCGAGGCCCACTTTTAGATGCGAGCCATTCCTCCGCTTTTCTTTCTTTCTTTTTCTTTTTTTTTTTTTTTTTTTTTACAGGTGCACTACTCAATTCGGAGCGACGGAGGCAGCTGAAGGCGATCGTCTCACACAGTGATGCGGCCAATTGTGAGTCAAAGTTCTGGGAGGGGCCCCCTGTGGTGCTGCTGCCCCTCCACAGAGAGAGAAGCAGCAGCGGCAGCCAGCAGCAGTATCGATTCACCTCGCAGCCTCGAGCCTGCTGTCACAGACAGTATATATCACTTTATTTAATCCACTGTTAAATAGGCTGTAATTAGAAATCTGTCCGGCAGACGTGTTTTAGTTTAAGGCTGGTTTATGGCTAAGTTGTAAGTCAAACTAAACTGCCCGTTGTGCATTGGTTTTGTCGGCGTTGTTCTGCATTCAGTAACAGTTAAACGGGACTTTTTTTTGGGGGGGGGGGGGGGTGGATTTAGATCTGAGTGCTATTGACAGTGTCTGCAAAGAGAAGGCAAATGATGCAAATAAACCTCCTCATGGGGGATTAGCCTGTGTGCTATTTGAAAAGTGCTTACAGTAAGTCTCCTAATTGTGGTTAATGTTTGCAGGTCCCCTGACTCAATCTAATGACAGAGCGCAGATAGCAATACCATTTACTTTGAAACTGTGCACTTGTCACTTGCAGAAGCGTTTACTGTAACATGCACAGTAGTACAGAGGCCCATGCCATGTTTATAGAGGTGTGTATTTGGTTATGGTACCTATGAAGCCAGAAAGATGTCCCAACAACCTCTAAAAGTACTTTTAACATGTTCTGATTTTAATTATTCTGAGTTATGATCCAATCTCAATGTTTCACTGTTGCTCAAAAGTGGTTCTTTAAGGACACATTCACCCGTATTATACAAAATTCAGGCATTATCTAACCCCCCCATATAAAAGTTAGGTGAATTTTCTAAGTCTGCTAAACACTTCTGGAGCTTCACAGTTAAAAAAAGCTTTGCAGCATTCTCCTACTGAAGTAGATGGGGACTTTTTCAGCCCCACAAAAACAAGCAAACAAAATAAATGATTCAATAAAATGGCTCCGCGCAGCTTGTCTGGCATAACACAAGTCTCCGGAAACCTGGAGAGATAAATTGATTTGAAACGACTGTATTTATAACCCTTGACGTGTGGCCGAGCTCCTGTACTGACTTCAGATGGGGTGTGTGCTGACACTTTTTTTTACTTGTAGCTCAGCAGTGAAGAAGCTCCAGTAAAGAATTTGGCCTGAAAAAGGTGTAAATAACATCTTTTCATATCAATTTGGGATCTCTGGACTTCTGGGGACATTGATCATGCTGCGCGAGCTGCATGGAGCCTTTCGTGAGTGTTTTTTCTGTTTATTTTATGTCCCCATCTACTTCAGTTGTTGAGGAGAATGCTACAACACTGTTTTGTTGTAAGCTCCAGAGATGTTTTGTGTATGAAACGTCACCTGACTTTCCATCAGCACGGGGCTGAGTAGATAATGACTACATTTTCATTTTTGGGTGACATGTTCCTTTAAGCTTCTTGCTTGACTTATACTTTAGCATTTGTCTAATTTCTGTCATTAATCCTCTATATTTCACATACTGATAGTGGACATTTAGATATACAGCTGCATTTTTGACATTAACACAGCAGTTTTCATCATTCTGATCAGGGCACTGATGAATTACTATTTATAGACCTGCTGACTGTTTTATGTTTAGTCGCAGAAGAAGTAACTCTGCACATTTTTACTCGAGTACTGTGCTGAAGCACAGTCTCACTTTTAACTTTGTGGAAACGTAACACTTTTCTCCAGCGCAGTTCAGAGGCAAATATTGCACTGCTTTACCTCATTTATCTACAAAGTTTCTGCAGTTTTCAATTAAATTTTTATCCAACCGTTGCAGAAACTTTTGCAAGATATTACTCCCTAACGTCAGCGTTTTACTCCACTACATAGCGAGAATCAGCACGGGCCCTGCAACTGAAACACACCGCTGTGACAGTTGCACATCAGTGCTTTTGGAAAAGCGTGACTTATGTCCACATTCCTGCCATCGCTCGTTCACTGTGAGTCAACTAACATTTTGAATGAGGGGCTTTTTGCTTTTTGGACGGGAGATTTTTTGACGGGTCAGAGTAGGAAACACATGTAGGGATAATAAAGATAATGACGGCTGTCAGGACTTACTGGAACACTTACATATGTGAAGGAGCCATCACTGATGCTCTTTGTAACGTCTGGGCTGCTCCTGCTGTGACAGCCCAACATGTCTTCCGCTGCTTTCACTCAACTAAATGATCTGGGGTACTTCCTCCACAACTGACAGTATTTTACATACATGCTCAGTCATGGTCAAACCCACATTTCATACATTTTCACACAACCCTCACCAGCCTGTTGGCCTCTCCTGAGCTGCAGTACTCGCCTCCTGACACTGGGTGTCGCTCCAGAGCGTCTAATGTCGCTCCTGCGCGCTCGCTCCGCCGCTACTCCCCCCGCCACCTCTCCCTCTCCTCTCCGCTTTGTACTGTGTGTGCGTGTGTGTTGTGTGTCGGATAGAAAGTCAGCCTGGTTTCCAGCTGAGTGCTTGCTCTCTCACAGTGTGTGTGTGTGTTGTCATTATTATCCACTCTGCTCCCAGCTCAGAATGGCCAGATTCACTCAGACTGAAACAAGAAGGCAGCACCATCCACAGCAGCCCCAGCCCGCTCACTCCAGCCTGGTTTTCACCGGACCGGGGGCGCCACCGACCCAACAACCACTACTACTTATCCCACACCAGCACCAGTACCCTCAGATCACATTTCCGAAACCCATGAACGGGTCAGAACCCATTTCAATTCATCCGGAGAGCGGCAACATGAAAGACCAAGATGCCATTAAGCTGTTTATCGGGCAGATACCGCGGAACTTGGAGGAAAAAGACCTGAAACCTCTGTTTGAACAGTTTGGGAAAATCCACGAACTGACAGTTCTCAAGGACCGATACACCGGCATGCACAAAGGTAACGTGTCGCCCCTCCAATGGCTGCGAGGCCCGCTTATATGTCTTGATAGTATTTCTTATCATTTTCTAACCTATTGAACTCGAGTGTGTTAAAAACAGGTTCGCGTATTTACGCGTGTATGTCACTTCTTAATCTGATACGGAATCGGTCTACTATTATATATTTACGATAAAGGGAAATCATAAAACCTTCACGTGCATCATCGCTTACACATTTTCGTTTTACATTCATGGTTTTTGTCATGTTGTCCCAGTTGTAGTGGCGTAATAACGCGCGTTGTTTCCTCACGGCGTCATATTTCGGCGTATTTTTTTTTTTTTTTTACGTTTCCATCTTGATAATTCCAATTTTTTTTCTCAATGCGCGTGAAACCAAAATGGAAGATTTTACAAACAGCGTGCAGTATCGTGACAGATACATCGGCCGTGTTTCTGCGTTTTATAGAGCATTTGGACAGTGTTTTCTTGACGCGCTCTTAAGTGGGGCAGAGGCGCTTGGAAAGGATGCATTTTTAAAGAGCCTTCCCCTGCCAGTCCCCTCCGTCTCCTCGCGGAGGGGCGGCATCATTTATTCATCCATATGCTTTCTTTAACATCGCCCCATGTGCGAGTAGGGGCCTGGTCGCAAATAACCCGACGCGTCCAAAAAAAAGAGAAAAAAAAATCAGTTCAATACCACAACGTCTCCAAAAGGGCGCCAGAGCTGTCGCAAGATGACGGACGGAGAGAGGGCAGTGCTGCTGCTGCTGCTGCTCAGGCGGAGGGCTGAGAGTGTAAATCCACTCCGCTCACTGTACACAGTGACAACTTCCAGCCTCCATAATGAAGTTGGTTATATCAGGGATGGATAGTGTACATCACTGCTGCCTGGGTGGGAGAACCGCATCACACAATACGTGGTCCCCCTCCTCACAGACGAGCCACGCAGTGTTAGACGTCACCACCACCACCACCACCATCACCACCACCATCATCATGAACTTTGATTTTGTTTATCAGATTTCATTTGTATTCACACTCAGCCATGTTGGGTACAAACCAAGGCAGCTGCAGGGCTGCGCCTGCCTGTTGTTTGAAACAATCACCAATAATAATAATAATGATAATAATAATAATAATAATAATAATAATGATGATGATAATTATTAGTTCCTTTGTAATCACAAGATCACATCTCTGCTGGAATTGCTTGCAACACAAGATTCATGATTCAAAGGGAGAACTTAAGTTTATTCTTTTGCACAACATGTATGATTTATTTATGCTGCTTTTAAACTCTGTGTTTCTAAAAACTGAAAAAAAGGCCGCTCTCCTCCTCTTCCTGATGTTGGACTTCTGCAGAGCAGATGCTGATACGTGAAGGATGTTCGTCGAGGAGATAAGCCCCTTTATTAAAGTGACATTTAGAAAAAAGACAGGACAATCTGTGACAATAATGTAAATGCCATTTGAAACAGTGCAAACAATGCCACGTCGCTCTATGAGATACAGGGACGCCGTCAAGAGATACTGCATGTGTTACCATCGCAACGGTCGTCCACAGCTGTCACAAAGCCCCTTTGCATCACAAGTGCAATAGTTCTGCTCTCTATATTCATTAATATGGATTCATTGATCGCCCCAACTTTAATGACATAAGACACTTTGAATACATTTTGATAAATGGAATGAAAAAATATATATCAATACATAGATTTTTATTTTATTATGTGCAGTATCCTCTGTAGTGATTGAAATGTTGTGCTTGGGTTTATGAAGGTTTCCTGCACTCTATAGATATTTTCTGTCCTGGCTCTTATCTGTCACATATTCCATCGAGCTGGATGCTCCTGATTCCACAGTTGGTACTGTGAGTGTGGAGGAGGAAAGACTCTTTTTTTTTTATCTTTCTCTTCAGTGTAGCTCTCATTTGGCATTCATCGGTATGTGTTTGTGCATGTGTGTGCATACATATACTAAAATGTCATTGCCCTGTGTTGCATAATGATTGCACTATTTAGCTCCTGAGTGATCGTCGCCTGATCACGGTGTCAGGGAAAAAGACAAATTCAGGCCCTTGGATGTATTTCCATGCAGAGAAAATAGAGCTTTTATAGATCTGAATGTAGTTGAAGTGAAATATATGAAGAGATTACTGTAACATAAATTACATTTATTGGTAGCAGTAGATTAGAATGGTGATTTGTTTTTGCTCATCCACTGTTTTTGTCACATTTGAATAGTCTCTTATCGCTATTCTTCATTGTATTTTTGTAACTATCATCATTTATGACATAATTCACGCTCTGATTGAAAAGTTAAACAACTAAAAAGAGATTTAGATTAGATCTTCTGTTTTTATTCAGTGAAATTAATTCTTCCTCACGTCTGAAATGCAAAACTTTGTAGCAAACTAAAATCCTCTTTTCATAAAATGCAACAGAGTTCGTGAGAACTTTGACGTATATTGTATATCAATCAGGCGTTTCTTACCATTTCGAATCTAAAACATGAACATGTATAAATGTAAGTAGACAAGGTCGCCTCTCTGATCAGATTGGATAATAACATAACTGTGAAAATGACTAAATTGTAGAAGTTCATCGTCACCTTTATTCATTAACTTACAGACAACTAATTCATTTTAGATAAGTACTGTCCAGGCAAATTAAATGGCTTATAAATGTAATGAATCCAGACCACACAGAATTAACAATACATAATCAAACCCTAATGTGCCAATGATCTCTGATGAGGTTATTTTATAGTTAATCACGTTATTAAGCAGAAAAAAGGATTACGGGTATGGAAACACTGGAACAGCAGCCACAAAGGAACACATTCAGACTGACAAAATACGTTGATGGACGGAGGGATAAACACACAGACACACACGCACACACACTCGCACGCACACACACACACACACACACACACACACACACACACACACACACACACACACACACACACACACACACACACACACACACGCTCGTTATTCTCATCACTCCAAGTGTCGTGCGTTCGGTAGTCACTGCACTTATTCTGTCATTGTGATTCTCATTTCGTCCACATTGTGCTCTCTGTGTTTATTATTTCCCCCTCTTTTCTTTTCTTTTCTTTTTTTTCATGCAACTATTTTTCCCCTTGGTAATCCATGAGGGAAAACATGGAATTAGTTTGTAACGCGTGATAATAATGCATGGCCATAATAACTTGACTCAAGAGGATTAGCAAATGTGCATTGTCTGAAGCAGCAGTCTCTTGGGTGATCAGCTGGTTGCCTCCCTAAACAGTGGCTGCCTCTGCCAATTAAAAATTCAGTCTAGTCTGCCTCTTCAAATGATTAATTCTGCCCACGCTGTCGATGGCCTGCCAATTATTGTCGCCCAATTGGTATTAATAGGTAGAGGATTTCCTGATGTGGAATTTATCATAGACTGTGAAAACTTCTCCCTTTGGCTCTAATTAGCCTGTACTTATAGCGCATGCAGAACACACACTTCCACATTTATGCACATGCATATATGCAGAACTAAGGCTTTAATCTGTGGATGTTTCTTGTTCATGTGTGTCGACTGCTGTTTTGTTTTGTTTTGTTTTCTTCTGATTTTCTTTTATTTATTTGATTTTGGAAAAAGTAGATGCACACATGAAGAAGCACCCAAAACAAAAATAGTCTGAATCTGTTTCTGTGTCCATTCGTGTTGAGTCGCTCCTCATCTGGACAAATTCTATCCCACGAGTTTGGCTGAGGTTGACTAATCTTCCCTTGTGCAGTCAGGTAACCTGCACTCTAACGAGAGAGAGAAAGAGAGCTGCTTTTTTTTTTTCTTCTTCAGGTGTGATTCAGCAAAGCAGACAGACAAAACAAACTTTACGCTGCCTCACTTCAATCTGCCGACTGGCTCAACCCGGGTATCAATATTAAGCTATTGTCGGGTATCATTGTGTTAATGCATTTATAAATGGACCAGAGATATTGCCCCAGACCTCAGCCAAGCAGAAGCGCATTAAATCACAGAATAATCTAATGAAATATTTATTCAAGTTTTTATTTTTTTTTCACGCTCTGAGCTAGTGTGATGGATAGCGTCTCTCTGTGGGTTGCCCTCCCAATAAAACAGAGAAGAGCAGGGAAAAAGAGATGGATGGAACGTAGCGTGTGCATATTAATATCAGACAACACTTTACCCATTTACATCATAAAGTGATACCTGAACGGCAGCAGCACTGATGAAACTCTGGTTTGTTGACGATGTTCTTTCCTCTTTGATTTAATGGAAGCGCGAGCTGCCTCTACTCGTCTCCATATTGTGCGCGCCTTATGGAGAGTGTCAAAGATCACGGCACTGCTGTAGGACAGCATCTCCCCTGAGGAAACAGATGGGATAAACTCACTTACAGACCATAAACAGAGCTGTGGAAGTGATGTAGACGGTACATACACAACACGCTGTGATAGTTTTACTAGTTTAAGTGTAGTAGCAGGCATGTGCAGAGGGGGGTGGGGCCTGAGGGTGCCCAAACACCTGCCCCTTTGGCCCTGATGTTCAAAGTGCCCTTTGTATGGAGTGTATTTTATTCTACACTATTTTTGTTGTTTTCTGGGTGAAGGTCTTTCCATGGCCCTCATCAAGAAGGGCAAGGTAACAATTAACGTAATTTAGCGTTGACTAAATCACCTGGCAGTCAGCTGACATCACATTATGACGGTGGTTCTGGTATATAGAATGACTAAGCTGTATGAAATAGTTCTTTCAGGTGTTTTTGCTAGTTTTGACGACAGAATGATATCATTTGCACTGTAGCAGTGCTCTGTATTTGAGAAAAATAGAAAAATTTATAAGAATCTCAAAGTATGCTAATGCTAAATCTAGCTCGCTGATTTGAACTAATTAAGCTACAAGCTTTTTGTTTCAAAAAAGTTTCAAAAAATAATGTATTATCAAAAATACTGTGTTTTTTTAATCGACTGATCGCTGCTGCTCTAGCTCCATGTGCCATTTTAAAATTTTGAGCACCTGCTACGTCTCTGCATGGCTCTGGATCATATAGGCCTTTTGCCCGTATGACAATTGCATGGCTGCTAATGAAATAAAACAACTTCATAAAGGTGTCGACTCCGTTTTGGCTGAGCATGTTAACACCGAGGCACAGGAAAAACAATTCTGTCTCCCTGCAGTTTTGTGCAGTGATTCGATTTAACAAATCAAGGATAAAATCTTCTGTCAGGGCTAGTGAGCGAAGGCCACCAAGCCAAGCTAATGCAGTAACAACACTCGCCTCGCAATCTTTAAACGTCTGTAAATATTGTAATAAGCAACAGGGCTTTCCTCATAAAAGATGCAGCAGCTCAACTGGTACTGACAGGCGCTATGGGCCTTGACTTCAGGATGAGGAGCTTTGCCTCCCTCTCTCTTCCCCGCTTTTTCTGTTGGTTTTCCAAGGAGATTGCCAATCTCGGATGCCGACAAGGCCGTGCTGCTCTGCTGGAGGTCAGTGTCCGCACACCAAATTCACCTGGCTTTTATTCGGTCCCCGCTTCCTTTCCCCTTAATCCCTGCCCGAGAGAGCCTTTCAGATGGATTGATTTCCTGCTCGAATGCAACATTCATTACGGCTCGCAGTATATTATGCTTTCACTATGTTGGAAGTGCAGTTATTCCATGACCTTTCAGGAATATGTTTGCTCTTAATGGGTGCCTGGAGCAGGAGACGAATATGGGAAGATGTACTGTGAGGTCCGAGAGGGAAAACACGGACCAATTTCATCACCGAGACACTCGTTTATGAAGCCATACACTCCGCGTGTATTTCATTAGACTGGACTAAATGGAGTTTTGCGGTGTTCGTTGCAGGTTGTGCAGGAGTGTCTTGTTGGGAGGCATGATTGTAATAGCATGTTAGGAGCGTTAAAGCAATTTAAAAGGTTCTTTCATCAGTTGGCTACCTGGAGGGAAACCCATTTGTTATTCTGTCGTGCCGTTTGCTGCTTGAAGTCTGTTTATTCAAATATCTTGATGTTATCATTGTATTATTGTTGCTGTGATATAATAATGCCATTAATATAACCCTGAAACGTGACAAAAAATATATATAAGAAAAAGGAAAGAAATAAGCTCTCTAGTTTGGATTAATTCTGGAAATATGATTTAGCATTCATTGCATTTATCGGGACACTTTTGGGGCTGTTTCAAGATGTCGGGCTCAAATACTCTCTGCTGTGTTTTAGCTCCAATTTCTCTTTCAGAGTCAGTCGAAGTGTGCCACTTTCTTGTGCATGCACAAAGGTCACACAGCTATTCCCTTAGTCTAAATAGAGGGATAGAAGCCTATCTATTTTGTATGTGTAGCTTAGCAGAGAGTGCCATTGCCTACAGAGCAGAGTGTGCTCTTATGAGGTGGGGTGGTGGTTGTAAAGGCACAGAGAAGAGAAAAAAGGAAGGGAGCGATGGAGGGAGGGAGGAGGGGGTTGGTGGTTTCTGTTAGAATAGCATGAGCTCTTTAATGTTGTGTTTGAGCCTGGCTGGGCACAGACTCATTTTAGAAGCAAAATGAAATAACAAGGGAGAGGGGAGAGAGGAGATTTTAATGCAATGTTTTGTGATAATCCCTCTCCATTTTGGAATGGTTCAGGAGAACTCATGCGATAAAGCCTTGTACAAGCCTGGAAAATAATAACTTATTTGTCTTGCCTTATAGTACTGTGCCCTTGGAGGGCTCGCTAACCCCCATGTTTTGGCCAAAAAAACAATCACAGATTAGTCAAGCTGTCACATCTCTGTGATTGCCAAATGGTTGAGCCCTTGATGCTTGTGTGAATGAACAATGCACAAATGTCGTACATGTATCAGCCCGAGAGTGCGCGCGAACACAAGATATGACTTAGCGCCGTCACTCCGTCGTATAGGACAGGGAGGGAGGACGACACATGCGCGCACAGGGGTGGCCCGCAAGGCGAATGACAGACGGACACACGGGCGCAAACAGTAGATGTATGGACAGATGGATAAGTGAAGGGGAGAAGAGAAGATGAAGCGTTTGTCAGAGATGCAGAAACAAATAGTTGCTTTTATCCCAAGGCCGTGCGGGAGAAGAGTGATGGCTCTGCTTGGGACACGGAGGATCCCCTCCGACATGTTGGGAGCTCTTTGGACACGGGGGGGGGGGGGGGGACTGATGGAGGGTGGAGGTTGAGGAGGAGAAGGAGGAGGAGGACAAGAAGGAGGAGGAGGAGGAGAGGAGGCTCAAGTTCGACAGATGCCCAAAATAATCACGTGAAAGCTGTAAACACAAGAAAATCCCTCCGGCAAAATGAGTAATACTAATAATATTCCTTCCTAATATACTTCTTTCACAATGTAATATTCCAATATTACTGCTGCTGCTGGTGCACATACTATGACTTCTGCTACTGGTCTCAGAGGTGATTTGCTATTTTTATGGATGTTATCATTCCTAAATTACCGATGCAAACAACAATGAAATTATTGTATTATATTAGCTGTAACAACAGAGTAGAGATGCTAAAAAAAGGAGGGTTTTTTTTTTTTTACAGCTTGAATAATCCTCCACATTATCTCCCTAAATGGTGATTATGACAATGGTAAACAAGACTATCAGCGTTGAAGATTTTAACCAGTCCCCAACTTGCGATGGAGACACGTTTTCGGATTGGAAGAAATGTCTACGAACGCTCAGGTCCGTGAGGGATGTGTGAAGATACATGCTGCTCAGCACGGTTATAAATAGAAATTCTGTGGTATTTCCGAAAATAGGTTAAGCTGCCATTGCTGCACTGCTGGCATGACATCACTGATTGCCTGCCAGCCTCCCCCAAAAGACTGCTTCCATACTGTGCTCAAAAAGGAGGGGAGAGTATGAGGAGGGGGGGGAGACAGGGAAGGAGCATCTGTGGGCGAATGCAGGGCCATGTACACCCCCCCACACACACACACACACACACACACACAACCCTGTCCCCTCCATCACGCGGCCATCCCTCCCCTCACTCCTTCCATCTATCTTCCCCGCTGAAGCGCCGACGCTGTAGCTAACAGTCTCTGTGCTTTATTGCCAGAGACACAAACTGGTCAAGGAGCTTTGTACTGGAGATGTATCGCATCCACATTTTTTTTTTTTTTTCCAAGATACAAGCAAATTGTGTGCCAAAATAGTGCAGGAGACACGGGATGAGGGGTGGAATTCGTGTTTTTCCTTTTTTGATGATCAATTGTTAATGTGGTCGCATGAGCGGAGCGTGTGGACTTTATGTGAGATCCAACATGGCAGCCGTTCTGTGGTTCACTACTCAACGGTAGATCTGGCTTAATTAAAAAAGACTACTCAGATTAATTAATGGCTGATGGGTTCTCATATCTGTTTCATCTGCTCTTTTGGTTCACGTCAGACTTCTGTCCTTGCCATCCCTCTGATCTATCTATCTATCTATCTATCTATCTATAGACCTACCTTCCTACCTACTTACTACTACCTACTAATTTTTCCTTATTTGGTCATTAAGACAGTATTTTGGGAATCCACTGGGCTCAATGCGGTTACCAGGAAATATACGTCAATACAATTAACACGCTGTTGCCTGCTTGTTAGTCAGACCATTAGTGTTAATTATTACCCTTCTGCAGCTCAGTGGTGACAAGAGATAAATAAATAAAAAAGAAAGAAAGAAAGCTGGGACAAGGACACAAAGTCGTATTTTTATTCATTTTTTCTTTCTTTTTTTTTTTTTTTTTTGCCGTGCATAGCATAATTGAAAATATGTGTTTGGAATACAGCATGCTCTGCTCCATTTGGCGCATGCATCGAATAGAAAAGAAACAACCATAAGAAGCTCTCATTACAAGTTTGTTTACGTGCAATTAAGGTTTGACGCTCAAGGTGGGCTGTGTTCAGCGCGTGGTACAGACGGATTGGATTTTTTTTTTCCCTTCTCGCACGTCTTTCCCCCTCATTCCTCTTTTAGTCACTCCATCCGAGCAACCTCTGGGCCCTTTGAAGCGCCGTCTTTAAAGGTATCTAAAATCAAAGTGACTGAAAACCTGATCCATCTCTCCGTCTGCAGTCAGTTTGCAGCTGCCAGTCATCTTGTGATTGTGGCTTTGCCGTGATCAATTGATCTGTCTAGAAAGTTTAAATGCCTTTTCACCTTTGGAACGAGGACAAGCATTGTTGGGGAACATTGCATGAAACATGTCTATTAGGTACTTTTAAATGAGGACTTCGCATCAGTGGAAGTGTAGCGCGCCGTGTTGTGCCGTACACAGCAGAAGGGGATGTGCCTGAGCCAAGTGGAAGTGATTTTATTACTTCCTTTTGCTTGGTTTGTTTTTCCAAGAGGTTGTACACGAAAAGGAGGAGATTCAGTTTTCTGACTTTGACTGGTGGGGAGGGGGGCTCGGAGAAACTTTTATTGATTTCCCTGTAAATCCCCTGGCCGGAGCAGCAGACGTGGCTGGGAGGAGAGAGGGAGGGAGGGAGGGAGGTGCGACAGGGCTGGAGAGACGGGACTTGGCAGGTAAACCCGTGTTGCCCTCCCAGAAGTAGCACGGCGGGAGGCAGTAAGTGTGAACCTACACATTATTTACAGCTCTGTGAAACTCCATCCATTAACAGTGACAATTAGCTTGCTCATCAGGGATGCAGGCCACTAGATGTATTTATAGATCGGGCCCTGGCTTTAATAGCAGAAGAGGGATGGAGTGCGCAGATAGTCTACAAAAGTCAAAGCATACTTTAAAGGCTACTGTAGATGCCAAAGGGCTGTATCCTAAGTGTTATGCTGAGCCACATATTGAAAGATTTCTGGCTGACTTGGGGAATGGGGCGGCCAGTCGCAATCTATCACGTCACCTCTGGGAAAGTGCACCTTCTGCCAAGCAGAATTATCTCAGCAACTTTATCAGGAACCAGTTGGAACTGTATCACTGTTTCCAGCCTTTCCAACGGCGCTACGCCTACAGTATAGAGCCGTAAGTACATATGTCAGCTCTGGAGAGAAATCCTCTACAGTTGGATTATATATGAAGAACCACTTCTGCCCTGAGAGAACTGTTTAACCTCAGAGCCACACAATTGTGCGAGAGCGAGGGTGTTGAAGTCTCTCTCTTCATTGTTAGAACGGCTTTCTTTGCTGAGCCTTTCATGAAGAATTTATAGCATTCGTCACACTCATTAGGCAAGGCATGCCACAACACAACACGTGCTTGTAAACGTTGTGTAACATTCACACCTGCACGCGGCCGTCCGGCCCCTCGGGATTCACCGCCTATGGATCCGTTTGACTGCTGCTTGGAGACTAGTGTAGTCTGAATGAGCGGGTAGCAACAAATCAATGGCTGAGGTCTCCTGCTCAGGGGTCAGAGAGGATACTAGGGAGGGACTATTTCTTGCCCTCATGATGGACACCGATGCTCCTCTGCGCTCCGAGACGTTCATCCCCCCCCCCACCCCCCCACCACCATTGCTCAAGGTGAGGGGATGATGGGAGGAGTAGTGAAAGGAGAAATGAAGGAGGATTTGGAGCTTGGATGTAGCGGAGATGAAGGGATGGAGTGATTGATGAAGGAGTGATGGAAGAGTGTAGTCGGCTTCAGGATCATGAGATGGTGACTGAGCACAGTCGCTGGCTGCCTTTAAGGTGGCTGTCTGACTTAATTAAGGTTTACAGGTTACGCTAGGCTACTGCTTATATTACAGTGCTCATTACAAGCCCATTAGGCCCGGGCAGAGAAAATATTGTTGTCAGAACAATGAGTGAGAGCATTTTGGAGAGTCCCTCACAACTCCATCCTCTGGCTCTTCTTTATTATACCTTTCTGTCTGTCCTCCCTCAACCTGCCCTCATTCCCCCCCAGAACATTGCTTTGATTGTTGCAGTGTGTGAACAGATCGAGGATCTTTCTTTCTTTTTTTTTTTTTTCCAAAGGTGAGGGAGTGATTATGTGAGTTAAAAGCTTCTCCGAGACCAGACTGATTACCCCCCTCACGGTCAATCTGCGCCACTGAGCCTCCTGCCTCCCCAACTGCCGATGATTCAGGTCATAATCACATTGTATCAGTGCTGATGATGTGTGTTTCAGCTTCCGACCCCTCTGAAAGGCTATCAGTCCCCCCTCCGAGCCCCACATGGCAGTAAATGAAGTAAGCAAGTAATCTACCCACAGTGATAGCATTTTCCGAAGAGTGCAAATGATGTGTGAGGGTGCAGGCGAGGCTGATGCCAGCACTGGCTCGTTTTTCTGCTACCTTCACACTTTCGGGCCATGGAAAAGCCACACTGAGAGCAAGTTCACACTTTTTCATAACACTGGGGCAGTTTGGCTCCTCTGGGGCGAGGAGATGGAGAAAAGGGAGCGAAGTGGGTATGAAAGGCGGAGTGGAAAGAGAGGTTGTGGTTTAAGCTAGTCTACAAGGAATTGCATTCATATTTGACGATTCTGCAGCCCAATGTAGAAGTAGGACGTTTACCGAGCTCCTGCAGTTGACACCACAGATTGCTGCCTGTTGCTACGGTCACAGGCTCTATATATTTGATTTCTTTATGGTCCTGCTAGCATGTATAGCTGAATGTCTTTAGGTGCTAAGGTTGTTGGATAAAACATTGCTGGATTGCTGCCATTAAGCATAACATACAGGTCTATGGATATTAGCAATGCCAGCAAACAAATGAAAGGGCCATTGTTTAAAGGCAGAGGCCCATGGAGCTCGTGGTGCTTTCAATTTAATGATCATTTTATTAAATGAATGACTTTCACATTTCAAAGGTTACTGTCTTTGAGAAACAGCACTTTGTTAAGGGAGTAGTGCTATGAGCTGGCAAATGAAAGCGACACAGTAAAGTTACTGATCAATACACTAGGCTGCATTTATTTCCCTTAAGGGGGATGGAAAGTTAATGGACTAATTTAATAATGTATTCAGCATTGGGACCGCCATTGTCGTTTATAAATGCGAGTGCGTTGCACCCTTCAGTGCGGTGCTAGGTGACAACATCACAGCAGACGGTGGTGAAGTTGCTTTGCCAGCTAGCTGTGATAGCTACATAATAAAACAGTGTCACTGGTCAGAAAGAGCTCGGAAAGGCAAAAATATGTCTATATGTTACTTACATATTTGTCACTTTGTCGGTAGTATAAAGCTGTTTGCTGATGAGGATCTGTTCACCAAAATAGGTCTAGTGAAGGCTTGTTGAAGCTGGCGATTGACATGACTGACGTTGTGAGCATGAAATGATAAAGCTGACATAAGCTAATTTATTAGAGGGCTGGTAAAGTGAGGTTTTGCTGCTGGCGACCAGTGCAGTTAACTAACTGTTTGGGAGTCGAGTTACTCATAATAATTTACTCATTTTGACCTTGTGAGTGAGTAAGTGTATCTTTGAGTTGAAAGATAACTTAGTAGATTGTAGTCTTTCTCGTGATACTAAATTATGTTAACGGTTATTGTATTGATCGGTGAATTGATTTTGTGCCTACAGTATATTCCTTATAGTGGCATAAGATAATTTATGAATGACAGTGAGTTCTTGCTTTAATTCATGCAAGACGCCTCGTTGAGTTTGACTGATGCTGTTGATGTATTGAGCTGGACGGTCAGATTTATTATTTATTTTTTTAAATAACACATGGTTAATGTTTGGACTAACCATGTGATGGTTAATTCAATTTAGCTCCTCCAGTCTTCTTGTTTCATACAGATTCACACACTGGATGATTTGTGGAATTGAAGGATGAAAAAGAAATGATTAACTTTGAGGACAAAATATCAAGACTGTAGATTAGCATTGTTTAACACATGTAATAGGTGCAGTATGTTCATCTGTGTATCTGTGTGCACATGTTTGTGACTTTATACACGTAGGTTTGCAAAGGTCAAGTGTTTACATGTATCTGGGTCGACAAAAGCTGTGTCCCAATTCGATACTTCATTGCAATTTGAAGCAGGTTTTGACAAAATGCGGCATTATGGACATGCACATTATTGTCCCATAATGCATTGCACAAAGGGAGCTCGAGGAGCTGCTCTCAGCTGCATTGAAATGTATTTGCAAGTGAAGTCTTGTGTTTATACAAGTTTAGGGTCATTTCCTGTTATTGACTTGTTGTGTGCTGAAAACAAAATGACTCGTACTAAGAGATTTGGGACACGGTCGGTGTGTTAATTGAATAAGTATGCTTTATATAAGTGCTTGGACATGGTAAGAAAGTACCAGAATCAGATGTGTTTGTGTAGACATAGATGTTCTCACCAGGACTCGTAACCTTAACAATACAATTAGCATCCTGCTGAGCTGCCACGACAGATACATACATTTTTGGGAAAGGAGAGCCTGAGCCTCGGTGAATGTAAATGGCTGCAGTCGCCACAGCAATACAGTATCTCCCACCGCTCTCTCTGTCGTTCTCTATCTGTCTCTGTCGCCCACTTGCTCTCTCTCTCTTCCATGTAAGACTCTTTAATTACATGCCAATTCAACACAGTGGAGATGGAGAGACTCAGCCCCATTTCCCAGTGCGCACACAACGTGCACACACTTAAAAAATATAGCATTAAGAAATAGGAGACGAGAGGAGCCGAGTTGGCACTGATGGAGCGAAAGAAGTCGGGAGACAAGGAGAGAGAGAGAGGGAGAGGAGGGAAAGGGAGCAGGGAGGAGAGGAGAAATGTTTTTTTCTCTTTGGAGCTGAAATCAATGTGAGAGATAAGGCTGTTTTAGGTTTCTATCAGATGATGCAGAGGATCATCTCCTCACAACGGGAAGGCTTCCCCCATTGCTGTGTCAGCAGGCTCCGATTACAGTGGCTTTTTGTTGTGTTTCAAACAATTTCATCATGCTCCCCCCCCTCACACTTTTGCACTTGGTATGCAATGCAGCACTGGCAATTTGTACGTGTTTGGATTCCAATTATGAAGTTGTTAAAGCTCTTTCGCCTGTGGCCTGCAAATTCTTATTAAGCCATACATTAAAGAGCACAGAATCACATTTAAATGGAGTTCATGTTTCTCTTTTGTTTGCCAGCGTCGTGGCTGTTATTAATTTATTCTCAATGCCCTGTGCATTACACATTAACAAATAAATCGCCTTTGTGATTGTAATGCAAAAGACTTGCTTCTTATTCAGAGATGGGGCCGGCATTTGTCAAGTAAACCAACAACAACAAGCCCAGAGAGAGCAGAAGAGAGAGAAAAACAAGCAGCAAAATGGAGCCATTCCCTCCGATTAGCCTCAGCCATTTGTGAAACAAACAAACAAACAAACCAAAAAAACAACAATGACATCTCTGCAGTCTTTTTTTTTTTTTTTTTTTTTTTACAAGCTGACACAGAAGAGAGAAAGAGGATTTAGACAGCAGTGTGAGTGATTGAGTGATTTGCTTGGTGGCCATCGGAAATCATTAGGTTAGGGGGGCTGGGACAAGGGAGGCTGTGGGGAGGGCTGCACCGTGAAACCAGTGCTACAGTCGGCCACCTCAGAGGTCACGACCCTGGACCGACTCCATCACTATCTGTCTTTCTCGCGCTGAAAAGCATGGCGCCATGCCGAGTAACTGTCCCGAACAAAAGGAGGAGCGGTGTGAAATACAGAGGAGGGAACTGGATTTGATTTGGTTGAGAGTTATCAAACGCTTGCTGTATATAAAAACGTGCAAAGTCGCACACGTGCAGACACTTCAGGCTTAGAGTAGGTTACAAGTCAATCAATGGATCAATGACTGACATGGCCTTTTTTAACCCCGCTGTTTGATGCAGTCCTGCAGAGGTTACAGTGGAGACACAGCCAAAGTGCAAGGGTCACTGAAACAGCAGAGAAAAAAAAAGTACACATGCGCAGGCAAACGACAGAAATGGATGGCGGGCGAACACAAATCTCATATGCAAGAAGAAAAACAGATTGGAATATCGTCCGTGTAAAGACACTTAATACACCGCCACCCACTGAATACATTTGCCTGTTGAAATGAGATCCAAAATGCAGTGGCTGCTAATAAATCGTCTTCAGAGTGGCAGAAATATGATGCACGGTAACCCATATGAACCTCATTAATAGAACACAAGCAAATCTATTTATTCAGACAGTCAGGGGGAAAATGATTGCCTCAATACTCCATCTGGTTTCGCGCCATCTCTCCTTCTCCCTGCCTTCTTTCTTCTCCCCTTTATGTATTCAGTGATTTTGACAGATGTTGTGTGTACGTGCGCGCTTGACATTCGTGCTCGGCGGCTGTTTGTGTGTGTGTGTGTGTGTGTGTGTGTGCACGCATGGCAGCACACGTGGAGTCTTGCAGTTTCACCCCGGAGAGGTTTAACACTACCTCCCATCCTCCCCTCTTCTCCACCAGTATTTTTCCCTCCTTCCTCCATCCCTACACTGATCTCCTGCCTTCTTCTCCGCTCTCCAACCACCCCATACTCTCCTGCCGTCCCGTTTTCTTTTGTCTCCGCCGCTGTCACAACTGTTCAGGGTGGGGGACGCTGGTCGGGCTGCTAGAAGCTCTTGACAGGACACGGCGCTGGGGATGAGGGAGGCTGGACGGGCCTGGTGACTCATCCAAAGCATCCTCTGCTCATATTCTACTTTTTTTTTGTTGTGGTTTTTTTTTTTTTTTGTATTGCAAGGTTTCCTGTAGTCATTAACTTGCTCAAGATATTCTCAGACATTTTCACTAACCCATGAGACCCTCTTGACAGATGTGGCTTCTTCATTTTATTAATAGCTTCAGAGTCTGGACCTAAGCAATCATTATACCAAAACAGGACAAGCATCTTGCTTTTTCCTAATTGTCCAGGTGCTTTGTAATTCAATTTCATCTGTGAAATCGTATTCTTAGTTGCCATTTCTTTTAGTCATTTTTAAATCTGATGTCAAGGTACGTTTGATTCTAATGAAGTTTCTATGTCGTCTTCCTCCGTTACAGGTTGTGCGTTCCTCACCTACTGCGCCAGAGAGTCGGCCATCAAAGCCCAGAATGCCCTCCATGAACAGAAAACACTGCCAGGGGTAAGTCTCTCTCTCTCTTTCGCTCTCTCTCTCTCTCTGTCTCTGTCTCTATCAGTCTGTCTGTCTCTTCCCTCCTCTTCCCAGTCTCTCCCTTTTTCGCTCTATGGCGGTTGGCCGTGCCATCTGCACCCGGCTGCACACCAGCCGGCATCCTCCTTGTATAGTCCCAGAGATGAAAAACACTTTGGAAAGCAATTCAATCAATAGCTCAGCCTTTTGAAGGCCTGGTTTCAACTTTTCCATGTGTCTGTTCCCCGGGGGATATTGCCAGCATTGATCAGACCCACTCTGCCTCGCACTTTTTGAAGCGATAGCAAAGGGTGACAGTTTTTGAGGGGGCGAAAGCTCTGCATTCCTGCAAAGGTGCTACCAGCAGATGAAATGTCAAACATGGCTTGGATTAATGATATTGAAATAATTCATTTGATGAAGAGAAAAAAAAGCAACATTCTATTACATTTTGATTTGTGCCCATGGTGTTAGCGCATTCTGAATTATATATGCATTTGTGTTTGTGAGACGCACAGATGTGATTTTCCTGTATCCGTGTGGGATTCTGACAAGTGTTAAAAGATTGTCAGATAGAGACAGTAGGATGGAAGGGAGGGTAGAAATTGCTCCCCACAGAGGCAGCGTGGCTTAACATGCTCGGATCAAGAACGAACCAGACGGAAGCATCAGTAGAGACCCACTCCCACCCCCGCCACCCCCAGCACCCCCTCTGATAGAAGACAAAGAGCCTGAGAAGCTTCAGCCAAAAGGCACATGTTTCAGTTAAACATGCAAATACAACTACCACAAACTACGGACATTTTTTTTCCGTTGGCTTTCTGGAAAAACAAGTTGTTTCGTTTTTCCCTGCAAATTAGCCAAGCACCAGGCTGGAGGGCGTTATCCTCCTCCTTTTTATCTTCTGCTTTTGAATAATAAGATGGAAGACAGAGAGTGGGAAAAAAAAGAAATTCTCTCACATAATGCCAGAGGATGCGCTCATGAGAGGTCATAACTGTTCAGCAGTTAGTCCAAAAAAGACGATCCTCTGATTTCTTCACCGTTTCCATCAGTGGTCTGGCTTTTTGGTGAGCTTCTCTCTCACGCCTCGTAGTTGTTAATAACGTCTCCCCCCCACGCCATTTTGGCAGAATGTCTGCAAAGTTCGACCTACCTGTGGGATCTAATAGTTGATGTGTCTGAGTGTTTAAATGAGGGTGCAGACTCTGACTCTCTCGCCTCCTCCCTCCCTCCTTTTTCTTTGTTTGTTCTGAGAGGAGAGCGTGACTCCAAACCATCTGGGCTCTGAAAGGTTTAACAATCATCTGAATGGAGTGCTTTAAACATCATTACTTTAAACAACATCACTTTATGTAAACGGAAAAAAGCAACCGAAACAAAAAATATTTGATGACTGTACAGCCATGATGCACGGAGTATGCACAGATGAGCACACACAGCCTCGCATGTCGAGTTCCTCGCAGTGCTGAAAGCTCTTCCTGTCGAGTGCGCACACACTCGAGCTGCGCTGTATCGCTTGTGAGAGACAAAGCCCTTTTCGTGTACCTTTCAGTCCTGCTTTTGGACCTCCCGCTGACTTCCCCTCTACCCCTCACCCAGTCCTGTCCACCCCATATCCTCCTGTCTCCCCCTCTCTCCCATCGCTCCTGTGCTGCTTGCTCTTCCTGAGACAGAGCGTGTCATAGAAATGTAACAGGCGGACATTGATGGGTGTCAGGCCTCACAGATGAGGCTGCTCTGCTGTTCCCTTCAACTTCGCTCGCGCGCACAGAAACACCAGTGGTCCATGGAAGCACAGTGCATGCTATAGAGCTGCGGCCATACAGGTACAACACAAGCTGCCGATGGCTACAGTAGCTTAGGACGACAGAAAAATCTACGATAATACGAAAGGAAACATCATACAGGACTTTGTTTAATTACCATGCTGCATTGCGCTGTATGTGTTCTGTATTTGTGCCTTCGTCTGCCTCCCGTTGCCTCTCTGTCCTCCTCTCTTGAGCCTCCCCGCTCCTAAATCTTTTGCGATGTGACCCCTGTTGCTTCACTGCTTGATGGTAAGTAGATATGCCAGTTGTTTGTTTGCAAAATGCTGCTTGATATGCAGTTTGCCAGGGGCTACGGTGTAATTAATGTAAACTAGGAATCCTCCAGAGATGGGTTATGAGTGATTAACGTGTGCAAGTAACCCCTGCATTGCTGCTTCGCTCACAGGGGGCTCTGACCGGTGTGGCTGCTCGTCCATATCTGTAATTTTTTTCCAAACACGTTGGAATCCGTGCTTGTGTCAAACCACCAAAATCCTGCCGGACTTTTCTTGTTGCAAATGAAGTAGAACCATGTATGAAAATTGCACCGCCTAACAAGCTGCCCTGAATCTTATGAAGGGCCCTTTGTGGACACCAAGCACAAACAAGCCCACATGCATACACACACATACACATACACGCACACGCACACACACACACACCTACACACACACACACATGCTAGCAGCACACATATTGACACCAGCATGCAGATGGAGTGTTGGAATTTTTGGGCACGACGTCAGCTGGGTGAACACCTTGCGTCTGCTGTAATGTTTTTTACTAAAGCGGCAGCGAGAGACGGCACTTTGAATACAAGTTATAACCCTTGAGACCTCAGTCCTGCTCGGCCACGGATCACCTGAGGTCATTGCTGGTGAGGGCAAGTGTGTTTTAAAAATGTGGCTTCCGCTGAAAGTAACCATTAATTATCGATCATTCTGTTGGTTATTTTCTTGATTAATAGATTAGTACTTTGGTCTGTAAAATGTCAGATGATGGTGAAAAACGTTGTTTAGCGCTTCTAAAATGTCTTGTTTTGTCTGTATTGAGCTTACTAGTATAGAGGAGGAACAAAACCACAAATTCATATATCATATTTAAGGAGCGGGAATCAGAATTTGACATCTAATTGCTAAATTGCCACAGCTTTAGTGACCTCCCTTTTCAGATATGCAAAAAGAAGACGAGCAACTCATGTGTAGGTCGTGACTGCGCACCCAAACAAGCAGAGAACGTAAGCTGAGACGATTCATGTTTTAGCGTTTCGAGAGAACACAGTGAACTGTGCCATCCGACACGGTATTACTGAACTCCTGATCGAAATGTTGTTTCTTTTGTCTTCGGCGTCTCTTCTAGTTTGTGCATGGACCAACTTCTTCGATTCGCCCGTGTGCATGTGTGTGTTCAGCAAATCCTCCGCGGGCAGGTGCACTCCTTCCAAAACGATGAAAACCACTTTATAAGAGAGGTGATTACAGAATGCTAACACGTTGGATTCACAGAGTGGAAATAATGCTTTCTCTGAATTGTATCAAAAGTGTGGTTTGGTAAAGTAAGCATAAAAAAACTCTAAGGATTGTTGTATTGCTATATGTCTGCAGACACTCAGATGCTAGCATGGAGGCGCTGTGTGCCACACACACACACACACACACACACACACACACACACACACACACACACACACACACACACACACAAACACACACAACCCGGTGTCCTCTTATTGTGAGAAAGAAGTGCTTGTGTTCTTGGATGTTATTATCCATGTCCCCCCTGTTACACATTAGCTGCTGAAAGGAACAGTATGGCCTAATGCAAGTGTACTGGACTGGAATATAGATTCCTGCAGTGAAGGGTGATGGGAACCTTGGGGACACGAGTGCCTGACATAAGTTTGGCCACCGACTAGGAGAGGCTCTGACAGTTTACCAGGTGTGTGTTGCTTGGCTCCATTAGCCGTGTGTGTTTGTGCATGTGTGGTAAGCTGGCTTTGCATTGCAGCCAGCCCTATGTAGTTACAGATATCAGTGTTTAAAGGTGGGAAGAAAAACATGTGCACATGGCAGCTTGCCGTGATCACACACCGCCCACGACAGCGAGGCTTGAATACATTATTTGTGTCCTGTTTCGTGCTTGTTTGCCGCTGATGGAGATGCACTTTCTTTGTGTATTACATAACCATACCAGTGCCTTTGTGTGTGTGCGAATCTGCTGGCGTGTGTTGATTTTAAAACACAGGAATCAGTGTTTTTTCTCTCACCGAATGAAATGTAAAGCATCCCCTTGTGACCTGGACAACCCCATGACCCTCCATGACATCGTTTCTTAAAACAGGCTGTCGGTTGAGGCCCGGTGGCTGCTTCTATAGCTGTGTGTGCCTGTGAGCGTCGCAGCTCTCCGCAAAGAGAGTCCGCAAAGAGATTTACTCCACCCAGCTTCAGCATCATGATAAAATCCTGCGTCCTCTACACTATCCACTCTCTCCCGATCCCACTCGACCTCCTCCCCCTCTCTCCTCAAACTCTCTGTCCTCCCTCACTGCCGCTCCTCAAATCCAGTAGATCCAAGAAATAATCTCAGCCACTGCAGCAGGTCCATTTGCTGTAGCACAGAAAAAAAAACACGCCACCCATGCTAGTGTTGTGTACAACAGTGAAGAGGCAACGATGGAAATGTGTTCGCTGCGTGCATCTACTCCTGGTATTAGTAGAGCTAGACCTGGGGGGGGGTGTAAGAGGCTGGCAGTGATTCAGGAGGCAGGTTTATGGAAATAGCAGCCACATTAAAAAACCCAATGAGAGCGGGGAGAAGATTATGCTCCGGCACACACATGTGGGCTCCTGCAATGTCAACACTCTAAGTAGATCCCCTCCCTCCCAATTGCCTCCGTCTCCCTCCGTCTCCCTCCGTCTCCATTTCTGCCTCCCTCGCTCTCGCGCCGTGCCCTCTGCTGCGCAAGTACCTGCGCCGTTAGTCCGCTGTGTGCGTGCACGTGGGTCCTTTCATGTTTCTGTGTGCGTTGCATGAATTCATGTGTTTGTTTGTGTTACTGGTTGAATTTGCCGGTGCTCATCTCGGCCATAATAGGACGAGTGAGAAGCGAGGAGCAGAGGCAGGGCTGTGTTGCGGAGAGCGGCCGACCTTGCGCTCTGGAAATGAGGCTGCCGTGCGATGGAGCCGTTCCTCGACACGCTGCACAACCGCCTCGCCTTCCGTTGGGTTTTTGCATGCACACGCATGCACACAAACCTAACATATACAACCATAGTTTTGCGTGCATGCTATCCACCTGTTCATCAACTACAGCAAAGCTGTGCCGGCTTAGCTGCCACAAAGGCTGAATAATTCAGTGCCACACTCTGTGAAGGTTGGCGGAGTACGAGCACGGTGTATTGTACGATTGTGTGTGTGTGTACTGTATGTGCCTGCGTTGAGTGGGCAGGGGGGGGTTGGGGCGTGAGTGGAGCGGACTGGTCAGCATGAAGGCAATTGGTGCTGGCAGGATTGGAGGCCTTGTAGTCAGGGAGTGGGGACTCATTAGAATTTAGCCTTTGGATAACAGGAGTGTGTGTGTGTGTGTATATGTGTTGTATCCTTTGTGCATGTGTGTGTGTTTTCAGGAAGAAGTTCATAGTGAAGGGGGAAGTTGAAAAAGGCATGGTCAAGGTCTTTTCTTCTTTAAAACATCTTTTTCGGCTTTATGAATTATACACAGATATGTGGTGCGAATGTATCATTCGAGTTTAAAGTAAAATACTGCTACTGCGCAGCCTTTACTTAGTTTTCAGTTTTTTTTTTTATCACACATGGACTTGTCTGTAAGCTCTCTGTGCTTCTGAAATTAGCAAACACATCCATAAGGACCTAGATGTCCGTTAAAACATTCCAACACCATACATTTTGAGCGTTTGCTCTTCCAGAAACGAGCTGATCTCAGCGCTACAATAAGCTGCAGCTGATCTCAGAGGCTACAGGGGTCTGTCTCTGATGTCTGTTTTGTAGATACCGGTATTCTAATGTTTTTTTTGCCTGTGACTTGGCCTCTCTTTGAACTTATTAAAAAAGTCCAATCACACTGATGAGTAGGAGGAGCAGGTGGTGTTATAAAAAGGTGCAGATGACCGGGGTGTACGTGCACATGTTTATTACTGAGGTGCATACTTATTATAAGTTGCACTATGGCACTATGACACGGGGCAACATCACCACAGTGCCAGTAGCAGAATGGAAGCACAACAAAACTAGTTTTCTTCGAGTGTGTGTGTTTGTGTAAGTGTTTGTGTGTCTGCTGTAATGGCATATCGGTGTAATGTACGCACAGTAAAGAGCTGCTGCAGCAGAGTGCTCCTAAGGGAACTAAATCCCAACACCCTTACAACATGCACTCTCTCTCTCTCGCTCTCTCTCTCTCTCTCTCTCTCTCTCTCTCTCTCTCTCTCTCTCTCTCTCTCTCTCTTTGTCTCTCTCACACACACGTGAATATACGCACCCCTGAAGCGGGGTGGGGGCTAGAAATAGACTAAAATACACAGGGTAACTGTTGGAGCCATCACATTGATGCTTGTTTTCCACCTTCTGTTTCGCTGTTGCTCCTCTGGTACCCCTTTAACACACAGACACACACACACACACACACACGCAGACACCTCTCCTTTGTTCAGCTCGTTTTTTTTTTCCGTGTGGTAGATTAGCCACATATTTAGAGAAGCCTTCTTCTCCCCGGGGGAATTGGCTTCGGAGGATATGTGGAAGAAAAGAGCGGGATGTGCACTGTGTACCTGCCTTCGGAGAATAAACAACACCCACTGAAACACTGAAAATGTGTTTCATCATGAAATTCCAGTTCATTTTAGGCCGTATATAAATGCAATGGTCTCCCACTATAACGAATGTTGGTGTAGGACTGTAACAATCAAGTATCCGTTACATTTAAATGCTTATTTGTGTGAAAATAATGCAAAACAGTAATATGTATGACAGATATACTGGTAGTGAGATGGAACAAAAAATAATTGCATTGTCATTAATTACAGTCGAAGATCAGGTCTATAAAAGCCGTTGTCATCATATGTGGAGCAAATCACCTGCCCCCCCGAATTTCAAAAGTTCAGGAACTGGCTTTGAGTCACAGATGACCGTGTTTTGACCCCGTCTCTGACATTACCACTGATGACATTACAATGCTGCTCCCCCTCCCGCTGCTCATGTTACATCTCGCTAACCGGCTCTCGGGGCTAGACGTCGCTTGAAATACCAAAATAATCCAGTGCACACCCTGCCCATTAAGCCACTTCACAGGGAGAAGTGTGCTATTTTTTTTTTTAGAATGGTACAGGTTAGCGAAAAAGCTGAATTATTAATGTTTTTGATATTTTTAGTCTGTTTAACCTATTTCTGGTTGTGGCTGGAGACTGCTCGCCCGCCTGTCTGTGAGATTCAATCATGTGACACAGCTGTGATCTGGGTTATAGAGCTGTGTAATGGGGGAAACTGTGTATGTGTGTGTGTGTGTGTGTGTGTGTGTGTGTGTGTGTGTGTGTGTGTGTGTAGGTTTTGTTTTTGGACGTTTGAATATCACTGCCTGTACACCAGACTAACATGTGCTGGTCTGGCTCATTTTGATGCCGTGCAGTACAGATCAGCACTGTGAAGCATCACCTGTACCAACGGGGCAGAACCAGATGAGTCTGGTTTAATTCCAGGCCGGCGGGCATGGCTGCGCAGACCCGTGCAGGAGAGGCGAGGCCCAGATACTGACTGACAATCCATCTGTTGGGTCCCTGCACAGGCTTGTACAGGTGTGCCACTGCCCGCAGACACAAAGAGGAAGAGTGGGAGTGAGTGGAGGGGTTCGCTCACGGATGATAAACTACGGCCCTGAATAGAGGTGTGTGTGTACGTGTTTGGTCGAGAGTGTGTCCTTGTGTGCATGTTGAACAAGGGAGGGGAAAGATTAGCTTACATAAACTCGATATCCAAACAGATAAGGCCACAGTTTAGGAGGCACGGGCGATGGTGGAAAGTGATTAAGTACATTTAATCAAGTTAAGATACTTGTACTTCACTTGAGTATTTCCATTTCTTTTTTTCTTTTTTTTTACTCTATACTTTTACATCGCAGAGGGAAGCATGGTCTTTTTTGGATTTAGTTACTGGTTACTATAGTGATTCAAATTATTAATTCAACATGTTATGAATATATATATATCATATGTCATTATAGGTTAAACTATGAACACATAAATGCATCAATAATTAAAATCCAATCGTATGATATAAATTATTCTTTAATGGACCTTCTGCATAAGGAGTAAAGGTACTCCTTATGCAGAAGAAGAACTTTTATTACTCTAAGTATATTTTGATGCTAGTTCTCACGTCACATTTTGCGTGCAGGACTTTGACTTGTTTCAGAGCAATTCTACACTATAACCACTTTAAACTTCAGTAAAAGATCCAAGTATCCCTTCCACCATTGGGCACATGCAAGTTTAGCCGAGAACATGTCGGTTCACTCAATAATGAAGGACACACTTAAAACGCATCACCCGACGTGGCTAATCGGAGCTGACATCTCGCTGGCTGGACCCTGTGCCTGTGGGAAAGAGAGGGGGATGAGTGGAGAGTGTGTGTGAGAGATTAGAGGGGGGTGAAGTGACAGAATAGCTGAAATATTGAGAAAAGGGAGAGGGGAGGAGGAAGGGGACACGGGGTCATGTTGACAGCTCGGAGTCATACCTTCAGAGTTAAAACAGACATTCCCCCTCCGTTCGTGTGTGTGTGTGTGTGTGTGTGTGTGTGTGTGTGTGTGTGTGTGTGTGTGTGTGCCGTCCATAGACACACAGCATGTGCTCCGTGTGGCTGTGCTCGATTGAAATGGCACACTTGTGTGGTGGAACCAGGGGGAGCTCATTTGTAAGGCAGATCTGCTTTGGTGTACCGTCCACAGAGAGGGTAAGGGGGCTGCACAGCACGACAGCAAGCATTTGTCAGCAAAAATCAGAACTAATGAAATACAGTACACATGGCTGGAGGGCAAGGAGAGGGGTGTGAGTGACAGGAGGCACGAGTGGAAACAGCCCGTGGCAGCGCTCCTTCATGGCTTCCAACGCGTGAGCCAGCCTAACCGATTTGTTTTAAGCCCCGGCCCCCTTCTCATCCTAGATAAGGGTAGCAGCATGAGGCATAGGGACAGCGTGTGTGTGTGTGTGTGTGTGTGTGTGTGTGTGTGTGTGTGTGTGAGGGTCCCTGGGGGTAATGACACGGAATACAAGTGTATGGGGAGTGCCAGTGATGGGCCTGCTCATGTGGAAGTCGGTATTTGCATTGCAGAGGAGGGCTGTCAGTAGAGCTCGCTCAGGGAGCCGGTGTCAGGGCGACTGCTTGCGGTGAGGGCTTTTGTTGTGTGCCCCGCAGAATACCACGACACTGGATATAGCTGAGCTAGCACCGGCAAGATCAAGCACGTCGACACATTCAACGGCCCTCCACGTTGGGATCCTTTGTGTGTGTCGAAGCAGCTCTTTGTCTTTCATTTTTTATTTTTTCTCAAACTTAGATTTTACATGACACTTCATTTGAGCGGTTGTGTTTTGTCCACTGCAGCAGCCTTAGAGCGTTTCATATAGAAAAATAACAATAAGCTGGATGGCTGCGGAATAGCCGAGAATATGAATTATATAGTTTAGTGCCAACAGCTATAGTCTGTGGCCTCTAAACTATTTCAGTCCCAGCTGCAATAAGAGGCAGCTTTTAATAATTCAGAGTAAAACAGTATACTGAATGTCTTCCAGGCAGCAAGCTCACATTTAGGTGAAACACTAAATTCCTCTCTACCCCCATCACTCCCACCAAAGCCTCAAAACCATAGCGGGGCTGTATCCGATAACCGTGAAGGGCTTGTAGGGACACACACATCACTGGGTGGTTTTGTTGTTTGCAGAGTTTGCTGGCACTGTGCAGAGCTTTGCATTGATGTGTGTATATGTGCTCGTGTGAGTGACTACGCGTGAGGGAAAAGTGAGACTGCATGGTCTTTCACTCTCGTCAGCCCCCGGGCCCTCTGAGCCGCGGCACACAGACATACGTGTTGCACGTTTTGAAAGGATGCAGTTTAGAGTCACGCCGCTCTGCGGGGGTGAGCAGGTGCACATCCTTTAATGCGCTTTCTGCAAGGTCTTAGACAGGAGGCGTTCCTGTGAAATCATCTCAGAGGCAGAAAGAGCGAAAATGGAAAAGAGTGAGAAAAAGAGGAAGATATGTAGATGAGAGAGAGGGGAAGCAATAGGCATGGGTCAGAGAGAAGACTGTGAAACAGAATGAGAAGTAACAGGAAATGTATTTGAATCACTGAGTTGTAAAGATTAAGAAATGAGATGGAAGAAGTGAGATAGAGTGTAATAGAGAGGGGGAAATGGAGAGTGGGAGGTACTGATGGAGGACCTCGCTGACTGAGTTTGAACCCGTGCTATATGAAACAGGGGGGAAAAAAAGAACAAAAGCCGCACAGCTGTGGTCCTCCTTTTGTCGAATCCCATGATGGAAGTCCAAAGGTGTCGCTTTGCTTTGCTAGCCGAGCACACGCTGCTTCTCATAATTTCACATTATAGAAAAATATTGACTGGTTGAAAGAATGAAAAAAAAAAAAAGGGAGAAAAGCGTCATCAAAATGAACAGAAGGCTCAAGAACCAAAGCAATCATGAATCTTTGAGCCCTGCACATCCCCTGGATAATCCATGTTTTTCATATGGAATCTGAGTCCATTGTTTGCTCTGCTTTGTCAATATATTAATATATAATATTGATGGGGCCAATAAACCTCTTCCAGCAATTCTCTCGACGACGCACTGACCCACGGCAGTGCAACTCATTTCTGTGCCTCTGTGCTAAAAGTATGTGTATTTACTCACCAAATCACTGTGGTAACTTTACTTCTATATACCACAGTATGATAGGTACATGTACTTTATTCACACCGTTTTATTGCTGCCGTAATTCATTATACTGCTGGTCTGTACAATGGTAGACAATAGCTGTCTTAGCGCACAGTGAACAACACACACACACACACAGCGTTATGTAACAGAGTGCACGCTGCCTGCATCTTTTTTTTGAGTTTATTTGGTGCACAGATACCAAAAGCATGAACAGTGCAGCACTGGCAAAGAAAAATCACACAATCAAGTTCTATCAGGCTTCAGATTTGATGGATTTAGATGGAATTATTTTCTTCACTCAGTTTGTTTAAGTGCGAGCTTTGAATAAAATGTTTTGTCAGCTGTCTCACACGACAACACCGTCACAAAAGCCTCGCCTATATTTTCCCCACAATTGTTGTAGGTTGAGTGACGCATTCGAAAGGAGCTGTAGGAACACGCCGTGTTTTATTGACCGTATAGATCTTCCATCGGCGAATGCCTTGTTTTGAGATGAGCATGTTTGTTGGAAATCGTCCGTCACACTTCCGTCGGCGGTATCTCGATCAGCTGCGCTGGCCGCCGACCAGCAGGAGCCTGTGTTCACGCGGATTGATTCGGATTCAGACGAAAATGTGCAAGTTTTTAAACTCGCTTCTGTGTCCGCTGCACAGATGGGTCGTACCTAAGCCCACAGCAGATTGATATCCACCCACTGATAATTATGAATCACGAGAAAGCTTTTCGTGCCATTTCTTTTTCGTTTCAGTTTAATAAAAAAAGAAAAAAAAAGAAAAAAGAGACAGAAACGGAGCTAAGTAAAATGTGTTTGAAATATGAGGGAACGGTTGCTTAATTTTCTGATTTAGCGCGCTCTAATAAGGGAGTGTGAGACTCACTTGAATTACAAGCTGAGAAGGAAGCGTCTGAGCACAGCTGCTACAGGTGATGAAGCTCAGTCTGAGGCTGTATATTTGTGTTGGTGTTTAACCTAGAATTTTTTCGTGGTGTGCTCTTGAGCTTGCCTCCAAGCTCCTTTTAAGATGAAATGTAGTGCACCTCTTTGCTGTTGTTTTAGACACTAAATCTGGCTGCACTATATTTTAATGGTTATTTGTGAGGGTGGCACATGAATATGAGCGCGTGGAAGATGCTCGCTGACGGACAGACATAAGGAATTGCACGTGTGTCTGTGAGTGTGAGTCTGTGAGGCAGGATGAAGCTGTCTCACATCATCATCATCTTCATCATCATCGTCATCATCCCACAACATCAGTAATGGGGGCCCGAGCAGATGATTACCGTGGCTGCGTGGGCCGCCACACCGCTTAAATGAGTGTTACATGCACAGGAACACACATGCATAATATACACTGAGGCAAAAGATGTGCGCAGGCACAATCCATTAGGTGCCGGGGCAGAGGACGAGACGGCACATTTATTTACGGAGTTTATTTCACCTGTTTTTCTCGATTCATTATTTATGAATCTATCAATCTGTCTGACATGCAGCACAGAGTTTGGCCCGGCTGCCTTCCTGCCCATTTTTCCACTCGCCAGCCTAAATGTGTCTGTCTGCCTGTCTGGCCTCACAAGGCCTCTTCTTTTGTCTATCAGAGTACGTCTGCCGTATGCAAACTCTCTCCCCGTTTCCCCCCCCCCCCCCACTTTCTCGTTTTTCTCCCTCTCACCGTACATCTTTGTCATCGGACCAGTTCCTTTTTATTCTTTGATCTTTTATTCAGTCTTTAAAACATTTTTAAATTATGATGATGACTTGCAAATTTATCTCAGATTAATTTGATGGGTTCTGCTTGTACCCACTCGCCTCATGGGTGTGCTTTTACTGCAGTGTTATTAATATATTCCTGAAAGACTTCTCTCCAGTGCCCCTCTTTCAAGATTGGGAAAGGGCAGAGGATGCTGTCCAACTCACTTCTTCATCTTCTCTCCCATCTCTCCTGGTTTAGTTGCTTCTCCCTCCCCAATTTCTCCTTCCCGGTCTTTTTTCCCATCCTAACAGTCGACGGGCGTAAAGGTATGTCTGGAGCTTTGACCACTAGTGGATCTGTCAAGGTTTGACAGGCAGTCTTGGCGTTGTTTTGTATCTCATGTTCTAATGTTTGTGGTATTGGCTCGACATGATCCATGCCTCTGCTGACAAGGAAAGTGCTGAGAGTTGGTAATATCTCATCAGCGCGGCAGTAAAGGAAGGGGAAGAGGAAGACGACAAAGGTTTCATATCGCAAATACGAAATACATTCCATGCGCTCGTGAAGCCTCAGGAACACACAGTCCAACGGTGAAAAATGCTGTATATAAACAAAACCATTATTAAAGCTCTGCAGGGAGCTGTTAACTAACTTTACACAGGATAAATGGGAAGTCATCAGTAGGGCAGTGAAAGTCTGTCATGTCCTCTGACACGTCTAAAAGCACTTAGGCTGTGTCTGCTGAATGACCGGGATCTGATAATGTCAGATTTATTATAGTGTCCGCTCATAGCGGGAGCCCTGTGGGTAAAGCCCGGCCGGCTGTAGTTACGCTGCCTGAGTATATTTCAGGTTGTAGCGAAGAAGACAAAACAAAAAGCCTTTTCCTTATTTCTTTCATTCCTTTTTTCTCTCTCTCTCTTTCTCTCACACTTTTTTTTGCCTCTGTCATCACCGCTATCTTTCGCAGCTCCCCCCTCCCATTTATTGAAGATGCTTGATAGTGGTCTGGTCTACAGCATAAAGAAAATAGGACATGCGGTAATGAAGGCAGACGATGATGGCAAGTTATCTTAGAATCAGCATGCATGGCGGCAAAAAGAAAATAAGAAATTACAAATATAAAAAAAAAGCGTTGGCCAACCTCAGCGCTGGCCTATCAGGACGCAGGATCACTGAGCTGTAAATCCAGGCTTATTTTTTTTTGTTGTTGCTGCAAACCAAATAGGCAGAAAGAGCTATTCCCCCTTGAAATAGACGAGAACAATGACATATTGCCTGGGTTCTGCGTGAATGGAGCTACGTTTGATAGCTAGATGTGACTCTGTCGGGCGGATGCAGTCATATCGTGCCACGTCAGATATTGGTCTGTAGGTGTAGCGTAAGACGCGGCTTGAAATGTGTGAATGAGACAGCTGTTGCAAAGCTATAGTCAAAAAAAAAGAAAAAAAGCACACGGAAGCTAGGCGACTTCTGCAGGACGGCACACTTAGCATGTTTATTTTATGTAATTTCTTTTCAGAGTGGCGGCACACAGAGCTTGTAAGACAAATCCTTTTTAATAGGAAGCCTCTGGGGCTGCAGAGAGAACGTGGTCGATACACATTGACACAGAGGGCTTTGATGATGGCCTATCTCTCTGCCTCCATCCAAATGAAAAGGCGAGAGAGGGTCCCGCGGGGACGGGGCCAGGCTAAGTTTCTCTAAACACTATCTACATAACACCTAAGATGTCCCCGTGTTTGATGTGACAGTGTCCAGATTAACTCACATTAGGGAGAACAACAAAGTCCCCGGGTGCTGCATCCCCTCTAATTGCCTTGGAGACAGGAAGAGACGGACTCAGAGGACAAGGACGTTAAAAAAAAAACACAGATTCAAACATCTAAATAGAAACACACTCACACGTTGTCAAGGCGTGTATGCAGTCACAGATGTGAAGTCCCAGAGTATCTCATTTTTTTGACTCTATAAACGATTCCTCTTTGTATAAAACCAGATCTTATATTGTGAGAGCAAGTCTTACTCACATAAGCTCTTCCTGAATGATGTACGCAGTAATCATTACCAAAGGCATAAACTGTTCCTGAGATTCGAAACAACACAAACATTTGAATATCCTCCCCCTCTGGTGATTTTCAAATTGTGCATTTCTTTCCACAGTCGGCGGACATTATTCACCAGTCACCATTTGGAGCTATCACACTGTTGTGAAACAAATAATGTGCTACCTGTGTGTCTGACATTCTAAGTGTCAGCATTTGGTTTGACTAATGGATTTCTTCTGACACAGAGGTGGATGGGATTTCTTAGTGTCGCCATGTGAATTGCAAGCACAATGAACAAAATGGTTTTTAAGTGGGTGTTATTATGGGCGCCGGCGTCCTCGGTGATGGGCAGACGGAGGCTAATAGAAGGTTTTGTGTATGTTTGCTTGTTGTGGCGTTGTCCTGCTCTGACACATCAGGGATGGAGATCGTTCGGATGATCTTCAGAGAGGCTCTGACTGAGAACAAACATGTGAATTAAAGCTTGTTGTTGAGCTGAAATGATGACATTAATGGTTGTATAATGCAGACTTTATTTGGCTTTGTGTTTTTACATTGAGTCAGTATTAATTTGCTGTGAGTCATACAGTGGTGCCAAGTGGGAAAGGGCAATAAGTCAATAACACCATTTGCTGATATTTAATTGAATTGTTTTTTATGTTTTCACCTGTGTCCATTTATGTGCTTGTTTGCCAGTTGGTCAGTCGGTTTGTCAGCAGGATTGCACAAAAACTACTGACTGGATTTCTGCAAAACTAGGATTGGAGGATAGGCCTTGCCTAAAATAGACCCCATTCAGCTGTATTAAGGTGGCTGGTTTCTATGAGTTAGTACAAGAGCGGCGGACTGTTGGATCTTGGCGGAGGTATGCACTCTACCAAGTGCCTTTTATAGTTGGTTTTATGATCATGTTTGGTTGCCAAAATGAACAATGACAGGATTTGTAAAGTTTTTGTTTCAGCCATATTACTGAGCTCTGCTCTAAACTAGATACATGCATCATTTGGAGGTTTCTGCACCAATCTGACATTAACTCAGCTAAAGATAGACGTCTCAAAGGTTGAAGCTGACTGGCACTCCAGAATTAAAATAAACAATTCCTTCTAATGTGTACTGTGCATCAGTGTGTAGCTGAGCCTATGAAAATGTACACAAAGCCTGTCAGGATACCTACTTTTGTTGGACTCTATTTTGTGGCAGAAATAATTGCCATAAAACATATAATTTTCATTTAAATATGATATTATGTCATTGATATTATAGTAATATAATAGCATGATGATGCAATTACGCCATTTCAAAGAGCAATGAACTTCTAATTCTTGGGAATAATTTGACATTGAAATGTGAAAAAAATCTTTTATGTAACGGTCTCTCCTAACAGGACGCGCCAGATCCATCATCCGTCAGGAAACCCGCTGTGATTCTACAGAGTTGTGCGTCCTGTGTCTCCCCGAGCTTCAAACCTCAAGGCCCCTCTGATTGAGCCCCATTTGGTCCGAGTGAATCAAATTAACATCACTGCCTCACATGAAATGTCTTTGTTTGACTGTTGATCGCAGCGGTTGAGGTTATTCGGGATTGCCACGGGTTACGGGATGAAGGCGGTTGCTCTCTCCCGTTGAGAAACTGTGGAAACGGCTTCTCCCCTTGAGCCACAACGAGCTCTAACGCATCGCCTCTTCCCTTTGATATCGACTATAAATATGAATGGACCGGGGGTGGCTGTGTTTGTAATTGTATAGAAATCTTTTTTGGGGGATGTTTGCGGATGTTTATGGAGAGATGGCGGGGGAACGCCGAGCACCGAGAGATTTAAACACAGGGAGTCATTGTACTTACTTTAACGTAGCAATTAGAAAATTAATGAAACCATTCATCTCACATTCCTCCTTGTTCCCTTTTCAAATGTTTCCCAGCTAAATGTATCCTACTAAACTAGGCTATGTGTTGTGGGAGTGCGAGTATTTTTCAGATTAAGGAATAAATGATAAGAGATGCGGCTGTCTTAATATTGCAGAGCCGTGTGTGGAAGTGAAGCATCGCATCTTGAGCTTTTTACCAGCCCACACGCTCCCACGTCAAGCCCATATATTTAGCAGAGGGGGGGGAAGCTTTTTTCTTCTTCGTGCGCTGTGGTGCGAGAGGTGCACGGGGGTTCTGAAATGTTTGTCTTTGTTCTCCTGGCAGAGTTTTTCTGTGTGTGGGCGTTTTCACAGTTTCTAGGAGCACCTCGGGAATGCATTTCAACAGATGGAGGTTTTAACTGGAGTGTCGGCTTCCAAAAAAAAAAAAAAAAAAAAAAAAAAATCCGGGCTATATGCTGTTTTTGTAGCCGGCTATTTTAATTTGTTTGTTTGCCTTGTTTGTTTTTGTTTGCTTAAGTGGAGTCGCAATTATGCTGTCGTGTAGCTATAGGTTTTAAGTCGGCTAATCAAATATCTCTGACGCCTGACACAATATTATACAGTCGTCGTTGTGTCAGCGTCACACCCGATTAGAGATGGTACTTTTATTAATAGCTTCCTCATCTCACTCACCACAGTGTAACACTAGATACAGATCCACTGCTGTAGTGCTGTCCGTGGTGCTGAAACAGCCAGCGGCGCAGGCAGCGCTTCTTCTGGTTTTAAACCTGCCTGTTCCTCTTTATTATGAATTCCAAGTGTCTCCAATTACATGAAGTTTAGTAGCGGTAGTAGTCGTGGAGAGAGAGACAATGCAGAGCAGCAGTGGAGTGGTCAACAATTTAATACACAGTGACCTGAATGACATGTGAGTGATGTGAGCCGCGCACTGTTTGCTTTGAAATATGCACATTAAAGGAATTTTTTTTTTTTTTTTTTTTGCAAGGCAAAACAATTCTCACCACCTCGGGGCGAAACGGCAGCATGTTATGACACCCATCTAGTAGACTGCTCTCCGTCTTTTGTCTAGAACACATTTCTTATTCGATTTGACAGCCTCAGAAAAGAGTAATTGCTTTTCTGACCTGTAATTTTAGCTCAGCCTTTGTATAAACCAAAAATGCATACCTTTGATTTATGTCTTTTGTCATGCCGCCGAGCTGCTTTGAATTACCTGAACCCATGTAGGCCCGGCTGCAGCGCTGTTTTTCAGCTCTCTCTAAGCTGTTGACAAGTTAAACATTTTTTGTTTTGTTAGTTTTTTTTTCTTTTTTCCTTTTGCTCGGCTAATTAATGAGCGCTATAAGGATAATGCATTATTCTCCTTCTGAGTACTCAATCAGAGGGGATATGCTATTTAATGTGTCTACTTTAACGCTGTCTTTATGTTCAGGATGGAAATATTTCAAAGGCCTGTCTGAATTCTTGTCTTCTGTTCATTATCCCTGTCCTCTTTTTTCCTCTCTCTCTCTCTCTCTTAACTCTTTCTATCTCTCACTCTGTGTCCTCCTCTCTCTCCCAGCCTCTTTTTCTACATATTTCCATCTCTGTGTCTCAAAGCCATTTTTTCCCCCTCGCTCAGCGGTGGTGGCTCTCCTTTTGGGACTGTGGGTGCTAGAGCGCCGCAGGCTTCCCTGGAGCCAGACCATAGCCTACAAACGTTCTGTCTAAGACCAGACAGGACTCCTTTATATTAGCCCTGCTTAAATACAGTATAGTGATCCAATATCTGGATTCTGTATCAATGGACAACAGACAAAGGAATCTGTTCTCCCAATGTTTGCCAAGATAGCAGTCTGTAGTATACCACTTTGTATTATTGTGTCAAACCAGTGGATGTAAAATAAAATCCCTTCTCATGTGGTGCCTAATCTCCAATGTACAGCACATAGTGTATACAATGTGTAGCTCAGACAGTTTAGAAACCAAACAAATAGGTCACTGTTATAGTAATGCGCTATAAATAGTTGTGTGTGGGTGTGCGTGTGGCCGGTGTGTTGTTGTGTGTGCGTGTCAGGGATGTTCTGGCTAATTTTAGGCACTCAGGAGAGGAGAGCAATGAGGAGATCAGGAGAGTGAAGGTGGAGTGAGCCCCAGCTCCACAAGCTAATGGTTTAGTGTTTTTAATAACTTGCTTGGGAGGTGTAATATATCTCCTCAGCAGCAGATAGCCCTTTCCATACATTACCAGGACGTGAGAGCATTATAAACAGCTGAATACAGCGCGGGCTTCTCCAATAAACTGTTATTATTAAAACGTCTACGTCTTATAAATAAAATGGGATTTAATCTGCCCCGCCTTCCTGTTTAGACCTTATTCCAAGCTTGGAAGGAAGGCACAGAATCATCAGGGGCAAAGTAGTTTCCTGACAAGAATGAATACAGACAGGAAGGGTAATTTATTAATGCACTTTTCCTAACCTATTCTCCATCAGACTTGCTTGCTCTCTGTGCATAATTTTCAAGAGAGGCTCATTATAACCTAGATCTGCATAAAGCGAGCTGATAGAAAAAGAAACAAGCAAAAAAAAAAAACAGATCAGAATGCATTCACTGGATGTGAAATAACCGTTTTGGTGTCCAATTAAGCTTATGCTTTATAATTAGCCAAAAGGGTTTCCAATGCTGCAATTTCAAACCAGCTTTAATTTTTTCCTCTCATTTGCCCCCTGAACCCCCATTTTTTTTGTGACTCTGTCCACCACATTGCATGAGAAATTAAATCCCTGTGTGCCCACTCATTCACGTGGAAAGGCCCTTATTCTAGTACATTCTTTTTTAATGCAGAGAGACAGCTCTGTCCTTTATAGTCATGCCCTGTTCCTGACAAATAGACCCCGAGCTCTGCACAGCCAGTTGCTACGTGTACGAGCTCAGTCAAAAAAAAAAAAAATAAAAAAAAAATATAAATATCACTACCTTTAGTGAGCTCAGATGCTTTGAATTCTTTGTACTCTAACACCACTAAAAAATGGACTTTGAATAGATATGGATTCTGACTGAGAGGGGGAATGCATAACGCTGACACTGGTGATATACTGTATGATGATGCAACGCACAGTAACACAGAAATCTTAGGATTCAATTGATTTCATTACTTATCTTGTTAATATTCTGCATTGTCAGCATTGCACACCACTTTTACTTGAGCGTTCTGATACTCGCCTTGCATTACTCTAAGCTTTATCATCTTATACAGTGTCAGTGCTCATTCATGGCTCCACGCAGTCACATTGCAGCGGCGGTTGGATCCCGCTCCTGTAAAGTATAGCTGGCTGCTCCCTCGCCGCGGAAAGCCATCCCTCTCCTGACCCGGCAGAGACAAACAGCACACAGGGTGGTCATTTTTTACTCTCCTTTGATATACCTGCTCGGTTTCCTTGAGAAGAAAGAGCAGATTGTTTGTTTTGCTGAGGCCTCTTTCATTTCGCACGGGGAGAAAGGGACCATCAATATTGTCTTGCCATACATCTTACACACTGATAATGTGGGCATTGCTCGAAGATGAAAAGAAATAGTGCATTACTGTCACCCTGGCAGATGACACATGATGCTCAGACTGGGGGCCCGCTTTGAATAGCCTTGATGCTACTGGGGCAGTGGAGGCGAGGGGAACAAAAAAAAAAAAAAAAAAATAGAGGACAAAATGTGGGAAGAAGGAGGCGATGTGGTCAGAGAGGAGATATTAGGTTTGATTACTGGACAATGCAGGGAGGAAAAAGACATTCAGGAACAAAAAAGAGTAATAGCAAAATAGCACAAAATGAAGAAAGCCACAGTGTGGAAAGGAGAGGAAAGTCGCAATATTTCTCAACATCCCATAAAAATGATACAGAGACTGTGCTTCTCTCCTGCAGCGAGTTAGTAAAAAAGAAATCAGGGCAGAAAGATTGTGTTTTTTGCCGCAGTCAAAACATCCTAAATCTAGGAAGCTAAAAGGCAGCACAGTGTTACAGATATTAAAAGTGAATTTACATTTGTCTTCGCAGGCCAAAACTAAATTTGTTGAGCTTCAGAAGGAGCACCGGCGCCTCCCGTGAATGATTTGAATTTAAATTTGTGATAAAATATTTGCAGCTATCCAGTACTGGATTACATCAGTTTGTATGTGCAACAGACTTCAGAAAGAGGTTCAAGTCAAAAGGATAGAGCGTACCAATCCTCCCCATTCGAATACAGACATTCCTATTCCTCCAGTCTAGTTTAATAAGTATGATGTTCTTTCATTTCATATCTCACGCATGCAGCCGAGTGGCAGAATTCACAGAAACATAGGCTTTCATTTGCATCAGTGCCTCCTCTTTTTTTTTCTCGCGCTGCGTTCATGCTTTATTCGTTTGTGATGTTCCGATGCAAAAGTGATAGCAGTAAATAATGCATCGACGGAGAAAAGTTTCAATTAATTTTAATTGCCATTTTTTTTTTTACCTTTTGTAGTACTTCATAAACTTAAAAACCCAAAGCTAGAACATCATTATTTTATAATACTATAATATCAAACAACCAATTGTCTATGTTCCTGACATATTGTAACTTTGTTTCTGCGAATATGAAGAGCGTCATTTGTGAAGTTTTGTTGCATTCAGACGATCTGTGACATCGAAGCATAAAAGCTTTTCATAATTCAAATTTTAATGATGCAACGCTCAAAACATAAAGCAGTAGCTCTGAGTGGAAAAGTGCAGCATATTAATGACCGCGTTGGCATATAAAAAATCTGTTTGATATGTTACCATACTGTACGTATGCTAATAAAAGAGGCCTCAGTTTGGAAATGCATTGTGCCTCCTACAGCACCATCTGTCTTAATACAGCCAAAAGAGATAGAATGACGAAAACGTGGCGAACGTGTGGATGGCCGCGTGAACTGTCGCATTGTTTAACTCGCAGTTATCTGAGCGTGGGTATTGCGCGCAAGATTTCTGAAGTGCGCCGGCACATTCGGTATATATGAAAAGCTGGACCATTGTGTGTCCCCGTCAACATTTCACAGCCTTAGAGCCTGTCTCAAGTTATCATCGTCCTCCATTTTTGTTGTCGCTGGTCTCCCCCCTCCCCTCTCTGTCTTTGCTTGCGTACTCCAGCTGTCTCCCTCCGTCTCTCTCTCTCTCTCTCTGGGCATGTGACCGAGCAGCAGACTTGTGGGAACTGTAGTGATGCTGTCAAGCTGAAAGCCTCCCAAGAGCCTCAGAAGGAAACAACAGAAGAACACATTAGAACAACCCCAAAATGTCGACACAAACCCGTGTATTTGTCAGGCTGACCTGGATTTGCTCAAAACAGCACTCAGTCTTACCACAGAAAACTGTCACCACACAACATCTTGCTTTTTGAGAGATAGAGAAGCAGATCGGTCTGACACTGGTAAGCGCAGTTGCCGTCCTCGGATGCTGCTGCGCGTGCTCGAGTATCTGCTGGAAGACGCTGGTCAAGGCTAGGCGTGATTAGGAGAAGGAGTAATTTGGTACAACAGACCTGACTTTGTTTTTTGTTTTTTATAAGCAAGAGGAGGTGCCACTTGAATTCAAAGAGGGGAACGGGAGTCAGTCTGGATCATCAGGACCGCAGACAAAAGCACACCCTCATGCATGCACTCTGTTGTGCACTGACATGCTCATATGCACTCAATCAACCTTCCATTTCTGTCTCAAACCCCTAAGTGAGAATGGAAAACACAAAAAGAGCAGCAGGGGAAACATTTTCCCAAATCCTCCCTTCAGTTCTCTACCATCCATTTCACTTTCCACTCTCCACCAACCCAACACCCACAACACTCCCAACCCCCGCTCACACTTTTGCCTCAGTGGCAAAGCGAGGTTTATTTCCCTGGTGGAAATATTGGACTGTCAGTCAGATCAATTGCCAGTGTCCAGGGCACTTCATGGTTCCTCTAATTATAATCCTGTGCAGCTGGCGCGGGCCCACGTAGCTGTGGGGCAGCCATTGTAATAGAGGCATCACTGGGCTATAGATGGATAGAGCGAAGCGTCGGCCAAAGCCTTGCAGTCATCGCTCGCGTCGGTGGAGAGGCTTTACTCCAGCAGTCAGAGCAGGGGCCAGGGTGTCTTATCTGGCTCCTCCATGCGGCTCGCTGTATGCTGGGGGAGTGCATTACCAATTCTCTACCCCTCTCTCTCTCTCTCTCTCTCTCTCCCTCTCTCCCTCTCTCTCCTCTTTCTCCCCGTGCCGCTCCTCGCTCCTCACATCCTTATGAGAAGTCTAGGCACTTTGCCATGTTCGCGTGTAGAGACAGAGGTGCTGTCTTCTCAGCAGTACTGCACCCTGGGATGGCACCAAATTATAGCTCCGGTTGCTTTGAGGAGGATTTAAGTTGTGTGTGTGTGTGTCTGAGTGTGTGTGTGTGCGTGTGTGAGAATGAAACTTGGGATTTCGGGATTCTAACTAGTTTGTCAATAGCTCAAACGCAATATTTTTATTTATCCTCATGAATATTCTGGAGTTACATCAGAGTGAAACGGTGGCACTGAATAACCTTCAGTTTTGTGTCGGTGACAAATATTGCCACATATTTTCCCCCCTCCAAACATTGCAGCGCTCTCTCACTTCATCACCAGAGGAAGTGTGAATACTATGTAGAAATGGCACTCCTCCTCCTCCTCCTCCTCCTCCTCTACTGCCACCGCCTCCTCCCCCCTTCTTCTTCTCGACTGGCATTGTGCGATTCCCATCTCAACATGCTGGGAAGAGGTGTGAGAGAGGAGAGCATGTGAGAGAGGTGGGGAGGGGTGGGGGGGGGGGGGGGGGGGGTGAAAAAAAGAGAGGAAAAAAAGGAAGGGAAAAAAGAAGGAGAGAGTGTGACAAGGAAGGAGAGCAAGAGTGGAGATGAACAAGAGAGAATGAAAATGAGTGCAGACATCGAATGGGTGGGGGCGGACGGCGAGGGGAAGCGAGGCTTTGAGATGTGGCGGAAAGAAAGAGAACCAGACAATCGTAATACAGAAAGACATTAAAATGAGAAAGTGTGCAAAAAAGGAAACACAGGTGGGGAAGAAGGTGGAGTGTGTGGCAGCCGAGACCGGGAGGTATGAGACAAAGGAACAACAAAGGGAAGAAATGAGGGATGCCTGATCTGAAAATACACAAGCTAACCGAGTTATATAAGCGGATGCCGCTGCTAGGGAACTGTGGGGCTTCTGCTGATGACGAGGAAAGACTCTCTGACACCGGAAGGGGAAAAGGGGGGGACAGAGAGAGGTGAGAGGGACGAGACATTAAAACAGCCGGATTAAAAAGAAATATAGAAGAGAAACATCAGAGGGAGAGTGCTGAGGGTCTGGAGAAACAGACTGGAAGGTCGCAGCATCAACAGAGGCTGACGAGTGTGTAGAGATGAGCGAAAGCGAAAGGGGGGAGAAAAGACAAAAGAAGAGAGGAGGGTGATTCACCAGTCTGAAAAAGTAAAGAGACTATTAGGCTGTACAGTGCAACAGAGAGTCCCAGAAAGTGAGCGGGTCGATGAGGGATTAAATGGCTTAGAAGGAAAAACTCGGAATGTGTGTCTACACTGGTACGACTCGGTGTGCGTGTGTGTGAGGCAGTATTTTATGTTAACCTTGTGTGAAAGCATGTTCCAAACCACTCAGGACACGCCGAGCGTAACTCCGGCGCCTCGTTAATAATTTAGATCTCTTGTAATACTCTGAGGCGTTACACGTCCGTGTCTGTCGCCGTTGATACGCGCGCGTCAAACGCACGCGTCTGTGTTTGTTTGCATGGGGTGCCACTGTATCTACTGTATATGCAAGTGTGTGTCTATGTGTGTGTGTGTGTGTTGGCCTCAAACATGAATTTGCACTGCTGCCGGTAAGGGGAGGAGGGAGTGCAGGGTATTTAAGCTGCATGGTCTGGCAAACCAAATAGACCATGAAAGGGAAAAATAACAAAATCTGACCCCCCCTCCTCCTCCTCCTCCCTCCCTCCCTCCCCCCTCCGTTCCCCCCTCTCTGCCCAATTCCCAGCAGATCACAGACTGCAGCTCGAGCCCACTCTTCACTTCATTGTGTTTCAAACCACTGGCTCCCTTTGCTTCCCTTTATCTTTCATTTCGTTTCATATATTTTCTTTTTTTTTTGGGAGGGGAGAATCTAGCCTTGGTAATGTTTTCCTTCACTGCACTGCCTTTCTATCCTCTTCTGCCCTCCCCTCCCTTCCCTCCCTTCTCTCCTCCCTCCTGCTCCGTCCTCTCACCCCCTCCATCCTGACTCCTGGTCTGTCAGAGGTGTGACAGGTATGTCACAGGCCTCTCCGTCACTCTCTCAACTTGTTGACCTTTGTCTTAGAGATTACTCCGCTCGCAGCTCTCTCTCCTCTTGCCAGGTAGGATTGACAAGATTGCCCGGCAACAAAAAACCTCCGGCTGATGCTCGGCGACCGTGCTACCCTGTCGGCTCTCAGACGGCAATATCTCAACCTGCTGCCGATTTAAGATTGGGCTGTGACCGGGGCAAGTTCATATTTACGCGCCCGCAAGTGCGTGTGTGTGTGTACCCAAACAACTTCTCTACATTATTTGTCAAGAAAACTGGAAGGAGGACTGAGAATTTATTTCTTTTTTGGAATAGAGGCATGGTAGAGTAAAGACAGATGATGAAGCAAACTAGAAAGACGAGAGAGAAGAGAGGAGATGGGTGTGAAAGAGAGGGAGGGAGTGTGCATCAGGAAGGATGCCTATAGAACTCTCAACCATTGTTTCTCCCAGTGTGAGCGGTGTATAATCACTCAGCCTTACCACAGTAATGACACCATCTGGGCCCGGGGAAGACGGCAGCTTCTCTCCAGCTGAAAAATGGATCGCATAGATCCAGGGCGATTAGAGCATCAGCTGTACACGACCTACTCGCGCAATGAATTCGAGCAGCTAATAACTACAGCAGGAGTTGGCAGGGAGTCGTTTCTCCACAACAGTAACAAAACTTTGGGGGGGGGGGGGGGTGTTATTGATGCGATTTGTTTGATTTTTGCTTATGTGTAATATGTTTTGGGTGTGTAAACTGCATATCACTTATGGAAGACACATTTGTGCTTTGTCTTTACATACGGTGTAACTGTCAATGTCTTGGGCGTCCAACCCAATCGCCAGAATAAATGTTGGAGATGTATGTTTTCTGAAAACCCCAGGTGGGATGAAGCATTTCTTCAGATTGCAGCTTTACATTTCTCCATGTTTTCTAGTCAGGTTTAGGCACAGATAAATCCCGATGTCTTTATCTAAAACATCCGATGGTTTTGCGCGTACAAATGTAATGTCGGCTAGCTGTCACACACGTGTCACCTGGACGTGATGTATTGTACTGACGTTAATATGGTATGAAAGTATGAAACGCACACATTTAACACATCCCTGCTTTGCAGAAATGCACAAAGCCGTCATTTTATTCTGGTGACTGGGCTGGAGGCGTCATCACTGCGTGCACAAATTCCCCTGTAAACCTGCAGGCGAGGCCTCTTAAGTCTGATTGGACATTGTTCACCCTAATCCATCCACCTACTCATTTACCAACAGTAATCCCACTCTAAACCCAGACACATTGTTAGCAGGAAATGGCTCCTGGTCCTACAATCAGACATACTTAAATAAAGGTCTGTCAGGTTACTCCAGGCTGCGTGGTCCGAGCTTTCATCGTGTCTGTATCACAGCTTCCGTTTTTTGAAATCGCACCTCTTGTAAATATTTTGTGTTTTGTAAGTATTTTCTTGTAAAGATGATGCTGGAAAAGAGGAAAAGAAACATGACAATGATGGTTCTCGATGACCTGTTGCCATGGCAACCCTTCTCTATTGATCCAGCCAGCCCTCATCTCTTTTTACATTCGCCTTCACTCTCACTTCCCTCTCACTTTTCCCACCTCGATCAGTCTCTCTTTAGTTACTGTCTCTATCGCAGGCCTCACTTGCTTTCCATCCGTCTGTCTTGTTCTGTCACGGAGATTGATGCCTTGTGGGGCTATGCTAACCTTCACCTGGTTCCAGCATACATTCAGCTCCTCTGTTCCAATCTGTCAGATTAGATCCGCCGCTACCTGCCTCATCCATAAACACATTTATTCAGAATTTAAATCCTAACCCCAGGCGATGATTCAGTAAATACTTTGAAGTGCAACTGCATAACGTGATTGCATTATTAAATGTTCTTATGCACAAATATAGACAAACTGCAGGCTAGGAACAAAAATGTAGTTCATGCTCATTTCAGCTCATTTTAATTCATTCTGTAATCTGTGCTGCATTTGCCCCTCTGACACTCTGTTGATAACGTGCCATGCACATTTTTTCCCCCTCTTTTTTTGTTTGTAGAACAGCGCTTGCATCAACTCTCACTGTATTTCGCTTGGAGAACTATGAAATTAATGAGTTGTTTAAGGCTTGCCGCTACTGTTCAGAACCAGTTTTGCTCTGCAAAGTCTTACAAGTAAGCACCACAGCATTCAAAACAAGTCACAATTCAAGGTAAGATAAGAATAACTTCTCAACATTTGCAATTAAAGATAATGTTGTTATTTTCAAATATGATTTATCTCCTGCGCTACCTTGTGGTATGACATGATCTGCCTCCACTTTATACTTTCATGTCCAATGAATCCAGGAGGTAATAATGCGATGCAGGCAGAACTCAATTTATTTTGTAATTAAACCGTGTACACACCCCTTCTTTTCATTTACAATCAGCCGAGCTAAGATCACGATGACGGGGTATTCACCCGACACTGCTGAACATGTTCGCTTCTATAACTGCACATCCGAGAGCACACGTTTTTTTTTTTTTCTTCTTCAAGGCCGGTGTAATTGTGTTTTGTATTTCTTTTGCACAAATTAACCTTAATATTCAAACCCATCTCTATGCCCTCAGGGCTTCTCCCTAACTTGAGAATTTATCAATGTGTGTTTATTTAATTTCGCTATTCAAAAGGCCTTTTTTTTCCTCCCTCTTTCACTCTCAAATGAATTATTTAAGCGTACAATGAGAACGGAATTGCTTGTTCTGCATGGCGAACAAAACGACGCACACGCGCGCACACCTATGCACATTTCACATCCGACTTTGTGACTCGTCACAAACACACACAGTCATGCAGTACATGCAGCATTTACATTGCCACCCAATGCGGTTTCCTCATCTCCTTCTTTCAGACAGGACCGTGACTAATGCTAGGAAAATGGCAGGGAATATTTTGAGCATGGAGGAGGCAATTTTTTATGGTCCAAGGAAGAATACATTTTAAAATGAACACTGCACAGGCGGCTCGCAGACCTCCTACACGATGCCACAGTTGTAAAGCATGTGTGTATGCGTGCGCACATGTGTTGCGTGGGTGCGTGGCTATGTGCTGCTCTAGGCCCCTAGTAGGTGGCTGATACAGAATATTATTCCTGCTAATGGACAACAGACATCATTGTGATTTAATGCTGCTGATCTCCTGCCGCAAAGACAGATTGCAGACGACTTAAAGGGAGGTTGGACACAAACCAGGTGATGTCACAACATTAGCCATGTTTCCATCGGCACATTTTTATGTGCATTTTCCAAATAAGTTCTGGTGGTGACAATTTAACTCACATGACTGATCAGCTGTTTCCGCTGAGAGGAGAAAAAGGAGAGGAAGAAAAAGCTGCTTACGCATGGAGACTTCTCTCTATTTATCTCTCCGAGATGGCCAAGGCAAATGTTTCTTTTACTTGTTCATCTGTTTCTTCTTCTTTGGCATTTAATGGCAGTTGGCAAACAAAGCTATGCTTTGCGTAGCCCAGTCACTCAGAACCAGTTGATGGATTCTTTTTTTTGCGACTTTTCTAAAGTTGGCCTTGAATTTGCATTAAATTAGACAGAAACACTGCAATGTAGTGTTTACCAAGTAAAACACGGCGAGGTGAAAAGATATCAGACAGGGCACCTCCTAGTTTAGACGATGTTATTTGGAGGAGAAAAAAAAGGTGAGGGTACAAGTCTCACCTGAATTGCCTGTTACAGACCGACTTTCCATTTTAACTTCGACCGAACTTGCCGTAATTCTGCTCGCACGTCGTATGCACATTCACAAATATAGATTCAATTCTTACGTAAGCCATTAGGAGATTACAGACTTAATTCATGAGTCACTCCTGACATGTCACTATGAAGAGCCTCTTGTCGAGAGAATACGGCAGACATTATCCCGTCTATGGTCCCCTGCCTGCATCCCTTTTCCCATAGCTGTCTCTCTTCCCCTTCCTGCCCATCTTTCTTTCTTACCTGCATGACTCCGCACTCCTCTAACAGCCTGTCTGCCTGTTTTTTTTTTTTCTCTCCCCTGCCTGCCTGCACTCCTGCCTTACTCTGTGGCTGCCTTCACAGTATGACAGCCCACTAATGAAAGCAAGATAAGCATGCCAAGCAAACTGTTCATTTCAAATTAGAAAAAAAAAAAGAGAAAAAAATCCCTCACACATAAAAAAAATACAAGTCCTCACCCCCACCACCCACTTCCCCCAAACCCACACCCACCTTATCATTGCTGTATTCCACCCTCCTCTGCCTGTCCCTAGCTAGCCGGAGCAAATTTGATTGGGTCCGGATAGGAAGAGAGTGGCAGAAGATAAGGCACCCGAAACTGTCGCCAAACGAGGCCTGATGCAGCCGAGGATAAGGGCCAAAATGCAATTATGCTGGCAGAATTCTTATATTAAACCCCAAACACCAGTATAACACTGCTGCCACCTCCGTCGCCATTCCTCCACCCCTCATCCCTCTATCCATCCATCCCTACCTTTTTCTGTGAATGATGAGTGTCTAATCTCTTTGGGTACAGATCTCTCTCTCTCAGGTCTTAACATGGCTGTAATCACACCCCTCACCTCCACACACACACCCCCCCATCCTCTCTCATACCCAACCCTCCCTAGTCAGATGGACTGTGCCTGATAACGGCGCCGCTGAAGAAACCCCCCCCCCCCCACCCCCCACCCTCTGTGGAATAGGCCAGCACTCCTGTCAGCTTGGAGATAGTTACAGCTGTTTTCCTCTTTCTTCCTTAATGCGTTTCACACTTACTCTGAGCATCTTTGAGGCAGTAATGGGGGAATACATGTCACAGCTAACAGCGGCACGCATGATTTTGAGTCCTCTATTTCCCAGCCCACCAACAGCAAATACTGTCGTGCCATATTCCATTTTCTCCTCCAGATTGTATTTATATTCCCTCCAGCGTTATTCATTAGAAAAGGCTTAAGGAGAAGCTATGGAAATACCGGACAGTTGTTCTCTCCGCCACTTTGTGACGACCCTTTCAGGAGGCAATAACCAGGGCTGGAACATTTTCTGCTAATGACAGAGGGACATTCCCCTTTCCCAAAGCTCTCTGTCAAGGAAAATGGACTATAATTATAATAATGGTGACCGGCCCTGACAGTCAATAGAAAGGCCTGCGATTATCCCAAACATGGCAGTATCATTGTCAGCGAGCAAATCTGATTTACTTTGTTTGTCCTGTATAATGGGCAGTTTTTCAAAGAGTAAAGTTAAATCTAGGGCTGCAACTGATGGTAACTTTTATTATTATAGCTTAATCTGCAGATTATTATAATGATTCATCATTTGATTGATAAAAAGGTCAAAATAATTGTGAAAAATGCTCATCACAGTACCCCAATTGCTTCTTTTGTCCAAAGACTCTAAATTTACCACCATCAAATAACAAAGAAGCTTCAACCAGGATGTTTGATGCTAGAAAAATAACAATAAGTCAGCTGCTCAAATTGGTCGGCTAGTCTCTCTCCACTAATCGAATAATTGACAATTGAAACAGGCTATCGCTGTTACCAAAATCAAACATTGCAGGACGGTCATTTAGATGGCATTGAGGACTTTATTATGCAGGAACAAGATGTCTTTAGTTGCAGGGACGGCCTCACTGTGAAGCGGTGGTATATAGGGGTTGTAGTTCGGAAAAGGCGGGTGGGGGCGAGTGGGCCGACCAACATGCAGTATGCTGCTGTTTCCTGTCCTCCCGCTGTGAGGGCCACGGCTGCCACAGCACTATTAGGGGGTCCGGGTCACCGCCTGCCGAGTGCTCCATTGTCAGCTGCCTGCTTAACAGACAGAGAGAGGAGAGCGAGGTCCAACCTCTATTGTGGCACCGTTGCAAAACAGCAGAGGAGATGGAAAAAAAAACATCTGATGACTGTATAATTACACAGTGAATGCAGTCCCTCCCCCACCAGCACTTTTCCCTTTTTTTTCTATTCATTCCCTTTCTTCCCCCCTGTCTCTTTCTTTTTTTCCGGTAGAGTGTCTGCTAATTAAGCGCTTCCATTAGGCAGCCTGTAATTGGTTTGAAAAGTAATGACAAGCAAGTTTATTTACAAGGTAATTAGAATAAAGGCAGGCTTTGTGCTGATAATAATCATTTACAACTGCAGTAAAGAAGAGGGAAAAAAAAAATCCAGAATTGCTATTATTTGATGGACAGGCATTTCAGCACACTACATGTAGCTATTAATGTTTTATCCAATCTGTAAACAGACTGCACTCCACACATGGGCAGCCCTTTTTTTCATCTTGCTGCTCTTTTGTTCAGTGTGCAAATACAGGCCTTTCTTTGATAAATGGATAAGATTGAGCTAAATCAAAGAAGACATGCTGGGCAGCTTTCTTCATCTCTTCCCTCTCTGCTTTCATGCCATCATAATGCTAAATGCAGAGAACTGGTCTGTCAGCTGAAAGCTGCACACTCTGCTTAGTTGGTGTGATGGCTTGAAGGGAAGACTTAGACATTGTGCTATTCCAATAATGTACAATTTTCCTCTCACAGCGGATTGGTAGGTAGGTGCAACAGGGATGGCGGGCTTAGAGAAGGAGGGTTGACAGAGAAAGAGTGAGAGAGAGAGAAAGAGGGGGGAGGGGGAGGGGGGTAATGCCCATGCACTTGGACATCTCTGCCCTTCACTTTCCAGGCAACAGATGGAAACAGTGTATTAAGGCACCCAGGGGCAACCCTGGGCACCCTGGCATAGCCGTGGCACGGCCAGGTTCAGGGGGAGCAGGTGGGCATCTGTTCCATGCCCTTAATCGCTTGCCGCACCCGCCATCCCTGTGGTGAGCTTGGCTTTATGTGTGTGTGTGTGTGTGTGTGTGTGTGTGCGTGTGTGCACTGGGACATATTCATATCTGTGTACAGTATGGATGTCTTGGTGTGTCACCTCTCTGCTGCCTTCAGTCAGGGGTAAGGGGGATTTACTCTCTGGTTGCAGGCTGGTTTCACAGGCACAGGCTTATGGGGCTGCAGCACAGGAGCTTAGTCATTGGATACCACCTTTTGTTCACACAAATGCAACTCAGTCGAAAAAACATCCTTCACCGCGACCGGAGGGACGATGTAAGACTTGTGGCTTGTTGTCAGATGGGGTCAACAAAATCAGGCGTTCAGCAGGACTGCTCACAGTTAACTGATGTTTGTCACTGAATGTGAGCAGACAGATTTAGGTTAACATCGTTCTTAAAGGGATAAGTCCCCGTTCTTCAATCTGACAGTTCACCGCAAAATATAAAATTACATTTTTTTTCTTGTCTAGTTTTGCAGTTATGGAAATGCTTTGCCCGAAGAGATGTTAGCCTTCTTTTAAATTTAATGACTTTTGGCTTTTTAGTGCTCAAAGTGCACTAGCCTGTCCTCCATGAGCGTGTCCCAGTGCGTTCTAATTCCTTTATCTTCAAGAGAGGGCAGACATTTATACTCCAGATATCGCTCACCAAAACAGGCTAGATAGATAAACAGCACTTAAGGTAAGACAACAAAATATGTATTTTTGATTTGGGGATGTTCTGTCACTGTTTGTTGCATAAGACATGACATCACAAGAGGACAAACAAAAATCGAAGTGAAACAGCCTTTGCATAAATCGCTGGACTCAATGCATCCTTATGTTTTATTGCTATTCCTCTAGAGGTGAGTGACTGCCGACAGCAGCTGTTGTGCTAAAACAGCAGTGAAGATTTTATACTTCCTGTTGTCGGCCTCCTGTTGTCCACAGTTTGTACCTAGTGCCTAGCTTTTAAATATTGAGTTGGGCATTATAGCAAACATAAACAGCCCTCAGTAAATACGATTGGCAGTCATGTTTCAAAGCCAGGCTAATTCCATTAAGCTATTGATCTCTCTCTGCCTCGGCTTTGGCCGCGTACCGGCTATGAATACCTGTTTACTTTGCCCCGGCCCTGGGCTCTGGCTCAATTTCACGCTGCCCGTCCGTCTGCCCGTCTGTCCACCGCTCTTGCAGCAGGAGAATAACTTTTGCAGACATCTCTCACGATGGTGCTCGAGCGTAGTGGATAAACAAAGAGGAGCAGCTTGCACACGGCACAACAAAGCAGAGATGCTGACTGCGCTGCAAAAGAGGTAGCTGCAATTCTGATACAACAAAAATAGATGGTCTCTTTATTCCGAATGTGAACGATGGTTGTTTATTGGCTGTAGATGTGTAAAATTCACTGATACTGTCTTGATTTCATGTGATGACCCGTGTTGTCCGTCCATCTCGGCCTTTCTCTGTAGTTTGTGACTCATTCCTTGTCATCGTTTTACACACTATATTCATCTTCTGCCTTCTGGCTATATCTCAGTCCAAAATGATCTGTATGAAAAAAAAAAAGTATATTACTAGCTCTCCTTGCCTGAGCAGCACACTTTATTGCTGTCAAACCAAGCTTGAGATTTGGTGGGAATCGGGAGCAAAGGGGGGGACGAGGGAGGGAGATGAGAGGTGAGGGGAGAGAGAGAGAGAAAGAGAGAGAGAGAGAGAGAGAGAGAGAGAGAGAGAGAGAGTGATGATGGCTCGGGCTCCACTGGAGAGTTAGCTGTTGTTCCACTTGAGTTTTACTTTACTGAACAAATCATTTGGTTGACTGACGTGGTGCCCCTCCCCTCCCCTCCCCTCACCAGCCCGTTTTTATTCTCATCTCCTGTACCATTCTGCCCTCTGCCGCTCTCTGCCAGATTGGGGAGAAGGGTGTCTGTGTCTGTGTGGGTGGCTGTTTACCCAATGTCCTGCTGGTGCATGAGCAGGAGTATAAGCTACGGCTAACTCACCACAACCCCCCAGATCACTGAGCTGTGTTGGTACAGGCAAATGTGTGGCCCCAGTCCAGGAGCATCATCCAAATGAAGTGTGTCTGTGAGTGTTGCTGCTTCTGTATGTGTGTGTGTGTGAGGAAACTGTCCTACTTTACAGTCAATGAGAAGCTTATTAAATTTTAAAGTTAGTCCCAGCAAGTTTTCGTCTGTCTTTTTTTTTTTTTGAGCACGGACCACACATATATGAGAGCCCGCACACACACATGCATACACAAAAACATATATGGTGCGCGACAGTAGAGTTTATTGCCTCGGCCCCCGGGGCTAACCTCACAGCACTGCCTGACGTATTATGGACTTAGGAATGAAGTGCTACTTAGGAAAGCAAGACCACATCCCGATCTTTCTTCTCCTTCGCGCACGTAAGCGCACCAAACTACACCCGCGCGCGGACAAAAGACACACATAAACACACACAGGGATGCTGCACACTCACAGTAGCCGAGCTCTGAGGAGTAACGAAGCAAACAATGAGTTTCCCCAGTGCATTGTGGCTCGGCTGCCCTGCTTTAAATGTGAGCAGAGTCATCAGCACTTAAACGCTTGATTGATGGCACAGAAGTGAGGATGATTGTGGGATATGCCAGCTCCAAATGACAAGCAATTACTCATTTTGTGTAATGAAAACCTTAACACCAATCATTGGAGCTTTACACCGTGCTAACGCTTTATGTAATATTAAAGGTTCCCCCTTCACCCACTCCCCCTTTTTACTCCCACCCCCGCTGCCATCCCTCGGGTGTCGCGGCAGACGTTTACTAAATAACATAATTTGTAATGGCTGAAGTGATGGCACAACAGGCCTCGCTAAGTGAGTGAGCAGAGGCAAACGTTTTATGGCTGAAGGTTGTTTTTTTTTTTTTTTTTTTTTTTAATTCATGCAGATCTATGGAGTCCTGGCAGGTCTACTTACGGCAGGGCCGTAGACATCCGTGCCATTAGGTCTTCTGATTACCATTGTAAATGTTTGCGCTGCTTTAGCCTAACACTATCATCAGTCCGGCAAGGTGTTACCATGGCAACCCAGACTTAATTACGGTTTTTATACGCGCGTGTCTGTTTGTATGCCTACGTGCGTGCGTGTGTGTGTGCGTGGTCCCTGAGCGTTAGCCGGTATAATATCTGTGTGTGTGTGTGTGGATGCGCCACGTGCACCCCGGGGCGGGCGTGTTCATCAACAGCTCTGCGTGGCGTGAGATAGTGAAAGTGCTGTCCTCCTTTCTCTCCTCTCCTCTCCCTCCCCGCTCTGCCAAGACTACAATTACCCCTGCACTCCTCTCCTCCACAAAATCACTGTAATTATCTGTAGGCTGCATGGGCATACTGGCTGGCAACAGGTGCCATGTGAATGCTAATCACCTCCCCCTGGCCACATGCTATTCTTCTGCCTGGCCCCTGACAAACCAACTGTCACTGGCAGAAGGAAAGACACTCCAAAGCTGTACACTCCTTCAGAGCCACATGCGTGTGGTCAATAATTAGGCTGCCCAGAGATGTTAAGTTGTGGCACGTCAAGTGTAGTTAAAATGTAGAGCTTTTGCTGAGCATGTACAGTTGGGTGTATGTGTGTGTGTGGGCATATGTGCGAGTTTTGGCATGCAGCCTTTTTCTCCTTATGGTAATTTGTGTACACGAGCCTAGTCTGCATACAACACAAGTGCAGACACACACACACGCAAACCCCCCCCACACACACCCACGCACGCACGTACGCACGCACACACGCAAGCACGCACGCACACACACACAGATTTGACATCAATCCATGGCATTAAATGAAGTGTGAAAAACAGGTCAGAGAGGACTTCCTGTCTTTATAAACAGCCTAAACGCTATCCAGATGTTCCATGCCTCTCCTGTCCCCGCGAAATCTGCTCACGTCAGCGCTAAATGGCAAAATATAGCCTCTTTAAAGTGATATACACTAACTGAGGCAAGGACATCAGTGAGCACCACCTCGGCTGCTGCACTTTGACTATGGTCCAGAGTAAAAATGTCAGCTCCCCTTCCTGTATTTATAGTGCATTTCACTGTCTTTGCTTGAGTGCCATCCCAATAAAAATGAGCAATATCTCTATTTTTTTTTTCTTTTTTACTTTTGCCTGTCTGTGTGTGCCGGGGATCAGCTCTGCTTCTTTTTATAGACCTCACCTGACATGACAGGGATACACAGGAGGATACACACCGGTCCACTCGCTGTCATGTAAATATGCATCGAAGAAGGTGAGCACAAGGTGGGGAGAAGGCAGAGAAGGATCTGGAAAAGCCCCAAGCACCAGTTGTACTAGCTTTTTTTTTTTCGGAAAGGCTAGGCTTTGTACAAACAGCAAGTACAGTGTGTACGCAGCACAACAGGCTGCAGCTCAAGAGCGAGTAGACAAGACGGTAGAAATACTCAGTCAGTGTGGTGGAGCCTGAAGTGGTGGATCAGATGTCCCTTGTCTCCATGTGGTTGAGTGTATCCCGACTGTTTGAGTGTCCCGACTGGCTCCTCTCTCGCTCTGCACGGTACACGAAACTGCTGCACATGCATGTTAACGCCACACAAGGCATGTTGGATGTAGAACATTTTGCTGGCTTTCATTTTGAATGCAGTACAATAGGAGGAACAACAAGTCTGTTTGGGGACAAATTGAATCAATACATGAATAAATAACGATGGCTCTTACTATTAGGAAACCCCCCCCCTGAACACACACACACACACACACACACACACACACACACACACACACACACACACACACACACACACACACACACACACACACACACACACACCGGTCCACCATAGTGATCCCCGGTCCTCCTCTCTAATGGTCATTTGGCACACTGGCTTGACCTTTTCCATCTGTACAAAGCGGCAGAAACATCCGGGATGACTGGTTGTCGCCTCTCTTTTCTCATTCCGCCCCCTCTTCCTTGTTAGCTCAGCCATTATTCTGGACACAATCCTTTTGACATGGGGGCCATGTTCAATGTTTAATACTGTTTGTTTTATATTCCTGCCTCATTTCCTTATATAAAAATTTATGATGACATTCTCTACCTTCCATAAAATATTCATAAATGTCATTACTAATAACTTTCATAGATCATCTAAATTGATCCTTCTGTCTGCTTTTATCTATGCTGCCCAGCATGGATCCATTAGTTTGGAGAGAGAGAGACGAGCCTGTCTTGTGTTTGGTTATGTGTGGACAGCAGGGGTGCAGGGATGTGTGTGTGTGTGTGTGTGCGCGCGCACGCACGTGCATGTTCGGCATGACTGCTACTACAGATATATCAGTTGATCAGGGAGGTCTCATTGCCCAGGCATTAATCTCCTCAGCCAGCTTTTCTGCTCTGATTTGTGCATCCGAAGACTGGTACTTTTGAATTTTCAAGGATTTTTATTTTAGTTTTAACCATTGCATTTATTTTTCGTTTAGTTTTGGTGAGTTTTCTGAGGTAGTTTGCTCATTTCAGTCCAGCTTTTGTTTTTCAGAAAGGTCCGCTTTTATCTTTTATATGTTTAGTTGTAGTTTCACTGTAGTTTTTGTCAGACGTATGTAGCTACATATTTGTATAGACTGAAAAAATACATTAATGAAATACACTTTAAATGCTTCTAATGCAGATTTGAGCACCCCGGTGCCTCAGACATTGATCACCTATGATCCCCTCACACCAAATCTGTTCATTTCTTCTGTTTCGGTCCAGGTTGTGGCTCCCGTTCCTGTCGCTTCTTTTTTTAAGTCAGACCTGAATCTGCTACCTTTTTGAATGTGGCTCAGCAGGCTAAACTCTGTGTTGGAACATTTAGTGAAATGAATCATTTGCATTTATAGCCAATTTTCCCATAAATGAGTGTGTACCTTGTGTGGTTATAGCTCCCTATCCTGGCGTGAAATCCTCCTCCCTCTGGTCCCCCCCTGCTCTTTAATATATAATGGATTCCTCTCTCTCAATGCCTTGTGTTCCCTATGAAAATTTCAAATGTCCCATTAATCATTCACGGGCTAATTTCACTTACATGACATATGCATTACGCTACATGCAAAACATATATATGACTAATTTCGCCGAAAGATAACAGAAGTCATGGGAAGACATACATTTTCCCTTGACCTATCACTCTACTTCCTATTTTTCTCTTTTTGCTCTGGTCTGTTCGCTCCTCATCTCTTTCTCTCTTCCTTATCTTAGACTTATCTTTGACTCTTCCTTTATTGTATGGAGTGCTGCTTAATTACCACAGCGTTTTTATTTTGTATTAAATGTCAACAAAGACTAATTATGAAATCCCTCTAATTTTATCTAAATATGTAATGGTGAAAATAAAGTTGCATTTTCTATTCAAAAGCCTTTATGTTGGCATGGAAACGAGACAAAAGAGGACATTTTTCACCATGACCGTTTGTGCTAGGGGAGGACTTGGTTGAGCCTTATCGAAATGACAACAATTTGTTGTATTGTTCTCCTTGTTGGTTCCCCTGGATTTGCTGGTTGTCTGTTTTAATGATAGGTCTGAGCCTCCGCGTGTCCTTCTGTCTCCTGTCTGCCACCCTGACACACAGATGAAAGATGAAATGGAGATTGTGACTGATGCAATTACGGCGCTGCTGATTGAAGGAGAGGCCAAATTATCACCGCCCTGATTGGGCTTTGTCTGGACTGAGAGCATGCCACGCTCTGATTAAAGTGTGCAGAAATGTGTGTGTGTGTGTTTCTCTCTCTCTCTCTCTCTCTCTCTCTCTCTCTCTCTCTCTCTCTCTCTCTCTGTGTGTGTGTGTGTGTGTTGGACAGTAAATGGGCTTTGGATGGTAGAAAGGAGAAAATACATTTTGTCATCTTTGACCTTCCCACATGAGAGTCCTTCTTCAAGAGAGCAGAATCTATGCACAATCTACTGAATCATGTCTCATGTCATCTGAATATATTAGACGTCTTTTCATGCTTCCCTGTTTATCCCTGGAATAATAATGCTTCCCTGTTATTGGTCCCAGCTCAAGCAGGCTTACCTATTTGGCCTTTAATTTCTTCATTATTTAATAAAATTTTTTTTCATCTCACTTCATATTACCTGCATATCGATTTCCTGTTGCAACATCCACCTTGCACCACTGGAGGCCTCCTGTATGTCTCTCGCCATCTGTTTTTCTTGTCTTGCAACATAACCTCGTGGTCTTTCCATATATTTCTCGCGCATGTTTTTTTTTTTCTCATGGATCGTTTTCTGTCTTCCCTCGACCCCCCCCCCCCCTTCCTGCTCCCTCCTTTTTGGCCCTCTCTCTCATCTCCTGCTACACTCTTGCATCAGTCTTTTTCAAGCAGCTTGTGTTCAGCTGAGCCCCAACTTCAAACATACATTTTAAAAGAACCGAAACTATCTCATGTTGAAAAAAAAAAAAAAGCCCCTGAGTCTTATTTGCCCAGCACTGCCACCCTCGTTCCCCCTCTCTCTCTTTCCTTCTCTCCATCTAGCCCCTCCATCCGTCCCTCCCCATCCAAACTGTTGTTTGTTTATCATCATTGGAGCATTCTAGCTCCAGGTTGTTGCATCAGAATTAGCACATGGACTAGTGCTGACGTAAACTGTGCGCACGTGTGTTTGCGCATGCGTGCACTGTGGTGCTGTTGGTTTCGTTTTCTGATTTCACAGGGAGTTAGTTCATCCCTGTAGCTGATCCCAGGAGCCAGCTATTGGCTGTAGACTATTGCAGCCTCACAGCATGGTAACATGGAGGTAACACACATCATATAAATCACCCCCCCCCACCCTTTTTCTGCTTAGGACCAACTTGAAAGGCTTTACTCTCTCTCAGCAGGCGCCTGATCCCTCCCTCTATCCCTCCATCCATCCATCCTTTCCTCCATCTTTCCCTCCCTCTCTGTTCTCGCTCCTGTTGTAGACTGTAATACAAGGCCTTTAAATAATTACACACAGAAGTCCTCCAGAGCGCCCAAATGGGAAGCTAGGGCTCAGTGAAACTTAACCCCTTCACCGCACGCCACTTTACGGCTCCTTACAGCGGGTCACTGACAGGCGAGGCTGTGTTGATCTTGGCATGTGCGCCTGTGTCGGTTTCCCTGGATGTCTAAAACCAAGGCTGATGTAATCTGTGAAAAAAACGGCTTTCTAGTGACAGAGTATCTGGCTGGAGATCCTCTGTCTTTATCTGTGAGGGAAATCTGTCAGCTGAGAGAGCTCTGAGCAACAAGATCTGAAAAAAAAAGAAAAAAAAAGGGAATTATCCTTACTTAAGAGTTTCGGCTGATCAGAGGTCAGGTTTCTCTTTGGCTGGTGGTGATTATGATGGTGATGGTTTAGGTTGAAAAAAAAAAAAGTGATATTCCAATTTTTTTTTTTTTGTTGCCCAAGGGGGAGCTTTTCCCTCACAGGGATCAAACGACTTTCTCACACGTTTATTAAAGCAAGTTGTTGGAATGACGTACGCCGGGATTGAATGGATCCAGTTCTTTCATTCAAAGATGCATCGTGACAATCGTAAGGGAGCTATGCGAAATGATGGATTGCAGGATTTATGCTGAAATCCATTTTATTGGAACTCTAGAAAAAAAAAAAAAGAAAAGGCAGAATTCCAAGTCGGATACTCAAGATCCATCCCCCCGGAAATCCCTGACATAAAACATGGGGTGTTTTCATGAACTTTTACTTTATGAAGTGTTTCTCACTTGTATTGTCAGCTGATTCGTACTTGATAGAAGTCTTGGCGAGCATACTGTACTAGCCTGCTCTTCCTGTCTCTATTAAAGCATGCTAAATTTGTTAAATCAGCCGACAATGCTGTGGTTATTGACATAGGTCCTCAGTAGATGCCTGTGAAGTTCAGAGACCCGCCATACAAACATCAGTGTTGCTGCGGGGCGTCCGTGTTTTTCCGAGCAGATGCACCGAGACTGGAAGTTGGGAATACCGACTCGGAACTATCCACTTCTGTCTTGCCATGGTTTGCAGCATTACACACTGCTGTTCACACAGTGTGAGGTGAAGCAGGTGGAGAAACAGAAAGGAGGAGGTGACAGAAACATATTTAAAGCTGTATATGATAAGTGTCTTTATGTTGCCAACAGGCTGCGAAGTACACAAACATAACCAAACACTATATTCTTCAGACTGCAGCCTTGTGTGGAGGCATTACAAGAACTAGCATGAAAGTAATACTCGCCCACTTAACACTCCAAACTAAGATCATGTGCAACGGCTATATACAGAACCGGGCTACTGTACCACCAGTAGTCGAGCTGCACTTTTCACCATCTTACCTGCCAAGTGTAGGTTGCCTTGGAATTGGGTGCTCGGATTTGTTTTTTTTGCTCCGGCTCCCACAAACATATATACGTATGTAGAAGGTTGGTGGATGGAGCGGAGCTCACAGCTTGAGTCCCGTTAATGCAGATGGCTGCTTCTGCTGGCGTATGGGTAGGGTTTATGTGCAATGCCAATGAATATTTATGTGTTTAAAGCACATTTGTGGTGGGAGGCTCTTGTGGATATGAGCACAAGACTTTGACTCAGAGCCTTAGTGAGTGTCAGGGGGGTGTAAGGGCATTGGAGTGTGGCTTAGGGGGATGAGGATTCCTATTCAGCTGGCTTTATGGCTTAAAATGTCTTTGTCTTTATCACTGTGACTGGAACATGGATATACAAATACATATTCTATACGAGTGAGTGGGCAGTCCACCTTTTTTGTTTAGATTTTCAAAAAAAATTGTTTATGATATAGTTAAGAAGAGGAGGAAAGTAAACGTGGCTCATGCAGAGCATAAGTCACAAACAAAACATCGTGACATTTTATAAAATAAAGATCATGATAACATAAGTCAGCCATGCAGCTCACACACTACATTAACATATAAATAATAATTCATGTTTGCAGCTGGTCTCATTCTGCTTTTAGTTCAGGTTTTTATACAGCATCCCAACTTTTCTGGAATCAAGGTTGTATCATTTAATGTGGTAATGTTGAATTGATTCTCTGGGTGGAGTTTGCAGACTTTGATTACAGCGGTGTAATAATGGAGTCTGTTCAGCCCCCTCACCCTTTCCCTATTGAGCATGTACTGTATACAGTACAAGGCCACCACTAATCAAATTCTCTCCCTTTTCTCTCCCCCCACGCCATCGCCTCTGGTGCACCTCCAACATCAGGTAAGAAATTGTTCTATCATTCCACCAATCAATAGCAATATGGCCCGTAGCTAGCTACACACTGACACGGTCTACACTCAAAGATTTAGATGTGTGCAAATGGCAGCGGTGATATTTTACTCCCGACACCAACAATATTATCAGAGCCCAGGTGGGAGCAGCACAGTAAATCCACCCCTCGTCCTTTGTTTGGATCTTTTATCAAGACTGATACTTCCCGTGTAATGAAAGCTATTTGGCAAGAGCTGTCGCTGTGTGGTGTCCCGGGAGCCAGCTAAAGACGCTCTGGCTCGTGGTGGAAACAGCTCAGCGCTGGGCTCTGGCAGCTGCACCGCTGCTGCTGTGTGGTGCGTCTCCTCAGCCCGCCCTGTGACAGCTCCCCCCAGTTTATGACAAATGGTGGGGTGCTGAGTGGGCTAACAGGGAGGTAATGCCTGTTGGTTCATTAGAAAGGCCAGGTCACTGTGGACTCTAGACCAGACATACCGCTCTACGCTCCTCGCTCTGGGGGTGATGCACAGATACATTGGTCCTGTATATGTGCACAAACAACACATGTACACATTTAAGCGTACGCATGTTTCACTTAAGCATGCACAATGAAAATGGAACAATGCATTTTTTAGAACGTCTTTTCCCTTAAATTGATGAGACAAAAATCCCCTCCACGTGTCACTTCTTCATATCACTCGCCTATATCACCCACTGATGTTTGATTACCTTTATTAATGATCAAGTCACGAAGGTGCTGACCCCTGACCCCTGACCCTGACCGAAAGGAGTGAGATGAAGTGTTTCTGGTGATCAGTTGTCATTGGAGAGCTGATCCCATCTTAAATGCCATCACTTTTTAATCAAAATGTTTCTTCGCTGACAGTTGGGAACGTCCTAACACCTCATATAGCTCATCTTTGCAATCAATAAGCAGGCTCAGCATGATCCCTCTGTATCAATCTGTCCTCCATTTGCTTAGTTGCAGACCCCCCCCACCCCAAACTCTTTCTTTTTATCTCCTAGTCACTCACGGTCTCTCCCTCCATCCTAACTAAGGGCTCTCAGAGGACCACAGCCCTGTCTGTCTATTAATAAATGGCATTAACCACCTGGCCCTTCAGGGACTATTCATTTTAAAGATGAACTACCTTAAAGTACAACACAATGCTGTCTCATTTTTACTGCTTCCTCATTACTGCTCAGGGCGGCTCAAGACTCATCACCGACCCTCCTCCTCCGCCCCCTTATCCCACCACTCCTCTATCTTTTCATCCTGCCTTCAACCACTCCCTTCCCCTTCACCGTCCTTAGGAGCAAAAAAAAAAAAAAAAGCGACTGGAGCGTTCGTCGCTAAATCAATAGCGGAACAAGAAAAATGATTATGATCACAATGGTGAGAAAGTTGCCTTTTCTCCGGATGGATTTCCAATTTCGCGAAACTCCCATCAACTCGATGGTCTGGTCTTTGAATAGACGGAGTCCCAATTCCCAACTCTAAATGCACTTACAGCAATTGTGATGATAAATCGAGGCCCTCACGTTAAAGTGTTTTATACTTATATAATTACCATAATAATCAAGTTTATTGTGGAGTGGCGTGCTATGCAGTACCATGGGCGTTTTCATTCGCAGCAATTACAGTTATGAACGTGCTACAGTGGCTCTGTATCTGCACAATAAGCTGCCGAGGCCAATTTACTGTGATCCATGACAATGTGGAACACCGCTGGCCTGCTAAATCGTTTACAGAATAACATATAGGAGCCTGTTCTTTACTTTAATTACTCTCACTCTAAACAGGCTTCAGCATCGTGCTTACTAATTCGCGGTGGACGGATAATATCAGGATCACAGAGATCACTACCGTTAAAATAGGGAAAAAAAGAAACCACATCAGCATTCGATTGGCCCGTTCCTCATTTACAGTATTTTTAAAGGGATTCTCTCCCTGTTTTTGTCAAAGATGAATCGGGATGCTCGGGAATCGTTGCACACGTCTTCCCCTTGTGTCTGAATGTCAAAATATTTGTTACGGGTTTTGTTTTAAAACCCTGGCAAACGGGTGAAGGGAGGGTTTGAAGTTGTAGAGGAACAGCCTCATTATACTCACCAAGCCGCGCAGTTATTCCGTATGAAGTGGAGATAAAAGCAGGAGAAAAGCTGAGAGCAAGAAGAAATAAAGAACGCGGTAAAAAGGAATATGGGAAAAAAAAAAAAAAACGAAGCTTGAAGGAAGAGAAATGTGGAAAAAGAAAAGGGGGCTGGATCAAAAGGATAAGGGGGAGGAAGGAAGGAGGAAGGAAAGCACCATGTGTTTCTAAAAACGAAGCAAAATACAAAGTGAAAGAGATCAAATTAAAGCAAGAGATAGTGACTCCACCGGTATGACTGGTTTATCAGCCCAGCTTAATGGTTTAAAGTCCCTGTGTCTTACTCTCTCTCTCTGAAGTCCTAAAGACAATTTTAAATTACTCCATGCTGATATGGCTAATGTTAATTAAAAGCTGAATGCTTTATCCCTCATTGTTTTACGTTTGAAGCGTCATACCCTTTTCTTGTCTTTCTTTCTGCCTTTATTCTTTTCCGTCTCAATTAATGTGGCCCCTACATATTTGCATACACATACACACACACGGAAAGAGCAATGGAAGGAACTCCCAGATTTTGTTTAAGTTCTGTGTGTGTTTTTGGGAGATGGGATTTCTGTGCAGACAGTTTGTGTTGTGAATTGCAGCCTTTGGCCTGTGAGCAATGGGTTCAATTCTGTCTGCGACAGCAGTGTCCACAACAGCTTCTGTGCAGCAGATATTTTAATCCATCATGTGTCTGTGCCCCACTAACAGCTGACTTTTGACTTCTGACTATTTTAGAGAAAAAGTGCTTCTGGTAAACATGGAATGCAGTGAAATAATGCATTGGTAGGTGTTAACATGACAGGGCCAGTATTTTTAGGTTCTTGGATTTATGATTTGCTTTTGAGAACATGTCAAATTACTGATAAATATATTGTGTATCATGATACAGCCTCAAAATATTGTGATATTATTTTAAGGCCCTTCATGATGTGTCTCGATATCAGAAATGTTAGCTCTGGGCAACAAAGATAACCGATTACCAAAACATTTTTAACCAAAGACCTTGGTGTCCATACTGCGACATTAGCAACGTAAACCATGTGTTTAAAAGGATTACAACTCCCATGTGTATATTTTTCAGTATTTTTTTTTCCTGAGTTGCAAAGCTATGTCTTTACAAAATAAAAAAAAAACAAACATCAAAAACAAAATATTGACTGGTCAGCTTTCAATGGTAGACCTTACAATGTTCAAGGAACAACACCAACACAGCGATATTAGATCGGGCTTCATCGCCCAGCCCTATAATAGGATAAAAGGAAATTGTCCATTATTGGACACTTTAATGTCTTTCAAGCTAATAAACACACACTATTCTAGAGGACATGTTTTAAAAATTCAGTATTATTTGAATCATAAAGAATATTTGATGTTTAGATGTTTTTATATGTGTGCGGCTGATCTTTTTATGGCACGGCATGACAGTAAGAACTTCACAAACGGTTCAGTTGGAATGTGTTCATTAGGATTTCCCATACATATGAATAATTAAAAATGTTCTCATGTTCTGATCTTTATTTGTGTATGTCTGTGGAGGTGTGTTTATAATTGGTAAAGGAGCTGCCATTCGCAAAAAACCTCTGGGTTACAGTCATGGCCCAGTGTGCGGCGCAATAAAAGCAGCTGCCAAGCGCGCCTTTGAAGACTAGTTCAGAGGCAGCAGCGCTAACGTTCTCCTAGCGCACTCACGTAAATTCCTCCACCTGACACAACACAAACATACACCCACGCACTCAAGTCATGCAAATCAAACATAAAGGCTACTTCGCACACAGAGACACTAATTCACATGCTCAGATGCAAATGGATATGCACACAGAAACACACACACACAGGCTTTTCCAAGGTACGTGGTTTCAATCTAGACACAGTCCCGACATTCTTCAAAGAGTAGGCTCCACTGGCTCGGCTTCATTCTTGTCTTGTCTGCCTGTTCCGGGAGACAGATGTACTGTACAGTTCTGTTGAACTACTGAGTCGAAGAAAATCTCTCTCTTATTTTTTTTTTTTTACTGGGATGCGTCAATCACAAGCCCTCAATAAGCCATCTGGCATCTTCTTGGCAGCGGCTAGTATTTATGGATGGCATAATTATATTAAGATTGTATGACTCATTATTTGGCAAGAAAATAAGCAGACTTATTATGCCTCACCTACTGTGGTTTCCTACTCGTCTAAAACCATTCCAACATGACGCGAAAACCTGGAGTCAAACAGGAAATTCACGGTAGTGAACCCAAAGCCTTTAAGACGGCGCGGAAATTGCTGTCCCCGTGTTATAACACCATGTTTTCACAAATGCGACCATGTATATATGGCCACATGAGAACTCTATTTTGAGCTTCTCGCCGCAGATAAGAAGGGATAATTTGACACCTCTGAAAGCTATTGCGACACACCGGGGCGACCGTCGCTACTATAGCTGCCTGGCTTGACATTCTATCATGTTTGTATCCTCCCACATTGAATATGCAATCAAAAAGCTCCCCTAGCAGATGAAATGGCATCCAGTTGACGCTCATATCCTCCACATGCATGATGTGAAGGCTCGTCATAGTGTGTGTGTGTGTGTGTGTGTGTGTGTATGTGTGTGTGATGAGGGGGTTGTACCAACCCCTGGGATCTGGTCTGTGATGAAACATTCAAGAGGAGTTGCCAGAGGAGTGTATTCAACACCAGGCTGTAAAATGAAGCTCTGGAAAAGCAATCTCCACTCACAGAGACCTATTGCTTTCATTACCACCGAAGCTCCCTGCATCAAAGGCGGTATTTTACCAAGATAAACGTTGCGTTGTGATTCTTCGACAGTGGGCGTGTCTAAACGGTCATTTGCATACCTTACGCATGCATGCTAGGTACACAAAGTGCCGGATAAAAACATTACTGGGATCTTTTTCTGAACCTATCATACATTATAAAGCCTGGAGCGCGTACAGTATCCCACACATAATAAATGAAGATAAATAGATTTCATTAATTGTACAGTATCTGTGCTAAAGCCACTGATTAATGCCACTGTTTGCTGATTCAAACCCTGCGATGATTTATGAGCACTTTTATCAGCTGATAATTTTCAGCGTGCACATTGTTCATTCTAAAGCGTCGTGCGTGGAAATGCGAATGCGAGCGCACACACTTGTGCGTGTCCTTACACACGCACACACACACACACAGTGGACAGAGAGTGAAGGTCTGTATTTGTGTGTGTGTGTGTGTGTGTGTGTGTGTGTTTAGAGGTGAGTGAGGGAGCAGTCAGAGTTTGTTTAGCTAATCAGGCAAATGAGTGTCATAGAGCAAGCCAGAGGCAGGAGGGGAGCAGAGTGCAGCACAGAGGAAACCCACTGAAGAAAGAGCGTCCGCCTCTGGGAATAGACCCCCTCCTCAACACCCCCCCCCCCCCCCCCCCCCACAATTCCACCTCATCCACGGCCCACACATAACATTTGAGCAATTAAACGTTGACTGATGCCCTGACTGATCAAGGTTACTGGGCCAAGGTGAAGCCCAATGAACAGTGTCACATTGCTTTATGGTTCCTGTCCCATAGGTCTCCCTCTGTATGGACCCCTTCAAAACACTAATGCAATCTGTACATTGAAACTGTCCTCATCGACTCATGGAGTGGTTCTGTTAAAAAAAACAGGCCTGCACTTATGTTTTCTCTTCCTAAGTGACCTCTGGTGGTTTTGGAGACAATAGCTGTTGACAGTGACAGCATTCGTCGTTTTTTTTTTGGGAACTCAGTAGTAAAAGTGAATGAAGCATTGACTTACTCTTACTTTCTAACTATCTTTCTATAACCTAATCAAAGCAGTGCTATTTGTTTTAATGTCATCATACCTCAACCACAAGGCAATCAGATCAGAAAAGGCTCATGAGATGTGGAGCATTCATGTTGAAAGGCATCGATTTTGTTGTTCAGGTATGAAAATTGCAGGAAGTGTGGGAACCTATTTTGGTTGTGCCTCGTTCTGGAATTAAAAAGAACCATCCATTTTCTCCCGGAGAAGATGTTAGGTGACTCTGAGTTTGAACACTTTCACAGCTAAGAAGTGCGTGAGCCGCTCCTCGTTGAATCATTAGTACGAGAGAGGAACCACTGCGAAAGAAAATATTGAGTTCTTTGTGGAAAAGAAAAATCGAACGCACAAGCTCTTTGTACAAAACAGTGAGTAGTTAAAGAAGTACTTCACCGCTGGAAAGATGGCACTCTAGCATAGAAGGACACAGATATTTTTCTAAATCGGTACTTGATGACCAAAGAAAACAGAGAAAAAGAGCAGTGGTTTGCCCCTTTTTGCTCAAAAGGTAGAAAACATATAAAAGCAGCTGCACTGGACCAGTGAACACTCTGCTGATGGGTGACATACTGTGAGTCGGGCGGTGCTTGGTTTTGGCTTGGACTGGTTTTGGAACAGGGAAACATTAAAGTGGCCAGCTATCAAACAATATTGTATCACAGCTGAACAGTACACTAAAATATGTATAATCTGTTGTTGATAAGAACAGCCCAGGTGTTGGATCCTTTCGCTGTCAGTGGATTTTTGCCACCGAAAAAAGTGGGGTCTCTGGAGGGAAGGCAATATGGAGAGAAGTCTAACAGTGTTCATGTGGATATACTCCCAAAACTGTAGTGATGAAAGTGATAAAAGTTCTCTTTTAACCATACTTTAAGCTGCATTTTCAGTAAGAAACATCCGATCACACACATTAAAATTCTGCCACATCCACTGACATTGGCAAGCAGAAGCTTAAGAGAACGCTTTTGTGAAAGCTGAAAACTCTACAAAATTGAAATGATTACAACTGGCTGGCCGTGATACAAACCTGGTAGATGGTTACATTATCAGAGAGACTGTGTTCTTTATGTTGAGTAGCATTGAGGACGACATTGACAAAAAAATGAAAAATGGTAATTCAGAGCGTTGAAAATCCCTTCTGGACCCAGCAGCTACTCAAACTTTCTGGTATTCTCAGTTAAAGAGCAGTCTGTGCATAGCTAGAAGAGGTGGAATAGCGACATGCTGCTTAAATGTATTGGTGATTTTTGTGAATGTATGTGGAGGAAGCGGACGTAAGCACATCTGTCCGCCTGCTTTGGAGCATGTGTGTCTTTGTGTTCTGACTTCTGCCAGGCACACAGACCAGATCCCAGAGGAGCGATGCAGGTTAATCAGACGTGTTGCTCTGAATTAGAGTTTCACAACCTGTCACCAACACCACCGTCGCTGATTTCCTCAGCCTGCCGTGCTCTATTCTGTTCCTTTCTGAGGCCAAGTAGCTCAGCAGTAATGGAGATAACGGCCGTGTAATAGACTTTTTTTGTCGTATCCACTGGTGTCAAAGCAGCGTGGGTTCCCTGTGACATGGCTATTGATTCCTGATTGGGCCCGCTCACTGGAGAGGGTTAGAGAGATAGCTACAGAGATGGTAGGCCAGCCCAAGGGGCTGATGGGCCACAGGCAAGGCTTGAAGGGTGGGGCCAGGCCAGGCTAGAGCTTTTTCAATGACAGCCCCTCGGCGCTACACTGTCCTTTAGGTAAATGACTCATTTCATTATAATGATTTACTTCTTCTGTCCGCCTGTCATTGCTTGACTTTTTTACCAGTCAGGTGCCCTCTCTTCTGCTCTCCCGTGCTGTTTTATTTTCTCCTGTTCCCCCTCGCACCCTTCTTCCATGCCCCCCTCTCCATCCTTCTCTCCACTAGCCTATCAGGGAGAGGGTCATAACTCAGGTCAGGCCTATAAAAGCGTCAGGGTGGCAGCATGCATGGACCTTGCATTATAGGGTCAGCCCGGACTTCATTACCACAATTAGACTGAGGTGCTGGTGGCCCGGCTTAATGGCAGGCCGGTCATCCCATTCGCTACCGAGTATTTCTTTTTACCGCCGAGCGATTTGGAAACCGCAAAACGCTGCGAGCCTCCATTAGACAGCCTGTTCTAAAACACTCTGTTAGTGCTGCCATGTTCACTGCCAAACAGTAGCACCAAAGAATGATTGCAGCAGAGCACGCGAGAGCCAAATTGATATGTAACAGAATGTTGCTGCCGGAGAAGAGAAACAAGCTGTAAATTACAGTCGGATGCTTTTTTTTGGTACGGGGGGGCAGGAGCATTTTTGGGTTGGCAAAAGTTTCGGAGACAATAGCCTCGACTAAATGAATAAATAAATAAACAAAGCTAAGCCTAATCTAATATGTGAAAGACTGTCAGAGGACTGGAGGCGGGGGGGCTCAGGGGGGAATATTGCTCATGTGAAAGGCAATTGGAGGATTAGAGTGAAAGGCCAGACAGGGAGAGAGGGAGCGCAATATAATAAAGGCAGAGCAGCTGTGCAAAAGAGGACAAGAATGGAGGGGAAAAGAGAAGGCAGGAGCGTGAGTGGGAGCCTGAGAAAAGTGAGGGAGATTGTGGGAAGACCAGAGACTGTATTTTTAGGAATTAAAGATTTATTGAGTGGTGCAAGAGCAGAAGGGAAAGAAGACAGAGAGTGAGAGAGAGAGACAGAGAGAGACAGAGAGAAAGAGCGAGAGAGTGGATTGGAGAGAGGAATGATCATTTCAAAAGACCTGAATGGGAGCATTTTTGTCCTTGTCGTTTTAATCTGAGGTTGGACAACATGTCTCAATCATGACGATGGAAGGAGAACCAACCAGGCAAACAACACACACACCATCACACACAAACACACACAAATACACACACACATCTCAGTGGGGTTTCTCATACCTGTTCGGAGGCCTGTGAATCAGTCAGAGATTGACCTCCCCGCTGCTTGGATCCTTCATTAATTCACAGAGCATTGGACCCGGGTGCTTTCGGTGCACCAGGTGTGGCCTTGAACGATGCCTGTTAAAAAAAAAAAAAAAAAAAAAAAAGACCTCATTTCCATTCTGGGGACTTTAAGCACTTAGGCTTGTTATGCCCAGGAGGGCAGTATGGTGCTGTATGGAGTGGAGGAAGCAAAATCAGTGTGTGAACCAAAGCACTGTGACTCACACTGCTTAAATTTGAACAGGGGCATGGGCAGCGTTGCCCTCCGAGTTGATTCGGTTCTTTGTTACTGACTCGCCAGGTGACTGTGTTGTTGGCTTCATCTGACCACAGAGCAGCCCCCCACTAACCCCCTCCTTCTCCAAAAAGGTAGCATTAATATGCACCAGCAGTATTTCCCATACCTCTTTAGCACCTAATCAGACTTTATTCAGATTTGCACAGCTGTAGTTCATGTATTATGCAGCATTAATTGCTACTTCAATAGTCATTAATAAAGAGTTGGCTGGCCTCTGAATAAGCGATGATGCAGGAGGATGATGAGGTGTGCGAGAGACCGAGGGCAGGGAACATAGCCTGTCATCTCCTACAATCTATGTCCTTTGAATGGTTATTTATTTCCTTATTGTGCACCATATTATGATGTCAACGAGGACGACGGTGTCAAACGTAATTATAGCAGTGGCAGCTTTGGGGAGCTGACTCGAAAAGTTTTTCGAGGTTTGCATGGGGCCCTGGGTGCCCTCTGCTGAAAATTCTATTGAAATATTTGTTTGCACGGCTCAGTGGCATTTAATCTCCTGTTGTTTATCAGTTTCCGCTTGATTTATTTCTTCACCTTCGTGTATTTATTGAATTTAATTACACCTCAAATCCCAATGCAAACCTGCTGCTGTTAAGGGCTGGGAGAGGCAGGGATGGAAGGAGGAAAGGGGAGGAGGCTGGGGAGTGGTGTCGGGTATAAACCATGACTCAGACAAATAGCCTACTCTTGCCAAAGACATACAGTATGTGCCCTCTTTTACTTAAGCCAACTCACATATAGACAAACACACACACACACAGACGCACACAAATTAGCAGTGGAGGTCAGTAAATCAGCCCGAGAGTGGTCCGGCAAGACACACATCGTCTAAAAAACTGGTAAATGATCTGCAGTCCGTCGGCGGCCGAACCGACCACATAAAATATCGGCCAGTTAATTAGGCAGTAATTGTGCAATGTGCTCTCCTTTTTATGTGCCATGCATTGGGCCATAAAGAGGCCGGAGTGGAGGATGGCTGGGAGAGTGGGACACCGAGGTGTGTGCTATAGCATCAGCCCATTCCAAGTCTGCAGTATGGCCAGAGGTCACATATATTTCTTTTTTTGAGGTGGAGTGTAAGAGGCCCAACCCCCTGCTGTATTTCTGTGAAAGGGCTAATGAAAGAGGCAGTCACCTTAACTGGGTGCCTTTCACTCTCACTGTTTATTACCATAATAAAAGAAGTCATAGTTCAAGATATGACATGTAATGTTTCCGCTTTGAAATGTCTGAAAATGACCAGACCTTTGGTATATATTTAGTTGAGTTCTGTACTTTTATCTCAAATGTCTCCAACAGTGTTCAAACTCAGAATAATCTGTAATAGCAGGGCGACAATGGTGACGAAACATGACATAATCCTTTAATACGTGACCTCATCTATTGACCTGATTCCAGCCTGAAATACATCAGAGAGAGACAGTTTCATCATGTTGGTTATTCAACAATGAACTCCCATGATTCCAAGCTACTTCATGACATCATCAAACCATTTTGTTTTCATTGCTCTGACTGAGAGGCACAACACACACATTGTGCATCCAGCCATGTTACATTGCACAACGATTTTCATTTATAATATCAAATTTACATTCAGTGGTAGGTATTTTAATATCAAGGTTCCTCTGTCCAACTCAGACGTGATCCGAGGACCTTCTGACTTGATTTGAAAGAGTTGGACTTTTATTTTCTTGAAAGAACTTAAAGGACCCCCAGAGACACCGGCGTAGAGACGAAGCCGGAGATTGAGGTATCGTGTCGAGCAGGTCGTGTTCACCTCTAAACCTTCACTCGGCTTGACTTTGTGCTTGTAGAAGCACAAAAACTTCCAGACAAGATTCTTTGTACATATTTGCTGAATACAGCAGAGAGCGAGCCTGAGATGATACAGCAGAGAGCGCAGAGCGGGGCTGCTGCTGGATTAATTGTGCTCTCTCCACTAGTGATTGAATGAGTGTGGACAAGGTCATCGGGTTCACGTGTTAGAGGAGAGAGGGACATGCTTTATACTCTCCATCTCAGAAATTTAAACCGTGTGTGTGTGTGTGTGTGTGTGTGTGTGTGTGTGTGTAGATAAACTGAAGTTCCTATAACATCTCACTCTGTGTATTTATTTGTGAGTCTCCATGCACTCATGTATCTTGAGATCAGTTTATGTGTTGTGTCTCTGTGTGTGTGTGTGTGTGTGTGCGTGTGTGTGTGTGTGTGTGAGTCAGTGCTGTGTGCTGCCGTGCTGCAGGGCCAGCAGCACACAGCAGCAAGACAGAGATGTGACAGTGATGGCTCCTTAGCCGCGGGCCACAGCTGGGAGGCCTGAGACACACCCACACCACTGACCTTCACTGTCACCACTGCTGCAAACACACACACACACGCACACACGCATGCACGCACGCACACACGTATGTACACACACACACTACAGAGCTGTGCACTCACATGGGTCCATGTTCTAACAGCCATAGCAGCGAGCATGTATGTAGCTGGAATGCATGTGATGGACACACACACACACATGCACATGCGCAGACACACATATTCTCCACCTACACACTGCTCCTCTGTTCTCCCCTCCTCTCAGTGAGTCAGAGCTTATCAGGCAGAGCACAATGATTCACCACCAGTGTGAGTAAGCTGCTTTCTGCATTCAGCTCTGTCTGCCTCTCAGCTCCATATAGTTCATTATCATCCATACAGACCCCCGACCCGACTGTTTCATCACACACCCACACCCGCCATAGTGTGACTTGTCACCCCCGCCTCAGTAAGCCTGTGCTGTGGTCATCCTGCTTTTGAGTGAAGACTTCTATTTTCTCTGTCATTCTTCTTCTTGCATGTTAGACTTTACACACGACACTTGCAGCATCAACCCCAGATGATTACCAAGAACAAGGTTTCCAACTGGTGGATGCTGCACTCGGGTCTACACAAGGTTATAATGGCGCTCCTCGGCCTCCTGGTTTTTCTCTATAAATATGTATGCCCGGGGTGGAGAGCCTACAGATCGGCACATTCTGTGCTTGGCTCCTCTGTCAAATCAGTTGTCAGACTGAAGCATGATGTGCATAAGTATGCATCGGGCAGATGGGAAAAATTATAAATTTAACTTGGACAGCCACAGCCTTGCACTCCTGAACCCTGCAAGCTTTGAAATTTCAAGTCCTGCACTTCCTGTCTCCTTCCTCTCTCGACCTTTTTATCATTATTGTTGATAATGGCACACTTCATGTATTTCATCATGTATCTCCATATACAGTATATGCCTCATTTGCACTGTGTGAACCAATGCGGCTGGAACGCAGGCCCGGTGGAAATGTAATTCACACTGCGAAGCCTTAATATGATCTCAGCGTATGTAAAATTTGGCGTATGCAGATTTACATTCAGAACCAGTCAGTATACTTAATGCTGTATTAAACCACATTTCACTCAATAGTTCAGCCTAAGCTTTTTCTGGGCACATTCCATAATCCACTTCAAAATCCTGCGCCCTCATATGCCTTCATGCCTGCTGTAGTGTATGTGGGAATTCTAGCACATAATGCGGAAACGTTGTGTTAGCCCATCCTCCCACAGCAGCAGAATCCCCTTGTTGCTTTACTGTCAGACTCTGCTGTTGGTATGTTGTGGTGGTGTCACAGCACACTTAGAAATATGCTAACAAGTGTTGCTTTTTTTATGGTTAGTTAGTCTATTACGCACTGCAGGGAAATATCTTTGATGGTGCACAGAAGAACAGAGGAGGATTGGCGATAATAGGGCACAGGAGAGGGGAACAGGTTTTAATGGGGCAGAAAGAAAGGAGGTATGTTTGTGTATTTTAACCACAACTGTGACGCCTGCACTTTCCTTGATCCACCGTGACGAAATTAAAGAAAGAAATATGGAGACGGTGGTTTTTTTTCCTTCGTTCTTTTTAATGTGCATATGCGATCGCAGACTCTTTGTTTGCATGCACAAGGGACATCTGCTTGTCCTTACATGTTGTTTTTTCTTAAACAAGCAAAGACGGTGTGAAATAAGTGCACTTTTTCTCCAGTGTGAATCAACTTGTGCCCAGGATATTCTTGAATCAATGGTAATTTTGATTGCGCTGACCGTCCTTTTTGCCTGCTATTGCTAATTATCTCGAGTGGATCCTTCAAACGTGCCGTGAAAATAGAAATTAATCACCTCAGTTTAGTGAATGTTTTTTCTTTTCTGCTGAAAGTAAGCTGTAAAGAATTACTTGAGGTAAATACATTGGCAGTATATCTTCTAAAGCACCGGGAAAGACTTTTTCAGCTGAGTATATTTCATATTTAGGAAAAAGCAATGCTCCATCACTTTGTCGGTGTGTATGTGTGTGTGCTTATAACTTCGCATGCCATAAAAAAGACACATTCAGTTGAGTAAAGGGGACATACGGCCATTGTACTGCTGAGCAAGGCAACTGTCAGCCACGTTTAAGCCGCGCGTTATGTACTGCATTAGCTTATACATGCCGGTTGTGCTTGTGTGTATCTGCGTGCGTGTCTACGTATGTTGGCACGAACTGCATGCACACACAGCACATGCAACTGTCAGCACACCACAGCACTGTATATCAGGTCCATGCAGCACCATTAGATCTTTCTATGACATCTGATTTACACAAGCTGTCAGGGGGCCCGGTGGGACCCTCTTCACTTCCTGGAATAACCTACACCTCCTCGGCAAAAAAAAAGCGAAAAAAAAAAGCACTGAAGCATTGTGTGTGTGTGTGTTTGCATGGCGGAGGCAGAGCCTGGGGCAGAGACTTCCTGCTACGCTCTTGATTTACACACACACCAAGTCGATGCTGAGGGAAGGAATTAGATAATTAGCTACTGAAAATATCCGTGTGTGTGCGCAAGATGGAGAGCCATGTAGTGTTTATTTATGTGCATGTGGGGGGGGGGCAAGAGTCAAGATTGAGTGCATGTGCAACGTTTGTCCGTCCTCACTTTAGCGGTAGCAGTGAGCTGAAAAGGTGAGCCCTCTGCCTTACTCCAGTTTTTTTTTTTTTTTTACTCTGGTGGATTAGGGGCATGCTGTGTTCGGCGTAAAGCTTCAGCCATTCACAGAGCGCGCCGAGCGGCGAGGGTGGGGGTGAGCTTTTTTTGTTTGTGTATCCTTGCTGTAAGGATAATGATGTGATGAATGGAGAGAGGGAGAGAGTGGGAGAAAGAGAGAGAGAGATTTCAAGGCTAATGCCTGGGGGGATGTCAGACAAACCTGTGTATGTGTAATAACCACGGAGGTTAAAATGCTACACCGGCACTAGAGATGGCTGCCAAATATTTTGACATCCACTCTGCCTCCTCCGCACAGCTGCTGAGGTTGAGGAAGAGAGGGATGATTTACAGCGGAGAGAGAGAGAAATTGATTAATGTGAGTGAGAGGAGGGACAGACTCGAATGTGAACGAGTGTGGGCAACAGAGGTGTTGATGTACAGTCAGTAACAGAGAAAGAAAGAGAAAGCTGCCTGTTTGCCTGCCTGTAATGCCCGCCTGTCTGTCTCCCCTGATTTCTTTCTCCCAGCGCTCTGAGCCCGAGGATGCGTCCATAGTGCTATTTGTTTCAAGGTTGTTCTAAATGTGACTGATGTGTTAAACCGACGTGCTGGTTGCTGCGTTTTCCCTCACCGCTGCCACATGCAAAAATAAAAAATAAGGAGCGTCGTACCTTATCGAATGTGGCAGAAAAACACGCAGCGCAAATGATGCGGATGGACTTTTCCCAAACAGGGTTATCTCCAGCCTAACCTGGTACAGGGGTGAGTGTTTAATGGCGCATTCAGATTTCTTCATCCTTGCGAGCTGTTGAGTGCTGCTACAAAACTCAGTTATGGGCCGCGAGATAGGTCACCTGATGCACAGTGTTTATTACCAATTGAAATAGGAGGGAATTACTTTGCAGGAGATAGGACGCTTTGTTTGTGTGTGTGTGTGTGTGCGCACCATGCCTGCATAACCCCCCTCAGGGGCAGTATATATAGATTGTGTCTCTCATCTTCTTTTTATTCTAGCACGTATGGATAAATAACTCTTGTTCCCTTAAGATTAGCCGTGACCTTTCCACCCCCCCCGACTCCCCCCTCTATACGCACCTAGCAAGCCCCTACAACCCTTATCCTGTGATTGCATTGTGAATCCTTCACAATAACAAATGTCAACTCCATTGATTGGCCAATCCTCGCCCCCAAAATAACAGACATCGAAAATGAGCGGTGTCGGCGCTGCTGCGGCCCGCAGGGTCCCGGGGCTGTGCTGAAAGCGTATGTCGTGAGAGATTGCAGAGAAAATAGAAAACCTTACTCATTAACTTCAAGTCCACAGCCCCAAGATTTCATGGATTAATCAATGCTAACCTACTTTATCAAAGACACTTATCTTCCACATACAGAAATCTATGCATGTCCCTGGCCAAGAGGTCGATAGCAGGAAATATTTCACATTGCCCACCTTTTTTCCATTACTAATTCTCATTCCCCCCTTCCACACACCTCCCTTCTCCGTCTCCCTCACTCACTGCATCTGTGTCTCTTCTTTTGCCTAAATGTCCTTGGGATTGGAGTGTGCGTGGAGAAGGGAGACCCATATCGGATAACTTATTGGTTCATTTTGCCCATCTCTTTCCAATAATGTGTAACATTACCAGTGTTATTAGATAGGAGATTAATGGTGCTTGGCCCTGCTCCTCCTCTTCATGATGGGACAGAGAGGAGAAAAGATAAAGGAGAGCGCGAGAGAGAGAGAGAGAGAGAGAGAGAGAGAGAGAGGAGGGAGTGAGGTGAATGCAGAGAGGGGGGAGAATGAGTGAATCCTCTTTGACTCTGGAGGCCTTAATGTCTGACTTAGCCCTGTAGTTAGAGGGTCATTTCGTGGGGCTGACTGACAGACGGCGGAGACCTCAACTTCTCTATCTCTTCCCCCTCCGTCCCCCCATGCCTCCCTCGCCTCCTCCCTCCCTGTCTATCTCTCCATCTTCCTGAGTACTACTGTTCAGCAGCCTTTGATCCTCCTCCCTCACATCAATCAATACAGACAGCAGAGAGAAGAGAGAGGAGAAGGATGACTTGTCTTCCAATGCTTCAGGTGCTGTCTCTGCCATGTCAGGCAGAGGTCTGATGCTCTGTTTATTTATGCACTTATTTATGTATTTATTAGGCGGCGCCGCTCCCCCTTCTGTGCTCCCATTTCCTCTTTCTCCGCTCCCTTCGAGGTCTCAAATATGAAATAGGCAGGGGGGGAGCGGCTGTCATGTTGTTTGATTTAGGTAAGAAACTTTATCGTCCATGATTTGGAAAATGGGCTTCACCACATGCAACATGAGTATCAAGTAAGACAAGAGTAAAAAACAACAACAGTTTTTATAGTCAATTATAGGTAATAAAACACAGTTCAATAAGTTCAAATTCCACAAACATAAAATAAGGAGGCGAGGGAGGCCCTTTATGATTGGTTATGCTTTTAATAATTTAACTGCACTTAGGACAAATGATTTCTTGGAGTCGTTTTTTGGTGGCTCTTGGCAGAAGGTAGACTGGGTTGTCTACAAATCAGAAGGTCGGTAGTTATGCTTCCTGGCTCCAGCCGCATGTCCAAGTGTTCCTGGGCGAGAGATACTGAACCCCCAAATTGCTCCCGATGGCTCCTCCATCAGTGCGTGTGTGTGAATGGCTGAGTATAAAAATATAATGGAGGACTTGGGATAGGAGGTGCTGCATCACTCCTGATGAGCAGGTCAGTACCTTGCATGGCGACCTCCGCCATCACTGTATGTATGTGTGCGTGTGAATGGGTGAATGTGGCATGCATTGTGGAGCACTCCTGAGCAACCGGTCGACCGGAAAAGCGCTATATAAATGCAAGTCCAGGTCCATTTGCTTGTTATGTCAAGAGATTTCTTTTTAGGTATTCAGTGCATGCCTGCAGCGTGGTTGCATCCGTGCTTTCCCTGTGATTTTCTGCCGGCCTTTTTAACCACTCTTGACAGTTTCTTCTTGCATTTGACATCCAAGTGTCTGTACCATGCGACCGTGTGAAAAGACAGGATGTCTCCCCCCTGATTGTTCTTCACCATTTCAAGAACACTCTGGCTTGTGACTTAAAGGTCCCATATTATGGTCATTTCTGCTTCTTGATATGGTTCCTTGAAGTCTAAATGGAATGTTAGTAACATGCTTTGGTCGAAATAAACTGAAGGATTAAGCACAGCAGGGTTCTTGAAACACCAGTTTCACAGCCCTGCTCCAGGCTACCGGTTTCAGTGCCTTTCCCTTTAAATGCTAATGAGCTACTGCGCGCCGCCCACGGTACCGCCCACCTCCACCTGCCTGCGGAAGACGTGAGGACGGCATCATGTGACCATGGCAACGGCGGAGTTTCTGGGAGTAATGGCTGCCGGACAACAGACTGCGGTCCGACCCAGAACAGGAGGCTCCAGAAGAAAGTAAGCAGCCAAGAATGAACATTGATGTTTCTCAGTGGTCAGTAGTTAAGTTTGTTACCTCGACATTACTTTTATGTTACTGCAGACAAACGAAAGTTTTACGAGCTTACTGGCCGTCTGCCTCGCGTTGTTTCAAATAGCAGCCCCCTTCTCCTGCCTCGAGTGTTTACATCATGAAGCTTAGCTAAACTTCGGCTAGTGTTTACTGCTGTTCAGTTACAGTAACGCGGATGCAATTTAGCAACAGCCATTACTAGACACAAGCGTAACCCAGTATTATTATTTACATTTATGTAGCCAGGGAAGTTGATTGCGAACCTCTTATTTGTAGTGACGACCTGTAATTAGCTACTGCCAGCATTGTCAAGTTTTCAATAGTCACAGTTGCCTCCCATCACCTCTCTACCTTCAGAATTGTTTTTTTTTTTACTAGTTACAACGGTTTATAAACTTTAGATATATTACCAAAGAAACAATGTGACGTGATTAGCGATTATAGTTTCCAATGGATAATACAAATTTAGCATAAAAGTAGGTGTTCCTGTGGCAATTGTCTACAAATTCCTACATAACCTGAGAATATCTGCTGTATGGAAATACCACAATGAAGTGTGAACACTGGGCAAACAAGGTTGTCATTTTGCTGGCTCTCTTTTCTCTAATCTATTGTCACTCACTTACCTTTCATAATTTCTAGGTTACACGAAGACTACAGCAGCATCCTGATACACCATCATGCATGGTGGACCCTCCTGGCCTGTAACCTGTCTGCCTGAATGTATCTGCACTGCAGCATGCACTGAACATTTATCGGACAGTCTATGGACCCTTACGTCTGAGGGGAATAGTGCAGTCAGCTTTTAGTCACATAAATACCATTAATTTATCGCAAAAGTGTTATGATGAAAAGTACATAACTGATTCCTCTATCTTACATTGCTTATAGTTTATCTTTTACTTATTACCATGAAAATTACATATCAAACAATGAAAACACAGAACAGTTAGGAAAGATGTTTTATTCTAAGAAACATTTGTAAACATGTGTTGACATGAATGAAATAATAATAATAATAAGAAAATATAAAGTGAAACAGTTTGACTTTATATATCAACTTCAATATCAATATGAAAATGATAACAAAGAAAGTATCTAGTTGCCATGGGTGTAAACATTCAGTGCTGACTTTATATTGAATTGTGTTCAGCCAATATAGCCTACATAAGCTTTGTAAGGTGGTGCTGGTGCTCTCTGGGGAGGAGAGTGAGAGTTGTGCTGCCCGTCTGTGTGGTGTGAGAGGTTCTTCAGGGATTATGAGTTTCAGCACCTCCTTCACATATGGGGCAGGGTCCTGGAAAACCTTCTTGAAGATCAGGTCCAACAGAGCATCACCGCAGTCTGCAGTGCAATAAACAAAAATGTATGTTTACAGGAAAATTGCAGTAGAACCAAAAAGCCTTGTGCTGTACTGTTGTGAAGTTTCTCTTATGTCTCCGAATTACTTCTTATTTATACATTCTCCTTATTATTAATTTTGAAAACCATCTTAAAAGAATTCAGATTTTAAGTGTTTGTGTTCAACCTTTTGTGTGATGCCTGTGTGCATGTTTATTTTAATTTGCAAGGTTCAAATAAAAGATTGTAAAACTTACGGAATGTCGCCTCTGTCTTCACGGGTTTGGCTTTGCACTCTCCCTTCCAGGACTTTGGAAAGCTCAGTTTGTAAAGAGGATCTCCTGATGATGTGGTGGCTTGTCCTCTATCAGCCTTCTCACTGTAATGCAGTGCAGCCAGGTAGAGTCTTGAACAGTAAAAATAAAAATAAAAAACGAGAAAACAATTGCAAGAAATGGGCAAACAATTTGAAATGTTCTCAACAAGTAATCACAGTTTAATTATCCTGCACCGAATTCCCAGATATGGATAGGATAACACATAACAGCACTGTTACAGTATAATTCAAGCACTAAATGCTGCAACGCGTTACGTTACTCTAACCTGACCTTTTTATTTCAGTAACAAGTAATCTAACGCCTTAACATTTCCAAACCAGTGATCAGATTAAAGTTATGTATTCAAGTCACTGTGCATTACAATTATTTTGGTCATTTTCTTTAGTACAAATATATATTCTTGCTTTCTTCTTGCATCTCGGGGAGTGATGTCACATACATCTGAAGTCATGTTTTGGCCATGAGGATAACTCACGTGTAACACCACGCAGCAACACAAAAATGGAGGGAGGAGAGAGATGCTCGTTTTCTAGCTGTAAATATGGTCATTATTTTGAGTTATTAAAAACAAAAATCACGAATACTTGGTCAGGGGCCCGGCCCGGCCGAGCTCGGGCAGAGAATCTAAACTGTGTAAGTTAGCAAGCAACATCACACTCGTGTTGCCCTGGCTTATGCCAACATATTCCAGCTTAAAAAACGTTTTCAAATGCATTATATTTCACAAAATCCTGAAAACTTAGACCCGGCGGAGGGTGTGTGTATGTTCCGCTTGACCGACCGGGTCTCTGGGTTTGCATGTGGAGACCGTGTTGATGCGAACTAGAAGCTCGCGGTTAGCGTTAGCTTGGAAGATAGCGGTTAGCATTAGCTGGTACTATGTGACACTGCTTAGTTAGTTCGTGTAAAATTGCTAAATAAACACAGCTAAGTACTTGCACATGCAGACATTTCCCTAGGACACGCATTACAAAATGTGCAAGATCAGAAATGTAATACACACAATGATTCTGCTGTAGCACTAACTTGTGTGGTCACAGAAGCTAACGCTAGCGGTTAGCCGCTAACCTTACCTTGTTCTCAATGGCAAAACACACAGTACATCACGCACGAGTTCAGCCTTATCTACAGAAACACACAGCACATTTGTATACTTACATGTCCTTGGTCTGCAAGTATTCCTTTGAGTAAAAGTCTGCCGACTACTCCTGCCTTGTACTGGCCCAAGTTGGTGAAACAGTCAGCTCAAAGTGGTTCGCACACACCAACAGTTGCCAACTTCATTTTCTAACCGAGCGGAAAAAAATGGTGGCGTTTAGATAATTCCTTGGGGTGTGGCAAACCTTCACCTGGGGCGGTGCCACCAACCTAGGGGGACGTGTCTAGTCTGTCGGTGACGTCACCGACAGACTTTCTTAAACTTGCCTGTTTAAGCACACATTTTCTAAAGGCGGAGAAAGCAAAAAAGGGAGAGGATGAACTTTTTTCATGCCAGGGGGGATTGTAGACAGGCCGGGGATGCATATTATTGATAGAAAACCACTCTAAGGTGTATTTTGCATAATATGGGACCTTTAAAAAAAAAGAAAAGAAACATTATATGTGTTATCTGTAAAATTAAGGTGCTGTTTAACATATCAAGTATTGAAAACAACTAATCTTTTTAACCCAATTATTAAAATCGACATAGGTCTCGCATATAGCGCTTATTGGCCATATGACAATCTCTCTGGTTTTGGTGGTGTTTATCTCAAGCACTCGACTGACACAAGTTCCCAAGAGATGATTAAAATACAGACTTTTCTCCCGCAGTGTTCCCTTCATGTAGGAGGCTGATGAGATAAGTAAGCAAAGATCTGAGTCTTGGATTCTGTATAGATTGGTGTTCACCGAAAATTAAAGGCGTGATAGAACGGTACCTCCGGGAGTATCTGTGTTTTAAAATGGTTGCCGTCAGAGTTACCAAAGTCATAATGCTGTAAACACTGCTGAGGTTAACGGCCAAACTGAATAGAGACACCTTCTGCTCTCTGCTGCCTTCTTAACCTGAGAGGAGTCTCCATCTTTTTCTGTGTTTGAGCTCTTTTTATATTTTTTTCTACTCTCCGTCTTTCTCTCATTTCCCCCCTACCTCCCCTCTCTGCTCGCTCTCTGTGTTGTATGGAGTAATAACTTGCTCATTATTGGATGTAAGAAATATCTACTAAGAGATTATGCCAGATATAAAAAGCTCACAGGTGACGGGAGTCAGAACCTCTTTGCATCCCTAATGAGGCCTGGGGATTGCAAAGCACGCTCTGCAGAGACCCAGCATCCTCCACTAGCCCTGCGCTGAGGCCTAACTCAGCTTAGAGAGAGTCAGCTTGGCCCAGCTCAGCCCAGCTCAACTCAACTTGGCTCAGTTCAGCTCTGCTTGGCCTTCGCCTGCATAATTAATGTATTAACTGCAAGCTCATCTGCTGCTGGTCTGTCAGTCATTAGGGCTTGGGAGTTTTGTTGCGTTGCTGTTTGCCCGCTTGCACCTCTGGCCTCCCCTCATCTGCTCACCTCCGCCGCTTAGTTCTGCCGAATGAACTGCTTACCCCTCTGGAGCTCTGTCAACTCGATGCAGTACATTTCTCCTCGCATTTTTTTAAGTCCACCATGGTGCCTGCCAAGAACTGAGAAAAGACTGCCAATTATTATATCTAAATAAATCTATCTGACTTCCAGGCTTTGGGTTCAAGATGTGGGTTGTTATTGTTTCAGGTGTAATAGGCCACGGTTTTGCTTTATTCGGTAGTCTCCAGTCAGTATTCACTAAAGTTGTATGGCCCTATTTTTTATATTAAAAAGCAATTAATATGATTTGTTCTCACGGAAGGTAGTTCTAATGTATAGATGTATGCATATGATTGCTTATTAGAAACAACTCTGCTCTGGTGTCATGGATAGAGGTCTTAGCAAGTGATGATCACTCCGAGGCTCTTTTATTAAATTGTAGAAACAAAGCACAATAGTAAATATGTATATATAAAAAAAAAAAAGTATTCGAGAAGCCAAGTGACACCGAGGAGGAGGGGTAGCAGAGTGGGAGCAGCGGAGGAGTCAAAGAACATCTTTGCCCACCACAAGAACAGCGAAGGGCAAATGTTTGAATCATTTAAAACTCCAGAGACATGGATCTGTTACAGCGGCCAATGGCAACAGGGCCTGCCATGGCACGCCTTGGGCCATCACTGCTCCTTTCTATGCTTCCTTCTTTCAACATCTGCACTGCTCACACTGATTTTTTCCTAATTTCTTACTGTAGTTGACTCGTCTAAAAGTAGGAAAACAGTCAAAAAAAAAACTGTCAACGTTTAATCAACTCGTCAACCAATCCTGCACATCCCTATCTACATAGTAGTTCTGGGCAGTATGGCCTTAAAACTTAATCGAAAATACACAATATATAGCTTGATATTTTGTAGTCTTCTCAAAAGCACTTCATAAACGTAAGGACTGGGTGACAAAAGCAGATATCATGATATTTTTTAACCAAATAGGCCCTACATTGATATTGACACTGCAAAATTATCGTAGTAATGACTATTGGTACTTTACCCAATGTGCATATAATGACAAAATGGGTAAATGTGAGTACTAGATCAGGTAGAACAGTCTCATAATTTCAGAAACGTACATCTCTTTCCTGCAATACAGCCTTTAAAACCTAGAAAAAGTCAACACTTGTCATATAACTATATAATGATATAGAAAATGTAAGGTGTATATATATATATATATACACACATACACACACACACACACACACACACACACACACACACACACACACACTAATTTACTGAGCTGCACAGAGAATCTTCCCATTTTTTTGGCGTCTGGAACTCTTTATTTGGTGTTTGTTACCCTCTTTGACCTGTGGGGACTATTAAATGTCACTCCCCCTTTAAGTGTGGAAGAAAGACAACTTCACCTAACTTCGGAACACCGCTAAAGGTCAGACATCTCTGTGGTGACAACTACCGCTCTCAATACACACACACACACACATACACACACACACCCACACATACTCTGCAGAAGAGAAAACAAACATGCAGGTGCAAACAAACTAACATTTAGCTCTCACACATACCTGACCCTCTCTTCCCTTCTTGACAGTATGTCTCCCTCCGATTGGCTGAAGGTTTGCCAAATGGTGGGCGTGTTTTTTTTCTTTGCGGTGTCACTTGGGACATCAGCTATCGATTAGGATATTTTTTATTAAAGGAGCGTGTTTTTTTTAAAGCAAAGCCGCTGTGGAAGAGGAGGCATTCACAGGACACAACTTCACATCCACTCTTGCTCTCGAGCTGATGACAATTAACGTTAATATTCAATGAGTGCATGTACTTTTTGTGTCTACGGTATGCATTTCCTATATTTCTGCATATGTGTGTGTGTGTCTGTGTGCGGTAGAACACCTACTTTTCAGTCACCGCACAGCAATTTATTAGAATTTGTTTGCCTGGCCCTGAAGTCTTCATTAGGCAGTCGCAAAAGCACACGGAGACGGGGCTGCAAGGTCGCCATCCGGCAGGCCAAATGAAGATGCGGCCCTCCATTTAGCAACCCTTTGGGGAGCACCGGCGCACACATATCCACACACCCATACATGAATGAACATACAGACACATATCGCGCTGTTTTCAGCCTTATTTCCGTACTTTTAACTATCAATCAGCTCCATTGGCGAGCCGAGATAAAATAGCTGCAAAATAGCAATCAAGCGCAAACATAAATCAAAATGCTGAGTGGCACCGAAATCTTTTATCATCTGCATTAAATGATGAATGAGTTTTCCAGTTGATCTGCCCATCACTGGATGCTGCACCCAGTGACTAAATGATGCTTCAATTTGGTGAAAATGAAGCTGATTTCATATTCATCCGTGCTTATCATTATAACTATTCACGCTAAGGATATCATTGCCGAGTGTATTTGATCACTTCACTACAAACAGTCCTCCCAGACGGCTTTGTTGTATCTTTCTTTGCCCATTAAGCTGTTCATTAAAGAACGGCCTTGTCTAGGCCTACAGGGTGTGTGTGTGTGTGTGTGTGTGTGTGTGTGTGCAAGCAGGTGCATTAATGTGGGTACAATGTGTGTGTGTGTGTGTGTTGGAGTGATGGCAAGTGCATGCTTGTGTATACAAGTGTAAATGTGTATGTAAATCGGTATGCGTGTGCGTAGATGCATGCGGGAGCGTGTGCGTTCTGTATGTTTGCATACTTGCCCCATTATCCACGCTTTGTGGCACTGTGAGCGGGGATGCAGATTTGTTTCTGTCAAGGTTAATAAATGAAGAAATCAAGGTGAGTGTGTCTCAATCCAGACACAAAGACACTGGGAGGGGGGGGATCAGACACCCAGCTGGTACCTCTGAAATTTTAATTAGGCCTTCTCTTTATTTCCCCTCCACACTCAGACACTGTGGTCGAGTATTCAGACTATCAGTGGAACTATTTTCTCCCTCGGTGTTACCTCAGCCGGTGATGGGACACTGGGGAACTGCTGGGTTTGAGTTTAAAGGCACACATGGTTTATTGTGTTAATAGTTCCACTGTGCGGTGTCATTATGGCTTATGGAGAGTACACAGCCGTGTACTGTATTCAGTTTAATGGAAACATGCAAGTTCATACACCTAAGATTGCACTTCTTTGTGCGCACAGCAGTAAAAAAAAAACACAAGATGAAGTAAAGGACAATCACGCTGCGTTCCACATCAGCACCACCGAGGAAAGTGAAATCTTAGGTGTTAAAAAATAGGTGATAGGAACATTCAAACATGCTCCACTCATGTTACTTGACGACATGTTTACACACCTCAGTTGCCCTCCGAGTTTTCACACATGAAGTCGTCCTTGCCATGGGGAATATGAGATTTTATTTTTTTTCCTGGTGTTTTTTCATTTTAACTTTATGGCTTTTATGCTCTGGCTACATTAAACACTTAATGTATGCAAACCATTTGCAGACCAGCGTTTTAATTGCTAGATCTGCCTATCTATGCGTTGGGTTGTGTGATTCAAAGGCACAACGTGACAGTGAGCTTTTGTTTTTAGTGATTGTATCTTCCATTTTGGACCGTTTTAACACAGCGCAGTAAAACTCTTAACTTTTCACTGAGATTATGTAATATGGGTAAGTCACCATCTACAGACTAAAGTAAGCCAGATAAAGTTAGCTTGAAACCACCAGCTGTTACATAGATATCGACAAGGCAATCAAGTGGAGGCCGGCTAGAGTCATGATGCAGCCAGTCTCATTGATTATAGTGGTGTTGTTGCAGATGCCGCTCTGCGTTGTTCATCCGCCTGTAAGTGCTCAGACATTTCAAAATTATTTGATGTCACTTCTCAAAAGTAACCGTTGCCATGTTTGCGCTGACAACCATTTTGAGATATTGGCAACCAATTATTGGTTAAGTGTCTCAACATTATTGTATTCAAAATGTTAAGCTGACACATTACTCCATGGTATTTTAGTCACTCAAATTAAGTAAATAAAAATGGCAACCATATTTCAGTTTGGTGGGGGTTGGTTTCTACATATCGTTGCTTTAACTAGCTGTTTAGGACTTCATGAATGGCCTTCAAGCTCCATCATTGGCCCATAGTCAAATCCAAGAACAACCACTGTACTGCAAGTAGACTCAGTCTTTAGCATGTTGGCACACAGAAGCACACGTATGTTGGTTTTTAACTAGTCATAACTGTCCCATGGGGTATGGCAGTGTGTATTTTTTCATGTGAAAACGGCCCAAAAAGTGTGTGAGTGTGAGTGTGAGTATGTGTGCGAGTGTCCAAACAAATCAAATTTATTAGCTACTGTTCCAGTACGATGTGATTTTATTGCTTTGGCAGTTGGGAAGGAATTGGAGAGCAGAGTGAATATAACAGAGAGGAAACTATGAGAATGGTAATGTAGTTCAGTGTGTGTGTGTGTGTGTGTGTGTGTGTGTGTGTGTGTGTGTGTGTGTGTGTGTGTGTGTGTGTGTGTGTGTGTCTGCCCATTACACTCTTGCGGGTATACTACTGTAGCTGCAGAGTGGTACTTTATGTGTTGGCTTATTACTGTGAGAAAAATGGGACATCCTCCCAACAGTAACCCCAAGCACTCTTTTAGGCCTTATCAATGACTTCACACACACACACACACACACACACACACACACACACACACACACACACACACACACACACACACACACACACAAACACACACACACACACACATACACACACACACAGGTGGTAGAACTTAGATCTGGTGCCGACAGATAAAGTTTCTGAAAGTTGTCTTTGAAACATCTTCTATGGGATTATCATCGCACTTTGAACAGATCTTGATTCAGACTTTTGGGCATGTTCAGATCTCTCACTTGAAAGGAAACGGGAGCACAAGAAACAAGTTTATTAAAAGGTATTTCATTTTCACAACAGAGATGCGAGACGTCTCCTCTGTCTCCTTGCCATACCCCATATAGCAGATGGACCTATTTCAACACATGAATTATTTACTCAACTTTAATCCAAAACAGTTCAGTCCTGAGAACTAAATTAGATTTCTCTCGGCTCTCAAGACGAGACATAAATAAAAGACGCACTCTGGATGAAAGATAACTTAGAGATTTTGATAATAAAATCGATGCATCATCAAAGGCGTCTCTTTCATGAATTAGTTATGACAAATAAACACGACTTACATGCAATGCAAATATAAAAGCGATGCTGAGATATACATAAAAGCTCACTTTAACATGTCCAGGACTGTCAATTAAAGAGCTAATAAGTGTTTTAATTTTTTTTTTTTGGTTATATGTGGAGGGTTACTGTGTGTAGTTGGTGGAAGACTGTGAAAGGAAACTTTACTCCTGATTCTAGATGTAGTCATAAAGCAATAGTACCAGCCCTGTCTATCATTTCAAGTTGAAAAAAGTCAAATCTAAAACTCGACTCACAACACACTGCGTTGCATCATCGTCTGTAGACGCTGCTGTCGGTTGATAAATTGTTACGTCTCTCTTTTTGGAAATAGATTTCTCTCTGTGCTGCTTCTGAGTACGAGTGTAAAGCCTGGAAGAGTCCTTTGTGCTTTCATTCTGAGGCTCCGACACCAAAAACCTGCAGATACCCATTGATGTTGTTGAAAGCTTAAAACTTTTCTCACGTTGAACATCACTGTAGCTGCACTGGAGAAAATCCCAGCCTGCTAGTTTACTTTCAACATTTGGCCAATTATCCTGAAGAGTGATATAGATCCACCAACAAACGATGAGATGGAGGAGAATACTCTCTTTAAGTTAAAAGAATACTTGAGATAAACATGATCAGACAAATTTATAGTGGATCCCTAACTCTGACCTCATGTTATAGTCGCCTCAAACTAACACTGACCTTGTTGCTGACCGTGTGTACTTCTGAGGAACAGATACAAATTGCTTGTCCTCCTTGTGTTATTATCACATAATCCAATTTGTGGGAAGAGGAGATTGCATTGAAATCACCTCAGGAGTAGATAACACGCTGCCACGGGCTGTTTGCAACATTGTTAATTTTTTTTAGGGCGGATTATTCCTTTAAGGTAAGCCTTAAGATTTACCTGCCAAGTGTTTTCCAGCCGCTCCCTGTATATTAATCTCATTAGGGGAGCTCTATAGGAAGTGGGCAAGGCACACTCCATTATTTATGGAAGTGTAATTATCTATGGTGTCACAAGCAGGCAGGAATTTACAGGACCCCGATTCTGCATCAGCACAATGGCTAGCTAGGTAATGAAGCGAAGGCACCTCCAGGCCCTACAATACACTATCTGATCTGCTCCACTGTTCTCGCTGTTCTCACTTTTTTCGCTACACTATTTCACACTGCCGCAGTATATCTCAGGAAAAGCTGAATGAAAAATAACAATGTAAAAAAAATGGAAACTAGAAATAAAAGATAAAACATTTTCTCATGTATTTGTGACACAAAAACTAGTTTAGGGATGCACATACTTTGTCAAAAAATTTAACACAAATGCAAAAACTGTTATATTTTGTTGTTATTGTGTTTCAAGAACATGAACATGAAAGGTTATTAATAATCAGGGACATATATAAAGAGCATTTTTACCTCACAGAAATCAAAACAATATAAAACATTAATTTATTTTGAAATGTTTTAATTTAATTTTTAATTCTGTTTTGGCTGGAAACATCTGATAGTTGTAACGTGGACGTCCTGGTGGGACAACTCTTTTTACAGTTTGTAGGTGGTTGTAAAGTTGGTCCCAAAGGAGAACACTGAGATGGGGAAAAGGTAGCAAAGTAACAAAAGTAGCAACACTACCAAATACTAAAACAAAGTACAAGCAAAGACTTCAAATCAGGAAAAACCACAAAACTAGAAACATACCACAAGAAGAAACAGCGAGACGCTGGAGCAGGTACAGGCTTAGGTGAAACACAGGTGATTGACACAGTAGGATTACACAGGACGAACTGACAAAGACATCAAGGAGCACACAGATAATATTCACACAAGGGCTGATAACAAACAAGACAAAGGCAGACACAGAAAAAGGGCAGGGAATTCACACAAAGGGAGGAACTGAAAAGCCACATACGGCACATGAGTCCAAAGCTTCAAATTAAAACAGGAAATCACAGAATCACACAGAGTCGTGGCCCACAGGCTCCACTTTTGGCAGCCTGAGACTAATTAATTCATCAGTTACCTGATTAGACATAAAATTAAACACCAGCAACGACCCCAACTTTTGAATTATTAAGCGAAAAGTCATAGTTCCAGTTTCTCCCACGTGACGATGCGCTACATTTCTCTGTCTAACATCATGTATATAGAATATGTTTGGTTTTGGATGACGTCTCCTTGGCTTCTGGATAATTGTGACTTATAGGTCACATTGAAAAAAAGTGATTTTTAATCACTGTTAAATTAACCAATGAAAATAATTGTTAGTTGTAGCCGCATACTTTATGTGCTGATAGCGAAAAAGACAATTTGTGTCTCGTAGCAAAGTAGATGTTTGAGAGGTTGTTTTTTTATGGCATAAAAACTGGTTAAACATCCATCCTGACATTCTACACAGTAAGAACAACTTTCTTCAGACCATTTTTTTGAGCATATATTTGTCACTGGCAAGACAAGAAACATTTCCTTTTTTTCATTTGACCAAGCCGTTGTATTGCACTAGTATTGTTGGATATACAAACATATTTACGGGCTGCCTTAAAATATGTGCTATTAGTGAATCTTGGAATGACTCGGCTGTGAAAAAAAAATGCATTAACGTCAAAAAAATGAACAGTTGAGAGGTACTCTTGGTATATGTGTAGGTTCTTGTGATAGTGTAGCGTACAGAGAGGTTAGGAAAGAGAGAGACATATAAAGATGAAGAGAGAGCAGAGGCTACACGGAGTTAAAGGGAGGCAGCAGCAGAGACAGGAGTCAGCCAGGCTGGCTGGCGTTCTCTTTCAGGCCGAGCATTTCAGTGTGTGTACAGACTTAGCAGCAGCTTCCACAGCAGCTGCTGCAGCAACGATGGGGTCATTTACATATAAATGAAAGTTGCCGATCACACGCTGCTGACCCCATTTATTTCAGCGGACAGACAGACAGGCAGGCAAGGCAAGCGCCAGGGAGTTGCCGAATTACTCCAAATTACCGCATTTCCATCTCCACATCAGGCCTGTCAGGCCTGCAACCATCGTCCCAGCAGTTTTTTTTTTCACTTCCCCATCTCCTCCTCCGTGCGCCCACCACCAGGTCTGGAGTGACTCTAATTGGCAGTGGTGAATTTAAAGGACCTGTCAGTGGCTGAGGCTGTCACCACCCAGGACAGCACAGCAAAGAAACAACATATCCAGCTTATCACAGCGCGGCACAGCATTGCAAAGCATAGCGGTGAAACAACACAGTCAGGTTAGCTTAGCAGGGAAACAATACAGCCAGGTTAGCTCAGCACACAAATAGTACTGTAAACTTCACATCACAGCAGTGGGATAACACAGCTCAGCAAAGCAGAGGAAAAGCAACAAGCCAGCCCATCAGGTACAAATCTATTGTTCGATGCAACGTCCTGTCATACACAAATATTACTCTTTTCATTTTTTCTCTGCTTCCCCTCATTTCTTTCATTGTATGTTCTTTAAAATCCAGTTTCCACTCTCACTTTTCTTCCACCCATCTTTTCCTTCTCTCCCTGCATCATGCATCTCTTCCCATGCTATCGTCTCATGCAATTGGTTTGCGTGAGCATCTGGATTTGAATCTGGGGCCATATGCCCTATGAGCATCTTCATTTCACGCATTCCTTGCACATGCCACCACTCACATGTACAAACACAAGCACACACACACACACACACACACACACACACACACACACACACACACACACACACACATACACACACACACACACACACACACACACACACACACACATAGCCTTAAGTACCACAGTACTTAAGGTCTCAAGGTTCTACAAGACAGATTAATGCTACAGGCCTGCATGATCTTAATGTGACAGCTGTGTCCTTTTCCAGGCAGCAACACACACACACAGACACAGACACACACACACACACACACACACACACACACACACACACACACACACACACACACACACACACACACACACACACACACATACAGTATCTCCACACAAAACTCAGTATTATTTTCTCCTATTCTAAAAAATAGAGTGATGAACCCTTGTAGAGGACGGCAGCAGAGCCGGTGCTTGTGGCTGCTTTATTTAGCTGGTAAAGCAGCCTTTCTTCCTACTTATTTGTCTCTTTCCTGTCTCATTCTTGGTTAGCCAAGCACACACCCTTATTAGTTCATTAAAAGGACTCTGCCGCTGCCGCCTAACTTTGGTATAAGCAAGGGAAAGAGGGAAAGCAAGGAGGGAAAGAAAAGAGGGGAGAGAGTCAAAACACCACTCTCTAATTACTCAAGATTGATGCATCCAGTGAACATCCCGGTAATCAGTGTTGTTTTTATTTGTTTAATGGTAGGACAGGGATCACAGGCAGGCTGACCCTCTGTGATCATTAACGGAATTAATGCAGGCAGAAGCACACGCAACTCCTCTCTGCCTGCCTGGACTGGAGGCAAGTGTCAGAGTGTTTGTTTGTGAATGCATATGTCTGTGTGTGTGTGTGTGTGTGTGTGTGTGTGCATTTGTGTTTGCGCGTGTGTGTGTGATTAAATTTAAATTTTCATTACATAATTGAGGACTCAGACTAAACCGACCCCATCCATACACATCTGGGTTCACAGAGGGACTCTGTGGAGCTCATGCACTTGCTGTCACCTGCTGACATCACCATATAGCATATTTAGATTTGTACCACGTTTCACTCTTTTGGTTTGAAATGACTGGGATTTGACGGTGGTGCTACCGATCTCTGTGCTATGCTAGTGATGCTAGCTGTTTCCACTGAGCAACCGACACAATTGTTGTATTTGGTAATCTTACAAACGTTCGCTTCTGCACTGAGATAGAGATGTTCCGATACAATTTTTTCCTAACCAAAACTGATTCTGATAGCTGGGCTTTGGGTATCGGTTGATACTTTCCACTGGCATACTTTGAAGATGTTTTTTTTATGTTCGACACTTGAAAACTGAAAAATAAACGTGTTATTGCTGTCAGGTGGACAAACTTAGTTACACTGCAATTTTGATCTTTTTTTTTCTTACTCGACAGTATGTACACCAGTATTGATAAATCCATATTGAGCCAATGTCAGTTCGCTTGCAACTTACTGTTATCATGGTTTTGTTATTCTCAAGAGTTGATATTGACCTCCAGTGTTGCTCAGCCTGTACCACTTCTTTTCTTTGCTGCATCTGTGTTTATTGAGTTTCCTTTTACTTTTCTGTCATTGTACTGAATGGGAGTGACAGTGCAAGTCAGTAATTCCAGCTGTACATGGACACTGTAAAGGGCATATGGGTTTGGGTGGCATCATGAAAAAAAAAGGAGGGGGGGCGGCGGAGAGTAAAGGAAGCAGCCACTCGAAAAGATGGTACTCTAATTTCATGGTGATTAATTAACGTACAGTAACTGTTTGCTGGGGATCTCCTAAGCTGCCCCCGGGGGCTGACACGCTTTGTAACTGGCAAATGTCATGACTCCCACTGACAGGAGGAGGATGGTAGGCTTAGAAGGGTCAATGAGTAATTAAAGAGGACAGAGAAAAGGGACTGAGTGTTAACTGTTGATACAGTTTGTTCATTTTCAATATAACATGGCCCAGACTCGACTTATTGTACATGTCAGAAATGCCTGTTACACTTAGGGCCGGCACCCAAAATGGATCTTTACACGCCGGATAATGTGATATAATGTGCCTCAGCCTCTCTGAAAGTTTCTAAAACATGTGTCTTAGGCTGCAAAAACTTAAGTGTAGGCGTTGAAGAGAAAATCCAGAAAAAAGAAGAGCAGCAGAAAAAAGCTGTAAAGTCCTATGCTATATATGCGAGGTATGTGTGACACACAGTAGGACACAGAGAGAGTAAAAGTGGGAGTAAAATATGCAAAGGTCTAAATCCTCTCTTCATCTTCATCAGGAGCTCTTAAGACTCTCTGAGACATGTTTCCTCTGGTGACCAAGATTCCCCCTGCACTCATCGCTCACTCACATATCTGTGCGTGTGTGTGTGTGTGTGTGTGTGCATAGGTGTTTATAGTGGCTTAACAGCCTCTGCAGCCCGTCTTCAAGTGGTACATATGAAATGATTTGTGCTATGAATCATGGGTTTCACTGCTCTACACTGCGGCAGGGTGTCTGGGATGTTAATGAAGGCCTAAAATTGCCACTGTATCTTTGAACTGAGAGGGAGGGAGAGAGAGAGAGAGAGAGAGAGAGAGGAGAGAGTTTTAAAAAATGCAAAAGGCAGAGAAGGAAGAACCTGGATTTAGTTTAAGAGGGGTGCACAGACTGTTAGGGACCGAAGAGATGGAGGGAGGGGAAGGAAGCTAAAGAAAAGTTGCAATGCGTGATATTCATCGGGCTGATGAATGTTAGTATTTGTTATTATGTGCTCTGTTTATGGGCTGTAATTTCCTTATTGCTGATAAGATGAGGCCAAATTGCCTCTATTTACTTAACAAGTGCAGAATCTATGCAATCTGAGAAGGAGGAGGAGACAAAGAAGGAGAGCCATGCAGTGCAGACTATAAAGCCAAACATATCCTTGCCCACTGCATCTTAGCCTTTCTAAGCCTCACATGTGCATAAACTAGGGAACGTCTTTTTGAAATTAAAGAAATGTGACATTATCACTTATTGGTGTCTGCCGTGAGAAGCAGGCAATGATCAGTTATTGGCATTGGCTGAAAAAGCAATCCATATCGTGCATCGCTAAAAGAAACTGGCATAGACAGCTGCATATAATCAGTTTGTACCTTGGAACTCAAACGTGAGTAATTCTCTGCACGTTCGAAACAGCATTTTTCACAGCTAAGAATGTTCTTCCTTCTGGCTTTCTGGTATTTTGGATGTATCCCACACACACCTGCACACATGCGTGAAACATAGAGACCTTGAGGGCATTTTAAAGCGTGGCCGTCCTACTGTCCTACCTCAGGCTAACCTCCAGCAGCCCCGGCCATGTAGTGTCAGCAATGACATTGGGATTCTATTAGCAGGTTGTGCAAGGCGCTGGCCCCCTGCCCTGTGGTGAGACCTACCATTGATCTGTCATGGGAGATGGCTGCTCCCTGCTCCTCGCTCCCATAGGGCTCAATTTGAACCTTTCCAAAAACCAGGACCAAACCCTCTGCTTGAAATCTACCTGGGGAGCGAAGAGAGAGAGCAGAGCGAGGGAGCCCAAGGTCAGGCGTGACACCCCGTGTGCAGATAAAGACGGCTGGGTATGGTCGACACCGACGATAATGGCCAGTGAAAAGTGAGGTTATTTGTTATCGATTCCCAATGAGGGAAATCACCAGGTCTATATAGTGCTGTTTATGGCTGAACGAGGGCAGCGTGCGTGTGTGTGTGTGCGCCAGACGGTCGATGTGAGGCCGAGTATCCTCTGAAGGACAGGGAAAAGAAATGAAAGTCTTTCTCTCGCTCTCCGGTGCTCTCTCCTTCTATTTTGAATGAGTGCATAGTGATCTGTTTTCCCAGCCAGACTCATTTGTATTTTTACTGAATTACCCCGGATGCGCAACCTGAACCCACTTAAGCATGTCACTTAGCGTTTGTTGAAGTTAGCCGAGACAGGGCCCTCATCAGGTTTCAATGAGGGAGGCTGTGGCTAAGTGGCCACTTGTCATGTTTATTTATTTCATTTTTTTCACCCCCCCGATTCCCACATGATGTCTATGTTGGCTGTCCAAGTTGCTTAGAAAGAAGCCCAGAGGGAGAGACAAAGGCTTATGATGGATATGTAAGCACTCTATATTATCTATTGTCCGTTGTGTTTAGTAAAGCGAGAGTCTTTAAATGCACAGTGTGTCATCTCTGCAGCTAATGGTTGCTCAATCCAAACAATGAAAACAAAAAGCTGCAGTTAGATGACATCGTGAAATCGTGTGGAATCACAGCTGTTCTTGTTTTGAATGTGAAAAAAAATCACCATCGCAGATGAAAATCTGAAATCTGATGTGATTCAGGCAGAAACCGTTCACAAAGTAATGTGTTAAGGTTTTATTCATGTTATGTCCAGTGAAGTTTGCTGACTTCCTTCCTCGCTCTCCGATGTATCATCAGGTGTTTCCCTGGCAGTTATGTCGAGAGGCGACTAAATGAAATGCACAGTTTTTGGAAACATTTAGGGCGAATGTAAGTCATTTTTAGATATTTTATAGCAACATTACATACAAATAATGCGATTTGGCACCCGCCACAGTTCCCAAGTTGGTAACAATTTCTCAGATGCAATCTAGGTGCTAACTACAAACAAACTCACATCATCATAACAGTGTTATGTGTTGAAAACATGTATATTGAAGTAAACGTGATGGGGGCGGAGTCACCATTCACCCTATAACAAGACACTGTACCATCAAAGCGATGTTAAGCTGTTACTTAAAGGTTAAAAAGTTACATAACGTTGCTTTAATGTGCAAAATACTACACATAACATCTTTAACTTCCCTAAATGGAGCTGGCTGTTATTCTTAGGTTGTTAGGATAGAGCACGGTCTCTTTGTGGCGAGGTTAAACACGCAAAAGTCGTCTTTTCTCGTCGCAGAGGTATTTGAATAATCTTGAATTAAAAGCGTGTTTACATATAGTCATGGAGTCTTTTAATCCTTTTTGACTTACACAGTATGAAGCGGCGCTAAGGAACACAGGGGTATATGTGAATTAACAGTATGCAAGTACAAACAGAACAGAATATTGAAATTGCCCCCACGGGCGATTCTCGGCTGTGCCGTGGCAGCGAGACACTTCCTGGTGCTGCTCCATTTTATATGTATGAAAATCTCTCACGGATCCATGATATACATTATAGATGAGGGCTCCCGTTCTGCACTCCAGTCACTGGAGCAGAATTTTCCATGATATGCACCCCCACCACAACCACTGCCACCGCCACCTCCACCACCCCCCAGCCCACACTGCCGCCCACTCCTCTCCTCTCTTTCTCTCATCCCTCTCTCCATTCACTTCTCCTTCCATATGCCCTCCCATTGGAGCGTTGTTTCATCCCTCACCAGCTCCCTTTCATCCCTCTCCAGCCCTTTGGTCTCTTATCATTTCATCCTTCCATAAGTCAGACCTTACATCGTTACTTCCACCCATCCGCCCTTCCTTCCTTCACTTATCCCAGCCCTCCCCCCATACCACGGAGCCAGCGAGCGAGGAACATGTGACCAGTGAGGTGGGAGCACGCTGGGCCTCCCCCTGCAGTGCCACCATACGTTGATTTGTCTCCTCCGGTTCCATATTGATTTTGCTTTAAACAAGGGGAGAATACAAGAAGAATGAGGTGCCGGAGGTGACATGAAATAAAAAAAAAAAGAAAAGCGATGAGGGGGGCAAAGAGAGTGAAGGGTGAGGAAAGAGAAAATAGGGAAAGTCTTTCTGCGTATCAAATCTATGAGTTAGGTCTTAGGTGGGTTCAGGGGTATTATCGGCGGTTACTGTGTAGATATTGAACTCAAAAAGAAGTGGAGGGACAGAGTGGAGATGAAGAGGGTGTGCGAGAGCCTTTATTTAAAAACCTCTTTTTCATTCGCACCCTTTGCTTTGTGCTTGCTAAATGGGTTTCTGGGGGTTGGCTATGTGGCAAATGCATCTCATTCAACGTCACGGTACAGTTCCTGCCTTAAAATGATTCTCTGCTTAGTTCAATTTAAGTTGTGTGCAGAATAATCGATCCCCCCATTAATTCTACTTAGCCGGGCTTCACAGTACAAGCCTGGGCTTGACTGGTCCACCAAGGCCAGCGCCGCTGAATGGCTGACCTTTACACGGCTCGGACTGCCATTGATTTTCAGCAGGACTTATTTCATGAACTGGGGTTTGGGACAGGGCACCCAGATGAAGATGAACTATGAGGCAAAATCAGTTTCTTTGGCCCTTTTCATTTTCTCTGCTCTTGTCTCTCGTCCTGCTCTCTTCCTCCTTTGTCCTCTTTGCTTTGGAATCAGCAGCGTACGTCGTGTTGGCTGAGCTTGGTGGGTGGCACAGTCTGAGAGCAAATAAGTGTCCCCTGTGCGACCCCACCCCCTTGAGCTAAGAGCCCCCCCCCCCCATGTCCTGTCAGAGGAGTGTTGGTGTGTGCTTTATGTTCATGCTTTAGTGTCCATATATTTCTGGCCATGCTGGAGTGTATGTAGGTTACATTGTTAAGTGCTTTAGGGTGGCTCTCACTGTGACATGGCCCCTTGGTATTTGCAGTTAGGAAATAATGCAAAGCAGAGTGTGTGAACAAGCCATTAGAGCTCCCCGGACTGCCCTCAGAGCCCAAGAAGTGTGGAAAACAAATCCCGACCTCCATGAAACGACAGACACAACATCTACCTTGCGACTGCCCGGGTGGGGAGGAGGGGAAAAGGAAAGAGAGAGAACGCATCTCAAATCCCAAATGTAATTTCAGTAGGATTTTAAGGTCCTATATCGCACAATGTTTAAACCTGTAAGTCCTAATTGTTGGACGAATGTGCTCAGATGAGCATCATTAAAATGAATAAATTAATAAATAATACAAGCTAAGACAAGGAGGGGCGAAAGTGTAGGAGGCTTCTGAGTGTGATTTAGCTCGAGTTCACACAGAGTGCACCGAGTGTCTCCCTGTCTTCCTCCCTCTCTCTTGTCTCTCTTCTTCTTTGCCTGCATTAGCTGTATATCAGTGACTTTTGACTGTAAAAAACGTATTTAAATTTTATACCCGCTCATGAATACATGCATGCATACAAATGTCCCTGGATGGTGGGAGGCGCGCGGAGCCAGTGAGGTGATGGGCTGTCAAGGATGCAGCTGTAAAAATAGAGGAGGATAAGCTATGAGGGTAGCGGTTTGGATGAGGGAGCCGGACAGGTGTGGAGCATTCCTATTGCACCTCAAGGTAGGGTAGTGTTGAGCCATCTGATGATTTGTAGATCATGATCAATGTCGGGGGGTGTCTACGATCAGCTTTCAGATTACGCTATCCAATGTCCTCTTACTTCTGCATCCAAACTCCAAATTACCTCGTCGCCAGCAGATCTGCGCAATGTGAACATACAAATAGAGAGAGGTAGCCGACTAGATGGCTTTGCTAACTGGATGGATGACCTCCCATGGCTCTTCCGTAGGTGAAGTACCGTAAACATGCGACATGAGTTATAGCTAGCAATGAGAAACTCTCGCCAAAAAAGAAACATCTCAGCAATTGTTTTCACGGTGCAATTCAAAAAATTCATTGGCTATTCTGAGTTTACTGTATTTTACAGGGCTTGAGAATTGATAGCAAAGATCACAGTTTATATTATGGTTTGTGTTTAAGTAGATGGTGATATTATCTTTTTGACCGTTCACATGCTTGGAATTTAGGACTTGATGACTGCATGAAGTGGCCCGTCCCTCACTACAGGTCTTTCATAAAACCTAATCCGGCCCCTAGTCGAACCTGATCTGAATCTGATTTGTTCGGGTCGAATCTGTGTTGAGATCTTTAAAAAAGATGCTGGTTATTCTGCACTTATCCTATAAGACCCAACCCCTCCCCTGCTGTCCCAAACCATAGATTGCTTTGCAGTGTAAGTGCATCCTGGAGGATCTAACTCTCCACGTCTTTTTAAAGGCTAACCCCTCTCTGAAAGCCACATACAGTACATGGCTTGTCTTTTATTCCCTCTGCACTTAAAACTTAGCGACATTTAGACTTGAGCACACTCAAACACACATAGAAAAGGTAGCCCCAAACGACGTCCACTCGCCCACTCAAAACCCCTACCAATGAAATAAGCCACCCAAGGCCATGGGAGGTAGTGTGGAGTGGGAGTTGGCAGGGACACTTCCAATGTGTTTTCCGCTCCAGTGCTTCTTGTTCTCACTTCGTCGGAGTGTGTTTGCTGCAGATTGGGAGAAATGGCGAGAGGTCAGGCAGCTGTACTGCTTGTCTGGCCCTCAGGTTCTGCGTGGTTCAAGGTTGAACCACACACAGTGAGAGGAGGCTCTTTTTGTGTGATTTTTAGCAAAACAATTTCACTGTGCTGCTGCAGCGTGGAGGAGACAACGAGACACAGGGCTGAAAGACAGGCCAGTACCTTTTGTTGTGATACCGAATGCGCTTATAGACAAGCAGGGATTTTCTCTAAGTGTCAGGATGAAACATAAGCAGGCTTTACAGCCAAGGGCTGGAGTGGTGGGAGAGTGATGGAAGGAGCAGAAGTGGCAGGTGACAGAATGCCGCGTGCTTGTGTGTGTTTGTGTAGCCTTGTGTGTGTGTTTGAGTGTGTGTGTTTGAGTGTGTGTGTGTGTGTGTGTATGAGACGTCGGGTATTGATATGCTGGGAATGAAGCTCGGAGCAGATGGACAGCGCAGGCTGGCCCTGTGTCGATCCTGTGAGCTCTGGCTCCTTCTCGCAATCCCCCTTTGATGGACACACACACACACACACACACACACACACACACACACACACACACACACACACACACACACACACACACACGAACCAGGCAACAGTGCAGAGTCCAGATTTCACCAACTTGATAATGGTCCTGTAGGATAACAAATTGTCGATCATCCTATCATTAATAACCAGTATGTCATACTGATCTGTAGTCATAGCAGATGTGGCTGGTTAATGAGACCGAGTGGAGAAGTCCTCCAGTGGCGTATCCGAGCACACAGCAGGATTTAGGGAAGAGGGCGTGTAGACTGAAAGCTTATGTACTGCAAAAAGGGAGAGAAAGACCCATTACCATTTTTGAAATAATGCAGTTGCTTGAGGGAAGCATTGTTTCTCTATCTGACATAGGCTTTTTTTTGTCTTCCTGTCTCCGTTTTTTGTCTGCCTCTCTCTTTTCTGGCAGCCCTCAGACTTCTCTCCAATTCAAAGCCAACATGCTTGGCTGCGTCCCTATCTCCCTCCCTCCTTCCATCTATCTCTATCCTTCCTCTGGCTTCTTCTCCTCCCGGTTCTCTCCCTTCCTCGGAGGGGCGGCATCGGGAGTGGAGGGGTGGAAAAGTGCAAGTGCTGGTGAATTGCTAATAGGCAATCATAGTGCTCAGGACAAGGATGCCTACTGGAGGTCTGGGGACCATTAAAGAAACGTCAACTCGGCATAGGTATGCCAAGAATTATGAGTCAGTGGGCAAGCAACACTTCTTGGCTCCGATTGGTCAGGGCAGCAGGCCGTAATCTGTCACAATCCTGGAGTTGCTGTGACAGCAGCAGGAGCATTCTGGGCTCAACACAGAGGGTAAAGGAAACATGCAGCTAAGGGTGTGTGTGTGTGTGTGTGTGTGTGTGTGTGTGTGTGTGTGTGTGTGTGTGTGTGTCCATCTATAAGCCTGTATGAGTGTGGTTGAGTGCATGTGGGACTGTGCAGAAAATATACAGACACTGACACTATGTATCTCTCGTGACTTAATTTAAGACATGTTGGTGTGTATTGATTCTGTTAGCATGTTTTAACGTACGCCTTTAATGCACCTGAAAGTACAAAGATGAATCACATGTAATCCTCAGAACAAACAACTCATCACAGTGCTTGCGTCTTTTTTGTGGGTTTGATCTAAACTGGGGAGGTCAAATCCACCTTGTTCCACCCGGAAGCTTCGAGCTGTTCTGTAAACCGTACGCTCCCAGTTGAACCCAATCGAAACTGCAGGACTAGGGGGGCGCTGGTGCTCTTCAGGAAGAGCGATGCCATATCATTCGTGTTGTCACACATTGGCTTCAGCAGATACGATGGAGAGCAAAAACAAAGCTAAATCTAAGTTCTTTTGGAAAATAGTTGAGGCTTTTAGAGGAAACATGACCAAATTATGTCGACACCTAAAGCGAAGTATGTCATACACTGTGACAGGGCTGTTCACTTACAGATTCAGTCGGGCCAGATTTTAATACCAGGAAGTGTAGATGGGCCAAACATTTTTGGCAGCCAATTAAACCTCTTAAATATCTGCAGCAGAAAATAGCAGTGTTTACTCTGACTCTTAGTTGGCACAGAAAGTTTTGATGTCTCTCAATAAGGTGGTGAGCGACTTTAATGTGTATCACATTTTTAAGCAGACATGGACGTGGACATGGACGCGCTCATATGAGATTTACTGGGCTGTAAATGGCCCACAGGCTGCCAACTGAACAGGCCAGCAATATGATGTTGGGCATGGCCAAAAATCAGGTAACGACCGAAAACCATATACTTGGTGAGGACACGTTTCTTCCAGTGCACATACATTTGGTAATATACCCTAATATCTCCTGCAGATGGAATGAGATAACAAAATACATATGTAATATGAACACATTCTTTCGGACTTTATTTGATGGGAAAGATCAAGGTTGTGACAGGAAATGGGAATGAGAGAGACGGGACGACGTGCAGAAAAGGGCCATGAGTTAGGATTGAACTCAGGTCGATGCTAAGGACTCGCTCTACCATGTGAGCTTCTTGGCCGCCCCGGCACTGCTTATTTTCATAATCTCGGGATTGTATATTGTCCTAACCTTACATGGTTCTGAACAACAGAATTGAACTCAGAGTTATAATTCATGACTTTCTGTGTATCGCTGTGTACCATAGTTTGATTTACGCTCACTGAGGTAAATGTTGAACTTAAATCGTAATATGGATTTCAGGTCATACCCAGCCCACCGAGTGCACATGCGACGGCCAGCTTGCATGCGATACATGCCGTTGTACATCATCATCGTGGTCGTAACTCATCGACGGTCAGGCAGCGACGTAATCTTCAAAGCAAATATCAAGGCAGGAGCCAGATAGGGAACATGGCGTCAGCGCGTAAGGCCACCTTTAAGCATTAAAGTCCTCGCACGACTCGAGATGTGTAATTCTGTCACGGAACATATCCGCTGCCATTTCGCAACTTCCTGCTCGCCCACGGACCCTCGTTGTGGCGCGCCGCGATTGGCGCGATGTTGCCCTTCTGAAGCCACCGGGTTGGGTCCGTCGTCACGATGGTATCTCTCTGTGGACAGTTCCTCAAAATGAACTGAAGAGCGTAAACCACATCAAACAGCGAGCAGAATAAGAAAGAGAGTGAGAGAGAGAGAGAGAGAGAGAGAGAGAGAGAGAGAGAGAGAGAGAGAGAGAGAGAGAGAGTGCGTGTCTGTGTGTGTGGGAGAGATGTGAGCCCACCAAAAGCTTAAGCCTCCAGTGTGCTGTGCAGATAAGATTCATTAGATAGGTCGGTAAATGCAAGAGAGAGGCAAAGCGAGGCAGACACAGGGAGGGAGAGAGAGATTGAGCTCGCTGCTGCTCCAACATTTGTTGACACAGATTTACAATGAGTCTCCCACTGCTTCACGCATTACAGTAACACGCCATGTCAATAGCTCTCTGGGCTTGAAAAGCAGCCGTGCCAAAGATGTCTGGGAGTGATGCCCTTCCACTGATAACCAAAGTGTGGCTCATAAGTCAGGAAGTGGAGGAGAAGGAGGGGCCGGAGATGTTTTTTTTTTCTTTTTTGTGTCTTTTTGTTTCTCTTTTCTCTTATTAATAAATAACCCACCCACTCTCATCTCCCAGTCTCTGCATCATCTCCAGCATCTTTTCATTAGTTTTCCCTTTTTCTGTCACTTTCATATGATCCTAGTCCTCCAGCCTTCTCCGTCTCTCGCGCCGTCTCTTACCCATCTCTCTCCCTCTGTTTTCGCTTTATCTCTTGGACGCCCCGCTACAGGCTCAGTAGGACAGGATTTAGGCATTAGCTCAATCCCCCTATCTACTCCCCCTCATGATTGCACACTGTTTCTGTCACCCACATACCCTAGTCCACTGCACAAGTCTTGTAGGACTCAGAGTTTCTTACACAAGTGCTGGTGGAGAGCTTATACTCCACAAGACAGGGAGACATAATCAAGTCGATGGACAAGCGTAGCGTGAGAGTGTCTGCGCGAAGGGCTGGGACAGTGGCGAGCTAGCTCAGAGGTGGAGGGCGAGGGTTTTTTATGTGGTATTTTTTCGAGTTAATCAGACTCTACGCAAAAGTAATAAAGAGTATGATGAGAACTAACATCAGCTCTTGCCACGCAGCTCTGTCTGCTGAGTCATGGGGAGCCCACAAATGAGGCGGTTTTGATGTGTGACATTCACCTTCATGAAATCTTGATGAGAGCTGAGTTCTGCTGTCTGTGTAATGAGGTCTGTAGCAGTCAGACAGCTGGCCAACCACTTCAGCTAGTAAAGCTATGATAATAGAGAGGGTTGGAAAGCCTTTTGGAAAAGCGTTCGGTAGATGAACTTCAGGCTGTTTCTGGGAGGCAGTTAGTGTTTTGGGGGGGGAGAGATAAACACGAACTTGGAAGGCATCAGACGACAGAAGGTCTAATGGTCTTAATCAGAGATGCAGTAGTGGCGCTAGTGATAATGGTACTACAGATTGCACATGTTTGTGAGTTAGCTGCGGCCTCATGGCTAATTCGTGTATTACAAGGCACATTCAGCGTAACAGATGGATATCGACAGTTTTGTTCCAAAAGCAGCGATTCAGTCTTTGAAAATAAAAGAAAGGGGAACACTTACTGAAACAAAACAACCACAAAGAAAACTGCACTTTTCCGAATGACAGCGCTCATTTTTAAAAATCTTTGAATGACAAATTCACTCCCACAGAGTTGAAGTTTTCTTCCTGTTCTAAATGGATGTAGCATTAAGGAGTACACCTTCGTAAGTACAAATGTGATATAGACTAGCTGAGGTCGGCAGGTGTCTGTCAGTCTATGTCAGCGCCTCCAGCTCTAAATCCTGTTGGTCCTGATAGGAATCCCAGAAGCTTATAGTGGCTGCCATCTCCCCAGCACTGACTGATGCTCCTTATCAGGACCACCACACTGCTGCCGCCAGCACATTTTCACATATGGGTAAATTATAACTCACTTTCGCAAACAGTTTCCCCACATGCGTTCAAGCACACATATGAACATGCCTACACAGATGCAGTATGTTGACACAGGGCAGGTCATACTTCAGTTAGATCTAACCTCGCAGATACCCACCACACTTATAAATACATCGTGTGTGTATCAGTGTGTGTTCGACATCTCGATTTCAGAAAATCCACATGCGAATGCACAACTCCATTCGAGATGTGTCGGAGGTGCAAATATTTTGTATCGAATACATTTCGAGTATTTCTCGCAACTAAATGGGGATAGAGCTTTGGTTTGGGTTTGTGTTGAAATTACGCGCTGACTCATTTATAAGTCAATCAATAAAGAATGAATTAATCATTCATCTTTTTTTTTTTCAAGCACAAAGGCCAAACATTTAGTTTTCCAGTTTATTAAATATGATTTTCTGCTTTTCTCAAGATCAGGTTGTTGTAAATATAAATAGTATTTGAACTATTTTTTTACACTCTGAAGACCAAATGAAAGCTAAATAAATAACAAGATAATGTTGAACAAATGATATCTCTGCATAGACACAGTATACACTATGCACGATCTGGTATCGCATGTTGGCGTTGTCCCATAAGCACCATAACTAACGTTGCTCCAGGACCATAATTGCAACTGACCAATCATTTGTTTGTGATGTTACCGGGAAACAGACAGGCAAAATTCACACACCCAACCTGTGTTGTCCTGAAACTAGCCAAGCATTTTAATGTAATGTTCGATCCCACGTCTTCTGAGTGAGAGTCTATACTAAACTTATAAAGCCACGCCTGCTCGCTTGGAATGCAGACGTTGTTGCTTCCTCTTAATGAGAAATGATCGTCCTAGAGCAACATTAATTATGATGCTCTAGTAACAACACCAACATCAGTAATATCAGGATAGACCATACATTATGTGTGTGAAGATGAGTGAGAGAGTGAAGTCGTTCACTGCAACACAGCACAAACAAAAGCTCCCGGATTTTCATGCAGCAGCGGTGAGATGCCTTTTAAATCCAGTTAATTTGCAATATTAAGAAATTGTTAATTATCAAGCTTCAGTAAGCCTTTTCAATTTGATCTTATTTTGGAATTTGTGACTTTCTTACCGTTAACGGACAATTATCGTGATTGCGGCCAAGCATGCCACAACTATTAATCATTAAACCATAGCTCTGCCTCTGCTTTACTCTCTTCCGACTCTTGCTCTTACTGTACACAGTACAGATTTATTAGTCGGAGCTGGGGGCCCCCGGACAGCCACCACTCAGCACTCCCTCCGATCAATAATTGGAAATATTAATTATATCAGCAGAGACGGCCCAGTCAGAGGGGGACTGTTTATGCTCCTGTTACTGTGCAGTGCAGCAACATGAGCTTTGATGGCCCGCTAATACGTATTAATGATCCCCGGACAAACATTACTCTATATTAAACCTGAGTGAAAGCCAGAAGACATCACACATATTGTATGGCTGTTAGAGTTATTTTATTGCAGGCTCTGTAAGTAAGTGCTTTTGCATAACTGTTGTAAAAAGACTTTTACTGCTGAGAGATGAGCTGCCTGCAAAACCAGGACAAGATTTACTGCAATTCTATTTCTATGTACTGCTTTATCCTGTAATGGAGGTTTCTTCTCTTTCGAATAATATGAAAGTTACAGACTAGCGAAGTTTGGAAGTTGGAGTGGCACCAAGTCTTTGAAACCCATTCCAAAGCAGTATTATTGTCTTGCTACTGGCCCTCTGTGGGATTTTGGCAGTGTGGAGTCTGGGACTCTGTACTGCTCAATCCCGCTAAACTCTACTAGTCATGAACTCATTACTGTCGTGGATAGACTCTAAATCCTCCACACTACTAACAGGCCAAGTCCTCACTGCAGTTCCTTCACTTGCCCGGTGTAATTTGAAATCAGACAGCGGAATGTCTTTTGTGGCCTCAGCCCAGGGCCTTTGGTCCTTTCTCTGGCTAATAATAGCTTCGGTAGAAAGATGTTTGCTCCTCAATCAGGCCAAACTTTACCAGGATACTGAGGTCAGAGAAAGTGTACTATAGATCTGTGCATTGTTCATACTGTAGTCTGAGAGTGGCAACATTCATGCGCATCACTGTAGGTCAAAGAATACCAGAACATCAGTCTTAAAGATTGGCAAACAGACAATGTGTTTATATACCAGGCCTTTTTAGCACAGTACATTATGTGCTGTCGGCCTGGGGGGTTTCTGTCCCACCCCCCATATAAAACAGCAATGCTCAGGGCTTGATTTCAACTGACTGGAGCAAATGAGACGGCTTAATATAAACATATGGAACTGTAGATTTGTCAAAGCCCTTAAAGCAGCGCAGTTTGTGGAGTGAAAAAGGGAGAAATACGTCGACTCGTGCAAGGAAAAAAAAAAAAGTACTCTCTACTAGAGGAGGAGGATCGAGAGTAGTAGCTCGTTTGAAGGTTGTGAAGCCGCTGAGTTGTTGTGAGTCACCAGATCAGCTTATCTATTCACTTGAATTTATAAAAAATGTTACTAATGTTTCAGAAAGGTGCCTCCCACATCCATTTCTCCTTTAACATAGTATATACAGTATTTTACAGCCTCACGCCAATGCATGAATGCACAACAGGCCAACACAGACTTGTCAGATGAGGGTTTTGACTGCATGGCCAAACATTATTCACTGTACTTGATTTTAATGTTCCCTATTTATTCCAAATGTCAGAAACTGTCTTCTATCCAAAACACACATTGAACAACATACATACATAACATATTACCGACTGCACATTATGTTATATTGTTGCATTATTAATTATGTTCTCCTTATGGATTGTCAAATTCAAATAAAATGCAACGAATTCAGAAAGGACAAATATTTGCAGGAGACAAATTAATTGTGCTTCATTGAACATCACATTTGAATTGAAAACATCCGTAGCATTTACATTCTTTGAAAAATGCATTTTTCATCATCCAGGAATGTCATGCCCGGTTTGATGAAACCTTGTTTGATAAATCAAGGCGCTTGAGTCACGTACACGATCTCAGGTAGACAAACACGGCAATGCAAACAGAATATCAGGGCAGCCACGGTAACATTTCTCTCACGATACATTGCAAAGGAAGGAGAGCTGAAATACCAGAAATAAAAAAAACTGAGTTTGTGAATAAAATGGAAAGAATTTCATTTGACAGGAAATGTGAAATAAGTAGGCTTTGATAGGCATTCACGCTAAATTTTAGCCAATAATTCTTCATTAAATTCTTTGCTTTCTCTCATACTGTCCAGTGCTGCAGCTCTGCATTCCCCTTCTGTCCGCAACACTCTGTTTTTAGCTCCTGTCTATTTAAGACCCCCTACCTGAATACCCTGTTTGCTCTGGTTGGTCAGCTCACACACGCATGAGCCAACACTGATAGCTCTGTCATATTTGCAGCTTCCGTCTAGCTTAATTTTGTATATAGGCATATATTATGCAAATGAGTGACATGGTGATGTAGTGTGATGTCACAAAGACACAAAATTAAAGGCGAGACTACTGACGAGGCGTTTCAGGAGCAGTGTTTACTGTGGGAGAGAGAAGCTTCTGTTCGTGCGGACCTTTTTAACTTCAAGATCTTTGACATGCTAAATATCCTATATACAGGTCTCCTTTAAGACTAGTGGAGTATGATTATGCTGTGAAAGACGATGGTATCTGGCTTCTTGTCTCTGTCTAATGTAGCTTGATTTAGCAGGGATTTACTCAATTTTACAATATAGAATGAGGATTTGTGATCAATTTAGAAATACACATTTGCATTTACATTTACATTTGGCAGACACTTTTGACCAAAGCGACTTACAGCAATTCATACATACATTCATACACTGATGGCGGTGGCTGCCATGCAAGGTCCCGAGCAGCACATCAGGAGCAGTTTGGGGTGCCGTATTTTGCCCAAGGACACTTCGACATGCAGACCAGGGGAATCAAACCACCGACCTTCAGATAACAAGATGCTTGCTCTACCCCTGAGCCACAGCCATAGCCGCTGAGTACATACCATGAGTTCAAAGATAAATCCACTGAATGCGATATAAATTGAGATGGTTCATCTCACTGAGCACAGAACTTGTTGCCGTGTTTCTGTTCAAGTTTAGAACACATTTTCAGCATTTGGCCATTCGGTCAATTTATAATTGATGTCTCCCCCAAAAAAAGCAAGCAGCACATTTTCAGCTGGGGCGTCTTTAAGGAGGCAGTTGGCTGATTTTTTTAGATTTTTGTACAGTGCTGCTGTTTTTCAATGCGTGCTTGAAAGTGAAAGGCAGGAAGGTGGAGTCGTCGCACGGGAGACGTCAGTCAGAGGTGAAAGCAATCTTATCTAAGAGTTGCAGGCAGCTTTCTCTCTATCTCTTGTTGTCTTTTCCACAATCTTTTCCCCGCCTCTCTCTCTCTTGTTTTCCGGTTCTCTTTGTTACTTCTCCTCTCTTGCCTGACCACTTCTCACCTCAGTGAACGGGAAGAGTGAAAAATGTTACAATTAAAACACATGCTGCTTGTACAGGAAGCAGAAATGACTGCTTCGCTTTGTCCACCGTGGGTGTGTTGAGAAGCTACCCGCTCCGGCCTGTAAACAAGAGAGTGAAAACACGCCTCGCAGTATATGGGGTTAATGAATGGTCTCCTTGGCAACCAGCAGCACTTAATACATTTTACTTAAAGTTACGGCGTCCGTACGTATGCGAGCATGCATATGGTACCAGTGTTCTCCGTGACGTGCACTTAATTTCTCTGCTGGAATTACACAGTTTTTTTTTTCATATGTGTTCAAAGGGAACGGAGCAAACTTAGAGCCAATCACTAGTGACTGTTCAGGACCATAATGCATTGCTGTCGGGCAAATAAATAGACCATTAAGCTGGCATGTTGGAGGCTGAACAGTAACTAGCTTTAGAGAGAGCTGCCTCCCACACACAGGCACCCTGCAGAGACGGCTGAGATCATAGCGTGGTAGAGGAGCCACAGCCGCGGATTTGGCCTCCTCCAATCTCGCATTTGAACCAAAATCAACTGGCAGGATGGAAGCATCTTTTGTCCGTTTGACATGTCAAAGGCAAATTCAAAGATTCCCTGTGTTGTTGTGAAGGAGCGGAGGGTTGTAAAGTTATCTGTGAATTTGTCTCGCGGATGTTTTTCTCCCCCCCATTCGGAGGTGTTTCTGTCTCAGAGGTTGCTTTGAAACACGCGTGTGATAGTGTCGCGGTTGATTCTGTAATCTATCCGTACACGCTGTGGAGCAGCGCGCCCTGTGGCTTGGCATTAGCATACTGTAGGGTTACTTTGCTCATGTTGTACAAGGAAAAAAAAGAAAAGCACTTGTAGACAGGGAGGGAGAAGGACGGGGAGCGAGCCAAAGAAACAAGAAGCTAAAAAACCTCAACCTTCACAAGCATAACATCCTCCCTGTTTTCCCACAAAGACTTATCCGCTGCTAGTTATTATTTACGATGGGTAAATTTATGGAATAATTTCAGTGAGGGAAGGTTACTCAGTTCCTCAAGGTGAAAATGGATACGTTTAGCACTTAATGAATCGGGCCTGCGCCTCTCCCCCATATATCAGCATGTTATTAAGACATTTTAAAATCCCATTATGGTGTTTCTCCTTGAACATGTCATGCTTTTATAGGACTGCCCTGTCTTTAAATCTGACCTTTTCAGCCTCGCTCTGGAAATCGAACAGGGAAAAAAGAGAAAGATGCATGACAGAGCCGATGGAACAAAATATACATATGTAGGTATAAAAATATCGGTGCTGGATGGTTTTCAGTGATCTTGACTGGGATGCCCAGTGATGGCGAATAGTTTCTGGCAATAAAAAGACACTTAAATAGCAGCTACAAATGGTTGACTGTAAATGACTGAGTGTGGTTAGAGGTTGTTTTTATGTTCCAGTAATCTTGTCATAGATTTGTGCCGCTTTTGGCCCCAATTTTATTCAAATGAGTGCATTTTTTATTGTTAAGTGTATTTGTTTTGGACTGAATCATGGAAAGGAGAGGCGCTGGCACCAGATCTGTGCACATAAATTATCTTGCAAGCTTTATGCACTGCGACAGTAAATACATATGATTGTGTGCGTGCGTGTATGTGTGTGTGGGCGTATAAACAATATATGTGCTGATATGCGACTCGGAGGTATGTATTCAAAGAAAAAAGAAAAATAAATGCAGCAGCTGAAGCAAACATTGTAAATCCAGGCTACATCTTTCAAACTTTTTTTCCCTCCAAACAAATCGCGCGCTAAGTCTGGCGAAATTGCTCAACTCGAACAACAATAATGAAAAAAGAGGGAGGTAAAATTGGGGAAGGAGGAGAGCGTGACACAAAGACTGTGATGACAGAGGCATCTAATCCAGGCAATGCCATTCTTATCAGGGTCCAGTGGATTAGAGTGAGCCTCCTAACCAGAGAATCCTTCCCAGCCAGACACTCTCCACAGCCCAAGGGCCTGGATCAATAGGCCCGCATTGATCTCTCTCCTCCTGTGGCTGGATTCACTTTTATTAGGACTGCCTTGGCCTCTATCACTCAGGCACACATATAATGCAGCCCCCTCGCAGCCTCTCCATGCACCTGCCACGAAACACTACAAATGCGACTGGACACACAGGCGCACACACACACACACACACACACACACACACCCTATTTTAATGTGTGAAAGAGACTTTTGTTTACACTGAATAACTGGCAGCAGAAACACTAGAGTGTCAGGTCAACTTAGTTGCATGATGGTGTTTTTGGTTCCCCTCTGCAGCTGAGGCACTTTGATCAGCATCGCAGAGCAGCCATTAGTATGTGAGAGGGGGACCTTGGCAACTCCGGTTTTGTGGCCTCTTGTTGTTGCTGTTGTTGTTTGCGACGACAGCCCCCCCGAGTCGCCGGTTCCTAACCTCTCCGTTTGCTCTTTTTTCTTCTCTCCCCTCTCCAGATGACTCGCCCCATCCAGGTGAAACCGGCCGACAGCGAGAGCCGTGGAGGTAGTTGTCTTCTTTTCTTCATCATTTATTCATGTCCCCCCCCTTTTTCATCTGCCTTATCTGGGCTAATTCTCTTCATTTCATTTCTCTCTGATCTCATCCATTTTCACTGCTCTCAATGCAATATTTCTTCAGCCAACACTTTTTTTTTTATCTCATCCCAATTCCTTTTGTTCTTGTGTGCTCACATCCACCATGTTAGCAGTTTGATCATCACGGTACGATGCCTACCAAATAGCTTGAACCAAATGGTTTCTGAATGTGTGTTAAATGTATACGTTAACGTCAGATACGGGTGACTGGTGTCCTCTTGCCTGTCTCTCAGCATGACACATTTTGGTAGACATGTCTTAATCTCACTTTATACATATTGCAGCTTTTGTATTTGTGTTTGTGGATAAATCGTCACATAGTCTCATCCTATGTGCGCCCCTTTACGGTCATTGATTAAAGGGTCTGTGTTATTGAAAGTTTGCAGGGCTGTGATGAGCTTCCCCGCTGCAAATTCTGCTCCCTATGCCAAGTACATTATCATCACACTGTAAATTATATAGTGATTAGGCTCAATAGGACGCAGAGCAGGCCACATGTTAAAACCCACACTGCTTGGTCTCTGTGCATCTGAAGCACAAGAGTAAACGGTATGGAGGGAGGAGGGGAGGAATGGAGTGGGAGCACATACAGCCTGCCAAACAATCAATACATTTGCAGGGTTCTTGCCAAGATCCTCATTACTTGGCCTTAATTCTGTCGTCTTTGATCTCTCCCGTTTTTTGGGAGGCTTTTCATTTACTCACTGCATATCTGCATATATGTTAATGGGATGAGGAGGCATCCTTCAAGTCAGTGGCAGAGATAATGAACCTTGCTGTAATTTTTTTAATTTATTTTTTTGGGGGGGGATGAGCATCTCATGTGTCACCCCGGAACAAAGCCAAATGCCTTTTTGTTGTTTTAAAAGAAGGAGCGCTGTTTTTAAGTCCCCCTCATCAGGAGAGAGAGAAAGAAAGAGAGAGAGAGAGAGAAAGAGAGAGATTTGGATGTGAAAAACAGGCACGTAGAGAAAAATGCAAACATGATGCCAACTGCATACAGCTGCCGTGCTGCACTACTGAGGGTTTACCTAAAAAACCTCTGCCCGTTTTGGGTGAATTAGGAGAGCCGGCCACTTTGGCTGCCGGTTGGATGCGCACAATCTTCAAACGACAGCATGACCCTTTGAGATGAGCAGAAGAAAGGCCAATAAAGATCGTCATAATTTCCTCGTTTTTTCTTTCTTTCTTTCTTTCTTTCTTTCTTTCTTTCTTTCTTTCTTTCTTTCTTGCTCTCTCTCTTTCCCCTCCCATCCGTTCATTCACACCTTTAGAGGAGTGGCGAGACAAGCGAAAAGGGTCTTGTGCTGTCGAGATTGATGACACCTATAGCTCCATTGATTTTGCCATTGTGGTGCTGTGTGTCCACATTAACAATGACACTCAGCTGTCTCTTTACTTGGTTGTGAGTGGCCGGTTTTAGAGCTCCCTGGGCGCTCTGGTCAGCGTGGGGGCCTCTTACTGGCCGGCCGTGGGGACCCCGCCGAGGAACAAATGAGTGCTGGAGCAGACCTGAGAGTTGCACATCATCTTAAATGAACAGGTCAGAGTGGCGCCGCGGGGGCAATCAAATGCCAGCGTGACTTTAACGGGTTAGGAGTCAGAAGTGAAAGGGGGCGACAGGGAATGTGTGGGGGGAAATGAATCTGAATTACCTTTTTTTTTTAACCTTGCATTCTCACCCTGCTTCTAATTTACTGGCTCGAATCTTCGTCTGTGATTATCATTGGCAAAGATAATTCTGGCTGTCTCCAAATCCGGTGCTTTCTTTAGCTGCTCTTGCGACTGTTAGCTGATGCGCTGCGCTGCTGATGCTCCTCCATGGCCTACTTTTACAAGTCTTAGCTTCTTATTTGCCATGAAAGACTGAGGAGGATTTCATTCTGCTGTCTGTAATTTCAGGATCACGTAATTATTGATCTCCTGATCAAAACTGCCAGGATACGTTTTTTTTTTTTTTGTTGTTGTTGTTATTTTGATCCTTATTTGCCTGCCAGAATCCAGATCAATATCTTCAGGGCTGTAACTCAGCATGGTGTACAGGAGCTGGAAAGAAGGGACGCAAAAAAATATTAATTAGCCTCTCGGTGCAGCGGAGAGAGGGACACAAGGGACGGACCCAGTCTGGCCTGCTCTCTCAGGGGCCGCGCCGCCAGTTTGATAGGGGCCATTTATTCCTCTGTGCACACAGTCACACTACAACACACAGTCATACTAATTAGTCCCTTAATCTCATTATGAGGACAACTGTTCAGATCACCTTCTCTACGTTGGCCGTCCGTTAGGAAAAGACCTGTTACTGTGGTTTTGTACCTGCTGGACCTGCTTTCCTCCAGGAGCAACTCTCTGCTGTCATTAAGACCAGACAGGCCCGGACCAGATCAGAGGTCTACTCCAGTAAAGACTGAAGACTGCCTGCTTAAAGTCAGCAAACAGACGGACAGCAGAACAGATTCCTCAGACTAATTCCACTAAATATTTGATGACACGTGAGCGGTTTCCTGAGATGTTCGTAACTTTCACCTTATCTGAACAAACTGTTCAAAAAAGAAACTACAGTGCACCAGGCCCACTAGGCAGATTCACTAAGTCCATACAAGTAAGCCACCTTGCCTATAGAAAGGGAAAGGAAATGAAACGCTAGAGTAAATCCATCCAAACACTCCGTCAGCCCCTGCTGCCGCCTAACAAAGACACACTGTGAAATGAATATTAATGGACAATCACCTACCTAATCTAGCAGAACAGCAGCCGTTACACATTGAGCCACCAGCGCCGCGAACGTCCCCGTCACCGATGACGCAGGGATGTTTCTGTTCGGGGGAGAGGTTTTTAAAGAAGCTCGGCGAGCAGGAGGCAGCAGGGACCTGTCTCTCTCTTTTTCTCCTTGCAGGTCTCTGATATAGAATAGATTGATTTTCCATCACACATGGCACTGATGACTGGCACTGACTGCTGCTGATATTTCATTTTTGAAGGGCTGCTCAGTGCCTCCTTAGAGGGCTCGGCGTCCTTACACAGGATAAATCAGCTTTAACCACTTTGATTTCATCCTAAACCCCTTACAAGCGGCTGCCCCCGCCCCCCACCACCCCTCCTTCAGCATCCCACCATTACTATCCAACCTTTTCTTGTTTCTCTTTTCGCAGGCTGTCATTTCGTTTGATTTTTCTTTTTATATCGTCTTCTTCTCAAAGATCATCCGTGTTTCTGTTCGAGTCGTGCTTTCTTTCTAGTTCCTCTGCGGCCCCTCGCGTCGCCCAGCTTAACCCATTGTCAAAGTTTTGGAGCTCAGAGACTGTCCAGAAAGGCAGAGAGAGGAGCAGGCTCTCTGTCAGCTGGGGCTCTGTTGGTGTTGCAGCAGGGCCCGCCTGGCACAGCTAGAGCTGCAGCCCACTGAGGAGGCCTGGATTAGAAACAGGCTCTGGCATTATCAAGGCAGGCCCGCCGCCCACGCACACACCCACACAGAGAGGACAAACAGGCAGACACATACATACCCATACGGCTCTGACACACACATACACACACTCTCAGCCTCTCTTTCATGCTAACACACACACACACACACACACACACACACACACACACACACACACACACACACACACACACACACACACACACACACACACACACACACACACACACACACAAAACGCAGTGGGAAGTTGGATGTACATGATAATAGGAACACGTGTGCACACACAGGGACGTGTCCAGCACAGGTTACATATTTACACACAACACACACGCGCGCACACACACACACACACAAGTATGCACTATGTACACATATGCTGAATGGAATGGGTCAATTTTCTTTTCATGAGCCGTGTTTCATGTTGCAGCGGCGTTGCATTGTGTTTGTGTGTTTACTCCAACCGAAGGACAATGAAAAAAGGTTTGCTCCAGTTCACTGAGATGTGACGGAACAAAGAGAGAGAGAGAGCGAGAGAGAGAGAGAGAACGGGAGCAAGAGGCAATAAGTTAAATGGAGAGTGAGGAGAACAACAACCCCAGAAAAAGAGAAAGAAAGAACGAAAGATTGGGAATCTAGATTGAGAGAGCAGGTTTACATGCTCCGTTGCTGTTCTGCTGCTCAGTTTTTGATGATGAATTTATCTGGCGTGAAAGACAACAGAGTGGTCCATGTATTAAACATCAGTGGCGCTCTCCTTGTTCCTTTACTAGAGAGACGAGCGCCGCGTGTCAGAGCGGTTCAGTAATGAACCAGGCAGGAAGGCCTCTAAGCTCCACTGATCCCTTTAGAAACGAGAGGGGAGAATGAAGGAGAGAGGAGTAGTTAGAGGGAGAGGAATGAGAGGGCGAAGAGACGGATAGCGAGAGTAGAGGGGTGAAAGGAGGTAGGAAGACAGAATGTGCGTGTGTGTGCGAGAGAGAGTGCAAAATAAACAGAGAAAAGTGTGGATAAGCCAGCTGGGGGGGCAAAGCAAAAGGCTGAACAGTATATCTTCTCCCTTTGGAGAGAAGAAAACTATAGATTACTGGTGCACAATGTGCTTGGCTGGGCATAAATGGAGAGATGTTGAAATAGTAGGGAGCATGTTCTGAGGTTGTGGGGATCAGGGCGAGCTAATCCAATGGTAAGGCCAGCTGCAGGTCATACATTCAGAGCTCGCACTCCTTGTCCAAATCCCCTCCGGTGCTCTTACACAAACAATACTGATGCACAGCCCAGAGTTCAGTCAGCTAACTCCACCGAGCCGGCCCGGGATGTTCGGGTCACTCTGCCCGTAAGCTCTTAAATTTACCCTCACATCAGCGCGGGCTGGGAGGGGCGGGGTGAATTTTAGGTTTACAGAAAAGACAGACAAGGGGAGGGGGAAGTGGGAGATCAACAAACAAACAGAGACAGGGAAAGAGATGATGAGATAGTTTCTGCAGGGACGCGCTTTGCTCCAGAGGGTCGGATTGTGCTGAGGCTGTCGGAGTTATGCAGAGTCAGTGGAAGAAGTAGATCACAACAATTGGCTAATACACCAGGTAGGTGGAGATCAATTAGCCTTATCTTACAAACTACTAATGATAATACCGATGCAAAAGTTGCTGATGTGGCACAGAACAACAAGGGGAAGCAGAGTGATGATGTAATGAATTTAGTGAGTTGAAGGGATGCAGGATTTCTGCAAACACAGTGTCTCTAACTCTTTTTTTTTCCAGCAAAATGCACTATTGCTGCATCTTCCGGGGTACACTCAGTCAGCACATACACAGATGGAAGCAAAGAAACTACTTTCAGCATGTAGACAAAATAACAGAAACGCTTTGTAATATCGCAGCATTACGAACTAAGAAATTATTAGACTAGGGAGGGGACTAGACAAACGGTTCCATTTGAGAACATCAGAGTTCACACGCCTCTGAGTTAGTGGATTCCTTTGATCAATGCCGGCGTGTTTTTTTCTGACGGTTGTGCATTGGAAAAAAAATGACATCAAACCTCTGCATCGATGCTGCGAGAGACTTGCAACAAGTAGTCATGTCGGGGGGAGGAAACGGTCCTGAGTGTAGCTTTATTTCCAGAGGAAACATGACAACAGCGCTGGTTGTACTGTCTGTAGAATGATAACTTCAAGTAAGGTTGGAAACGCCAGCAATGGACCATATTCAAACACCATTTTCCCCCGACGTCGTGCTCATGATGAGATACTGTCATATTGCAATGTTTTAATTTGCAGATTGCATTAACGTGGGGACTTCTGACACATTGTTATAACTTCACAGCCTCCTGAAAAGACAAGAAATAGTGAAAATCTGACAGGAGATTTGTTTGTATATCATGGTAAAACAACATATTTGATAGCCTATTAGCTTCCTTAGACTGGAGCTAATGTTAGCAGCAGCGTTACAAGTTTATAGCGTTACATAACACGATGGAAAAAGCAAAATGAGTTCTAAAATATCGACACACATCTTAGACATGTTTGTTTAAGCATGGAAGTGAAACGCGCTGGATGCAATCAAATGGTAATGTGGGCTGGAAAGTGGTTGGATGCTAATGTTAGCTAATAGGCTATCAAATATGTTGTTTTACCTTGAAATGTGGCACCATTTCAGTTGCAGAAACACTTTGTCGGATCCCCCACTGTAAGTTTATACGACGAGCAACCTTGAGCACAGCAGTATAACACTCGAGCTTCCCCACCCCGAGCATGACATTAGAGGAAAATAGCCGCCTTGTGAATATGGTTTATAGGCCGAAACATCACTCTATGCAAAACGGGCTTAAATTTCATGAACGCCGAGTATTTGACACTCTACACACAAGTGCCAGCTGAGCAGCACGTCTGTTACAGAGGCAAAAATATCGCGTTTAAAGAAATATTAGCGCCACACAGACAGGCTTCAAATATTCTCCTCTATCATTCATTTTAGATGATGACGGACAGACTACTGCTTCAGCCCTCGGAGAGAGACAATAAATAAGTTGTGTTTATGCTGGAAACCTGTGTAAGCCCCCCCCCCACAACATTGATCAGGAATCAGCAGCAGACTTAACAAAAGCGTTGGTATCGATACAATCTTACCAATTCCGCTCCCTTTGCAAGACGGACAAAGACATTGTAAGCCTCACAAAGCTTGTATTTATTGCAGGGCTGTTGTATTTGATTGCATGAGATTGTAACAGTGTTGCTGTTATCACATCTACCCCCCGCCTTTAAATATGCATACATAGAGAAAAATTCAGCTAAACACACATCCGTCCTCGGTTCCCCCCCCCTTTTTTTTCCAAAACACACACATTCCCTCCACTCCGTCCCTCGTTCGTTTCGCGATGGTCTCGTAGCGTGGGCGGATCAGCAAAGGTTACTGTTGAACACAGAAAGGAAAGGTCAGAAATCATGTTTAGTTTTCCCGGGGCCGGGAGGTAATTCCAGCCAGCAGATTGTGTTCAGACGAGCAGGCAGGCAGGGCAGGCCAGCGGTGGAGATGCTCATGCAGAAGGAAGCGAGGCGGGGATGGGGACAAGGTTATCCAGTCAGCCACTGCCTCTCAGCCCCTCCGCTGTCACCCTTAATAACACCCTCTCCCTTATCACCGCAACAATCACCTTGAGAAACAAACTTGTCTTCTTTCAGAGAAGGATGGAGATGGGGAAGAGACGGCCCCCGTATGCATCTGGTCTGCCATTCTCATTACAGCACTTCAGCCTCTTTGGGGACAGACAGACTGCAGATCAATTTAGTGCTCAATTCTCTACACTTTATAATTCATTCATTCATTCTCTCTCTCTCTCTCTCTCTCTCTCTCTCTCATCTCTCTCTCTCTCTCTCTCTCTCTCTCTCTCTCTCTCTCTCTCTCTCTCTCTCTCTCTCTCTCTCTCTCTCTCTCTCTCTCTCTCTCTCGGTCTTTGTCCCCCTCTGTTACTCCTGCCTGTTTCTCTGAGCCCTTTGAACACATCAAACCATGTGGGTGATGTACAGTAGCTGTCCACAGTGCTGTGCCAACAAGTTTTGTGCCGAATAAATGTAGCGCTTTGATGTTTGTCATTCACTGAGCCATAACACAAGAAAAATCTTCTAGCTCACTGTGGTTCAATAAAAGAATAAATCCACAGGGATTCAAAAAATGTGATTTATTATGCACTTGATCATATATTTAGTTTAACAGTTCATTTTAATTCCCTTTATGATGTCTTCTGGTATAAACAGTACACCACAAGAAGTAAAATCTTCTCCTCATACTGGAAGCAGATAATGGCAATGACAAGCCCATACCTAAGGCTGATAAACTGTGTGGATTTGTGTGTGTGTGTGTTGGTGCTTCGTGATTGCAGTGGAGCTGGAGGAGGCCAAGCGAGGCCTCTGATTGGAGGACAGAGTCTGTGCAACCTCTGCCAAATCACTGCAATCACCCGTTTTCTCCTTCTCTCCGCTTTAATGACACCACTTCATAAGGAACCGGGCTCATCAAGCAGCCCACACGCACACACACACACACACACACAGACACAGACACACACACATACCCACAGTGAGGTCAGGCTCGGCAGATCGGGCGGGGCACGGCAGGCCTCTGAGCAGGGAGAGGAGGTCCACCAGCAGATGGGTGGAGATTAAAGCAGACTGGAGACACACAGGCAAATACGCACACACACACATGCACACACACACTTGCACACACATGCACAAAAATGAAATGTAGCATACAAAAAACCGCTCCACTCTCCACTTTGGCGTTGAGTTAGACCGAGTTAGACAAGTACCATGATGTGCAATAATGGGTTTCTGAAGTCTGTATTTACATCATACAGGTTAATAACAATCGAGTAATCATTTACACTAATACTATCATGTTACTGAGATATTTTTAGGGGGGTAATTTCAGGCCAGCAGTACTCGTTTTCGTCCTCTCTTCACTGCCTGGCCTCCGTCCAGCGCTGAATTCTCTCTGCCCTAATTTTGTGAGACCTTTGCTCTTTACACTCCATGTAGAAAGAAAATGTCCTGTTTGTTCACCGAGAGACGCCAAAGACCATTTGGAGCTTTCGTGTGCACAAAAGCTGACAAGAGACAAACAAAAACGGTTGTTGGTCATGCACAAACATTGGCCTATTTGAATAAAAGCTACGCTGCAGATTCCAGTTTTTAGTCCCTGAGAGTTAATACAGTAGCTGACGGTGACTTTACTGAAGAACTTGACTATGTTTATATTAAGTAAGAGGGTTCATTCTTTTTGGTGTTTCTTGGATCATGACTGGGGATGGCCCAAGAGCAGGAGTGACATGTTAGACTGACAGACGGAACAAACACAAAAAACACAAGTAATAGACAGGAAAGAAGAAAACTAGCTTCTCAGGATATGGACAGAAAGGAAATGTCTTTCCAATCGGTTTGAGACACAAAACTCAAGCTATATTTCAATGCAGTCGCTCTTTATTTTTGTCTACACAACACACTGTAATTTCACTCTGAAAATGTGTGTGGAGCACTATAGCGGGGGTGGGGGGTGGGAGGCAATGAAATATATACCAACCAGATAAATGAAAATGCCAGGCATTTTTTTGTATGAAATCAACATTTTACACATTAGGGTGCCTGCATGAGGACAGTAATGCATTTTGGAGTGCGTTTCAGCTCTGCAGATATAAAAAACCTTTTGCAGCAGCAGCAAGTTGGAGGAACAAGAAACAAAGTTATAGAGAAAACAATCAGATCTGCATTCAGATTCAGTAACTGGAACTCAGCTCGATCTCCATGTCTGTCCCTCGGTCTGGCCTTTCCTTTCCTCTCCTCTATCTCTCCATCTCAGCATATTAGCTCTATTAGCCTCTCATATCACCTCCTGGCTCTCTCCCTGTCAGTCCACACCGTCCACCTAAATCACTGCATCGCGCCGCCATCGGACTGGAAAGGACACCAACTTTAGCCGAGCGATTTAAACAGAGATATTGAGGCAGTAGATTAAACAGAGGTTAGCCCTCCTGCAGGCCGCAAAAATACGGAGCTACTGAAAATTCCATCTGTATTGAATTTGTATTGTAATGCCTGTACTGTCTGTGACTTAAGCTATTAAAGCAATGGCGAGCGACAAGGACAGAGGACACGGGGATGACGAGGAGCAGCATGGGATGACGTGCCTGTGATGCACCATTAGGGAATGCCAACAGTGGTTCAGCGGGCACCGTAAAGAGGCTTTTAAATAAGGCCCGGCCACGTCTCACCTGCCTTTCCCATCTCATCTGCTGAGACGACAAATAGCGCTGCAAGCACGCACGCACTGTGACACACAGTCCCATGATTGCCCGCCCGCCCACTCTCCATCCACCGTCTTTTCCACCCATCTGCCAGTCAAACGAGTGCAGAGGTAATGGAGAGAGAAGCAGTCATTCTGGGGCTGTAAAACTGCAGCAGCCGAAAAAAAGATGATTGAGGCAACCTTTACTTTGGTGCATGAAGGAAGAGGAAGTGTTTTAACATTATTCATAAGTATTCGCGGGGGCCTGTGTGTGTGTCTATGTGTGTGTGTGTGTGTGTGTGTGTGTGTGTGTGTGTGTGTGTATTCCTGACTGAGTCATTATTGAAGCACCACCGCCTGAAGTACGAGTGTTGATGCGGTCATGCTCTGGCTGCCCTGGCCTTGCCACGGTTCATGGTAACTTGTAATGTGAGTTTGTATTTTGCCCTTTACAGGGACTCGTATATCAAAAATACATATATTTCTTCTTACCGATAGTGCTATTTTCTTCATGCGGATTGTCTTGGTGTGCATTGCCAGGTTCGGGAGATATCCGCTATAGAGATGTCTGCCTGCCTTTGAATGCAACAGGACTGGCTAGCACTAAGCTTGTGGTGCTAATAGGGCCAAAAAGATACATATGAAAAATAAAACAACGTCTTGTTCCTGAAGACAATCCACAGACCGTTTGGTGAGCAGTTTCACGCTTTAACTATTTACTTTCTACTGAACTACACAGAGCAACCGATGTCATTACACAGTAGGAAGCAGTCGTGGTCGTGGCTGTAAAGTCGGCTAGCTTAGTTTGCTGTGTCAGTTAGTCTCTCGCACAGTAGTAGTTGATTTATGGAGAAGTCAGATCATGCTTTCTGGAAAGAGTCATTGCTGTTTTTTCAAATCTAGATTTTTGGCTCCAAAACAGTCTGGATGGATGAATAGCACTACAGGTAAGAGGAAAGATATTCATCTCTAAGTTTGGGGTGAATGGTTCCTTTTAAACATACCCGATACACCTCTTTAATCACTCGCTATCTTCTAATGTGTGCTTTGTTTGGCGTTGCTGTACCTTTATGCTTTTTTTCTCGACACTGTTGACGTCTGCTGACTTTTCCCCTGGTCCCCCTCTCATCGATGAGTCTTCCAGGCGAGCTGGCATTGTTCAGGATGATTGGCGAATGTCTCTCTGTGCAAAGATGTTAAGTGTATCCCCAGACGCTTCAGTTGTTAGGGGCTTGTGGCCAGGTCGGAAACACAGGCCATATCCTGATTGCCTCTTTGCAATAAACATGAAGAGGGCCCCTGCTAAAGAATACAAAGAGAGCCAAGGTTGCGTTGGGGAATAGCTAGAAAGAAGAATGAAGCTTCAGATGATTGCCGTACCTTTGGCTGAGGGGAACTCTGGCCTGACACTTGAACCAATTTTTGTACAACCTGAGCTTCAAAGAGCACTTTGATAGTGGAGGGAGTCATTGGGTGAGATCTGAAGGACCGAGCTGCCTTTTCATTCCAGATTAGCCACTGACTTGGACTTAGACTAATGACGGAGGTGGAGCAGGGTCTTGTTAATGAAGAGATCCCCATCTGAAACAGATGTTATTTGCCGTAGAATGACACCAGCAGATAGAGATTCTTTTCATTATTGTCATGCAGATCTCCCTCCTCAGTATCTCCCTACAGCAATAAACTTGTCACAAAACCCAAAACATGGCACATCACCGCCTGAAATATAAATAAACCCATTCGTTAGCTATTGATTTTCCTACCATTAGGGAGGCGAATGGCTCGGATGTTGTTGATGTGGAAGATATTGCGGGTCAATATTGTGTTGCTCTTAAAAGCCACAGGAGATGTTCAAGACATTCGGCAGGGCCAAAGAAAAAAGAGGCCAGTCTACAAGTCTAATATTAAGAAAATGTCTGGACCTGTTCAGGGACATCTGCCTGGCATTAATGTTATCAGGGAATCGGGGAGCAGTGCCGGCACAATGTGCTTTAGGGAAAGGTACAGCCCTCAACAGCTGCCTGCCTAGACTGCTGGCACACATCAACCTAATACGGCGGATTGGAAGCGGGGATTGATTCCTGAATGTTCGAGTGAAACCTTGAAGCACTGCTGCGACCATCTTCATCCGACTGTAAGAGCGAGCGGTTCTGCGAGGCGATTTTGCATCTTAATCTGATCGGGCCGCTTAATCTACGGCGGCTCAGTTTAACAAGACCAATCTGACAGCAGGGGCAGCAGCCAATGACAGGAGGAACATGTTAAATCTGGGCCTATCAGGCGTAAGACAGGAGGACGACGTGTTTTGGCTGCATTGTGTGTGTAATGATAGCTGGTACAGCCGCGGTATTAAAAACTGTTTCCTAATCCGGGTCAAGGAGGGAATGGAGGTTGAGATGCAGAGGAAATGACAAAGTCCTTGCAGGCTGTCAGCCCCCTTCCCAATTGTTGTCATCCCTTATTCCCCTCCAGCCCCCTCCCCCACCCTTCCTCCATCCCTCCGTCCTCCTGTTATTTTAAGAATCTATTCTTGGCCTCCCAGCATGTACAATCTGAATTATTTATCCGGAGAAATCGGAACCCCGCACGACAGTCAAACAGGATTTTATTTGTACCATTTGATACCATTAGAATAAACAAAGTGCAGACCCTGCCATGTTAATTTCGCCCGACCCCCCACCTGCGGCTGGGCTTTAATGCGATGATGTCATTCATTTAAGTTTTATCCAGATCCGATTATCTTGATTATGTTTTGAATGAGTCATGAGTTTTGAAGACAACTGCTTTGGAAAGCAATTTATTTTATTAGAGATTTTGCGACATTTGATAGTGATGTTTCCTAAATATCAGAAATCATCCAAATCAATATTGTGATGATTAAATCAGCCATATCGCCCAGCTGTACCTGCCCCTTGCCCTCCTGTTTTCCTTTTCTTGGGTTGTTTCCACCCTCCCTGTAGTCACCCCACAGACTATGGTGTAATGTATTTGTGTGTGTGTGTGTGATTCTACTTTGTGTGATTCCACTAGTAGTAACCCACTTATTAAAGCCCCTTTCTGTCTTTATTGCACATGATGAGGGCAAATTGCCTATTTCCGCTCTTATCACGCGAGCCCACAAACAGAACATAAAAAGAGCTGAAAACAGTCGGCAGACAGCTCCATCTCAGTATGAAATGAATGTGACCTACAGCTGCAGAGAAGTAATGTACAGCAGCAGCACGGAGGAAACAAAGGGCTCTGTCAAAACCCCCGCGCTATCTCTCCAGTGTGTCTGTGAAATCCTTTCTGCGCTGGTGTGTGCATGTCAAGCCGCCGTGCCTTCTATCTGGATAACATTAATGAAAGGTGAAAGAGGGAATAATCAAAGATCACAATATTTTACCCTTGATACAGATGCGTGTTGGTGCGCTGCTGGCAGGAGGATATCTCCTCGCTGCTCAGCTCGGCTCTGATCTGACATTAAGATTCAACGCTACATTTCTCTCTCCAGCTCACTCACTTTCTCCCTCATTCCCATCGGTGCCCCTGCATCCTCCCCACACCTACCTCCGTCCACTCAGTCTGCTTGCCTAGCTGCAGCTAAAGGGTAAATGTAGCTCAGGGGAAGTGTGCAACCTCCACCACAAGGTCCCGGAGCCCACCATGTGACCTGGACCTCCCAACATCTTGCTCTTCTCTCTCCTCCTCATCTTTTGCCTTGTTCTCCACAGCCCAACTCTTTATCTCTGTCCTCGTCAGTGACCTCATCCGGAGGGGCTGATGGAACGAACGTCGAACAGCAATACTTTCTCCAACCAAGCATGGCGCAGTTCAAAAGATCAGCTGTTTTGCAACACAACACTGTTGGCAATGTAAAAGAATCGTTGTGGCCTTCTTCGATACACAAACCCAGAACTGCTTTGAGATTGAATATGCATCTTAATAGTCAAAAAAATAAAATAAAACAAAAAACAAAAAAATCTTCTTTAACTTGACAAAGACGGTAGAAACCACATAGAGCAGCAGACATGATAGTTGTCATATGCACTGGTGGGAGTGGCAGTATTGCATTAGGATAGGCATACACAGAAATATAATATTCAGAACATGATGTAATATTAAGTAAATATTAACATAGGACATATATTTCCAAGTGTATTATTTAAGACATACTCACAAGGGACATTGTGGAATTGCCACCTAAGACATTTTTTTTTTGCAGTTTACGTGACTGGCTGCGCTCATATTGCTGTAATTCCTCACTGTGGATAAGCTACATGTTTCGATGTACGTTGCCTGGCTGGTTAGATCATGCAAAGGGTTAATGGATCACTGAGCCGAACAGGTTAGTTTGCTGAGCGCGGACAGCAGAAGGTGTTGCTTTGAGTATTTCTCCGTCAGGGCCTCGGTGTTCGCCGCGCGGTTGTCATTCTGTGTGTGTGTCTGCTCGTATGCGTGTCCATGTGTGTCTAGCTGTGTGGGGCTGAATGGCACCTTTCAGAGTGGGGGTGAGACCATGTGGTCTGCACTGACTGCTTTGGAGGGAGGCAGGAGGGCCCAGCTGGTTCAGGGAGAAGAGCTCTCTGACTAGCCAAGGCTGCCTCACAGTCTGCCAAGCAACCTGACTCACAAAGACACACACACACACACACACACACACACACACACACACACACACACACACACACACACACACACACACACACACACAATCACACAGTGCATGGTTAAAGGAAGATTGCACATAGAGAAAATGCTGAGAATCGCACACGACTCTCAATGCAATTAAAAAGATTTATTTTACCGCCAATGTGGGTTTGGCTATGACTTCTGCAAGGTGCTGTTTGTCAGTTCACCCCTCAGTTGAGCCTGTGCATGGATATAAACATAACATGCAAAAAAAAAAGTATGATGAACACATTTGGGCCTCCTGTTTACATGGGGACAGCGCTGTGTGCACCCACAGAGCTTACAGAGATTCAATCATTTCAGCTGACCAGCAGCCAGGATTTTGGCGAAAATAGCCACCTACCTCCAACAAAATTGTCCAATATCCTTGAATGCAATGTGCAGGATCAAAAAAAAAGAACAACAACAAAAAAAATTATTTGTTGGCAGCCAGGTGCTGGCCCTGCAAATTATACATGACCACGGGTCCTATTGATTCGCTGTTGTTTTTCTCCGTCTCAAAACACATTGTTAGAGGAAAGTTGGTTCGACGGACTCACACAAATTGTTTTGTAAACATGGAGGGAAAAAAAGAACAGTCCAAAAGCTGTCAAATGTAACAAAATGAATTTTCTCCGCTTGCTATTCCATATTTCCGTATGATTCAGTTTGTTGGGTTCCTGTAGTTAAAGACTGCCCCAGAAAAGCTCAGGTATTCCTTTAAATTAAATGAATGGACTTAATTAGATAAGCTTTTCTGTTGACTTTTTTTGGGGGGGGGGGGATTGAACCATTTCACTGTATTTTCCCACAGCTGCTACAGTCCATTTGCAACAACAGCGGCGCTGATCGCTCCTTCATCCGCTTTGACGGAGAACAATATAAAATGTATTTCTCCTGGGTTGTAGCAGCTCTATTTATTCTGACCTCCATCCCGCCACACAGTTCACTGGTTCTCTAGTGAAATCTGAAGTGTATCTCTAAATGGTGTGCAAGTGCTGCAAGACTTGCACAAATTAGCTGTGTTAAAATATATGTATGCCGTCGACGGAGGGGAAGGCTCACTGGAGGCACTGTGCTGCTTATCTGAACAGTAGGAACGTGGAGAGAATGATTAGGTAGTCTCACCATAGGCATCCCACCCCCTTTAGCTGGGCCATTTTCACTTCTTTTCTATATAGCAGTTTCTCTCTCTCTCTCTCTCTCTCTGCAAATAGTCTAAAGGGTAAGCCTAACCAGGGGCTATGTGTGAGTGGATGGAAGACAGAGAGAAACAAGAGCTCTAAAGGGAATTTGTCATTTTAAACAAATTGGTTTGGAGAGAATCAAACTGAGCTTTCCTCCCCATTTAGTCCTAACTGTCAGGATGGATGGGGGGGAAAAAAAAAAAAAAATGCCTGACCCGAAGTGGGAGTGATACTGCTTACCTGTAAAAACCTGTAAACCTGTGAGAGGACCTAACAGCGTGTGGTCCCCAGTTTCTCCATTAGAGAGCCAGCTTGGCATTCGGAGGGAGTAATTGGCTGGATAGGGTTTCAGCAGGCTTAGCCACCCTGCTGGCACAACAAGGCTGTCTGTCCCCATCCCTGAGTTGCTGCTCTGCTAGGCAGGACGGCAGCCAGCTCAACTGCTGCCACGTCCCCTTCAAAGCCTGCAGAGAAGCCGGGGATGGCAGCAGCTGTTGTCCCAGGGGAGCCGCAGGAATCCAGGGCCTCTGGTCATTAGTGGGAACCAGTGTGCTGGGACGAGTCCGGGTCTTAGACAGCTGGGAGACCTCTGTGGCCCCTCATCCCTTCATTCCTCTGTCCATCCATTCCCCCGTCACTGCCAAGGAAGATTCTGTATTCTCGACCTGAGGGAAGACAATCTGGGCTTTTTTTTTCGGAGAAATATGTAGTTTTCACTGAATTGATTGCCACATGCAGTGAGGCAAATTTTTTCGATCAGGATAGTTACCAAAAATGACTCGCTATTGACATTACAGCTGTACAATGTGTACGATGGCAGAACCGCCCAGCAGAAGATGAGCAGAGAGTGAAGAAAGTGGAAAATAACCTCTGAAAATGAAAGTCTCAACATCACATGAATATGATATTTTGTTACTTACGGGGGAGGTGGGGGGTGAAGGCAGTGGTAGGGGACACACTGGTACTGTACGTTTTCAGGACGTCATTAAAGAGACGATGCGTAGCTTTAACCTAATTAATAATCGGAAATCAATCAAACAAAGTTGACGGTGTGAGAGGATAATCTAATGCGTTGTATTGTTTGGAGCAAATCTATGAAATCGTCCAAAAATAGGTTGTAGCTTATTCAAAAGCTTTTGATGAAAAAAAAAAATGGCCCATTGTCTGTACAATTAGGGAATATTGAACAACAATTATCAAACTGCAATTGTTAACAACCGCAATGACGCGGCATAGGAAGTGGTGACATTTTTACACACAACACCAGTTGTTATATTTCAATCCAGCTGCAGAGGGCTGCCCCTTTGGAAGCAAGTTTATAAAGAATTTGCCAAGTTCTGCCATCAAAGCGCATCACATTCATTTTTACATATGAATGTGATACAGTGAGTTTTCACATCCAGTGTGACCTTGATGCAGCCAAAGTTGAAATCATACAGATGTTTCATATCCAGTGCAGTATATGTGCAGCAACAATATTTTGCTGGAGAGAAAAAAATTGAAATATGGATTCAGGTCTTGGTTGCAAGAGAATCTGACAGAGGCTTGTGACAATGTCTTATTCTGAGTGCGAGAGAAGTTCTATGCATGTGTGCATGCGGTATGTGTGCTTTATCTGATCCTGTTTGTGCATATTGTGTGTTTGAGCATGTGCGCAATGCTAACCGAGTTGTAATGCTATCTGACTCAAGAGTCACTGACATTTGGTGTGTGCTGAGACATAAGTCTGAGTAGAATGGAAAGGGCGAGCCCATGTCTGTATAATACAGTATGTGGACATCTGGAGGAGCACCAGGCACCACGTAGGTCTGGACTGCAGTTGGCACTCATCTTGATATGTTGTCTCTGGTTTTTATTATAGCTCTGTCAGGCAAATACATACACAATACATACTTCCTCGTCGTTGTTTATGGATCAGGTGCAATGGAAGGGCGGAAGGGAATACTCAGCTGTTGCAAGGATATACAAGTGGTAAAGTGAGTATCCAGGACAGTTAATCAAAAAAATAATCACGCTTAAAAAGGCAGCTGAAAAAAAAAAATAGAAAGGGAAGATAAGCTGAAAGCATAGTTATACAATGTCATTATAGTGATCTGTACTTTGTCATAAAGGCCCCAAGGTAGCTTCATGCTCCTTTACAAACAGCAGTGGCTGAGGTCAGCCTGACGTCACGTCAGATACAGTGCTGACAGATCTAGGGTGACTGCAGCAAAACAGATCGACAGAAGAGAAGTGGATTGTGCTGCAGGAGCGGTTTAAGAGCTTTGTGTGGACGTTCATGCCGTGGTGAGTCTTTATGACTGGTCGTACGTCAGCCTTTGTGGGGCAGAAGCACCCTGTTGGTCAGACGTTGCTCCATGACGGTGGAACTGCATTCAAACACCAGGGTGATGTCAAAAAACCTTCCATATTTGAATGACTGAATAATAATAAAGATGGACAAGGTTCGGTATGACACGCTTTCATTGTTTGTTGCAGTTTTTGTCAACAAATGCTGCCAGAATTAAGGTTTGATACCTTTAAAGTAAATCGTAGAACAAAACTGATCTATTGGTGTCTGCCATTTAACAGACCAGTCATAAGTGTTATGCTTTCGTTGCGTCCACAATACTATGTGAAAAACTGCCTCCGTGCAGACTTTGCGCACACGCCCAGGAGAGAACATTCACTGTTTTCTCTCCTTGTGTTTTCCCCTGTTGGTTTTGCATGTATTGTTAAATGGGACTGATGGAGGCAGCCTGGTCATTACTCACTGCATTGCCTGGCTAATTTCTGTGCTCTTACAAGTACAAAGATGTCAAGCAGGAGCAGCAGGCTTACCTTGGCTTCCCCTGAGACCATTAATCCTTTGGCTGGGTGTCGTCCCTGCCTGCACTGGCTCACCTGGTTCACAGCGCTGCCAGCAAACTGCTGTTCCCAGCCCTTTTCCCCGTTCTATCTATTTATTTTGGTTCCGAGTCAGCTCCCATCACCAACAAAATCTGATTGCACTGGAAGAGCTGAATAACTCTTTAGGCATATAGACTCCCTTCTTAGAGGGAGAATTGCAGAATCTGTGGAAATGTTTTGTGGTGTGTGTGTGTGTGTGTGTGTGTGTGTGTGTGTGTGTGTGAGAGAGAGAGACTGTGTATGCATGTGTATGTGTCAAAGAAGAGCAAAGTTGTGGAGGTGGAAGGATAAAAGCTGGTAAAGTAGTAAACGGAAAAGAGAATGAAACTCTTGCAGAGATTTGTCACCGTGACCTTCACACAGCCGTTCTGTGTTTTGAATGAGATGCAAAGCTTTAGCAAACACCTTCTCCACCGACGCTGAAGCTCTTTGCCCTAACTTCATCACCACACAACTGGTAAATATGACTGGTTAGAAAAACAGGTGTTTATTTCTTCCTCAAAGAGATATCTAACCTTGTAACACATTTCAGTTGTACTGTGCAGTCTTGAAATTGTTTCTTTTGCTTTATCACACTGTGACTGTTCTTGTTTCCACTTTTAAAGAAATTGGCAAATGTTTTCCTAAAATTTCCAAAGAAAGGGTTAGTAGAGTGATATTTGCTTCAGCATAGATACATGTTTCCTGTGAAAAACGGGCAGGAGCCAATAGCATGGAATGAACTTTATGCCCCACCCAACCCACCTGACCACAGGTGGCGGATACTGACCCTCCCCAGATTGGCAACGCCCAGTGACGCCCTTGGTTGGACCAGGATGGATCAAAGCTACTGGTATCTGTCTAGCTACATAAATCACCATTTAAAACAATTATAAAGGTTTTCCAGGAAGTTACAAACTCTACAATAGCATTTTAGAATACTTACAAAACTATTATTTTCCACTATTGGGCATATGGAGCACACCATATGCGAAAAAACAAAACAAAACAACAAAACACTTTAACAGCAATTTTGACTTCATGGGGCTTTAAGTGTTAGTAATGCCACTTTGTACATAAACTGATTGTTCCAAATTTTGTAAATCAAAGTGAAGTCATGCAAATGTCCAAGCCAAATCAATACTCTGATTGTTAAAGGCCATGACCATTAGTTGAAGGTGCATTAGGATATCCAGTTCATTCAGCCTGTGTATTAAAATCCCTTCAAGCTATGTCTGGGCATCCAAAACATTTGGACAGAAAACAACTCTGCATCTCCCTTAAAATTACGACACATCTTTTATTTGCGTCCTTATAGTATATACTAAAGCAGGAAGATTCGGTTGTTTGCATCCTCATGATCTTCAATCGATCATCCTGAGCGCAGACTGCACAACCACTCACATTATAGTTTTTGGCCTTTCCGATATTAAATGGCATTCTGGGCAGGAGAGCTGCTTTAAACAGAGCCATTACACTAACGTAATTGACATAATGGTAAACTATGATGAGAATGCTTCAGACTAAAGTGTCATAATGGCGTGCAAACAGGTATAATAACCCAAGATGGTGTCGTTTTTAACCTTTAACAGAATAAGATGATACTGAGCATTACACTGTTAACCATAAACCTCAAGAGGTGCTCTAGGAATTAATTTCAGAGCCATTGCTTGGATGATTTCATGTCATGCAGAAGCTATGGAAAAAAAAAACAGTTCAAGTACAAACCTGACATTCAATTTAAGATTTACTCAGCTGTGTGCTGTGCTGCGCTGCGCTGTGCTGTGGTGTTTCCAATATTTTGCTATCTTCCTTGTTTTCTGTGCATTTTCTCCTCCTCTCTAACTCTCAGTATCTGTTTCTCAACAATTTCCCCCACTATTTCGGGATGAAAGAACACATCTTCATCCAGCAGTGGATTGAGGGAAGCGAGGGGGGCGGCAGTGTTGTTGGTGGAAGGGGAGCGAGGGAGGTGGACTTTAGATTACCTTTGCAATTTCAAGAGAGAATGCAGCTTATAATGATCCGGGATGTTCCCTGGAAAGGTCAGCTGAAATTGCAACAAGCGTAATTAGTAGCTTATCAATAATGCATCCAAGGGTTCAGTGGGTGTGCAGTCTCGGTCTGTATGTGTGTACGTGTGCGCGCGCACGTGTGTGTGTGCGAGGGAGCATACACGCATGGGTGGGCAGGTGTGTGAGTATGTGTACCTACACACCTGTGTCTGCCCAGGGATGACCAACGAGATCTCTTCTCCTTACATTCATTAACATAAAAACACCCATATGCCACTCAGGGGAGCTGCTATAAGGATTAGCATCCAGCCCCCCCACCCCCATGTCAACAAACCCATGCACTACCCCACAACAGTGTGGACACAACTGATGGCAGTACGTACTGATGGAAAACTTCAAGAGACACATCGATCACTTGGTCAATTACTATTGATCACAGTGTCAAAATTAGGGGCCATAAGGGGGGAAGAATATGAGATAAGGGTATATTTTGCATGAAACGTGCGGAAAATATTGGAGCATTATGCAGAATTGGTATCAGCTCTCACGCAATCACCAGCTAATTATCTAGTAGTGGAATACATTCCCTCAAGCACCGTCTCGGCCGGGCTCACTCTGTATCACTGGCTGCAGTTGAATGTCAAGTTGTCTCTTATAGGAGCTACATTATACTTTTTCTTACCTATAAAACTTCTCAGAGACGTAGAGAAATCAGCTCTGGTGCTGAACAGGAGTACTGATATGACTCTGGGAAATATATGAGACTTAAGTTAAGTCGAAGATGTTTTTTTTTGCTTTTGCCTCGCTCATTACCCGTTAAAGTGTTTTGTTAAAGGGGAAAAGCCAAAATCTGAAAACCCTAAACACATCCTGATTTAATGTCCTTTCTGACATAAAAGAAAGTGAAATATTCCTTCAGAGGTTCATCTGCCAATTTCTATAAAACATGGAAGTCTATTATCTCATATGTAAAAACCCTTACCTCTATGGACCACATCTGATTCTTCTAAATGCATCTATTTCTTTAAGTGAGCACCTCAATCTATCTAAATGTACTTCTCTCATGTATTTATTTATTCTTATTTACTTTTTTAATCAGTGTTTTTTTAATTCAATTTAGTTTTTTGTACTCTTCTTCTGTCTCCCCGAGAGTCTGGATGAGGGTTGGGCAATATATCAATATATCGTCATTGTGATGCGTAAGGCTGTATTGCAAGTGATGTATTTTTCATTTATCAAGATTCTAGTAAAGGTAATACTTTGTTAAAGTATGAAAATCTCAGTATTGTTCTAAAATATTATGATATTTTATTTTGTTGCCCTGTCTTAGCATTTACGACATGCTTGTGAGGACATTTAAAAACATTATGTCATTTCTCTGTCTCCAACACACCATAAAAAGGGGGAATGAAAATGATTCTACTCTATTTTTGACATTTATATAACACAGTTTTCTAATAAAAAAAGTTCTCTATCTCATAAACTCTTTTATAAAGCAGAGTACCCCAAAAGGTTTGTATGGACAGATTTCATAGTTTTGTTGTTTGTTTAGTTTTTTTGTATTATGAGATTGATCTGTTTGCATTGGACATCGACATTTAGCAAATCCTCGTGGTGCAAGATGACACAGGTGCTGGTAGTAATAGCAAAGCGCACACAGCAGCCATCTTTGCTGATTTCATTTCATAGCGTTGCATCAGAGACCTGATCAAAAAAGATGCTCTTGTTTAGCTTGTGTCTTGATCAACACTGTTGCCATTTCCTGCCGTCATGTTGCACATGCACACGAGGGCCGATAAGGTAGCCGCTGACTTTGGCTGAGCACATCTTGAGTGATTTCAGTCGGAGCGCACAACTGAAATATTAAGCTGGGAAAAGGAAACTTGAGTGTCTTGAATAAATCATCAGGAATGTTCTCAGTCAGACCCCGGATCGCTGATAAGGAGATCAAGATTGAGGTAGATACTATCCCCCCCCCACCACAAAACCCTTTGCTTACCTCCTTCTGCTCCTCTAGTGGGTGAAGTATAGGAGCTCTTAAGATCAACCTTGTGTTTGAAGGAGGAGAGGAACCTGAGGTGCATGTTAGCGGTGGGTTAGCGGCGGGGGGAGACTGTGGGGGTCGAGTGGACCTCAGGGAATGTGTTTGTGCATGGGTGTGTTTGCAGAATTATTGGTGTGTGTGATGTAATGATCCCAGGTTCTTTGGCCCCTGCCTGTTGATAAGTTGCTGCAGAACACATGAACAGGGGAAACGGGAAGCGAGCGAGATGAATGTGATTGGATTGCCGGCCGAGTGCAGCCTCTCCCATCTGTCTCGGAGTCTGCCATCCCATCTCACAGGCGGCAGGAGGTAATTGGGTTCATTGTTCTCACCACAGGATCCCCCGGATTGAAAGCTTCATTATCTGGATAACCATGAATGTAAATGAACCACACGTATGCAGTAGGGTAATGGGAAAAAATAGATCATTGCTCGCTACAACCACAACACGCAGCACATCCCCAGACACATACGGTGCTTGTGCCTTTTTTTTGGGGGGGGGGGGGGCATTCACGTGCAAAAATGCCTACACATGTGCAAACGTGTTTAGCATTTCTTTACTTCCTCACTGTCTCTCATTCGCTGATTACACACACACACACACACACACACACACACATACACACACACACACACACACACGCACACACACACTAGAAAACATAAGTTGGCATGTGCAGTGTAAGGGTTGGCTTGCTAAAAGCCTTGCTGAGCTCCTCCGCGAATAAATAGTACGAGAGAACTGTTTTGACTGCTGACGTGTTCGGCCTCTACGGATAGATAGCCATGATGTGAACTTTCGTGGCTGCAGCCAACAGAATTGTATGTGACAATGCCGTGATGGGCTGCTAACCACACTTTTCTCTGTAAGCATATTTGCATGAGTGGATGGCAGGCGCTCGTATACACACTGGGAGCCTACACCATGAATGGCAAGAGAGGGCCTGAAGAACAACAGTAAGCCTTATGTGCTCTGAATTATTCATGCAAAACCAATGTATAACAGAGACCCGGACACGTCTTTCTCTCTAATTAGGTAGAGTTTGTGGATGAATTTTAGGCAAAGCCTTTGGACGGTTATGTCACAGTTGATGACAGTGTACAGCGAGGCTCCGATGTTCGCCGGCCCCGGGTCCGTGCTGGCAGCAGTCAGAGACGGGTTAAACATCTGCCTTCTGAAAATAAACAGTAGCTCACAGCGGAGCCCTACCACTCTCAGATCCTTTGGCAAATCCATCAATTAGCTGCAGATGTGATCTGCATTTGAGATTACCGCAATTTAAGCATGTCAGGATAACAGCCAAATCCGGTCTCCGATGGGCGCTCCTGTGTTCAATTTGCTTTCCAGTACGGACCTAATCTGGTAGAGCTTGGGACGGAAGCCTACAGAGAAGATTGCACAAATATCCTTACAGGAATGATCAAGTCATTCCCTATGGGTTCATGTATCCCAGAGTGGGAATGTGACCCATCAACACATCCACATAGCAGTGAAAAACAAAGTAAAACAAAATAATCAGACTAACGTATTCAGTATCAGCAATGAGACCTGATGTGTTGTCTTGTCATAGTGAAGACTGGAGGCCCGGAGGAAAGCAGGGACATGTGAGAGGAGTGCAGAGCAAAGTGCCCTCCTCACCGACTGTGCCATGCTGTGCCTTTGCGTCTGTTGTAGGGCCTTGTCAGATTGTGTTTACTTTCCTGAAGGACGTTTCACCTCTGGAAGCCCGGGAATGAATGGAGAACTCATTTCTCCAACAGAGACTAGTCAATCACTCCACATTTATTCTCCCCCCTTGCAGTGACCTCTCCTCGGCCAGGCGAACAATGGCACCCTCGTAAACTGCAGATGAGTTTGACTCAAAGCAAGGCCTTGTATACCGGGCACGTCAATACTGCTACAAAAGCTCAGAAAAATCAAAGAAAAACGTTAACATTAGACGGAGGCCACGGGGGCCTTTTTTTTCCAGTGCGCATGCAATATAATAACGTTTGCACCGTGTTCCACAGTGTGCTACAGAGTCACGTTATATTGAGTGCTTATGTGGTTCTGTGGCTTTCCGCGAGGAGTGCGTGTGGTTGTGCATTAGCACTTGACACAGAGCGGATCAGCGTTGCTTCAGCTGAAAGAGGTTTGAAGCTTAGCATGGCTGCATAGTTAATGTCATGACTAGGGTCTGGCAGATGGCAGAAACAGTTAGGGATCTCATTAGATCAACCAAGCGTCAATGCTTGTTGCAAAACCTTTCATTAAAGTTCCATTGCGGGGATACTACTGTCTCACAATATTGGTCAAAGTCAAGAGAGGGTAGAGCAAAGTGTTGAAATGTTGCAGCTGTGTAAAGCCGAGGGATTAATACAATGCATTCGTCTAATCAGCAGCGATTCAGCTCAAGCGTGCATGCGTGTGGCGTATAGGAATATGTATGTGCGTCAACCGGAATCTTTGCATCCGCGTGTTTTCATTTATCCGTGCGTGCTCGTGTTTGTGTGGGCGTGATGAGTGATGCATCCTTGCTGAGCATAGCAAACAGGATTGTGATGGTCACAGAGCACATTTTGTACCATTTGCCTTGTAATTAACTGGAATTTGTTCAGCACAAATGCACTGCAAGCGTGGGAATCTAAAAAAAAAAATATTGACAGTTGGTGAGGGGATGCTGGTTTTTATTTTCCAGGGGAAGGATTGAAATGCCTTCATGTTAACACTTATTTTATTTGTATTATAAAATGACAGAGGGGCTAAATGGACCATAGGGGGAACTGATTAGCAGCACCCAACAGCTTGGCTGCCCCGAGTCAATGTGGATGTTTTATGGTTTTTTAAAGGACATTTAAAATGAATTTTCATATGGTTTGAGGCATTGGGCTAATCACAGCGAGCAGTCTTCTTATGAATGATGCTACACACTCGGAGGCATCAGAATCGCTGGCTGGCAGCAGTCATTACAGAGAAGAAAGGCATCACTGTAGAAAGGATGATCTTAGACAAAGCAATAGACACAGCAGGCTGAAACAACTCTCTTTAAAGGCACATTTCCACTACCAAGTGAAGGTACCATTATCTTTAATGTTGATTGATGCTGTTTGAAAGAGACAGAGAAGGGAGACTTTCTGACATCCAATTCATGGTCTATCCTTTTCTTTCTTTTTCAACCCTTTTTTTCTACTCTTTTTCAGTGATAATGTTCAAGTGTAGTCAGTCGCAGAGCTGAATCTCACACATTCTGCCAGGGTTCTCTCTGCATTGTTCTGCCAGGAACAAGCTTCCTAACAACATCAAAGAGATCAAAAACAGAGTTTTGCTTTAAAAAGTCAACAACAAATATACTCTCAGAGAAGCTATTGTGTTTTGGTTGGTTTTGGTACATTTTTGTTTGTTTTTATTATTTTTTTCCAATCTCCTTTGTTCCTTTTTGTTTTTGACCATTATAGGTTGTGTTCATAGTCATAAGATTTTGTTTGTTGTTTTACTTACAGAGTTAATTGATTGATTGATATTTATATATTTAACTTACACTTTTTGTGGATAAGGACCCCAGTAACACCAGTTACCACTTTGTTGAAGCTATTGGGGATCTAAAAAAAGACTATGGAATAAAGAATACATTATCGCCAGAGAGAGACATTGATTAACTTGACGTCAAACATCACACTTCACTGGCTGCTCAGGCCTCTGTGAGCTGACCAATAAGAGCAGACTGGGCTTTTGAGCAGGTGGGCTTTAAAGAGACAAGGGCTAAGGCATTCTAAAGCAGAGTGAATAGATTTGCTGCTGAACTGGACAATATGAGAAGAACTGTGCCCTTCGAACATTAAAGCATGTTGACATTTCTAGTGGACCCTGACAATAAAAGTATGAACCTGGAAATGAGAAAACTATGTGACCTTTACATGGGTGTTTGGGGTTAGCTATAGCAGTAGAGCAACATCAGATGGTAAAAATCCTTGTTGTGGATTGTCTCTTATACGCGCGGTATGTACATTGTTTATGTCCTCGCGAGGTGAGCGTCTGATAAAAGAGACTCCGAATGCTCAGAAACTTCTCGCACATCACAGGGTAGCACCATCAAACGCAAGACGAGAAGTTTGATCTTTCAAAGACGAGAAGCAGAACATACTCGGGATGCCTCTGCCCTGGCAGACTCAGATTGAGTTTTAGTTGTTGTGAGCATTACTGATCAACACCTTAGGAAAGCAATCGGCAGAACTATTATGCACAGTGATTTTTTTTCCCCTTGTAACCTCTGGTGATGGGAGAGCACGGAGGCCCATGCCCAGAGCCCTCTGGTAGATGGTGCTTTGCTGGGATCTGTGGAACAGAAAACCAAGCTATTTACAGGGAACACAGCGGCCTCAGAAGTAGCTCCTAGCCTCGGGGTGCAAAATACTTGAAAATAAGCTCCTGGTCTCTTTGATGTGTGTGTGTGCACCAAATCTAAAGGCATTTCAAGTAGTGATGCCTTTGAGCCAAGGACGAGTCTAAATTGTCTCTTGGAGCTGGAGATGGTCGAGGTTGGGAAGAGGGTTAAGTAAAAATCAAGAAATGTAATATTTTTCCTGATGGTTGCATTATCATAATGTACACTTCACACACGCTCTGACAGGAGGAATCCCAGTTTTTTTTTTTTGTTTTTTTTTTAAAGATGGCTATCACGGCTATGTGGAGCACCAGCGGTTTATTGTTCAGCCGCTGATGAGCGAAGACAACAGTCTTGGGATGCTCCTCTGATGAGAAGATGAGTTTTTTCTATCTCCGTGCAACGCTCTGCCCTGTTTAGCAGCTCTAATATGATGGAAGAAAACTGTTCTGGAGCAAATTAAGTGAGCGCTTTATAACATCTGCCTCTTCACAGCTATTTCATTTTGGTATTGCCGCCGCATTAAAGGCTCCGTTCTGCATGGCAATCTGCTGCCGTTGTTGCTGCTCAACAGTTATTTGTCACAGCAGATAAGGAATCTAGCAGCCCAAACTGTGATTGCATGTCTCACAGATTGGAAATTACCGACCAAAGCGATGAAACATATTCAAGTACAGAGTGGAAGGAAAAGATATAAAAAGACATGCAAGAGATAAAATTGTCACGCATGGAGGAAGAGTATATTGAATGTCAATGCACAGCGCAAGTTCTGAAAATGTGATTAAAGGAGAAAAGGGAGTAAGAAGGGACGGTGGGGACGGAGGGCCGACTCGCACGAGAACAGATCGGACGTCATGCAGCTTTAGATAGCCGCTCTGCATGGTGCCGGGGTAAGCTATGGCTGGTATAAAGATGGGAAAACGTGACGGCGTACTTTAAAAAAAGCTTTCCGCAATTTCATCCCAGGCCGCAGACGTGGCGAGACGCACACAGCAGACGGCAGAGAGTCTCAGGAGGTCTGAATGGCGCACAACATCTGAAAGACCTCAATTTTGAAATGGGATGGTTACTAAACTGCTGTAACCGTGGCTTTTCAGGTTTCCTTGTGCCTCAAAGAAGGGAGATGAAAAATAACATTTCACAATCTCTGGACCTTGAAAGCTTTCTTCTTTTTCCACAAGAGGAAAAGGGAAAAGAAAAATTTCAGACTTTCACGCTTCAACGGTTATTTGGTCTTTTTTTTTTTTTTTTTCTTCTCCGTTCTGCGGCCAGTGAGTCACCTTCCTCCATTTTCACTCAGACACACTTTTGAAGCGAAGGTCCCTTTCTCTATTTCCAAGACAAGTGTTGGTTTGAAAGGCGTGTTTGAAGTAAGAGTAACCTTATTTCATATTTTGACAAGAATAGAAGAGCCCTCTGGCACAACAACAAAGGTGGTGTGGACCTTGATAGATTTACAGGTCAGAGGTCATACATAGCCTAATGGTGCTGGGACCTTTTTTTCTTTTGCTCATCCTGCAAGTAATTTTGAAACGATATTTCACTTACTTTGTCTCTTCAGGCTTTTTTTGACAAACCATTCATTATTCACAGTGGGCTGTGGCTTTTATTGCAGCTGTGGTCAACTCAGATTTGTGTCAGGTGCATTGTATGCCAGAGAAACGTCGAAAACTATTTCCATTACGCTCAGCTGATTCCACATTCTCACTTTCATGGTAGAATATGGCTACAGCGTGGTGTCCGCAAAGCTGCGTATGTAGTACTTTGATGTTCAACCACTTGATGTATTGATTGAAACACTTGTGTCTTCTTTCAGATATAAGCTTTGGTTCCATCATGTTAAATGAGTACTGACATTCTCCGTATTGTACATCCATAACATTGGTAGAGACAGATTACGAAAAATGATCAAAAGAGGCGAATGGCATGAAATCTCTACTTTTAATCTGTTGTAGTCCCGGAAACAGCTGCAACGATCGGTCGATAATTGATAGGTGACTCATCAATTCAATCTTTTTTTAAGCAAAAGCGTCATAACATTTGCTTGTTTTAGCATCTTAGATTTAAAGATATGCTGCTCCTCTTTTTTATTTATAACAGCAATTTTTAATATTCTAGATATTTTAGACAAAAAAATTAAACTGTTAATTAAGAAAATAATCTGAAGTTTAGATAACTGAAAGTAATTGCTAGATGTAGCCATATTCAAAAAATGCTGGATCCTTCATTTCCTCAATATGCAACCTCCGTTTATCGTCCTCCATTAGATCTAGAATAAAAATTCTGTAATTGGTAATTACATTATACATTGTACAATTTTGAAACATTTAAAAATTCCCTAGAAGATTTACTCAGCAAAATGTGCTGAAAGCATGACACAAATATTATTCTCTAGTGTTATGTAATGTAAAATGATGTTATGGACATGAACAAATAATGAGGGCTCAGGTTTGTAAAGCTGTGGTCACTATCCAACCTGTTTATTCTCCAGCTACATGGAATTAGTTGTTAGGAACGGTTGGTACTCGTCATTGGCTCCCATTTTTATGATTGTGTAAAGGACAAACAGGAAATGAAAAAATAAGTAAACTTTAAAAACAAAAACAAGCAAGATTTATACTTTATAACAACTCTATACAACAATTGAACTGTAGTCGTGTGGTTGCAAATGAAATCAAAGAGCACACCATGCCTACATATCACCTCAGATGATATCATACGGACATCATATGACGATAATCATCACAAAAATAACAGCAACAAACAAAACAACAAAAACCTTAGCACAATCGAAAACTTGTGACGTCTCTATATAATTATGAATCAACAAGGCAAATCTGCAAAATGGCTTCAACAGTTATTATATTGTGACCGTTCACGTGAGAAGGGGAGTGTGAGTAGGTTTCATGCTACACACAGTCAAACTATAAAAAAGGTATTTTGTGAAGGAAAATCTCACTTTCGGTCGCATCTGTTGACTTTACATGGAGCACTTGCGTTAATTTGCGTTAAGTCTATCTTGAATTTCTTTTCACGCCGTGGAACATCATTTTTATGTTTGTCATTCTCCAGAAGTTAGGCAGCAGTGTTGCCGAAGGTCGGCTCGCTCATTGAAGACGCCAGATGTGAAGCTCTAATGGTCTCAGGGGGCAGAGCAACCATCAGCAGCTGCCATGGAGACAGTACTTATTCACTGCCTCTCGTTTCACTATTACCCCCTCACATCTTTGAAGTCTATGGAGGGGAAGTTGTGGCTATAATTCTGGGCTGTTTTTTTTTCTTTCTTTAAGCTTCCTGCGTTCGCTGGAAGCACCTGCATTAATCCAAGGTAACACCTCTGATCAAGGATTTAATTTAGACCTGAAAAGGGTGTGCACACCGCAGTCCTACAGGCCAGATTGTTGTGTTGACAACGGAGGTGATGGATGGGTTTTGCCTCAGGCAGAAAGAAAGGCAGAGATCTCTCACTTTGCTTCCTTTGCCTGGTGCTACAAACACAATATGTGACAGGAAATATAAGAAAATCACAGCCTGGTTTCTTTATTGAGAGCAGTCTATCACTGAAGCAACTGAGGCTAATCAATGAATGTTTTTTTTCTTTTTTGCTTTCTTCTAGAGAAAATAAATGTATTTTGTTGGAGTAAATCCGTCTTATTTTCTTTTCCCTTTAAGCAAAAGAAACCGTTTTGAATCCACACCAGACTTTCACACAATGCACGGGGCAGAAGCGGAGGTTAAAAGCGGTGACACACTAATGCCATTTCTATAAGACAATCCTGGAGGACAGTCAATACGTCTGGCTCGCTGCCTACTTCTGCAGACAGCAAAAGTGCCAGTATTTACCCCTGAGTGATTTATTTTTCTCTAAGTGATCTTCCAAAACAAAGACGGTCTTTGGTCTTTTTTGCTTGGGAAAAAGCAAAGCTATTGCCATCCCTCAATTCAGAATGTTTCACTCCCGGCCGCATTGATTTCTCTTGTTACTGCAGGTCAGCGGGAGGAAATTGAATTGGAAATTGCAGAAACACTATTATTTCATTTTCTGGCATTTGTGTTTTGTTTTTTTCTCTCGCCTCCTTCTGTATTTTTTCAGAAGTCAGCTCTGAAACTGATGTGAGGAGCAGCTACTGTCGGCACAGTTAAATGACTGCTCTGACTTTGGCTTCTTTAATAACGCTGTCCTCTGACGCAAAAGGCTGCACTCACCCCGTCCGCCCTCTCTCTGAGCACATGGGGTTGGATCTGCTTTTTACACAGAGAACACAGGGTCAGGTTTTGTTGGATTGCTTCCTGAGATATTTTACCTTTGGGGAAGGGGTGAAGCTTTAGAGTAATAATGAGGTGAGCGGCGGCGGTTTGTGGGCGTCTGGGCTGAAAGAGAGGGATCGGGTCAACATTAGAATATATTCAGTGTCCTCTTAATTTCACACAAGCTTTGACCCCTTAACTTTGCTCAATAAAGCTTCACCGCACATCTTTGCATATCCGTGCACTGACGATTCGCATTTCTGTGGCAGCGGCAGCAAACACACCTCACTCACCTGTTCTTTAACCCGAGTGAAGGCAGCATATGTAGCTCGCTGTACAATCTATTTCCCCCTTTCATGGCTTCAGGAAAAAATGAGTGGGAAAACTTGCCCAACCTTTCTTCTTCCCTCAAATTCAAAATAAGGCATGTATTCAAACGTCCGTGAGTCAAAGTAACACTCGACGTCCACAGTTGATTCATACAAGATTACCTAAGGTCATTTGTCTGTGAACAGCAATTTTCACCGAAGACACTTCAAGATGTCACAGTAAATGGAGTTGCATTTCTATAGCGTTTTTCTTCCAGTCTACTGACCGCTCAAAGCGCTTTACAACACTTGTCACATTCACCCATTCACACACACATTCATACACTGATGGTAGAGGTTAGCATTGAAGGTGCCAACTGCTCATCAGGAGCAAACTGAGGTTCAGCATCTTGCTCAAGGATACTTTAACATGCAGCTGGGGGAGAGCCGGGGATTCAAACCAGCAAGACAACACGCTCTACCTCCTGAGCTACAGCCAGCTCGATAAAGATACGTGTTTACAGACGTGTCTCTTGTGTCAGGTTGAAGATAAACTAAAATAAACAAATGGTTTCTCAAGCTAAGGTTCCTTATCAAGACAAGGCAAGTGATTTTTGTTGGAATTAAGCCGAAGGACCTTCCTTAGAAATGACTAGATAATCGATTTATACTGACAGCAAGACCAAGTAGTCTTTGAATCTAAATGTAAGATTATGAAACTCAGGCAGAGTTTTAGTTTTGTGTGTGTGTGTAGATAATGATGGCTCCATCCATTTAGCTACTTAGGGTCCTGCTCTTGTATATGCCTGCTCACTGTCACTTGCCACCGCAGAAATAATCAGTGACACCTTTTGCTTTCCCGACAATGAAGTCCAAAATGTCTGCTGTAAAAATAAAAATAAATTTATAAAAATAAATAAATAAATGCTAATGCTGACAGTCAGATGGGGTTAGCTGCCTTCGGAGGCAGGAAATATTAAATAATTTGTTTGTTGATGTCAAAATAAATACTCATAAGATCTAAGGAAGCTGAAAAGGGACTTTTTTTTCTTTGCTGCCAAAATCCAATATTTAACTGCTGAAACTGAGCTCTTTTTTTCTGCAGGGTCTCTTCAGGGGAACGAAAAGGGACAAAAGCATTAGTGAATGAGGAGTGGGAATGTCACAGCCCGAATAGGATTAAGTTGGTAGCTTTTTCATTCTAAACACCTAATCAGGGACTGGTTTCCATCTGGGATGAAAGGTGGACATAATTAACTTTGAGGTAGGATACTGTTACGAGCTGGTAGGATTAAACCAGTACAGTCCTGGGTCCCCAGGAACAGGACTAACAACCTCTGTTGAATATCAGCGGTGATAAATCATAAACTGTAGCATGTAAGAATATTGTCAAACAAGGACGATCAAAGCTATTGCCACGAAAAGCTAAGGAAACGCTTATTTCTTTTTACCAAAGACTACGACTGCACAGAGCAGCTTTTGCAAGCGCGAACATGAACATTGTTATAAGATAATGAAAATCATCCTTCAGATTCCAACATTGCTTCCCTCAAACATTTTTTAAGTTGTCATATTCGTCCCCTCCCAAGTGAATAGTTTTCTCAAGAAATATGTTTTTATAAACATGCGAGTTTGCAAAGAAAAGCCTATATTTTGGTCCAAGACTATGTTTACAGTGTATCCTTGAATAAAACTGGCACAATGCCTCTCACACTTTCCCATGGGTTACTGGTTTAACCAGAAAAGCACTTTAAGAATTAATTATGAGGAACAGAGAAATGCTTGTTCAGTGCTGAATAAACTAAAAAAAAAAAAAAATCCCTTTTTTTAATGTTTTTTGGGCTGTTTTAGGGATATTTACATCTTAGTAAAGTAAAAAAAATAAATAAATAAAAAACTGCTGGAGAAAATGTGGTGATATTCTCTGGTGAATTATTGCCAATCATAAATAAATCAAGGAGACACACTTTTAGGCTGATGTTTTATTCAAAATATTTTTTTTAAAAAGTCCTAACTGTGTGCTGCTGCCGCCGCTGCTGCTGCTGCTGCTGCTGCTTGTCTTCAAACAAGTGATGTACTGAACATATCTATTCACTGTTTGCCTCTGACAGGGTTTTGTCCAGGGTTTCTCTCGGCCGCATATAGTCGGCGCGCAGAATCCAGTATCGTAGCAACGGTAACTGTGGGAATAGAAACCTGTGGAGAGGTCAATGTGATGGCCTCCACTTGGCCTCTTTGTACAAAGGCTCGCACATTGATTTTTCTAATTCACAACATCCATAACCCACCTCTGGTGCACAACAGCCACCTCTGCACACAAACAGAAAAGTATTCCATCCACTTCATTTCTGATTGACTCTGAGTCCATATTTAATTAACTGCAGCCAGATAAAAACACGTTTTATTTCAAATGGCTCGACCCAGATTTCGATACGAAACACGTCGGGTTGTGTCTATCCTGCATCCCCACCCTCTCTGTGTTTTCTTATTTCTTCACTTTGCCGCGGACCCGTCTCGTCTGTCTCCTATCCCTATCTTCTCCTTCGTGTATGCATTTGATGTCGGCTTCAGTCCTCGTGGGACGGACTCTCCGGGGACCCTTAATTGACAAGTGTGTACAATAACTAATCAGCGGCAAAGCAACTGCCCTTTAAAATGATGAATTAACTAAACTAATTTCAGATAATCCTTCACCACGCTGGGCCACGCTGACAGCGCCGATTGATATTTGAAATGCAGACACCCCCTCCTCTCTGACTTCTGCCAGTCATATTCACAGCACACCCGAACCCCCCCATCCCACCCCCTTGGTAAAGGTGGCGTGGTTGATAAACTGCTAATGTAGCTCGGGGAAGATTAAAACAATTTTCCAGCTCGACGTGACTGCGTGGAGTCTCACAAACACACCCCCCCCCCGTCATAACCCACATGCAGCCATATGCACGCGCACATACACAGTGACATTACCTTAAGCGTGGACCGCACTTACTAACATGCATATATACACATAATGATTTAATTTCAAAGGGCAGGGTTAAGTCTAGTGGGCATTTGCTCGTAGAAGTTCATGCCTTATAAGAGGTTTACCAATTTAAATTCTCCTTCTGTGTTGACGCCTAACCTTTCCCCCCTAAAGCTCCATAATGTGTTCTGTCAACGCGGTCCTCTCCTGCAGATTAACAACGTCAGACAGTTGTAGAGTGAAAAGGACAACACGCTGTTCTCATCGCAATGGAAGAAACTCCTGACAGATCGACCTGACATCAGACATCAGCGTGTACTGTAAGAACAGGGGAAAAATAAATGAGGCCAAAATCCCTGTAGTTCTTAAAAAAAAGATGCACAGACGAAGTGTTGTCATGTGTACATTCACATTTTCATGCAAGTGAAATGTGTAAAGAAGATGGTGGTGGACGAGAAGGTTGTTAGACTTAATTGAGTTGTCCTGCAGGTGTCTAATTGCCAGTGTTTCTCTATCGTTACATCACCTCCACCGTGTGATTAACGAGTCCTGTGAAGGTTTTCGGGGGAGAATGGAGCAGAATACCGCTTCTTTGATTATAACCAGCTCCGGACTGGGAATTGACAGCCGACAGGCTTCTCCATCAACTAAACTGAAAGTATGTTGCACTTTTCTGAGTACATGTTACATGTTGCTTTGAAACGATACGTCTGTGTTGCTTCACTCTGAGGGCAGTGGCAGCAATAGGTGTACAGTTTGGAGAAAGACGTCTTTATAATTAATTTCTTTTTCATTATTTTCATCACTGAAATTTTTCAAAAGTCACCTTGACATAGTGTTTTATGCTTTTCTGTGGGCAAAGCGCAGACTTTATGAAAAGATGGACAACATGTCTCCACCAGGCCTGGGATGATTTGAAAATTTCATGTCACAATCAGAGCCAAACTAATTGCAATTCACACATTTATCACAATGATAATCAAGATATGCTGAAATCTTAGGAATGTCACTAAAACAAACTGGAATCACTCAACCTTACATTTTACTTTTGAAACAAATAGTTTCTATTGCAGCACAGATGGGACTCACTTTTTTTTTTTTGAGCGAACATATAATATAATAATCTGTTTTTCAAACTGTTCAGTGAACCGAGCTGTGTGGTGGTGCGTGAAGATGTGACAGCAAATTGGAGGCGTTGGTTTGTAGGGCAGACACCTTCCCTGGCAGGTTATGCAGATAGGCACCTTCTCTCCCTGTCACCTTTTAGCTTGAAATCCTTTTGTACTTCACCACATCCAACTTAATCTTATTTATAGGCGACACAGTTTAAGACTTCGGCCATGTTGACAGCCTTGGGATTTTGGACTCAGTGGAAGGATGCAACGCCTCCCTGTGACATTTCAGAATAATTGAAATATTAATTCCCGATTATGCAGACAAACAGTTATCCCAAAAATGGAAATTCACCACGATAAACACGAATGTTTTCATTGCGATCCTTTAGCTGGTGATGTCATTTAGAGCCACAGTCTGCCCAGTGGTGATCAGGAGGATGGAAACTATCAAGGTCCCAACCATACACCCAATCACGAGCAAGGCTCAGCTGCCATTCACGGCATTATAATCCCTTTTTATAACACCGACTTGTTAAAACCAAACTTAATGGGAAAATGTGCACTTGAAGTAACAGAAATGTAAGAAACCAGTGAGGTTCTGAGCTCGCTGTGTATATGTTTATTTATTGTTTTATTAAGATAGTGACCACACAGTTAATTCAGTGTGGTTTCTACATGTTTGAGTGTGTGTACAGTTTGTATGAGTGTCACTTTTCACTCTCCGTCCTTTCACTCTCCTGTTCAGAGGTATGTTTGGTCAGTAGGGGGAAGCAGCACTGTCAGTAGAGGCAGCTGGAAAAAAAAAAAGCGGCAGCAGAGCATCTGCAGGAGGTTCTTAGTAGACAATTGTGTACAGGGAGCCACTGTCCCCCTCTCCCCTCCATGCATTTTTCATCACACGCTCATTTTTTTTTGGGACTATTTAGCTTTTCCCTCCCCTCTAAACTTCCATGTGGTGCATGCTGACATGGCATTTCTCAGCCTCGCACACAAAGCCCTCTGGTGCTCAGTGTACTAAAGTTGGAGCGCGTCCGTGTTTGTGTGTGCGCCAGCGTTGTTTGTGTGCGTTGGCGTGCCATGCGCTCGTGCGTGCAAACATGCGAATGTTGAGGAAGTTTTTCTCCCTTTTCCGCAACACGCTCACATCACATATATATGTGATCCCACAGCCCCCCCATAGGTGGGAGGGAAATAGAGAGAGCTCTCTTTTTTTTTTTTCGGAAAGTCCATTTTAGCCAGTTGGCAGCATCCGAACTACAAAATAGTTGAGACTTCCCTGCAAAGAAAAGGATCGTCTTAAATTATTCCGAGCTGAAAATTCAAATTTCATTTTGTTTTGGCCCTAAGCAACGGGCAAAACTGCCTGGGTGAGATCTGTAAAGGTCAGGGGGAATTAAAATGCTTACTGTAAGGTTTGTCAGTGAGAGAGAGGGAGGGAGAGAGCGAGCTAGGTGGAGATAGAAAAGCCAGAGGAAAAGGCCATCTGCCTGATAGTTTGGTCTAAGTTGCTGAGAGAAATAAGTCATTCCTTTTTGCAGTCTAATGCTATTAGGTGTCGGCTTGACAGGTCCACATTTCTCCACTCCGCTCATATCTATCATATTCCAAGATATAGATTGCATTTATACGTCCCGCATCCAAAATCGAGCCTCATGGTTCAAGAGTTTCATCAACAGACAGCGCGTCGCTTTACAACACATTTCTACGCGCGTCGTGCACAATAGATGATTTGCTATGACAATAAACAAATCCAATAAACATGATGCATGAAGTAAAACAGCGAATGCAAAAATGTAACTGACATCCGATGAAGAATTCCTCCCGCCCCCTCCTGATGATTTGCTCAATATATAGATATTTATTTCATTAGATATCAAGCAAAATATCCTGGAAATGAAAACAAATGAGCTGTCAAGAAGATTGGGGCAGAGGGGAGAGAGAGAGAGAGAAAGAGAGAGAGAGAGACAGAGCATGCCGTCTCTCCGATGAGTGTGTGTTGATGTGTGTGAGAGACAGAGATGGAGAACATTATTGGGGTAATCTTTGCCGTGACGTACACACAACAAATGCATTTGCCTGTATCCGTTCGTACACATCCCTCTGCGTTATGAACATGTCTGTGTTACTTATGTCATGCACATGAAGTGAGGCAGTGAGTGATCCATAATAATAATAATAATAATAACAGCACAGTTGATACGAGGATGAGCAACCGCACGTTTTATGGCCTTAAAAACTTTTCCTCATACATGTAGTGCGCTGATGTTTGTATCCAAACTTACTTTTTTATTCGTGACCGGACGTTTACCGCAGTAGTAACGCCTTTTTGCCCGTTGGTGTTGCACATCAGCATCTCAACATTTGCAGGTCTAAACCATAGACTGTGAATACCAGACAGAGCTTTCAGGTCTGAAAAAGTGCAACCTTAGACATGCACCCAGCAGGAAGTGACTCCACTGGTTGCAAAAAGAAATCTGACCGTATGTAATCCTATAAGAAAATGACTTCTCGCTTGAGTTATTACATCAGTATACAGTTTCCTGACGCGTTCATGGTCTTGATTGCTAGTTTCAAGTCTTCTTCAATACACAAAGTGAATTATGGCTCCATTTAGAGTAAAATAAATGATAAAGCAGGGCGCTCTTTAGGGTGTGGCTACCTTGTGATTGAGGAGTGGCTGGCGCAGTTGCTACATTCGTTCTCAGTCAGATAATCTCCCAGTGGCCAACCTCTAGTTCAAATGTGATCCTTTCTGCCTCCAAAACAAGATGGCAACGGCCGTAATGCCAAAGTCGAAGCTACGAAGCATCAGAGAGTGTGATTTCAGGCACTTCCCTCTTGATATCATGTTTGTATCAGTAAGCGTAGCAAGTTGTCGCGTTAAAAAATTACAGATGGATGCCACATTTGGTAACGTGGAGCAAACAATTGTGGAGACGTTAGGAGGAATTATTGTTCTGCACAGTTACTGTACGCTTTTCGCAGTCAGCTAAGCAAGTTTTCTGAAACTGAAAGTGAGACGTTAACATGCCGTAGAAAGTGAAAGCTGGAATACACAAAGGTGCTGATTTTGTAGAAACAGTAGTCTGTTTACAGTTAATCTAAAACCCTTTGTTTTCTCTGTCTAGCTTGAAATCCCTTTTTTTCTTTCGTTTTTTCAAAAATTGATTATGAACACTTTCACCGAGCAAAAGGGGCCTCAAAGGATCCCTGTGAAAAAACATAAATTAGATTTACAATGCAAACTGACATTTTCGGTTATTGCCCCCCCAAAATCACACACAACATATGCCACAGGGTGCTTATTTTAGCAGAGTCGATGACAACGGCATATTCTGCCGCGCTACGCACCTGCGAGGGACAATTTAAGGAAGACAATTTGGTAGTTGATGGCAGAGCCTCATAACAACAAAATTGAAATGCATTTATCCAAGCAAGGCAGGGAAAATACAAAAAATAAAAAGGTAAAGGAAAGCAAGAAGTACATTGTTCATTTCGCACAGGCAACATTTAAATTTCCTCCTCACTGGGTTATTCTTTCAAATGTGGTGCAACAACAACAACCTGCTGCTCGCACACATGATGTAGCTTCATCCGGGTGAAGTCAGCACTTGTTATGGAGGCAACGTGATAATGGAGAGGCAGACAAACCTGTTACATCCTCTTCACATATTAATGATGAAAAGGCATTGCTTGAAAAACAGCAGGTCATGTCAGGTTTCCATGTCAGGAACCAGTAGGTGAGCTGTGTATTATACATTGCTTCTATAGTAGTTAGTGTCAGTGGAAGACGTCTTCAGTTCAATCATTTTTTTTTTCCTCATACATGATGTAGAAGCTGTGTTGTGGAAAACCTTTCTAGGGGTTCATTATTTCAGCAACGCAGGGCTCGGTGAAAAAATATGTGATATAAGTAGATCTGATCGTTCAGACGGGTCGGGATCAGAGGGGGAGTATTGAGGTGGAGGAAGTCCTGTGTGCGATTCTGCCTCGGGCCCCCTGAAACACTGCGCCTGTCCCGGATCATAAAGTGTTTCAGTGGAATCACAACTTCTAAAAAAAAAAAAAAAGTGCTGATTGACCCTCTAGCCTAATTAAAGCGCACCATCGCCAATATAGAGCAGATAAGACAGCCTGGCTGTCAGCGTGACTGACAGGGTTAGGCTCTCGCCCTGCAGTCACATCAGCACTACAGAGGCCGTGCATACAAAGAGCACACAGCAGCACCGAGAGCAGGAAGCGCTCTAAGTTTAGCATCTCGCCTCCTATCAAGAATCGGCTCCAACTAATAATACGGAAGTGGTAAAATATAAAAGTACACCAGTGACATGCTTTAGGGCTTATGTATTTATTTATGCATTTGCAACAGCAATTCCCCATCTCATAACTGTTAACACTGCAGTTTTTTCAGAGCAAAGAGAGACGCTCTGCACTAGAGTATATGCAAAAACGAAGCTGCTGGCTGATGTCACACGCACAGAGCAAATCTGAATCCACTTTCTTCAAGGTCCCTGTAGGTCGAGGCAGGTGAGGGCTCGAGCGCACCCTATATTCACCCTACAGCTCTCAGTGTTCGGGCCGGGGGAAAAGCTGACATGCAGGGTGGCCTGTAAGCCTCTTTTGTCCATGTGCAGCAAAGTCATCTGCCAGCTCAGTTGCTCTGGCAGACAAAGCTTCAGAGAGATAGCCCATATTCTGGTACATCCTCACTCTCTCTTGAGCTGGAGTTGGGCATGGCCCCCTCGCTCTCTATCTCCTAAGCCTCGTCCCTTTCATTTCTCCTTCTCTCTCTCTCTCTCTCTCTCTTTCTGTCGTGCTCATGCAGCCCTTTCACGTTTTTCTCATCACCTTTTTCTGTGGCATTTCACTTTATTTTTGTTTTGTTTGTGTCCACATGTACATTGCCATGTCTGTGATAGTTGAGCATTATTTCATAACCTTTAAGTATTATCTGACTCTTTTTCCTTCCATCGCTGCTTTTGCCTGTCAGTCAACCTTTCCACTGTCTTCTTCCCAGGTAGAGGTTTTTTTTATTTATTTCGGGCACGAGTTTATATTTTGCAATATTGCAGAGGTGAGGAGGTGAGAGGATATTGGTATTGTACTCTATATTTAACACAATCAGATCAGGAGGGCAGGATATCACATGGGGCTCAGTTTTGGCTCAATGTGTAATGAAGTTTGTTGTCTCTCGCTATAAGTCAATTTTGTCCTTCCGTATGAGAAAAAGAAAGAGGTAATTACTCGAGAGCAACCATGAAGGCTAATGAGCTACCATGAAGGTAACTCATTAGCCATCCAATTTAATCACAAGGTGATGTGTGAGAACGAACAGAGATGGAGATAGTGAGGCAGAAGGAGACCGACCAAAAAGAAATCAGACAAAGAGGGAAAAAAAAAAATTATGTCAGAGAGATGATACGAGAAGGAGCTACCGCACTTCGAGGGGAAGAGAGAGAAACTGTGCGTTTAGAGGGAAGAGGTGGGGGTTGGTTGAGGGGGCTGGCCGAGGGGGTGTGTCCAACATTACCCTCATGAATCAGTGTCAGCGGAGCGATGAGAAAATAATTAAGAAACAGGCGAGCGCTGTGTTAAATACTGCCAAAGGTAAAAGGCCCATTCTACTGGATAGGAACACAATCTGGACGGGGGGGAAGAAGAATGGCAATAAATGAGATAGAGGGAAAATGGGAGGGGGGGGGGGTAGAAAATCCATATCATAACGGATGCCAAAACGCCCTTCAGTTGGCATTATGAAGGGAGACAATATAAATGGCGCTGCCATATTGTAAATGTTTATATACAGTAGCTACGTATATACACGTTTGCGCAGCAGTTTCAGGATTTATGACCGCGGCCGTAATACACTGAATTCAACACAAGGCTGCGAGTAATATTTCACATTTGTTATCATATCGAGTGTAAATTTGCTGAGACGTATATGGTAGAGATAAACCATTTTTTAAGCAATTTCTCCTTCTACTCTTCAGCCTTTCAGCTGTTCTGCTCTGAGGTGTGTGTGTGTGTGGGGGGGGCATCAGCCGGGCTATGGGCTGAAGAGAGAGAGGAGCACACAGAACAAACATGCATGCCAACAGTTACACCGACACCACCTCAGAGGTTTTTTTTAGCTTTCGACTTACATGGTGGACCCCGAGTCAGAAGACTGTAATTGTGCGTTTAAGGCATCCAGCAGCGCAGAGCGGAGCGGCCATTAAATTGCACTGGTGCATAAAATCCATGGAGGCTATCGGAGTGACGTACAGGAGGTCCTGTGCATGCGTGTGCAGATGTGTGGGTGAGGCTTTTAGGTGTCATATGTGATTGCCATCATCCTATTTCTGCCAGCGGCACAGAGAGAATTCATGATCGTTGGTCTCCAAAGACGTTACAGTTTGATCTCGAGCTCTTTGGCCTGACTAATATGCTATAGGGCCTGTGATGCAACAGTTGCCAACAGCAGCCTCCCACTCACTACAGCGTTGTTTGTGTGTAGAAAGTGTTTCTGTGGTCTCCAGACACCCTATATTTGCATGTATACAACATGTCCTGTATACGATTGTGCGTTTGCCTGTTCATAAAGCTACTTGCATTTGCAGGCTGTTCTGTTTCTCTTGTGAGCGTGTCTGTATATCATTTTATGGTTACTTTGTGTGCAGCGGCGTGCGTGTTTACAATATGTATGCATATACGAGCAACCTTGTGTCAGTGTGCTTATGTGTACTTACATGTATGTGGAAACCCTGAGGCGTAATCCATCCCAGAGGAGTGCTTAGTGAAAGATGCGCTGCTTTTGCAGCACGGCTATCAAGGCCCTGCACACAGTGCTCAGTGGCATTTTTACTGATGGCTTTTATGGGTCGCAGCCAAGCTGCCAATGAGCAGCCTTGACACCAAAATAATGAAACCATGACATGAAATCAAGCTGGTGTCAGTGTAGGTGCTGCTTGAGTTAGAGAAGCAGCCCCCTGAAGCTGCTATAAAGGGAACACGTCTAAAGTGAATTATAGTCTGAATATATAAAGAACAAGGTTGGGACTTTACAGGCAACTTGGCAAGCATCACAATGAAATACAGTCTTTTTAACATTCATATATGATGACATGTTGGCGCAGCCTCTGTAATTCTTTATTCAGTCATATATGTTTCAACAGAAGTCAATATTGCATTGCTTTGTTGTTGGAATTACACAGTGGGGAGCGCTGGGTTTGATGGCAGTTTCTTTTTCTTTTCTTTTTTTCTTTTTGTGGGAACAACACTACTGTTCTCTTTGCAATGCTGTTTCCAAGCAACATCTCCGAAGTTGTGAGGGGAAACAGCACTAATAAGCTCCCTCATTAGGGCCGGTTCATGGTAGGCCTTACAGTTTGTGCTGTCAACTCTGTGGGTTAGCATGCCAACTTCAAAAGACAGCTGCAAATACAAGCGCTGTACGCACAGGGGTGCTAATTTACTTTAGGAATCGGTAAACAAAAGTATTCTTTCGCAGCCGAAGGTGTGCCAGTTGGAGCCTACGAGCGGCGTCCTGTCTCCACAGCGTTATGACAAAATATGTCCCTTCGCTGGCGATAACATAGCACATAAAAGACTCATTATTCAGGAGTTCGTTTGGCGGGGTTGTCTCACCCTAAGGCTGTGCCAAACCTCACACCTCAGCCGTTCCTCCCGCTGATCCTGTACCGTACTCGCCCGTACACACACCCATGTACTGTACATGTGCGCATACACACACACACACACACACACACACACACACACACACACACACACACACACACACACACACACACACACATCCACACTCACCATCTCATTAATCCAAACACAACCCTAGTTAGATCCCTATATGTAATAAATTGGATTAAATTCCACTGGCTAAGCACTGTGATCTCTTAGGGTTAATTAATTTCATTCCATTCTGTCTGTGTTTCTTATGCTTGAACACATGCTGACACTGTTATTGTGTGGCATCCTGCTCATTGGAGGAGTATAATGGGCTCGTGAAGGAGAGGGAGAGGGAGAGAGAGGAAGCCGGAGTGTTTGGTATTCCGGCTACAAAGTGATTTTGATTCCTTCTTTCTTTCCTTTTGACGTGGAAGTGAGCTGCAGCAGCTAGCTAGCTTGTAATATGGTGGATCCTTCCCCTCCTCACAGCCTCTCTCCGGCTCTTATCTTCCCCTCCAAATGAGAAAAAACCTGGATGGCTTCTCGGGGCCCCTGTTTCTGCCTGGATGCTATCTCATTTGGTTTTAATATATTTATCCATTCATTATTGTTCCCTTTTATCGGCCGGCTAATATTGTTCATAATTTGTCCTTATCTCGAAGCCTGACAGTCAAATTTACACTCCGGCTCGGCAAGACAGCCGGAGAAATGACCCCTTTTCCGACCCCTCCTTCCCTAACTCCTCTCCTCCCTCCATTCCTCTCCTCCTCTCCAAACTCCAATGAAACATGACTGACAGCCCGCTGTATAAGTAGTTGTCATAGCAACCTCCCCCATCCCCTCTGACAAGTGCTTTTTCTCTATAGCACGCTCTCTCCCTCTGTCACAATAACTCCCTCCCTCCCTCCCTCCTTCCATCCCTCCCTCCCTCGCTGTTGCAAAGATTGAGAAACAGACAGACAGAGAAGGGGAAATTTGAAAACCAGAGAGCACCTAAGGTAGTCAGTATGCCTTTCCTTTCCTCGCATCACCCCACATTCCCATCCCCTTCCCCCCTCATCTCCTCACACCCTCCCGCCCTTCCCCTTTCCTCATCCTCGCCCACCCCTCATGATGATTTACCAACTCCTATGGTGCACCTCTTTCATCCATCCCGGCTTATCAAGGACTGCAGGACTGTATGCACATCAACTTACAGTACGGGCACTTCGTTCTCACTCCCCCCTCGAAAAATGAACTCTCCCCCTCATTCTCTCTCTAAACCTCTGCTTCCCCTACAGTAGCACCCTCCTTTTTTTCTTTCTTTCTATTGTTGCTCCCCAAAAAAACCCTGCCCTGCCCCGTTTCTATTCAGTACGTCTCATTTCACTGTCGAAAGCCACAGCAGCCTGCGGTGTAATCATACAGTAAAAGAGTCTCCTGCGCTGCACTGTGCTACAGAAAGTACGTACAGTATGCAGTACGGAGAGGAGACCCCTTCAAACTTTCAGTGGAAATTAAAATTATGTAACAAATGAAGCTATTTGCGAGCGCATTTATAGGGGAAGGGAAATACAGCTGTATTGTTTTATCATGCGCGCGCCGTAATGGTCCGAGCACAGCGTGAAGAATCGAGATATGAAATATTACTGATTTAATTTGCTTTTTTTTTTTTTGCGCAGCGACTCAAAGACTTCACACGAGGCCAACGCGCTCACACTGGAGAAGCTCATATTGATTAGGAAAAGGGTCAAAATGGATGCGGTAATCTCCAGTATGTATAAGCAGGCCGCGCGCTGCCATTTCATTATTCCCGGAGTTTAATTTCCAATGCATTTATTCCAAACAAGCATCTGTTTAGTAACTCGGAGTAAATTAAACATGATGGGGGGGGGGGTGAATTTCAGGATGCCAGTGGTGTGTGTCACGATGGAGTTGCATACGGCCCTCTGCCACAGTGAGCTGTAAATGCATCTTCATGCCAGCGTGCCGCACAGTTTTCACAGTTAACTCGCCGGCGGTTATTAGAGCCCCCCCGAATTGTTTAGGTGATGGCTTTTCATTGTAAACACCGCGGAGGAGGAGAGGGTCGCCCTAATTCAAGATGGCACTTGTGTCGACTGGGCTCTGTTTGCGTGATGTAAGCAAGAAAAAACAGCTCATAATTTCTTGTCTTATTTCGTATTCATCTATACAGCAGACGGCATTTACCACAGGTGAGTGGCTGCGGCAGAGAGATGATTCAGCTGTTTTTTTTTTTGGTTTTTTTTTCAAGGCTGCGTGAAAGAGAGGAGGGTAATCCAGAACAGCATTTTCTGCTAATCATGTTTTAACCTCTCAGCTCGGCGGAATGTTTCAGGGTTGCAGTTGAATTCGCAAAGCTAAAAAACACGATTCAGTCGGAAACATTCCTGACATCGATTCGTATTAATTATGTTAAAACACAGTTGACTTTGGCTTGATAGTCCAGTTCAAAGTAGTTTTTCCCATCCTATGAGTAAGCCATCTTACACTCAGGGTGCAGATACAGGTCACTCCCATTCCAGACCAAGCGGGCCATGTCAATTTTTGTCACCTACCTCCGTCAGACTCACTCATGCCTGAACTAGCTCGGATGCTTAACCCATATATATTATTCATTTGTGGACACTTTTGAGCGCACATACGTTTTACATCGATTCAAACCACGCTTATCAAATTGTATTCACATAGCTGCAAATCATAACAGAAGTTGTCTAAGGGTCCCCGTACTTTCTGTAATATTATTTACAGAGACCTAAGAATTCCCACTGTGACCAATCATTTACCGATAGTAGCGAGAGAAAAAAAAACTTGCTTTCAAAGATACACTATGCAACTATCTGGAGAAAGATACCTGAGAGTTGAGTCTCATCCCCGGGTCATCCAATAATGACGCTTTCGGTCGACAGCTTCGGATCTGATGCCAACCTGAGGCGCCAGTATTTGGCTTCATACAGTATCTGTGCTTTGAAAGGCAGAAACCTCGAGCAGAACCAGGCTCTGATTGGTTGGCCTTCTTGACCAGTTTACTTTACTTTACAGTTGGTTGGTTACGTTATGCAGTGAATATCAGGTCAGTGGGGAGAGGTATTATACCACATTTACTATACTGCATTATTGATATGAATCCATAGAGGCTGCTTGTGAGACTGAATTCACGGAGTCCGTCTTTGCCGTCAGAACAAACGTGCCAGTAAAGTACTCCAGTAAAAGACGCATCAAGATAAAGATAGTGATTTCACAATCTGTTTAAATATACATGCCAATGAGGAAACCCCTAAGAGAAATATCAGACACGCTCAGCATTCCATTTTAGTACAATAACAAACGTGTGAAGCTGGATTAATGGCGGCGTGTTGCAGCGGTTCCTGTCTTTTGAATTTGTCTACACAGGGTGCGTTCAGGCAAAGTACTGAGCGTAAGTCATCTGTGTCTTAAGCGGCACTCAGCCCCGCGCACAGCACATTGTCGTCGCAAAATAGAAGAAAATATGCTTCGGGTCAGGCTTAAATGCATATAGCCGGGATAAAATGTGAGCCATTATGTGGACAGCTGGATTGATCGAAACGCGGGGAATATACAGAATGTTCCGTCACGAGGCGCGCGAGACAGGCGACTGAGAAATGCAGCCGAGAAGCCTCCTGCGTGGAGGCTTGTTAGCAGCACGATAACGTAAATAAAAAAACGGTGGAAGCTGAGGTGGTGGTGGTGGGCTAGCAGCGGCAAAAGCGGTTCTGAACAATCGCGCTGCTTATGAATTGAGGTGGTGAAGATTTGTGTGTGTGCGTGTTTTTTGTTTTTTTTTGTGAATCAGTTTAAGTCCTCAGAAATAAAAAAAACACACATTAGACAGCACCAGTCTAAAGAACAGCTGCCCCGAAGACAAGTCATTTCATTGTTATTATGGCGTAGTTAGCTGTGGTCATGGCGGGGCATCTGTCATCTGTAATCCTCCATGTCAGCCTGAGATGACATCTTAGTTAATGTAATTTTCTTTTCTCTCTCTCCCTTTCTCCCGCTCGTGCTCCCTTTTTTTCTCTCCCCCCCCTTCAGACATGTGTAAATGGCTGTAGGTATTTTGCAAACACACTCTCTCTCTCTCTCTCTCCATGTGTGTCTGTTTGCACACAGCCTGTGCTGCAGTGTTGTAGATAAATGAGATAATGTTTCAATTGGTCTGTGAACACAACACCTAAAACTCCCAAGGTGGCGTTTTAGTCGACAGCAGCCGAGTCAGAACCCTTAGACGGTGGAACGGATCTCCTCGATGATCTGTTTTCATGCGTTGTTAGCTTGTTTTTCCAAAGCACACTCACGTTGCAGAACACGCACTCCATCATTCTCTCAGCCACAGATGAGAAACTCTTACTAAATGTCCCCAGCACATCTTTCTCACACTGTGTTCCGCTCCTACATGTGTGTTCAGATTAGCAAATCCAGCCCACTGAACACAACAGTGTCAGTTTTTAAAGGCTTTTTGTGTAGCTCACTGAGACCCAGCATCACATAGGGGATGTGATATATAGTGGCCAGCAATCCTTTTATACTTTGAGTCGTATAAATATTATTCCATGCAGCTGGAGAGGTGACGTGTCAGTTTGCAATCTTTCAGCTGAAAGGATGGATGTGGCGTCATATTTTAAGACGAGCCGCACAGTGCCGAGCTGGGATCGCCAGGGTGAAGCTCATACGAAATTGATAAAGGTCAGGCATTAATTCAAAACTTGTCAGATTCTCATCATCTACTTGACGATGGTAGTTAGAGCCAAAGTGCATGGGGAAACGCAAAGGGCGCGGCGGCGGTTTGCTCGGTGGTCCTTCGTGCCGTGTGTGGCTCTTCCAGCTGTATACAGGAGCGTACATGAGATGTGGTCTGGCGGCATTCAGGGGGAATGTGTGCAGCCTGGCCCCTCCCCCACCTCCTTGACTCATCTCCCACACCCAACCTCAGAATTTATATTCTCCCTCCAGCAAAAGGAAGGACCATCTTGGCCTTTCATTTTCCAGTTCAGGGCTTTCCTTTTTTTGCAGATAAATGCTCTCCAATCCACCCTGACAGATGTCACATTGCATCACTTCCATTTTGATACATAGCCTCTGATCCTGCCACTTGCAATAAGGAGCCAGCACCAGGGACGCCCCTCCCTAGACAACGCTCTGACACTGGTGATTATTTTAAAGGTGCATCATTGGTGCTGCTGAGTGCTGAAACCCTAGCTGGGCGCCGCGTTTCGCGTACACATGCTGCCGTGCCCGCTGCAGGAACGTGGGTATCGGCTTGTGTCTGGGTCAGGGAAACGACAACAACACGACACACTCGGTAGTCGTCACAGGTCACCCTGACACCGCGCAAAACCTCTGGCAGCGATTTATGCCGCTCCCAACCCCTTCACAGCAGCAGGCGCTAGTCCTGTCTCTCGCTCTCGTCTCTCCGCTGTGACTTCACGGGTCAGAGTTGGAGAAACAATCTGTATAAAGGGAAGGTTTTAGTGCTTCTGCTGCTAGCAGAGACATGCAGCACGGTAGCATTAATCATACAAGGCCAGAGTACATCAGTAAACACAGTGTGTCAGGTCAAGGTAAAGATCAGATCCCACAGCATTTAACAGGACTCAATAGCATACAGGCTATCTATTGAAAAGTCAGCGTTATTCATGGCATGTCTCCCAGCCTTTTCGTTCGCTCGCAGGAGAGACACACCATTGTTCACTGAAGAGCACACTGAAATATTTTCTCTGGCTACACAAAAAAACACTGGATCAGCAGCAATTAGTAGAGTAAGAGAGAGATAAAGAGAGGGAGGGAGGCGGTTGAAAAAGAAACGAGGGGGGGAAAAATGTAGAATCAGCGAGAGAAAAAGAAAAGCAGAAAAGAGGGAGGGGAGAGAGAGATGAATAGAGAAGGGAGAAAAAAAGAAGGACCAAGAGAAAGAGTGGGTAAAATAGAAAGAGCGAGAGAGATAGAGAGAGAGAGAGAGCATGAGTTTCCAGCTAGTATAGCTGTGGTGTGTGTAGGAGGTTGAAGCTGCCTGGAGCCCCTGGTGCTTTTAAAGGACCAAAGACTTGCTCATTGTCTCGGGTCTCTGTGCCTCTGTGTGTGTGTGTGTGTGTGTATGTGTGTGTGTTTGTGTGTGTGTGTGTGTGTGTGTGTGTGCCTCTGTGTGTGTGTGTAAGTGTGTGTGTGCACGTGTGCAGAAACCTCTTCATTAGTCTTCCCATTGCTCTTCCCTGCAGCCCCTGACCACCCACTTACCCCCGGTAGCTACAATATATGCGCACATGCGGGACTGAACCCAGTTATATGAGCGATTAAAATGATCAGTCTTGGGGAAAAAAAAAAAAAAGAAAAGAGAATATGATGTGACTCAAGCAGTGCTAAATAAACTCCAAAGAAGAAATGACGAGGTTTCACCGCTGTATTTCCTCAAATTGGTTTCATTGAGGTCAGAGTTATAATTTAACCTTTCGTCTCACTGTTTTGTTCCAGAAGACAGGAAGTTGTTTGTCGGGATGCTGAACAAACAACAGACCGAGGAGGACGTCTACCGCCTCTTCGAACCCTATGGAGTCATCGAGGAGTGCACGGTCCTAAGAGGTCCTGACGGAAACAGCAAAGGTAGGAGCCATGATACAGTTGTCAGCACTATTTAGGTCACTGGCAGAGGAATGACAGTGTGTGTGAGCGTCTACGTCAGCCAGGGTATGTGAAATATATGTGACATATGCGGCGGATATGGGTCAGAAAGCATTTCCGTGTAATTACAAACATTTTCACGCTGCGCTGTTTGATGTGCTAGTTGGCTGCAGGCAGTGACAAAAATGTTAAGCCTAAGGTATCAAATACGGTTTGATTGATGTCTGACTTTCATAATTAGGAACTGTGAGACGTTAAGTGGAAAATGAGTCAGTTAGAAATTTTCCTTTTGTATAGTTTGAAGAGAAATTATCGTAATTTGTTTTTGTGGCAGCAGACCCTCAGAAATCTATGTTTGTTATTATTTTAAAGGAGCTAATATTGTCTTTGTTTGAAGACAGTTTGCATAGCTGTGGATATAGTGTGGATACAGTCCAAAGGCCGGATGCAGAACCAGTACTCTCCACTTGCAGGGTAACCACCAGCAAAACAAGACGCCCCATGTTATCAGTAATTGTTATTCCATGAAATATAGCAATGATTACAAATAAAACATGCAATAATGCTCTATATTATGGTCCTTGCAATGAGCGACAGTAAAAAGGTATTACATCATGGTCTGGGTTAATACTCGTTTCTGATTGGCTGCAGGGTTATAATTAACTAGTGATAAACAGACACCTCTGAAACTAATATGTACTACTGAAGGAGTTCCAGTGAAACTGTCGGTTCATCATTCTAAATTAACATGCCAAAGCCTGTATGTAAAATGAGTGGCATTGGCGTCAGCTGACTGCAGATGCCAAGACGTTAGGAATCAATTAATTGAAAAGAAGTCTGAAAATCTTATTAGCAATCGTTAGCGTAGTCCTCAAGTGCACCATCCTCTAAACACCTCAGGAGGGCACCTGTACCGTCAGTTCAGTCACAGTGATCACTTTTGTTGTTAAGTTTACCAACCAATCACATTTATTTACACGTTTGTCAACCGAAAGTTATTGACTTTGAATTTTGCTAGCATAGCATAGCATAACATACTAGCTTACAGCAGGTTGGGCCAATTTATCTCCCGTTGTCAAGTCGTATCTGAGGCTACGTCCCATTTACTAGTGTAGTGAGCAGCCTTCGTTCCAGCTATTCATCAAACAATCAGGTGCTGAGGAATCACACTTGCAGCTTGTGAAAAAAACGTTATATACCGATCGCAAAAAAGCATGAAAACATTAATTAGTTGCACGTTGAACAGTTCTGGCCTCTGGGTCACCCATTTATTCCTGATAATGGAAACTTCATCGGGCATTATAAGGCCCTCTTACATAAGGCCCTCATATAGAAATGTATATAAAAGTCTTGAAGGATTCTTATAGTTGATAATAGCATCACAAACACATTGAGTCTAACTGACGTAACTATTATGTCACTGTTCACCATGAACTGTGTGTTGTTGTTTCTTTATTAAGATTCACACAGACATTATCATGCGTTTCCTCAACACTTATTAACAGCCTATTAACAGTAAGAACAGTGGTTAATAAGCCCTTTATTTTGCGCTTTTCTCACATATTTTGGGGGGTTGCCTTTATTCGATAGAGCTTAAGAATAGAAAGAGGGTGTAATAATGTTAATATGCATCGTAAAATGATGTTAATAAGCATCTTGCTAGGACTTTTAAGAGACTTACGAACAGTAAGCACAAGGAGGATATAAAGCCTCAACAAAAAGGTGAGTCATTTTAAAATGCTGACTGTGCCATCACAAACTCTTCCTCAGCACATGTCTCACTTTGGGAACTCCTTTACATTACAAAGCCGCGTTTTACTATTCTGCCACTAAGCGTTAATCTTAGGGGCTCTTTCCTACGGATGCGCTGCATGCTCTTACTGTAACTACTGTAGTGTTGATATCATGCAGGGCTTTTTACAGGCAGCCGAAAAAACTTTTGAAGACATCCGTTCCCTCTGACATGCAGCAAAGAGCAAAGGGACTAGTGGTTTTTCATGTCTCTAAAGCCTATTCCCCAGCCGGCGCTTATGGAAATTGTTGTGGAATTATATCTAAGGGGGTTTGAAGCCCGAGCGCTCTTACTCTGCAGTGGTTTGGAGGAGGAGGAGGGAAAAAGATGGATGTCAAAACAATTCAAGTGTCCCCTCGGTGAGGAAGGGGGCAGCCAAGGGGAAGATGCCAGCGGTGGAGAGTACATCCCCTCAAGTACAATTTTGATGTACTTGTACTTTACTTGAGTATTTTCGTTTCATCCTACTTAATACTTCTACATTTGAGAGGCAAATTATGCACTTTTCACTCCACTACGCTCATACGACAGCAGTAGTTACTAGCAGTTAATCATTTAGACATAAATCCTGACGTTGCAACATTACACAATGCTTGCACATAAAGGCGCCAATAATCAAGTAGTATATATTGTATTTTTCTGAATGTTCTGCATGCCATCTTTGATGCAAACTAAATTATTCCTACGTTGTGGCATTGCTACTTAAACTTAAGTAAAACCTCTGAATACTTCTTCCACAACTGGGAGTTGCATTCCTCTTTATGGCTTTGGAGAATCTGTACTCTGTCTGAAAATGCAAACTTTTGAAACCAGGCAGAGTTTAGTCTTTTTGAAAAAGCCACGCCCACCACTAACCAGGCAGTACCTGAATCCTCTGACAGCCACAGCCCTGCTTTGCGCATGTCTGTTACGTTTTCGACCTAACAGCAATGCGCGAATAGGAGGACAACAAGAACAATGGCTCATTCAGCTTTGTTAGTGCGACTGACAAAAGTGTAGATTCGCTGCATCTTCACTGTGATGTGATGGCTTGCCGCTCCTCAGAGGAAGCAGTTGTGTGTGTGTTTGATTACAAACTTAGACCACCATCTCCTAGGGACGGGCATTTCAAGCAAAAATGCTGTCCGATGCGCCAGAAACTATTTGATGATTATTAAACTATTCAATTATCTGCTGTCTGTATGTACTGTAGCATACATCGCCACTGGTTTATACTGACCTTGTGCAATTCTACCAAGGCCAGTGATAACATGGTGGTGAGACCTTGGTGAAAAAAAATGGAAAATCTATCAAATCTAGCATGATCTATTCAAATAACCTTTCACACTTTTAGTGAAACTGTTATCATGTAAACGAGTCAAAATCAAATCATTTGGTTGAAACGCTTGTTAGAATATAAATTGATGCTCCCTAGCTTGTGGGTTGCACAGTTTCAGTTTTATTACTAGGTAGGCGATGCCTGGCTTGCAGAGTAAAAAGTTAACCACATTATTAAAGCACCGTATACAGTATGACTGTAGCAAAGTCCTTGTACAGGTCATGCCGAGCTCGAGCTCTTTTCTATCCATATCTCAGTAGGGGGGTTGCGGTTTGACAGCTGAATGGGCATCTTGATTGGCTGGTGTCCACAGGGGTAAGCCCATTAAGAGTGGAAGAATGGCAGGGCGGCTGGGTCAAGCAGGATAGATGATTAGAAGAATAAAGTATGAAAGATTAAATAAGAATAGAAAAGAAACTTGAAATGAAATGAAATTAGGTGAAATAGGGTATAATTATGAGAGGGCACGGTGGCTCAGTAGTTAGCACTGCCGCCTCACTGCAACAGAGCCGCGTTCGGTCCTCACGTGCTTCCTTGTGAAGGGTTTATGTGTTGTTTTTGTTCCTCTGCCATCTTTAAGTTTGATAAATTCACTCAAGAGATACGAAGAGCAGTGTGTTGGGCGCACTGTATAGTCTGCACACATGTATCACTGAGACTGTGTGTTTTTTTTTACTTTTTTTTTTTTACGACTGATCATTTGTACTAGTTTGTCTCAGCCTTCAACCCAGCACGTCCAAGAAGAGTAGAAGAGTAAACGGATAAAGTGTAATTCATGTTTTAATATAAACTCAGGCAGTCAGCGACAAAGGCAGTAAGTGCCACAGTGCTGAGTATATTTCCAGAAATGGGGTCTGTACAGCGGTGTAGTCATTTTTATAATTAATGTGCAACAGCTCACTTTGTGAGTTCGAAAGCTATCCTCACTGTATCTACTCCTCACAATATTCCTCTAGGACATCGGAGCTAAGAGTGTTGGTTCTGTGGTTTTCTGGCCTTCGTATTCACAAATATTGATCACAACATCCTGTTGTGGGAAACGATAAACGGCTCTGAATTCTCAAATGAAGCGGTTTTTTCCTCTATTTGAAAACATTATGAGTTTAGCCAGTTTAGCTACTATTTAATATGCACAGACAGGCATGTGATGCTAAATAGCATGCTTTTCTGCTTCATCAGTGCAATCTCTTAGCCTGCAGCTCCTGCCTGCTTGTCTGCCTGCCTAATGCCCAGAGTGGGGCAGCCTGCTGTGCAATGAGAGCCTCTCACTGCACAGTGATTTTCTGCGGTGTCAAATATAATTCAACATCCTTTATTAATATACCGTAGGCTTTTAAACTGACTTGATTGATTACATTTACTGCATATATACACCGTGTGTTTGTGCGTCTGTGTGTGTGTGTGTGTGTGTGTGTGTGTGTGCCTGCATGTGTGCGGTGTGCATCTGCTCTCTCTTTTCAGGTTGCGCCTTCGTCAAGTTCTCCACACACACCGAGGCTCAGTCTGCAATCAGTGCCCTCCACGGCAGCCAGACCATGCCAGTGAGTACAGCTCTCTTCCTTGCCTGAAAAAAAAAAAAAACACACAGAAACATACACACACACCACGCAACATCACACATGTTCACAATTGCTACGGGCAGTCCAACACTCCGGATTCAGAGTGTTAAACTCCAGGTTTTGACCCCCAACTTCAAGGTTTTTAATCAACGTACAGGAAAAAAAGTGCAACTGTCCTCATAAATATTCCAGCTTTAAAAAAACAGATCCAACCAGAAACCTTCTGTCTGTATAATTAACGTGGTGCTTTCTTTTTCTTTTTTTTTAAAAACATCCAAATCTAATTTCCAGATAAAACTGTTTAGAATGATAATTGAATTTTGGGTGAGTCATCAATCAGTAGTTCTGCTTGCATAATCAGTGAATATAACTCCAGTGTGAGATTACATTTGCTCGTTATATAAGCACGCCGTGTCGTCTGAATTCTCTCCGTATTGGATTTACTATGAGCGTAGAAGCTGTGCCGCTCATTTGTATGTGCCTCGTGTTTAGGCATCGGTCCCTGTATACCTGACGGTGTCAAAATAAAAGCTACTTACTCCGCACTCCACACCTGAATAGAGTTATTCTCTGTGACATCCGGCGGGCGGACCGAGAGTCACGTCCCATATTATACAGTGGCATGAAGTGTACTCTGCTTTTATCCTCATTTTTGTTTTGGGAACTCTCGCCTCTGAGAAGCAGGGGCCCTGAACTCTCTGCCACCCTATCTCACAGATGTCGCGTTTCACTGTATGATTTCATTATTAATGGTTGCCAATGTGTGGCTCAAGAGAGGAGAGCACGGAGAAGCGTGGGAGCCAGCTGTGCCGTTTTGGCGCAACCTCAGAGTCAATCTAAGTGCAAATGACTGCAGGTCATGAGGAAAGACTCTGGATGTCCATTCTCCATAGATACCCTCCGTCTCTGTTGCTCCATCCCCCCTATCTCTGCTAGTTCTCTGCCCTCACTCGTCTCTCTTTGGCAGCCTCTCGGGATATTAGGCAATAGACTTGTTTACTCCACCTTTCACCACATTGGCTGCTGAATTATTCATCTAACTATAAGCAGGGGGCAGAAGGAAGGAGAGGAAGAGTTGGAGAGCGAGTGAAAGATGGGGAGAGAGAGAGGCAAAGGGAGAATGAGTGAATGGACAGGATTTATACCTCCTGCTCTGGTAAATTGATTATAGAAATCTGATCAGCATCTCATATCCTGTGGCTGCCGAAGGAGAGGGCACAGTGTGCCTGCCTCGCTGAGATTAGCGGACCACCGGTGGACAATTACGCCTCAGCAGGACGGTGCTATTCAGAGCAAAGTGTCCATCAATGTAGCCAAGATCCTGGAATAAACCTTGGACCATACATCCTGTGTCAGTTTCAGTTAAAGTTGATTGCAGTTGAGTCACAGCTGCAAAGCGAAATCATGTACATTTGCGGAATGAATGAATAAATAAATAATCATTTCATTTACAACACATAAATAAAGAAGTAGAATACAAGAAGAAAGACCATTGACCGCTACAATGAAGGGCACACACTGAACTTGCCTGGCAACTGTTATAAGAAATCGCCTCATAATCCTGCTTCTCTAGGGCTAATATAAATGATTAATCGTTCTAATGAACTAAGACAAACTGAGCCAGCACATGTAGATGTGAGTGAGCAGATTTGCTGCCACACCAAGGCCCCGGCTGTTGAGCCGACTCAGCGAGATGACCATGAATAAAGCGCAGCCAATAGCATCGCTGGCCTAGGTGTTGAAGTGCAGCGAATATTAACACCACGACTAACTACAGCCGTTTGAAAGATCTACTGCCAACACCCCCAAAGCATGAAGACTGGCTTTAGAGTTTATCAGTGTGCACACACACGCACACATGAATGCCTGTGTGTGCATACATAAACATCTACAAACAGAGGCACTTTGTGGCGAGCACATTAACACGAGCGCACACATGCACACGCACACATGCTTTCTCTATACGGCTCCTCTCTGTGTTTCACTGTCACATGCTCTTACTGCCATGGGCTAGGGTCAAAGGCCTCCTGACTGATGTTATTTTCCAGCTCGGAGGACTTGAGCTGAATACATTTATGTTATTCATGTAGAGGGGGAGTGGGCATTTTGTATGTGTTGGATATGTGAGTTGGTAAGGAAAGAGAAGATCAGCATGGAGCGTGTTGCACGAATGTGGAGAGTATCTCTGCATGTAAGGAAGGCGAGAACAGACAAAAAAGTGCAAAATGAATAATGAAACAAAATTAAAGATTAAATGAATCTCTAAGTGAATAAATATGCCATTAAATGACCAAAAATAATATTAAGATCAAATGTAGGTGTTAAGTTTATTTAATGAAATGTGATAAACATCCCCCACAATCCCCATATTTATGTACTTTGCCATTTATTTATTTGTATTTTTGTTCATTTTTGTAGTACTTTCCCCTTTGCATGGGGTCAACTTCCCATCCATTTGTTCTCCTTATGCAGAGGGAAAGTAAAACACAATTTAAAAATGAATGAATTGATAAAACACGTATTTATTTATTATAAATGAATAAATGTCTACATTTTTTTACCTCCACCTGGTGGTTGGTTGGTCGATCAGTCAGCAGGATTACATAAATACCACCGAATGGATTTCCTCGGGTCTTGGTCCAGAATAGACCCCATTAACTTTATGTCCGTATCTGGATAAATGGACCGATCCAGGAATTTAACATTGTGAGACATTTTCGTTAATTTGTCAGGGAATAATGCATGGAAGAGGGCAGTCTTTATTCAGCTGCTACATGGTAATAAATACAGATAAGAAACCTGCAACTATCACAAAGGTGCAGCTGAGATAATGGCAATTCAATAAGGTAACAACCATTTTTTCATTGTTATGGAAACATATCCAAACAGATCTGCGGGGAGGGGAGTAAACTGGATTATGCTCAGCAGCTGAATGTTTTTTGGACCAGGCTTGATCAAATTAGAGGGAGTGTAAAGCCCTGGTTAGCGGGTAGTGTTTAGGTTTAAAACTGCTCTGACTTCTGCAGCTTGGGTCCTCTATATGTGTATATGCCTCCCTGTATTCAACTGTGGACACATGTGAGGGACGGCGAATGAAAAATGATCTGCCGATAGCCAACTACAACATTATGTCACCGCATGAACGATGATGGCGAGATAGTGTAAGTGTATTATGGCAGCGCATCGGCAGGTCACATTTTTAGACCTTGGCTCGATTTCCATCACGCTCTAACCCATCATATTTCAAGCGTCCAGACCTCTGCCTCACATACTACCATCCCTCAGCCTCCTTCAGCTATTACACACGCACACACACACGCACAGACACACACACACACACACACACACACACACACACACACACACACACACACACACACACACACACACACACCACACTGCTACAGTTCAGGATATGAGTGGCTCAATTAAACATTTAAACGCTAGAGCTGTAGAGCAAATTGCTGGGATTCAGCAGGGCCGTGTAGGAAGTAAGTCCCGGGACAGAGTTACAGCGAGGCGAAGAGGCAGGTGTGGGTCAGGTCCGTAGAGCCGCGCTGATTTTTTTTTTTTTTCTCACTCCGTATCCGCGTCGGCTCAGCCTGGGTTTGAGAGGGCTGTTTTCAGCTGACACAGGGCCCGAGACAGAAACACAGGAGCAGGATGATGGGGGGATAAGAAGCAGAACAAAGGAAAGCAAATGAGGTGAAGTTTTCATAGAAGGGAGGGCTGAATAGTGGAGAGCAAAAGAGAAAAGAGGGTTAAAACGGAAAAAAAAGGCATCCAAATGTGATTCCACGGTTTACGAAGAACTCACATGCAACTAGATAGTACGTGCTCATATAATATATAATGTTCATAAGTAAGAACACAGTAATGATCTCACTGTGTATTTAATGAGATGCAGAGTTTTAATGTCAGCATCTTACAGGGATGACAGATCTTTGTGTTGCCACTCATTAAATAGTGCTCTGCCTTTATATTTTTAAGTTAATGTTTATTGTTTAAGACCTGTCATTTCCCCCCACCACCACTGTGTTCTGCACAGGCTATTTTACATTCTAATGACAACGTATATTACAGTCATCCATTATTTTGCCAACCGAGCTCAAAGAGGATGTATATTTGTGTGTGATTTCATGGCTGGGGAAGCCTTATTAGCTCAACTGTGCCGCACAAAGGACATAAATTGCACACTGTAGCATCTAACTGAAAATACAGGGAAAAAAGGGAGCGTGGTCAGGTCACGCAATGTCTAAACTATTTCAGAATATGTTGCTGTTTGTGCTGCGAAATGGTTTAATGAGGACGACTAAATTAGGAGTGTGTGTGTGTGTTTGTGTGTCCGTGTGTAGGTGCACGCTGTTCGTAGTACTAAAACAGAGCTCAGGAGGTTGATGGACAATGCAGACAGAACACATCTCTTAGTTCTTAGTCTGTTGCTCTTGGTGGTTGTTAATGGAACTTCCTCGTCGGAGCGATCCACCACAGGCCGACGGGGGGGGCAACGGCAGCGAAGGGAAAGCGAGGACAGTTAACAAGAGAGAGAGGGAGAGAGCGAAACAGCTGTTTGTATGCACCTCTCCCCGCTGGTTTTGAGTGATTACTACGAAAGCTCCGAAATGAATAATGCTTTATCTGTGATGACAGTTCAGGTTTTGTTTGGTTTTAACTGCTAGCCCCCAGGCGTTGTCTGATGTGGACTTTGTTTCGCGTGTTCGCTGACTTTATATTTTCCCCCCTGACCCACGGGGACATCAGCCTCTCTGTTTTCCGAGTCCTCCTGATTTATAAATTAGGTATTGGGCACAGTGAGTGGGGGCACAACAGATAACATTAAGATACTTCTTAGATATGTCAGATTGTTTACAATCTGCAGTGAGGATAATCAATGGAATATGAAGCCGTGGTAATATATTCTGATCCAGAAATGCAGTTTTTATTTTGTATGCAATGGTGAAGAAAAATGTAAGGATGTTAAACTTGAGACGTATTCCTTAATTTTTGTTTTTTTGTGCTAGAAGAATCATAGCTTGACTAACCCATGCAGAGCGGGACACCATTAAGGTGTTCTGTTCACCAGGTGACACTTAGAACTACTCGGACACTACAGAAGATCAGTCCGCTGCAAGCCAGCATATGTTCAAAGTTAAAGAAGTGTGGAATACGCAGCTGGGCGTGCAGTTTTGGACAGGCACCAAGCCTCTTTGGCAATGAGAGCGAACTATAAAGACGCAGACTTTTCCTTTTTGGTCCTGAATCTCTGTGGTGCCTTTTTCTTATCCCCCCCCTGTTTAACTCCCCCCTTCTTTTAGCAGCTCTCTAGGCAGCTGGGAGCCGCCTGGTGGAGGGGATTCTGCTCACACTTGGCAGCTTAAAAATTTAATGAGACTTTTTACTTCACACTTCATCCTCCTCTCTTTATAGCAAATGGAGATTCTGCTCACTGATATCCTGAAAGGACTAACTGGGCAAACCTGGGAGATAAACAAATGTGGCAAGGGGATGCTTAGCCGACAAGCTATATGATTCAGCTGTCCTGAGGGGAGGGAGTGTGTGTGGGGGGGGCAAAGTCACGAGTAGACCTCTTTAAAAAAAGGTTTGCAGAGAGTGGGGACATACATGCAAAGGTATAAAAGAGAATGGCACAAGGCCTCTTATACAACCAGACAGGACACTCCAGTCTAGAACTAGTTGGAAAAGAGCTCGACTGCAGTGTTCCAACTTAACACCCTCAGATTATAAAACTCAGCCTTCCCCAAAAATTATAGAAGCAGAGCAGGAACACGTACTCCTCATTATCAAAGAGGGTAGGGTTTTTAATAGCTTTCTTTTTTTTTTTTTTTTTTAACTGTGAGAGGGAGTTGAAATATTCAATATGTACTAACACAACTCGTCTGTATGCTGGTGCTGCACTGCCCCGTCCTGGACTCTCCCAAAGTTAAACCTCATAATAAAGTTAATGATGCAGATAGTAAAAAAAGAGTTGGACTGATGCACGACAAACCTGCAACAGAGAAAACACATTCATATTCAGAGGTGGTCTGGGACACATGTGACTACGTTCTGTCAGCGGTGTGTACACACACGTGTTCTTGGCCAAAACGAAGGACCGTCTACTCAACTGCCGTCCTCCAGGAAGCCACAACGACAGTCATTATGTATTAAACGCTGTCTGATTTCCATTTGGTCTACTGTAATGTAAATGACATCTTTGGGCTCTTCTAACCTGCCAATGATAGCTGCAGACGTTTGTGAACGCACTCTGTTTCAGATAACCATTGATCTCTTAACAAATGGTGTGATTTTAAGAGCTGTACCATGAGGAGGAACATAAAAATCTTAGTGAAACAGCTTGGGCAAATTCTACATCATTAATGCCTTCTCGTAAATTTGGCAGCGAATGTAAAACATGAAGATGTTTCTTTCCTTGTAAAAAGTGTCAGTTTGTCGCGGCATTGCTGTAAAAAGCCTGCCTGCCCGCGTCGAACCTCCCAGCAGCAGTTTGAACGCACTGTTTTTAACTGATTTCCCCATTTTCATCAAGTGTACTGAACACAACGCATTGAAGTTAATCATGTCAACGGTAAATGGTTTCTAATCAAGGCGATATCTTGTCATCTGTGAAGAACGTCACCAGACTCCCTTAAAAAAATGCTACATTTTGAGACTTGTCGCCACCGGAGAAACACCGTCTACAACTATTTGGGCCTACTTGTTAATTCTGCAAATGTTATACATGAAGGTTTTTTTGTCTAGTGTAAAATAATTGCATTCGTTTGTTCTAGTGATGTAGGTGAATTTGCATATCGAGCAGGGAGGTGAGAGGCGACTCAAGGCGCATGTTATTGCCAGGTGTGAACTGACCGGCTGGAAGCTGTCCATTGGTGGACGGATGATAAAACCAGATGTGAACAGCCTCGAAGCTAATCCTGAAGTGGCTCTTCATGTATGAGGTGTTATTTAAGAGATTAAGAAACAGAACGATTACGTTGCTCCATCTCTTGTTTCTATCCTGTTTGTAGTAGAAACACACACACAGCTGTGGATGATCAGCCAAAGTGTTGCTCCAGTGTGGCAGGATGGCGTGTACAGTCTGAAACACAACAATTAGCCAGTCAGCTGGCCAGAGTACAGTCGTCAGCCGGCTTGACAGTCTGACAATTAGGCTGTCAGCCGGTTAGCAACCATCTAGCCGACCAGCCTGCCAGTCATTCAATCACACAACTAACTAGACAGTCGGCCCTGTAGTCGGACAGCCAACTACCCAACTGGCCACTCACCTGCAATCCTTCAAACCTGTGATTCAACTGGCCAACAAGCCAGGAGCAGAGGGCTCCGGGGGGGTTATAGAGAAAAGTGGGGAGAATGGAAAGGGAAGGGAAAGGAAGAGGATAAAATCTATATGCTACAGTCGAAGGATCCAGTGCCTGTCTTTAAACATCTCTCGCTATCTGTGGATGTCTTTATTAGCAGAACTCCTGGGACCTCAGGCAAGAAGAAATACGAACAAAGGAACCCAGAAGCTTTAATGTGTTATGTAATAAAAACAATAACATAACTAGAAGTACAGATGCAATTTCTGACTGCTGGCCCAACACGACTCCTGATCCAACCCAACCGAGAAATACCCTTTTAGCTCTTTCAGCGGGCCCCAACCCCCAACCTTCAATCCAGACACCTCGCCAGTCACCACTGTTATTGACAATCTTGCATCAATTTCAGGGGGGCCCCTTATCGTGACTGACACACAACCTTTCTACACTGTCAGATCAGAGTAATATTTCGGCCTTTTATGTGGATCGATGGGCCAGTTTGGGGGCGCAGAGGGGAGGAGAGGCGGAGCGCACAAAAGGTCAACTGTAGCGCTAAATCATTTGAAGATTCTTAATGAAGGGTGTGTGGCAGACACACCTGCTGGTTCATTATTGGGCTGTGGAAAAGAGGTAATAGTGTTGATAAGGGGATGGATAGCCGGAGCTACGGAAAGGAAGGGAAGGGGGGGAGGAAAAAAACAGGACAGGATGAGAGAAATTGCCCTAAAAAGCAACATTTTCTTTGAAGAACACTTTCACCAAGGTCAATAGGAACCACCGCCAATTGTAGCTCTTATTTCAAATAATTATACATCAAAGATCTTTTAACCTTAACTGTAAGAAGGAGCACCAAGGTTACATGTATGTACTGTACCATCAGGGGTAAGCTGGGGGGGGGGAATAAAGTATTTATGTCAGGCACGGCGCGGCTGCTCTGTCCCAGGTGACTTTGTACATATGTTAAACAATGATTGAAGGAACGGATGGTCTCTGTCTGCAGTGCACATCTGCCTTCAGAGCCGCTCATTTAATAAGTAGAATATTTTTATTCTCCACGTATCTCTGTTGGGTTTATGTTTATGTATGCGCAGCCACAAAATAAGGATCTCTGCAAAAAATACAAATGTGTAATGATAATGCATGTAGGAAGCCCCCCAGAAAAAAAGAAAAAACCTGACATGCAATCAGAGGAGCTCACTAGATATTGATGTTAACAGCTGTTGTTGTTGCAAATGAACACAACATACAACAAAAAAAAATGTAAAAAAAATCTGAATTAATAACCAACAACATTCTTCATGCTCTTTTATTTTTTCATAAACCTTTTGTTAGTGGCTGTCTGAAAGTCATTACAATCAACACTCACGAGGCAAATTCTTCCTGAAGTGGTTTGAAGCCTTTTTTGGGGGGATAAGATGTTGTAAGACTGTGATCCTGTTGTTGACTGAGTGTTGGCCTTAGAGGTACTTGCAGTAAAGCGAGGTTAAGTGTCCACGCTCTTTTTGCCTCCTCTAATTTTCTGTCCTCTTTGCCTTCTCTTTATCCTCAGGGTGCTTCCTCCAGCTTGGTGGTCAAGTTCGCCGACACAGACAAGGAGCGCACCATCAGACGTATGCAGCAGATGGTCGGGCAATTTGGCATCTTCAACCCAGCCATCGCACTTCCCTTCAGCACCTACAGCTCTTACGCACATGCGGTGAGTTGGCAAAGACGCACGTAGCCCGTACAGAGCGAATCAAATGGAAACACAATAACGATGGTGATTCAGCGTGTTCAAGTGTTCCTATACTATAATGACTTTATATACAAACCCCACTGTCTGCCACATTTTCAGCCACAAACGGCAGGCAACTTTTGCAACAAGCTAGTAAATATAATGGAGAATTAAGCAACTAAGGATGCAGATATTTCCCATCAGGAGTTTTTGGAGAACATACATGAGACATACATACATACATACATCAGTGGCAGGAAACACTCAAAATGACCCCTAATATTGCTCCATATAAGCTAGCCTGACTCACCAGATGCAGACTGCTGGTATAAGGCCGACTATTTCTGATGGCATTCTCTTCACCTTATAATATCTGCCTGATATCATTTCTACAGGAAACAACAACGATCTCCAAGCTAGCAACCTGCATGCTAAAAAGTGGCAAGTTATACATTCCAGTAATCCAAATTACAAACTCAAACAAGTCAAGTCAACAAGTCACCTTTTCTTTTGGGGATTTAGTCAAATTTTAATGCCAACACTATTTTTCAGTAACACTGTCGCTAAAACCTGACACGATTGTGATTTGATTTAAAGGAGTGCAAACAGGCCAGAGCATTCAAAATTTCTCTGTGACATAGGTCTAGCTTTGATGGACAACATATAAGCTAATGTTTGGACAGTGCGACATCAACCTAAAAGGGAATAAATAATATGTCAGTGTTGTGTTTATATTCTTGTTTTTGCCGCCCCCAAGTGGACAAAGAAAGCTGTTCATGTGGATCTAAATGCCCGAATCGCAAGTCTTTTATTCCACCAACTAAATTTGATGTAGCCAAATAGTTTGAAGACCTTTATGTGCGGAATTTGAACATATCCAACCCGGGAGCCCTCCAGCGGTAAAATCAAGCCCCTCACAGTAAGATGAGTGGAACAAAAGCAATGCACGCTTCACCAATCTTCACGGGGGGGGAATCAACCACAAAACTCACCCAATCAGAGTCACTTCAAAGAACACATTAAAGGTGACACATCGTTGCTTCTAACAAGTATCTTGATATTGTTGTGACTGCAGGAAGTGATGCTGCTTCCCCTGCGTTTGCTAATTAGCCCGGTACACATCATTTGTGTTTGACCCTTCAGGTAGTTCAGCATGCTCCTGAAGTGGAACCAAAGATGTGTCAGAATCCACATCACACATTGGACACACAATTATATAAACAACTCTTAAGTAAACTTATTTTCATTATCTCTGGTCCACATAAGTGTTAGGATATTCTAACGCATCTGCCACTGAATTACATACTTAATATTCCGGTCCTTTCAGCCCGACAGAGCGACTTCTTGTGATTTTTTTTACTTGTTAGACATCTTCATAAATGAATATTAGTCCAACTATCATCACTTCCATTAACATCACTTCTTCCCGCTCTCCTCCTCTTAAGCGGTGCTGTCATGCCATTACGTTCCGGCTTTCGCTACCCACAGCACGTAGACACACACACACACACACGCACACACACACACACACACACACACACACACACACACACACACACACACACACACACACACACACACACACACACACACATTTAGTTAGCTTGTACCCTCCAACCCCTTCATCAGCTTCCCTCTGCCCTCCTACCCCCCTCCACCCCCCTACCCACCGTACCCCCACCCCCCCTCAGGGCATGGCACCGTACACACACAGCAGACCCGCGGCTCTTTGATGAGTTCAGACAGCCTATGCAGCCCCCTCTCACCACTCGCCCCCCTCTACCCTCCATCACACTGCTTCTCTACCCTTCCCCTCTCCCTCCCACTGTCCCTCCCTCTGGGCCCATGAGATGCTTCAGGGGCCACAGTTGACTCAGAATATTCCATGGGCAACTTATCTGCACACAAACTTTCTTCCTCTTCCCTGCTGAGACAGTGTACACACCCACACACACACACACACACACACACACTCACACACACACATGCACAACCTACTTGAAGCAGGCTGAAAAATTAATTTAAGAGGAGCTTTCCACATCCAGCACTGCGATAAAAACCTGGGCCCCCTGTCACAACACGCCGCATGAATACACATAAACATCTGCGGCGTGTTTATTTACAGAGAAGGAGGAACACAAATTCATTTTTTTCTGTACTTATTTGGATGTCAAAGTTGTGTGTTTTCTTTTCTTTCTTTTTTTTTGCTGTTTCTAAATGCCAGGATTAATTGTTGACGTTAGCCAGGTCTTGGGGGCTTATCCATTTCCCCTCATTTTCACATCACAGCCCTGGGACTCAGTGTGAAATGTGCAAATTGACCATCCCAGAGTAATTGCGAGGCCATCTCTTGTGCTCTCTCTCCAGTAAAAACTCCCACCTTCATTACCATTCATGAAATGCAGCCCTTTCCCAGGAAATGTGGAGAAATGCAAATGTTTAAGGGGTGGTGGAGGCAGTGGCGGTCTGCGGGGAGACCATTGTGCCCCGCTCAGGTTGGCCATGACTCTTATTTACTGTGGCAGAGACCCGTGTCGACTCATACAGATGCACACGGGAGCGAACACACTCGCACGCACTGCTGCCGCAAATGCTCTTTCTCCCCCCACCACCACCACCACCCCATCTCCTCTCTCTGATACACACATATAATATAACAAAGAGCAGGATGATGCTTGGTAAATCGAGTTCCGAGTGAAAGTAACAAGGGCACAGGGGATATTTCAGCATTAGAGAGAATCAATTACCATTAAATCTAAAGGAGAAATTGCACGTATGTGGTTGCTCGAAACAAAGATTATACGGCATGAATGATGTTAGTGAAGGTGAAATTCTCCTTGTATTAGTGTTATGAATCACAGAGATGCAAGATGCCATGTACCTGCATATAATGAATTTAGCAAAATAAAGCAAGTCGGAATGAGAAACTCGGAGGCAAGGCAACCTTGGAGATAAACTCAGCTCAACTTTTTGATAAAGTAATGAGTGCACAAGAGGCAGTAATGGATTATCAGCGAAGGCTCTTGTTTTCATATCTCGCTAAAGACTTATTTAATGAATCCAAATGCTGCCTCGGACTGCTAGGTAGGTAGTAATGTGGAATAAGGAGAAATATTAGTTATCTTTAGTGCGGGTGTCCAGCTTGTGCAGCGGTTATGATTACATTACAGTCACCAGTGCCGGCTGCATGCACGTGGCGAGCAGCCTTGATTCGTCCGCAGCCACCGGGAATGCGCCGAAGTGATGCGATGAATGTTTCTTTTACGGCCAAGATAAACTACACATATTCCCCCCAAGACGAGAAAAAAAAAACCCGCAGTGACAGAAAAAAAGGACTTTATCTGCAAAGACACACAACATGTTCGCCCACTCTCCGTACACACTGGCCAAGAGAAGAGGGTGGCACAGTATAGAATACAGATGTGGGGAGAGATGGTATATATAGCTATAACCAGGGAGTACAGTAAATGGTAAATTCAAAGAGCTACCTCTCCACTACAGCAGTGGATAGGATTATAGAGTTGAGCTGACAGGCAGTAAATTGGATTTTAGTCAAACCAGGAGAAGGAGGGGGCTCTGAACACAAATTGGAGGGGCACAACACTGACAACATATGCCAAAAAATGAGAAATGTGCCATTTTTTCCACGATAGACACAGACACCGGTGTGCCCTGACAGGAGACATCCTATTTGCAAAAAGGTGATTTCATAAAACACAAGCGGGGAGAGCGAGATCCCATGTTTCATTCCGGTGTTAGTTGTGAGCGATTATAGTTTGGCCGAATGCGAGCAATAAAACCGGCTTTTATTACCTTTTGTATTTCCCCTCCAAGACACAAACATCATATTTGTAAATGATTAGATTTGATGCGAGTCACTTGTCTTCCCTCCGTCTCGCGAAGCCGTGTCTCTTTTGTGAAGACAGCCATTTTAGCTTTCCCCTGGTCTCTTTAGGTGGAGGGCTGCAAGCTGTGTCAGAGGACAAGAGGGAAGTTTTTTTTAATTTTTATTTTTTTATTTAAAGGCACCTCCAGTGCTATGCAGCACCTCCCCCCCTCCCCCCTCGCCTCCCCCCTAGCCTCCCCCCTAGCCTCCCCCCTAAAAGATGCATTAAACTGAGTGTGAGATAGATAAATGAGAGGAGAGAAAATGGTTTAACTTGGTGCTAATGGTGACAATGTGTGGGTGGATGAGAGGGAGGATGATGACTGTAAGCTCACATTAGGAAACATCTCCCCCTGTTGGAGGGACTCGCATTCAGATGGAGCAACACACACACGCACACACACACACACACACACACACACACACACACACACAGCACACATGAGAAACGATGGTAACAGATTACTGCATCATTTGCCTGTGATGTAAAAGTGCCTGCACACATACACATATGAGCATCTGTGTGTGTGTGTGTGTGTGTGTGTGTGTGTGTGTGTGTGTGTGTGACCTGGTTTAGCTGTGTTATACTTGTGAGGACTAGCTCTGCCGCGCACACGCATGTATGCACACAACAAAGAGCATCAGATGAAAAAAAAACCTATTAGAATCTTTCAGTGGAAATGCAGCCTGCTAGCATAGGAGGGGGGGAGTGACAAATTAGGCCCTTGAGCTTCAGTCTTCTGTCTTCAGTCTTTTAGCTCACCTCATTGACCCACCGTCTCCCTCTCTCTCTCATCTTTCCCAACCTTTCTCACCCCTCTCTCTCTCGTCATCTCTGCCTCTCTTTGTCTCTCTCTCTCTCTCTCTCTCTCTCTCAGCCCCCACCCTCTCCCGGCTGGTTGGGCTATAAGGGGTCACATGTGACGGTGCCGAGAGTCGGCGAGTCACAGAGCAGCGCTACTGAGATAATTGCCATGTGATAAAGAGGTGATTGCCTGCTGGCACCAGGGGAGAGTAATGCCATCAGGTTGCAATAAAAAAGCAGATGTCTGACACTAAATGAATGCTGCCGAATCCCGGGCAACTTTCTTTTTCTTTTTTTCTTTTTTTCTCCCTTTTCATCTCACACGCTCCTCTTTTGTCCCCCACTTGTTTTCTATCTGCCTCTTTCTTCCCGTCCTCCTTTTTTCTTTTCAAGAGGAAGCGGAGAAAGGTTTGCGTCTGTGATGATGAAGACCGCTCCTGCTCATTCCCCACCAAAGACGTTTTGCTATCTACCGGGTAGCGCATAAATAAAGAAAAGGGAATGTCTTTTTGAATATAATGCCTTTGAAAATTTTTGAAAAGGAAGAAAAAAAAAAAGCGCATATACATATGAAAAGTGAAATGGAACGACTTTGAATATCTCCGTCAACATAACCACTCTGCTTTCTGCTCTTTATTTTATTTTTTTCATTTTTTTTTCTTTTTATCAGAGAGTGTTTGTATTAACCACTGAATTCCAACATAATTACATGGTTGGGTTTCCAATTTTCTCCGTTTTAATTCGAAACGAAGCATCAATGAATGCCAGCATTGTTATCCATGGAAATCTGACGGATGGCATTAAGGATTGCTTTATCAAAGACGAGCATTGGGAAGAGAAGCTAGTATTGTGGAGTTCACTCACCGCTTCATTTCTACTCCCTCCCGGGTGGTAACTTGTTTGAGTCCACTGGGCCCACACACCGAAAAAAAAGGCTGCAAGCTTATTAGAATCAGCCCCGGTCCTCCTCCGAAAGCAGCAGGCGGAGCCTGAGAGAAGACAAAAAAACAAAACAAAAAAAACAGTGAGTGGTGTGACAGTGTTTGCTCTGTAATACTAGCCCGGTCAGACCTTTCATCCTGAAGTCCAACCCCATTCACATCCTAATAGGGGCGGGCAGTCACAGCATAGCCAGCGCTCGGGAGCCCCAGATCCTCGAGACCTCTTTGTTTGTTTCTGTGTCACTGTTTTTGTTTAGTTTCTTGTTCCCCTTCGCCGTCTTTTTTTGCAGCTATGCCCCCCCCTTAAAGGCTCAATTTATCTTATTTGGAAAGGAATGGATGATCCCCATTTGTCACATTGAAATTATGCAAATGACAAAAGGCGCTAATAGATAGCAGTGGCGAGGCATGTGGCTAATGGATGAGATGCCAGAGCCGGGCATTCTACAGCGGGACAGCCGCTTTCAGGTTACCTGACAGGGGCACTGAGGGAAAATAATTGGCTTTTCCGTCGCTGGGTCCCCATGCAAATGCAAGCAGAGTGGCATTCTATACCTCCGCCGTCTCACAACATCGTCATTAGCATTAGTGCCAGTGGCAGAGGAGTTTGATTTCTGCTTATACGAGTCATTCTCGGGCCACGGCCATCAGCAGCTCCCCTGACACATAGCAGCCATGCAGTATTTAACAGATTTGGAGACGGGGGGTGCAAGGTTGGTCCAGCTGTGTTTGTATTCTTATACCACCGAGGTCTGTCGGGCTGCATGGCCCACAAAAGATGGTTGATTCCCTCGATTAAACCCACTGGTTCACAATCTGCAAGAGGCACTGTACAGCGATAGATTTTCTTCTGAATTAGGCATTCAGCATGTGGTTTGAACGGGGGGGAATTTCAGCTGAGTGCAGAAACTCAAACAGACTCTATTGCTCTTCATGCGTGTTGTGTATATATGTATGTGTGTGTCCTGTGCATATGAAATAAACACTCCGTGGGGCTGATTGGAAAATAGTTTCAGCTCTAACTTCTCATGTGAGGCTAAGTAGAAATGCAGCGTGAATGACAGGCGATTGATTTGATCTCTTTGTTGGGGTGAAACTCGACCGTGACTGCAGTTTTCTGACCAACATGGTGTACTTCTCACATGGCCTGGAATGCAAGCTGCCAGCTACGCCTGCTTTAAAAATATTGCTGTAATGACTCAGGCTCTGGACTCAGTGACACCTCGAAAACAGAGTGCAGCTCTGCCTACCAAAGAACACAGTGTTGTTTGGCAGAAGTTTGCCTCTAAAACAACTTCTCAGCGGCAAAGACCGTGGTCATTTAGCAAAGTTCCACCACTGAATGTATTCTGTTTGCAAACTGCCAGCCCAGAACCAGGCCTAGTGGCTTATGACTAAATTATAAAACAAAGCATATTTTGGACTTCTGGCTGAACGCCAGGCCACCAGCAGCCATCATTACAAATACATGGTACGAAAAATTAGAGATGTGTCTGGGGGAAAAGCAGAAGACATCTGTGGGATATCTACACAGCCAAACCGGAGTTTTGTGAAGTTTGACAATTGTCAAGGGAAAAAAAGCGTTGCACCACTTCTGCAAACTTTGCCTGTTTGCCGAACACGGAGATAATGTGCACATGTCAATGCCTTGATTTGTATGAACCCAACAGACAGCTATTAAATCGTTTCTGCAGCTGGTGACAGGCTTCCTGCTGGGAGGATAGACAGATTCACTAAACATAGGTTGACAGGCTTCTTTTTTCTTCCCTTTCTTTTATTCCGCTCTACTTTCTCTGTACTTCCCATGCACTATCCATCCATCAAACTCAACATACATCCCTCCCTCCGTTCTCCCCTTGGTATGTTTCTCCCGTCTTTGTCCGACTCCTTTCCAACTTACTATATTTTTCATTACCATCTGTCCTCCCCTCACCTCTCTCGCACCCCGTTCTCCCTCATGCTCCCTCGCACACGTCCCCCCCACCCTACATTCCTCCACCCAACTCTCCGTGTCCCTCTTCTTTAGCTCATGCAGCAGCAGGCAGCCATCATGGCAGCAAGCCACGGAGGTTACCTCACGCCCAGCGTGGCCTTCCCCACCACGCAGATCCACCAGATGGGGGCGCTCAACATCAACAGCCTCCCACCCACCCCCATGACCCCGGTGTCGGGTGAGTTTCATCAAACCCTGGGTGAGCACTTGGTTTCATTCCCTTTCCTCTTGTGAGTGTGTGTATACATTGAGGGCGATGCAACAAGCGGGGTCTGTTTGTATGCTTGTGTCGATGTCTTTAAGCGTGTGTATGTGAACATGTCATAGGTCAGCTTGTGTTTTTTTTTTTTGATAACTTCCGTATGAATACGCGCGCGCGTGCGCTTGAGTGAGAACAACGAAACCAGAGCTGCAGCGAAGGCCAACAGGAAGTGGGCCTGCTTACCGGTAATCCAGAGCTATTCCACCAGAGAAAGAGACACAAATATGGAAAAATAGATTCAATGGGATTTGCATGTTTATGCTGTTTGTGAATGCAGAAGATATTTGGGGATAGTGGCAGCAGCAAGAGGGGGAATATCAATAAGTGAGTTTACAGATAAGGCGCTAATTTCCCAGTAGTATTTTGACCTTGCGCTTTGAAGCGCTCGTGCATGATCTGCATGCACGTGGTTTTGTTTTCCATAACAAACAGCTCCTATGCAGATACATTACAGAGGAAAGGGAAGGACTTTGAAATACCTACCCACTGCATCGCATTTGCTTATTCAGCAGCGCTTCATTTTCCTTGAGACAGAGGAAACTTCAAGATTCTCCGCTCGACAAAAAAACACGAGCCGAAATAAATAATACAGTATCCAAGTCTTTGTTGTGCCTCGCTCACATACTTTGTCAACACTGCAGTATTGAGTTTTTTAAGGTGATGACTTTGGTAACTTTAAGCCAATCACTGTGAGCGAGCGAGCGCAACAAGGACTATTTTAGATTTTTCTTTATAGCCATCATAGGGATTCAGCTCCTTACTACAAACTTGCTGCGCTATATCAAATTCTCTCTGCAACCGAGGTTCCTGTGGGGAAGAAAAATATTCTCTTAAGTTGGTATTCTGTTCACTTCTTCACCCACAGGCACAAAGAAAAGGACAGTTTTATCGTACAGCTCCTGTTTGGCTCGGGCTTTACTTACAGTTAGTCGAATTAAAATGAAACGGGAAAAGGCGACAGACCAGGGTTGGAAATCAATGCGTCAGGACCCTTATTATTAATCACACGTGTCTCCCACCTCAAGCCAAGCAAACACATGTACGCACACGCGGTGAGATGATGGAACATGCCAGTGGACACACGTGCTGCATGTGTGCTGTACATCCGCAATAATTTCCAACATGGGGCAATATATCCAGAGAAGAGGCCCATCTGTCAAATATTCACGTTGATGTTTTTCGGTGCAAAGTGTGCACTTTTGGGCGGGCATAATCAATCAGAGACAGTGATTAAAAGTGGAGCTTGGTCTTGCTGAGAAGCCTCTTATTTTGACGGGCAAAGCACTGACAGTGTAGCAATTCAGATCTTTGTGTTCTGCATGCATACCTGTAGTTTGCAACACAATAGTGCTGATGAAAGATAGTGCAACTGTATTGCAAGGGTGTGTGTGTGTGTGTGTGTGTGTGTGTGTGTGTGATTGTATTATTTGTGCTGCTTTTGTGTCCTTTTTTTTAAACTGTAGCCTCTCAGAAGCCAAAATCAGAGCCTTCTTCTTAAGTGAAATATTGCTGGATTTTGTAGGATATTCAATAAAAAGACAAAACAAAAACCACTTCTATAAAGGCAATTTTGTATCAGTTGCCAACGCCGAGATCTAGGAGCTTGGCTTCGGAGAAGAAAAAGTACATTTGTGCTTCTGATCCAGGGACATAGAAGAGCAAAGAGGAAGAATAGCGGGTGCTTGTACGTCTGCGAATCAGACGTATGTGAAGCGGCGCCATTTTTATGCGTTTGGACGCACTTCTGTGTGAGCTACAACTGACTGATCACCTTTTATCATTGAAGGAAATATATTATTAATCCTTGAGAGAAAGCATGGCTTTCATGAATTTTCAAGAGCTATCATAAATATGAACTGTTTTATTTCCCTCTTTCTTTCTTCATTCATTAATTTGAGCGTGGCTCCCAACAGCTACACGAGTGGAAGTCTAGCTTGCTGCTTTGGTATACACAGCTATTTTCTCCCTCTCCCTTTTCACACTTGTGGCTATGACTTATTTAGAGTTCATTGAAGGAATACATAACATTACTGGCAAGGCTGTCTGTATAAGTAGGCCAAGAGGCTCTGACACTACTGAGAGATTGTAGGATGTCTGCCACGAGTCAGTGGAATAATTCATTGTAATATCAGAATCTGTTTTTAGGGTCCGGGAGCGGAGTGCTTCTGTGCTTCGACAGAGGTGTAATTTATGCATTAAGTTGTCTCATTAACCAAATTAGAGCTCTAAACAAATCTATAAATTCTGGCATTTGCCAGCTGTGGCAAATGTACAAAAGCATGAAAGGTAGAAAGGTTAATGTCCCCTTTCCTTCTAAAACGAGAGCAATTGCCTATTGATGGCTCGAACAGCACCTCTCTGTATTACACACTTTGCTCTGCATTAACATAAAGCTCCAATAGTAGTCACCAGATGAAAAAGCCTGCCTAATCTTGGGGCAAATGTGTGACATTAATCTTTTATTTAAATGATCGGTATAACCTCTGCTACATGGAGAAACAAAAAAAAAAGCCCTTGTTTTTGACAGGAAGTGGAGCACACAGAGGCTCAGAGGTTAAGGGTGTTACTCTGAAAACAATGAGACATCCATTTGATCAACAGATGCAAGGCATTTAAGCTTGATGGTGCATAAGCCGTTTGCCAGATGGTTCAGCTGATTAGAGCATGTATCCTTACAGTGATGCATGATGATGCTTTTTGAAAATAATGTTCACCAGGTGCCGCTCCCTGAGCGCTGCAGAAGAAATAAAAGTTAAACAAAAACAAGGGAGAGAGAGGCAGAGTCGGGGAAAAAAAAAAAAAAAAAACAGGAAGAGAAGAGACGAGGAGATAAAGAGGCCGAGGGAGGAGAGGAAGGGAGAGGGATGCAGATCCTGCTGGGTTGTGCGTGGTGAGGAACACACGAGTGTCAAGGATGCTTTGTTCGGATGTGAGAAGTGTGTAATCAAAGTCAGTCTAATGTTCTGTTGCGCGGTGCCGCTCTGCGCCGACGATGTACATGCACAAGTACATATTACACAAAATATACTGCAGATGCTCCACAGTGAGAGACAACCCACTAACAGGCGGGTTGGATGTGCCGCGACACCCCCGCTGGATTCAGGCATGGTTACACCATTAATGCAGAGCACCTCCGTGGTGACAAACACCACGAGACTAATGAGCTGTTTGACACAGTGATCTTTCTCAATGTGTGCACCTGTCCGCCACGACGCACACATATACGATAAACAGACATTTGAGATTTAATGGGGATTTTAGAAAACAAATGCCAAGGCGAGGTAAGGTTAGATGTTAATTTACCAAAAATCAAATCAAATAAAACAGCACTGCAGGTTGCAGCACAGTTAGTCTTAACAGAGCCAGATGAAACATCTAGGGAAATGAACATCGGTGTCTAAAATATGGCGCGACCCTCTCCATCTCACTCTAGTTCCTCTCTTTAAGGTTTTTCCTCTTCCCAAGATTGCTTTTACAATAATTCCCTCTTCAAGGGCACACATGCTCAGGTTCACAAAGGCCCACTGTCCCTCTGAAGTTTTTTCCCCCCTTTCAGTTTAAATCAGGCCCATTGCATCAGAATCATAACAAATCCCAGGAGCGAAAGCAAAGAGGTACGCCTGCTCGTGGCGCGCACGACGCTCGCCTCTCGGCCGGGCCGAATCTGATTTGTGTAAGCAAGAAGCTGAGCCTCGCACGAGCAGCAGAGCTTCACAAGCCGCCCAGCTGGTCTGCTCGGGGATCTGGAAAGCCAGGCACATTGGTGTGGTCAATGCATTGTGTGTACATGAGCCTCAAGAGTGAAGCAGACAGCATGAGCGGCTCAGTCGTGTGGAAAGTTGTGTTGCCCGACGTTGTGTTTAATACTGAAGGTTAATGGTCCAGGTTTCTCAAAGTCAAATCACAAGACCTCATTACTTATTACTGGTCATATTGTATGAATGAATTAAGAAGTATTTTGATTCGTCCATGTGTCCCTTCATCCACTCCCAGTTCTGCAGACCTGTGTGGTATAGATTGTGGCTCCACTCGTCGCATCTCTCCTCACAGCTTCCACTTTTAGATGATTAGGTGTTTTTCTTTGCTTCCCCAAGTTTTTATCTATTCATTTGTTGAGGCAAGCCTCCACCTCAGCCATCAGCCTTTATTTTAAATGGCTGAATAGAGAAGGGCTACGCGACACGGAAAAAGAAATAGATGTAAAAAATCACATCATGGCTACTTTTGCAGATATAGAAGTGAGAACTAACATTTTTGAATTTCATTTTCACAGAAATATAAAACAAAAAATTTGACATTGATTCTTTATGCGTTGCGATAGTATCAGAAAATCTCCATAACTGATGGCGTCATGATAGAAATGTCCGATTGCGTCTGTTTATGTGAATGCCCTCAGTGACTACTGATGATGTATGAGGGTTTTGAAGGTTTGGCCCATTTCATAGGGAGGGATTTCAACCACTACCCCTTGTAACTAACACAGTGCTGAGGGGCAAGAGGGCACTCAACAACAAGGCCTAAATAATTATGACTACATAAGCAACAAACAAAGTAAAAACAAACATTGTAGCAGGTTTTTTTCCTGGCACCAAATCGGGCGGTGGTGGTAGGTTAGTTACCGCCACCGTTGGCAAAAAAAAAAATGTTTGACTGGTCATTTCTTGTAAAATCGGCGGTGGCATCCACCTCCAGAATTACTGTGCCTGAAAAACCCTGTGTAGATGTTGTTAATTAGGAGCTTAAAAACCTCTGATAATCTGTTTCTTCTGTGTGGGTGTGGTTCGAGCAGCTTTTGATTGACAGCGACCTTTCAACCGAGCAACTGTCATCGGATTCTGGTGGCAGAAAAACAGTGTTCATGTAGGAGTCCATCAGGCAGTCAGTCAGGCAGACTGACATAAGAAGTTTTCAGGGTGTAAAGTGGAATGACTATACATCGTGTCCTAGATGACATGATTGGTAAGAATCACTCATTATCTGACGCAGAGCGGATGATGCCTCGGTCGCATTTAAAACTGTGTTTTGCAGTTAAAAATGTGACCATGAAACACGTTTGTTTTGGAAAAGGCATTTTATTCGCTCCACAAATATTTATTAGCGGTCCAAGCGGCCATTATTCAAAGTTGCATAGTTGTCTTGGCATCTCGGCTCGCGGAAAAAAAGGTGCCCTTCCCATATTCAGATTTATTATTCAGACTTTAAGGACCCGACAGACATTTTCTCTTTGAGTCTAAATGCATCGCATTTTTTAAATCAGTTAGATGAAAGCATCTGTTTTGAGTGCTTATTGCTTGCTCCAGTGAAAGACAGTCCTTGTGCCGGTAATGACTGCACTCTCCAGTGTGGGTATAGCGTTCCTCGTTGATTTGAATGTATAATTAGCATAATAAATACTTCTGTCGCATTTGAAGACTTCTTTTTCGTGAAGCAATCATCGGCTAGGAGCAAATCAACAGTTTTCACCCCCTCTACGAAACGGCCTGCGTGATGAATATGAATTCTGCTTCCACAACATAAATATACAGTATGTGACACACACACACACACACACACACACACACACACATACATACTGTTTAGCAGTGCAGACTTCTTTCTCGCGGTAATAAGAATGGAGAAGTGATAGTAAAGAGCTCGGCGTATAGAATATGTAATCTGCCGTCCCATTGCTTTGTATTCGCCCACGCCGGAGTGGGGAACAACATGTCATTATTACAGGCCAATGCGCGGCGCGCACACACACCGACACGCCACGTGTGTGTGTGTCTGCAGTATTGTGTGTGCATTGTAAACAGGCTATGAATACAATTTTCCCACAATACAAAAAAAAAAAAAAACTATGTGTCCACTGAGGTATAAAATGAAAATGTCTTGTTATTTTTCTAGCTTAGGATGGTAGGAAATACTTCCCCATTTCAACTGAGGAGAATGTTCTCAGGGCTGCTCGTGGTGGATATGGCACCTTTGTGACAGCGAGGATAAAGATAATGACTCTCTCTCTCTCATGTAATCATTGTTTTATTGGCCGTGGTGCTTTCTTATTGTCATTACCACATATCATGTACCCATTACGTTATCCAGTTCATGTATAATCCAGCTACTGTCCTACAGTATTCAATTTAACTTGCTGGTGGTTTAATGTGCCTGAAGACGACTAATCCTCAAGTACAAATTCTAGGTATTTGAGTATTTCTTTTTTGTACAAAACTTTGAAATGCGTTTTACTCGACTACGTTACCAGTTACCAACTTTTTACCATTTAAAAATTCTCATACCCTTTCTGTCTAGTAAAAACCATGTGTCACCAAACGTATCAAACATGTGATCATTTTATAGTAACACGATGCCTGTGAATAAAACTACCCAGCAGTGTACAAAGTAGTTAAAGTGAGCTCATGCAGCAGTAATATTAAACCAAATATGTCTTATAGTAAAACACTGACAGGGAACGTTTTTTTCCGCACAATGACCATTTTTCCTTTCGATACTTTACATTTTGCTGATAATATCTACACACTTCTACTTAAAGGTGCAACAGGCTTCAGCAGCTAAACTGGCACGAGAACAGAATAGGTCAGGACTAGCTAGCTGGTTAGCATGCTAACTTCTGTAGATATTTTTGCAACACAATGCATAGATGTCTTTATCAGATCTATGATTTCTTTGCATTCCGTTGATAGTTTCAGTGCATTTTTGGGGATTTTTGGCCATTTAAGTATTTGAATGCTGGTCTTTTTACGCGTAGTGGAAAAGGGTACATTCTATCAGAGGATCTGAATACTTCTTTCACCAATGGGTGCTGTGTGTAAATGTTTCATACCTTCGATATAAATGCTGTCTTTATTACGTGTATGATTCTTGTGCTCATTCCTCCCCCTGACATTTCCACTATGATAACCTGACTGGACTCGCTGGCCCCAATCTGTTATTTTCTGTCATGCGCTCCCCCCTACAAAAGATGTCACGTCACACTGCCGACCCCAGAGCTTATGTAATTGCATATAAGTTGGTCCACACCACCACCTACTACTACCACTGCTACTCCTACTATCACTACAACTGCTGCATGCACACGTGGACGCGCACTCCCACAGCACTGCTAAGCCTTGGAAAATGAATTTGCCTGATGATGGAGAGGGTGCATTATCCGGCGGTACAGTAGAGTGCGTGTGGCCCGGGCAGACTTGCTGTCTCTAGCCCTCAGAATAGGAGCAGCGGTCTCCTGGGTCCTCGTAGGAGAATGGGCTGAAGCTGCAGTCTAATTCATCACAGCTCTGCAGGAAACAAGCAATCGTGGGGAGGCTTCGGGGGGGGAAAAAAAAAAGGAAACCGGTGCAAAAGACACAACAGCTCTCGCCGGACCCGGGCAATTCCCCTGGTCACTGCAGTTGCTGGCCTGACTGTCAGCCTCCTCATGGCTGTAATGCTGAGGCGGGGAGAGGAGAGGGTGACGAAAAGGAGAGAGAAAGTCTAAGTAAAGGAGGATAAAGGCAATTCCATATGGATATGTAGATGATATTGCTCAGTGGTGGGAGGTTTCGGCATTTGATGTACAGCATATTTACTGTGGCATTAGCATAAATCTTGGGCGCACGTTGTGTGTATACTGGATATGATTGTTTACCCTATCTGGACCACCTCTCGCAGGAGGTTTCTTTGCTCAGGCGCCAGGTTGCGGGGATATGGCATGCTGGAGGGGTTTCCGTGACAACCTGGGCTTTTTCTGTCCAATCAGGGGGCGAGGGTTTTCCAGATTGAGAGGTGGTCCTCAGGGGAGCTGTACTTCAACGAGCTGGGATGCTTTGCCACGGAGCGGCCCCCCTTTTAGAGAGACCATCACACAGTGAGATTCTGCTCAGAATGGGTACTTTGATGTTCCCGGCATAATTGGAAACACTTTCCAAAGGAGGGTCTTTTTAAAATGCATTGAATGAGAGAGGACAGGGAGCATCCAATTTCAGTTCCACTCATGAAGCATCCTGCAACTGCCTTTCAGGCGTGTACCGTACACAGTGCGTTATGACCCACCCATTTGTCAAACTGCCAACTGTTGTTATTCCGTCTTTTTCTAAAGAATTTTATGATGTGTAAAAGTAAGAGGCATCTTTGTGGGGTTTTTTTTTGCTACCTGCTCGTTCAAGCAGATCTCCCTCTGTAATCTCCTTCTATTTAGTCCAGATCTTTTTCCCTTTTTTCTTCTTCCTTTTTTTTCTTTTTTTTTTACCCTCTCTCAGAAGTTGCATAGCGGTTTCATCATCTTGAGCAGTAGGAGCCAGCGGGGCATCGCACAAACACTACGGACAGGCTCATTTTTCACAGGTTGACTTCCCGGCTCTCCTGCAGGATGTGTCACGACTAACGGCGGATATGTGACAGACTCACGTCGCACCCGTGTCCTTGCATTAGAGACGAGATGTGTGTGTGTGGGGGTGGGTGTGTGTGGATGGTGTTTTTGTGCAAGTGTTTGAGCGAAGATCTGCCTGTGCCAGGGTACACGAGCAAGTGATTACTCTCTGTACACAACACTGAAAGCATGTCTCCGTGCACACTTTACCTACACGTTTTCTTTTTACAGTATCATGTATAGCTGCAGAGTCCTCGCGATCCAGTAAGAGCGAACCTGTTTTTTTTTTTTTTTCCCAGCAGGCCTCAGTTCTCCACCAGCCAACATCACCACCTCCGCCGTGCCCAGCATCGTCACGCCCATCGTCAACGGATTCACCGGCATCCCTCATCAGCCCAACGGACACCCTGCTGTGGAGACTGTGTACACCAACGGCCTGCCGCCCTACTCCACCCAGAGCCCCACCGCCGCCGACACCCTCCAGCAAGCCTTCACCGGAGTACAGCAATACACAGGTGTGAGACAGGAATGCTCTGTTTGCTATGGTGAGATTTACAACACAAAACGTTAAATGCTAAATGTGTGTCAGCCGTGGGGCGATAACCACTGAATGAGCGTCAGGCTGTATGCATTCAGACAGTGTGGGAGAGAAACATCACAAAGCCTTTTGATTACACATGTTCTGCTTGTGCGATCGACCTTAAGCATCCTTGACACCATTTCTCCGTGGGATCCCCCATTTTTTTACACTAGTTTCCCCCTCCCTTCTCTCTCTCTCTCTCTCTCTCTCTCTCTCTCTCTCTCTCCGCCCCTCTGCAGCGATCTACCCAGCCACCACGCTGACTCCCATTGGCCAGACACTGCCCCAACCACCCCAGGTCATCCAGCAGCAGCAGCAGAGAGAAGGTGAGGGTGAGAAAACATTATTACTTTTTTTACACTTTCACACACCTCATCCCGTGTAATAGACGCGTAAAAAAAAAAAATCATACATAAAGAACATGAGTCCAAGAGACAAGTATTACTTTAACACTTTCTCTGTAACAGATAAACAGAGTAGAACGGTTGAGAGAGCAGTTAGCTAGAAGATGTATAAAGCATGAGGACGATAGACCGATATTCGTGACACTTTGTGACACTATACATCATGAAAAAGTGCCTTTTTTTCACAAGTAATAATTAAACTTGTACGATAAAACCCCTCAGCGTGAGAATAGCAGCGCTGCAACCCAGATGGAGAAGGATTCAAATGTATGAAAATGTAAAAAGTAAAGTTAGAGGAAAAAACGTGGAAGCTGACTGGATATAAAGTAACGCACGGTGTGATTTTCCACGTACGTGACTGGCAGGTTCAATCAATAATGATACGTTCAAGTTGTATTAGAGTTGTGTAATTCTCAGTTGGTAATTAGAACGTCATTGGGTAATCTTAGATTGAAATTTTTGACGTAACTGTGTCCGACAGCAGGTGTAAAAGTATGATTGGATGTCACATGAAGCAATCAAGCTTTATCATATAAACGACAGGTTGACATCTTTTTTTTAATTCTTTTTAGTGTTTTTTATTATCTTTTTATCAGTTTTGCTCATGTAGATCATGTAGATTCAAAAGCACAAAAGAAAACTGACTGTGCTATATGTTTTCAAATGAAATGCGGAGCAAAGGACAGCTGTCAGGAAGGTAAACGTTCCATGAGGCAAAATCAAAACTAAGAGGAGCAAACGCTTAACCAGGTCCTCATCACATGTGATCAACACAGACGATTTTGTTTTATAATCTTTCTCCCGCCTGCTCACTTTGCCACTGAAAATTGACGAAACAGGTCTTATGAAGAGAAAATGCCCTTTTTTTATGTTTTTCTCAATTTTGGCTGTTGTTAAGTGTAGCCTGTTTGCTGATACCTCAGAAAATCTCCCTCTTTCTCTCAGCGAAATGTTGGCGGGAATGTGACCTTTGAAGAAGTGAAGAAAAATTATTATTTAAACATCATATATAATGCACATTTTCAGGTTTAGATTTTTCATTTTGGGTGTCTACTAAAAAGGGTTTACATGTTTCTATTCTATTTTTCTCATACCGTCTACTGCTGCAGCACCTCGATTCGCTTTGGCCGTGCTGGGGACACGACTGAATTGTTGGAACATAACAACTTTGCTGAAGCCCTGAAGTTACCTAATACCTTCACAGTAATGATACAGCACCTAGACCTGCTTTATAAACTTAAAAAGAATGACAGGGAAATAACTTTTCCACTATATAAAACATTTGGTGGGGTGATTGCTTTTGCAGCCCACTGATCGAAGTACAGATAGGCGCTAGTTGAAGAACATGATCTATCATCTGGAGTTAGTCTTTCATATTCTCATCTAATCTGAAAATCTGGTTGAAATTAAAATAGAAATATTTAAATCCCCTCTCAATATCTGCATAGCATCAGTAAATCAAATCAAAGCAAAAAAAAAATTCAATTAGTTTTTTGTGTGTGTTTAAGAAGAGTTATGCTTTAGCACTGATAATGTCACAGACGGTCCTGAAAATCTTTTTTCCCCTTATCTTGATTTAGTCGACATGAAAGACAGCGTAGATCAAAAATGACAGATTCACAGCTCTCAAACGCTCTCTCTCCGTCTCCGTCTCTGCATCCAGGTCCCGAGGGCTGTAACCTGTTCATCTACCACCTGCCACAGGAGTTTGGAGACAACGAACTCATGCAGATGTTTCTGCCCTTCGGCACCGTCATCTCCTCTAAAGTCTTCATGGACCGGGCAACCAACCAGAGCAAGTGCTTTGGTGAGTTAGTCACCAAGTCGAAGATGTCTTTATACGAATGTGTACATTTCTGCTGACTCCTACGTAGATACAGCTTTGGATGTTTAATTTAGTTTGTTGGTTGTTCTTTTTTCAGCCACTCACTAAAACATAAGTCCGGATGCAGAGGCCTCTACTGAAATGACTTCACTACCAATTTGAATTAATAGTTTTTAATGAAGTTTTTGCACAAAACAAGAGTTGTTTTTGCAGGTCTCCTGTAGTTTTTCAAACATTTGTGGGTGCTGTGTTAAAACAACAACTCACAGCTGAGGTGTGAAGCTCCGCAGTGTAAAGCTACATTTTCACAATAATGGGAGATTTATTTTCATATTCCACACCCAACAACATTTGTTATAAAGAAACAAACATTTTTTTTTTTAGGTGCTGTGGATTTTAACGATGTTAGACAGCAGCCAGACACACAGGACTGAATGATCTTACCCCTGACTGACTGACCTGAATTTGCATCTTGATGACTGTTGTGTTTTCACATCAGTGTGCTATAGAAGGAAAAAAAAAAAAGAAAAAAAAGAAAGGTGCTGAATACATCGCTGCAGAACTAGCGATGATGCAGTCGATCACAGCCCCATGTCCTTGTTTCTATTTGGCAGCCGTGTGACCTGGAAACCTCGAGGTGCTGTATCAGCATCCACATCACCGTTCTGTAACCCCAATATCTGTCAATACCCTCGCTGCAGAGGCTGATTCACACACCTCCACGCCTCCCCGTCCCATTTAGCTCCGTCAGCCTACACACAGCAGCAAGCCCCGGGGCTTATACAAACTTTGAGGAGGCAGGCAGGGGATGGTCGCGGGGGGGGGGGTTGGGGGTGGAGGAAGGCAAAGGACAATTATGGATCAGCATTTGTTTTCACTTCAGGGAACCGCAGAACCCTGGGCAAAATTGATCGCCCGGTCCGGTCTCCCTGGGGGGACTTAATAACATATAAATTCATGAAAGAAGAGCTATTTGCAGTATTGATGTACACACTATGCATTTACAACATAATGTTAGGCCTGGGGAAGGAGGGAGCACACTGGTGTAATTAATCTGGGAAGGAGAAAGAAGGGATAAACTTAGATTGATGGTGTGCAAAAGACAGGGAAACAGAGAGAGAAAGCACTTGTAATGTGTGACAGGGCCGAGCAGGAGGGCTTTAGAGCTCTAAGCCTGCGCCTCGTCTCCATCTCATCTCTCCGCTCCCAGCCCGAATGTGTTAACCTGATGGCGGGTTAGGAGGTCACCTCCTTTCCCTGCCTCCATACTGTCTTCAGACTCGCACTCAGCCCCCTCCTCGGCGCAGCCCAGCCTTCACCCTAATGGGCCAGCCCGGAGCCGAGCAGGCCGGCGCAGACATCTCTCCCAGGTGGCTGTGGACGTGGAGAGGCTCCCGCTGTTTTTTCACGGGTCATCGACTGTTCCTAATGACACCACAGACACAGGGGAGCGCATCAAGCAGGAGACACACTCCACTGCAGTTTCTGGTCACTGAGTCCTCAAGGCTTTTATTTTTACACATAATGAAAACAGGATGTTCAGCATGGATTTGAGGAGCGGCGCATCTCCGAAGACTTGTCCACTCATGATGAACTATGTTTGCTCTTGTTTTTTTCTGCTCGAACCACTTCACGCACTGATGGGCGAAGTCGTATATTTTGGGGGCTTTTGAGGGGCGTCAGAGAGCTATGATGTTTAGAATGAGATTAAAAACGCAGCATTTTATTTGACGCAATTACATGTAAATTAGAATGTAACTAAATACATTTACTTAAGTGCTTGACTATAATTTTGAGGTAAATTAAACTCAGCATCAGTTTTTCAGCCTGACTGATGCTCCAGATTTTTAGTGAAATGAGCCCTTTTATGCTTTTCTACTTTATAAAACTTTATAAGACTTTTGCTTGTATTTCTTTCACTGCTGGTTGCCAGTATTTCCAATTTCCTCTTTGTTACTATAATTTCATAACAAACTAAACGATTTATATGAGATGAGCCGATGATTTACATCTCCTTATGATGCAATAAACCCTCCAAAAGCTTCACTTGCATCCTTTTCCTAACCCCTCAAACTGCCTCCCTCCCCTCCTCCCCCCCACGTGCCTCGGCGAAAGATCACACACCGGCTTGATATTACATCTCTTCCAGACAAAAACTGTCTACCACCAGACAACATCACAAGACTGATGCCCTCTGACAGTTACACTCCCATCACCTGTTGCACCTGGAGCCCCGAGTTATTTTAGCTGCCGAAAACAGTTGATGTGAAGCCGTGCAACACAATACCAACACACCAGCTGTACACTGCAGACATATTAAACTCCTGTGGTTTTTTTTTTAAAAAACAACTTTATAGTGCCGCTGTCACAGGCTCTGAGCATTTGGGGCGCTGCCTGCCTCAACAGCACCATCTAGGCTCTGACTCTGAGAGACATTTCTTTATGTCTCCAAACCAGTTTCTTTTCCCAGCAGTCTTATCATCTCTAGATACAGACTTCTTCATGTTAGATTAAAGCTTCATAAGTGTGTTAATTCTCAATCAGGCAAATTTTGCTCTTGTGCTTGTTTTTTTTCCCAGGCTTCGTGAGCTTCGACAACCCTGCTAGTGCACAGGCAGCTATTCAAGCCATGAACGGCTTTCAGATCGGGATGAAGAGGTTGAAAGTCCAGCTAAAGAGACCGAAGGATGCCAGCCGCCCTTACTGACACAACCTACTTTCAGTATTCATTGCAGCAGCACAGGTGAGCCCCTGTCAGAGCGCCCCCCCCCCCCCCCCCCCCGTCACCGGCTTTAAGATTTAGATGCTCGACATTGTTTCTGTTGAGGCTGAAGATTTATCTCTCCAGTCCCTGAGAGTCCGACATGTTGATGTAAGAGCTTATAGTTTTCTTTAGTATTGAATTTACCTTCTGTTCAGTCGGTGTAAAGCTCAATCGTTTTTAATGTCTCTGGAGATTTCCTGTCCTCACTTATAGAAACTATAAGGCTTGATTTCATATGCGGCACAGCAGGAGGATTAATTATAGGAAAATCTGTCATCACGGTGATTGACAAAGATTGATTGGTGTGCCACTGTGGGTTAGCTCTCTCCAGACCATTACACTGATATAATAGAGCCATATTGAACTGTCCAAAGTTTAAAGAAATGGATCTTTGGAATGACAGTTTAATGAGCAGTGAGATCTGAAAATTGCCTCTCTTTTTTTCCCCCTTCCTTCTTCCTCTTCTTCTTCTATTTTTCAGGTTTTAGAGGACACGTGAAGTTATCTCGGAGGAGTTAAACTTTTTTTCTTTGAAAAGCAAAATATGTTTTAAAAAAATCAACACATATGGAATTTTTTGAAGACATATCAGCATTTACTTATGAAGATATAGGTTATGGCAGAAGAAGACGAAGATGAGGAAGGAGAAGAAGAAGAAGAAGAAGAAGAAGAAGAAGAAGTAGAGGACGTGAAAAGAGGAGGAGGAGGCGCTTCACCGGGGGACTTAACAGTAACAGATGGCACAGTGCAAGAACGACGCGAAGAGAAAAAAAAAAAAACTGAAAAAAGATGCGACGAGACTGAACAACAGAACTTTTTTTCTTGTTGAGACTTGAATTGTTAATTAAGCAACAAACTAACAAACAAAAAAGCAGCAACAACAGATAGATTTCTATATACATATTATATACACATATATATAAGGAAAGAGGCGCTTGTGGCTTTTACTGTACTGGACAAATGAGGGTTAAAACTTGAAGATCAAGAAACACAGTGGAAAAAAAAGGATCTTATTCTATACGTCCACTGACAGACTTTCTTTCTCTTTCCCTCTTTCTCTTATTCTCTCACCGTCTCTCAGCAAGCGCAGAGCTATGACTCTTGGAGGTCACTGAGGTTTCCATTAACAACAGTAGAACTGCAAATCTTTCACCCCTAAGGGACCAAAGGACCAAACATTTTTATTGTTCTGAACAGTAATATATAGTATTAAATGATACTAATACTACAAACTACTACTAATAATATTACAAGTTAAACTTAAGAAGAAATTACTAGCTTCAGGTTGAAAAAAAAAGAGGAAAGGGGGTTTTAGTTTCTTTTCCTTTTACATTTATAGCTACTGGGTTTGAGGATATTAAAACAAAACAGAAAAAAAATGTATTAAAAAAAAATAAAGCTATACTAATTTTTAGTGGCGTAGAATATGTGGGATAGACATTGATTCGGGGCATGTTCAGATATGTTCATTTTGCCACTCATCGCTTCACTGCAGCATTTCATCTCGGAAGTGCGATCTCACCGAAGGAAAAAAAAAACGTGTCTTGTTAGTGCCAAAAAAAAAAAAAGTGACACAATAACAGCCTTCTCGAGCCAAACGTGACCGATCCGAAGCCATGCGACGCCGTCTTCTCTTCCCATCACCGCGCTAAATTGAGGGCAAGAGTAATTCCATGTCATCATTAAAGCCTTGATATTACAGATAATCTGACCATAAAGCACTGTGGTAAAAGTGCCACCCGGCTGAGCTGGAGACACCGCAGTAAAAAAAAAAAAAAAAAAACGGGGCAGCATCTGTAACTGCTTAATAAAATATACAAATGAGCCTGACAGCAGTTGTAAAAAAAAAAATTCCATCGGCGTGTCACAGTGGTCCCTGCCGGGTCGTGCCCTCTCCCGCTGCCAAGCTCCTCCAGCTGCTCTCAGCAGGCGAGAGCAACACTCTCTCTCTCTCTCCTTCTCTGTCTTTCTCTCTCTCTCTCCTTCTCTGTCTCTCTCTCTCTCTTTCTCTCTCCTCACCTCACCTCACCTCCAAGTGCCAGCATCTCTCTCTCTCTTAATAGGGGACCATCAGCTCGCGGGGGCCTGGGCGCGAACCCACAGCATAATTAGGATAATGATAATATTGATCAGATGGGGAGCGGCACCGTGGGGCAAGAGATGCACAATCAATTACACATTGGCATTTTCGAATGAATTGACTGAGTGACAGAGTCCATTTTTTCCCCTCTCTTTTCCAACCCCTGTCGTTTTTACCGTCCACAGTCTCGGCGGGGGGGCCGACTCTGAGCACTTAAAACTATGTCGTGTTCGCAGAGATGCCGAAAAACAAGCTTCAGAGGTTCACGTGGCTGTGACAGGATGTGTATATAGCATTCAGACCGTACGAATTCTTCAGTGAAGAGCAGCTGTATATTTTTCTTTTGTTTTTTTCTCTCCAAAGGGTATAATAGCACAGTGAGAGCTTGTACACGGTGAGAAACAGCCAGGCATTACCAGCCTTAGGAGGTCAAATTAAGAGCAAAATGATCCATCAATTAGACAGCGGCAGGCCTGTAAGTGTAGCCGCCACAGCTGCTGCTGCCTCGACGAGACGACAGCTTACCATTAGCGGCCGGTCACACATGGCTCCTATACAGTGTGGTCACGACACATCACGCAGTATCAGATGTGATTAATTAAACTAAAGTAGCATCGTCTGTGATGCTGCTTTGAAAAAAGGCAGAGACGGCGTATCCGAGATGAAATCTGTATTTTTTTTATGAGTTTGTTTTTTTGTTTTTTTCATCTCAGATTTGTTTGACATCCACTTACATCTTTTAATTTGACATTTTTTGAGTTTGCTCTGAGGCAGCTTCCCCCCCCACCAACCCAAAACCCTCAGGACTCTGTGAGACCTCGGCGCTCCCGGTCACCGCTGTAAACTTTAAGACACATCAGCGCTACAGTCATCAGAACGCTGTCTCTGCGGCCCCCATCCACTCACGTAGACTCCTCGGAAAAACTACGACCGCTACGCCTCTGCAGTCTGGTACAACAAATGTCATCACTGTCAGAATGGCTTCCCCAGGTCATGATGAGTGTATCCTAAAGTTTTACTTTGGCTCAGCCTCTTTATTTGTACCATTACTGCTTGACAGGACCAGTGTTATGAGGCAGGAGGTGTTTAATTTCCAGGAGACACTCGTTCAGTTATATTACTCTGTTGCAGGGAATACTTTGATGCTTTAGAAAAATGCCTTTTCTTATCTTGAATTGCCAAATTATGCAAACATATCCACTGCATTTCCTTATCCTTAACACTTAAAAATATGTGCCAGATTCCTTGAAAACTGAAGATATAAGTTTCTTATAAATAGATTTCTGTTAGATTTCAATATTGATCAGTAGAAAGAAAAAAATAGATGATGTGATGTATTATAACTTTGTAGGAGGAGGGTCAGTCCAGGTTGTGATGATATAGAGTAGGGTTTTCCAGTGAAAAGGTTAGGTTTCATATATATTTGCCAGAAGACAGCTTCTCCCCCCCTCCTGGTTGAGTTACTGTTAGTTTCCTCTCCCCTGTCAGGGCCCAGCAGCTTTAGGTACCTGTGATATATGTTCCTCTTTCCTCGAGGCCATACAGGGCCTTCTAAACCCACTCTAAAAAATCTTTTCTTATGGGATTTCTGCTGGGGAGAGTTTATTAAATAATTAAAATCAAATTACATTTGGCCTTCACAACAGCTTGGGTAATGCAAATTAAAGATGCCAGCTGTGGCTGAAATGTAATGAGTTTGAAAAGATGTTGAGTTAATTTCATTCTGCCAAGGAAAAGGAAAAAAAAAAAGAAAAAGAAAAAATGAAATTTGATCGAACGCAATTAAAACAGCTGAAGGTTTGAGGATGGAGCCGGTTTTAGCGTAAGCCTGAATATACATATCTACTGTGAAATTCGGAAAAAAGGGGAAAGGGAAGTAATGAAATGACTGGAATCTGAGAGGATAATTGAGCCGAACAATAATCAGAACTGACTGAGTATCCGTTAACAGAAAACGACAGGAAATAGCAGCCCTGACTCCAGTAGGGTTCTAATTAAGCTGCATGCGAACAAACTAACATTTATCTTTCGACATTGTTTTCATTTTTTGCATCTATTTTTTATCATTTTCTTTATATATATATATATATATATATATATATATATATATATATATATATATATATATATATATATATATGTATGTATATTTATCATCCCGCCATGGTGCCCTTTCAATCTCTGAGCATGCTCGACGGGGCTTGGAGGGTTAAAGATTACGATTATGGTACTACTCGTATTAACAAAATGATTCTTTAACTATGGTTTGAATGCTAAGGATAGTAGCTTATTATAAATATGAAATCTGTATATTATGGAAAAATCAGCACAGGACCTTTCTTTGGATACATATAGGTTTTAGGGGGTTTGAAGTGGGGGAGGGGGTCGGGGGAGGGAGGGAGGGTTGGCGGGTTATCGCTTTATAAAGATGTTAACTTTCTGGTTTCTCAGCACAAAGCATACAAAAACATATTAACTGCAGTAGGAAGTCTGCGGCGGAAAGACTTTACTGACATACAGGGCGCAAAAAGAGGAAATCTCAGTACTATTCTTTAAAAAAACCTGGAGGAGAACATGCAGTTTCACAGGTTGTATTCTTTTCCTTTTCTTTTTCTTTTGTCTTTTCTTTTTTTTAAAAAGGAGAGCGCCACCTGTTTTCGTGGCCGTGTCAGTACAGCATGGATTAACTGACAGGGAAAGCAGTATCTTTTTATAAAAAAAAACTTTAAAAAAAAATAATACTATGTGTTCTGTATTAGCCTGAGAAACCAAACATTTTTTTTCCCCCTGTTGAAATTTCTTAATACTTGCTGCTTAGATTACTTCATATTAATGATTGATGATTTAATAATTTTATAATTAATTATGGGGTCAAGTATGTAACTTGATGTTTATTTATGTATTTATTTTATTTATTGATCTATTTATTTATTTATTTATTTATTTAATTTAATTATTTATTGATTTTACGATTAATTTAGTCACTTTTCCTTTTTCTTTTCTTTTAATGGTTATGGTAAGATAAAGATATGTATCAAAAAGAAACGCTTATTGGGGCTTTTCTCTCTTTCTCTCCTTTTTTTCCAATTTTACAATAAAAATTCAAACTGGATGTTTTTTTGTTTCTCACAGTCATGTTACACTAAGTGCTCGTCCGCGGTGCAAAGAGAGGGGGAGTTGTTGCACAAGGATTTACTCCCCCTCGGCATCTCGAGGACCTTGACAGTTTTCCACCTCTTGCAAAAGTCTGGTGCCTCGTCGCTGTGAAGTGATGAAACTGGCAAAGGTGTTGTTAAAAGGATAACTGGTTTACTGCTGTAGCTTTTTTTTTTTTTTTTTTTTTAAAAAAAAACATTTTCATTTTCTGTTGCTCTCACACACTGGGCAGGATCCATCAGGAAACACTGCAAGCTTTCGGGAGAGGAGATGTACCCATTTCATACTCATATGGAAACTAAGCGGCACAGTCTGTAGGATGATTTGGATAATCTGTCACTGTGGGGATCGGAGGCTTTACCAGCCAGCAGGGTCACCTGATGTTGCTCTGCTGCAGGGAGACACACTTCAGCTGAAATGTGTGTCAGGACGTATACATGATGACAGGGACAGAATTCAAAAAGGCCAAACTCTGGGCACACAAACATCAGACAGTTGGGAGGTGTCGCGGATCAGGGGAGAGCTGTGAGAAGAAAGACAGGGGGGAACAAATAACATTAACATTTTGACAAGCGGGAGGCAGCAAATTGAAATGAGGGAGGCGTCGAGCATCAGTCAAGTGCATGCACAGTAACTGTAGCGCTGCTTGGATGCCAGAAGCCAAAAATCTGATGAAGCATCTGTTGACAGTTGACTCGCCTCTCCACCTTGTAATCGTCGTCTCCGTACATGAGGAGTCACTGTAGCGTCTGCAGCGGTGCAGCTGAGGCATTCAGATTTTGAAGAGCGGCAGCAGATATGAAAAAAAAAAAAGAATGGGAGGGACAGAAAAAGTAGAGCCACTGGCTCATGAAATAAATTGTCCCAATTACAATAAAGTGTGGCTCTTGGTCAGTGTGCACGGCAGGCAGTTCATCTTTATTACAATCAGTTAATGAAAATCAATCCCCCTCCTGATAAACTCTTATCTCCACGGCCTTTGCGCGCCCCTCGTGCAGGGAGATAATAAATTAGGGTAATATTGCCTTTGATGAGGGAGTGAATTGCAAATTATTGTAACTTTCCAAGATTTATGATGCAGATGCTTAATTTCCGAGCTGGGTTTTTCAGGGCGTCGGGGTGCTGGGGGGCCATTTGTTAAAAGTTTGGTGACACAGGCTCGTTAATAAAAATACACACTCAGACAAGCAGGTGTTCTCAGCTGGCGCCTACTGTAACAGTAGCAGAGGAAGAAAAAGGCGCTGCTGAAAATGGCAGGAACCCTCCCGCGCTGGTAGGATTTACAGGGGCCTATTTTCCCTCTTCGTTGTTGGTATTTTACCTTATAACAGAAAGTGCATATGAAGAGGCAAGAAAAACCCCGGGGATGCAACGTGTTTACTCAAAGTAGGACTGCCAATCATACAGTGTTATCCCCCCCCCCCCCCCCCAAGAATCTCTATCACACAAGCCAGGAGCGTGTGATTTGATATGTAGGTCAATACGCATTCTGGAGCGAGCCAGTGGGTGAGATATGTGTAGTTGCTCGCTGTCACTCTGATTATTGAGGAGACAGAAAGATTGAGTCGGTCAGGTATGAGAGAGCCTGCGGTACGAGATAGCTGTATAATCGCTGCGACTGGAGAAACGCACACACACACACACATACGCACACACACACACACACACAAAGTCACTGAGAAATGAGTAACTTCTCGCTCTTTGTTCTGCGGCAGTGACCCTTGTAACAGGGTGTTAATGCATGTGTATGCTGGATGTCTTCCACCCGGCGCAACAATCAGACTCTGAGTGCATCATTAAGCAAAAAGCGCTCCAGTGGGAGGAGGTGAGGGGTCCTCGCGAGTCATCAGGAGGTGCGGGAATGATGGCAAGGTGATTGTTTAAGGAGCCACTCGTGAAGCTGAAGGCAAACAGTTGTCGCAAAGAGCAGCTGGATGAGTTTACGACTACGGCTGACCGACGTCACTTTTCGATCCATCAAATCAAATCAATTTTATTCATATAGCCCAAAATCACAATCACATTGCCTCAATGGGCTTTACAATCTGTACAGTGAACCACATCCTCTGTCCTTAGACCCTCAATTCGAGTGAGGAAAAACTTCACATGTTGTTGGAAAAAAAAAACTTTTTACAGGGTAAAAAAAAAACAATGGAAGAAACCTCAGGAAGAGCCACAGAGGAGGGATCCCTCTTCCAGGACGGACATGCAATAGATGTTGCATGTACAGAAAAGAGCAACAAATCACAGTTTACAAGTTACATTAACAGAAAGTCTGATCCATCCTCTCCATGATCTGCTATTATCATTATTACCATGTACCTGAAAAATGTGACTTATGGCACCTTAAATATGAACGTAATTTTTAAGCTCTGAACGCTTGATCAAAACGCCTCTCCTCATCAAGGCCACCTCATTTAAGTCCGAGGAACATCTTGCATTAAGACAGCCATCAATCTGTCCATTATCAATCAAGGAGAGGACTCACACACCACTATCTATTTATCTTGCCAAGTGCTCTATTAATATCAAATTAATTTCCCCATTGAGAGTATCAATCACTCAAGCAGTTTTTCTCTCAACTCATTAGCTTGGTAATTGTCCTTGTTTACAGGGGAAAGTCAAGACGGGACAGCTCGAAGAGGGGTGGACAAGCTCTCCGTACAGGCTCGAGCAGCTTCCTGTAAACCCCCCCCCCCCACCACCACCGGCTACATCCTCCCCGCTAATAAACGTGGACGGAAATCATCCACAGTCTGTCAAACATGCAATGTCCTTCGTTTATTATTTTTAAAGACATAGAACATTCTCGGCAGTGATCTACATTTTTTTTTAAAGAAGGGGGAAGACATGGGAAGACATGAGATGTTCACAACTTGTCAAGAGTCTCACTGTCTCCGAGGAAAGGGCGCTCTCAGGCTGGTGCTGCCTGACAGGGCTGCTGCCGGATGGCTGCGTCTCAACAGACGACATCAATCAAGATGAGGCTGGAAGCTTTTTTTTTTTTTAAGCTTAGATTTGAATTATAAAGCGAATGGATGGACACACACAAACACAGCTTACAAGTCATCACATTCATTTTGAAATGGTCTATTCAGATGAAGAAGCGATGTGAGCCCAGTGGTGGATGAAGCATTCAGATCATTTGATTAAAGGCACGGTGTGTACGAATTTTTGTTGAAAACATCCAAAAATAATCCAAATTATCGACACAATTTGAAGAATTAACAGTTTTGCGTGTATTGTTGCAAATATATTTACTTAAGTTAGCATGCTAACAAGCTAGCCCAGGCCTCTAACAGTCAAAGGATCCTGACTCTTAGTCTCGACTGCTAGCTGCACGGCTAACTGAGCTAACTAGCTAATGACAGCTATAGTTAGCAGTAGTTCTTACATATTGCACCTTTAAGGGAACAAAATGTAACTTTCTGGGGAAAAGTAGCTGATTGTAAAGTTTTGGATTTCCAGCTCTGCTCAGACACCAAACCAAAGTGTCCATTGGATGACATTCAACAATCACCTCATCTTTCTCCAGACAGGAACAAGTAAGTTTTGTTGCTCTATAGTACAAACCAATGAAACAGTAGAACAAATAACAATAATGAATTACAAGTTCTCCATTCAAATTCCCACTCAAGTACAAGAACAGAAGTGCTATCAACCAGATGAAACTGTTATATTTATCATATCTTACATTTATTGATTTCACTGTTGTAGTGGAAGTGGAAGTGGGAGTGGAAGTAACTAATTACATTGATTCAAATTACTGTAATAAAGTCATTTTGGGGTTCTTTGTACTTTTTAAGTCTGTCATTTTACTTGTACTTTAGTATGCATTGCACAATGTCACCTGAATTTAGACAGAATATTTGGAGAAACAGAAACCACTTTGATTGAAGGCTCTCTATTGATAATGCATCGAACATCAACTGTTAAAAAGTAACTAATACTGTGAGCAGTGTTTGAGAATAATACTTTATTATTTTACTTACTTACTCAGTAATGTATCTCTACTCATACTCCCAGCACAGATTTTCAGTGCTCTCTCCACCACTGCTTACTTTACTTTGGGTCTTGAATATAACAGGTTAACCAACTAGACACTGCCAGACTGAAAGGGGGTCACCATGTTTAGTAGCAATGTAATTAATTATTACAATATTTATATAATAGAAGTACAATATCTTCTTCTGAAATGCACTGGAGTAAAAGTATAAAGTAAGTACATCCCTGAGACAAGACTGTGACAGATTTTACCACCAACCCATGTCACCTCCCTCCCTCCCCTCATCCAGCTTTTCATCCCTCTCCATCTCTCCATTGTCCTCCTAATATTGAGAATGAGGTGATGAAGTCGACTTGACTCAAGCCGGGACTGTGCTTCACGTGTAATGGGGGGGAAATGGTGACACGTTTCATTGGCCGGCTCCTTCCCTGCTCACCGTGACGTCTTTATTTGAAAGAAATGGGACATGGCGAGATTAAGTATGATTGCCTGTGTGACGAAACATGCTGCCACTTAGAAAAAATACACGGATACTTTGAGTCAAGATATAAATGAAATCTTTCAAATTATAAAGCATTAATTCTTAATGTGTTCGCGAGGAGGGTGCAGGAGCTTCCTTAATTGCATTTTTGATGGCAGTAAAACAAAAAGCTGATCACATCCCTGTGTTTCTAATCATGGCAGTCATTGTTCACATATCGTGCAAATATCAGCAGTGTGTGTACCTGCGCGCGCGCGTGTATGTGTTGACTCTAACCTGGTGTTAACCACAGACTAAATCCTATTTGGATCTATGCAGCGCTCTGGCAGACAAAAGCAAAGCCAGCAGCCAGCTCAGCACTCAGAGGTAACATTTACACAGGGGACTGAGAACATACTGTGGATCCCTACAGCTACACGGCCAGCCTGTCAAAACTGTCTTCATACTGGGGAGCCGTCAGGCCTTGTGGACCGAGGACCCCACCAGGACATGAGTGGTATTACAAAACATACACTCACAAAACGGTGGCTTATAGTCATTTTGATTACATGTAAATGTTCCATGTTATTCTATTACGTAAGAGTCAGGTTAATGCAAATCTTCTCTATCATGTCGAGTCAATGTAAATAAATTAGTCTGATTAAATGACTGCAGACTTCTATACCAACCTTATGTGTTTATTCAATTATTATACATTAAGTGAAAAGGGGAACTTCTTCATGAACATATTGAAGTGTTTATTAGTATATACATGAACGCAATAAATGTAATTTTAGTTATTCTGTCTCCTGTAATTTAAATCACACATCTGAGTTAGCTTTGGTTTAATTTTCACCCATGTCTGTTTTTGTTTTTTTAATTTGTTGGTTGGTTTCTTCAGCAGGATTACACAAAAAACATGAAACTTGGATGGAGGATGGGTCTCGGCCCAGAGTAGATATCATTAACTTTTTAGTGCAGATCTGGATGGATCCAGGAATTTTCTCTCACTTTCTTCAACACCGTTTTTCTCTTCGTTAAATCAACCCATTATTCTTCTAAAACACAATGGAGATTATAATTCCATCTGCATTGTGGTCGACTGTTTAAGATGTGGTGAGCGTAAATTATGGTTATAAGTGATAGAGGACTATCAAGTCTGATATTGGATTAGGCTTCATTAAATTACAGGGGACTGTTGGGCTCTTGGCAGAGGCATGCGCTCTAGTGCCATTCTAGTTGATCATGATATAATGTGCTAGGAAAAAAGAAACTCCTCAGTCTAAGATAACAGTACAAGGGTCACACAAAAACAAGAAAGAAAAACAGACCTTGTTCTGGAGTGTCCAACACTTTAATACAGAAAATTACATATCCAACACAACACGTATTAGTTTACTTTTCTTACAATGTCTCAAAATAACCTACTAAACACAACAAATGTAAAACATATTACAGTTAAAACATCTATACACAGGCAAATGTACACAATATAAAACACATATATACACTCTCTTAATATATTATTATATAAAGATTTGTGTTTTTTTTTTTTTTAACCTTTAAAAAACTGGAAGCCGAACAGCTTGAAGAGGGAGTGTTTCACAGAAGATGAGAACTGTTGAAAATCACACTGACACATCATGTATTATGGATAGGTAGTTTTTACATAGAGTTGTTGGATCCTGTGTATTTTAGCATGCCGATTTCTGAAACAACAGTTGAAGCAGACAAAGGAGGAACATTTAAATACACAAAACTTGCTGTTAAAACCGTTAAGTGCTATTGATATTACTGGATTATACAGGATCTAGAAGCCACATTGGAGTTACGTATGCAGTTTTCATTCACGGTGGAGTGTTTGGACGTAGAACATTTTCTCAGTAAAAACATAATATTTACAAAAAAAAAACAACTAAAGTCTGCTTAGCTGCCTTGACGTCAGCACACATACTAATGGAGTAAACCTTTTTAAAGACTGCTGTAGACCAACTGACAGTATGTAGGTGAGAATGGAGAGTATGTTGAACTTCAACCAAATGATTTAATCCATCAATGGCTTTTCTTGAAATGAAGTGAACCATGAAAATGTGAAGTGGGAAGATATGCCATCTATTATGACAGGGGAATCCTTCAAATGACAAAAACAGAAAAAGATCACAACATTCACAAATAAAAAAAAAGAAATTACAAATACGTATGTCTGAGCTCTAGTCACTCTTTCCTCAAGCTGGCAATGCTTCCACGTTCTGTTTGTCTCCTCGTTTCTCTTTTTAAAAATCATTTATATTTATTTTATTTTTCACAAAAGCAGCACAATGAGGAGTAGGAGTGAGAGCAGGGAGCCATTGGCTGCCGTGTGTGACACCCCTCGGTTAGTAAGACGAGGAGTCCTCGGGGAGTTCTGCTTCAGTTTACTGGGAGGCAGCGCCTTTAAATCCTCCAGGGCGCCGTACGCTGCCATAGAGAACTCAGGGTCTCCTGTGGTCAGCAAGTCAAACACACAGGACTGAAAGTACACGTCCTCCACCTGCAGAGTCTCTCTACACTTGGCTGTGGCCCGCTCCACTGTGTAGACCTGGTGAGGAGGCCGCAGAGGACCCAGCTCCGTGTTGGTGCCCTGCAGGCGGGGCTGCTGGCTCTGACGGCCCAGCGTGTGCTCTTTGATAAGCTCATTGCGCGGGCAACCGTGCAGGCAGAGCTGCAGGCCGCCATTGTCCTCCGAGAAGTCCAGGGTGTCCTCTGGCATGCGGATGGCGAAGGTCAGGTAGCTACCCACGCGCCGGACGATGATGGAAGTGCCGATGTAACGGGCCTGGATCTTTACCTGCCGGCCCACCCCGGAGCCGCCGCGCTCAACAATGGTCAGGCTGCCGCTCTCACCACCACTGCGAGTGCCATCCTGAAAGGCCAGCGGCAGATCTTCTGTGGTGGCCTGGTACACCTTCTGATCTGTACAGCCGTGGTACGACTTGAAGATCACTGTGATCTGAAATAAGATGAAAGAGTATTAAGTAAGACTTCAGCAATTTACTATTAAAATTGTATTTTAACACCAGACAGTTTGAATATTCTTCCTTACATAAAGACATATAGAGCTGCAAAAATGTATCAAATAGTTGTTAACTATTAATCGATTGATCAGCCTGGGTTTCAGCTTCTTAAAGGTGAATATGTTCTGCTTTCTTTATTCCTCGATGACAGTAAACTGAATATCTTTTGGTTGTGGACAAAACAAAACATTTGAGGACAACATCTTGGGCCTGGGGAAACACAGAGTTACATTTTTTCTGACATTGTATAGACCAAACAACTAATCCAAACAATGACCAATCAGATTAACCATCAATTTAAATAATTGTTAACTGCAGCCTTAAACTAGTAAATGAGCCACAAGGTCACATCTTTGCTGAAATATAAATGAGACTACAAAAGATGCCTACATGAATCTTGACTAACAGCAGTACTGATTAAAGCCACAAGGTGGCAGCAGGAAACTGCTGTGAGAGATGTTTATAGCCCAAATTGGCCCTTTTCACTGTGGGGCAAGTCTCTCTTGTTGCAAAATGTTCAAAGGATGGCTGTCAACTGTCCACTGGATTGTTATCACTCAAGCAAACCACAAATTAAACCACTGTGGTGTCTCAACTATCACAAATCCTTTCTAACTTAAAACAAATTGTACGCACTAAACCCCACCAGTCTTCCCTGAGTGTTGGCTCACAGAGGGCGGTTTCGTAACAGCATCAAATCTCCATGTATCTTCCAACACTTCTCCTGCGCTGGCACTGCTCATTCTTATTCAATGACTGACTGTGATTTGTATTCCAGCTGAGCTCCGAAACACTGTGTTCTAACCTCTGTTTCTTCAAAGTATCTTGACAAAGCGGTGGCTGTGGTTGAGTTTACACTTAAGGGGATACTGTATTTGATGGATGATTTCCTGTCTCAAGTCTGGCAGTTGCAAACAAATCCAAAAGCATGATGGGGGCATGCGGGTGCTGGCACAGACAATATCCACACTACAAGGTCTGCATTCGGCTGCATGCACACCCAGAACACACTGCGAATGCTTTTCAAAGAGTTTGTTCTGAAAACTTTGGTGCAAAATCAGCCCCACTCAATTAACAGAATCAAAAACCCCTCGCTGCTTCCAATTATTCCTTTATTTTTCCACATTATTTCATATTTACACAAAAATCGGCCAGTTAATTATTTGACCAGAGGGGTGAAAAAACATTCCACATCGTGGCGGTGGAGGAAAATGTTTGAGTGAGCGTTAATCACTACCATATGACCACCCATGTGTTAAAGGTAGAGCGCTCAAGCATGTCTGTGATTCAACACCGCTGAAGGACTCCCCTCCTCTCTCTTTTCCCTCATAGATCTGAAGGAGCTCCAAGACAAGAGGAATGCTGGAGGCTCGAGAGGCACCATGGAATGACGATTAACTTCACATGTTTGATACTTTATGGCAATACTTGAGCTAGCAAGCCCGCGCTCAGAAACAGCATGCTCATATTGGCCATTGGTTTCAAACTTACTTTAATGTGTTTATTTCTAATATGGAGAATATAAGTCTGAGTGGCCATAATTGTGTTTGTTTAGAACTTAGTTTTCCTTAATCTTTGATTATTTTTTGTGTGTGATGAAGGATAGGAGTGGGGTTACAAGTTGAGAAAGTAGAAGAATATAATCACAAATGTCCACGCATTGATCAGCACTAAATTCAACATCTTTGATTTCTCTTCTTGTGAAATATTTAATGTATTCAAGCATCTTTATGAAAAGAGAATCAAAACTTAAAAGATATACAAGAAATGTTAGATGGTTGGCTTTGTTTTAAGCTTTCACAAGGCAATACACATGTGAACCACTGGAAACAACGGCCTTCACAATCTCTTTGAACCCATAGTGATGTCTTCACTTTGTTATGTTGTGTTTTTCTGACTAACAGTCGAAAAGCTAAATATTTGTTATTTACAGCCACAAATGAAAAAGAAAAGCAGCAAATCTTCACATTTTAAGACATGAAACCTGAGAATATTTGGCATTTTTGCTTTAAAAATGACTGAAACGATAAGACAATTAATTTAAAACAGTTGTCGATCAGTTTTCTGTCAAGCAACTCATCATTTCAACTCAACTCTCAACCATTCTTACCTTGCTGGTTGCCGTGGCGCTGGAGCCTAGTACAACAGGCACGTTGGTCACCTGCACCGACAGGAAGCGGTTGTCAATCAGAGGCCATGCCCCCTCCACCTTGCAGGTCTGAAACTCGTCTCGGAATGTCCGTAGGTGCGGGTCTCCGAATAATCCACAGTGGGCATATTTCTTCTGCTGACCGCCTGCGCCCGACACGAGGACCCGATTCTCGTAGTCGCACAGCTCCGACACGGCCGGCCGAGACGTGCTGGGGACCTTGGCGGAGGAGGTGGGCCCGTCGCTGGAGCAGTTGTGCTGAGAGAATAACTCCTTAATGCGGAAGACGGCCGAGTGGTAGACCAGGTCGCCCCTGCAACTGCGCGCCTGCCGCCGGGTGCACAGGGCGTAGGCCCGCAAGGCGATGCAGTAGTCCACATCCAGAGCCACGTCCTCCTGCAGACCACTAGAGGGTGAGGTAGAAGCCACATACTCTGCATTGCAGCGCTGGATTCGACACTGCTGGCAGTGAGCTGGAAAACAAGAACAATGGCCATTAATATTTTGTATTTCGTTAATACATCACAATTGCTCCCTAAATGTTATATTCTTGACTCCTTTTCATTCACTGTTTGCAGCTTCTTAAATGTGATTATTTTCTGCTTTCATAACTCCTTGATGGCAGTAAACTGAATATCTTTGGGTCGTGGACAAAACAAAACATTTGAGGACAACATCTCAGCCTTTGGGAAAACACTGATCAACACTTTTCACCAATTTCCAATATTTTATAGACCAAACAACCAATCTGTTAATCGAGACAATAATCGACAAATTAATCAACAATGGAAAAAGTGGCAACCCTACAATCTGAACAAAACCAGTTTCCCTTCCACCAAGAATCTTGAAATCCATTTGACATTTATGGATACATTACCTCAGCCCAGTGCATGAGGCAGCAGAGTCAAAACTTTTCCACTATCAAGTTTAGCTCGATCTGGAGAGCCATTAAAACCCGAATGCGTGAGCTCACGAGGCCCTGGTCCCACACTGTGCTCCGGGAGTCAGTCAAAACTTATTTCCCCAAACTAGCCCTCACAGAAATAGCATGCAGCCTCGCTGTAGGAGGAAACCAACCTGTGTTAGTTTGCCTGAGGGTGCTGAATGTGGTTTGGCTGTTGCTGAGGTGATTGAAGTCCATTAAGCTACACTGAATGGCATGGTGAGGCTTGGTGCACGGGGCCAGCTAACTTGGAGAGGATCACAAGAGGACTATTACAAAGGGTCACAATTGTTGAGCAACTCGGGGTCTAAACTGGAAACAGGAGTGTAGGTGGGGGCAGCAGAGCGCAGCATGTGATATTCGGGTGGTATCACCTAAATTCAGGACTTCCTGTTCGGTTATGACTCACAAGTGCGATATTTATTATCAAGGAAAACAAAAGACCTGCAACTATTTCTGTGGGAAGTAGAAGTGTGGATAGTCATCAAGTTCGTTTCAGTGATACTTCTGGGTGGGACGTCTCATTTGCTGACTCCTGCTGTATTTTCCATCTCATCTCAGCATCAAGCACCATCCACAACACACATCACTTTTGCTGCAAAGCCAGGATCAGTTGCATCAGACTGCTCTTCTATTGCAACAGAATAATCTTCTGTTTACGCCAAAGCTTCCATCTTATCTCCCGACAAGATAAGCACGGAGATTTTACACCAGTGCGCATGAATATTTTTGCACCACTTCGCCCCTTTCTCTCGCATCCGTCTGATGCACTGGACGGGGACATGAAGGATGATTAATGCACCCGGCTGCGCTGCACTTCAACACGAGCCCTGATAAAACTGAGATGGAGTGTGAGAGGTCAAGTTAGAGCCACTCCGCATCCCTCCTCTGAATTCCAACGGGCCTCCCCTCCCGTCTCGCTGCGAGGTCACCCGAGTCCGCCCTGATTGACACTTTTTGACAATCACTGCCTGCACAGCCATCAACAACCACACACCTCCCTAAAGGGTCTTTATAGTCCGGCACTTAAGTCGGCTACCAACAAGTGTGAGGACCATGTGGGGAATATGGGAACAGAAAGCAGACAAGCAGAGTGACCACACACAATATTTAGTGTTTAATCGATGACCATAATAGATTTTCAGTTAGAGCTGGGGATTAAATGCACAATACTTTCAACTCCTTGGCTACTGTGAAACCGAGGTGAAAGCTCAAAATGAGTACAAAACAAGGGCGCAGACACTTTCAGATGGTATTAGATGTTGGATGAACTACAGAGATGGTGGCTTTGGATAAATCATAGTGATTACATGTTAACAACCCAACTCAAAATAACTCCACAAATGTTGTTATTGACAGGGGTGCATGCATTAATGAAATATTACATATTTTAATGCCCTATTGTGCTCCACCTTTCAGCAACTATTCCAAAGAAAAATCGCTACTTTTAAAACTACTTCAGGTGCAACAGCTAAAAGAAAGGTACCAAAACAGTCTAGAGAAACCTGGGGGGCCTCCAGGGGACTTTAGGTATCCAACTTTACTGTTGAACATCATATCACGTCAGAATTTAACTACAATATATAAAGATGGGGTGGTTTGCAGTTTTGATGTCCTTATAAACAACATTAACTTCAATTCTGTTGTATTCTTTGAAACCTTACATGCCTTGCCAACTTTTAAATCATGTGGTTTTAAACATTTCACTACACATACTTACAGTAAAACACAATATTCAGTGTGTTCCTGATATTCACTGTGCCAGGAGACTTTGATCCTAACTTTGTTAAGTTAGGGAAGCATCCAGATCACATGAAAATATGTGATTATTTATGATCCCAACCAACACGAGCTGCTGCTGCCTGTGTTTGGTTTGTGGTCTGTGGGCTGGAGGACAGAGAGGAGCGACCAACACGTTCAGAGGCCAAGAAGTTGGACACCCATGCATGGTAGCTAACAAAAGTTGATAAATGAAGCATGAATAGGGGGGAATACCACGGTCCGCTTAGCTTCACCTACAACGTAAAAACACTCAAAAGTGTGTGTTCAAGTTAGTCTCCTGTCTTTAACAGTAATGGTGATCGTTTGGTGTCCTGTTAGCTACATTTTCTGGTTTAAAAAAACAAAAGCTCGGTTGTTTTTCCTTTGGTGCTCCTGCTGGACGCCAGTTGGGCTAGTAAAGCTATGCTAACAGGGAGCTAACCCCGTAAACTCCGCACAAGTTGATAAAACCGCAACCCGCGGCGGTGCTTCTGTGCTTCCTAAATACTCGATAGCCGTCAGGAGGTTGGTGTCAACGTGTTTGGTGTCGTGGTTTTATGTGGGAACAGTTGGGAAATTGTCCAAAGAAGACGCCCGTGAAAAACAGAGAGTTAACTCGTGCTGCTCGGCTAGCAAAAGCGATACAAACTGCTGCGGCGCAGTAAGGCTGGAGGCTGGAGAGACTCCGCAGCAGGAGCAGGAGCCGCAACAGGACGATACTTTGTCCTCTCAAAAACAACCTGTGCTCTAACATTTAACACCAACAAACTCGAGCGAAAGCGTGCGAGAAGCGTTAAAAGGTTTTGAGTCGAGTCACACATACACACAAACGCCAGGAAGGGAAAGAAGTTAACTTTTTTTTTTTTTTTTTTAGTCCACCTCCATTCCGGGGAGGAGAGCGGGACGGCGGGGTCTCTCTCGCATGCAGCAGAGGAGTGGAGGAGCCCGGATTGGAGACACAAAACAAAACAAAAACAAAAAAAAGAAGAACAAGAAGAAGCAGCAACTCACCTGGTCGAAACAGCAGCGAAAGTAAAACCATCGTCAACGTTACACAGTCCCAAAGCTGCCGCTTAGCCGTGATTTGTGGTCCGCTTCTCCCCATACCAATCCATTCAGTTAGAATGGAGTTCCTCGACTGCTTCTCATCGACGCTGTGGCTGCGGGAAATCAGACAAAAATTCGTCTTCCTTCCCAAAGCGCTGTCATTCAAAGAGGGGGCCCCTTGTCTTCAGGGCGGCTCTACGCGAGGGAGGGGTCTAAAAAGTGTAGATGGGGCCCCCAGAGGTGATGGCTGGCCAATGAAACACTAATTATTCACTAACCACTTGATATTTACATGTAGTGGCAATTTACCGGGGAGGGTGAGGACAGTGGAGAGAAGGAGCCTTCGACAACAAAGAAGGGGGGCGGTGTGAAGTTATAATTGGCCTGATTATAATCGAAGAATGACAGGGTTTTGTGGTTATAATGGTGTTACAACCGCCTATCATCTGCACGTATACAACATATCTATGCTTAGGAATTTAAGTAAATTGATTATGATTAATAACTGGGCTGTAGAGAAGGGGTAGGATTAAAGCAGTGTGTACTTTCTTCCTACCCCTTTTTGGGCATTGTCAGTGCTTGTTAATGGAATATACTTTGTGACATTTTTTTTCATTTTATTCTGCTTATTATTGAACTAATTTCTAACTTATTTTTCCCCTTCAGGAATTAATGAAGCTATCTATCTATCTATCTATCTATCTATCTATCTATCTATCTATCTATCTATCTATCTATCAGTGGGATCAATCACTGTGTCCAGAAGTGACAAATAATGCAACGTTTCTCCTGCAGATCCCTAGAAAGATTAAAGGGGCACTTCGTAGTTGTGTAGTTTTCAATACTTACAATATTAATGAAAGTAACAGCACAAACTCACAACTAGTTACCTTTTCCATCATCGAATCAACAAGCTGTTCTCAGAACACTCTTTCGAAGCTGGAAAGGTGGCGGGGTCCGCCACATATAAACAAAGTGAAGCCGTATGAAATTGTGTTGTCTTTTAAGGTCCGTTTGTTTGTTCAGTTTATTCAGTCATGGAAACAAAGAGAGTTTGTTTATTGTGGTTGTTAAGGCTTAAGATTAAATTGAAATTCAGTCAACAACAAGAACAACCAGAGCTACAACGTGCACCTTCACAATATCCACTGGACAAACTAGCTGGGATCTATTCTCTGAACTTAGTCTGCAAAAACATTTGTCAGTCACACGCTATTATTTAGAACAGTCTGCCAAACTCAGTAAGAGTTTGTTTGGGCATTAAAAAAAACAGTCATTGAAGATCTCTCTCTTCTCGTTAAAAATGTCTTCCCCCAAAGCCACATAGTTCAACTCTTTGCACTACAAAGCACCAGAGGCAACTGTCCCATTCGACTCCCCCTCCCCCCCTTAGGACAAATGTTTGTGTGTTTTCAGCATTAAGCAGGAATCTCCCACCTGTTGTTTTCTCACTCTCCAGACTTAGCGCTTAAATAATAGAGTGTGATTGACAAATGTGTGTGCAGACTGACTTCAGAGAACAGATCCCGGTTAGTTTGTCTAGTGGATGTTTTAAAGGAGCACTTTTGTAGTTTTGGGGAAGAAGTTATAATCAGAAGAGAAAGATCTTCATTGACTGATTTTTTATTTTATTTTAAGCCTAAACAAACTTGATAAACAAACTCTTGTTGTTTTCATGACTGAATAAACAATCTGACCTTATAGGGCAACACAGTTTCATACTGTTTTACTTTGTTTGTATGTGGCGGACCCTGCCACCTCCCTAGCTTCAAACAGTGTTCTGGGGACCATATTTTCCTCTGAGAACAGCTTCTTTATGCAGTTATGGAAAAGATAAATAACTCTGAATTTTCATTATTACCCCATTAATACTGTAAAATTCCGATTTTTTCTTTTTATTACTCAATTACTATTATTATTTTAGGTCTCAGTGAACTTAAATAGGATGAAACAGAAGGCTTTTTTGCTTGAACAAACACAATATATTATGTCCTGACAGACATTAAAGTTGATATAAACTTAAGAAAAATATTTTTTATACAGTAGAATTTGATAACCAGCGATTTTCATACCACGATGAGAATGTATATCGCTGCAACTCTAATAGTAGCTACAGTATAACCATGAGTTTTCTCCCTCACACACTGACTAGCTCACGAAATGCTTTCCTCAGACATTTTTTTTTGTTTCAAAGTGGGGTTTTTACCTGCCAGAAATCACTGTGCATTGTCTGTTTTTGTCACTTCAGAGAAAACTACTCTGACTCTGATTACTTTCTCTCAGCAAAATCCCAGCGTGCCATTTGATTTTTCCATTACATTTTCAGTTAGCAACTTGTGTGTTACTCTTTTCCTTTTGTGGGCCAACTTTCCATCTCTCTCGCTCCTTCAGCGACACTCCGTCTTTCATTTGCACAGCTGCTGTGAGGGCCGGACCATCTGCAGGCCACATAGACTCACCGTGCAGCCTTTCGGCCCAAGACACACGCTGTGGTTTCGGTGCCATGCAACGAAAGAATTTTAATGCACCGGCCGATTACCGAATAAAATATCGGTGTTTAGAAAATCAACAGTTTTTAGCTTGCGTAACTCCATTCCTGCGCTTCGATTAAAAGTTAAAGCCTTTTGTTTCTCGGTGCAGCTGGGGTGTTTGGCTTGTAGCTGTGAGTCTCCCTCTGCGCCTCCCTCCTCCGGACTTTATGAGAGAGAAGTGAACCCAGACAGTTATTGGATCACTGGTTTTTCTATACACATGCAGGCTCCTCCGGCCACACAATTGTGTGATTCAGGTGGCCTGTCAGTCTTGTGAAAGGTCTTCACGGGCCCATGTTGATGTGGGGCTGATATATATAGTGGAGGGGGAAACGAAGACAGCTCAACCCAAGTGGAACGTTTGGATTGTTCTGAGCTGCCAGAAGGGCCTCTGTCACACTGGATCCAGTGTGCCAAGTTTATCCCCCGAGAGGGTTCTACCTTACTCTGTTTGTTCAGCTAATTTTGGAGGCTTGCTTGGTTGATCTGCTTTATGGCCGTGCTTTATGGTCACATTTTAAATCCCCCCTCAAACGAGTTACACTCCGTATTCCCCGCGACAGCTCGGACAGGGCGCAGTGATGCAGGGTAGGAGGGAGATCTGTCGATTGGCTCGGATGCTGTATGACAAATTAAAAGGCAGTTCCTGTGGGATGCGTCTCACCTGTTACGCTGCTTGTCTTCTGGTGGAAGTGATGACATCTCCTGCAGAAGAAAAAAAAACACATTGTTTACTTCAATTTATAACAGATGAAGATGAGAAAATGCTCTGTTTTGTGTTGAAGAAACAATAGAAAGACGACAAAATCAAAGCCGTAGTTTCCCCCTCGATAAGCCGCCGACCACTAAATGAGCTGAGGTTCCACTCTGCGAGACTGATGACCACTGAAGCACACAGTTAATTGATCCAGGTGGACGGTAAGGATGAATTCAGCACATGAAAGAAACCCAGGGACTGCCTGTCAGGCTTGATGGGCGGAGAAAGGCCTCTTTCTTCCCACGTTTCCTTGCGAGCGTATTGCATTGCATGACCCAGCAATATGTATATGCTACCAGCTCTAAAACAAGAGAGCGGGGCGCTGTATATGGGGGTGTATATCAGGTACAAACAAGGCCGGTATATTTCTCCTGCTGACAGTGGGTCACTTGTTCTGGCACGACAGGGAAAAATAGTCTGAAGAGGCGGTTTTCAATGGACTGCAGAAAGAAAAACGTTGAGAATATCTGACACGTACAAGAAACAGAGGAGCAGAAAAGCAGTTTAGCGGCCGTATAAAAAGCCAAAGACGACCGAGAATGTGGAGAGCGAGGCGAACGAGAGTGAGCAAGAAAGAATGGGAGAAAGGGGGGAAGGGAGAAGGAAAAGGGGGGAGAAAAAGAGGGAGTGAGGGATTGGGTTTCCTCTGACTGTGTGTCTGGGCAGCTCCACATGTTCCTCATTAAGGTCCTCACACTGTGGGACCAGATCCACACCAGGATGCTTGTTTTTGTTATTAGGCCCAATGTGCTGTGGTCTGGTGGAAGCCCGAAAACATGGCCTGTCCGGGACGATCTCGGCAGCTCGCCGTCCTCAAAAAAATAACCACAGTGACCTCATGTATGTGCACTACAACATGGTCAGCTTACAGCCCTCTGAATACTTGTTTATAACGCAGTTAAACACACGTGAAAACTGGAAAATGGACATTAAAACCCAATCAGATGCATACAATATGATAAATCTGCAGTGCACATTTTCTCTGCTCCTGAGCCATCTGCTCACTGTGCCTATGAGCAGCGTCTGTAAACCTTCAACAATTTTTTTTTTTTTTGTTTTCCAGTCAACTCAGTGTTTACAAAATGATCAAAAGTACAGTCGCAGGAAATTGCTGATGTGTCACGCTTCTGATTTTTGTCCAATTTCATGCCCATCTAGATTAGCCGACTGAGACATGTATCATGTTTCTTCTGGAGGCCGATAGCATCAGAGATCGGAATCAGAAAGGAGCACGCGCCCTCTGTATCCTCCGCTAGCACCACACGGTTGCAATAGAAGAGACGCACTTATTGAATTTTAAACAGGAACCGGAGCAAATTGACTGTTTTTTTTCTCTTTTTTTTTTTCTTTCTGAGGGCCTTTCTGAGATGAAGTGGCCGGTAGCACAGCTGAGAGTGAGGGAGCGAGCTGGAGAGAGAGAGAGAGAGACAGATGCAGAAAGCGAGTGTGTCTGGTTCAGGCCTCTCGCTGTGAGGGGGGATCTGTTATCTCAGCGCAGATAAGGGAAACTGTGGTGTGAGTGTATACGGGGCAGCGCTGATAGCATCTCCTCTCAAGGATCCCACTTACGGCAACCTGATTGATAACTGACAGCCAACACACACACGCGGGGGGGGGCTTCTGGAGTGTTTTTGTAGGTACCCCTCACCAGGTATCCATGCAGGCATCTGATGGCTGTGCTCCTCTGAGTCAACAGGAATTATCACACATGCATGTCACGTGTAGAGAGTCAGAGTGTGTGGAAACAAATGCAGGGTAGATTTTTACTAACTGATTTCAAAATGAAATAAATTCCGTCTTTCTAACTTTTTCTAGATTTTGTTTTTTCTTTGTTGCTTTCGTCTTTTTTTTCCCACATTGAACCAAACTCGTCCCCTCTTCCTCACAGAGCAAATGTTGACACAGCATCAAGCCCGGTGCTCATGAATAGATGGTCAGCTGACAGGTAACCCTAGCTCCAGGGTCGCGGGGTCATCCCGGCTTGATGAGGGATGATGGGTAAAATAAATGGAGAGCAGCACACAGAGGGACCTCTGATGTCCTCGGCCCAAAGGGAGAGAGTTCAGGGCCATTTGACCTCCGACCTGAACCCTGCCCGTGTGTTTGTGTGTGGGTTTTTTGTGGGTTAAACCTCTCCCCGATCTCAAACGCTCAAACATTTTTCTTTTTTTCAGACAAATAAATCAAGTAGCAGAAAACAGCTGTACGTATGGCTTCACTGAGCAGCATGTGAAGTCGATTCCAACGCATAGCTTTGTTTGAACATGCCTCGTCTTTCTCTTCTCGGGACGGCACTCCACCGCTTCTAGCCATTCGACCCGTGATGCACGACGGAAACAGGCAACTAATTGTTTTGTAATGACCTGTGGCAACCCTCTTTGCTCCCAGGAACTGAATTTTTTGGAACACCTCTGCGCCCACAAGATCAAAAATTAACACTCAACATTTTCATCTCATCTTTCGTTTTTCAACTTTCATTTATTGTTCTAAATTCTTATATCATTTTGCCTACAGAAAAAATGACTGCTAACCAAACGCTATATGTGAAATTCAAAGTGGGATGTTTCATTGGGTTTGATAAAAAATCTTTGACCATCTCATGCTATCACCAAGAATCGGAGCGCTCCATGAGGTCCTCTTTTTTTTCTTTTTACTGATGCATTCACAGATAAATACATTCCAAGCGATGGCGTTTAATATATCAGGTAAACCTTTTTTCTGTCTTCTTCATTTCAATTGATCTCAACAGATCTATACAGCATACAGCTCAAAACTGTAGCCCGATATGCGGCATCTTAAATGCGGGTTTAGCGTTTTGCCCTTTACACCTGGCGGCTCAACCCTTAATCTGCCGATTGCATTTGTGATAACGCTCGTCCTTCAGTTAGTCTGTAACAGCTGGTATTGTTTTCTGCCCCGGCCCACCCAGACAACGACCCTGAACCAGGAATAGACGGTTAGACAATAGTTCATGGGTGTATAAATTTAGCCATTCTGATCTACCAGATTTTTAAACCAAGAAGGCATTCGGAGAATGTTCCCTCGTGCCTGAGTCGGTTCAAGACAGTGAAACATGGAGGAACATGGCGAGTCGTGTACACTTCAACTAACAAGTATGACTGACTCACTGCTCTGAGTCCACACAAAGTGCTGGGAAATTGATAAGTCTGCTTTTCCCCCACTCTTTGCTTTGTTTCAGCAGATGTTTCTCACATTGACTTTAAAGAAGAGGCTGATCCTTCTATGGTTAGATGGTACCATGCAGTTAAAACAACCCATCGCCTGCTTTGTTTGTGTTTATGAACTGCTGTATCTGACTGTCAATGGTGCTAGTGAATTATGCTTTCCTTGGTCAGATCATTGGCAAAACGACATTCAAAACCAGCCTCTAGTAACATTATTTTTTTTTTATCTCTGAGAAATCTTAAGCATCTTCAGGCATGTATGGATCTGAGGGTGTTAGGAGCAACGCCAGAGAGGAGAGAAAAATAAAAGAAACTTACCTTGGATCAGTGTGTTTGTGGTATGTTGTGAATTGGAGCACTGCTCTAACAGGACTTTGAATTGGAGGACGCCGTTAACCCTCGTTCCCCCTGCAACTTCAGCCGGCCAACTAAGAACTGTAGGGCAGCTACAGGGACAGATAGCCATTGGAATCGAGGCACATGACAACAGCTGTCTGTTTCAAGAATCGGCACTTTGATTAGAGCGGGTTGGTAGTGAGCGATGTGGCCTAATTCCCACATATCTGGGTAGGGCACTTCTGTGAAGAGAAAAAAGCACTGAATGGAAAAAAGATTGCGGTGCACGCGCGCATTTTCAGAAACACTCGCAAACACACCCACACTTATACCACACTTATGCTCGTTGATATTCATAGGCTAGAAAACCATGTGTCACATTTGGAAAGCCTCCCAATTCTCCAGAAGGCCATCAAACGCACAGACAGAAGGATACGAGTGCAGCCGACCATTGGCCCCAGTGTAAGCTGAGCATGTGTGCAACGTGAATGACACCTCTGTCACCCAGCCCCACCCCGACCCTATCTGCCTCTCTTCCTTTTCGCAGCCGCTCTTTATGTGTTTTGGGCCTTATTTTCGTTGCTCAAACACCCGAGACGCCGCTGTTTATGCTTGGTAACAATCACCAAAACACACATCGGGGCCCACAGATTCACCTACATCCACCTCTTTCATGTGGCATCACTGTTCTGGAACGATATGAGCAGAATTCGCAAAAACAAGAGGGATCATGCCCCGTAATGTGTGTTTGGTTATCAGTTGGCTGCTGCAAACAGGCCAAGCAGACGTGAATGTGATTAACCTTGCCAGACTGACTCAGCGTGCTCGCTCCGGGATATAAGCATGCGTTCCCGGTGATTTATAGATGTGGAGTAGTCAGCCACAAGGCCTCGGGGCTGAGGGAGAGGGAGAGAGCAAAACAACAGTACTTAATTCAAGTCTGACAAATATTCTGCAGGAAATCCATACAGACTGCTCCATCAAATCTTTCAGGCCCCCCTGGTTCTTCCACAGTTGTAAATTGCAACTTGTAAACTCAAATATTCCACATTAACAAAGCTGAAGGAAGAAAAAAAAAAAAAACATTGTTTGCTTTAGTTTACTTTACGCAGGAACACACCAGACTGTTTCTGTCTTGCCCAGACAGCATAGAGAAGGCATCTTTGCAAGCTCCCTGGGAAATGCGCCCCGGAGCAGATGTGAACTCCCAATAAAAACGATTCTTAATCCTGCACGCATTTTTCAAACTTGTGAAATTGCAAAATACCTCATAGGCCGCACATGATTCATCCGGCATTGTTCTTTCCCTGCCTGCCAGAGTTTGTTCGGTCCATTCTTTTTGGGCGAGCAGCTGTTCGCGCAGACAGCTGCATTGGCCATTCGTCGCAGCCGAGAGGCAATTAAAAAATCAAGCCGATGTTGTGTTTCAGTTGATCCATTTCTATTTCTACATGTAATCCCCCTCTCTCATGCCTCCCCCCAGACACACAAGCGCAAGCACCAGTTTTCTCTCAGGCACACACACACACACACACACACACGCACACGCACATCCTCATGCCCAGCCCCATCAGGAGAGTGATGGTGGGATGGTTTGGAGATTCACTTTTTTTTTTTCCTCTAAAGACAAAAGCCCCAAATTGCAGTGACATGGCACCGTTGGATTTGAGGCATTATTGAGGCCAGAGCTGAGAGGAGCCATGTAATCTCCGGGACTTACTGGTCCACAGATTTTTTCCATATCTTCTTCGACGTAGGTATGCGGCCACACAAAGTCTGACTGGCGTCACGGTGGCATTCAGCGGAGAGTTAAATTGAGCTGAGGCCGTGCCTTGTGCCACAAGCACTGACGCATTCTCTCAGGGCCGTGCGCATGTAAACACACACACATTTGCCCGAGAGCTCGCATGCCCAGTTGTGCACACGCGAACATGCACACACTCAGTCCATGCCTCCAGTTGTTCTGTCCTCTCACGGCACACAGCAGGTGTGAGGCGGAGTGTGATGGAGCTGGGCTGGGTGGGGGTGACCTGCAGTCTTAAGAACAGCTTTCCTATTGTTTCTAATGTGTGTGTGTGTGTGTGTGTGCGTGTGCGTGTGCGTGCGCTCTCGGAATTGAGTTTGGAACATTTAATGGGATTAAACCATTGGCCATGCACTTGAGCTCATTTATGAAACATGATACAATCAGCTTTGGGAAAGATTTGTATTATTGTTGTGGTTTATCATTTCAACTTTTGCCGCATTTTTTGACAATAGCAAAGAGAGTCATGCCCATCCACACCATGGGTGTTAATCCCAAGGGGGGGAGGGCAGGGGGTGGGAGCAAGATTCCCACATCCTGGGAAAAATAGGATTTGTTACCCCCGATATATCACCGAAAACTTTCATGATCCTGACCAATCTTTATATTTACTGCATGAAATTACAGGTCACTTTTTTTGTTAGACAGCAGGTATCTTACACTTGCTAGCTCGCCACAGTAGCATTAACCAGAGTTTGCAAGCTGTCTGAATTCGAGTCATTGAGAGAAGCTGGCAGGGTCACAGAGTTACAGCAAACTCTTCTGCTGTCCCCCCCCGCTTCTCTTGAGAGTCTCTCGTATTCAATGTGATTGTCCCCGCCAAAGTTGAGATCAGATTTTTCGCCCCACGGATCCTCGCTCATCGCCCAGCGTGGTGCCAAAGTGGCTCGAGCATCAAAGCTCTCCGTCAGCCGCTGTCAAAAGCGAGAGAGAGCGATGGCACGGGGTGAAAGGACAAGCTCTTTTAGAAGATGCAACAAATCAAATGCATCCTCAAGCTGCCACGCCGTACTGTAGGTGAGCGATGAGAGGACGCTCGCTGATATGGAAGTCAAGCTGGGATGCCGAGGGATCACCTGCATGTCAGAAAATTGTAGAAACAAGCTCACTTTCTGTAGCAGTCATATTGGGGGATCAGCCATTGCTCTGATTTAAAGTCTCTAATTAAAACTAATCCATAGCGAAGAAAGAAGATATTCTGTGTAATGTGGGAATGATACAATATATTTCCAATACCTAGCAAGCTTCACTGAGAAAATAGACGTATTTTCCAAAATTGGCTGAATCAAGTGCTGAACAAGCAGTTATTTTCTTACTCTCCAGACGAGTAAACATCCCCGGCGTTGCCAGCTCTTATGGCTGCAACTCATTCCGGGTTCTGGAAGCAGAATGAGGTCGGATTTTATTTTCCACAACTTAGGGTGAAATGTGCCAAGACCCTCATCCATTCATCCATGGTTTAAAATTTATTTTGGTTTGCAGGCTAGAAAAGCCAAAAACCTCTCTTTTTATTATATGGCAGCATAAACAGATGATGTTCCACTAAAGTACCCTTCAATAAGTGATATATGGCCTTTTTTTCTCTTCACCTTCGACAAAAGTGAAATGGCTTCTTTAGCATAAACTTAGCTCACCAGTCGCTTTATCCTTTGCTCCCGCTGCCTCTCTGTGCATTATTCCCGGCAGATGCCGCCACTTTGTCAGCACGGCCCGTAATTGTCCCTAAGCAAAGAGATGATCCACATGATTTATTTGTAATTGCTGGTGCACAGACAGACCATTATACACACTGCATGTCAGGCGCTAACCAGCTGTGGACTCTGTGAACTGTTCCCACACGGACTGAATATTTTTTTAAAAAAGCACCTCGACGCTGAGAGGAAGTATGGATCATATATGATGGTGATTTCTGACTTCCTCGGGGGAGTCTTGTCTAATGATTGCTGGGGATAAAGGGGGCCATCATCTTTCCTGCTCTCCCGCCATCCCCCCACGCCTCACCCGCGTACTTCCTGTCTGCCACATGTGTGCTGCAGCATCCAGACGTCCGTTTTTTTCTTTCTTCTTCTCTCAGTCCAGGAAGAGCGAGAGAGCTGCCAATCACAGCGCTACAGGTAAACTAATTTGGAGTATATAGAAATGCTCGGAATGTATCCTCTGTGCTGTAATGACATTTATTACTTTATTACTTTTCTTATTACTCTGCTCGGACCTGCTTCTCCTCCTCCTCCTCCTCCTCTTCTTCCTCCTGCTCCAGACAGGAGCATTACAGAGTAATAGCAGTCAGCTAGGAGCGCTTTCGTAATTGCCTGGGCTCATGTGCTGTGGAAAAGCCAGGGCAGGGGCCAGCGGCATCAAAGCCTGACTGATCATTCCTCAGCCTCCCCTCCACTGAAAGAGGGGGGGACAGAGGAAAAGGAGGGGGAAGAAACACAAATACAGATGGACAAACAAACCAGGGGAAGTCAAAACTGAAGCAGATGTGGCGATAGCGTTAGATGGACAGATAGACGGGACGGCCGGCGAACACAAGAACCTCTGGAGTCACCTCTCCGCCTCCTCCTCCTCCCCCTCCTCCTGCGCTCCAGCACCTGTTGATATTTAACAAACAATGGAGGTGGCACCAGCAGTATGGATGGAAAAAAAATTCAAGAAAAACAAAAAAAAAAGTGATGTTGAGGTGACATCATGGATTATTAAGGTGGGGGTGGGTCTAATAGGGGCCTGGTTTAGCCTGGTCGGTAAAGAGGGCAGGAAACTGAGGCAGAAGCAATTTGAGAAGCCGAGGCCTCGGTCTGCAGCTGTGCGCTCACTTTTTCTCTCCCAGCCACACAGCTGCACGATTTGACAATGCTGCGAGTATTTACCCACGACCTCTCCTCTACTTCACTATCCAATGCGTGTTTATTCGATACATATGTTATAATACACTCTGTAACCCAGTTTCCCATGAGCTCAAGCTTATTCTTAGAGCTGAGAGGAGAAAAAAAAAAAGATCTTTGTTGCTGCACGGTGCAAAACTTGACCCAAAAACACGTCAAAATTTCGTCTGAGGCCCTTCAAAAGTGACGCTCGGCATCTTTTTTTCCAGAGCGGCTCGAGTCAGTGGAGCAGCTTACTTCTTATTCATGTCATGTGTTTTTCCATGGAGACGTTCTAACATGAGCGACGCTTACATGGAAAACACACAGTCATCGCGGCAGATGTTGTCCAGAGCTCTCAGATTAGCAAAGGCTACAGTAAAACAATGAGGTGAGGATTTATGCGACGCTGTCGGGTGATGCTGCTGCACCAAACACTGTGATCAGAGTCACGTACCGATGAAAAGATCTCTGCAGATCGTGATGCTCCACTTTTGAACTACTAATCATGTCTGCATGTGTGTGTGTGTGGAGGCGTGTGTGCGCTGTGTTGGGCCGAACACAAAGAAATTTATCTCTGGGATCTTTTTTATTGGCTTGTGTTTAAAGTTGCCAGATTGTGAGCAGCCTTTCCCCTCTTTGAAAATATGTTGCTGCTCGCAGTGTCACAGCGCTGCATTCATCTTTGCAGACGCCTCAATTACAACCCACTGATACACTTAAAGTCGGAGAGGAGCTCAGGAATGCTCCGGCGGGACAACTGCCAAGCATCACTACAAACACCATCAGCTCCTAGCACCCCACAGGGAGAGAGAGCGAGAGAGGGAGAAGGAAAGGGGGATGAACCTAGGTATGTTTGCAGACTGAACCAGGAGTTGCAGAGGAGGAGGAGGGGATAATATGTGGCACCACTCTGAGAGCTGAGCCCTCCGCCACGGCGCTTTTGTTGCCAGATCACAACCAGATGTGCCAAGTGTGTCCAAACAGGAATGACTGTGTGAAGGCAATTTTCAGCAATTTGTCAGATTTTAGAGTCGCCCCCTTCCCCACCCGGCTCCCCCCCCACCCCAACTCCCTCCATCTGCCCCATGCCTCCTGAAAGACAAATACAAACGCTGGAGGAGCACAACAATCATTTTCAAACAGGCTGCCATGAATGCTCACTCTACTCGTCGCCTCCAGCGCAGTCATGTGATGAAAGATATACAGTGCAACGGCAGAACACAAGAGGGGCAAGACAAGGCCTGTAGTATTGACAAATAACCGCCCACCTACGTTTCATGCATCAGCATTACCGAGTCTACCGATCCAAATGTGCAATTTATTTGCTCTTTGCTTGTAGAGTCAGAATCCCTGACAGCGCTCGCACACCCTGAATCCATCATCTTAACTCGCTGTGGACAACGCGACCCAAACAAAGAGAGAGGTAAGCAGAGAAAAGGTGGTTAATCTTTCTCCTGACACCTCATAAATTATGCCCTCACTCTCCAGGTTACACAATCAGTGGAGGCCAACTTTTCTCATCGCTCGCTCGACTTCTTCTTACCTTCGTCTACGCGCCTATGATTAGGAAATATTAAAAGCAATTAAAGAGGTAAATATTACTGCATGTGTAAGGAGCTACATAGAAACGTGTACATTGCCTCACATGATGTCAATTGACACGGGGCTTAAGAATGGATGGTAACAAATTACATTTACTCAAGTACTTACATACATATTTGAAGTACTTGAACTTGAGTGTTTTTTTTACAACTATACTTCTGCTTCAGTACATCTCAAAGCCAAATACTGTAGAGCCGATAACTTCTTACTCCACTACACTACACAGGGGCGCCGCCAGGGGGGAAAGGTTAGGACGATTCCAAGGGCCCGGCACTGACAGGGGGCCCTTTGAGACATGGGCAACCTTTACAAGGGCCCAACTAGATTTTTTTTTCATGGGGCCCAAAATCCCTGGCGGCGCCCCTGACACTACACTACTGTATTTGTCTGACAGCTTTAGTTACTTCTTACTTTTCAGATAACATCTTTCATACCCTTCCTTTCCAGCAATAACCTTGTATCGCCAGATGTGTTGATTTTGAATGTTAGCTCCTTATGCGGAATAAACTACCTTATGCCGCTCTTGGAGCTCTTCTGAGCTCATGAAAAGTTGACTTTTCAGAGGCACATTTCCACAAATACATGAGGATCATACAGAATTGAAATGCGTCGCTGTAGAATAAACTACCCAACAGTCTAAAAAGATGCTAAAAATAGCCCAGAATTTGGTATTTAAAGCTGCTGTAAGTGAATAATTTTATATTCCAACAGTAACAGATACAATCATCCGGGCAGTAAGAAATGTTCTGGTGGTGACGTAGAGAGGAGGGAGGGGATTGCTAACTGCAAAATGGACAGGAAGTTAGCTAAAACAAAGACAATGCTTACAGCGGCTTTTAAGAAGGAAAATATAGCATAACGCAGCAGTAACATTATTCCAAACTCATCTTCGTAAATAGTAAAACACTTTCAGGGTCAATTTTACTGCACTTATGTAAGCTTTAGGCTAGCAGCTTACTAGCATAACACACCTGAACCTCTAACTGAGCTGTTTGCGGTTGAGTTGCATTGTGAGTAATAAAGGCGCCGAAGGAAGGAAGAAGAATGCATGGGTTTATAAAGACTATAGCCTCGCTTTGGTTCCGCTGAATCGATTTTGGTAATAAGGGGGGAAAAAATGAAAAACTATTATGTGAGCACAGCGCTATATCAGTGCAGTACGCTTTTAAGTAGACTAATAATACTCACATTTTGCTCAACACTGGGAAAGAAAGCCTCCTCTGTTGCCTTTACCTTATTTAGGCCTCTTTCATGGGAAAATGGAGGGCAGTGTCTCGTCTTTATGGCAGCCATGAAATGTGTCAGCTCATGGGATTGGAGAACGAGGGGTACAACCATGCACCTCCGCTGTATCGGAAAAAGCTGCACAAACAACACAGTCCCAGACCCTCACCTGGGAAGAGGATGATGTGAACCCAGCCGGCCCCCCTCATGACATCATCAGAATAAGCTAAAGAAAATGGCTTTGGTTCCCTCGCATGCAGTTGCATGCAAGCAGGCAATTCGCTGACAGAGCTGAGGAATTGTACTCTGATGAGACTTACAGCGGCATTTTTGGCTGCGGGTGGTGATCACGAAGGCATCGCTGCAAAACAACCAAGCATACCAGGAGCATCAGAGCTGATTCGGTTTAGGACACTGTGAGAGGACATATGACATTCTTAGATGCTAATAAGTAAACATGTGGAGGTGGCTGGACGTTCCTGTACAGCTGCATCTTTGTTGTTGTGTCATATAGGAATTCATGTATTTTTTTTTAAAGAATCCCACCCACTGAGAACCAACTGTTCCCTTTCCTTGAGTCAGACTTTTGGAACAAGTCTGATTCGTGGGACCAATGAAAGGGACAATTGTGGGAAAGGTTTGCATAACATTGCTGTCAGTCATGTGTCTTGTTTCTCCGTAAGAGAGCTCAAATTCACCACTAATGCCTGTTTTAATTTGTTGCCTCGTTGCTCTGGAATCTGGGATAAATTGCTGGCGTTGTTCGTCTGGGTAGTCTTGCTAGGAAAGTTTACTAGATTTATTAGAGTTTGTTGTTGTGGCTTGCATAACAGAGTGAGTTTTGCTTATGCTTAAGGAAAAAGGAATGTTGGACTACTCAGCCGCTCCATATTTCAACACAGCACACTCTATATTCCGTACTAACCAATGGGAAATGTATCTCCATATAATTAAATCCTTGTTGAAATTTATTGTTTTGACATCACGCCAATGAAAAGTGAGTAAAATTCAGTATGTGTGGGCTCGACTTTTGATCAGAACTGAAATTGCCAGATAGAGATTCGCGTCGGGTGTTGCGGTTGCAGTCTGTCATAACGCAGAAAATTGAGTCGATTCCAGCCAGTAAAAGTGTAAAGTCGTGGATTTTCCCTCCTTGGGGTGTGTGTCTAGCATTACAGCTGAAAGATGGACAGCAGCATTGCAGTTTGCTTAAAGGAATCTGTGTGGGTGTGAGAATGGCTGCACATGAGCATACAGTACACTTCTCTTTTTTTTTGTAAAAGATGGAGGTACTTTTTTCCCCTTTACGTTTTCATGTTCAAGTGTGTGCGTGGTTGTGGCTGATCCGACTTATTTGTGACGTTCGCGTTTGTCTGCGTGTTTGTACCGTTGTGTCATGAGGGAATCATTCTTTTTTTTTCTCTTTGGTTTTTGAGCGACAGACAAACTTTGCGTTGCCATGCACGCACACCAGATGCGGGTAGAAAATCTTGAACAACAGCCTGGTGTAAGTGTGTGCGCTCAGTATGCATCATTTGGCTCAGCAGTGGATTACATTTGTAGAGAATATCTGCGTGTGTCTGTCAGTATGTACGGGTGACTGGTTCCTTATATCATTGGCCCTATACAGTATGTGTGTGTGCATGCTGTACCATGCATTTGCATACCTGTGGTTCTATCTATGAGACTCCCTTTGACACAATTATGTTGGCATGCACTATACGCACTTATGTACTGTTTGATGATGTGTGTGTGAAGGAGTGTGTTCAGAGAATGTGCATTAGAGCAGGCTGTGTGTGTTTGAGTATACAAGCCCACGGCAGCTGCTGGACGCCACCTGTGGCCGAGCCCTCCCTCCCTCAGGCCTGTTGTGGCTTCAAATAGTCCCTATGGGCTTGCAGGGACTCGGGCAGAGGAGGCCAAGCACAGGCTGGATGACTTGCTTAACATTACTGACCTTGCAAATTACAGACCTCTCTCAACTTTCTCCTGTCTACATCAACTTCTTCTTGGTTTTTATGGCAACTACGTACATGTTCCCTTGAACTGCAATAATAAGACAAATTTAGATTTGACACAATGCTCGACTTGTTTCACACATACATCAGAAAGGAAATGGTACTATACAGGGGAATTTGTATCTGAGTTGTTTAAGTAGAATATGGTGTTCCTCAGGGAAGAATTCTCGGACCATTTCTCTTTTTTTTTTATACAACAAAAGTTCTTATCACAATGTAAAATATCCCTAGCTGTGTTTACATGGCCAATATTTCTTCAATCTGATTTAAATCATTTTGATTAGCAATCCCAACTTGATGAACATGAATGTTAAAAAAAAGTAATCAGATAAGATGTGTGTTTATACGCCTGATCTAATCACTATGTAACTTTTTGACATGCGCAAAGTGGTTCTGCCCTCTGTAAAGCATCTACATTAACCGCATCACTTTTATTCTGTTGTATTCACTGTTTGATTGTTTTATAACTCAACAAAATATTATTTAAATTGTATTTTCATTTGTCTTTTCGTCGCTGGTTTTATCCTATTGTTGTTGCTAAATGTGTGTCTGGTCTTATTCCTGGAAATGTATGTAAAATTTTCCTAAAACACCTATCACAGTCTAGCCCAAAGTAAATTCAGTGCTGTTGTTTGGAGCACAGGCATGGTTCTGGGCTCTTTTGAAGGCTGAATTGTTTTCCCCCAAAGCTGCTAGAGTAAGTGCTTCTGCCATTAATCTGCTGAATTATTTGTTCATTTTTCCTTGCCTGCAGATCAGGAAATATGCAGGCGCCTGGCAAAAAATAAAATAAAAATTGTGATCACAAAATACCCCAGCTTTGGTGTAACAGTAGTAGTACAGTACAGTAAAGTTCTTTATTTCTTTATTTACACTAACTTTGCGGTTATAAAATAGTCAAAACGCATTCAATTACTAAGTTTGCATAATTTCCAAGTTAAAGGCTTTAAAAAGTGTATATATCTACGTAAAACTATATATACCTGGGTTTGTAATCTTATTAGCTACATTATGCATTAGTCATCTGGAGGCTGGCATGCAATTGATGCAGGGCTGCAGAGAAAGAAGAGAGGGTGTGTCACTTGACTACACAATCACTCATTGGCTTTTGTAGGCTATAGGGTGGGCTTAGATGCTCCTATCTGCCCAAATGAGCCTGTGAACAGGCTGATGGTTTGGAAGAGGATTTTATTATTATTATTATTATTATTATTATTATTATTATTATTATTATTATACACTGTTACTTATTGCACTCCAATACAAAATACATTCACTTCAGTTAATCAGAGTACAGTTTATTCCTTTTTTCCTCTCTCTTCCCTTCCCTCCTCTCTTTCCCCTCCTCTCTTTCCCTCTCTTTTTTGCTAATCCTGCAGGTTTGTTTCTTGTGTGGCTGGCTGGCTGGCTGACAGATGTCCATCAGCTCAATCGTTTACCCCCACCCCATCAGGTCTCCAGACTCTACAGCGCTACAAACCGCTCCAAGAAAGCCCCATAAATGGACACAGCTTGCCGTGGCTGTCAAGATGTTTATGACGTTTAAAAAAGACACTTTTTCGAACATATTTGTTACTGTAATTGTAATGATTCGAACGATACAGTACTCATTCTATCAGCAGTCAGAAAAACTGTTTATTGTCGCAGTTTGTTTGACATGATTTTCTAATTACTGTCTTCTCGTTGAATTCTATTTAGATCTCTAAACTTTGACAATGAGTAGTCCAAAGGCAGCTCGGTTTTTCATTATCTCTCTAACTCAATTTCCGGCAGAGCAGATAGTTACAGCTCATAACTTTTTAGGTATGATTACTAATAACCTGTAATTAGTTTCATTAGGGAAAGAGAAGAGAAGAGAAGAGAAGAGAAGAGAAGAGAAGAGAAGAGAAGAGAAGAGAAGAGATGGAGGAATGTGATAAATGAATTAAATCCTCCAGCTGCATGCTGGAATGTTAAACTGAATTGCAAACATTTGCCTCTCCAATAGAACAATCTTGTTTGTCTGCCTTATCTTTGGTTTCTGCCACAAAAGCTTGTACTGTCTCCATTTGGTAAACAGATAAGAATTGTTTTTCGAGCAGTAAGGCACAGAGCATTGTGATAAATAGATGTTAAATACCCCCGCAATTTGACTTGCAGTTGTAAGCCATCCGTTAGAGAGTTCAACAGAATAAAAATAACAATTGTCTCCGTGACTCAGGGCATTGGGTTTTTAATGCACTCGTATTATGACATCGCACAATTTAGATCAACTTCTGTCATTTTTCTGATGCTGAAGTGGCAGACAGGTTTGAGAGTGTGTGTGCTAGTAATTTGGAAAACTTAGTTGTGGGGGTTACCGGTGTCATATCCCACAATGCACTGCTGAATTCCTTTAACATGTGGTGAGTCAGGAAAGGGGTGGTTGACCTATGCCTTCCCATGAGCCCCTTGGGAACAGCTTTGCTCGGTTGCTCAAGAAATCTAGGATCACTGCACAAACTGCTGCGCCGGTTGTGACTGGAATTGTAATCACCTTATTCTCTTTCTTCCCCTCCAAATTGAACTCTCACTGTTCCTCCTTATTTTTCTCTTTTTACCCTCTTTCAACACCATGTGATTTCTTATTTGGGCTACGTTTTTTTCCCCTTTCTTGTGTCTGTTTTAGTCCTTTTTAGTATTCAACACAACGGCAACTCCAACACGTGCAATCCATTATGCTAGAAGAGGGAGAAAGTACAGGAAGCTGAAGGTGAAACGTGTTGCTCTACTTTCCTTTGTTTCCTGTATGAACACATTTCTCCTGTTTGTGCCTCAACAAAGTGTAATACCATTGCCATATTGTTCAATGGTTACTATAGAGATGTGATTTTGTTCTGATGTTCTTTTAGGACCATCATTAGTAGAGAGTAATAAACATAAAGAAAATATGAAATATCTCAGTTTTTATGCAACTGTAGTTATTAGCTTTAAGTTTAAGATTTTATGTAAAAAAAAAAAAAATTGACCTGTTTAGAGGATGAAACGTGGTAAATTGTTATAGATTAAACTACTCAACAGTACGTAAAGTGAAAAGTTTAAAGGAGACGCTTGTGCTCATTTTCGGGTTCATAACTTTATTTTAAGTTACTACTAATAAGTTTACATGCTTTAATGCTCAAAAAACGCATCAGTTTTCTCATACTGTCCAGCTCTGCAGCACTGTATTCCCCCCTCTGTCTGAAACACTCTGTTTTAGCTGCTTTCTCTTTAAGGCCCGCCCTCCTGAATGCCCAGTCTGCTCTGATTGGTCAGTTTCCACATGCCTGAGCCATCACCGCTAACAAGAAAACCAAAGCAGCATATGCTAAATTAATTTGTACCCCCTAGACTAGCCGCTAGGCATAAATTAACACAATGGTGAAGAAGTGTGATGTCACAAAGTCGAAGAATAAAAATAGGGACTACTGACGAGGTGTTTCAGGAGCAGTGTTTTCTGTGGGAGAGATGAGCTCCCATTGGCGCAGACATTTGTCTCATTTCAAATTAGACTGTCTACACATTAAAATGGTTCTTATGGAGCGTTTAAAAACAAACTGTTACAATAATCCAATAATTCTTATGTGAGATGATCACTTTAGGTACATGAACTGTCTTGACGTGATAGTGGAGGTACTCTGGTCTCAGGCTTGGTCACCATAAAAGTAGTTACACATAGAAGTAGGTATTCAACATGTTCACCAACAGCCAACATGAGTGGAGAGACATTGCGCTGTCACGTCCCACAAACCCAGATTAAAAAAGGGTTAACATTAACTCACAACAAACACCTTTGCACTCTACAGGTGCGTTAATCAAATCCAGTGGATCCCTAATGAGTGGAACAGCTCTTATCAAAGAGAACTAGTAACAGATCCAAAGGTCTCGCAGATGTCACTGAGGCCTTGAGGCGTAAGGAGGCTAGATAGAGGGCTCTGGGTCGGGGTCATGAGAGGCATGTGTCCTGATGGCTTTATTGTGGCAGTGAAAGAGGCTGTGTTTTGGGGATGAAGAGCAGCTCAGCTCCGGTCGGATAGTGGTGGTGGTGGCGGAGGCAGTGGTGGTGGGGAAATCGTTGGAGGGGACGCAACTTGTGGGGAGCAGAGATGGGAGAATGGGAAGTAGACAGCTGCGCAGGGGTGAATAGGAGGTCCCTTTGTGTCCTGCCAACAAAAATCTGTGACCAATTATCTGTGTCTGTCTCTCAAGGGGGAATTCTTGAACACTTTGGGTGGGTGTGTAGAGAGGATGCATAGGGGGTGGCTGTGGGACGGAGAGGGCTGGTGCTGTGTGGGCATTCGTTGGTTTCACATCTTGTCTTTTCCTTTGACCTGGAACTTTTTTAGAGGTGTTGGTGAGAAATTTCCATTGGTATTTTAGGTTGCTGCTGAGCCTCAGAAAAGAACATAATAGTCAGAAAAATGTGTTGCATTAATGCCAGTGCAGGCAGCCCAAACACAGGCCCCAGTAAGAATATTATTTTGCATCTCCTGTTTGTCTATTTTAAGCACAGGAAAAAAACAATTTGTCCCACAATTGCCGAATTGCGCCTCCCCCCCCCCCGCCCCACTGAGAGAGCTTCCTATTCGTGTGGTTAGGTTTCCAGCTATGTGAAAAGTGTGTCCTACAGAGAGAAGGGGAAAGTGGTAGAGAGGAAGGGAAGTTGGGCCCATGGATGGCTTGTAGGCCATGTGTTAGACATTAAAGGGCTAATTACAGTTTTAAAAGCCCCGTGTTTACCGCTGAGAAAAGCCTTGTTAGGTACATTTTACTGTCTCCCCTGAAATTGTTCATCCTTGGCTCAATTGACATTATCATAATTACAAATGTGATTGCTGCTTAATCGTTCCAACCGCTGTTTTTTTTTTTCTTTTTTCTTTTTTTTTTGCCATTTTAAGTGTCTGCAGCGGAAGTCAATAGTGCTCAACTTCTCCTCTCTGACCATTCATCAGAAAACAGGATGTAGGATACAGGATAGCTGTCTTCTAGTAATGGCACGCTTGAAAGGAAAACTAACACAGCAGGTATTACTCACGTATTGACGCTATTCATCATTCCTTGTTGACAGGAGAGCAGAATCAACAGCAGTAGTAAATAAGAGCTGGTTCTCCTGTTGTTGCCTCGAGTTATATCTGAAATAGGGCTGCTGTGTGTTAGCAGGAAGAGGATAAAGGCACGTTGTGAACTCTGCCCCAGCCGGGTGTGTTATTGCATAGGTATAGAATAACTCCGCTGCCGCTGACCCCGCGGCCACCTCTCCCCTCCAATCCCACATGGTTGCCAATAGCGATGACTCCGGCTGATCTTCACCTGTCAAAGCAAAGCTCTGACTAAAGACTTGCAGCTTGAGAGGAGGAAAGCAAAACAAGAGGGGAAGAACAAACAAGCCAACAAGCAGCTTTGTGTGGGTCGCGAATGGAATTTTTCCAGGATTTGAAAAACACTATTGAGATTTTCTCATCCTTAAAAAAAGAATGAAAAAAGTTTTGATTCAGAATTAAACAACTGCGTATCTAAGAATTCTCTTAAAAGGGCAGTATGTAAGATATGGCCACCTTAGCTGGTATGCAGATGGAGTACGGAACCCCAAGTACACATATTGTATAACATTCTGTTGCATATAGTAACGTGTTGTGCAGACTATACCGCCATGTATAAACAAATCAGCAGCAGCTCTAGGAAGGCTTAAGTTAGACCTTTAGCTTCAAACTCAGAATATTTGCTAATAATATGTTGGATTCATGTTAATGTGTATTTTGGGACAAATTAAAGCAACCAAATGTAACTTCCTGGAGAAAGAGAGTTTATTGCTAAGTCTCATCCCAGCTCATCAAATGCTCACCACCTGGTTTGTCGTCTGACCCGAGCTGCCTACTGAAAGCATCAGAATTTGACGCCATGGGGATGAGACTCAACAATTACCTAAATGAAAATGATACCATTTAAAATACCATCAACTTGGTGATACATAACTGAAGAAATATCATAACTCTGAGGACCTCCTGGGGGTCACTGACCTCTGTACTTCAACTACAAATACATACGAAATACTTCATCAGCAGTGCGTTTATCAGAAATACAACAGAAAAAGTGTTGGTCGCACAATCTCACATTGCAAAAGCAAAAGCAATAATGATTGCAAAAGCAGACCGATGTCACGCTGCACACGGTGTGAGTGGTTTTCCATTCAACAGCAGCACACAGTAAAGTTTGTTACCTTCCTGATTAGTTGGCAACTCCTCATCTGGCAGCTCACTGTGGCATCTCTCTCTTCTTCCATTACTCCCTTGCAAAAAAGAAATGATTGACTTAATAAGCCCCAAAAAATACTGCTGTCTTGTTAGGGAACCACATTTGTGAAGAATGACCATGATTATCTTAATTGCGTGGACAAGTACATGCATTTCCTGTGACTGCTTCAAAATAAAAGTCAATGAAAATGCTTCTTTGAATGTGAGCTAGCAACGGTAATGTTTGGTTAGCATTAACAGTAAATGAAAACAGCTCTGATACAGCCTCAGGACAGTGATTTCAGTAACATCAAATTAGAAGCAGAGTTGCATGTTTAGACACATGCATTGTTTGGCTAATGCCTTATACATGTGTAAACAATGTAAAACCAGCCCAGGAGTGGCGGAGTCTGCCACTAGCAAAAACAATTTACGATATAGAGGAATAAACATGTAAATACATTGAAATTTAATCTTAAGCTGTTTTGTCTTTATGTGAAATAATCAAGATGTCTAAACTAACGCTTTCAATGCCTTCAGCCGTTTGAAAAGAAGAGAAATGCGACAAGTCCTAATCAATCAATCGGCAGGCGGCAGGAGGTTGGGATTGTTTTGCATTTCTTCAGTTTGTTTCTTCCTGGGATTTTTCTTCTCTTGACAGGAGGTGCCGCGAGCATACCAACAGTTGAAAGAGGAGCCACATTCTTTCAGCACAGATTCCTCCATCCCTCCTTTGTTCAAAGTTTGTGTTTGTTTGAGGGGCTTTCCTCACCTTGAACTCTTTTTTTTCTTTTCTTTTTTTGCAGGTAAGTGCACTTAACCAACCACAGACTGGGTGAGGCTTCGGAAGCTGCCATCTTGTTGGCCTCCCTGGCACTAAATTGAACACTTGAGATTTGATTTGCAGGAAGTCTCGCTGTGGAATGAGTTACAGACGGGCGGCAGGAGTCACTAGTATCAGTTCGTATGCAGTATGTGGTCACAGTGTGTTGTCATAATGTCAGGCCAGTATTAGCATGTGGGCTATTTTATTGGCTTTTAACAATTACCCATGTCATGTGGTTTCTGTCAGAGCGAAAGTACAATGAAAGCTTTCCGTGTTTATAGGAGGAACAATTCTCAGGGAACTTGATTGAAGTTGTCTGACTTAAAGAGAGAAGCCTCCTTGCAAAAAAAGAAAGCCACTAAGTCCTCAGTTCTGCTTGACTGGCGTCCAACCCCCCCTAACTCTTGGAAAGATGGGAGTCAAACATTCCAGCCTGCATATCCCCCTTCTTGGCAATCTTTTTAGAATTAAAAGACAAATTTGGTCCCGGATCCTTTCCCTGGGAGTCCTATTTGTCTTGTGTCAGGGTTAAGAAAATAACCTCATGTCTTTACCTCGGCATTGGTCGGGGGTCAGTGAAGGGCGGGGGGCAAGAGGCCGTGCATTCATCCTCAGGTCATTGTTACAGTAGATAGCAGCATGGGGACGGTCACAATGGAGCTGACTCTCCTCTCCTCCCTTGTGGGTTTGTTCACAGTGAGAGATCCACAGAATGCCCCTTTTCTACAGAGCTGTGGGGGTGAATGTGGAAATTGAGGCTACCTGTTGCATGAAACAGCTCAGGCATTATGCATGCTGCCGGCCTGCCACCCTCAGGGGAAGGAGAGCGCAGGCTGCTGATGGAGACTTGGCTGTGGAGCCCAAAAGCACATCTGGTACACGTTGTGTGGACTTTCTTTTTTCTTTCTTTTTTTTTTTTTTCTTAAAAGTGCAGATGGTCTTGAATTGCTTTTGAACAAAAAAAAAACTCCATTATACAAAAAATACTACTAAAAAATAGAACCTAGGGGAATTTTTTGACTTTCCCTTTAGGGGTTTATTCTTGCTGGTTCAGTTCCTAGCCTTTTCATGGAACTCGGAAGAACTCTCATGAAAGGAGAACAGAGATGCAGCTGCAGAGCTAGAAGAAAACCTGTCGAAGGAACAGAACCACATTCAACCAGTTGTTCTGTAGAGAGGTTATGTAATGAGACCCAAATGGGCGATGCATGCGTGGGCAGGAGCACCGAGCTGTGGCCTGGCTCCTGTTGATGTTGGCCATGTACTTCAGGAATCGGTGTACAGGAACGGTTCCGAGACGGTTTTTCGGGGCCTCTCACCTCTTCCTCAGTCATTCCACGACTCAACGCTGTCTACTGTGACAGGCCTGAAACAAACAACACTTTATCTGCTTATAAGACCTTACAATTAAGATCTGTGAGAGAAATTCAGTGACAAGAAGCAGAGCATACAGGCTAGAACAAACAACCTGACTTGCTCGCCTCTGCATCAGCCTGCACCACATGGAACTTTTTTGGCAGCGCCTGCTGTCTGTTGACTCACCGGCGCGCACCTCGCCAGCTATTCATACCTTTCTCCCAGTCTCATTTTTTTTTCTCGAACAAATCAGTCGGTTAGCCAACAAACCAGGTGGGGAATTCAATGATAAAACAAGAGCTTTCAATTCACTGCTCTATCTATCTATCTATCTATCTATCTATCTATCTATCTATCTATCTATCTATCTATCTATCTATCTATCTATCGATCTATCGATCTATCTATCTATCTATCTATCTATCTTGAGTGTAGTCAATGGAGAGTCTTTGGGTTTTAGACTGTTGGTTTGGCATAAGAAGACATTTGAAGATACCACGTTGGGTTTCGGGAATTTACTATTAAACTATTAATTGTTAATTTGTTTGGCGCAGACCTACTTCGGGGGAAGGCCTTTCAATACATTCCCTGCCACATCAGATTTGTCTTCTAAATCATGCTGCTGTTTTATTAATCATATTTCACAGTAAGCCACTGTTGAAGAAAGTGCATATGGTGGTGTGGCAACATCACTACGATGAAATCCAACAGGGCAATACATATGAAGCCACTTTATTTACCCTTTAAAAATACCACTTTACCGTAAGTAGAAATTGGACACACCTCGAAACATCAGTGATAATCTGTCGCTGCACAGACGTGTTTGTGAGCTCACAAGTATAGGTCAAAGTTGAACCAGGAAGTCAGTCTGTAAACAACGATGAATGTTTACAGCTGATAGTTTGGATAATAATTCTAGCCTTGACCTGAGCTGTCTCTAAGATATTGTAAATTGTATACCTCTGACTCTGTAACCTGTATGTAGTCACACACTAAACATTGTCTACAGCCACCACTAAGAGCTGAGCACTTCATGTAACCAAGATCTCTCTCTGAATTATCATTGTTTCTTAGACAATATTGTATGACATAATGAAGTATATCCACATTCTACAAAGTTTTGGTTCACAATTTATATTGTCAAATACTTAAAAACAAACTTCAATGACTAAACTACAGTCTTTGTTTGTGTGTCTGCACACAGCTCATGGAAAAACAAAGTGCTGCGCTCTTATAAACTGGACAGCCTGTCAGCAGACGTCTGTCCAGTGGTGAGGGCCATGATGATGATGATGATGATAACAGTCATGCAGATGAGAGGTTTGGACGTCCAGTCTTCTGGAGAACTATCAGGGAGCAAAGATGGGCTCTCCCCCCGCTGCCCCGGCCCCAGACTGAAGCCCCTGTCTGGAATGCAATCTGCCCGCCATCTGCAGGCCTCCACAGCTCTGTTTGATATTCAAACAAACACCTGTCAAAAGTCCATGTCTCATCTCACATAGCTCTTGGAAATTGGCAAAAATCTCAACTTCTTCCTCGCACCAGAAACAGAGGGGAAGAGGGGCAAATGTGGGTTTTATTCCAACCATCTGTGCGTGTGTTAAATATAGATTTTTATGGAAGCCTCAAAGGACCAGTTCTACTTTCCACTGAAATGTCAAAGAATAATAGGCCAGTCAAGGTGCTGTGTTCACTGAGGTGTTTGCACAATAAATTATTTCAAATTCAATTTGTTTTTTTTCTCCTCAACATCAGCTGGCACCGCTGATTGAACTGTGGGTGTGCAGTCACGGTGTAATGATGCCAAGAGCTTTGGAGGATGTTCTCAGATGGAGGAATAGTCATGGGGCCTTTGTACAAAATCTATCCATGTCCCCCTTTCCCTCCTCCTACTCCCTGCTGTTTTCCACATCTCTCTCTCTTTCTGCCTCACTCGTATTGAGATGAAGGGTCTGCTGTAGGATGACGGGGTGCTGCTTGGCAGCTATCCAGGCCCCACATCTGTTTGACTGCTGTTCCTCTCTTTCTTTTCCCCCCCAACAGTATTGGTTCAGTTGTCAGCCCATTTCAGGGTCTGTCTCAAGGTCTGCAGATGTGTTTCTCAGAGCAGCAATGATGGACTCTTGCAGAGATCTCTAGTGTGAGTGACTAATGGCGCGGAGACATCTCTGACGGCATTGAGGAATGGATTTATCCAGTGTCATTTATCAAACCGCCTGTCAGTGCCAATATGAATGCCTGATGGAAAGTATACACTCACCTTTGAAACCGACTCAGTTGCTCTTCAAAAAATGGGGACAAAAATCTGCAGTGAACCACAAGATAAAATATGTTTACAACATTTGAGTGAGGAGGATTATTTTTTTAAATAAATTCAGGTTACAGTAAGAGATTAGAGCGTGAAAAGCCCTGCTCAGTTTTTGGACAAACACACCACAAGTTCAAGGTGGGCATGAAGAGTGCTCTTTCTGGTCAAAGACGTAAACACAGTTAGACAAGAGTACGACGGCTTCAAGGCCACCTGGTTTTCCCATGTCAGTGACTGTGGCCCGTACAGACCATCTGTGGAAGCTGTATAACTTTAGTCCTCCTCGTGTTTTCTCTGGGAAGGATTTTTACGGCATGCTTTCTCGCATCTGCCGTCAGAAAGCTCCGCTCTCCAGTGTGTCGTCCTAGCAGCCGATCCGACTTTGAGGACAACCTTGAATTAGCCACTTACACGTTTACATTTATCATAAAAATCAATGGAATGTAAAACAGCGCCCGTTATCCATCCCCATTGAGTCAAGAATAAAGGCTGCTCGACTGTTTGAGTTTACCTGTGAGGAGAAAAACTCGGTGCTGCGTTGATGGACAGGCACTGCGTGTTCTTGTCACTTGATCGCAGAATTGTTGCACACATGAATCTGTGAGAAGGAACCTCATGTCCAGATGGCAGATAGAAGACTTTTCTTTTTCTTTTTCTTTTTGTGAGATGAATTATAGAAAATGTTGTAAGACCGATCCAGAGAATAATGAAGCACAGCCGAGTGCATTTTTGGGACAATAAACCAAGCGCTGAGTTTTATGTAAAGATGTTCTAACTGGTGAGGGGGGTGAGAGAGAGTAGATGGGGGGGGGGAGAGAAAGGTAAAAAGGAACAAGGAACTGACAATTAGGGACAACTAATCACCAAGTGTGTAGCCAAGCGCATCCCCCCACGCTGGTGCCAGCGCTTGCACTGTGCTTGAACCTGTGCTGAATGCCAACGGCAGATAATTATAAACCCGCAGGGCAGGCCTCCTCTGTGCAGAGGGAGGGATGGAGCCTCAGCCAAGCCTGAACTCCTGACCTTCTTCACACACCAAGCGTCTGTTGTGGGCTTCGGGAGGTGCAAGATGGGTCACAGCAAGCCGTGAGGCAACTGGGAGAGAGCGAGAGAGAGAGAGCGAGGGGTGGTAGAGGGCTCGAGGGGGAGCGGGTTAGAAGGAAGGGGGGATGGGGACACAGATCAGGAGGGAGGGTGGGGGATGGAGGGCTTTGAGGGAGGAGGTGCTCTCTGGAGGGTCACTTTTTTTGTTGGCATTCTTGGGTGAGCGCTCCCGACCAATCGGGGGGAGACGGAAGCACTTGACAAATCAAAGTGAAAGCTTCAGTGAGAGAAATCCCTTTTGTTATGCCTGTTTGGTTATCTCCTCTCACTTTATCAGCATTCATTAGGTGGGGAAATGTGGTCAGCTCAATTCCTTTGTATACAAAGACAAGCCTTTGTTTGAGCTGGATCATCTTTGAAGGTTTTCTTAACTTATCCTTAGATTGTCGCACATTATCAACGGCTCATTATTTAAATCCTCGAATCTTGATAGAGTACTGATCGCGCTCATTGTTGGCCCATTAAACAATTAAGCGATGGAAGTTTACAGAGAGTTAGCAGAATATTTTGACTGCAGTGAAAGGAGCAAAGTGTTTACAACAGCTGACTTGAAAAGTGGATTACATTACTTTACTGATAACTCTGTATAAAAAAACAACCTGTAAGCTGGTGATCAGAGAGCAAATGCGACCAGAAACACAAGAGTTTAACGTAGGGTTTGACATGAAATCGTTCATATTTGTCCCTGTGCACCAGTTTAAAACCTGATGTTATGATAGGCCTTAATCCTACTTATTTCTTGAAAACACTATTCTGTGGCAGAGTCAGAGAGTGAGGAAGGAAGTCAGTGAAAGTGACTAAACTTAGGATCAATTAAACTATATCTCATTGGTGAAGATTTCTGCCCGAATCATAGAATTTCATCAGCGGTGGTGATTGTTTAAACAGGCAATCGACAACTTTCTAGCTTCTACTAATAATCCGGAAGTAAATGGCTGAAGAAAAATCAAACAACCTTGTGTAGATTTGTTCATTAAAAACTTGCTTTCGCTTTGCTCTTCAGCCTCCCAAAAAATAAAGGGCCCAATTACGGCACAAAGGAAGCGCGTCCGCCATTGCCCAACCAAAACAGGAAGAGGCATTGTTTTCCTTGGTTGCTTTCCCCCAAGTAATGGTGGAACAACTGGAATGACTCTGCAAAAGAAAAAGAACCCTGCTGACAGAGGAGGCACAGAAGGGGAGGAGGAGGGAGAGTGATAGACAACAAAACAAAAAAGCTGAAACAAGAGTGAATGGACAGGGCATTCACTCTACAGAGAGCACTGGTGTTGTGTCAAGGTTTGTTCCCCCGCTGACATGTGTTTCCCCTTATCACCACGACTTATTAATACACTGGGTGTTTAACACACTAAGATCAAATGAACTGGAGATTCTTACGGGTTGTTAGTTGCTTTGGACAGCACCCAGTCTGCGAGGGGTAGCCATGTCACTAGCATTGTGTTTGCGAAAAAAAGGCGCCGAAAGTTGAAGGGCAAAGTAGAAAAGTTCTCTGATTCGACTTTGACAATGAAGGTGACGACTCCCATGGTCCCAGGCTACTTTCTGTATGTCTTTGTTTTGTGTCTGCAGTTATGAGACCCCTAGTGGCAGAAATGACATGCTGATAAATAACATTTCAGTGCACAGCTCCCTTTTAAGCGTGTAGCTAAGTCGCGATAGTTTGCAAAGTGGCATGGTGTGGGCGGCTGTGGCTCAGGAGCAGAGCCAGCGTCTTGTTATCGGAAGGTTGCTGGATTTGATTCCCCCTGGTCTGCACGTCGAAGCGTCTTTGGGCAAGATACTGAACGCCAAACTGCTCCAGATGTGCTGGTCAGCACCTTGCATGGCAGTCACCGCCATCAGTGTATGAATGTATGAATTACTTTAAGTCGCTTTGGACAAAAGTGTCTGCTAAATCTATATGGTGCACGCGATTTCTGTTGTGTTTGACACGGGCGAGACAATCCTTTCACTGCGTTCCTGCCATTCGTTTTTATTTTACACCTTAAAATTCTGAATGAGAAATAAAAAAGCAGTAAAGTCAGATGTCATTGTCACCCATAACAACAACAACAACAACAACAAGAAAACACTCCAATAAAAAAAGGGGGATAAAAACCTCTTCTAGAGTCCCAATCTTCATTTTCCCGTCTTCTCTGTGAAGTCAGAAACGTCGGCGGACCACCTCGGCTCATCTGGCCTCCTGCTCTCATCATGAAGATCTCCCTCGCTTTGCACTTTGCCAATTTCCCATGATTGAATGTAATTGGGACCAGATAACCCTCTCGCTCCCCCCCTCCCCCCTCCCTCTCTCGCTCCTCAGCGGTCTTTGATCACTTCTGACCTGGCTCCGGCTCAACTCTGACACACTGGCAACGATTTCTTGGGTGGTTTGTGATTGCTCACAGACAGACAAGCGAGATATATTGGGTATTGATGTGAGAGCCTCGGAAAACATGCCGCAGTGAATATTACAACTATATTCTCCGGGAGGTTTGCGCCGCGAGCCCTCTTGCGGGCGTAAATACTGCGCGGTGGAATAGTGCGAGTTGTTTATGCATGCGTGCCTTTTCATGAGTGATTGTCTTTGGCGGAATAGAACAAGATGTGCACATAGATTCCCAAATTCGATTCAGAAGATTTGTAAATCCTGTGCAAATTACTGTTGCCTCTTTCTTTTCTCCCCGCCGTGCTCTCCTCTTTGAAACTCGTCTTCTGAGGCAATCACTCCCAGATGGAGAATATTAGATGTAATCACTTCCATTTGCCGACTCTTTTACTCTCACTGCGAGGTGACACGCCGCCTCCCTCTGACATCTCCTCACAACGGACAATTACAGAGCACTCATCAATCACTTTCGGCGGAGAACTCCCGACACCCCAGATCTGGTAGAAATCATTCGATAACTTAGTGAAACTCTACAAATCTGCGTTGATGTGTTTGAAAGGTTCATATTCTCTGCTATTGTGTGCGACTATGCCCCTATCAGTGCTTTCCTGTGCAGCACTTCAAAACTGTCAAGTGCACTCAGTACAACTTTCATAAGCCCTTTACTTATAGTCAAGAGCACATACATACTGGGAGCGTTGCTTTTGATCTACCGATTGATAAAAGTACTGCACCGGGAGTATTGGCCCGGCTTTGAAGATAGCCGTTCTACTCAGGGGAAACTGTCTTCGAGCCATGTGGAAAAAGCCGAAAATCATATATGAGGGAGACTGACTAGTGGAATTAGAGGTTTCCACCTCGCTACCTTAGGACCTTATACATTTTTTCCTCCATCTACCTACATGTCAAAACCTCTTCTTCTATCTGATTGTTGAATACATTCCTCGTCTCCCTCTTCTTCTCCCCTCTTGCCCAGCCTCCCTCCTCTCTCATCCACCCTCACCTCCTACCATCTCTCTCTCTCTCTCTCTCTCTCTCTCTCTCTCTCTCACTCTCTCTCTCTCCCTCTCTTCCCTCTATCCTTCATTCTCCGAGACAGACAATAAAGCAAGCTTTTCCATGGCTGACCTGCATTTCACCCCTGCCTCCACACCATCCCAAACCACAGACAGAGGGTGAGTTACAGCCCCATATCCAATGTGGTGCAGAACGGTCCTGGATTCCGAGCCAGATCTTGGGTCCCACAGGGCTTTGGGCCCCCGTGGCGGGTCTGTTGGGCTCTGCTCAGCGCCGACGGGGTCACACAGAACTCACATCGCGGTCCCATCGAGGGAAATTCCTCCCGGTTCGGGAGGAATAAGGGATGCAAGATATAGGGGAAAAAGGAGAAGAATGTTGAAATGAAGGAGAGAGGAAATCCTGTTTTCACAGAGAGAGACCTGCGAGCGAGTCCTCTCACATGTGTCTGCTCTTGAGAAAGAGGCAAAATTGAATTTTGACATTCATCTAATTCGAGGCACGTGCTCCTTTCTGCTTTTCTCACGACCCTCATTTGACACAGCCACATCACTGACCTTTTTGGATCTGTTATTTGGCAAGCAGGAATTATAGTTCATGTGAATCAGATGTTACAGAGAGGAAACTGAGTGCTCCTACGCTGCCCGGCAGTTCAGCCAGAGGAGGAGCACCTGTTCCTGAATAAATCTTCAGATAAAAATGATATACTGTAGCTCGATCATATGTCTGGAAAATGTGGAAATCTGATTCCTTGCGCATACATGCTGTTTTTTCCCCTCCCACATGAATTCTTCATTTACCGGCCCCACGTTATAAGTTCCCATTTAGCGCTCGCTTTATCTTGACTAAATCCCACAATTCAGTGTTTCAAGCAGTGGCAGGAGTCACATGCCTCCACCACTCGCCTTCATCCCAGAAAGGCTGCAGAGCAATTTGACCCCGGGGTCTCAGGGTTTGAGGTGGAGGCCCAGTCTGCTCTCTCTGGTGGAACCATGAACCGTGTCAGGTCATGTCAGCTCTCTGCTCAGCTCCCCTTTCTTGAATGTAAATAAAGCCAGTCTGGCTTGGTTCCACACCACAAGTGCCACTCACCCTCTATTGTAGGGCCAACGGATGATCTCCTGAAATATCATAATGGAGGGTAGCTTATGTCCTTTTTCCAAACAAAGCCACTGTTGCCATTAGTGCTTATTATGTGATCATGTTAATTGCTCAAACCTTTATTAAAAAAAAAAAGTAGCAGTAGCACAAATGGAGAAATATTTGCCATTCTAATGCTAAGAGAAGAGCGACATCTAGCCTAAATCAATGCTGACATTAGCCACCATACGCTAATGGTTATACCAGAGAAGAGCTGCAGCTGTAATACCTCTCAGTGTAGTTTCAAAAGTTACATACCTTCGCTTAACATAATCTCACTTCCAACTCCTCAAATACAGCAGTCTGGTCAGCGGCCTTTAGCTTCAAAATCTGATGATCTACCTTCCCCTCTAGTGTCAGTTTTGGATGTTAAAGGTCTCTGCAGTCAGGTTAACAATAATATGTTTAATGGTCCGTCCAGTTAGACTTTCAAAATAAAGCCTGCTGGCAAGCTTTCCTTGACTTTTTGGACTCTTACAACATGCTGTTGGGTTGACAGATTTTTGTAGGCGAACTCGGAAATCAGCATTGCCCTGGTTCCCTCGACAAGAACACCAGCTTATGATACATACATGTTTTGCTCAGCAAGATAATCCTCACAGATGAGAACCGCTGTGAGTTTTTGAAGTATGAATGTTAGGCTATGAACAGACTACATTGCCATTGCAAACGTCACCACCAATGAGTGTCTTATAGTTACTATACACATTTCTTAATCAGTCTACAAACTGTAAAGTTGGAGCAATAGTTTGCAACTAACATCCGGTTGTAAAGACAGACAAGTGAGTGACTGAGTCTGTTAGGGCTGTCAAAGCTAACGCGATAATATGGCGTTAATGCAAATTCCTCGTACAGCTGTACATTTTTGTTGTGAGCCTCAGATACATCTTGCTGGCCAAGCAGACAGCTGATGAAGAGAGGGCTTGAGATTGCCATGTTATACTTTCAGCGTTGTTTTTGAGCATTTGGTAACTTTGTAGTATTCTAGAGAAAATTCGGGACAGTATCTGTCATTGTGTGGGAATGTTGCAATAATAATATACATACATTTGCTAGATCCTACAGAACCATATTTCCATACATTGTCGGTCACGGTTTGGTTAGGTTTAGGCGCAAATAACACTTGGTTGTGTTAAGGAAAAGATTAGGTTTCGGTTTGAATAACTAAATTCAATATCATAACTTACAGTTAACCGTAACCTCTCTTAATTTGTAACTTTCAGGCACTGTCAGAATTTTAAGATTTTTCAAACTCATAGGCTTCAGCCCCAACTCGATCACCTCAGGCAGATGATCAGACTGAAGAGAAAGCTTAAGATGAGTTTTGTGTTCAGTGGTTCAGTTGTTTAGTTTGTTGTTTTCAATTGATCTTACAGGATCCAAAATAAGCCATATCCAGTTCAAGCTTCTCTCCATCCCCAAGAATCCCCCATTTCAACGGGGGCACCTCAGCCCAAAGTAAAGAAAGAGAAGAGGGACCTGGTCCCAGGAGGTCATAAATTTGTCGAGGCGGGCCCCGCTTGAGCAGGGAATTGAGTGCAGGCAGAAGCTCCCTTAAAGAGTCTAGTGGTCTCTGTTTCTCCCAGAGTTTAACCCTCTCACCTCTTCTCATTGGCCGCTCTTTTATTCAGTAGGCTGATTTATCGGAGTTCACGAGGGAGAAAAACAAGCACAGCACAGCCATCAGCCCTGCCTGTGATAAATGACCCACGCTGCTATCTTCATCTCAAGTGGGACCTACAGTTCCAGTGGGAGAGAGAGAGAGAGAGGGTGTGTGTGTGCATATATGTGTGTGTGTTCACTAGGGTAATGCTTTATTTATTTATTTATTTATTTTAATTTGCCTAAAATGTCCCGATGATATAAGAAGAAAGAGCAAACAAAGCCTGGAGGAAGAAGAAACCCGTAGAAATGTCATCTTTAGTGACAGAAATTGGAGGGAATTATTATTTCATGGGACAAAACAATAACCGGCACACAATGTAAATATTTTGATTCAAATCTTTTCGATGTCTTTTACTACTTATTTATTGTTGTCTCTCTTTCTCTGCCCCACCAGGGTCCCGTACCCCCCACCCCCCATCCAACCCCCGGCCCTCCTATCCTTGGTCCTGCCCCAACGCAACACAGCCCCACTTCTCCCCAAATGAAATTCTTTGGAAAGTCATTTTATATCACCCTTTGACTGTGCATTGAACTGTAAAACCACCCCATTGGAAACAAAATAAAAGGATAGGAGAGGGAGAGAAGGGGGGATGGGGCAAGGAGGAGAATTATAATTCTTTGCAGGCCTTTGGTATTAACCCAAACACCAGAGCTGTCAGCAGTTCAGAGAGGGAGGTGCGAGGGGCAAACATTCAGTGTTAATTGGCACTTTGTAAGCTCTGAGCCTTCCTTTTGTGAGGGAAGTGGAAGGGAGAGTGAGCGAGCAAGAGGGGGGAGGCGGTGTGGGAGAGGAGTGGTCAGCAGAGGGGGGTGAGAGAGAGAGAGACAGGGAGAGAGAGAGAGCTCTTGTTCTTGTAGGTTTGTTGGGCCTTGTTGAGGGTGTTTTCGGTTCACTTCTTATCCTTTGTTAATTGGGCTTTCTCTCACCCAATGAAAAAAAAAAAAAAAAAAAAAGAAGAATTCATGTAACCCCCAGCCTGCCACCCATGCTCCCTGTGACTCTCCCCACTGGCCTGATCGGCGAGAGAGGGATAAATGACAAGAACATAACGAAAGAATTGTCCCGCGAGCGTCATTAAACTCACACATGCGCTCGGATCACGCAGCGCGCTGTTTTTAAGCACTTCAAGTGCGACCGAGAGGGTTTGGGTCGTGCTAGCCGCTGCTTTTTGGTGTTAGCACGGGGAAAGTGACGGCTTTTAATTGGGTTGAATTGGTCCCACAGGTGCTAAAATTATCTGTGGCGGCCATTTTTAGTATGAGTTAAAAAGTGGGTTTCTGCCATTAACCTTCTGCACTGACATTTCAACCTTTTATCCTCTTTGCTCTGTATTAACGGTGATGCAGAGGAGCGCGCCATTAGGTACAGGATGTAAAAACACCCCGTCTCTCCTCATTGTGGATCCCCCTGCTTCCGCTGATGTGTTTGGAGTTATCTGAAATAATTAAGGAGGAAGAGATTGGCAGCGAGCAAGAGAGAGAGAGAGGGAGAGAGAGAGAGAGATAGGAAGGCACCTGTCTTTGAAAGAGAGCGGGGAAGCGGGGGTGTTGTTGGCATGAGGCTGGTGCACTCTGCTTCACAGCACCTCTGGCCTCTTTCTGTCTGTCCCTCTCTCTCCCACTGACTGATGTAAATAATAATAGTGCCAGCACTGAAAGGACACAGGTGTCAACCATTGTGCCGCTCTGAATGGACCTGGGGGAAGCAGGTCAGGGGTCACAGGGCCACCTCAGCCACCTCTCACACCCACAGTTTTATTCACACTGACGCTCCCTTTCATAGGTTTTCATCTTGTCCCCCCCCACCCACTCTCTCTCTCTCTCTCTCTCTCTCTCTCTCTCTCTCTCTCTCTCTCTCTCTGTCTGTCTCTCGTGCTCACTCTCTCCTTTTGTTATCATAGCTCAATGTTTTGTGAAAACTTTTCAGAGGTCATGCACAAGCTCAGTGTTCGGGAAGATTAACATTCTTTTCATAATTAATTGGCTCACACAACTGCGCCGATCGACGGCCGGATTCAACCCGAAGAGCCGACAACTGAAGGAAACCTGATTTTAGATGATGTTGACACCACAGATTGCCCGGCTAAATATTTATGGGTATCTTCTATCAGCACCAGGACTAGCCTACAAGCATTCAGCAACTTTTTGTTACAAGCTAGTATACTCACATAGATGCTTCACTACTATGCCAAAGTAATTCATATTTCGAAATTCTCTCTAAAGAGAAACAATGATCTTTTTTTTTCCACCAAGTTAAACCAAGTTAGCGGCATCGCGGATGTGAACATTAATGGCGTTCTAATGGGCTGAGTCACAGTGTTGGCTAGCTTCGTTAGCTAGTGTGCTAGTCTCTCGTACATGATTCGATGCACACTTCCGACTGTGCTGGTAGACTGGTAGAAAGACAGTAGTTTCTCACGCCAAAACACTCACAACAAGGTCTCTAGATTACCTGATTCCATCGTGATTTCTTCAGTTTTTGTGAGTTTTTCAAACGTGTTTTCATGTAGCTTTGAGCACCACAAGCTAAGCGCCACATCTGGTTCTACAGTATGGAGGGAAGGCAGACTTCTTTATGGCAAACATCTCCAAAACTCAGCAACTCGAAACAATCTAGAAGGATGGCCCTACAAACACGTGTAATACATAACATTTATTTCTGGTGTAAGATTAAACTGTCTCTTCGACATCCCGATCTCATATCTGTCATTTAAAATAGCTTGAATTTGTAGGTTAGCTTAAATTAGCATAATGAGACTGTTAAATAGTCATTTTACATGGGGCAAAGTGTTGGAGACTCTTTGCAGGGATTAGTTACCAGGCAACCAGTGGAGACTCAAGGGAGTTAGTAGTTAGTTTATTGGCCTGTCACAGATTTATCGGTATCGGTATGTATGGTGTCCGAAATGCATACATTTTTAGAGATTATAATACAGAAAGCATAGCATAGAAATGTTTTTCTAGACAAAGTCTGTCACATATCTTAATCACAAGTGCTTGATAATTAGGGTTCGGCCAATATGTTTTTCCAGGGCTGCTACCGATCGAGGTTATTAATAATCAGGCAGACTGGCATTTAGAACTGATACACATTTTGAGTTGAGAATAACGAATCACTAAAGGAACCACACTGCAATTTAATCTGGTGCTATACTACAGTACAATTTTGAGGTACTTTACTTGAGCATTTTTCGTTTTCTGCTACTTTATACTTCCACTTCTTCATATTCATTTGATAACTTTCATTACCTCTTACTTTGCAGATTCAAGATATTCAGCGTTGATAGGCTGTTACTTGTGGCCTGTCACCAATCAGACAGTGTCGTTGGCGGGATGTTGAGTGAGACTCGTGGTGATTACAAACAGAGAAAGGATGCTGCATCAGAGCCAATTGTTTTGTGTTTTTAAATCAATTTACTTTATGGGCAATTGGACAAAAAAAACAAAAAATACTGATCATATGTAATTGGTGTGCCTCTATTGACAACTGTGGGAATGCCTGTATATCGGTTGAAGTATCTATATTGGAATCCTTTAAGTTTTAAATATTGGTATAAGCGTCTGCCCCCAAAAATTGAGTGTATGTCGGTCTCAACTAAAAACAGCACAATTTAGTGATCACTAAAATTACAGTGTGTTTATAAAATCACATGTCTTTTGTGTGCATGTCCTCTCTAATTTATTTCAATTGCTTCTTCCATCTTCAACACCTGTGTGTCACCTCTTGGTCACAGTTTCTTCCACGGTCCCCACCTCCACCTTCACACTGGAGGCTCCTTAAGTCCCATTCTCACAAGTTGGTCACTCATTCTCAAACCAGTTGGTGTTAAATATCACACGCACACGCACACACACACACACACACACACACACACACACACACTGAATGACACGATTCATGTGACTGTACATCAAGGCCGTTCTTTCTGTTGCGCTCAGAGCAGCTGATGGATGAAGCCGGACGGAGACTTGTGGAGCACCGTCCTTTGTGCTCAGAGAAGCAGGACGAGAAAGAATCATAAATTTGGGCTGATGTATGATGGCCGAGGTGCGCCATACTATTTCCATGGATAGGTGACTATTTACGGTCTGTAACGTGACATTTCTGCTGCATCAGCAAACATTGTGCGCAATTATAAAAGCGAGGACATGCTTTATGCTATCTGGAAAGAGATTATAGACTTATTTTACATGTCATTTGATTTTACTACTGTAGCACATGGACAGATTGTCTTACTTTATCTGTCGACACAGAGATGAAATAATAAGCAGTATCACGGATATTAAAGCAGAATCCAACCTCCATTACAAACCTCTGTGAGTCCAGTTGGCAAGTCGCTCTGACACCTTTCAAGTTTTACAGTCAGGAAAGCAGCCAGCCTCAGCTTATGTCTTGGCCTTGGCTGTTTGTAATGATGATGAAAATGTTTGATCTCAATACAGAGCTCAGTCTAAAACCCTGAGGAAAAACCTCCAAGATACTGAACCAACAGGACAGCGATTATGTAAGTGTAGTTTAATTTGCAGTGGATGCAAAGTGATAAAGACTAAATAGATACACCCACGAATGCATCAAGGTTTAAGTGTTTGGGCCTATTTTGTGTTTGAGTGATGTGGGTGGATGCTCCTCAGCCTATGAGATCAATGCTTGGTGGAGATGGAGATGCTCGAGAAGGGTGAGAGGATTTATTACCTTGCATTAGGAACACTAATCTGTTGCAGGTGTTTCTGGCTGTTCTCCCAGGCCATGCCTGCTCTCCTCCCCGGGAGGCCCCTTCATATTTGTGTGTGTGTGTGAGAGTGCGTGTGTGTGTGTGTGTGAGTGTCTGTGTGTGGGTGAGTGTGTGTGTGATAGAGAGAGACAGAGACAGAAGGAGGTTTTTTTTCTTTCCACCGCATCTGCAGGGAGATTATACCATCGCCACAATCCTCTCAAATCATGTCAAGTGATATGTGCATGGAGATAAGGACACAGAGAACATGTATTCCAATCAGTCATATCAATCGAAAAACCACAAAGGCCAAGAGAAGTGTGCAAACCTTTACAGTTCAGACTCAAGGCCACTTGGACTCGCTTTGGGGAAGTAATTTTTCTACGCTCTTGTATTTGTTTCTCAACTTTTCAAACCGTTTTTAGCAAGGCACTTGTTTTTGACCATGGCATCTCACTCTGGGTATACAGTAGAAAACCACTCTATCAGCAGGATACAACCTCTGGGGTGTATTACAATAAAGACCACCAGGATGGATTGAGCCAACAGCTTCACAGGAAGCCTGCTGTGCTTTTGGGGGGCACGATGAACAAAGACACAATAGAACCCAGTGAGAAAGTCCCGCTCCGTAGGAAGTCTGCAACGCCTACTGTGGCCGGCTTTGGAGAGAAGGGACTCAATGAAATAGAGGAGAATGGAGATGGAGGGGAATCCAGGGGAGGAGAACAGTGAAGACAGGAAGAGGAACAGGGAGGGTGAGGATTGATATGGTGATAGAGGTTTAGGAAAATTCAGACGGTTCAATCACGACCTCATCCGATCTTTTGTCAACCAAAGACTTCAGCATGTAAGATAAAACTAGTTCAAACCAAAAAAGCCAAACCACCGTTGAAAAACATGGTGACCTGCTAGCAAGGAGGGATGGACTCCACTGGTTAGTGAAGTAACATGGCTACACAACTTTGGCACTACTGCCCTCATGTGGACATGGACAGTACTACATTCAGCATACTTCTTTTCAACATGAATGATTTAATGTCGTAAGACATTTGGAACTCTAATGCGTTAGTAATCAGTGAATGCAGAGTTTATGATAGTTGTATGCTGTGAATCTGTTTATGGATGGTAGCCTTTTCGGTGTTCCCACCCCTTTTTCATCTCTTTTTCTTATTCATGGAAATATCATAGTATCATAACATATATTATAGATCGACTCATCAATACAGGTAGTCTGTATACTTGCTACACTATTAATGTACTATTATTACTCTTATATTGGTACAGGCCTGTTCAACTACTTTTTAAGACGGGACATAATTTCTAAAAAGTCAATTGCCAAGGCGCCTGACATCACACACTCCCCATGTCTGACCTGTAAATATTTAAATGTGTTAAAACAAGGTACTTATTTTCTCCCCTTTGTTCATTAGTTTTCACTAATAATAGAATAAACATCATGTCTACAAAAGTACAGGAAAATTCCCTCTGCTTAAACAGTCTTGGTTATCTTTTATTTTAATAGAAGAACAACATTTGTGTGCTTAGCAACAGACATGACTTACACGTTAGACTACTAACAAAATGATTAGGCCGGAATGAGGTTGTTTAAGGGCCATACTTGGCCCACAGGCCGCCAGTTGATTATTTCTGTATAGTATAACAATGTGTAAAGTCTTTTTTGCACTGTTTCTTACACAATGCATAGGTCTAAACCAGCAATGCAGGACTGCATGTTGTGTGTGATTTATTTAATTTCTTCTTGACACATCGTTTTAAATCAAGCAAAAATACCGCCTCAAAACAATTGTTTTACAAACAAGGGAAATACAATGTAGGTGGGGAATCAAAGGTCCTGTATTTGTTGTCTTCTTTCACCAGGTGTCTCTCACTTTTACCACAGAATTACAGAAATGTCCAAAGGTTGATGTTCTAACCACCACACCACCACTGCTGCATGATGCATTTTATTTTGTTTGCACCTAATGGCACTAAAGCTGTACTGTGCAGATACTGGTAACCCCCTTTTATAGAGACCTAGTATGTTTTTATTTTTTTTTTCCTCTCCTTCAGTGTGTCATATCATTTCTTATGCATGCAAAAGATCTTGAAAGTCCTCATAAACAGAATTTTTAGGGAATTTTGTCAAAAGCAACTTACACATACATTCATACACTGATGGTGGTAGCTGCCATGCAAGGTGCCAACCAGCACATCAGGAGCAGTTTGGGGTTCAGTATCTCGCCCAAAGACACTTCATGCAGACCAGGGGAATCAAACCAGCAACCTTCCGATAACAAGAAGCTGGCTCTACCCCTGAGCCACAGCCACCCACAAAACAAAACTCCTGAAATGCCTCAACAGTCGTCTTACCTTTTATTCTGTGACATCACACTACGTCAAACATAATGTATGCCGAGTGGCTAGCTTGTAAAAATTGATTCAGCACAGCTGCTGGGGTGCTGGGTCAGGCATGTGTGAGCTGACCAATCAGAACAGACTGGGTATTCAGAAGCTAATGAGACTTGTTCCATCACATCCACCGGCCTGGCTCTACCTGGTTTGACATGGCGTGGCAGTCTGGCACACTTCTGTCACAACTGGGCTACCTGCTTGTTTGTTTGTCTTACTTACTGAACAAAGTGGCTCTGCTAATTTAGTTACAAATATGTTTAATTTATTTGAACTTCTTCACAATAAAACCTCCCATTATTTAGTCATCTAAAAGCTTTTATTTTGAAGCAGCATTACAGGAAACGTTGTGTTTTCACCAATAGTAACTCCTGAAACGGCTAAAAGTGAACACGATGGAACAGTAAAGCACAGCAGGTGTCTGAAAGTACCAACAGGACGAGAGAAACTGAAGTGATTCAATTAGAAGCTACAAAAATAGAGAGAGCTTTTAAAACAGACACAGACTTAAAAGTTTAAAAACATATTTCCTTCAGGTTTCCTGCTCAGACATGAGTTCAGAGTATATTTTAAGGGGAAATGGGGATGGTAACAGGTCGGTTGCAGTCGTGAGACATCGCCGTGGTTTGGCTCTACTCCGGAGCAGCTCCGTTTGACTCGGCACGGCCACTGGTGCTTGTGGAGAAACTAGTGTGCTGCAGCACTGGTCAGAATGAGTAAACTGATGTGTTCCTTGAGCACTAAAGCACCAAAAACCTTTTCCAGCAATAGCCCAAAATAAAATGATGAACCCTAAAGTTTTTCGAGGTAGGCCAAAATGAAACAAAAAAAAACACAAGCTTTTCTCCCATGTGGACTTTTTTTTTTTTTTTTTTTTTTTTTTACTGGACCTCACCCAAAAGCAAAATGAGGACAAGAGGACAAGGTTCAGTTTGTTATTTATAGTAACCGGATCCATTTGTCTGTAAGGGGAAAAAAAACAAACAACAGGAAAGTTAAATATAAGGTGAAATGTGTTGGGGTACTAAAATTTGAAGGCTAAATTTGGATGGTGGAATACATCAACATCCACAGCATCATCATGCCCAGATTGTATAAATGCATGATTACAGCAGGCACAATGGTACTACAGCTGATTGTTTCTCATGGGCTGTAGTTGTAGGAGTTCTCGAACAAAATAGTCTGTGAGAGAGGGGAACCAGTCTTTGCTAAGAGCCACGCCACGGGTGAACCAAGGGTAGAAGAGCTCATGCTGTCTCGTCGCTCCTGTCATGATGATGTTCAAGGCTGCTTCTGTAGCAGGGTAGGCTGGTACGTTTGTAACATCCCTAGGAGACGGAAAACACCGCTCTTAACTACTGTGGATGGCAGTTTTAAAAAATACATTTGCCAAATATGTTGCAGAATTCTAATTTGAGAGTATCACTGAGTATATTTGGTTAAATAATTAACTGTATCATTGACTCACTTGACTTTCTCCATGGCTGATTCTGTATCAATGAGTCCCAGTGTACATATAGAGATGGACACATTGCTCTTCTTCATAGCCAGCTCATGATGGAGGGCCCCGAAGAAACCATTCAAGGCAAATTTTGTTGAGGTATACGGTGCCACAAAGGGACTGGACATTTTACCTGTGAAGCATCAGTGAAGCATCAGTTAAGATTTTCCAACACTACTTTTACTCTATTGTTTAGCCAATATTTCTTGGAACAATATAAAGAACTAATAAAAAAAATCAAAAACAAAAAAACATCTACATCAACAGCTACAATTCTATGATTGCTGATGGAGATCATGTGAAGTGACTGACTGCATAAAAATGGACTGTAGAAACACTTCATTTTTAATCATGTTTTCAAACTGGAGGGAACTCTGTGGCGAAAAAGTTCTATAATAAAAATGGCCATAATAGAGCTCGATGATACCCGACACAGATATGTCGGCCGATATACATTCATTGCTCTTGCAATGATCCCTCAAATGTGGCTAACACTTGTGGCAGATACTAATTATTAGAAATCAGGCGGACAGATATTTATTTGCAGGAAAAAGCAAAATTGTGTGAGGACGATGTAGTTTGTCTTATCTGCAGTCTGAAATCACTGATATCGATAATCGGATATAAATGCTGAAATTCAGCCCAGATAATCAGTGTATCCCTGCTAAAATGACACTACTGCACTGAAACTGTAAACTCTCTGAGAAATGTATAATTATAAATTATACAAGGCATCGCGTCTGCATTCAAATTTTGGGCCGTAATCTGTAACATTGCATTTTTATTATTTCTCGATCTGAAAAATAATGAGGTCAAACATATTATCATTTGTCACAAAATGAGTGAATACATTTGCGAGTATTAATGTATACAGTATATACATATATGTTTCAGAGTTTGCTGTCAGCAACATGTGTACGGTGTTATGTTTCTATATGTGTGTTAAACCAACCTAAGAGTGATGAAACAATCACCAGTGATCCTTTATTTTGTTCAAGGGAGGCCATAGCTTTCCAGGCCATCTGAATATAGCTGAAGAAATTGACCTTTGGAAAGCACACACACGCACGCACACGCACACACAGACACACACACACACACACACACACACACACACACACACACACACACACACACACAGAAGGAGAGTAAGAGAGAGAGAGAGAGAGAGAGAGAGAGAGAGATCAGTGCATCACCCTCATGTAATGTGTTGCTGATAGGCCTAAATCTAAATGCTGCATTACCTTCATCAGCCACCTGGTGTGCTCCACATCTCCCTCCCACATGCTGAAGGGGCTCGGGCCAATGTGGTTGAGAACCACATAATCCAGCCCTCCGAGCTTTTCCAGAGCAAAATCTATCACATTGTCTGGGTCTGACTCGTTGCCCATGTCTGCTGCTATGTAGAGAGCTTTCTGGGCTCCCAGGCTCAGGCACTTCTCCGCCACCTGTGAAGCAAAGATCAAAATGAGTGCATTAACTGTCCCATGTGGCTGCAGAACAGAGAGTTAGAGAACGCCAGGTTGAGCTTTGAGACCATTTATTTGTTTTTCAAGTTCACTGACCTGCTGTAACACTTTCTCTCTCCGGGCTGTAATTACTATCTGGGCTCCAAAGCTGGCATAGTGATACGCCATTTGTTCGCCAATACCTGTGCTGGCACCAGTCACCAGCACCCTGGCGCCTCTGAGGGATTCTGAGGGACACACAGAAAAGAAAAAAAAAACATACTAATGTACTTCAACAGCAGTTTTGCTGGTGGTTGAAAATGATGTTACACTTAAAGTTTTGCAGCGGAATTTGTTTACGCACAACTGTTATTTTTTACGACTGTGAAACCACAGTTCCTGTTTCTACTTGAATCAGCACCAAGACCTTTGCCACAAGAAGATAACCTAATCAGTGTCCCCAATGTGTTGTCTGTATTACACCTCTTTGCTTATGACTTACTGATCGTTGGACTCTTATGTATTCCCAACCTCTGACCCCGAGGTCGAAGGAGCTGGTATGAAATACAAATAGCCGTAAAATCCTCTTTTCCCTTGTATTGTGTTTATGATCTAACATAACTCTTTTATGCCGAGGAAACTTTTGGAGTCCACGGGCAGAAAAACCCTTCCTAGATATTTAACCTTTGTACAGTACGTCTATGGAGTTAATCAGACATAGTCCATAAAAATGCAGCCATTAAAATTTGAAAATATTATCTTTATCAAGCTATAAAATAGGCCGTGACAGCTGCTTTATAATGCTGCAGTTGTTGAAGACCATTCATGGGACCATCCTATTACATGACCACAAACCAACAGACTCACACCGAATCATTTGATTACTTGTGAAGCCTCAGCTGTACACAGCCTCCTCACAATATGGATAAATGCCCCATTCTCTCTCTAGCAAGGCCTCCATCACAAGTAAAAGATTATCAGCAATTACTCGCTCAAGTTTGTGCGTCTTTTCCCCCAGGGGAGCATTAAACTTTCCTCATCATTATACACGTTTTGTGGCGACGCAGAGCACAAAGCATGTTCAGCACCACATGGCAATGGCATGGTCCACATTAAAGTCCGAACCGTGCAGTTGATGAAATATCCTCCCATCCTGAGTGTGTGGTCAGAAGAAAATGTACATACACAGGTTATTAAAAGTGCCCTGAACATTACTAGTACTCTCTACCGAGCAGCGGTGATATCAGTGAGGCGAGTTGTCTGCACAGAGCTCAAAGGATACTACACCCACCCCAGCCACAGTCTGTTCACCCTGCTGCCATCCGGCAAGAGATACGGACTATGGAGACTCCTCAACAACATATGTTTATGACTTGCTCTTTATTTATCAGTGTGTAGCACAAAGGGACTACAATTTGCATTTCGTTGCACGTTAACCGTGTGTGTGTGTGTGGGGTGGTAAAGAATTAACTTTGTACTGTAACTACAGTATCTCACTTACACAATCTCCTGTGCCACATTTCAGCAATATATCAATTATGGTTTATGGTCTTGATGGCTGCTTATCAGATAATCCTATCTGAACTTATCTCAATTAGCTGGATGTCAATATAAAATGAACAGTACGCGTGAAATCGTTTCGTCATCATGTTCTCCTTCAAAAAATACTTCATTCCAGCCTTTGTTTTTTTTCCCCGATTTCATCAGATACTGACAAAAAAGACACTGAACATACCATAATGTAAGTCATCACATATAAATCCATAATAAGTCAATTATAACTAGATAAGTGCTAATAGATTAAGCAAAAGATGAAAAGCTCATTGTGAAAAAGTAGAAAAATTTAACAACATAGTGTATTATCACTATAATTCCCCTTCCTTATCTTAATAATAAGACATATTTCCCCGGGGACCATTGTAGTTGTAGTTGTAGTTCACATATTTGCAGTTTTCAGTCCATTTTCTCCATCTATTATTGGCTACATGTTATCTTTATTTATCCTTATCCTAGTAGGTACGTGGTTGCTCAGCTCCCTCCATACCTGTATATGTGGCCTTCTTCTACTATAGCATGAAATGGTCTCATACCAAAGTGATAGTTAATATGTAATGAGAAAATTAACTTTCAGTGTCATTCCTTTATTATCCAACATCTCCCAAAATGAAATATGAAAAAAAGTTTGACTTTGTCCACTCACTTTCCATGAGCACTTTGATGTTATCTAATCTAATCTATTGTCTGTCGAATTGGTGTTACAAATTAATGGTACTTCCTGTGTAACGTCTAACCAAAAGTACATTATATTTTCTGATATTGTCTGATTATGTCAACTAGCTGAAGATGGACATGATGATGAAAATAAAAGCACTTATTTTGCACCTATAAAGCTATCTGGCTGCATGTAACTCAAGACCAGTGCTTCCAAATTTGGGCTACAATTATGCTTGCATGTACTTATATTTATAATAAGGATGAAACAGCAATGCGATATTTTCACAACTGTTCATTTGAAAACATAAATGCATAATGCATTTAATAGACACAGTGATGTTATTTTGCATTGACAGCACACGAAAAATGTTGATTACTATGGAGAATTGGCCAGTTACATTACAGTAACTGGCCAATTACCCACATTACAGTATGTATCACTTGACATTAACACTCTTTATTAGGCTATCCTATTTCAAGATTGCAAGTTTTTCTTTTCTTATTATTATCTCACTGAAGCGCAGATCGTGTTTCACACCGTTCTGTCACTTACGACATGACCACCTGTACATCTGTCATCGCACTGTCGACGACCTACGCGAACGTGTCTGCTGCTATTTCAAGGAGCAAACTTCAGAAATAAAGAAACTTGCTGTGAACAGCTACAGAGGTACAAGTATCTGCACTTCACAGTTGGCACACACTACAACACTTTATCCTGCAGGAGCGTCCCTCTTACCTGCATTAAAACTTGGTGCGGTCCACTTGACAGCTAGGTAGGCAACAAATAAACTACCTAAAAGGATTTTTGCTGGAGTTCTCATGTTGTAATGTTATTGCTGTTACATCCTATGCACTGACTGATTAGGAGTGAGCCCAGGACAGTCTTTCACGGAGATATGAAGAAACAGCATTCCAATTATATAACGTAACCCCTCCTCTTTGTCTCGACATGTATAAGCGGGGTGCGTTGATTACATAACAGGTTTATCGTTCTCGAATAAGACCTGGTCCGCTTCTCACATAGACATAACAAGTTCAATGTATCGGTATGAGAAAACTTAGTCTAAAATAGCTGATTAATTCTTATTATTATTATTGTTATTTTTTAAATAATTTTAAAAAAAAAAAAGATTTACATGGCGACATATATAAACGTATGCCTTAAAAAGACAAAAAAAAAGACAAGGAAAGACGAAAATGACGTTCCTAAATGACGCACTACGTTTTTGAACGCGCAACTTTATTGACACCACTCTCGTGTACATGGATCTAGTAGGGTTGTCCTTCAGTGGAGCTAACTAGGCAGCCTTAGCTCCAGCTCATTGTTGGCGTACTTAAAATACCAGCACGTAAAAGGAAACTACACGCCGTGGACCATGGCAGCAAGGATTCTGCCCGTAGTGAAGTTAGTATTTTTAATTTAATTTGCAATTCCCTTTAAATTAAACCCTGCTGTTGGTGCTAGCTGCCCTAGCTAGCCAGTTAGCCAACTGTCGCTACGTTAGCTCAGCTAACTAACAGCTAACTGTCGGTGTGCCCGAGAGCACTCCAGTTGACATTTTGCACCACTTTGCTTCGTCGTTGAACATTTAGTTTACTGAAGAAATCTGCAGCAACATGGTTATGCAAAATCTGTTAGATTTGGACGTCGGTTCAAGTTAAACGAATTTTCTCAGTTCACTAACGTTAGCTAATGTAACGTTAATGTAAACACCCCACTAAAGATCCTAGCTAACCTACTGTAAGTGATCATGTCTTTGCATCAGAGGACACTTGTTAAGTAGTTAAACGTTAGTTCAGTAATCGTAACATGTTTTCAGCCATGGATTCAGGGGTGGGTAAACATGGTTCATAGCCTGACTGTCTTTGTTTTTTCATTATCAGACTGGCCACCAAGGTGACCATTGCAGGAGGAGCTCTTTACGTTGCCTGTGACTCTGGTCTGTTGGGAAGCAGTGAGCAGGGCTCAGAGGCCCTGGGGAAGGCCAAGGCTGCAATACCCCCCGCCATAGAGGAGTGGATGAAGTACTTTGGCCTGGAGGTAAAGATAAGATGCATTGCTTAAACATAGTTCTGATACAGGCAGCCCTGGATGTGGGCTAGCCGTCATGATCATGCAACATATGGAAGGAGAAAATGTCAGGCACATTTGTGTCCATCGTTTCCTTACAAATGTGCCTACAGTAGGTCAGTTTTGAACACAGTCCTGATGATGATTTTGATGATTCATACATTAAATTATTGAATTATTTGAATTAAATTCATGTGTCCTACCATTCACGGCCTGTTCACTAATGGGACTGGAAGACACAGCTTAACTCTGAACAGCTTTCAGATACGCTGGCCAGTAAAAAACAAAATGTGCTTTTTCATTATTTCTCCCTGATCACAAACTGGACAAATTTGTCTTTGTCAAAACAGCATAGGGACCCATTTCAGTAGGAACAGGCAGTACATCAGCTTGAAATCCGAGTGCAAATACTGGTGGACTTCTTAATCTTTGGTAGATTAAGAAAGAGAATACCATTTTTCAGTGAAATGTTATTTATGTTTGACAGAAATTATGCAGCTTTGGTTTATTCAAGATCTCATTTTGCCAGTTGTGTCTTTTATGACAAAAATGGAAGTACAAATTAGATATTGTAGTTAAAACTAGTCAATGACCAGGTGTCAGCTAATAAGATATATGAGAGATCCTGCTGATTTTCATCATATGATTCATATACCTATTCTGGTGTATTTCTGGAGTGACTAGCTATTACCACTGATGGACATGGTGCACTATTCAGCTGCAAGATGTTGAGTGTAAATACAATATACTATTCATAACTGCAAAGCCTTGCAAAATCTGTTTCAAACTAACAGACCTCCCCCTCTCCTCAGGCTCAGCTTCCAACCATGCCACACATTGAATTCTCTCCTGTTGAGTCGTGGAACTCTGGTAAGAACTGAATGAAAAGCTTGTCTTTTTGTTGGGGCATAACAATTCTGAAATGTCATTTGTTACAGATATATTGCAAGCATTCCATTGGGGCCATATTAAATTTCAGCATCACTATTATGAGACCAAGAACATGATTTTGAAGTATCAAACCTAAACCACTGATTTATTTATTTTTTTTCCATTGTAGGAGTGCGATGGACGATTTCATCTCTTTCCGAGGCTCCAACAAGAGCAAGCGATTACACGAATCAGGGTTTGCAGTACCTGAAAGACCTCACCAAGTGAACAGGAACTCTCTGGTCAACCTGGCATTTATAAATCTTTTTGAGTTTTGCACTTAAATGACATTACTTCTTCAAAAGTTGTCGCCCCTCATGAGAAAGACGAAGCACCCAACATAAGAGAAAATTGTCTGATGAAAAGAAGTTGTGAAATTTGACTGCAAGGAGTGTAGTCTCCTGATTGGGTACTGTGGTTCTCTAAATGATAGTGGCATTGGTTGGAAGTTGTGTTGTACATAATGCTAGGAAGCAAAATGTATTTTAAAAGTTGTTTGATTTGGTGTGAACCACCACATGTCAACACTGTCTGATATACAATATTTAACGCCCCTTTGTTCTCAAACCACCCAAATGTTATGAAGAGAATGTTTGTTGTATATATGCAGTTTGTGACTTAATAATACATCAATCTTAAAACACGTCCAGTCTGTAGTTTGATTTATTAAGTTAAAATATAAACTGCGTGTGTGGGTGTTCAAAGAAAAAGACCAAACAAATGTGCAAAAATCTTTAATACTTATGACAGAATACCAATGGCCTGTTGATGCTGCTACAACTTCAGAACAGGAAGAGGTGACTGAAAACATGAAGAAGTGCGCACACAGCCATTTGTAATTCCACTGTACACGACATAGAAACACACTCCACAGCACCCCAAGCGGTGATGTACAGTATTAAACTTTTTTTTTTCTTATTTTATTTTTTCATGTTGGTTAAACAAATGGTACTGATTCTGCCACACTGTCACTTCTCTACCGTCAAAATAAGGCTTGAAAATCTCCAGACACTGTCAGATGATGCATGCAGAGTTTTTACAGCTAAAAATAATAGTAATAGCATATTTTTACTGATTGAGTAGTTTATAAGGGATACGCTGAATGACTTGAAGAAGACCTATTCAGCAACCGGTACATGGTGACTAAGTTGGGATGAAAATACCAATACCATAGTGCAAGCATACATGTCAGACAGAGTTATAAAGACTAGAACCAGAGTTAATTAGTTACGGTCAACAAACTGGTTTGTCAGTTGATTATACCTGTTTAATATTCAGTTTATAATATATTAATGACCCTTTGACCAAAAGCTGGTGGCGTTTTGATGAGATACTTGTATAAATGAGCATTATCGCGACAGGCAACATTACAAGGCATTTTACACTGTCATCTGTATTGCAGCAAGAATTTTTTTTTCTTTTTTTTTTTGTCATGCGTGTGATACAAAGCATTTATTTTGCCACGTTTGCTCTTAAGGAAAAAAGCAATTTGGGGAAACTATGAAACGTACCATAACATGTAAACTTTATACAATAAAGTGCTCCCCACAATATCAACAGTGAGATTTATACAACATAGGATGGTGTGTGTTATACTTATAGAACATTTTCATACCGCATTAAGAGCAAAACACTGCACTACTATAAACTGATGGTTTGCGAAACTTTCCTCGAGTTGTCTGCGTTACCACTTTTGAACGAAAACCCAAGAGCAGCCTTCACACCCAATAATTCATTAAGATTGTAGCTAGTCGGAGACAGAGTATGTACAATATTGCAGAATGACAAGCCGGAAGGCACTTTATGACTTGTGTTGGATCAAATTGCGATGAGAATTTAGCTAACTGCATCTTCATCACTAGCACAAAGGATCTGATCTGATGCAGTGCTAAACAGGTGCAAAAGTGCAGGCGTATATTTCCACATGAGAATAATACATCTAAAAGGCTCTTGAAAATAAAAGGGCCCATTTGGTAGATTTGACAATGCTGCTTCAATTCATCCCTTCCAGTGCTCACATTAATTAAATATAATACATGACTCTATCTGCCCATTTAATTCAGCAAATGCCTCCGTGGAAAACATCTTCAAAACAATGTGTATATCCTGCTTATTAGCTATTTAGAGAATCCCCCCCCCCCCCCCCCCCCCCCCCAAAAAAAAAAAAATGGCTCCAAAAGGAATTTTGAGCAGCTTCTTTTAGAACACACTGACTTTTAATTAAGATAATTACTTAAGGACAAATCAGTAAGTCTCTCAGGGACAACAATGCAAACGCAGTAACAGCTGCACTCTGCAGCTGTTGGCCAGCACAATCTTGGACTGTCCAAACTTAAAGTGTAAAGTAGAGCAGCAACGATAAAACAAGGTGACTCCCTCTCCTGGAAATAGCCAAGCATAGCGGTGCTACAGTTCTGCTGTGCGTATGAAACACAGATTGCACTTTATTCCGAACATTAAAGCATATTAACTATTCAACCCTGCCATGGCTTTGTATAACGAGATTATAACAATGAGTGGAACAGAAGCAGATGGACGGAGGCTGGAGAGTGAGATAAAGTGTCCGATATCTCTCTAGGTGGTTTTGACCAGGTCATAGACATGGATATGAAAGTCATCATCATATTTGATATAGTAGACAGAGGGCTTGGCTGGGACCTGGTAGATGACCAGGCCCGTTCTCTTCACACCCTTGTCAGTAACATACTCCACTTGTTTCCCCACCAGACTCTCCGTCTCCTCTCCGGGCTTCCTGTCTGCAGGCAACAGGTGCTTGTTTTCTGAAGAGTAAAACATTGGAACATTACAGTTACATTGTATAAAACACCACTTACTTAAAATAGAACAGAGTGGGGAAAAATAATGTCGAATCTGTTTTTTTGAGATGTTCTGACCTGGTTCAAGAGGTTCTGTGTTATTATTTTATATGGTCTATCTCAGTTCACCAGTTATCACATTAGAATTTATCACAAGAATAATGAAGTGTGCCTCCACTCAGCATCCACTCAAGTATACGGAACAATTATTTATCCGGCCATTTATTCAGTTAGATCGATCGATCGATCTATCTTTCTATCCCCTTAAGTCAAAAATACGATTTTTTTCTTCCTCCTACAATGAAGATTTAAGCTTCACTGTGTAGAATGATGTATGTGCAGAGTTAGACACTAGAAGGCTGTTGTCATATTCATTGTTTTCATTCATTGCTCACATACACCATGACTGGACTTTACAGTAATTCATACATAGTATATATATATATATCTATATCTTATCTCCCCTAAGGGCCCTGACACCCCAGGCTGACATTCAGCTGTCAGCCAATGTCAGGGCTATCGGTCAGCCCTAGTTGTTGCAGTGTGTCCTGCACTGTTGTCACTGGTCGACCCTTGTAGACATCTTTTTGGCCAACTAAGAATCTTGAATTGGTGGTGGAGCGTATTGTTCTGAGAACTCCCTCTGACAGCTGTTCAGCTAAACAAATAAGTGCGTGAGATGGTAAACAATTGTCATTTGCAACTTTTAGCCCGACATACTCTTGATTAGAAAGTGTCTACATCAGCGAGAGATGTGTAAAAATGATATAAATACATTATGTATTACCCGCAGTACTGAGTCTTCCTACAGATTACCGCCACCTGCTGCTTCGGGGAGTTATTTCCTTTTTCAGAGATGCAAAATGTACAAGCTGTAGTCTTTGTGGTGTAGTGAAGTCTAGCTTTTTGGCCGTAACCCAGGTGACATGAGGTGACGGAACAGTCAGCCTTTGTTGCTTCTAGGTCTGCGATGCCAGTTTGGTGTGCCTGGGACCCAAGAACGCCGCGTCTGGTTTAACCCCACTTAAACTTTTACTCCTTAAAACTTACATCAAGATTGTCTGTGTCTGTTGCTGCAAGAAGTTCTTGTGCAAAAACGTGCAATTCGCCTGCTTAATTAAAGGAGCTCAAACAAAGGAAGACTTGTAATAAATACAGATCACTGTAGCTGGTGGTGAGCTCACATGCTATCCATGTCAAATGAATTGAGTTGAGTTGGAAACATGATTTTATGTCACATTACCATTCCTCCTGATTCTATCTATAAAGCCTTTAGAACAAGATTAACAAGACAGCTTTGTGAATAATCAATCGGTCTTCGTTCTATCCAAATGACCAGTACCTGCTTCAGGCAGAATCCTGAGGTCTCCGTCAGCGTAGTCGTCCCACAGCTGATACATATAAAGAACGGGGTCCTTTTCATAAGTGATATAGTACCAGTTGGTCATGATTGGAGCTCTGGAGAGGACCATGCCTCTCCACTCGTTCTTCTCTCCATCCTCCTTTTCAAACAGGTGCTCCACAGCTTTGCCCACCAGCTCCTCCGCCCCCGGCGGTATCTTGATCTTATTGTTTACTGTGAAGACACGGTCACAACAGGAGAGACAATGTAAAAGTGAGAATCATGGAAGCCTGTAACCCAACAGTTGCGAACTAGCTGCCGCAGATAACAAAGGAGGCTAGCTAACTCACCAACTTTTTCCGACAGCACCTGCAGGTTCGACACCCTCTCGTCCTTGAACAGCTCGATGCCGTAGACGCAGTCAAAGCCGTCATACTTCACCATGAAAAGAGAAGGGTTCACACTAAGCCTGTCGAGTACTGTTCCCTTCCATTTGCTCTGGTTCCCTTTCTCGCGCCAGTTATGCTGAATGCGGACTCCCAGAATGCTGTTGGGGTCCGGTGTCAACATGTCACTCAGCTCCCCGCTACTCCGCTTTCTGGTAAAACAGGAGGAATATACTGTGTGTCTGTGGTGAGGGTTTAAAACAAAGTATCCACCTTACACACATACAAAAGGCTCAATGATATCAGGCTACCCAATTCAAATAACCAATGCAACATCACTACCATCAAAACTTCACTTACTAATTTTTTATGCAGCTGATGATTTTATTCAGAACATAATATGAATTCCTATCATTAACCCCCGGCGTAAGTCAAATATAAACTAGAGCTGCAACAGCAAGTTGATAAATCCAAAGAAAGAAAATGAATTGCCAATTATTTTGATTTCTGATTGATCGCTTCAGTCATTTCTGAAGCAAAAATTTCAAACTTTTGTTGCTTCCAGCTTCTTAAAAGTATGGATTTCCTAGCTGTTATGATAATAAATGAAGGAAAACAATACAAAAGATGTCACTTTAGGCTCTTGGACACTGTCATGAGCATTTTTTTTTACTAAATTATCAATGGAATGATTGTGAAAGTAATCGATAATGACAATGATCCTTGCTTGCAATTGGATCATAACATACATTTATTCCTGAATCATCCACATTTCCCTGCATGCTTTACTGTCACACTGCATTCTAAACCACCATTGATGCATCATGTGATGGCATTTACAGTAGCCTTGTTTCTACATACCTGCCCCTTTTCTTGGACATGCCTCCAGAAATGCAATGGCTACTGATTAAGAGAAAGACAGGGTAATGTTTAGTTATGATGTGAGCGAACACAACAGCTGTCAAAGTTCACATGTAATGTAAACTACTTAGCATGAGGAAGGCCTCTACTTCAGCTGAGAGGCTGGGCTGTCTGAAGAGACCTGTGACAGGCTGCAGCCTGCTCAGCTCAGACTGACAACTCCAACAGCCAATAGATTAACATGATGGACTAACTTCCTGGGTATTTTAGTCGAACTGCACAACATGGAGGTCAATGTTTCCTACTCAGGCGATACTGTAGCATGTCATATTTAGTTAGCAGTTACTTAAGGATTAAAAAGCCAATACTTCATATGTGTGACACAACTTCCAAGAGAATACGTCAGCCATGTCTATGTCTGACGAATTGCAATATGTAACCAACGTTGTCCGGTTAACTTTGAGTGTAATATACATTAGCAATATTACGGTACATATAACACAGGAGGGGGTGAGCCGTGCCGTACGCCACCTGTCCTGGACTGAATCCAACACACCTACACCTCACACTGGAGGTTACCAGCACCACTCGTTTGTCCTAGCTCTAACGTTACCCCAATGCAGATGTTACTGTAAGTGGAGGCGGCTAGCTACATCCGCTCGTCGGTGTCTCTGGTGTCAGGTAATAAACACCAACAACAACTGCGCGTTAACGGCTTAATTCCGTCTTCGGAACATATTGTCATTACCTTTACGCAGAGTGCATATCAGTATTGTTCAGTTCGTCTGGCTGAGAAATGTTGCCACACACCACCAACCCGCCTGTGTAAATCTCGCGAAACCTGTGGAAAATGGGCGACGCGGAGGGGAGACTCCAGTTCCCGGCGTGCCTTCGGTTGCCATGGCCGCAGAGGAGGACGTGTGCACGCGCGCGGTGCACGGTGGGAATTGGTGTTTTCGCAGCAATGATGTGGGACTTTTAACGGCCGTAGTTGAACAGGTGTTGCAAAATTGCCGCATGTTGCGTTTGGTGGTTTTCGGAAATAGCGTAGTTAAGGTGTAAGAGTGCAGGATTCACATGGAAAAAGGCACACAGCCCCACACACGACCACACAACTAAGGTCAGGATTTCCTGTGACGCAAGTGTTGCCTAAACTTAAAGTGACAGACAGCATTTTAGAAGTGCCATAGTATACATTTGACATTTGAATATCTCTGTTAGCACCCTGAGTTTCAGAAAATCAACTAAGGCAGCACTAAAATGCTTGCTGTGTACTCTGTATCCCTTTTTCACTCTTTCATTTTTGGTGAATTGGTTAATTTCAGTATTTATAATCTCTGCCATAAGGATGCACAACCTATGTGCGTGATTCATACCTCGCAAGGTAGGAGCAGTGTAGCAGCGTAAGCGATGAGCACATTTGTAAATGATCTTGAATTATTGCCTAATTGCATATAAGTAGCATCATCCACATACTGAAGGGGAGCTAGTTACATTTACCATTGACCTGGCATTCAGGGTCAGTGAGTATAGGCAAATAATTGCGAATATTATCTGAGCACCTACCTTCACTGATGTTGCAACCCAACTGACACCAGAACAACAACAGTGTATTTCAGCATCCAGCAATCCTCCCTTCTTCACACAACTTCTGCAGACCCTGTAGTGCAGCCCTGTCACCTGTTAACATTACGTTATTATGATGACATTATAAAGTTGTACAATACAGGTTTAGCCAGTGGTGGAAGAAATATTCAGATCCTTCACTTAAGTAAAAAAGTAGTAATACGCTGTTTTGAACATGCTTGGCGACAAGTAAAAGTCCTGAATTCAAAACCTTAATTGAGTAAAAATATGTCGCGTTGTCAGCTAATTTTCTTTTGGTATGAACAATAAAAGTACTCATTGTGTTTAACTATTATATTATGTTTTTTTTATTAGATTGATAGTATTGCTGCAATAATGTGTATGTTGCATTGTACTGCTGTAGACTTTTAAGGTTGTGGTTATTTTAACAACTTGTTGGGTGCTTTAGTCGACTTTTCATGATCTCGGTAAAACAAACGTGTTTTCAGCTTTGTAACAATTTATTTTTCATCAAAGCCAAGAGGGTCCTACTCAAGAAGTAGGATACTTTTCTAATCCAATAAAGAAACATTATTAGAGATTATAAGGTTTTCACTGGACAGGAAAAATGTCTGAATAATTGTAATAATCTAAAAACTGGTAACTAAAGCTGTCAGATAAATGTAATGGAGTCAGAAGTAACATTTCTGCCTGTGAAATGTTAAAAAAGGAACATCTGTGCTGTGCTGGAAGCAGGTCGTTAGTTTATGTTAGCAGACTCCGTTTCTAAACTAGATATAAGCTACCGCTGCTCAGAGACGAGGCAATTGCATAAAGTCACAACCTTTGGACTGTCACAGCAAGTCCTTTACAAAAAAGTCATGCAGCATTAAACAGTTCTAACAAATTGGCTACTGGCTTGTATAGGCAACCGAAAAGAGACAAGTGATTAATACATGTAAATAGCTACACATTGTTACATAGAGCCCCTTTAAGTAGAGCACCTGAGTAAATGAAATGTACTTAGTTACATCCCACTGCTGAACATAACATTGACCCATAAAATAAACAGTTATACTCACTACAGAATTCATGGTTTTATTCATCATGTGATGGCGGTGTCACCTTCATTTTTTTACATTTACATTTTTTGCATTCTTTTTCAAACTTCACAATGAAAAGAGTTCTGTCCAAGCCAGTTCAAATGCAGAAGCCAAATTGTGACAAGTGGGGGTGACAAAAACATTATTCATGACATTATTTTTTAGCAAGCACAGCACTGATATTGAACACACACCGACACCTTCGCACATAATTAAGAGCCTTGTCTTAGAAAGTGCATCCTCAATAGGCAACACACTACCATTCAATCCAATTTGCCTAATTGTTGTTTAACACTCTTGTAATCCAGTCCCTGAAGGAGGATACCCGAGTGTAGACATCAGGGGTCCTGGGGTCTCCGCAGCGCCGGCCAGAGAAAGAAACGACTCCTGCTGCAGCTCCGTCACACACCAAGGGTCCACCTGAGTCCCCCTTAAACAGAAACGATATGAGATTCTTAACATAAGTTATATATATATAAAAAAAAAACTCTGGGATTTTGCAGCAAGAAACAAAAAGCAATCTTTCTATTGACAAGACAATCTCAGATCTTATCAGTGTCTGGTTTGCTTATTAACTGGATGTGCCTGTGATACCCACATCATAGAGGTTGGAATGATGTGAGTGTCTTTCTGACTTTCTGACACTCCTTCGCTTCGGCAGTGAGTTTGTGTGCCTGATCAATAGCCGTTGTATTTTCTTACCGAGCAGAAGCCTTGAAAGACACTGTCCCCAACGCCACAAACCATCGACCTGGTGATGGGAACAGCTCGCCATCTCCTACGACAGGTCCGCTGTGCCAGGGAGGTCACATTGACCTCCTGAAGCCTGGCTGGTAAGGTATTGTTATCCCCCACATCACCCCAGCCGGCTGTGCTGCACTTACTGGATGTACTCAGCCGGCCCCTTTTCAGAGAGATCAGCTGCACCGCTTCCGTCAGTTGAGCACTGCGGTTGAGCTGAGACGAGGAGATTAGTTGTCAAAAAAGGAAAATAAAATGTTATGTTTTGTTTAATCTTAACGTGTTATGCCTTTGTTCCAGCAATTGTACAGCACCGTTTGAAACTGTCCTCACCTTCAGGAGCATTATATCGTTTGCATGTCCATCATATGCGGGATGTGGAAAGGACCTGATGGTGCTGAGCTCCTGTCTTGTAGACTCATTACCGGACAGGGAATCAGCTCCAAGTACTACTGTGTATGGTCTACAAATCACAATTGAAAGAAGAAAAGACGAGGGGAGAGGAAAGTACATTTTTAAATCCCAAAGGAAATTCTTATGACAGGGAATTAGAACAAAACAAAACAAAAAACGAAATAAACTAATAATGTATAAAAATAGTAAATGTTGATGCCAATGCTTAATAGACCTAGAATATATATATATATATATATATATATATATATATATATATAATATATATATATATATATATATATATATATATATATATATAAATATAAAAGTAGTACAATGATATTGAGAAGTAATAAAAGGTAATATTGCACATGATATCAGATATATTGTACCTGGTGGACGGTGAAAGTATATTGCACATTGGATTTCCAGTAATAATGCACAGTAAATCAGTCTCTGTCTGTTTAGAGAAAACATTGATCATTTTTGAAAGCATGACATAATAATCAATTTCCTATCATCCAATCAATACTTTTCATTCGTATTAGTACAGTGGAACAATCAACTTTTTTTTTTTACACTAATTCACCACAGTGAACCTTTAACGGCCTACATTTATGTCAAAGAGAGCATCCCTGTTTCGACCAACAATGTTTCACTACTCCTGCTGACAGTGAAAAATAAAGCCCGGGGCAATGGATTATGGTCAATTCACCCTTAATTGACATTAAATGCTAAAACTAGCAGCAGTGAAAATGTAAACAACTAGGAAATTGAGTTATTGCACTGTAAAAAACATTGTCTTCACTTAAAAAAAAAAAAAAAGAAAACGTGTGTCTGAACTGCTGGAAGATTTTAAGTTGACTGAATTTGAGAAAACAAGTTGAGTTGATTGTGTAGTAATTCAAAACAATGCAATCTTTCTCTTTCTTAAACTGGAATTCCAAAGCTGACATCCAAATTTCAGGCTAGTTAAAATATCTAATTTACCTAATTTGGCTGTATCTGTTCCTGCTTAAAGTGCCTTTTGGTGCAACAGTCAATCAGCTCCCAGTTTAATTTAATGAAGTGCTAATGTGTCGAAGGGTAAATATTGATTTCAATACCAACTTTTACCATGGTTAACATTTTTTTAATTATTGTAAAAAAAAAAATGCATTCTGAGATTATATACTTATATAAATGAGTAGATGGAACTCTGAGTTCATTCATCTGACTCATCATTTCAAGTCAAGGGGTCAAGTTAGGACAATTAATTATTTATTTTTTCATGAAAAATCTTCACAGATTGATTTTCACAAATGAATCAACAAACTGTGCTTTAAGGACAACACAGTTTTATAATGTAAGTCGCTAAGTCGCTACCTATAGCTTCAGAAATGTATTTTTTATATGAAAATGTATCACATTGATCTAACCTGGATGATCACCACCGGCCAACCTCTCTTCAGCTCCCTCTCTGACTTCACCCCAGTATCAGTACACACCATCTCTGAACTCATCCGCAAAGCCAAAGCCACCACCTGTTAGCTTGATCCTCTTCCCAGCTCCCTCGTCAAAGCCTGTCTGCCATCCATTTCTCCCATGATCACCAACATAATTAACTCCTCCCTCACCACTGGCGCTGTATCCCCCTCTTTCAAACTGGCTGCTATCACACTCATCCTGAAAAAACCTGGTACTGACACAACTGACCTTAACCTTTACCAACCCATCTCCAAATCACTAACAACCTCCTCCGTGCAGCTGACTCCAGACTTCTTACCATTCTCATCCTCCTTGACCTCAGCGCAGCATTCGACACTATCTCACACACACTCCTCCTGGACCACCTGGCTGGCATTGGGATCACTGCTGGTTTACATTGTACCTCACTGACCACCAACATTTCGTGCAAATAAGCGACCATAAGTCTGGGTGTTCGGGTGTTTCACTGGGTGTCCCCCAGGGGTCAGTCTTGGGTTCACTCCTCTTCATCATCTCCCTCCTCCCCCTGGGCACAATCCTCCATCATCATGGGATCCACTTTCACTGCTATGCCGATGACACACAGGTCTACATCTCCACCAAACCCACCGCCGCCATCCCCCACCTCCCTCATCACCTGCATGTAAGACATCGGGAGTTGGGTGAGCAGGAACTTCCTGAAGCTTAACGGCAATAAAACCAAGGCCCTGCTCATCGGCTCTAAATCCACCCTCACCAAATCACAACACATCCCAGCCCCTCCCATCATCATCGACGGATTCCCTGTACCCTTCTCCCCCCAAGTCAAGAGCCTCTGTGTCACTCTGGACAGCACCCTCTCATTTGCACCACACATTAAAAACATCCACCAGACTGCCTTCTTCCATCTCGAAACATCTCCAGACCCCACCCATCACTGTCCCAATCCAGCACCCAAATCCTGGTTCATTCATTTGTCACTTCCCGCATCGACTACTGCAATGCCCTCCTTACCAGACTCCCCACCAAACTCATCAACAGACTGCAAAAAATCCAGAACTCGGCCGCCTGGATCATCACCCACACCAAATCATCTGACCACATCACCCCTATTCTCATCCAACTTCACTGGCTCCTGGTACAATACTGCATCCACTACAAAAACTTCCTCCTCACATACAAAGATCTCCACTATCTAGTCCTCACTTACCTCTGCGACCTCCTCCAAGAATACAGCCCCTCTTGCACCCTCCGCTCAACCTCTGCTGGACTGCTAACCATCTCCACATCACGCCTCTGTACCATGGGTGCCCGAGCCTTCAGCTGCTCGGCACCCAGACCATGGAACTCCCTCCCCCCATACATAAGACAGTCAGACTCCATTGCAACATTCAAATCCAAACTCAAAACCCACCTGTTCAAACTGGTATACTCACTCTGACTGGTCACTGTGCACTACACTTTTTTAGGTCAATGTTTGGTTTTAATAATGTTTGATGTTGTTATTTTATGCTTTTATTCTATGTAAGGTGACCTTGGGTGACTTGAAAGGCGCCATCAAATAAAATGTATTATCTATCTGAGTTTGTATTATTACAGTCTGAGTTTGTATTATTACCTCATTAATATTGTAAATATTATTTTTAAACTATACAGAGCACTTATATTTAAGTTGGAAAATGATGTGGGGAAAAAAGCTTGTTCAAAGTTGTCAAAGTAGTTATTACAGCTGCAGATATCAGTCTGATAGTCAGTTCTTACACAGGTATCTGACAGTGTGCGGCTGTGAGCACAAAGTCCTCTCTCACCAGCGATCCCCCACAGTTCAGGCGACCGCGGACTTGCAGCAGAGCCATGTAGGGGCGCGAGTGTGGGGCAGCTTCTCTACCGCCAACGATGCGAGAACCATCAGCTCCTGAAACACAAAATCATCCTTCGTGACTATGTTTATCCAAGATTTTTGAGCTTTGTAGTGACTGTAAACTTGTATGTGCATAACTTACCTTTCAATACAAAGAGCAGCAGCAGTACAAAGCTGATTGCCATGGCGGTCTCTGGTCAAATTCACAACCTCCCAATCTCAGTCTTCTTATTTTGAAGAAGAGAAGTCATGCTAATTTCGTGGTCTTTGTTTCTTCAGTGCGTTTGCTAACATGCTGCTGGGCGGATGTTGCAGTGATTACAAAAGACGTGGCTTCAGGTTTTCAAAACAGTCTTTCAAAAGAGGGTGCATCAAGAAACGGCGTCTTGATCAAGATCAGGAAACCAGAGTTACAACAGCTTTGGAGCTACTCAGACAAACAATGCACTGAAGAATTAAATTGCCGTATATCAAGTCAAAGCATTCTTCATATGCACAGCTAATGTACAAAATGCATACGGCATCATACTGTAAATACAATATACAGAATTATATCAGTACAAATATACATTACCAGAGCAAATATGCAGTGTGAGGTGACGACAATCTGCATATTCTGTAAATACACGTACTAATTGTATATGCATGTGTATCTGCAGATGTATATGTGTGTGTGTGTGTGTGTGTGGAGTGTGGTAGAGGGGCAAATTGGAGCTTCCCGTATGTTGAGGTGTGTTAGGGTGGTGGCAGGGGCAGTAGATCTCTGGTTGGCTGGTTTCTCTCTCTTTCATCTTTTTTATATCACATGGTTTTAGTTCATACTCATTTTTATTTCCCATTTTTTTGTTTTTTTTATCTTGATTGTTTGTATAATGCTATGTTTTTTGTCCTCATCTTGACTGTAGCAGTGAAGCAGTCCAATTGTTTTTGAGACTTGCTATTTGTCTTTTGTTTGTGCTGATTTTCCCTCACAACTGATTGCAGGGATTCAGATCACCTGTGCACAGATGGGGAGACTGACTCCTGATTGAGGAGTGAAAGCAGCTTGGGGCCTTTGCCCCCCAGCCAATCATTTGGTGAAGGCTTAAAGGAAGTGGGGAATGGCACAGAGAAGGCGCGGACCCTCAGTCTGCATCTATCCCTGATCTATGGCGACCCTCATTACCCTTTAACTGTCCGCATGAAACTCAGGTCTGTTTAGGCCCTTTTTTGTTTTCTTGGTTGTCAACAACTTTGAGTGAGAAAACTGTTTATTTGGGAACCCCTTAAAACCCCAAGCCCCCATTCACCTTCAGTTTACCTTTTTATTTCTCCTGAAGCTTGTAGGACGTAATTGTTAGTTAGACCCAGAAGAGGCATTTGTTTATTGGGCATTTCCTCTAGATTTTCCTGTTTTTTGTTTATATCTTTATGTAGGTTGGGCTGGCCTGTAAGCAATTTACTGCCAGTACCGCCACAGTGTGTACTGTTTATGTTATGACCTGTAAAAGCGAAAAATATTTAGTTGACTTCATTTTGATGAATTTAACACTAAAGCTCGTCTTTGTGGAACTACTTGACAGATCTCCCTCAGACATCACTTTTGAATTGTGTGACAAACTGGACCAGAGGATGCTGTAGACCAGAAACATACAGGTAATAGCAAAAGTGATAGAGGTTTTTTTTAAAAAAACAACAACATTTTTTTATCTCTTCAACACACTGTTGTTCTAATAATGTGCCTTTCTGTAATAAAGCCTCTGTTAATAAGTGTTCATCACCAACCTGCTTCTCTGACTAAAGTCACATGAATGAATATTTTCCAACACAAGCCAGTTACAGTAGCTCTACTGCATCCTACATCTAATTCACCCAGAGACAGTTTGTGGATATGTTAGTGGAAAAACAACTAAAATGCCATTTGTGTCTTCAGATGAAGAAAAGAGAAAACAATATTTAATTTTTAAAATGTTTTATTTTGCTTTGTGTTAAGGAGCAAACACTGACAGAGCGACTTAGACATAACTACACATCTCTGTCTGTCTGTCTGTCTGTCTGTCTGTCTGTCTGTCTTGCAAAGACATATGGAATTTGGCATGCTAGCCAGCTAGTCCTGACCCTGATCCAAAGCTCCTGTGCTTGGATCGTGAATAACAACACTCAAGCAGTTGTCTGAGCTCCAAGTCTGGACTGCTAGCTGCATGGCCAAATGAGCTATCTAGTGTACAGCAGCCAAAGTTAGCCACAGTTAGCACATACTCTATACCACCCCCCTGTTTGTCATAAAACATTTAGACTCATTCATCATTATGACAGTGTCTTATGCACACCCATTCAAATGAAGTGTTAGCATTTTCTTTCATCTCATATGCATCAGGTTCATTCTTTCATGCACTGGTGTTGCAGTTACTCTTAATAAAACAACTGCTTGCACATCTGTTGGCTGCAGGGTGAAGCACATATAGGCGCTGGTAGATCATTGTATAAATCTTTTTTACCTTTACATTTTTTATTTGAATCTTCTTAAATGTTTATTCTAGGCCTTTTTGGACCTTCATCTCACATTAATTTACTTTTAATTTAATTGATTCTAACAAGTTTCAACCACATATGTCAGTTTGTAGAAACACTTGCCACAGGCGTCTGAGACATTCTTTGTAATCATCAGACCGGGTGAGCCATAAGAACCACAGTTTCCACTGTCAGATATGAGCATTAGTGTTCTCATGGTTGTGAAACAAATGCAAAAGTTTGAACGTGTAGGGGAGAACGAACATTCACATGCAGCATTACTTAATGTTGATGTCATAATAACAACATGTAATATAATATGTACTAAAATTACACTCATACTGTCATCTATTTTTCTTTAACTTGAATCGGCAGGTAATAAGTAACACATTTGCATTTGTTATATTAAATATTTTCAGTGTCTGCAGCATTATACAAATCTGACTACATAATTCACTATTTTCTCTCTACAAATCTATATTAAGGTAAATATCAACAAATGTAGTATGTATTGTGTATAAATGCAAGCTGATGCTGTCTAGTCAGCACATCTTTATACCAGCAGAGGTCGATGAGACATGTCATAGCTTCTCTGCTTGTTGACCATTAGTGGGCGCTGCATCATCAGATGCCACAGCTACAGTCTTCTCTGTCAGCTGTGTTACAGAACAAAACCATTACGTTAAGAGAGAGTTGTACATGGGGTCGTTGCAGCCTGATGTTTCTATGTTAGCAAGTCCCTACATGTCTGTCTACTATGAGTCATTCCTAGAAGTCCCCTGTGAGCCTGACTCTGTCCAAAAGGTGACAAAAATCCGCCAAGCAGCACCTCAAAAGCTCACTGATATATGTTTTATCTCATTTGTTGTAATCCGAACAAAAAAACAAAGTGTCAACTTTGTAAAAAGAAATGTTTTTTGGAAGTATTCCTCTCTACAACTTTTAGTTTACCTCGTATTCCTTTATAAATCTGCGAAGTAGATATTAAGTCTGATTGTGCAATCTTTTTACAGCAGGACCCACCTTCTTGTACACAAACTCTTGGATTGCATCTGCTCTACAACCCAGAGACATCAGACAAGTTTTGTTTGATGTGGATCTACTTGACACAGCCTGCTGACATATTCGTTTGAATTCAGTGACAAACCACAGTTTCCTCATTTAGATTTGAAAATCAGTGTTTTCACAGAAGCCGTTATGAAATGTGGTCAACTTAAATTTCTTTCATTATTAGCAGCTAACGGTTGCTATTACTACCCACTAGTAGTTGTCTGTTAATGTTTAACTTGATCAGAATCCAAAATATGTTAAAGGTGAAGTGCTGGAGAAGGTATACACTAGGTTTTTAAATACCATTTCTTTCTTCAGGTGAAGAATTTAAATGAATCAGTAGTTTTGCATTTCATATAAAGACCAAACACTTACAGACTGACTAAAGTTCAGCAGAACCTCCACAATAATAATAGTCATATGATATGAAAGTTTTATTCACAGAACATGTTTAAGGCAAAGGCACAAAGAGATTTTCAAAGAAATGAGAAAGTATGTCAGATGCAAGACAAAATGCCATTCTGTAGTAATGAAGCACATTTTTACAGAACTTGAAGGCAGCAACAGTGTCAGCCGAACTGCTGCGAAGTGGAAGGCTGTCCTAGAGCCGAAGTACTAGTATGAGACACCACAATATGCTGAAGTCTCAGCACAAGTCCGTCCTGGGAGAGGGATCCTTCCTCTGTGGCTCTTCCTCGAGTGTCTCCCATCTTTTTTTCTCTAATTCTTAACAGTCAATCTCATAAATCTTTTTGATTATATATTGCAAAGGAGGACTTAATATCAAATATATACATATCATCTTTACGTTACTATTATTGTTGTTACTGTATTAACTTAATGGTGTAATGTAATTTAAGATACAATGTAATGTGAGAATTTTGCCACCTGTTGAATTCGTTCTACCAGTGAAAAGATGCAACATCACCAGAGCAGGCTAACTGCTTACTGATGGTAACTGTATTCTGTTTAACAACTGTAGGTACTACTTCTTGATTTGTTCATGTGATAATTATTCATATTGTATCCATTTTGTATAGACAGCACTAAATACAGTGAGCATCTAGAGCTGTTGTTCACAGAGAAGTCCTCTTTGTTTTTTCTGTATTCGGTGCAGGATGGCATCTAGCTTTGACTTAGTTTTTGGTTTTCCTTTGGCCTTTGTCTCCATCGCTATCGCTCTATGAGTGTCATCCAGCCAAATAAGTAGTTTGACCTGCCTGCTTCAGCTTTCTAATGAGGCATCCTTTATTAAAAGTTTAAAGAAATCATTCATTAAGATCATTAAGCTTCATAGATGAGTTATAGGTTATTATTAAGAGAGATGTTTGGGCTGCCATGGTGTTTACCCTCCCCCTGCCTGACACGTTCTTAAAAAAATCTAGATCTTTAGTTCGTTGGACATCTTCCATTAATAATCACTTAGCCAAAGGAAAAGCTCTGCAGAGTATGTTGACCAAAGTAAAGTACCTTAGTATTTTCCTGTGTTCTTGATGTTGCTGGGCATCGACAATTCTCAAAAAGATACTAAGAAAGACACTATTTTTTTTCATGCCTCGCCAACCTAAAGCATCGTATTTGACGGCTCACCTAAGCACTATCTTTGACTTTTGAATTGTGCTTTTACTAACAGGCAATGGATAAATCCTGCGAAGAATCTGGTGGCTGTGGCTCAGGGGTAGAGCCCGCATTTTGTTATTTGAAGGTTGCTGGTTCGATTCCTCTGGTCTGCATGTCAAAGTGTCCTTGGATAAGATACTGAACCCCAAACTGTTCCTGATGTGCTTGTCTGCACCTTGCACGGCAGCCATCAGTGTATGAATGTATGTATGAATTACTGTAAGTCGCTTTGGACAAAAGCATCTGCTAAATGCCCTAATTGTAAATGCAAATTACACATTGCCTGAAAAACAAATATCATCAAGTCATTAATGATTGGCAGAGAGAAAGTTCTTACTCAGTTGTGGTTTAATAAATCTTGCAGCGTGTTACATCAGGTTTGATAATTCTTAAGAAATGATGTGGTTTTCTAATGAAATGTGCTGAAGAGTCTGAACATTTTTATTAAACCTTGATAATCATATCTGTTGCCACTTTTGGAGGGACAAACTATGAAGCCCATTGACAACAGAACACTCAGTAGGAAAGAACAGCCTTTCAGCAAGACTGCTGAGTTTGTGTTGAGCTCAAGTGAACATTGGAAAAAAAAGAAATGCACTTTATTCATTTTAATCCCATTTTATATCTCCACAACAACATAAAAGTATGTTGAAGCCAAACTCCCCATCAGTTTTTTTAGTCAGTGGTGGTTTGAGTTTTTGGTTGAAATTATTTCCTGTTTTATTTTGTATTTCTATCTTTTCTCTCCGTCTCTCCTCGGCTCTGTTTCCCCATGTCGTTTCCTGTGTTCCTGTCTGTGTTTCTGTGCTTCTTTGGTTTATACTTTATTTAGTTTCTCTACTCGACCTCAGTGTTTAGTTCTTTACCCTGCCTGCCTCTTTAGTGTCATGCGTTTGTGTCCTCACTATCTGAACTCTGCCATCACAGGGTCTTTGGATGTAAAATACAGGCTATTTGTTTACACCCTTATGGAAAGGACACTTTTGTTATGACCGAGGCTGTTGGACTTGCCACTAGAGGCTCACAATGTAACAGTAATTACTGACTTCAAGAAGAGCCTCCAGTCTCAGCTAGCCAACAGCCTGCTGGCTTCCTCCTTGACTCCTCGTTGTCAAAACTGCCCGGCGCTTCAGCCTATCCGGCCAGTGCCCCAGAGCTTCCACTACCCTCTCTGCAGAGCAGCATCCCAGCCCAGACTTCCTTTTGGATTTGCTTTTTGCATTTCTTATAGAACTCAGCTTTGTTATTAAAACTAATCTTTTGTTATCTACCCTGACTGCCTTCAAAGTGTCTTGTGTTTGGGTGAATATTTCTATTCCACGTAGAGGGGATGAGTAATAAATGAAGTGAGGTGAGAAAAAGACAGATGAGGGAAGGAATGGAAAAACACTGGAGAGAGGGAAAAAAAACACAGGAGGAACTGAAAAGCAAGACGAGACACATTAGGGTAAAATTTAGAAATAAAACGAGAACATAAAAAACTTGGATCCTAACCAATCAGTGGTGAGTTGAGCACTCACCTATTAAAAAGATGACTCAAGTAAAGTATCACAATTTAGGAAACTAACTCAATTAAAGGAAAACAGTACAAAGTTAAGACATTACTCAACATACAAGTTACATTTTTAATATCTTTTGAAATGTAATTTATTTCAAGTATGAAAGTTGCATTAATGTCAAAGTTGGCATGACATCTGGTTAACTAACGTTTTTTTAAATGCCAAACAAGATAACCCAACTTTATTATCATAAAATCAAAGATTAAGGAGGCACAATGATCAGATTTGGTGATAGGCTATTATAACCCTTACTTGAGTGCAGATTTTCATTACCTTTTCTACCACTGATAAGTCTAAGTCATTAATGACTGACCCTTGCAAAATTGTGGTTTAATAAATGTGTTATTTCACTTTCCTCTTTTGAGAATGTTTCAACAGTTTTGTGTTCAAAAGAATTCTTAAGAAACAATGTGGCTTTCTGGTGAAACGTTCTGCAGACTTTGACGAAATCTGCTCTTACACACAACTGAGTTTCTCAGCTGTCACGGATTGAAAGTATCATTCTAAAAAATAAAAGATATATCATATGTTGATAAATGGACTTGTTGCCACTTGTAAATGGACAGAATATGGCGTATATCATCTACAGGATCACGCCATTCAGAGTGACTCATGAGTTTGTGTTGAGCTCAGCTGAAAATTCTGAAAAGAAACGAAAGCATTTGTTTTATGAACCTAAATGCCATTTTATATCTCCACACAATGCAATAAAAGTATACTGCTGCCAGACCTTTAGTAGGATTTGTTAGATTCGACTTTGTCTGAGACCCTCTTTTGTCCAGGGAAGGAACTTTGATATGCTTCGCATGAATCCATTCTCTTCCTCCCTTGCATTTTGTGTTTAGGGTAACTGCGCATGTGCATACAGACGTCAAATTCCAACATGTCTTCTGTGAAATGTTCTGAAACTTAATCTTATTGGCTGGGAGAATGTGTGCCAGAGACATAGACACACGAATGTTAAAGTGCCCCCTTTGTATAAATACACGCAACAGACGATAAATGCATCCCTTTTATTTTCTCTCCTATTTTTTCAGGGGTGGAATTAAACAAACTGAGACTTCTGCTGTGCACAGCAAAAAATATTTATCTCAATCTTTTTTTTAAAAATCCGTATTAGTGAGCGCCATTGCCAAGATAAAGAGGATTTATGATAGTTCACAAAGTCTTTGGTTATTAACTGTTGCATGAGCTGTCTGGGTGGCTGATCTCAGATGATCTTGCAGGTGAAGAAGCCGGATGTGGCGTTCCTTGACTGGCACTGTAAATGTGGTGTGCAATTGTGAGTCCAGTTAGATGTATTGACAAATCCTCAGACGGCAGCATTTGAGGTGGCTTATGCTATGTTATTTTAAAGAATATCTATGACATCATTAGGAACTTTTTCTTCTGCCTGAATGAACATGATGCTCTTTGTCTCGTCCTAATGTGGGTGATTTACTGTGCAGTAGGATTAATTTATTCTCATTAATCATTGAATTAGAGTCAATGCACCAATCCAGATGTGATTTTTGTTGTTTTTATTCTTTATTTAAATGTCTTCATACCCACTTTACTGTATGTAACTTTGGTATTATGGGGGGAATCAGTAGGTGTGGGATTGGCTGGGTTTAGGAGAGCTGTTGTCTGTGTTTGTGTGAGTATATTGTGTTATTTGGCTTTATGTACTGTATTTTCTGTATATTTCTGTTAAGGACCCCCTTGAAAACGAGATGGTTCATCTCAAGGGGTTAATCCTTCTAATAAACTTCTAGTAAACTTACACTCTGTATCACAGAGCTCATAGTAGTTCAACATTATAACAGGCCTTCACTCTGGTTAGCTGAGGTTACATAGCTTTATGCTAAGGAGACGCCGAGCTATACAGTTAAATCAATTATAATAATGATGTTGTTAAAATCGTTATGAAGCTCTTTTTCTTTTTTGTTCACTCACACGTTCATTTTTAAAAAAATCTTTTCAACATGCTGCTTCTCTAATGTGTTCCTCACTGACCTGCTCCTCTGACCAAAGTCACATGAATGAATATTTTCCAACACAAGCCAGTTACAGTTGCTCTTCTGCATCCTACATCTAATTCACTCAAAGACAGTTTGTGGATATGTTGCTGGAAAAACAACTAAAATGCCATTTGTGTCTTCAGATGAAGAAAAGAGAAAACAATAATTGAAACATTTTTTATTTTGCTTTTCGTTGAGGACCAAACACTGACAGAGCGACTTGGACATAACTACACCTCCTAAATACAATGAAGGTATGCTGAAGCAAAGCTTTGTGTGAGGTTGTTGTATTTAACAACCATTTTGCCTGAGAATCTGGTCGATCCAGGGACGGAACTTGGAGGCGTCTGTGTAGACATTGGGAAATCCTGGGTCACTACAACCAAGATTTCCGAAAGATACAACACCAGCAGCTGTTTTATATCCCTGACGTCCCACCTTCAAACACAGCCTCATTTGGCCATCCATGAAAACGCTACTTAACCTCCCACTTTTCTATAGGAATACATACTTATAATACTACTACTACTATAATACTACTAATACTAATACTTATACTACCGTACTTTCCGGACTATAAGCCGCTACTTTTTCCCCATGCTTTGAACCCTGCGGCCTATACAACGGTGAGGCTAATTTATGGATTTTTACAGCTAACGGCCACTAGGGGACCTCCTCAATCTATGGATTGTACAGGTTACGTCCCTCACCTTTAACGCCTGGTTTATTATTATGCTTCCGCGTCGCGGCGACAGCGTAGCTACGTCGTCGACCCTACACCGTCATTGAGCATTCGGAGTTCTGCGTCGAGGGAACGCGTTGTTCTGTCGGTGGACGTCATCAACGTCAGTGATTCAGGTTTGTTATGCTAACAACACATAGTCAGACAGGTGGCGGTGCTAACGGAGCTAACAGCTGTCTGTCAGTCTGACCGAGAAGTTTCTCACTTTACTTCGCTGTTAGTTGAATTAAATGACATTCATGTTGTCTTTAACTGTCCGTGCGAACCAGTCCGCAGCTTTGTGCGTCTGTTTGTGCGTCTCTGACTCTTGCGTGTTGACGTTTGCGTGGTCATAGGTTATGCAAATATGCAACTTGTTTGTTGAAATGTTAATAAAATGGAAGGAAAACTTCCCCAAACAGCAGTCTCTTTCCCGACAATCTCCTCTGTGCACGAGCCTTTACATATGGTAATTAAACGCTAAAACACCTGCGGCTTATAATCGGGTGCGGCTTGTATATGTACACATTTGTGTTTTTCCCTAAAATTGGCTGGTGCGGCTTATATTCAGGTGCGCCTTATAGTCCGGAAATTACGGTACTAATACTACGGGCTACTAATACTACGGGCAATAGACTAGTTACATTAAATTAAGAAGAAACAACTCCATGAAGAAGATGAAACGTAACTCACTTATCATCACAGTGCACAGCAGTGAGGACAAAGTTGTCGCTGATGAGGGAGCCTCCACACACATGTCCGTCTGTGCTCTGCACTGAGGCCATAAACCGCATCGCGTCCTCCGGGACTTTTACCCCATTCATGATTTTAGCTCCAAGTGCTGCAAAGATTAGTTAAAATCAAAATTAGGTAAATGTCTAATTAAATGGAATTAATGAAAATATTCTGTCAGCTTGCCATTTCGTCCAAGATATGTCAGAACATGAAGGAGCAGAAGTTTATGCAGGGCCTGCATGATGGCAGCTGACTGGCCCTCTTGTGCAAAGACGACCCTTTAATGCAGAATGTTGCTTAATTTGATTTTGTGATTATCATCTGTTTTATCTGGACTTCCAACCGTGTGCAATGGAAAATGCAAATGTTGTGCAATTTGTGATATTTTTGCACTATCTTCTTTATCAGTAAACTGTTTCCTGAGTTGACTTTGAGCAATACTGCCTTCCACCCAGTCATGAACCTAATGAGCTAGACCAATTCCAAGTGCCAGAATGGAGGATCATTACTACAACATTACTGTTGTAGTAATGTTTTTAATTATTCAGAATCATATACATGTGATTAAAAAACTGCGGTTGTAGAAGTTCAAAAAACATATACAATTTGTTTTGTTGTCCCTGAAGTCATAGTCTTGGTCAGACTGTCCCCTGTTGTCACTCTGACCTCGGTCGGTCTCGGAGGCTGTGTTCAGATCAAGTTCTGTGTGTTCACTCTCATGTCAGGCAGCCAATTCCAAACTGGGCCTTGTCACTCGAGGTGACCTTTCTACAACTTTTGGTTTACCTCATATTCCTTTATAAATCTGCTTAGTAGATATTAAGTGACTGTGCAGTCTTTTTACAGCAGGATTCACCTTCTTAAACACAAACTCTTGGATTGCATCTGCTCTACAACCCAAAGACATCAGACAAGTTTTGTTTGATTTGGATCTACTTGACGCACCCTGCTGACATATTCGTTTGAATTCAGTGACAAACCACAGAAACCACAGTTTCCTCATTTAGAATTGAACATCAATGTTCGCACAGCCGTTATAAAACGTGGTTGAGTTAAATTTTCTTTTTCATTATTGGCAGGAGGAGGAAGAAGGGGCGAGACAACTGCATAAGTGATGATGATTGGCTCTCTAACGTTGAGCGAGAATTCTTAAGCCAATCAGTGGCAATGTTCGGTTTGCACACAAACAACACACGCACACAGCAGCCTCGCACACACAAACTAGCAGAGGTGAACTGCAGCAAGGCGAGTCTGGAGGGAAAGTTAACGTTTTCAAAGTGGAAGTACAGACACCACTTTAATCTCTTTTGTCCACGTCCGTTGTAAGTCAGTCTGATCTAATGAAGCATCTCTCAGTGGCACACACTTCTACAAAACTAACACTGGCCAAAAACTCTGTTGCTGACGCTGTTGATGATGATAGCAGGCCAGGTGTGGCTAACGTGAGCTCCGCTAACAGCTTCACAAGAACTTGTGACACAGACTGAACTGAAAGCAATGATAGACAGGTATGTTGTTGAGAACTTGCCTCCGTTATCAACAGTTGACTCAGACTCCTTCAGAGCACTCATTGGCAAAATATCGGGGAGAGCAGGTGACGGTCCGCCATGCAGAAAGACATTTTCCAAATACATATGTAGATGCCAAGTACACTAAAATGACTGCCGAGCTCAAAAGGGGGAAGAAATAAACGCAATAGTTACTTTTCCTGGTAACTAATTATTTTTATAGTGGAGTAATTCTGTTACTCAGTTACTTTTTGGGAGAAGTAACTAGTAACTATAACTAATTACTTTTTAAAAGTAACGTGCCCAACACTGCATACAATGTTGTCATTGCTCATGTTCACGTGTAGAGACCCTGGTGATACTACGAACAAAGTTTCATGTTGTGTCGAGCCTTCTTAGTGTTTTAAAAATACCGATTTTGATGCTAGCGTATGAGTACCTGTAGCACTCCATTGAAAATTAGCTTGCCCAAAAACGAAACTATGGTAAATCTTAATAGTGCCCATTTCGTCGTAATTATCCTTTTACACGAAGGTTTGACTCATATACAATCACAAATAAAGCCTAGGTTACTTTTTGGCAAGAGTTTCACTTTAAATGAATCAGTAGTTTTGCATTTCATATAAAGACCAAACACTTACAGATTGACTAAAGCTCAGCAGAACCTCCACAATAATAATAGTCATATGATATGAAAGTTTTATTCACAGAACATGTTTAAGGCAAAGGCACAAAGAGATTTTCAAAGAAATGAGAAATATGTCAGATGCAAGACATAATGCCATTCTGTAAGAGTGAAACACATTTTTACAGAACTTGGAGGCAGCGACAGTGTCAGCCGAACTCCTGCGAAGTGGAAGGCTGTACTAGAGCCGAAGGAGTAGTACGAGACACCACAATATGCTGAAGTCTCAGCACAAGTCCGTCCTGGGAGAGGGATCCTTCCTCTGTGGCTCTTCCTTGGGTGTCTCCCATCTTTTTTTCTCTAATTCTAAACAGGGTTGGGGGAGAGCTCCTGCCTCAAGTGGAGGAGTTTAAGTATCTTGGGGTCTTGTTCACGAGTGAGGGAAGGATGGAGTGTGAGATTGACCGGCAGATCAGAGCAGCGGCCGCAATAATGCGGTCGTTGTATCGATCTGTTGTGGGGAAGAAAGAGCTGAGCCAAAAGGCGAAGCTCTCGATTTACCGGTCAATCTACGTACCTACCCTCACCTATAGTCATGAACTTTGGGTATAGAATAGAGAATAAGATCTTGGATACAATCGACCGAAATGAGTTTCCTCAGCAGGGTGGCAGGGTGCTCCCTTAGAGATAGGTTGAGGAGCTTTGTCACCTGGGAGGAACTCGGAGTAGAGCCGCTGCTCCTCCACATCGAGAGGATCCAGCTGAGGTGGCTCGGGCATCCATATCGGATGCCCCCTGGACGCTTCCCTCAGGAGATGTTCGGGAGGAGACCCCAAGGAAGATCAAGGACACGGTGGAGTGACTATGTCGCTCGGCTGGCCCGGAAACACCTTGGGATCCTCCCGGAAGAGCTAGGGGAAGCGTCCGGGGAGAGGGAAGTCTTGGTGTCCCTGCTCAGACAGCTGCCCCTGCGATCCTGCCCCGGATAAGCCGGAAAAGATGGATGGATGGATGGATGGATGGATGGATCTTGACTGTAGCAGTGTAGCAGTCCAATTGTTTTTGAGACTTGCTGTTTTTCTTTGTTTGTGATGATTTTCCCTCATGACTGATTGCAGGGATTCAGATCACCTGTGCACAGGTGGGGAGAGTCCTGACTGAGGAGTGAAAGCAGCTTGGGGCCTTTTCCCCCCAGCCAATCATGGTGTGATGACACCCTTTTGGTGAAGGCTTAAAGGAGGTGGGGAATGGCACAAAGAAGGCTTGCACCCTCAGTCTACATCTGTGTCTGACCTATGGCGAACCTCATTCCCCTTTGATTGTCTCTCAGAAACTCAGGTCTGTTAAGGCCCTTTTTTGTTTTCTAGGCTGGCCCCAACTTTGACTGAGGAAACTGCTTATTTGGGAACCCTTTAAAACCCCAAGCCCTTATTCACCTTCAGTTTACCTTTTTATTTCCCCAAGGAGGTACTTGTTAGTTATACCTGGAAGAGTTTATTGGGCATTTCCTCTAGATTTTCATGATTTTGGTTTATATTTTCATGTAGGTTGAGCTGGCCTGTAAGCAATTTACTGCCAGTACCACCACTGTGTGTACTGTTTATATTGTGACCTGTAAAATCACTAAATATTTAGTTGACTTCATTTAGATGAATGTAACACTAAGGCTCATCTGTGTGAATCTACTTGACACATCTCCCTCAGACATCGCTTTTGAATTGTGTGACGGACTGACTGGACCAGAGGATGCTGCAGACCAGAAACGTACAGATAAAAGCAAAAGTGAAATATGTTGTTGTTTTTTTTTACTTTCTTAATGCATTTTCTTTTGCCTAAGTGAACATGTTGGAAGATGTTCTTTGTCCTGATGTAGCTGATACACACCACATGAGGAGGACATCTTTCAATTTTAGTTGATTCTCATCAATCATTGAATTAGTGTAAATGCACCGATATGTTTGTTTTCTTGTTTATATTCTTTAATCAATGGTCTTTTCACCCAGACAGTATTCTGGAGCTCAAAGCTGCTTAACATTGTAGCAGAACCTTAATTTCTGAGAATTGAGATAACATTAGGAGGCACTGAGCTACATAGAAACTTACATAATGATGTTATGATAATCATTGTTGAAAGGTTTAAATAGCTCTGTCCCTTCTCCCGTTTGGCGAATTCATATGTTCATTGTTTTCTAATCTCTTCAACAGGCTGCTTCTCTAGTAATATGCCTTTTGTAATAAAGTCTCTGTTAACGAGTGTTCATCACCGACCTGCTTCTCTGACTAAAGCCACATGAATGAATACTTTCCAACTCAAGCCAGTTACAGTAGCTCTACTGCATCCTACATCTAATTCACCCAAAGACAGTTTGTGGATATGTTACTAGAAAAACAACGAAAATGCCATTTGTGTCTTCAGATGAAGAAAAGAGAAAACAATATTTGAAATTCTTTTTTATTTTGCTTTGCGTTAAGGAGCGAACACTGATGGAGCGACTCAGACATAACTACACCTCCTAAATACAATGAAGGTATGCTGAAGCAAAGCTTTGTGTAAGGTTGTTGCATTCAACATCCTTTTTTCTTGAGAATCTGGTCGATCCAGGCACGGAACTTGGACACATCTGTGTAGACATTGGGAAAGTGTGGGTCATTACAATCTTTATCTCCAAAAGATACAACACCAGCAGCCATCCCATTGAACACCAGAGGACCACCAGAATCACCCTGTAAAATGGAAACATCTTGATATTTTGATACCGAAAAATGTGTTTATGTGTTCATAAATTCTCCAAAAACAGACAGAAAACTTACATAGCAGGTTCCTTTGAGTGTTCGATATCCACCTGCACAGATGACATTGGCAGGAAGACGGGGAATCCATTTAGAGTTAGACCATTGCTGTCTACAGACATTTTGGTTGACGACAGACACACCCACCACTCTCAGGACATCAACATCTCCGCCAGCTTCGGTCTCTCCCCATCCAGCTACATGGCACATTTGGTTTGGTTGTAGGTTCATGTTAGGAGGGGGAAGTCGAATGCGTTGTATTGTTTCACCCACTGGAACACTCTGAGACAGCTGGAGACACAAAATCAGAATGTAGAAATGAACAGTGTATGAACATGGTTTTACTTTTCATCAGGCTTCAGTTAAACAATGACTAGAAGTTGGAGCAGGTGAGTATATTAAATGAAAGTTAACTCTACACTATAACAGGTTTGATAGTGCTGTGTCTTGGCTAGAATTTCAGGGACATTTGAATTTGATTTAGTTTTTTGTCACTTTTGGCATTTACCCACACAGGAATAAAAAGCAAGGAAAGCTTAAATGCATCTAATTTGACTGTATACACAAAAGATGTCGTCTGGGACAAACTGGCTGAAAGAATAAATGCTTACTTTGAGGAGCATGATGTCATTTTCGTGTGTGTCATTACGATAATCAGGGTGTTTGCATCTCTGCACAATGTTTCTCACTGTCCCAGTCTTTCTGAGATTGTGGGTGCCAAAAACAACCCTCACCAGTCCACTGCAAAAAGTTAGAATCGAGAGGTCGTCAGTTGATTTTCTGAGATTGTTTTCCCAACAACGAAACAAAGCAACAGATTTTACATTTCTTATGATTTTCTGTAATTTATAACTTTGAATAAATAAATTGATAAATAATACAGAAAAAATCTGTAAAATGAAACTTCGCTCACTCATTATCACAGTGTGCAGCAGTGAGGACAAAGTTGTCGCTGATGAGGGAGCCTCCACACCAGTGTCTGTCTGTGGTCTGCACTGAGGCCATAAACAGCATCGAGTCCTCCGGGACTTTTACCCCATTTATGATTTTAGCTCCAAGTGCTGCAAAGGTAAGTTAAAATCAAAATTAGGGCAATGTCTCATTAAATGGAATTAATGAAAATATTCTGTCAGCTTACCATTTCGTCCGAGATATGTCAGAACATGAAGAAGCAGAAGTTTGTGCAGGGCCTGCATGATGGCAGCAAGTCAACTGACTGGTCCTCTCTTGGTGCAAAGACCAACCTTTTATACAGAATGTTGCTTCGTTTGATTTTGAGATGATCATCTGTTTTATCTTGACTTGTAATCAAGTGTGTGCAACGGAAAATGCAATGTTGTGCAACTTGTGTGATCTTTACACTATCTTGTTTATCAGTTATTTGTTTCCTGTGTTGACTTTAAGCAATACTGCCTCACACCCAGTCATGAAAGTAATGAGCTAGATTAATCTCAGGTGCAATAACGGAGGATCATTACTGAGTCTGTTAATGCTTTCAATTGACCAGAATCAAATACAATTGATGAAAAACTGCTGTTGTATCAGTTCAAAAACGTATGTGTATTGTTTTGTTGTCCCCTGAAGTCAGAGTCTTGGTCATACTGTACCCTGTTGTCAAACTGACCTCTGTCGGTCTTGGAGGCTGTGCTCAGATCAAGTTCTGTGTGTTCACTCTCATGCCAGGCTGCCAATTCCAAACTGGGCCTTGTCACTCGAGGTGAGTCCCCCTGTAATCTAAGGCCCAGATTCAGACAAACTTCAGGACCTTAGACTCATGAACTGACTGAGTATAAAGCCAATTTCACTTGAACCTCCAGAACCTCCACAATAATAATAGTTATATGATATAAAAGTTGTATTCATAGAAAAAGTTTGAAGCAAAAAGCACAACAAGATGTTCAAAGAAATGAGAAAGTATGTCAGATGTTAAGACATAATGCCATTCTGTAGAGTGAAACACATTTTCACAGAACTTGGAGGCAGCAACAGTGTCAGCCGAACTGCTGCGAAGTGGAAGGCTGTCTTAGAGCCGAAGTATTAGTACAAGACACTACAATATGCTGAGGTCTCACATTTTACAATTCTTGTGAAAGAACTGTAAAATGTCTGGGGACACAAGTCCGTCCTGAGAAAGGGATCCCTCCTCTGTGGCTCTTCCTGAGGTTTCTCTCATCTTTTTTTCTTTAATTTCTAACAGTCAATCTCATAAATCTTTTTGATTAGATATTGCAAAGGAGGACTGAATATCCAGTATGATAATATCATCTTTATATTACTATTATTGTTGTTACTGTATTAACTTAATGGTGTAATGTAATTTAAGATGCAATGTAATGTTAGAATTTTGCCACCTCGTTCTACCAATAAAAAGATGCAATATATCAAATAGAGCAGGCTATCTGCTAACTGATGGTAACTGTATTCTGTTCTACAACTGTAGGTACTGCTTCCTACTTTGGTTTTGAGCAGTACTGCCTCCCACCCAGTCATGAAAATAATTAGCTCGATTAATCCCAAGTGCACTAACGGAGGATCATTACTGAGTCTGTTAATGTTTTTAATTGACCATGATTGATTTTTTTTCAATTGATCCATATTTGTCACCTTAAAATAATGTTTGCTGTTGAATTGAAAGTTATTCACTTTTTTTGATAATGGTGAACATTTTGGATGAAGGGTAGTTAAAGTCCACGTTGTCTGAAAAACAAGTCAAGTCAAAACATTTGCCTTATAGAAAAATATTTCCCTGTGTAATAAAATTCTCCCTTTGCCTTTGAGTCTGAGAGACGCTGGCCCGTATGTTGAGGTGTGTTAGGGTTGTGGCAGGGGCAGTGGATCTCTGGTTGGCTGGTTTCTATCTCTTTCATCTTTTTTATATCACATGGTTTTCTTTTTTTATTTCCCGTGTTTTTTTTTATCTTAATTGTTTGTGTCATGTTATGTTTTCTTGTCTTCATCTTGACTATAGCAGTGTAGCAGTCAAATTGTTTTTGAGACTGATTGCAGGGATTCAGATCACCTGTGCACAGGTGGGGAGAGTGACTCCTGACTGAGGAGTGAAAGCAGCTTGGGGCCTTTTCCTCCCAGCCAATCATGGTGTGATGACACCCTTTTGGTGAAGGCTTAAAGGAGGTGGGGAATGGCACAAAGAAGGCTCGCACCCTCAGTCTGCATCTGTCCCTGATCCATTGTGAACCTCATTCCCCTTTGACTGTCAGCCAGAAACTTGGGTCTGCTCCCTCTTTTTTTTTCTTGGCTGTCAACAACTTTAAGGGAGGAAACTGTTTTTTTTTTTTTGGATTTGAGAAACCTTTAAAACCCAAAGCCTATTCACCTTCAGTTTACCTTTTTATTTCCCCTGGAGCTGGAGGAGGTACTTGTTAGTTTTACCCGGAAGAGGCATTTGTTTATTTGGCATTTCCCCTAGTTTTTCATGTTTTTTGTTTATATTTTTATATAGGTTCGGCTGGCCTGTAAGCAATTTACTGCCAGTAATGCCACCGTGTGTACTGTTTATATTATGACCTGTAAAAGCACTAGATATTTAGTTGACTTCATAGATGAATTTAACACTAAAGCTTGTCTTTGTGGAACTACTTTACACATCTCCCTCAGACATTTTTTTGAATTTTGTGACGGACTAACTGGACCAGAGGATGCCGTAGACTAGAAATGTACAGATAATAGCAAAAGTGAAACATAAATAAAAAAAATAAAAAAAAATTCTTATTCTTTTTTTTCTTTTGCATAAATGAACATGTTGCAAGATGTTCTTTGTCCTGATGTAGTTGACTTCCTGTACACAAGGAGGACTGTTTCATTATTAATTGATTCTCATTAATCATTGAATTAGTGTAAATGCGCTGATACATTTGTTTATCTTGTTTCTATTCCTTATTTAATGGTCTTTTAACCCAGACTGTATTCTGGAGCTCATAGCTGCTTAACATTGTAGCAGGACCTTCACGTCACATGAATGAATATTTTCCAACACAAGCCAGTTACAGTAGCTCTACTGCATCTAATTCACCCAAAGACAGTTTGGGGATATGTTACTAGAAAAACAACGAAAATGCCATTTGTGTCTTCAGATGACGAAAAGAGAAAACAATATTTGAAATTCTTTTTTATTTTGCTTTGCGTTAAGGAGCAAACACTGACGCAGCAACTTAGACATAACTACACCTCCTAAATACAATGAAGGTATGCTGAAGCAAGGCTTTGTGCAAGGTTGTTGTATTTAACAACCATTTTCCTTGAGAATCTGGTCGATCCAGGGACGGAACTTGGACACGTCTGTGTAGACATTGGGAAACTGTGTGTCATTACAATCTTTATCTCCGAAAGATACGACACCAGCAGCCACCTCGTTGAACACCAGAGGACCACCAGAATCACCCTGTAAAATAGAAATGTCTTGATATTTTGATTTAAAAAACATGTTATGTGTCCCTGAACTTTCCAAAAACAGAAACTTACCCTGCAGGCTCCTTCGAGTGTTTTATATCCACCTGCACAGATGACATTGGCAGGAAGATTCAAAGTTTTAGACCATTGTCGTCTACAGACGTTCTGGTCGACGACAGACACACGCACCACTCTCAGGTCCGTAACTCTGTGCTGATTACTATCTTCGGTCCAACCCCATCCAGCTACACGGCACATTTGGTTGGGTCGGAGGTTCATGTCAGGAGGGGGAAGTCGAATGCGTTGTATTGTTCGACCCACTGGAACACTCTGAGACAGCTGGAGACACAAAATCATAATGTAGAAATGAATGGTGTCTGAACATGGTCTTACTTTTCATCAGGCTTCAGTAAAACAATCATTAGAAGTTGGAGCTGATGAATCTATTAAACGAAAATTACCTCTACAATATAACAGCTTTGATAGTGCTGTGTCTTGGCTAGAATTTCAGGGACATTTGAATTTGGCATTTCTTTCGGCCAAATTTGACATTTAACCTCACAGGAATAAAAAAACAAGTATTTAAGTAAACAAAGCTTAAATGCATCTAATTTGACTGTAAACATACAACGTCATCTGGGACAAACGGGCTAAAAGAATAAAAGCTTACTTTGAGGAGCATGATGTCACTTCCTGTTGTGTGACGCCGGTATTTAGGGTGTTTGCATTTCAGCATAATGCTTCTCTCTGTCTCAGTGTTTCTGAGATTGTGGGTGCCCAAAACAACCTTCACCAGTTGACTGCAAAAAGTTAGAATTGAGCGGTCAGTAGATTTTCTCAGGTTGTTTTGCCAACAATAAAATAAAGCCATGAACCGGCACCTTATCGTGGTGGAGGGGTTTGAGTACCCGAATGATCCTAGGGGCTATGTTGTCTGGGGCTTAATGCGCCTGGTAGGGTCTCCCAGGGCAAACAGGTCCTAGGTGACGGGTCAGACTAAGAGCGGTTCCAAAGCCCCTAACAACAAAGAAGTGTACGTCGACACATGGCAGCTGAGCCCGGAATGGCGTCACTGGGGCCCCACCCTGGAGCCAGGTTCTCGTGGGCAAAGACCCGGCCGGGCGCAACCTGAACGGGCAACGTGGGCCCACCCTCCAGTAGGCCCACCACCCTCAGGAGGGTTCAGAAGGGGCCGGTGCGGTGTGATTTGGGTGGCGGTCGTGGGCAGGGGGCCCGACAACCCAATCCCTGGATGGTGACTCTAGCCATAGGGACATGGAATGTCACCTTGCTCTGAGGAAAAGAGCCTGAGCTAGTGCGGGAGGTTGAGTGGTACCGGCTAGAGATAGTCGGGCTCACCTCCACGCACAGTCTGGGCTCTAGAACCAAACTCCATGAGAGAGGCTGGACTATCTTCTACTCTGGAGTTGCCTGCGGTGAGAAGCGGCGAACTGGTGTGGGCTTGCTTATAGCTCCCCAGCTCAGCTGCCATGTGTTGGAGTTCACCCCGGTGAACGAGTGGGTCGCCTCCCTGCGCCTTTGTGTCGAGGATAGGTCTCTCACTGTTGTTTCGGTTTATGGGCCGAACAGCAGTGCAGAGTACCCGGCCTTCTTGGAGGCCCTGGGAGGGGTACTGGAGAGTGCTCCAACCGGGGACTCCGTCATTCTACTGGGGGACTTCAACGCTCACGTGGGCAGTGACGGTGTTACCTGGAGGGGTGTAATTGGGAGGAACGGCCTTCCCAATCTGAACCTGAGTAGTGTTTTGTTACTGGACTTCTGTGCTAGTCAGTTTGTCCATTAAGAACACCATGTTCAAGCATAAGGGTGTCCATATGTGCATGTGGCACCAGGACACCCTAGGTCGGAGGTCAATGATCGACTTTGTGGTCGTGTCATCTTACCTCCGGCTGTATGTCTTGGACACTCGGGTAAAGAGAGGGGCTGAGCTGTCAACTGATCACCACCTGGTGGTGAGTTGGAGTCGCTGGCAGGGAAGGAAGCCGGACAGACCTGGCAGACCCAAACACATTGTGAGGGTCTGCTGGGAACGTCTGCCGCAACCCTCTGCCAGGGAGGTCTTTAACTCCCACCTCCGGGAGAGCTTTGACCAGATCCCGAGGGAGGCTGGGGACATTGAGTCTGAATGGACCATGTTCTCCACTTGCATTGTTGACGCGGCTGTCTGGAGGATGCTGTCAAGCTGAAGAAGGAGTCCTATTGAGCACGGGCGGTCGCGGAAGCAAAGGTCTTGGTCTTTGAAAAGTTCAGGGAGGCCATGGAGGAGGACTACTGGTCGGCCTTGAAGAAATTCTGGCAAACCATCCGGCGCCTCAGGAGGGCGAAGCAGTCCTCCACCAACACTGTTTACAGTGGAGGTGAGGAGCTTGATTGGGGACATTGGCGGGCGGTGGAAGGAATACTTCGAGGATCTCCTCAATCCCACTGACACGTCTTCCATAGAGGAAGCAGAGGCTGGGGACTCAGCGACTGACTCATTCATCACCCAAGCTGAAGTCACTGAGGTAGTCTATAAGCTCCTCAGTGGCAAGGCACCGGGGTTGGATGAGATCCGCCCTGAGTACCTCAAGTCTCTGGATGTTGTGGGGCTGTCTTGGTTGACATGTCTCTGCAGCATCGCGTGGCAGTCGGGGACAGTGGTGGTGATCCCCCTATTCAAAAAGGGGGACAGGAGGGTGTGTTCCAGTTCTTGAGGGATCACACTCCTCAGCCTACCTGGGAAAGTCTATTCCAGGGTACTGGAGAGGAGAATTCGTCCGATAGTCGAACCTCAGATTCAGGAGGAACAAGGCGGTTTTCGTCCTGGCAGCGGACCACTGGACCAGCTCTATACCCTCCGCAGGGTGCTCGAGGGTTCATGGGAGTTTGCCCAACCAGTCAACATGTGCTTTGTGGACTTGGAGAAAGCATTTGACCGTGTCTCTCGTGGCATTCTGTGGGAGGTGCTCCTGGGAGTACGGGGTCGGCGGCCCTCTGCTAAGGGCTGTACGGTCCCTGTACAAACGGAGCAGGAGCTTGGTTAGCATTGCCGGCAGTAAGTCAGACCTGTTGCCAGTGCATGTTGGACTCCGGCAGGGCTGCCCTTTGTCACCGGTTCTGTTCATTATTGTTATGGGCAGAATTTGTAGGCACAGCCTAGGGCCGGAGGGGGTCCGGTTCGGGAGCCACTGGCTTTCATCTCTGCTTTTCGCAGATGATGTTGTCTTGTTGGCTCCTTCGAGCCAGGACCTCCAGCATGTTCGGGGGCGGTTTGCAGCCGAGTGTGAAGCGGCCGGGATGAGAATCAGCACCTCTAAGTCCGAGGCTATGGTTCTCGACTGGAAAAAGGTGGCCTGCTCTCTCTGGGTTTGGGGAGAGCTTCTGCCTCAAGTGGAGAAGTTTAAGTATCTTGGGGTCTTGTTCATGAGTGAGGGAAGGATGGAATGCAAGATTGACCGGCTTATCGGAGCAGCGGCCGCAGTAATGCGGTTGTTGTATCAGTCTGTCGTGGTGAAGAGAGAGCTGAGCCGAAAGGCGAAGCTCTCGATTTACCGGTCAATCTACGTTCCTACCCTCGCCTATGGCCATGAACTTTGGGTCATGACCGGAAATATAAGATCCCGGATACAAGCGGCCGAAATGAGTTTCCTCCACAGGGTGGCAAGGCGCTCCCTTAGAGATAGGGTGAGGAGCTCTGTCAGCCGGGAGGAGCTCGGAGGAAAAGCTGCTGCACCTCCACATCGAGAGGAGCCAGCTGAGGTGGCTCGGGCATCTGTATCGGATGCCCCCGGGACGCTTCCCTCGGGAGGTGTTCCTGGCATGTCCCGCCGGGAGGAGACCCCGAGGAAGACCCAGGACATGCTGCAGTGACTATGCCGCTCGGCTGGCCTGGGAACAAGTTGGGATCCTCCCGGAAGAGCTGGAGGAAGTGTCAGGGGAGAGGGAAGTTTGGGTGTCCCTGCTCAGGCAGCTGTCCCCGCGACCCGGTTCCGGATAAAGCAGAAGAAGATGGACGGATGGATTATGCTTTTATTTTGAAAAAAAGTGAGTTTATGTAATTTATTACTTTAAATTAAATATAAACTATTTCAGGAAGATGAAACTTAACTCACTCATTATCACAGTGTGCAGCAGTGAGGACAAAGTTGTTGCTGATGAGGGAGCCTCCACAGTGATGTCCTTCTTTGGTCTGCACTGAGGCCATATACAGCATCTGGTTCCGTGGAGCAATTTGCCCGTGTATGATTTCACTCCCAAGTGCTGAAAACATGAGAAGAAAATGTATCCATTTTGTATAGACAGCACTAAATACAGTGAGCATCTAGAGCTGTTGTTCACCGAGAAGTCCTTTTTTTTTTTTTTCTATGTTGGGTGCAGGACAGCATCTAGCTTTGAGTTTGTTTTTGGAATTCCTTCGACCTTTCCTCCATCGCTATCGCTCTATCAGTATCAATCAGCCAAATGAGCAGTTTGACCTGGGTAAGGTGGGTAAAGCTCTGCAGAGTATGTTGACCAAAGTCTGTATTTTCTTATTTTCTTAGTATTTTTCTGTGTTCTTTATGTTTCTGGGCATCGACAATTTTGAAAAAGATACTGAGCAAGATGCCCTTTTTTTCATGTCTTGCCAACCTAACGCATCTGTATTTGATGACCTGCGAATGTTTGAGTTCAAAAGAATTCCTAGGAATGTTATTCTAACTATAGCAAAGGACAATTACCAAAGAGCAGTTGTTGGTTACTCTGGTGATATCCTGCCCCTTGTGGTTTTGGGCTTTGAATTCTGGCCATGTTTTCAAATTATACCTTTAATTGACTGTGTTCACTGGGAGGTCATGGTTGGGGAGAGACAGCTACACCTAGCTGCAGGGCAGGAGGCGTATTTTCCATTAAGCACTCATGACTACTTTTATTTTGGCTGTTATAATTGGCTACTATAAAACTCCAATCAATATTCCCAACAAGGTTGTCCCTACCTGAACAGTTTTACAGGAAACATCCAAGTATGGGGAAGCAAATAACTCTGGTGATTTGCTACCTTATTTGTTAATAATAACAACATGTAATGTAATATAATATGCAGCAAAAATGCACTCACACTGTCATATATGTTTCTTAAACTTGAATTTGGCAGGTAATTAGTAACACATTTACATTTGTTATGTTAAATATATCCAGTGTTTGCAGCATTATACAGATCTGACTACATTAGTCAGTGTTTGTTTATATAGGTAAGTATTAACAAATGCAGTGTTTATTGTGAATAAATGCAAGCTGATTCTGTACGTTAGCATGTCTTTATTCTCAGCAGAGAGCTCGATGAGCCATGTCATAGTTTCTCTGCTTGTTGACCATTAGTGGGCGCTGCATCATCAGATGCCACAGCTGCAGTCTTCTCTATCAGCTGTGTTACAAAACAAAACCATTACCTTAAGAGAGAGTTGTACATAGGGTCATTGCAGCCTGATGTTGTCTATGTTAGCAAGTCCCTACATGTCTGTCTACTTTTGACCTTTTGTCCAAAAGGTGATAAAATCCGCTTAGCACCACCTCAGAAGTTCACTGATATATGTTTTTATCTCATTTGTTGTAGTCCAAACAAAAAACAAAGTTTCAAACTTTGTAAAAATATATATATTTTTATAAGTATTCCTCTCTACCTCTTATGCCTTTCTAAATCCGCTAAGTAGATATTAAGTCTAACTGTGCAATATAATTAAGGCAGGATTTAAGTTTTTGTACACACACTCTTGGATTGCTTCTACTTTAAAACTCAAAGACAGCAGACAAGTTTTGGTTGATGTGGTTTGACAGTAACAGTACCAGGTTAATAAAATACGCAAAATACAAGTTACTTTCCATTGTCAATATCTGTACATAGTCTGAATGTAATTGGTTCTTAGTATGAAAGTTGCGTTAACTTTAAAGTAGGGCTGTCAAAGTTAACGCGTTAATAACGCGTTAACGCAACGTCCTCTTAACGCCGTTATTTTTTTTAACGCGTGATTAACGCTCAGTATATTTAAAAAAAAAAAAAAAAAAGCAAAACACGCATTGTATGATTACGGCCGTCGGCGGCACCCGTAGTCTTGATACAGAGGGTGGCAGAAGAAGAAGAAAGAGAATCAGAAGAAGAAGAAGCAGGGCTGGCGGTTCGTTAAAAACACGCCGGACTGAAAAGCAGCACTCGCTGCAAACTCCTCATCTCTGCTGTCACTCACGGTGGCGGACATTTGTTTCGCCATGGCCCTGATCATTTTGCGGGACACTCTCTCATGGCGTGCCCGTTTGCTGATAACTCATCCCCGCATGTTTATCTCAGGCTCCTCGCTAGCCTTCTTCCTCCCTCCAGCAGGCAGAGTAACGTCTAGCGGCTGCTTCTCCCGAGTTTTCCTCTAAATATAATATGTTTATGTTAATATGTTTTGCTGCACCGGAGCCATGGCGATCATCAGTGTGATACTGACTGACAGAAAGCAGCACACTGCATGAAAAAGGCGAAGAAGAAAAACGTGCAGTGTCAGTGGACACCACTTGCAAGCCAAACAGACGGCAGATGCAGAGAGCCCTTCGCCCCCCCTCGCCAAAAGCAGACAACCCTGGATTTATTTTCCTGCATGATTTGAAGTGTTGAATAAACGCTGAAAGCGCAAGCATATTTAACCTTTCTTATGTTGTTAAAAGTATTAAGAACATGAAAAAATACATTAAGGTACATTTAGAACAGAAAAAAATGTGCCAAAAAAATTGCGATTAATTTGCGATTAATTGCGAGTTAACTATGGACAAAATGCGATTAATCGCGATTAAAACAATTGATCGTTTGACAGCCCTACTTTAAAGCTGACATTACATCAGGTTAACTGCTCTTTGAAGCCATCTATTTAAATGTCCAACAGACCACAAGATAAGTTAATGTCATTATTATAACATCGAAGATTAATGGTACATATTAAATTAGTAACACAGCTTACATTAGCTGGCTAACTATCTTATAACCTGTTATCGGTGCAACTGACTTAAGTGAGGAGGTTTTAAAAGTGTGTTGGGCAGCACTTTATAAGACATCCGGGGCTTAGAGTGTAATGTTCTGGTGTTCACTGAGTAATATGATTTTGTGAATAAGTACATGTAGCCCACAGGTTCCTACTGGTGTTTAAAGCTAACAGGAGGTTACCATGGAAACTTTATAAGAAAATTTTACGAAAGACGAAAAAAGTTTATATTACTATTTTGTAAGTACTGGGTGCCTATGTGGTGCAGTACTGGTGAACAGAGCCCAAAAGTTGACAAAAAAATCACATCCTGAGGAACCATGAAAAGATATTATAAGCTGCCGCTTTTTATGTTTTTTTCATCACCATTCATCAGGGTAAAAAGTCCACTTGGAACTTATTTTCCCCCAGGCAGGTTACGAAATGTACTCTCTCTTCAAATAAACAAAAACATTTTACTCCTGTGCATTACTTGTAACTCGTTGCTATCCAACCCTGCATTTGTAGACCTTAGACTTAATTACCAGATTAGTTTATCTTACCGTTAGGTCCCAGACATGCCAGAAGATGACAGAGCAGAAGCTTGTGCAGAGCTTGCATCATGCTGGCAGAAAAGTCAAGCTGTTGTCTCTGGGGGTCTCAAAGATCCCCCTTTTATAGGCCAAAAGTAGAGTGATCGATAAGCGACTCGTGCTCTTTACCTCAACTTCTTTAGCCACATCCTCTGTGATGTTGGTGCAGCTTTTACTTGTGTTATGAGTGCATGTGGCCAGTAAAGAGATGAAGCATCGAGGTCATGTTATGGTAAATATAAACCGTGTGGTTCAGCCAGGAGCACATGCACACATTTCGATCAGCATGTAATGAGTTTGACACAACTATTCAACATATACATTTTTCCTTTTTTACCTGGCACTTTAAGTCCCTGTCAACCTCTGTATTTGGATGAATCTCATCCTCACTGTCTGGACACCACTTCACCACGTGACTTTTAACACAGGACCTGAAGTGACGGACACATTTTCTTTGTTATGGGTCTTTAGCTGGGAACCTGGGTTTTTCGCCTCTGCAACTGTAAGGTCGCACCAAAAAACAAGTATTACACTAATGCGCAAAAGTCATGTGATCATTGACTGACAGCTAGAAGTAAAAATGAGCATCATGACTCATCTGTAATTTACATGTGTTTAAACTGACGGTGTATATTGGCCCAAACAAGTATGTGTTTATGAAATGAGACCGGAATATACGTTACAGAAGGCATCAGTGAAGATTTGTATGTACAAAACACACATGAAAAGAACAAGAACACAGTAGTGACCCGTTTATTGTCAATGTTCAATATACCTATTTTGAATCCACCCATTTTCCCTGCTATTCATTGAATTCAATTTTTATTTTGTCGCTACGTCACTTTAACTTTCTTGATTTTTCTATTTATTTTGGTCCATGTTGCTCCTTCCTTTGACCCTTTTCTGTTTTTTGCATGTGACTACAGTATGTACCCAAATCAAATGCTCTTTGGCTTGATAAACTGAGTCAACGAAAAACAAAAGCCGACCACCAATGTTCTTTGGTTTGGATGTACGTGACATAGCCCACAACCCAAAACTGTTTCTTAGAATTGTCTAACAATCTTGACAAGCCGCAGAAACCGTGGGCTCGATCTGCACATTTGAGCATTGTTGTTCTCACAGTCACAGTAACTTAAACAGCTACAGGGCTAAAAAAGTAGGTCTATCATTTTCTCTGAAAAATGTTGTTATGATTGTAAATTATTTTAAAATGTTTATTGGGTCCAAAATGATTGCTTTTCTAATCTCTTTGTAAGAATTCGGATGGTTGGTTCCAGCTTCTAGCAAGCTTTTTCAGCCAGTAGTATACCACCATTGGTATCATGTGGTATCTGTGTTGCCAGTTTGTGGAAAACAATATCAGAACGGCTGAGTTCTACAGCATGGGCTCAGCATACTGTAACGCCCTAATGTTAGCTAGCAAACATTAGCAACATTAGCTGGCCATTCATTTAACGATATCAACGCCAGCTACCATTAGCAATGTCAGCTAGTGCACAAACCTGGCGACCATTTCAGGGGGCAGATGAAAGGGCAGTTGAATGCAAATCTAATGGCGGGCCAACTTTGACCCACGGGCTACATGACTGTTTGCATAAACTGTGTCCATTCTTATGTGTTGATAAATTTAGAGGGGAGATGGAGCGTATTGAGGCCAAGCTGTGTGACTGGGCGCGCGAGCTGCACACTGGAGTGATATTGAGTTTAAGACTATTCACATGTGTTTTAGGCTCATGTAACAGTGTTTACTTAACAATGTATTTTGTTCATGAGAGTAATTTACAGTATGTTTTCTGTGAACCGGAGAGTATGTTGTAATGTGACTGTGAGTTATGTGGCTGGGAAAATATATTCATTTGTGTTTCTGTTTTATTTTATTTGTTCGGAAAGAGCCACTACTGTTGTCTTGTCAGGTCTAGAGTGTATGGTCGAGTCTAGAGTGTATGGTTGAGTCTAGTGTGTCTAGTCAAGTCTGAAGTGACCTGTAACTAGAACAGATGTCTAGGACACAGAGATAAGTGTTTGAAGTTCATAAGCTAACTGAGGTTTACCGTCAGTGTGACGTACAGTGAGGGAAAATATACTGATATACTGATTACCTCAAATCCTAAAAATTGCAGTGTTAAGGCTGTTTCTTGTATAAGTTGCAGTCGGGTGTCCTCATTCATGACCTGGCCACATTTACTTTGGTCATTATTGTATGTATGTACATACAAATAAATAACAAAAAAACAACAGACGTATAGGCTGAAGCTTATGTTACCCATCCTTTTTACTTATCACATTAGCAGATTATATTTTAATAGGCTAAGCTCACTAGAGAAACTCCTCCCAATACCCCCTATAAAAGAAATATATATATATTTTGGATGATTACTACTGCTTGAAGGGGCAATATATAGTTTTGGAGAGGAAGTCAATATTTTCATTAATCATTAATGAGGTAATAATCAGGGACGTGGGGAGGGGCAGGGGCTCAAAGTCGCCACATTTTTTTTCAGGCCTTAATAACACAATATGTAGATTAATTCATGTAAAATTAATAAACAAAGCATTTATAGAAAGCTAACTTCTTAGCGGTGTATCCCGTGTAGCTGTGACTGATATGCAATTGCCATTTATTTTGTGTCAACAAATTATTGTCAACCTGAGTGTATATTCACATCATCATGATACTGAGGTTTGGAAGACATGCAATTCAGCTGCAGTTCTTAAAAAGCAATAAAACACTGGTTTATTATTAGGTTATTTATTGGAGGGCTAGTGCAAATTATAAATACAGGCTACACTTCTAAAAACGTGACACAACCAAGACATTACTACTGTGACTGTTAGTAGGAACAGCAATGTTACAATAAACTCTATGTGGAAGAAGATGAAGATTTGTGGCAAGATAAAACAGCCGACACAGACAGCAGTCCGATTAGATTATTCTTAACTCTCATTAACAAGCATTTAGTTTAACAATCACAAATGGTGGTGACAGGTGAACGTGAGAGAGTGTCTGCTGTATGTGGATCTTTGCCAGGTGTGTGTGAGATAGAGTAACTGTACCTCATGAGCCTGAAGTCTAAATCGCTGGATTTGGGGAGGAAGCTCTGTTAGTGTCTGGTGACCTAACAGGCTAACAAGTGGCTCAAGATCTGTCTAGGAAAAAATGTCTCTCAATAAGGAAGTCTCTGAACCTTTCACATCCCCATGTTAATCCTATAGTGCCTCTTTCTCCACCTGAGCATACCTCTGTTGAGTCTCTGTCATTGAACGTGATGCGTATGCAACCGGCATCAACTGTTCTTCCTCTTTCTGTTGTTTTGTTGTACACAGCTCCAGATCCACTGATTTTTCTTGGAGAGAAGGTTTCTCAGTGGTTTGTCTTTTTCTGCCAATCCTGGGATACATTTATTTCCCCAGCTGGTTAACCATTCCAAGGAAGCTGTGGACTTCACCTGTGTTAGAAGGCTCTTTCTGTCTTACAGCCTTTGTCTTCTCCGAGCCTGGCTGCACACCCTCAGCAGAATGTGGCCAAGGAACTTGACTTTGTGTCTTCTCAGCTCTCACTTCTCTATGTTTAGAGTGACACCGGTTTCCTGGAGCTTGTGCAGCACTGCATGAAGCCAGGTGTCAAGGAATAGGGACGCGTCTTGGTGTTGTAAGGGAAAGGGAATGGCTTCTGGCTTAAATTTGATTGTGTATGGCTGCTGCAACATCCCTAAGCCTTGACAAAGTTTTGGATATGACTCTGCCATCACTTTCTTATCCATGCTATCTAGTCTGAAGACAAGGTTAAGCTTCACACTAGCTGGCCTGCTTATTATTCAAGTCTTTTATTACATACACATCCTCCTGAATCACCTGCTCACCCTTACTTACTGACTCTGTGTATTTGCCTATGACAGAGAGTGATGTACCACCTGGGCCAAATAGTGGTCTGTCTGTTTCACTTAAATGGGAGTCTCTATCAGTGATGGTGTAGTATGTATGACTTTCAGGTAACCTGCATTTATTCAGCAGGACCCACAACATGGAACTCCCTAGTAGCTTATCTCTTACGCTGCTGTTCTCCTCACAACTCCGTTTCCTTCTCAAATGTGTCCTTCAAAATAAAAGCACATGTATAACATCTTCGATTCCACCACAACTGTTTCCTTTTTTAATTGATTCTCATTAATCATTGAATGAATGTAAATGCAGTGATAGGTTTGTTTTCCTGTTTATATTTATTTAATGGTCTTTTCACCCAGACCATATTCTGGAGCTCAAAGCTACTAAACATTGTAGCAGGACCTTCATTCTGCAGAGCCTAGGTTACATTAGGAGGCACTGAGCTATATAGAAACTTAAAAAATGATGTTATGATAATAACTGTTGAAAGGTTTAAATAGCTCTGTTCCTTCTCCGGTTTGGTTAATTCACATGTTCATTGTTTTTTCTTCAACACGCTGCTTCTCTAATAATGTGCCTTTCTGTAATAAAGTCTCTGTTAACCAGTGTTCATCACTGACCTGCTTCTCTGACTAAAGTCACATGAATTAATATTTTACAACACAAGCCAGTTACAGTAGCTCTTCTGCATCCTACATCTAATTCACCCAAAGACAGTTTGTGAATATGTTACTGGAAAAACCACCAAAATGCCATCTGTGTCTTCAGAAGAAGAAAAGAGAAAACAATATTTTAAACATTTTTTTATTTTGCTATGCATTCACGAACAAACACTAGCCCTTTTTAGATAGAAAAGGTGGCACATTTGCTCCTAGGTAAGGGCGGCAATGTGCCGGCCTGTCTTTCTAAAACCGAGGCGTAATATTCCTCCTTTTCGAAAAGTGCCTCTGAGGTAGGCGTAAACGTGTGACGTGACGTGAAGCTCGAAGTTGGGCTGCGAACAGTGACATAGAATTTGTCTTCAAAATAAGCGCTTTACATTGCACCCCACTGGAGTTTAGAACTGGGTTCTTAGCGGGGGGCTTTTAATTTGAAAGTAGCGACCGTTCTTGCTTGCCGACACGACAACAAGCTAACACAACTAAACAGCTGCAGAGACCGAGGAGACGCTAGCATCTCCTGGATCTCAGTGGCTGTACAGTTGTTCATCTTAATGTCCGCGAATGAAATGATGGACTGACTGCTGTGATCAGCTGTTTCCTGGTTTTAAAACTCCTCAGTTGTGGGTTGCACAGCAGTGCAGGTCATTGACACCTCCGCCCATCTCACCCATGGGCCGGCACATTTCTGCCTCGGTTTTAGATAGCAGTCGAGGCGGAAATAAATGTACCCTCCGAGGCGGAAAATCGGCGGACCGAAACAGACCCCCAATTTGCCGGTCTCTGTCTAAAACCGCGGACTTTGGTGCTCTGTCTAAAAACGGCTACTGACAGAGCGACTTAGACATAACTACACCTCCTAAATATAATGAAGGTATGCTGAAACAAAGCTTTGTGTGAGGTTGTTGTATTTAACAACCATTGCGACTGAGAATCTGGTCGATCGAGGGACGGAACTTGGACACGTCTGTATAGCCGTTGGGATAGCGCTCATCCCAACAACTCCCGCCTATGTAAGATGCAATACCAGCAGCCACCCCGCTGCACACCAGAGGACCACCAGAATCACCCTGTAAAATGGAAATATCTTGATATTTTGATACAAAAAAATATGTTATGTGTTCATAAACTTTCCAAAAACAGACAGAAAAACTTACAAAGCAGACTCCTTTGAGTGTTCCATATCCACCTGCACAGATGACATTGGCAGGAATCCAAGAAAATTGTCGTCTACAGTCAACAACAGACACACCCACCGCTCTCAGGTCAGCAACACCTCTACCAGCGTCGGCCTCTCCCATTCCAGCTACATGGCACATTTGGTTGGGTCGGAGGTTCTTATTAGGAGGGGGAAGAGGACTGCGTTGTATTGTTCCACCCACTGGAACACTCTGAGACAGCTGGAGACACAAAACTAGAATACAGAAATGAATGGTGTCCGAACATGGTCGTACTTTTCATCAGGCTTCAGTTAAACAATCACTAGAAGTTGAATCTTTTAAATGAAAGTTAACTCTCCAATATAACTGCTTTGATAGTGCTGTGTCTTGGTCAGGGACATTTAAATTTCAGTACATTTTTTGCCACTTTTGACATTTACCCTCACAGGAATAAAAAACAAGCAAAGCTTAAATGCATCTAATTTGACTGTAAACACACAACACATCGTCTGGGACAAATGGGCTTAAAGGATATATATGCTTACTTTCAGAAGCATTATGTCACTTCCTGTTCCCTTAGCAAAAAGTAGTTTATTCAAGTGTACTACAAGTATACTAATCTTATACTAAAATTGAGGCAGTATACTTGAAGTGTACTTTTTATATACTACATTTTGTATACTTAAGAAAAGTATAGTGAAGTATACTTGGCTTATACTGAAAAGTATAAAGAATAGTCTAAGACTAAGTACATTAATACTTAGACTTATACTTTAATACTAAAGCTTATACTTGTACTTTAGTATACTGTGGACTGTGGCGCAAAGACTCTTGGGTATTCTGTTGTTGTTGGTGTAATTATGGTTCGTGAATGTGTTTGTGAATAAGATGATGTGTAGAACGGTTGCAGGTTAATTCACATCCTTGTTATGTGGTTAAATTGTGTCGAATTAACAAAGATGATAAAAATGTTGGCACCGTGAGTGAAGGGGTGTTTTCCGGGAGAGACTTCCCGTCTGTTAAGCTGTGGGCATGTATGGTAATAACTGCTGGATTTCTTGCTAGAACGTACCATATTAGAAGTGCTAATACTTACAATATCATTGTAGTCATTGACTAGTCATTGACTTGTACTTACATTTTATTTAGCAGAAAAAAAATATTTTTCACTACACACCTTTGAAAACTAAAATGTGTACTAGAAGTATATACTTAGTACACTAGTAGAATATAGATGAGTATACTTGTTGTATACTTGAAAGTGTACTTCTGTAAACTTAAAATGACCTTATAAAGTATACTTAAAGTATACTTTTATAAACTTAAAATGTTCCAATTTAGTCCGAAGAAGTATTAAATTAGTATACTTTCTAGTATGCTACAAGTATATGGTCCATAGTATACTTGCTATACTTATACTTATACTCAAGCATACTTAATAAAATGAACTTCAAGTATACTACTTTTTGCTAAGGGTTGTGTGATGCTGATAATCAGGGTGTTTGCATTTCTGCGCAATATTTGTCACTGTCCCAGTCTTTCTGAGATCGTGGGTGCCCAAAACAACCCTCGCCAGTCCACTGCAAAAAGTTAGAATTGAGAGGTCGTCAGTAGATTTTCTCAGGTTGTTTTGCCAACAACAAAACAAAGCAACAGATTTTACATTTCTTTTGAGTTCATGCAATTCATAACTTTAAATAAAAAAAAAGAATAAATGAATTCTATGAGATGAAACTTAACTCGCTCATTATCACAGTGTGCAGCAGTGTGAGGACAAAGTTTTTGCTGATGAGGGAGCTTCCACAGTAATGTCCTCTTCTGGTCTGCACTGAGGCCATATGCTGTATATGGCCTCAGCGCACACCAGAAGAGGACATTACTGACTATCTGGTTCCGTGGAGCAATTTTCCTGTGTATAATTTCACTCCCAAGTGCTGAAAATATGAGAAGAAAATGGAGAAACGTTAAAATGAGTTAACATTACATTGGCAGGCTGGAGAAAAACAGTCAGATTGAGCAGATTACCATTCCGTCCGAGACATGTCAGAGCATGAAAGAGCAGAAACTTCTGCAGAGCACGCATCATGGTTGCAGGAGACTCAACCTATTTATGTGTCATCAGTCGAGTCGACCCTTTCAAACAACAGTGTTTGATCTGCTTTATACTGACTTCTGGCCACAACCTTTGGGCAATGCCATTTTGCAAGTTTGCGAAACATTGTTGATCATGTGATTTGTAGGTGTCATCATAGTCAGTGTGACACTTACTTTTATACACTCTTCTTTTTTTGTTCATGTGATAACTATACATATTGCATCCATTTTGTATGAACAGTACTAAATACAGTGAGCATCTAGAGCTGTTGTTCACAGAGAAGCCCTCTTTGTTTTTTCTGTGTTGGGTGCCAGATGGCATCTAGCTTTGACTTAGTTTTTGGTTTTCCTTTGGCCTTTGTCTCCATCGCTATCGCTCTATCAGTATCATCCAGCCAAATGAGCAGTTTGACCTGGGTAACCTGCTTTAGCTTTCTAATAAGGCACCCTTTATAAAAGTAAAAAAAAAATCGCTCAGAGCGATGTTTTGTTTGCCACGGTGTTAATCCTCCCCCTGCATGACACATGTTTTTTTTTTAAATCTGTTTGTTTGACATCTTCCATTGGACCACTTAGCTAATCGAAAAGCTCTGCAGAGTATGTTGACCAAAGTCTGTATTTTCTTATTTTCTTAGTATTTTTCTGTATTCTCGATGTTTCTGTGCATCGACCTGGCCTGGAAATGAGGCTCAACTAACAACTATCTTTCACCTTTGAATTGTGTTTTTACTAACAGGCAATGGAAAAATCCTGCATAGAATCCGTTGGCTGTGGCTCAGGAGTAGAGCCCGCATCTTGTTATTGGAAGGTCGCTGGTTTGATTTCCCTGGTCCGCATGTCAAAGTGTCCTTGGAAAAGATACTGAACCCAATACTGCTCCTGATGTGCTGGTCAGCACCATGCATGGCAGCCACCGCCATCAGTGTGTGAATTACTGTAAGTCGCTTTGGACAAAAGCATCTGCTAAATCCCCTAAATGCAAATTAGAAATTGCCCAAAAAAGAAAATATATTCAAGTCATTAATGATTGGCATAGACAAAAAACTCTTACTCAGTTGTGGTTTAATAAATCTTGTACAGTGTTTTTTCAGTTTTCTAGTGAAATGTTCTGCAGAGTTTCTCAGCTGTGTGGGATTGAAGGTATCATTTAAAATGTTTTTATTAAACCTTGATACATGTACTTGTTGCAATTTTGGGGAGACAAACTATGAAGTACATTGACAACAGAACACTCAGCAGGAAAGAACACCTTTTCAGTAACACTGTTGAGTTTGTGTTGAGCTCAAGTGAACATTGGAAAAAGAAGAAATGCACTTCATTAATTAAATCCCATTTTATATCTCCACAACAAAATAAAAGTATATGCTGAAGCCAAACTCCCTGTAGGATTTTTTTTACTTAGTGGTGGTTTGAGTTTTTGGTTCTCTCTTTTCTCTTCGTCTCTCCTTGGCTCTGTTTCCCCATGTCGTTTCCTGTGTTCCTGTCTGTGTTCTCCGTGCTTCTTTGGTTTGTACATTATTTAGTTTTTGTACTTGATGTCAGTGTTTAGTTCTTTACCCTGCCTGCCTATTGAGTGTCATGCATTTGTGTCCTCTCTATCTTAGCTGCATGTTGCAGTACGAACTGACCATAATATAGACCTGACAGAGACTACGTCTCTAGTGGAGCAGTTTAAGGAGGTCTGTTCCATTTTCAAAAGACTGAACTTTTGAGGTAAAATACAGGCTATTTGCTTAAACCCTTATGGAAAGGACACTTTTGTTATGACCGAGGCTTTTGGACTTGCCATTTGAGGCTCACATTGTAACAGTAGTTACTGACCTCAAGAAGAGCCTCCTGTCTCAGCTAGCCAACAGCCTGCTGGTATCCTCCTTGACTCCTCGTTGTCAAAGCTGACCAGCGCTTCAGCCTATCCGGCCAGTGTCCCAGGGCCTCTCCCAGCTCCGGGCTGAGCTTAGCTGCATGTCAAAGTGGCCTTGAGCAAGATACTGAACCCCAAATTGCTCCTGATGTGCGGTTGGCACCTTGCATGGTGGCCTCTGCCATTAGTGAGGGCCCTGCGATGAGCTGGCGACTTGTCCATGGGGTACCCTGCGCTAGCCCAGAGACAGCTGGGATTGGCTCCAGCAAAAATCCCTGCGACCCCATAAAAAGTGATAAAGCAGTTACAGACAATAGATGGATAGATGTTGTGTTATTTCATTTTCCTCTTTTCAGCGTGTTACAACAGGTTTGTGTTCAAAAGAATTCTTAAGAAACAATGTGGCTTTCTAGTGAAACGTTCTGCAGACTTTGATGAAATCTGTTCTTATACAACACTGAGTTTCTCAGCTCTCATGGATTGAAAGTATCATTCTAAAAAGATAGCCACTTGTAAATGGACAGAATATGTCCATTAAGTACATCGACTACAGAAACGCGTCTTTCGGAGAATGTATCTCCACACAATGCAATAAAAGTATACTGCTGCTAGACCCTGAGTAGACATTCATAAAAACAGGGTTAATAAGATGGTCAATTGTTGTGAATAGGGTTTTGAGGTTATTCCGGTTGTCCGCTATCAGTTTTGAAAAATGTCGCTTTATTATAAGTGTTCAGATGTTCACGGAAAATTTGGTAGTCCACTGTTAATTTGTCTTTTCTCCACCTTCTTTCGGCTCTTCTACAGTTTCTCTTTAGTTGTCTACTTTTTTCATTTTGCCAGGGAGGAATTGGATTGGTAGTGGTCTTTTTCAGAGTGAGTGGAGCAACTGTGTCTAGGATTGACCTCACTTTACTGTTAAAACTATCTACTATAAAATCACATGAGGTGGGTAAAATGTCTACATGGAAGTGTCACGTAAAAGATAAATAAAATTTGCAGTCACTTCATTAGTAAGATAGCGTTTCCTGACAGTTCACTATGGGATATCCTGTTGTATAACATCACAGACATTAAAAAAGACACAGAAATTATCCGACAGACCGACATCGATCACTGAGAAGATGTTAACAGACAGACCGTGGGTAGTTCAAAGATCCAAAGTGTCTGATCTGTTATGGGTAGGCTGGGTAACGTTGAGTCAAATTTATATTATTAAGTAAGTTTAAATATCCCAAGGTAAACTTGCAATCTTGATATGTGCTTTATTAAGGGCTGTGCAGTCCACACATGGCGTGGTAGGCATAGTTGCTTGGGAGTGTGAGTGTGTCTGCTTGTATGTAAAACTAGTCTAGTCTAGTAGCTAGCAGCTACACAAACACCTTATGTCTGCCTCACGCTGTCCCTTGGCTCTTTACAATTGTTATGGTTGAAATGTTTCTCTCTGTTTCTCTCTCGTCACAACGCTGTGCTTACCCTCTGCTTGGGTTTACACACTGTTTACAGATTTTTGCTTCCTTTTTGTATTCATGACACTTTGGTATTTACTGTTTTTGTTTTGTTCTGAGTCTTTTTGTACCTCTGTTTCTTTGTGTATGAATATTTTTATTCCACTTAGCTTTTTGGGGTTCCACATGAGTGATTGGCATTTGATTGTTCATTAAATGATTTTTTTTGTTATAGTTCATGTCACTTGCATCTATAAATTTACTGGTAATCATGTTAATTATCCTTTTTGTGCTGTCGGCTTTGTCAGTGTTGACTCTTAATGTCTGTATTTTGTTTTTCTTGGCCTTCAGTGTATCTCTCTAATGTCTAATGTAGACGCAACAACATGGCTGTCTGGTGTGGATCTACTTGACACAGAAACTTCCATCATTGAATTGTGTGACAGACTAGCTGATACCGCAGGATCGACCAGAGACATACACACAACTAAAGGGCCCATTATGTATGACATCACTGGGAACTTTTTCTTTTGCCTGAAGGAACATGATGCTTTTTTGTCTTGTCCAAATGCAGGTGACTTACTGTGCAGTAGGATTAATTTATTCTCATTATTCACTGAACTAGAGTCAATGCACCGATCCAGATGTGATTTTTGTTGTTTTTGTTCTTTATTTAAATTCCTTCATACCCACTCTGTATCATGGAGCTCATAGCTGTTCAACATTGTAACAGGCCCTTCACTCTGGTTAGCTGACGTTACATAGCTTTTTGCTAAGGAGACGCTGAGCTAAACAGTAAATTCAATTATAATAATGTTGCCAAAATCTCTTATGAAGCTTTTTTTTGCTGTTCATTCACATATTCACTGTTTTTTAATCTTTTCAACAGGCTGCTTCTCTGATAATGTGCCTTTATGTGATAAAGTCTCTTAACAATTGTTCATCACTGATCTGCTTCTCTGACTATTTTCCAACATAAGCCAGTTACAGTAGCTCTGTTTCATCCTACATCTATATCACCCAAAGACAGTTGTGGCTATGTTACTGGGAAAAAACAACTAACATGTGTCTGTGTCTTCTTCAGAAGAAGAAAAGAGAAAACAATATTTGAAAAAAAAAATTTATTTTGCTTTGCGTTAAGGAGCAAACACTGACAGAGCGACTTAGACGTAACTACACCTCCTAAATACAATGAAGGTATGCTGAAGCAAAGCTTTGTGTGAGGTTGTTGCATTTAACAACCATTTTCCTTGAGAATCTGGTCGATCCAGGGACGGAACTTGGACACGCCTTTCACTCTGGTTAGCTGAGGTGACATAGCTTTATGCCAAGGAGACGCCGAGCAAAACAGTAAATTTAGTTATAATGATGATGTTGTGAAAATCTTCATAAAGCTCTTTTTCTTTTTCTGGTCATTCACATGTTCATTTCTTTTTTTAGAAATCTTTTCAACACGCCGCTTCTCTAATAATGTGTCTTTCTGTAATAAAGTCTCTGTTAACGAGTGTTCATCACTGACCTGCTTCTCACATGAATGATTATTTTCCAACACAAGCCAGTTACAGTAGCTCTTCTGCATCCTACATCTAATTCACTCAAAGACAGTTTGTGGATATGTTGCTGGAAAAACAACTAAAATGCCATTTGTGTCTTCAGATGAAGAAAAGAGAAAACAATAATTGAAACATTTTTTATTTTGCTTTTCGTTGAGGACCAAACACTGACAGAGCGACTTGGACATAACTACACCTCCTAAATACAATGAAGGTATGCTGAAGCAAAGCTTTGTGTGAGGTTGTTTTATTTAACAACCATTTTGCCTGAGAATCTGGTCGATCCAGGGACGGAACTTGGAAGCGTCTGTGTAGACATTGGGAAATCTTGGGTCACTACAACCACGATTTCCGAAAGATACAACACCAGCAGCTGTCCCGTTGCACACCAGAGGACCACCAGAATCACCCTGTAAAATGGAAATATCTTAATATTTTGATACAAAAGAATATGATATGTGTTTGTTAACTTTCCGACTGACAGAAAACTTACATTGCAGAATCCTTTGAGTGTTTTATATCCACCTGCACAGATGATATTGGCAGGAAGATGAACGTTAGACCATTGCCGTCTACAGACGTTCTGGTCAACGACAGACACACCCACCAATCTCAGATTATTAACACTGCTACCAGTTTCAGTCACTCCCCATCCAGCTACATGGCACAGTTGGTTGGTTTGTAGGTTCATGTTAGGAGGGGGAAGTTGAATTTGTCGTATTGTTTCACTGTCTGGAACACTCTGAGACAGCTGGAGACACAAAATCATAATGTAGAAATGAACAGTGTCTGAACATGGTTTTACTTTTCATCAAGCTTCGGTTAAACAATGACTAGAAGTTGGAGCTGATGAATCTTTTAAATGAAAGTCAACTCTACGATATAACAGCTTTGACACTGCTAGGTCTTGGCTAGAATTTCAGGGACATTTGAATTTGTCATAATTTTTGTTCACACGAGACGTCATCTGGGACAAATGGGCTTATAGAATATACGCTTACTTTGAGGAGCATGATGTCACTTCCTTCCAAGTAAAACCGATAATAAGGGTGTTTGCATCTCTGCACGATGGTTCTTACTGTCCCAGTGTTTCTGAGATCATGGGTGCCCAAAACAACCCTCACCGGTGAACTGCAAAAAGTTAGAATTGAGAGGTCATCAGTAAATTATCTCAGGTTGTTTTGCCAACAACAGAACAAAGCAACAGATCTAACATTTATTTTGAAAAAATGTGTATATGTAAAAAACTTATGTAAGATGAAACTTAACTCACTAATCAGCACAGTGAGCAGCAGTGAGGACAAAGTTTTCACTGATGAGGGATCCTCCACACACATGTCCGCCTGTGCTCTGCACTGAGGCCATGTACAGCATCTGGTACGGTTGAACAATTTGCCCGTCTATGATTTCACTCCCAAGTGCTGAAAACATGAGAATAAAATGAAGAGACGTTAAAACGAGTCAACCACTCACTGGCAGGCTGGAGAAAAACAGTCAGATTGAGCAGCTTACCATTCCGTCCGAGACATGTCAGAGTATGAAAGAGCAGAACCGTCTGCAGAGCACGCATCATGGCGGCAGGAGACTCAACCTGTTGTTTTGGGTCGTCAGTCGAGTCGACCCTTTCAAACAACATTGTTTGATCTGCTTTATACTGCCTCTGACCACAACCTTTGGCAATGCCATTTTGGAAGTTTGTGAAACATCACTGATCATGTGATTAGTAGGCGTCATCATAGTCAGTGTGACACTTTTATACATTCTTACTTTTTTTGTTCATGTGATAACTATTCATACTGTATCCATTTTGTATAGTCAGCACTAAATACAGTGAGCATCTAGAGCTGTTGTTCACAGAGAAGTCCTCTTTGTTTTTTTGGATCTGGCTTTGACTTTGTTTTTGGTTTTTCTTTGGCCTTTGTCTCCATCGTTATCACTCTATGAATATCATCCAGCCAAATGAGCAGTCTGACCTGGTAAACCTGCTTCAGCTTTCTAATGAGGCATCCTTTATTAAAAGTTCAAAAAAATCATTCATTAATGCTTCATAGATCAGTTATATGTTATTATCAAGAGAGATGTTCAGGTTACCATGGTGTTTATCCTCTCCCTGCATGACAAATGTTTTAAAAAATCTAGTTCTTTAGTGCGTTGGACATCTTCCATTAGACCACTTAGCTAATCGAAAAGCTCTGCAGAGTATGTTGACCAAAGTCTGTATTCTGGGCATCGACAATTCTAAAAAAGATACTGAGAAAGATGCACATTTTTTGTCATGTCTCGCCAACCTAAAGCATCGGTATTTGATGACCTGGGAATGAGGCTCAACTAATAACTATCTTTCACCTTTGAATTTACTAACAGCAATGGATTAATCCTGCATAATATGCCTTTATAGTCCACATTGCCTGAAAAAGCAAATATATTCAAGTCATTAATTATTGGCAGAGAGACAATTCTTAGTCAGTTGTGGTTTAATAAATCTTGCAGTGTTTTTTCACTTTCCTCTTTTCAGTGTGTTACATCAGATTTGAGTTAAAAATATTTTTTAAGAAACAATGTGGTTTTCTAATGAAGTGTTCTGCAGAGTTTCTCAGCTTTGTAGGATTAAAGGTATCATTTAAAAAAAATGTACTAAACCTTGATAATTGTACCTGTTGCCACTTTTGAAGGGATAGACTATGAAACACATTGACAGCAGAACACTCAGCAGGAAAGAAGCCTTTCAGGAACACTGTTGAGTTTTTGTTGAGCTCAAGTGAACATTGGAAAAAGAGGAAATGCACTTTATTAATTTAAATCCCATTTTATATCTCCACAACGCAATAAAACTATGCTGAAGCCAAACTCCCCATCAGTGTTTTTAGTTAGTGGATTAAGATTTAACTTTGTTTGAGACCTCTCCAGGGAAGGAACTTTGACATATGTGACATGACCCCACTCTCTGTCTTCTTCCCTTCATGTCATTCACCTTTTATCTTTGCTTCCATTTTGTATTCATGACACTTTTACATTTACTGTTTTTGCTTATCTGTGGATGAATTTATTTATTCCACATCATTTTTAGAAGTTCCACGTGAGTGATTGGCATTTGACTGTTTATTTTTGTAGGTTTGTATTTGACTTGTCATTATGTATGTCACATGCATCTACAAATGTACCAACAAAATCACGTTAATTGTCCTTTTTTTCTGTTACCTTTGTCAGTGCTGACTCTTAATGTCTATATTTTGTTTTCCTTGGCCTTCACTGTATCTCTCCCTGCTTTGGCTTCTAATTTGGCTCAACATTTAATGTTCAGTAAACTTTATTTGGATGAATTCAACACAAATGCAACAACAAGGCTCTTTGGTGTGGTTTACTTGACACAGAAACATCCATCATTGCTTTGAATTATGTGACAGACTCGCTGAACCACAGGATACTTCAGACCAGAGACACATGTCAGAGTGTCTCTTTTTATTGTAAGCTCATATCACTTGGTCCTTGTTTTTATGTTGCATTTTTTTTACACTCATGTGATGTTGTTATCTTTTTACATGTGTGTTGTGTTTTTAATCATCAGTTTAATTGCATGGTGTTTTTATTATGTATGGGATCAAGTTGACGAGTGATTTTAAACAACTGGGACTGATTGCGTCTCATGCCTCCTGCTCAGGAGTGGTGGATAAGACCTCTGGCCGCTGTTAAAGGGAGATTGTGAGCACAAGGAAGAGAAGCGACAGAAGCGATCGCGACACGAAACAGACGGCAGAGACGTGATGCTTCCTGTAGTAGATAAAGAAGTGAACGCAGGAGTTTTCACCGGACACGGTTGCTGTAAAAGAGACAGCTACGCCGAACAGGAGAAATAAAGATGGGACGAGACACCGGACGGGCCGCCGAGAGGAGAAATTGGTTGCAACCACAAAAAACGATAGGCAAAGGAAAGTGAACCAAACGAGCTGATAAGGCGAGCGAGAGCTTTTGTCGGTGTGTGTGACCCCCACTGACAATACGTCCTTCACCTTTGTCTTTCCACAGCAGCAGCGAGAGGAGGAGCGCTTGGCAGAGTACCAGGGCTGGCACAGAGCGACTGACGGCCACAGAGGGCCCTGCGTGCCCCCTTCCCCTCTTAAGACTTACTTGAATACCTCCAATCCCCTCTTTTTCTTGAACTGAACACTGCCCTGGAATATTGGATGATACTATCCTCATTTTATACATTGTTTTATGTTTTTCTACATTTTTAATTGCTGTTTTAATAGTTTTAATAAATTATTTAAATTTGCTCCGTGCCAGTTTTCTTAACAGTGGAGTTAACTTGCTGGTATCATTAAGAACCTCACACTGTGTGACAGGTACACACAGTAACTAAAGGGCCCTCTTGAACAAATTAAATAAATACACGTTATTTTTAAGAATATCTGTGACATCATTAGGAACCTTGTACTTAATACTTGCCTGATTGAACATGATGCTCTTTTGTCTTGTCCTAAAGTAGGTGATTTACTGTAGGATTAATGCTCATTAATAACTAAATTGGTGTCACTGCACCGATTCACATGTGATTTTTGTTTTTATTCTTTATTTAAATTACTTTATACCCACTCTGTATCATGGAGCTCATAGCTGTTCAACATTGTAACTCTGGTTAGCTGACGTTACATAGCTTTTTGCTAAGGAGACGCTGAGCTAAACAGTAAATTCAATTATAATAATGTTGCCAAAATCTCTTATGAAGCTTTTTTTTGCTGTTCATTCACATATTCACTGTTTTTTAATCTTTTCAACAGGCTGCTTCTCTGATAATGTGCCTTTATGTGATAAAGTCTCTTAACAATTGTTCATCACTGATCTGCTTCTCTGACTATTTTCCAACATAAGCCAGTTACAGTAGCTCTATTTCATCCTACATCTATATCACCCAAAGACAGTTGTGGCTATGTTACTGGGAAAAAACAACTAACATGTGTCTGTGTCTTCTTCAGAAGAAGAAAAGAGAAAACAATATTTGAAAAAAAAAATTTATTTTGCTTTGCGTTAAGGAGCAAACACTGACAGAGCGACTCAGACGTAACTACACCTCCTAAATACAATGAAGGTATGCTGAAGCAAAGCTTTGTGTGAGGTTGTTGCATTTAACAACCATTTTCCTTGAGAATCTGGTCGATCCAGGGACGGAACTTGGACACGTCTGTATAGACATCGGGAAGGTGTGGGTCATTACAATCGTCATCTCCGAAAGATACAACACCAGCAGCCACCCCGTTGCACACCAGAGGACCACCAGAATCAGCCTGTGAAATGGAAATGTCTTTATTTTGATACAGAAAAAGCAAAATGTATTCATAAACATTCCAGAAACAGACAGAAAACTTACAAAGCAGACTTCTTTGAGTGTTCGATATCCACCTGCACAGATGATATTGGCAGGAATCCCATCCCATTGCCGCCTACAGACGTCCTGGTCGACGACAGACACACCCACCACTCTCAGGTTATCAACAACTGTACCAGCTTCGGCCTCTCCCCATCCAGCTACACGGCACATTTGGTTGGGTTGTAGGTTCATGTCAGCAGGGAGAAGTCGAATGCGTCGTATTGTTTCACTGTCTGGAACACTCTGAGACAGCTGGAGACACAAAACCAGAATGTAGAAATGAACAGTGTCTGAACATGGTTTTACTCTTCATCAGGCTTCAGTTAAACAATCATTAGAAGTTGGAGCTGATGAATCTTTTAAATGAAAATTAACTCTATAATATAACTGCTTTGATAGTGCTGTGACTTGGCTAGAAAAAGAGGGACATTTGAATTTGATTTAGTTTTTTGACATTTACCGTCACAGGGATAAGTAACAAGGAAAGTTTAAATGCATCTAATTTGACTGTAAACATACAACATGTAACCTGAGACAAACTGGCTGAAAGAATAAATGCTTACTTTGAGGAGCATGATGTCATTTTCTAGTGTGTCATTCCGATAATCAGGGTGTTTGCATCTCTGCACAATATTTCTCACTGTCCCAGTCTTTCTGAGATCGTGGGTGCCCAAAACAACCCTCACAGGTGGACTGCAAAATGTTAGAATTGAGACATCATCATTTTCTCAGGTTGTTTTTCCGACAGCAAAACAAAGAAAAAAGCAAAAAACAAAAACACATTGTTTTTGACAAAATGTGGGCTTGTATAACTTCTTACATTAAATTAAAAAGAAACAACTCCTGGAAGATGAAATGTAACTCACTCATCATCATCATCACCATCACAGTGCGCAGCAGTGAGGACAAAGTTGTCGCTGATGAGGGAGCCTCCACACATGTGTCCGTCTGTGGTCTGCACTGAGGCCATAAACCGCATCGAGTCCTCCGGGACTTTTACCCCATTTATGATTTTTGCTCCAAGTGCTGCAAATATAAGTCAAAATCAAAATTAGGTCAATGTCACATTAATTGGAATTTATGAAAATATTCTGTCAGTTTACCATTTCGTCCGAAATATGTCAGAGAATGAAGGAGCAGAAGTTTGTGTAGGGCCTGCATGATGGCAGCAAGTCAACTGACTGGCCCTCTTGGGGCTGCAAAGACCACCCTTTTATGCAGAATGTTGCTTTGTGATTATCAGCTATCTCATCTTGAATTCTAACCACATCCTGTCTCCAGTGGAAAATGCAAAGTTTTGCAACTTGTTTTATTTTTACACTATCGTGTTTATCGGTTATTTGTTTCCTGCGTTGACTTTGAGCAATACTGCCTCACACCGAATCATGAAAGTAGTGAACTAGAATAATCAATAAGTGGCAGAACGGAGGATCATTGTTGAGTCTGTTAAGGTTTTTAATTGACCAGAATCATATACACTTGATGAAAAACTGCTGTTGTATCAGTTCAGAAATGTATGTGTTTAGTTTTTTCGTCCCCAAAGTCATAGTCTTGGTCAGACTGTCCCCTGTTGTCAAACTGACCTCGGTCGGTCTCAGAGGCAGTGTTCAGATTCAGTTCTGTGGGTTCACACTCATGTCAGGCTGCCATATCTAAACTGGGCCTTGTCACCCGTGGTGACTCCCCCTGGAGGCCCAGGTTCAGACAAACTCAAGGACAGGGGTGTCAAACTCATTTTCACCCTGGGCCACATCAGCATTTTGGTTGCCCTCAAAGGGCTGGCTGTTAGTGTAAGACAAATAACTGTCTCTGCATTTGATTATCATTAATTTAAGTGTACAAGCATTTACATAAATGTAAAAAGAACATGTAAGCACAGTGTTCTGTTATTATAACATCAATCCATTTAATAAGAAACCCACATCACTACATCAATCAAAGATAAAACTTTTCAAGTGAATAACAAAGACAAATATAATCAAACACAAGCTATTACATCAACTTTGTTAAAAACGTTTTTGTCACAGTTGAGAGGGGCAGAACTATGATACAACAAATAACTGGGAGCTGCTCAAACATGTGGGATATGTGTGGCATTTTACAAAAGTGGATAGCTGCAGACAGCCTTGAAAAGGGCATACATCTAAATAATGAGAGATGGTTTTGATTACAGTAAATATTTGGCTGCTTGAACACATACACCTGTTAACACACTGAATACAATGCTACACATGCAACTAGTATATGTTATTTACTTATATAACAACATAGGGTTGTCTCAGTTCACAACTATATTGGTAAAGTTCTGGGTGAAGTTGATGAGCTGATGCTGCTTGGCCTTGAACACCATATTACACACCATCCTCATCCATTGATCATGTTCTGAAAATAGCAACGAATATTTGTATTATTTATTTATTTATTAACATATTTATACTTCACTTGCATATATATATATATATATATATATATATATATAATATATATATATATATATATATATATAGGTACTAAGCACTTTCACATATCTGCATTCTCTCAGTAGTGTATATGCATGTGAGAATGCATATAGGCGCAAGTTAAGTATGTATATATGTAAAGATGCATATGTATGTACATAGGACTGAATATGAGAGCAGTAGAGGGAAGCGAACGCCACACAATGATAGCAGAATTAGTAATGTTTTTCCAGAGCTGTATGAGACTACTGATACTTGAATTGAGCAGTACGTAATTGCAATTTAATCTAATGATGCACCATCCATTTAAAAAGTCATATAATTGTCATATAAAAGTGTGTCTGATATTAAGAACTGTAATACAGTGAATCATTTTGAGTGTCTTCTTGTCCTTATTTCTGTTTCACAAGGACCAGTTATCACACAAACAGTCGCATGTAAGTTTTTCTCCAACAATGTTTATGTCTAGCAACAAAGCTCTTTACTGTGCTGCACTATTAGAAGTTGCTTTAGTCTCAGGACAGCGGTCCTTTCATTTCTGAAGAAAGTTTGATAGAAAATGAGGCCAAATTATATTTAGAGAGAATAATTATTAATTGAAAGAAATTAAATTAGATTACATAATCATCATTAATTTCACACCATTTGCCGACATAAACAAGATATTGTATCCCTATCCAGTTACAGGCAGGTTGTCCACTAGGCCTAAGGCATGCGTAACATTTTATTTGTTTTAGACCACATACAGTATATATTGCAGGGACACTGCATTACTGGTTAGACCTTCATGCTGCAGCAGCAAAACAAATGACAAATATGTCCTATACAGACAGGCTATTAATGTATTCCTCTTCTATTTACGTATTGTATGCGCAAGAGTCAACCCTGTCATAAATTTACACAACAGGAGCATTACAAAAAAAAAAGTATGTGGATATTCCAAATGTTATTTATCATCAATTAAGATCTAACAACATTATTCACTGAATTGCAACAGACAACTTAAATGTAGGGTACCAGGCTATAGCCTACCTTACATTTTAAATATATTTGTCCAGCTTTAGTCTGACAGGGACACAATTTAGGGGCCAGTGCTACAGATAAAAAACAAAAACATTAAATATATATATCAATATCAGTCAGAGTCATAGAAACATGACTGTAAGCTCAAAATCTGAACCTGTAATAATGTGGTTGTTGATTTGCGTGCAAAAAGACATCAAAGTTAAAATACTGTAGGTTTTACACTTTTAGATATCTGTCTGGCTCTTGGTTCAACAGCCTAAGCAGCTTTATATCCACCACTTTAGTTAATGTAAATTTCAACAGTCACTGAGATGCTAACTTTCAAACTACATTCTGCAGCTGCACCTCGATCTTTCTGACTCAAATATTAACATACAATCGCCAGTATTATGGATATTGGAACTGCAATGATTAGTCTATTATCTTAATAATACATTGAGACTTGACTCAGTTGGGGAATAGGTGGGCGGAGCTTCCCTATCATGCCTTGAGGCGATGCGTTTTGGGCTGAGAGCTGTGTTTAAGAGTGTTCTAGATAACCCCGATGTTATCTGTTATGCAGTGTTCAGTGTTGCCGCAAGTGCTCAGTTCCAGTATATATGTATGTGCAAGTGTAGTATGTAGTTTTGGCCTAAATGGCTTCCCATAGCCATGTGAGAGAGACTGTTCTTCAAGTCGGGCGTTCACAGTTGACCATCGCTCATTTAGGATAGAAGCAGCTCAGCCTTTTGCCTGCCTCTAGCTATATGGCGACAACTTTGTCATTTAAACCTTGTGGAAATACAACTAACTGCTTAAATGGTGCTGCCTCTGCTGATGATGACGATCATGTGAGTGGATAAGCCATCATGGAGGTTTGAACCAGACATATGTTCTGCTTCTTTCCAGAAGTCACATAACTCAGTAGAGTCCATTCAGGAAGTATCAGTCTATTTAGAATTAAACTTTTTTTCTTTAATTTTTAACAGTCAATCTTATAAAGCAGTCAGCTGAAACTCTTCGCTGATGAGGAATCCTCCACAGAAATGAGCACCTTTGTTGTACTGCAACAAGGTCATATACTGCATTGACTTCTCCAGGACTTTTACACATTTTTGCTCCAAGTGGATCACTGGTTGGCTGGTTTTCTGTCACTTTCATATTATTTTTATATCACATGGTTTTAGTTTATACTTGTTCTTTATGTCTTGTGGTTTTATCTTGATCGTTTGTATCATGTTATCTTTTCCTTCTCAAGCCAGTTACAGTACAGCTCTACTGCATCCTAAACCTAATTCACCCAAAGACGGTTTGTAGATATGTTACTGTAAAAACAACTAAAATGCCATTTGTGTATTCAGAAGAAGAAAAGAGGAAACCATGGTTGAAATATTTTTTTTTATTTTGCTTTGCGTTAAGGAGCAAACACTGACAGCGACACAGACATAACTACACCTCCTAAATACAATGAAGGTATGCTGAAGCAAGGCTTTGTGTGAGGTTGTTGTATTTAACAACCATTTTCCTTGAGAATCTGGTCGATCCAGGGACGGAACTTGGACACATCTGTATAGACATTGGGTAACTGTCGGTCCCAACATAATTCATCTCCGAAAGATACAACACCAGCAGCCGTCCTGTTGCACACCAGAGGACCACCAGAATCACCCTGTTAAATGGAAATATCTTGATATTTTGATACAAAACAATATGTAATGCCTTCATAAACTTTCCAAAACTTACATCGCAGAATCCGTTGTGTGTTCGATATCCACCTGCACAGATGACATTGGCAGGAATGTCAGACCATTGCCGACTACAGACGTTCTGGTTGACAACAGACACAAGCGCCACTCTCAGTTCATCAACAACTCTACCAGCTTCGGTCACTCCCCATCCAGCTACATTGCAGAGTTGGTTGGATTGTAGGTTCATGTCAGGAGGGGGAAGTCGAATGTGTTGTATTGTTCTACCCACTGGAACACTCTGGAGCTGGAAACACAAAACCAGAATGTAGAAATGAACAGTGTCTGAACATGGTTTTAATTTTCATCAAGCTTCAAGCTTCAAACAATCACTAGAAGTTGGAGCTGATGAATCTTTTAAAAGAAAATTAACTCTACAATATAACAGCTTTGATAGTGCTGTGTCTTAGCTAGAATGTCAGGGACATTTGAATTTGGTTTATTTTTTTTGCCAATTTTGACATTTACCCTCACAGGAATAAAAAAACAAGCAAAGCTTAAATGCATCTAATTTGACTGTAAACACACAAGACATCATCTGGGACAAATGGGCTTAAAGGATATATATTCTTACTTTGAGGAGCATGATGTCATTTTCTAGTGTGTCCGGGTGATAATCAGGGTGTTTGCATCTCTGCTCAACGGCTCTAACTGTCCCAGTCTTTCTGAGATCGTGGGTACCCAAAACAACCCTCACCGGTCCACTGCAAAAAGTTAGAATTGAGAGGTCGTCAGTAGATTTTCTCAGGTTGATTTGCCAACAACAAAACAAAGCAACAGATTTTACATTTCTTTTGAAAAAAGTGAGTTCATATAACTTTAAATAAAAACTCTACTGGAAGATGAAATATAACTCACTCATCATCATCATCACCATCACAGTGCGCAGCAGTGAGGACAAAGTTGTCGCTGATGAGGGAGCCTCCACACATGTGTCCGTCTGTGGTCTGCAATGAGGCCATAAACTGCATCGAGTCCTCCGGGACTTTTACCCCATTTATGATTTTATCGCCAAGTGCTGCAAACATAAGTTAAAATCAAAATTAGGTCAATGTCTCATTAAATGGAATTAATGAAAATATTTTGTCAGCTTACCATTTTGCCCAAGATATGTCAGAACATGAAGAAGCAGAAGTTTGTGCAGGGCCTGCATGATGGCAGCAAGTCAACTGACTGGTCCTCTTGGGGCTGCAAAGACCAACCTTTTATGCAGAATGTTGCTTTATTTTATTTTCTGATTATCATCTATCTTATCTTGAATTCTAACCATGTCCTGTCTGCAATGGAAAATGCAATGTTGCACAACTTGTGTTATTTTTACACTACCTTGTTTATCGGTTACTTGTTTCCTGCGTTGACTTTAAGCAGTACTGCCTCACACCCAGTCATGACACTAATGAGTTAGATTAATCCCAAGTGCCATAACGGAGGATCATTACTGAGTCTGTTAATGTTTTTAATTGACCAGAATCATATACATTTGATGAAAAAGTGCTGTTGTATAAGTTCAAAAACGTATGTGTTTTTTGTTTTTTTTGTTGTCCCCCACACTCATGTCAGGCTGCCAAATCCAAACTGGGCCTTGTCACCTGTGATGACTCCCCCTGTAATCTCAGGCCCAGGTTCAGACAAACTCTAGGACCTTTGGCTCCAGAACTAACTGAGCCATGAGCTAATTTACTAATAGTGCCTAACTATAGCAAAGGACAGCTACCAAAGAGCAGTTCTTGGTTACTCCGCTGATATGCTGCCCCTTGTAGTTTTGGAGCTTCGAATTCTGGCCATATTTTTCAAATTATACCTTTAGTTGGCTGTGTTCACTGAGAGCTCATGGTTGGGCAGAGATGGCTACACCTAGCTGCAGGGTGGGGGCCATATTTTGAACATGTATGGGGAAGTATGGGGAAGCAAATAACACTCTGCCTCTGACTTTAAAAAGTGAGAAAAAAGTCCTGGATCCTTCTCTTAATCCGGATCAGCACCAAAAGGTAATGGTGTCTATTCTGGGATGAGACTAATCATCCATAAAAGTCTCATTGAAATCTGTTCTGTAGATTGTCTGTAATCCTGCTCCCCATGTTGTCTGAGCACCAAGTCTGGACTGCTAGCTGCATGGCTGAGTGAGCAAACTAGCGAACAGCAGCCACAGTTAGTGCTTATTCTGGTGATATGCTAAACCGTATTTGTTCATAATAACAACATGTAATATAAAATTCAGTAAAAATAGACTCATTGTCATCTGTTTTTCTTAAACTTAAATTTGGCATGTAATAAGTAACACATTTACATTTGTTATATTAAATATCCTCAGCGTTTGCAGCATTATACAGATCTGACTACATTATTCACTGTTTTCTCTCTACAAATCTATAATAAGGTAAATATCAACAAATGTAGTATTTATTGTGTATAAATGCAAGCTGATGCTGTCTAGTTAGAACGTCTTTATACTCAGCAGAGAGCCCCATGGCATGTCATAGTTTCTCTGCTTGTTGACCATTAGTGGGTGCTGCATCATCAGATGCCACAGCTGCAGTCTTCTCTATCAGCTGTGTTACAGAATAATACCATTACCTTAAAGTGAAACTCCACAAAAAGCAACCTAGGCTTTTTTTGTCAATGTATATGAGTCAAACCTTCGTGTAAAAGCATAATTACGACGAAAGGGGCACTTTTAAGATTGACCGTATTTTGGTTTTCAGCACAAACTCATTTTCAATGGCAGTGCATGGGGCACTTTTATGCTAGCTCAACTGAACCACATACACTCTACCCAGATGTGTCGATCCCCGAGTACGTCTGGGCTGCCATGATGATGGCTAGAGGAAGAAGCTACTGCTAACTTGAGATGTTCAAAAACTTTCTTTTTAGCAAACTCTGTGTACACAAACAATGTTCTCAGTGCTCGTCTTCATGTGTAGAGAACAGTGTTATCACAGAAGCTGTTATGAAACTTGGTCAAGTTAAATTTCTTTCATTATTAGCAGCTAACAGTTGCTATTAGTACTCATTAGTAGTTGTCAGAATTTCCTTTATTTGTCCCGCAAACGGTGAAATGTCTTCATCACAGCAGGCAAAGGACAGTGGTATTGTAATAAACAATAATAAAAGTAAAATAAACAATAAGGCAAAAAATGAATACAAAGTAGAACTCTCATATACATTGTATACAAATAATATTTTCACTGTTAACAGTGTAATTGTAGCAGATACGGGTATGTGAAATTGCCCAGTTAATGCAAAAAACACAGAGAATGGGTTCTTTTATGACATAGTGCACATGCTAGGTCTATTGGGAGCAGTGCAGGTTGTACAGTCTGACGACAGCAGGAAGAAAGGACCTGCGATACCTCTCCTTCACACACTTGAGGTGTATTAGCCTATCACTGAAGGAGCTGCCTAGTGCTGAGATAGAGACCTGCAGGGGGTGGGACTCCGTCACCACCAGCGATGACAGCTTGTCTATCATCCTGCTCTCTCCCACCACCTGCACTGGATCAAGAAGGCATCCCAGGATGGAGCTGGCTTTCTTGATAATTTTATCAAGTCTCTTCCTGTCTGCTGCTGATATGCTACTGCTCCAGCAGACTACTCCATAGAAAATGGCTGATGCCACCACAGAGTCATAGAAAGAGGTCAGGAATGGCCCCTGCACTCCAAAGGACCTGAGCTTCCTCAGCAAATACAGTCTGCTCTGACCTGTCTTGTAAGTCGCTGCAGTGTGATCAGTCCAGTACAGTTTACTTGTAAGTTGTCACCATCTCAATGTCTGTTCCCAGGATGTTCACCTGTGTGCAGGTTTGTCTGTGCCTGCGGAAATCCACAACCAGCTTTTGGTCTTCCCGGCATTGACCTGGAGGTGGTTCTGCTGGCACCAGTCTACCAAGTCCATAATAAGTTCTCTGTAGGCTCTGTCGTCCCCGTCCCTGATGTGGCTGACAATAGCAGAGAACTTTTGTAGATGACTGTGGGGTGATTTCTGGGAGAGGTCTTCAGTGTACAGGGTGAACAGGAAAGGGGCCAGGACTGTTCCCTGCGGGGCCCCTGTACAGCAGATTATTGTGTCCGACACATAGTTCCGAGTCCTCACATTCTAATGTTTCAATTGATCAGAATCCAAAATATATTAAGGGTGAAGTGAACATCTGCACTTAAACAAATACACATCCAAGAACCTTGCACATACACAGACTCAGGTAGGAATTCTACATAAAACTTCCCCTCAAAGGTTTTGTGTATACACTTTAGAAAGAAATGCACACACACAAAAAAAAGTATTTCATGATATAAAAGTTTTATTAATAGAAATGGTTTGAAACAAGAGGCACAAAGAGATTTTCAAAGAAATGAGAGGGAGGGTCAGATGTTAAGACAGCCCATTCTGTAAGAGTGAAACACATTTTTACAGAACTTGGAGGCAGCGACAGTGTCAGGTCTAGTAAAGGTACTTTGATACATCCGTATAGCCATTGGGTGCATTTGGATAGTGGCAGTCTTTGACATTAAAAGACACAACACCTACAGGACACACTGGCAGAGCAGTCAGTCTGTCTATCTGGGGGAGTCCAGTTAACCTTTCCATCATTTTTTTTTCTTCATCTCTGTGATCAACTTTAGTCTCAGTTTTGTTCAGTCTGCACTTTTTTTAGATGCTTTCCTCTTCTATTTAGTCAGACCAAGTGAACTTTAAACACAATTGTGTCAGTCACTGATTTGCAATTTGTTGCAAACATTGTGACTACCAGGTGAGAGAGACTGTTCTTCCAGTTTGACATCTACAGTTGACCATCGTTCATCGTCAGCGTTTTGCCTGCCTTGAGCTATATGGCACCAAATATGTCATTTGAACCTTGTGGAAATACAACTAATTGCTACAATGCTGCTGCTGCTGCTACTGCTGATAATGATGATGATCAGAGAGTGGATATGTGATAGGAAGTATCAGTCTGTTTAGAAATAAACCTTTTTTCTTTGCAATCGTATCATCTTTATATGACTATTATTATCATTATTGTATTAACTTAATGGTGTAATGTAATTTAAGATGCAATGTAATGTAAGAATTTTGACACCTGTTGAATTCCTTCTACCAATAAAAAGGTGCAATATCACCAGATCAGGCTAGCTGCTAACCGATGGTAACTGTTTTCTGTTCCACAACTGTAGGAATTGCCCATTGCACACCGAAGGACCCCCAGAATCACCCTGTGAGGAGGAAATCTGTCATTAATATGTTCTGTTGCATTTCTTTACAAGAAACTAATTGATATTTTCTTTGAAAGGACATACCCAACAGAATCCATTGTCGTTGTTATGTCCACAAGCACTAAAGACTTTTTCAGGAAGACCGGTCCATTCCTCTGCACAGACTCTCTGGTTAATGACAGACACATTCAGCTCTCTCAGCTCATCCACAACTTGACCTTTTTAGTTCTACCCCAACCAGCCAGAAGGCATTTTTCATTTTCTCGTATGTTCTTCCTTGAGCTGGGAAGTCAAAGTGTTTTTACACTGTTGCTTATTGGAGCTTTCTTAGACAGCTGGAGACTCACAAAATCAGAAAGTCAAAATTACAAACTGGCTTAACCGACTCAAGTCTAATTGTATAACATACTTCTTTTTATCGATCAGTCCTCAGTTTATTCACCAGACCTCAGTTGAGCAAACTGAGCTGATAATAACAATATCCCTTACTTTGAGGAGCATGATGTCCTTCCCCAGTCCTACACTCTTACAATCTTGGTGTTTGTATTTCTTTTAAATTGATCTTATTTTTTCCTCATCAGCCCTCTTGCGATAATGGGTACCAAGAACTTCTTGTGCACGTTCCCTGAATGAGTCAACATTCAGAATTCATCAGTACATTTTCTAAAACGGGCCAACAACCAAAGAAAGTGGTTAATGATACATTTCTTATGAGAAAAGAAATTACTTTGTGTGTGTTGAAATTTTGTTTCAAATTGATTTCTAATTTCATGCATAAAGATGGCTGGAAGATAACTCACATGGTGTCACAGTGCACAGCAGTGAGCGCAAAGTCTTCTTTGATGAGGAATCCTCCACAGAAATGAGCACTATTTTTGAACTGCAACAAGGCCATATACCACATCGAGTTGTCCAGGACTTTTACCCAATTTATGATTTTTGCTCCAAGTTCTGCAAAGATAAGTTAGATTCCAAAATGCGGAAAATGTCTCATTAAATGGAATTAATGAAAATATTCTGTCAACTTACCATTTTGTCAGAGATATGTCAGAACATGAAGGAGCAAAAGTTTGTGCAGGACCTGCATAACCCTAACCCTAACCCTCTGCTTTTACTGGTGTATCTTAATGTTTTATATTTATTTATCCACCATCTACCATGTAGCACTCTGAGATTTTTTATTAAATGTAGAGTGCATTTTTACAAATAAAATCTATTATTATTATTATAATGGCAGCAAGTCAGCTGACTGGTCCTCTTGGGGCTTCAAAGACGATCCTTCTATCCAGGGTTTTGCTTTGTTTACATTTGTGATTATCATCTATTTTATCTTGACTTCTAACCACGTCTTGTGTGCAATGGAAAATGCAATGTTGTGCAACTTGTGTTATCTTTGCATATCAATCTTGTTTATCGGCTGAAGCGCATACATCATCCGAACAGTGCATGACAAATATACCATTTACTTTGCTTCTTACTATTCATGTCTTTCACCACTCACTTATTTTACTTTTCTGTATTTAGGACACTTTCAGCCTCTTGATCAAATGAGTTTTGTAAAATGTATTCAATACATTAAGAGCATGTGTGCAAATTATTTAGGGTGGAAGTCAGACTTTGAAAAAGCCCACTCAAAGCAGTTCTTCTGAATTCTGTGACAAATTAGATGAACCACAGGAACCAATTTCCTGCATTGGCTTTGAGCAATACTGCCTCCCACCCAGTCATGAAAGTTTTAAATTAGCTAGATCAATCCCAAGTGCCCTAACAGAGAATCATTACTGAGTCTGTTAATGTTTTTAATTGACCATGATTGATCTTTTTCATTTGATCTGTATGTGTCACTTAAAAATGTTTACTGTTGAATTGCAAGTGATTCACTTTTTTGGTAATGACGAAGATTTTGGTTGAAGGGTAGTTAAAGTCCACATTGTCTGAAAAATAAGTCAAGTCAAAGCATTTTACTTCTAGAATAACGTTTCCCTGTATGATAAAATTCTCCCTTTGCCTTCAAGCCTGAGAGCCACTGGCAATGAAACACAAGGTTTAGAAGTTAAATATATAGAATATAATAATGATAAATAAAATATCATACACAGCTGATACCTCTATAACTCCATGTACAAAATGCATACAGCATCATATTGTATATACAAATATACAATATTATATCAGTACAAATATACATTACCAGTGCAAATATGCAGTGTGAGGTGACAGCAATCTGCATAATCTGTACATACACATACTAATTGTCTGTGTATCTGCATTTGTGTGTGTGTGTGTGTGTGTGTGTGTGTGTGTTTCATTTTTTATTGATTCTTATTAATCACTGAATGTAGCAGGACCTTCATTCTGAGAGTTGAGGTTACATAAGGAGCAGTGATGTCAGTACTCTAATTTGACCACTTTTTTCAGTAACAAGTAATCTAACATGTTAATATTTTCAAATCAGATTAAAGTTACTTATTTAAGTCACTGTGCGTTACTATTATTTTTGTCATTTTCCTTAGTAAAAATATATATTTTTGCTTTCTTCTTGCGTGTCAGGGAGTGATGTCGCATACGTGAGAAGTCACGTTTTCTACACGAGGAGAATTCAAATGTACATCACGCAGCAACACAAACACAAACAACAATGGAGAGAGGACAGAGATGCGCGTTTCTAGCTGGAAATACAGTTATTATTTTGAGTTTGTGTTAGCTAAAAATGAGAATATTAATGTTCGTTGTACTGACGACAAAGGGTTAGAAGAAGTTGGTCGGGCAGTATGTTGTAGAGGAAATGCTGCCCTTAAACACAGTTGACTCGCCCTCGTTTGGTGCCATACTAAACAAGATCCCTTCTACTATCAATGCCGCAGAACATCTTTTTCTTCCTACCTGGAGAAGGAGTATGCAGAGATAAAGAGAAATCTGAAGGCCACGCTGAATGTTTATGTTGGGGGGTCGGTACCTACTGAATGTTGCTATTAAAGTAACTTGTAATCTAACTTAGTTACTTTTAAAAACAAGTAATCAGTAACTAAGTTACTTTTTAAAGGAGTACTCAGTGATCGTATTACTTTTTCAAGGTAACTTTGGCAACACTGATTAGAAGGCACTGAGCTATATAGAAGATTAAATTATGATGTTATGATAATAATTGTTGAAAGGTTTAAATAGCACTGTCACTTCTCCAGTTTGGTGAATTCACCTGTTCATTGTTTTTAAACACGCTGCTGCTCTAATAATATGTTTTTCTCTAATAAATTCTCTGTTAACGAGTGTTCACCACTGACCTGCTTCTCTGACTAAAGTCACATGATTATTTTCCAACACAAGCCAGTTACTGTAGCTCTACTGCATCCTACATCTAATTCACCCAAAGACAGTTTGTGGATATGTTACTGGAAAAACAACTAAAATGCCATTTGTGTCTTCAAGAGAAGAAAAGAGGAAACAATAGTTGAAACATTTTTTATTTTGCTTTGCGTTGAGGAGCAAACACTGACAGAGCGACTTAGACATAACTACACCTCCTAAATACAATGAAGGTATGCTGAAGCAAAGCTTTGTGTGAGGTTGTTGCAATTAACAACCATTTTCCTTGAGAATCTGGTCGATCCAGGGACGGAACATGGACACGTCGGTATAGCCATTGGGTAAGTGTTGGTCTCTACAAAAGTGATCTCCAAAAGAGACGACACCAGCAGCGACGCCGTTGCACACCAAAGGACCACCAGAATCACCCTGTAAAATGGACATTTCTTGATATTTTGATACAAAAACATATGTAATGTGTTCATGAACTTTCCAAAAATGGAAAGAAAACTTACACTACAGGCGCCGTTCTGTGTTCGATATCCTCCTGCACAGATGACACTAGCAGGAATCCCATCCCATTGCCGACTACAGACGTCCTGGTTGACGACAGACACAAGCGCCACTCTCAGTTTATCAACATCTCTACCAGCTTCAGTCACTCCCCATCCAACTACATTGCAGAGTTGGTTGGGTTGTAGGTTCATGTCAGGAGGGGGAAGTCGAATGCGTCGTATTGTTTCACTGTCTGGGACCCTCTGAGACAGCTGGAGACACAAAACCAGAATGTAGAAATGAACAGTGTCTGAACATGGTTTTACTTTTCATCAGGCTTCAGTTAAGCAATGACTAGAAGTTGGAGCTGATGAATCTTTTAAATGAAGGTTAACTCTACAATATAACAGCTTTGATAGTGCTGTGTCTTGGCTAGAATATCAGTTACATTTGTATTTGATTATGCTTTTGGCCACTTTTGACATTTACCCTGACAGGAATAAAAACCAAGCTAGGCTTAAATGCATCTAATTTAAGTGGAAACATACAACACATCATCTGGAACAAACTGTCTTAAAGAAAAAATGCTTACTTTGAGGAGCATGATGTCATTTTCTAGTGTCTCATTCTGATAATCAGGGTGTTTACATTTCTGCACAATGTTTCTCACTGTCCCAGCCTTTCTGAGATCGTGGGTGCCAAAAACAACCCTCACCGGTCCACTGCAAAAAGTTACATTTGAGAGGTCAGCAGTAGATTTTCTCAGATTGTTTTTCCAACAACAAAACAAAGCAACACATTTTACATTTCTTTTCAAAAAGGTGAGTTCATTTAACTTTAAATTAAAAACAAACAACTGGAAGATGAAACACAACTCACTCATCATCATCACCATCACAGTGCGCAGCAGTGAGGACAAAGTTGCCTCTGATGAGGGAGCCTCCACACATGTGTCCGTCTGTGCTCTGCACTGAGGCCATAAACCTCATCGAGTCTTCCGGGACTTTTACCCCATTTATGATTTTGGCTCCAAGTACTGCAAAGATAAGTTAAAATCAAAATTAGGTAGATGTCTCATTAAATAGAGTAAATGAAAATATTCTTTCAGCTTACCGTTTCGACCGAGATATGTCAGAACATGAAGGAGTAGAAGTTTGTGCAGGGCCTGCATGATGGCAGCAAGTCAACTGACTGGCCCTCTTGTGGTGCAAAGACAACCCTTTTATGCAGAATGTTGCTTCATTTGATTTTGTGATTATCATCTATTTTATCTGGACTTAATCACATGTGTGCAATGGAAAATGTTGTGCAACTTGTGTTATTTTTCCACTATCTTTGTTTATTGGTTACTTGTTTCCTGCATTGACTTTGAGCAATACTGCCTCACTTCTGTGTGTTCACTCTCATGTCAGGCTGCCAAATCCAAACTGGGCCTTGTCACCTGTGGTGACTCCCCTTATAATCTCAGGCCGTGCTTCAGACAAATTCTAGGACCTTTGGCTCCAGAACTAACTGAGCCATGAGCTAATTCACTAATGGTGGTTAACTATAGCAAAGGACAGCTACCAAAGAGCAGTTGTTGGTTAGTCCACTGATATGCTGCCCCTTATCTTTTCTAAGCTTTGAATTCTGGCCATATTTTTCAAATTATAGCTTTAGTTGGCTGTGTTCACTGGGAGCTCATGGTTGGGCAGAGACGGCTACACCTAGCTGCAGGGCGGGGGCCGTATTTTCCTTTTAGCACTCATGGCTACTTATATTTTGGCTTTTTAATTGGCTACTATAAAACTCCAATCAATATTGTCAACAAGTCCATACCTACCTGAACAGTTTTACAGGATACATGCAAGTATGGGGAATCAAATAACACATTTTAGGGTTGCTAACCATCCCTTGAAAAATGGAATCATCCCGTATTCAGAAACAAAGTTACGTGTCCTGTATTCAGCTGAAAAAGGACGCACTTTGTCCCGTATTTCAGTGAGAATCAAAATGGTCTTTAAAATGTCAATAGAATCAATGAATGACAGGGCATTTTATACGAAAATTTACAGTAATCTTATTGCCAGCCCTCTCCTGCTCTGTGACCAATGAGCTGACAGCACACTCACACATGAGAATAACAATGCAGAATCCGGCTCTTCGCATTGTTCGAGGTACTGTTGCTTGCAAGAAAGTACCGGAAGACGAGAGACTGGGGCAGCTTGGAAAACAAACCAGCACAGACGACACAGACTCACCGGACACTGCAGACGGTACGCCTTCCTCCACGAGCAGTAACGTTAGTCCTCCGAGAAAAAAAAAGAAAAGGCTGCAAAAATACATACTCTAATGGGGAAAAAAAAAACATGTGGCTGGAAAAAGTGTAGATAATGTCTAACGGCGCACTTTTTCTGTAGCCCATGGTGGACTGTTTGACATGAAACAGCATGCTTCTAGTGGTGGACACATTAGAAAGGTGAGGGACAACAAAACCAGGGGGACCCTTGACCGGTTTATTGTCCACCAGGCAACACCAGAGGCAGATATGGTATGTAAAAAAATAATAATGTTTTTTTGTGCAGTAAACACATCCACTGATAGATGAATACATAAAATAGATAAATAATACATAAAAGTAATACATAGATGAATAATAGATAAAGAATACACACTATACTGTATACGTAAATATATACAACTTTATACATGTCAGTTCAAACAGTCCATAGATAGATAGATGTAACGTGCATAATTTATACTGCACAGGCAGTTGATATAATACACATGAACTATACATAAGAAATAAGAAAGTAATACCTTTCTATTGTTTTCTGTTATTTTATACTGTTTTCAGTTAAGCAGGACAGTTCTGTTAAATAAATATTCATTTTATTCTGTCAAGTTAAGCAGGACACATTTCTGTTAAAAATATGTTCTATTTTGCACTAAAAAATTCATTGTTGAATAATATTTGTTTTTCTATGTATTCGTATTACTCAAAAACATGCATCAAATTAAATTCAGATTTGAGTCAAATAATTAAAAAATCGTTTGACACACAAAACAAGGCTAAAAATCTCACCAAGTCGGGAGGGGTGAACGCAATCGGGTCGGCCGGCCCTGCCAACCAGGTGTCCCTTATTTATTTTTCAGAGAGTTGGCAACCCTACTTCATTTTTGTGATGACTTTAAATGAAGAAGGTGAGAAAAAAGTCCTGGATCCATCTCTCAGTCCGGATCAGCACCAAAAGCTAATGGTGTCTATTCTGGGACGAGACTCATCCTCCATCAAAGTCTCATTAAAATCTGTTCTTGTAGTTTTTCTGTAATCCTTCTCCCCCTGTTGTCTAAGCTCCAAGTCTGGACTGCTAGCTGCATGGCTAAATGAGCTAACAATCAAACAGCAGCCACAGTTAGCCAAAATTAGTGCTTATTCTGGTGATATGCTAAACCCTATTTGTTCATAATAACAATATAAAATGCAGTAAAATACACCTGTATTTGCAGCATTATACAGATCTGACTAGATTATTCAGTGTTTTCTCTCTACAAATCTATAATAAGGTAAATATCAACAAATGTAGTATTTATTGTGTATAAATGCAAGCTGATACTGTCTAGTTAGCACGTCTTCATACTCAGCAGAGAGCCCCATGAGCCATATTATAGTTTCTCTGCTTGGTGACCATTAGTGGGCGCTGCATCATCAGATGCCACAGCTGCAGTCTTCTCTATCAGCTGTGTTACAGAACAAAACCATTACCTTAAAGCGAAACTCTCGCCAAAAAGCAACCAAGGCTTTATTTGGGATTTAATATGAGTCAAACCTTCGCGTTAAAGGCATAATTACGACGAAAGAGGTACTTTTAAGATTTACTGTAGTCTCGGTTTTGGACACGTTCATTTTGAAAGCGAGAGTTAGGGCCATGACAGGCTAGCATCAAAATCGCTATTTTTGGAAGACTAAGAAGGCTCAACACAACATGAAACTTTGCTCGTAGCATCACCAGGGTCTCTACTCATGAACACGAGCATTGAGAACATTGTTTGTGTACACAGAGTTTATGAAAAAGAAGGTTTTTGAACTACTCACGTTAGCTGCTGCATCTCCTTGTGCGTTGCTGTCATGCCAGGCAAAAAGTGTCGATTCCTGAGTGCGACCTGACAGGCACGCTTGAGGAGCGGTTCGCCATTACTCTCCTGCCTGTCAGGTCGAACTCGGGGATCAAGGAAGGTTGTTCTTCCATATTCTCTGACAGTAGTGATGGGAACGGCAGTTCTTTTTACTGTACTGAATCTCTAGAATCAGTTCATTAAAATGATTCGTTCAAAAAGATTCGTTCACCGAATCGTTCAGTGCTCTCCAACTCCCTGAACTGATAAACAGCCAAACAATCCGTCATTCAGTTCATGATTCAGCCCTGAGGTTCACGTTCACTTACTGAGGGACGGTGCGTTCACTGACTATAGTACACAATCATTCGCGGGAGACGCAGCGCTGCTTTGAGTGGTATACATGCACTAACATTATTACACGGTGAAAGTGTCCTCTGTGCACAGTAAAATCACTTAACATGATGCTACACGGATATTAGCAACGCAGCGCTAATTTTAGCAGTACAGTTACTGAACGAGAATCACCTCCTCTGACCTGAGTGAGTGAGTGAGTGACACAGCGCCACTTTCAGCACAGTACGTGAACGAGATTCACGTCCTCGGCGACGCGAATCATGAGTGAATCAGTCGTTCGCGAACGACATGCGGAGGACGTGAATCACGTTCGCGAACGACATGCTGAGGACGTGAATCACGTTTGCGAACGTGATTGACGTGAACGTGAGTAACTTTTACTGTTTTACTGTGTAAAATCACTTAACATGATGCTACTGATGCTAGCAACACATCGCTAGTTTTAGCAGTATGATTACTGAAGGTGAATCTCTCTCCTCTCCTACTCCTCTGACCTGAGTGAGTGAGTGAGTGACACAGCGCCTCTTTCAGCGCAGTAGGTGAACGAGATTCACGCCCTCAGCGACGCGAATCATGAGTGAATCAGTCGTTCGCGAACGACCTGCTGAGGACGTGAATTCACGTCCTGCTGAGAATCACGTTCGGCAGTTCCACTCCCGGCCGGCATGCTCGCTGCTGAGCTCAACTGAACTGAGAAAGGAACGAATCAGTTCCTCAAGTGATTCCGTTCACTTCGTTCACTCAAACGATTCGTTCTTTTGAACGACACGTTCGCGACCGACACTATCTGACAGGCCTCCTTGTTAACAAAGGACACATCCACTACTCGCAGCTCACACAGCAGCTCATGTACAGGTAATAGAAAAAGTGAAATATGTTAATTTTTACTATATCGGTGACATCATTTTAAAAAAAATTCTTTTGTTTAAATGAACATGCTGCAAGATGGTCTTTGTCCTGATGTAGGTGATTTACTGTACAGGAGGAGGACTGTTTCATTTTTTAATTGATTCTCATTAATCATGGAATTAGTGTAAATGCACTGATATACTCAGACTGTATTCTGGAGCTCAAAGCTGCTTAACATTGTACCAGGACCTTCATTCTGGAGAGCTGAGGTTACATATATAGATATACATATATGCTATATAGAAACTAAATAATGATGTTATGATACTAATTGTTATTTAAACAAATTTTAAATACCTCTGTCCCTTCTCTGGTTTGGTTAATTATCATGTTTATTGTTTAGATTCAGTCTTTTCAACACACTGCTTCTCTAATAATGTGCCCTTCTGTAATAAAGTATCTGTTAGCTTGTGTTCATCACTGACCTGCTTCTCTGACTAAAGTCACATGAATGAATATTTTCCAACACAAGCCAGTTACAGTAGCTCTACTTCATCCTATATCTAATTCACCCAAAGACAGTTTGTGGATATGTCGCTGGAAAAACAACTAAAATGCCATTTGTGTCTTCAGAAGAAGAAAAGAGAAACAATAGTTGAAACATTTTTTATTTTGCTTTGCATTAAGGAGCAAACACTGACAAAGCGACTTAGACATAACTACACCTCCTAAATACAATGAAGGTATGCTGAAGCAAAGTTTTGTGGGATGTTGTTGCATTTAACAACCATTTTCCTTGAGAATCTGGTCGATCCAGGGATGGAATATGGACATGTCTGTATAGCCGTTGGGCAAGCGTTGGTCCCTGCAAAAGTGATCTGCGAAAGATGCAACACCAGCAGCCACCCCGTTGCACACCAGAGGACCACCAGAATCACCCTGTGAAATGGATATTTCTTCATAATTTGATACAAAAACCTATGTAATGTGTTCATGAACTTTCCAAAACATAAAGAAAACTTACACTGCAGACTCCATTCTGTGTTCGATATCCACCTGCACAGATGACACTAGCAGGAATCCCACCCATTGCCGACTACAGACGTTCTGGTCAACGACAGACACAAGCGCCACTCTCAGGTCATCAACATCTCTACCAGCTTCGGTCACTCCCCATCCAGCTACGCGGCAGAGTTGGTTGGGTCGGAGGTTCATGTCAGTAGGGGGAAGTCGAATGCGTTGTATTGTTCGACCCACTGGAACACTCTGAGACAGCTGGAGACACAAAATCAGAATGTAGAAATGAATGGTGTCTGAACATGGTTTTACTTTTCATCAGGCTTCAGTTAAACAATCACCAGAAGTTGGAGCTGATGAATCTTTGAAATGAAAGTTAACTCTACAATATAACAGCTTTGATAGTGCTGTGTCTTAGCTAGAATTTCAGGAACATTTGTATTTGATTATGTTTTTGGCCACTTTTGACATTTACCTTGACAGGAATAAAAAACAAGCAAAGCTTAAATGCATCTAACTTGTGTAAAAACATACAACACATCATCTGGAACAAATTGTCTTAAAGAATAAATGCTTACTTTGAGAAGCATGATGTCATTTTCTAGTGTGTCATTATGATAGTCAGGGTGTTTGCATCTCTGCACAATGTTTCTCACTGTCCCAGACTTTCTGAGCTTGTGGGTGCCAAAAACAACCCTCACCGGTGTACTGCAAAAAGTTAGAATTGAGAGGTCAGCAGTAGGTTTTCTCAGATTGTTTTGCCAACAACAAAACAAAGTAACAGAATTTTACATTTCTTGTGAAAAAAGTGAGTTCATGTAACTTTAAATTAAAAAAACAAAACAAAACTGAAAGATGAAATGTAACTCACTCATCATCATCATCACCATCACAGTGCGCAGCAGTGAGGACAAAGTTGTCGCTGATGAGGGAGCCTCCACACACATGTCTGTCTGTGGTCTGCACTGAGGCCATAAATCGCATCGAGTGCTCCGGGACTTTTACCCCATTTATGATTTTTGCTCCAAGTGCTGCAAAGGTAAGTTAAAATCAAAATTATGTCAATGTCTCATTAAATGGAATCAATGAAAATATTCTTTCAGCTTACCATTTTGCCCAAGATACGTCAGAACATGAAGAAGCAGAAGTTTGTGCAGGGCCTGCATGATGGCAGCAAGTCAACTGACTGGTCGTCTTGGGGCTGCAAAGACCAGCCTTTTATATAGAATGTTGCCCCATTTGATTTTGTGATCATCATCTATCTGGTGTTGAATTCTAACCACGTCCTGTCTGCAATGGAAAATGCAATGTTGCACAACTTGTGTTGTTTTTACTCTATCTTGTTTATTGGTTACCTGTTTCCTGCGTTGACTTTGAGCAATACTGCCTCACACCCAGTCATGAAACTAATGAGTTAGATTAATCTCAAGTGCCATAACGGAGGATCATTACTGAGTCTGTTAATGTTTTTAATTGACCAAAATCATACACACTTGATGAAAAACTGCTGTTGTATCAGTTCAAAAACGTATGTGTTTTTTGTTTTTTTTGATGTCCCCCACACTCATGTCAGGCTGCCAAATCCAAACTGGGCCTTGTGACTCAAGGTGACTCCCCCTGTAATCTCAGGCCCAGGTTCAGACAAACTCCAGGATCCTTGGCTCCAGAACTAACT